>OU452254.1:0-2400000 GCA_911728495.1 Furcula furcula | reverse complement strand
AACAGCTAACAGCTATAAAGACTGAAAAATATCGCAAATTGGCTTAAATTTTAGGT
The DNA here is from genome assembly GCA_911728495.1 of Furcula furcula. NCBI lineage: Eukaryota > Metazoa > Arthropoda > Insecta > Lepidoptera > Notodontidae > Furcula > Furcula furcula. The sequence goes on along the minus strand of OU452254.1, from coordinate 2,399,944 downwards.
AATTTGGGATGTCTGGGTAAAAATAGCAACTATCCATCTCCTCCCGTCTGTCGTAAGAGACGACTAAGGGAAAACAAGAAGATGGGCAGCAGGGACATTATATTGCATTATCTATACTGTGATCTTCAAGACACCTGCCAAGCGTCGGGATTATGGCAACCCCTCCCTTCTAAGGGGGATGCTTTTGTTCAGTAGTGACGTCTTTCAGCTGATGATGAATGTAGTCTATTAAAAAAAAGAAGTGCAACTTTGTAACGAGAAGAGTAGGCTGTTAATTTAATAGAAAGCAAGACAACCCGCAGAAATTTTGCATTTTTTTATAGAACTCAATGACGAAACATTAACTTGGTGGTAAGCGACACTCTACCCCACAGATATTTCTACCATTAACCTCCACACTAGAACACTGCAGTGTTACACACGGTGCGGGAGTTTATTTAACACTCTGCTGGTACCTACCTGGCCGATCTCTTGCAAAATGTCTCTACCACTAAAAGTCTAAACAGTCTACCAGATACATAGAAAATTTAAACAGTCTATCACTTAGATAGAAAGTCTGAGCAGTCTACCACATACATAGAAAGTCAAAAGAGTCTACCACATACATAGAAAGTCTAAGCAGTCTACCACATAGGTACATCGAAAGTCTTAACAGTCTACCACATACATAGAAAGTCTTAACAGTGTATACCACATATATAAAATGTCTAAGCAGTCTACCACATACATAGAAAGTCTAAACAGTTTACCAGATACATAGAAAGAACAAAATCTAAGAAGTAAAGTCTAGACATTTATGAGAAGTCTCCGTGCTGGCAGCGGCGATCACCGTTCGTCCCTTTTGCTACTAACACAGCGATATCTAGGAAACTAGGACCATTCCATTCTCACTCAGCAACTAAATACATTTAATATTGTGTTTTATTTACGCGAGTTTATACATTGAAATGACCATGGTCCTCCGGTGACCATGGATGCTGCAAAACATTCGAAACGTAGAGAAAGTAAAATCTAAAATAAGCAGTGATATATTCCGTAAAAGTAGTTTTATGATAATAAATACATTTAGCCTTTGATCCCTACGCGCACATATGGGCAAGTATAGTGTAGAATGTATAAATTCTGTATTAATAATTGACTAATTTTTACAACTCATCACCATACCGTAATATGTATTTCATACGCAAGTTGAGTATACCTGTCATTGATAAACATACTAGGTAGTTTAATTAATTATAGCATGTATGACTTTAAGCAGCAATTGTATGTCTACCGTGTACCTAATAAAAAAAGTTTATTGAGCGATTATTTATTTAGTAGCGTCCGTGGCGGACCGGAGGTAGCGAGTTCATATCCCGCAGAGAGCAATAACTTTATGTAATTGATCCTGAGTGGCTAGGACAGTGCAGACTAATCACATATTTGTCTGGAAAGCAAGACATTCTATTGGTCAGAGATGGCCCCGATCGTGTCGGTCTTCCGTCCCATCGGATTGTGTGTAAAGGAAGATAGGGTGCACTTGTGTTTATGCAAGCGCTTGTGCACTATAATTTCTCCCGCGTAGGTAGCTGATCTTGCGAAAAATTGACCGTTGTTGTGGTAGTATCGGGTTTAGAGACGTTTATTATATAAAGCAAAGAAAAAACCAATCTTCACGCTAAATCTCTAATCTATCTCCATATCATTCCTACGAACTATTAAATTCACTATCTATACATATAATAAAACTGTAACAGGTCCAATTCTGTACATTGAAGATATTTTGAAAATTATATTTGGAGGGCATTCTATAACCGATACTGAGGCCGAAAATGTAATTTTTTAAATTTTTGTCTGTCTGTCTGTCTGTCTGTCTGTATCACGGCTGAGCATCACGCCGAAACTACTGAATGGATTCAAATGAAACTTGGCATGATTTGAGATCTTACTACAAGGTAGGACATAGGATACTTTTTATCCCGTAATCTAGCACGGTTCTTTTGGGAGAGGGGATTAAAGTCAAAATGGGTACTTGGTTATACGCTTGGTCAGATTTTATCAATAAATATTAGTAAGGGAACACTCATAGAGAGTTGTTATCGAGGTTTTGTAATCGATCGGGTTAAGCAACGTTAGGTAAGGTCATTAAATAGATGGGTGACCGTTTAACGCCATTTGAACTAAACGGGTCCGTGCTTTGGAGAGCAAATAAAAAGTGGGTTCCAGTTTTTAACCGACTATAAAAAAGGAGGTTATATATTCGATGCGAATGTCTGTTATTAAAAGTTTAGTTAACGTAAAACTAGCGCAGGCGGAGCTGCGTGGGTCAGCTAGTATCTATATAAATCTGATATAAACACATTAATAATGGGCTTATTATTCGAGTCAATTTATACAGAAACAATAGACCTTGACAAATGTGTTCAGCAATGGTGCGCGGCCGCGGGCCTCTTGACGTAGTGACACAGAAATGGAACGCGTTTGCGATTAATCGCAATTTTTTGGCAATGATGGTTGCAATGAAGGTTGCTGATGACCATGACAACTCCACAAGAGGACAAGCACTTATAGCACTCCAGCCAGAAAGGTACTGGCTGTACTACCGGAGGGTGGCATAGTCCCTAGTCTCTGCCGTCCCTGTAACTCCCGGACCCCGTGATTTGAAGTAGGCATGATTTCTGCAAAATGAGCATAGAATTTGCTAGATAGAAAATTTTCTCGCCCTTCTTTGGTCCGCCTGTAGAAGTCTTCCTTTGTATCGCGATCTTATGTCGCTATATTGCTTGTCCCCCTCCTATCTTCCTTTCTTAACGAAACCCTTCGGGTAACAGAAACCTCGGTCTTTTCACTGGTGACCACTTGACAGTCGTCAGGGCCTGGATTTACAGGAGTTACAGTGGTGAGAATGTATGGTAGGATTAGTCCCATAAAATAGACTGAAGGGAGGGCTTCAGGCAGGGGGGTCGGTCGGTGGTTACCACACCCAACCCATGCCTATATAAACAGTATCTCGCACAAAGAGACTTACCACCTATTCCTCATAGGGAAGCGAAAACAGTTGTTCTTGAAAAGCGAGCGTTAGCTGGCCTCAATACGTACGCGCCGGCCTTCGGAATATGCGAGTATGACTCAGCACACTCCTCCGATTAGACGCAATTGCGACACATTTGACGGAATCCTTATTGCCTTTCATATACTGTTTCGGTTATCGCAAGCTGTGATGTCTATCTATCAAGGTGAGGCCCTGCGATCTAATGTCAAGTTAAGAAGAGTCAATGAGTTCTCAGTAATAGCCGGAAGTTTATATGTGGTATCCGATTATTACTTGGAACAGTTGGATGAACCCCAACTAATTAGCTCTAGTAGATGGTACTACTCTAGGCTGTGGTTTTGTGTCTTTAGTTTGGCTATGGTCTCAGGATTTCGTGAGACAAACACCCGATATCACTCTGCCCCACCTTTGGGAATCGAACAAATTACTTCACGGATAGACATTTTATACTACTAAGGTGGCAAGCAAGCTTGCGACCCGTCTGATGGTAAACAGTCACCGCAGCTTAAAGACGCTAGCAACAGAAGAATCATTAGGGAATTGGCGACCCTTAAGACATTAGACTTTTAAGACTCAGCCAAGAAATCCATATAGAAACCGTTTAAGATATCACAGCTCCGCCCACCCAAATTTCGAAAAGGCGTGAAGTTCCAAATAGTGAGTGGCAATATGATTGAATGACAAACACACAAAACAGACTTTTGTATTGATAAAATAAGTAAATAACTAAACGTTGTGTGAAATACTGCGCAGTTATCGACGGAAGCACGGCTTAGGACAGGGTTGTAGAAATTTACTTCAATACCAGTAATATTATGCTATCACCACCAAAACAATAGACGAGATGGTTCTGGGCTCAGGCCAGTGGCAAGCCACTGTCTTATCAAATTAGTAGACTATAAAATGTTTAAAGCCATCCATCACACTACTGACACTAAATTGACGCATTTGTAAATTAGTAGTCTTGGTGCCCAGGTGTCAGACATTCTTCTGCATTCTGCTGACTTACCAGTACTATGTAAACATTGCTGTATTCCTATGAGAAGGCCACTTTAGCTGCTGAAATTGCCGGACTCAAGAGACTTAATAACTAATGTCTCTGGTGACGAGCGGCATCGGCAGTGCAATGCAGCTGTCTAATAGACACGGCTAACATCAGGCGAACGTCTTGCTTGTCTCTTGACAAGGTGAAATAAAAAAAAATGAAATAGGTACTTACTCGTTTTATGTCGCGTATATACTGAAGAACTATTAATGCATCTTACTATACCCGTGTATCATTGTTTTTGTTCAATAAAATTCTCGTGAAATGAACGGTGCGTAGACGCAGTCACTATTTTTATAACTCGGCTGAGCGGGCCTCTCGACGGCGGCGGCGCGCGCGCAGACGTAGTCCGGCCTCACGATGATGACGTAGGCAGTGCGTTCTACCGCGACATGTCGCCCCAGCCGCGATAATTGCCCCGCAAATGTTTGCGGATTTCGCGCTATTAAAAGCCAATGTCGACGATAAACATTACAACTTCTCAACACATTGAAGCGTCAGCTGGTCGGATATTGAACGCTGTGCCTAATCGTGCGTCAATGTATCCACTTTATGTGGGCTGTTGTGACTTTTGAAACTCGGGTTCGATATAAAAATGGTATCATTGAATAAGGCATCGACGTTAAGATAGAGTCCATCAAAAAAGCAGGTAGGCGTGTAGCTTAACTTGGGGCAAACGTCTTGCTTGTCCCGTCACTAAAATGAATGAAATAACTACGGAAATAAAAGAAATGAGTTGTAGACTATGTCATTCGGGTAATGATATTGCACTAGGGCCGTAATATTTGGCCTACTATTACATACATTTTTATGAATGAGATGTGTGTGCATAGAATACTTCGAATTACCTATATCGATAATGGCATATGGGGCATATGGCCATGGGGTTGCGAACATGTGTAATATGTCTACCTATATTTTTACAGGAAAAACAATATGATCTTTCTAAATAAGTAAGTACTTAGTACAGTTTATTAATAATACTAAAAAAAACGACTAATAAACTTAGTTTTGCGGTTTGTTTTTTTTTAACCGACTTCAAAAAAGGAGGAGGTTCTCAATTCGTCTGTATATATATATTTTTTTTTTTTTTATGTATGTTCGCGCATAACTCTGTCAATTATGAACCGATTTGAAAAAATCTTTCTTCCATCCATTCTTCAATCCATTGATTGGGTCCCATAAAAAAATTATTGCGTAGTAATAAGTAGTTCCTGGAAAAACAAGAATGGTGACTGCGCACTGAGAGCTGCAGGTAAGCCTATATCGATGACGTTATGTCGCTTTTTAAGGACAAAAATGGTCATAACTCTGGCAAATATTTACCAATTTCAATGATTCTTTTTTTATTCGAAAGAAGAAACCACTGTATTAAATCTGTATGAATTTTATTACAACCGGATAAGAACTTCCTGGAGGACCATGAACGATGTGGAGGAATTTATCTGGTAAAAACCATAAAACTGATGTTCTCCATTACATTGCTCTGACAATTATGAACCGATTGCGATGATTCTTTTTTTATTCGAGAGAGTAAACTGCTATGATGATTCCATGCAAATTTCATTACGACCGGATATTTTTTTCTGAAGAAACATGAATTATGTAAAACTATGTAGACGATAATGTGATCATAACCTACCTAGATAATTTTACGGTTTTCGATGGTCCAATCTTTATATATGAAAATATCACTAAAAAGTTTAAAATAATATCTTTTTTTTAAAAAATTGAACCGACTTCAATATCACTGAAAAGTATAAAATAATTTAAATATTATTGAAGTTGGTGCCAAATATACACAGCCGGTAAGCTAACACCAACTTCAATAATATTTAAATTATTTTATACTTTTCAGTGATATTGAAGTCGGTTCAATTTTTTTTAAAAAAGATTTTATTAGTGTCTGAGGTGTTACATGAATAGGAAAATTACTTTAATACGTCTAAAGATGGGATGGAAACCTCAGTGCGCGGCACCGACTCGCACTTGCCCGTTTTTTTTATTCATGTTTCATGTACGAATTCTTATTTCGTTTTTCTTCTTCTTATTCAAAATTGGTTTAACCAAAACAAAGGTTCGTTAAAACAAACATACATAGACTGTTATAATCATAATCCTTACTTTAGGCTTTTTCAATTTCAAGTTGATCATTGGTTTCAACTTGCACATAAAGAATTCACGGAAAGTTATATTCTAACTAGATCCAAAGAAAGTAGTTGTAGCTTGAAATTATAGTAATTCTGTGTATGTACAAGGACATGGTAAAAGTTCAATTGGAAAATCATAGTGTACTTAAGAATTCAGAACGATGTTTACCGAGTAAAGCCGATGGTTATTTTAAATGTAGTCGCTATCGATATGGTAATCTATCGTTTTTATAATAAGGTTTTAATTATGTATGACCGACATCTCAAGAGAGAGTTATTTTTTGCGAATGTATGTCTATTTTGCACTACATGCTCCAAAGAGCATAAATTTCTTATTATAATATAATTAATAGGACAGGCAATTACCATTTTTTTTAAATAAATCTATAAGGTAATATTTTACTAGGTAGGTTCCTTGTGCAAGGAACCGTCCAGGTAGGTACCACCGCAGTGTCAGATATTCTGCCGCCAAGCAGCAGTGTGTAAGCATTGCTGTGTTCCGGCATGAAGGGCACTGTAGCTGGTGAAATTACCGGACTCAAAGACTTAATATCTGATGTCTTAAGGGTCGGAAAAGCGCTGGTGAATCTTCTGGTGTTGCTAGCATCTATAGACTGCGGTGACTGCTCACCATCAGGCGGGCCGCGCGCTTGCTTGCTACCATGGTAATATAAAAAAAACATGATGCGTTTGCGACCAATAGACCCAGATGTCATTTTAATTTTCAAGTCTTTCTTAAGTGAAGTAGGTACCTACACTTTTAAAAATAAAGGCTTTACGAGATTCGTTAAAGTAGGTACATACTATATTTCTATTTAAATCTATATTAAATTTGGTTTTATGGAATTGTACATATTCTACTCTACTCAAAGGCTGGTCGACATCACAGGGGATCCAAGAGCTGGCCATTTTATCGATCAACGAGTTTCTATTTTGATCTTAGAGGAGTCTGAGATTTTGATACAGCCAGAAAATGCTGCCAGCATTTTGGGTACCATGGGCCTGTTTTTTTACATTTATTGTAAATATTTATTATAAGTACATACTTTACTTTATTTCATTAGTTATACCTTTGATTATATATACGTCTAGATACCTAATAGTCTTGTAACGATACGTTCATAAGCATCACAACCTCATAATTCGTGTGTGCGTGCAGGCCTCGTTGTACACTCGCGTCATCTGTGGTTGTGTGCGTGTTTGGGGATCTCCAGTTATAAATATTTTTCCAATAAATAGCGATAGCGTTGTGGGCTATGCATTGATATGAACTGTGTAAATGTGTAATAATAAAATAAAATGAAATGAAATTGAAATTGAAACTGAAATTGCAACTGAAACTGAAATGGAAATTGAAATTAAACTAAATTAAATTAAATGGCGTGTCCCTTACCATCAGGTGGACGTCTTATTTGCCTTAATTTATAAAAAAAAATATAAATTATTTTAATTGATTTATTTAATGTTTTAGTCAGTACCGTATTACGTTTCATTGAATTCATTTTTGTTAAAAGAAAAAATACCCCAGACTTAAGATATATTCCCCCATTATTACCTAGCAACACCAGTCTAGTCGGACAATGTACAAATTGTCGTAAAAAACAATTCAGTTTTTATAATAATCCTTCACAGAATCTTAAGACTTATGAATGGAAAATTAAGTTAGGATCTTTATTAATTTTACTTAGTTAATGTTTTCACGATTTGATTACACAATTCGGCATAATGTTTTTTTTTTTTGCGAGCACAAACCATCGGTACAGTTCAAGTGATACTAAACAACCAAGTATACCAATTTGATGTTTTGGTGTACTTGATATTGTCAAGTGTTTGAACATCGAACACGCTATCTAGACGTATATATAATCAAAGAGTTATACTTATATTCATTGTATTATTTATTTAATTTCGTTTAATAAATACTTCCGTTCTCTTCTCGACTAAAAACAATTTCCCCAAAATAAATGTATTAATTCTCCTGTGGCTTGGCCTAATTTCTTATAGACATATGTTTTATGTCCCCATAAATAATGTAATCTTTGTCCCCTACGAATTATCGTAACCCTAATTTATTATTAACGTCTCGTAAACCAATATTTGAATCACGCTTAAGCAATAAACCGCTATAAAATCTGCTAATTGACTATCCACGCCTGTTACACAATAATACTAACGAAAAGTGTGTACAACCACCTCTATACGACTTTATATGTCAATTTAAACGTACCTCATATCTTATATATAACTAATAACATCTACAAAACTGCGCATTTGTAATTCCATGGCAAAAATATAAATAAATACTACAATTATCGCAAAAACGGCGCGAATCGCCCTACACACCCTTCAGCGCCTCGTTACACTGTCAAATTAGAGAGTTCTTACACATAGAACGTCATGGCCGTATAAACAACTTTTGCATTTGGATGGTTATAATCACAAGGCCGACCGCGTAAAATACGTGATACACCAGAAAAAAATACTTCATTAACAATAGATGGCGCAACTTGTACTGTATCAAAGATTATTAGGGACGCAGATGCGACTTAGACAAATAGTCGGTAGAATAGGTAATTACTGTTGGGCGGATTCTAGGTTTTTTTCTGACTGATTAGAATAATTTCCGTTAGGCATAATGATAGTAACAGGTTTTGAAGCTTCACACGCTATTCACAAAATTATATAATTAACTCCTTATTTTTATCACAAATCCTTATGCACACTCTAAAACATTTAACTTTATATTCATGTCGTATGAATGATTATAATCGTTATTTGGTTTTTCAAATAATTACCATATAGTAAGTATACGTGTTAAAATGCTTAAATCTCTAGGAACTACATAATTTTTACCTAATGAGTTACAGAGCGAGCCCCGAGTGAACTATTCAACACCATTAATTTTAAGAATTGGGTCACTGTAAATGAGGTGTCAGCAGCCCTCGTACCTTTAATGTCTAGGTAAAATTTAAAACTAATAAATGATACATAAGTACATAATATCAATATAGAAATAAAAAATTAATTTATAAGAAGAATGCCTCCGGTTTGCGTGTGCAATATTACCACGACTACACTAAATAGACAAAAGGTAAATTTCATAGCAATCTGCTCAGCCGTTCTTAACCGTTACAAAGCAATAGAAAACACTTTTCTATTCGTAAAGAGTAGAAAGCTACATGCTTTGAAAAAATGTAGAGCGGGTCATATGATATTCGTTTGTAACGAAATATATACTAACTAGCTGACCCACGCAGCTCTGCCCGCGCTGTGTTTACGTTAACTAAACTTTTAATAACTGACACTCGCATCGAATACATAACCTCCTTTTTTATAGTCGGTTAAAAATTGGGACCCACTTTTTACTTGCTCTCCGAAGCACGGACCCGTTTAGTTCAAATGGCGTTAAACGGTCACCCATCTATTTTGACCTTACCTAACGTTGCTTAACCCGATCGCTTACAAAATTTTGATAACAACTCTCTATGAGTGTTCCCTTACTAATATTTATTATATTATAAAGAAAAATTGATAAAATCGTACCAAGCGTATAACCAAGTACCCATTGTGACTTTAATCCCCTCTCCCAAAAGAACCGTGCTAGATTACGGGATAAAAAGTATCCTATGTCCTACCTCGTAGTAAGATCTCAAATCATGCCAAGTTTCATTTGAATCCATTCAGTAGTTTCGGCGTGATGCGCAGCCGTGATACTGACAGACAGACAGACAAAAATTAAAAAAATTACATTTTCGGTCTCAGTATCGGTTATAGAATGCCCTCCAAATATAATTTTCAAAATATCTTCAATGTACAGAATTGGACCTGTTACAGTTTTATTATAAGTAAGTATAGATAATAATGAAATTCTGGGACAATCTACACCAAACCAAACCAGGTAGAGCCTGTACTATGGAAACCAGACAACTGATACTATTTTTTTTTGTAAATACCTAATTAAATAGGTAAATATGTTATCCTATTATAATAAGCCATCAGTATTAATATCTGATTTAACATTCCTATTACAACGATCCTTTTGTATAGGTAGGTACCTAAACTATGAATAATAAAGAGTACGCTTACTGATTTATATACACAATTTACATTGCTCTATGATAGGAGGTCGATGGCCGGGGCCTTTCGCGGCCAGTTCCAAAAGAAAACTACATTCGTTGCTCAGAAAACATATTTTTACCAAAGTTCGTATTTAGCTTGGTAGTGTCCGGGTGAGCATTACCCCAGCAAGAAAGATGGTCGTAGAGAAGATTGAGTTAAACGAATAATTAGAGCATAATCTGCTGTAAATGTGCGCGGAATAAAAAATTAGTGCATCCTTTCGTTTTCGAGAAAAATCCGAAAAACGATTCTTGCTGGGGTAACGTTGTTCCAGCAAGAAGATTCTAAACCAATGATCGGAGATAAACATAAACTTCAGGAAAGATAGCTTATATTTGTGCGTAATTGTGCGCTGAAAATGAAATTTGTGCGTCTTAAGATTTCAGAGTTATTACAATTCCTGCTGGGGTAACGTTTTGCAGAATCGTGTTTCTCGGAAACCAGTAATTGTGCACCTGTAGAATAAACGATTATCAGTAGCTCTTAATTTGTGCGTATTTGTGCATTAATTAGATTTTCAAAAATATTTACCGTTTTAGCGTAATAATGGATTTATGAAAACCAAAAAAAAGGTCCTAGCGCTTAAACGAACAAAAATTCATACACACTGAAAACGGTATTTGGTCCTTTTTAATACTCTTAACATCCACGAAAAGTTTCAAAACATATTATATACGCATTATTGAATAATACCACTTTGAATCAAAACTGATAATGTCTAGCTTTGACGTCAAAATACAAAAAACAAGACCAACCCTAGAGTTTTTAGTATAAACCAAGAATTAGAGCACTTAATGAAATACATATCCTGAAAATTTCAGCTTCAAATATTTCATAATAAAGAAAATACAAGCAAAAACTAGAACCCCTGTTAGATTACTGGTTATCCGACCAAATTGGAATGAACCCAAAAAAGCGAGGATTTCATACATACTCGTGACCTTCTTTAAATGACAGTATTATGTGAAGCTGTTGTCTGTACAGTTACGTTCATAATGTTTATCAACAATCGCGGTTATCTTAATAGTCCGTCAGGTGGTTATAGTTTGTCATTATTATTACAATATATTGTTACCGTAGACAGATTGTTTTCTTCCTCTAAGATTGTTACAGTTCTGTTAATTACTATTTAATTACGATAACCACAGAATGCATTGCAAGTTGGTGTAAATAGCAATGATTCGCATTGCAATAAAAAATCTATATTTCCAATACTTATAATAAAAACCGCTCTCCGAGAAAGTTCACTGACCTTTGTGTACGAACTATCGTGGACACGAACGGTGTACCAGTTTTCAATTAGAATCGTTTGAATGAACGTACGTGCTCCTACCCCGCCCGCATGTATTTCGGGGCGGCTCGTGCAAGCGATTATCGACCGACACCGTTCGTGACCGCGAGACTACATTGAGTCAAAATCAAAATTGCATTGCAAGATTCCATTACCATCATACATATAGCTCAAGCAAGTAAAAGCGTGTTAAAAATACATACAATTAAATTAAATTGAGAACTTCCTCCTTTTTAACCGACTTCAAAATAGGAGGAGGTTCTCAATTCGAATTCGAATTGTACGGATAGGCTGCTCCATTAATTGGGTCCCATAAAAAATTATTACGTACGAATAAGTAAGTAGTTCCTGAAAAAATGAGAATGGCGACTCTGAAAAAACTGTAGGAATGCTGGAGGTTGATGTTTTTATGGCTTTTTAAGGACAAAACTGGTCATAACACTGGCAAATATTGACCAATTTCAATGAATCTTTTTTTATTCGAAAGAAGGAACCTGTATATAATGAATCTGTATAAATTTGATCACCACCGATTAAGAACTTCCTGGAGAACCATGATTTATTTGGAGGAATTTATCTGGTAAACACCATAAAATGTGGTAAGTAATATTTGATACAATTACAAAATCTCTAATATTTACAAGACATAACAAATGAATCTATAATTTTATTTGATATAATGATCAGTTGATATAATGTTATGTATGTCGGGGTTTTTTAAAATTTATACTTGTTAGTGATGAAACTGGGAAAGACATAAGCCTTGTCTTTCCCAGTTTCATCACAAAAAAATATGTCATGCTCGCTATCGAATCGCTCTGCTTGTGGCGGCTTCGTGTGGCGGGTCACCCCCTTCCCTCCAATATGGTTGAGGGGAGTGATGGCTGCTTTTCGAGTCAACCCGTGCGCGCGTGCTGCTTATGGGGACTGCTCCGACTACTATCCCTTTGGCCTTTCAGTTTGATTGTATTTTCTCGTATTTTTTTTCTTAGCGTAGCACTCGAGCTATGCGAGCGCAACCTACTTACTTTTTAAACAGGGATCAGTGTTGCCAACTTTACAATGGGATAAACTAGTTTCATGAACAAAATTGGTGGGTGAAAAAAAACATATATCTTATTTTATGGGCTAAACTAAGGAACTTAGAACACTATTTAACTCCCGCCCACTGGAGAATCTAATGACAAGGAAAAAGGTAACTAGATCGTCCATCCAGGTAGAAGGTCAAAGAATTTTGTAGCAAATCTTCGTTTTCCATTGCTCATATAGAAATTGCAATGCAGTTTTAATTTAATTTCTGGTTTTCCACTTCACAATTGTCGGGCCCGTTGGTGTAGTGGTTAGAGACCCTGGCAACCAACCGAGGGGCGCGGGTTCGATTCCCACCAAGTGTCTGGGCGTCATAAGTATATCAGTATGTATTTACAAAAAAAGTATCATCATCATCACCAGCCGGAAGACGTCCACTGCTGAACATAGGCCTCCCCCTTCGAACGCCACAATGAACGACAATTGGCTATTTGCATCCACCAGTTACCTGCGACGCGCACAATGACAAAAAAGTATACTTATAAGTATTAGTATCAGCTGCCTGTTTACCATAGTAAAGGCTCTGCCTAGTTTGAGATAAGAAGATCGTTCGTCGATTGTCCCAAAATATTATTATTATTTTCATGTTTTTTGTTTCACGGGATTTACCCGGTCTTTTAAGAGGCTTGCGTGGGGACGAATCCAACACATAGAGGCCCTTTTTACAATTAAATGGTGTGTGGTTGGTTGGTACCTACCGAGGTCAACTACTTAATTGAAGAAAAAATAACAGTTTACCTCGGCAGCCAAGGGAACTATTGTAAATGTATGGAAAGATAGTCTACTTACTAGTCTTGGTGCGTAACGACACCAAGGACCCGAGTACTCCAGCGAGTTGGTCAGGGCCCCCACCTTGGCGTGTCTTCGTCGGCCGAGTGAAAACCGAAGGGGACCCGGGACTCAGCTCTGGCTTACCTTAATTGGGCGTCCAGAGAGGAGTTGTTAGAGCTATATGCTCCAGGGGTGGAAGTGCTAAAAGTCATAACGCCGCGAGTAACTCCGGAGAAAGCGCAGCATACCTCTCAACACAGGGGTGCTGAGCCACCCACACCGTTGTTGCCTTCCGCCGTCTTATGACGGCCGTATGGAGAGTCCATCTAGTGCGTGGCAAGTCACCACTTGTCAAAAAATAATGAGTAGGTGGCAAGAGACCCCGGCCTTTTACAACAGCCCAGTGTTCAGTCAACCAAATATCCACTCAAAAACATATAGTAATCTTTCCACATACTAGGTTAGGCACTATACTTATAATAGGCCAGAGTAGTCTGCCAGAGTCAACTACTGTTTATATCTTATTTCGAGCAGTTTATTCTGACAGGTGTCTTTCATATCATTAATTTCACCCAACAGACCTCTACGTCTTGGATTCGTCCCCACGCAAGCCTTTAAAAAGTCCGGGTGTGAAAACTAGAGAAAATAAAAATAAAGCTAAAATAATAAATACACTTTATTCTACACCAAAAGTTACATGTAAATTGAACAATACGTTGAAGAAATCAATGTACAAAGGTGGCCTTATCGTTAAAAACCAATCTCTTCCAGGCAACCTACATTTAGTTTTAAAATAAAGTTTAATTGTGTAATAATATAACTGACATTGTATTGAACTCTTCACCTACATGAACTATAAGTAACTAGATACTATGCGTTTCATCTAAGAATGTGGCCGCCATCTTGCCATTTCAAATATATAATTACTAAAAATGATGATAATAAGACATTACATCAAATAATCAAAACCGAGGCGAATTTTTCATTTTGTGTTTACTCTGCTGCCGATACAAAAATCGTAAAAAACGAGTGAAGTTCCGCAGTATGGCGGATACATTCTTAGTTGAAACGCATAGTACATACTTTATAAAAAGAAAGGCACCAACTTTGGTTCTTGATTATATTTAAATGTAGAATAAAAGTAACTTCCGTTAACAGTTTTATCACGAGTCACGAGTATGTATGAAATCCTCGCTTTTTTGGGTTCATTCCAATTTGGTCGGATAACCAGTAATCTAACAGGGGTTCTAGTTTTTGCTTGTATCTTCTTTATTATGAAATATTTGAAGCTGAAATTTTCAGGATATGTATTTCATTAAGTGCTCTAATTCTTGGTTTATACCAAAAACTCTAGAGTTGGTCTTGTTTTTTGTATTTTGACGTCAAAGATAGACATTATCAGTTTTGATTCAAAGTGATATTATTCAATAATGCGTATATAATATGTTTTGAAACTGTTCGTGGATGTTAAGAGTATTAAAAAGGACCGAATACCGTTTTCAGTGTGTATGAATTTTTGTTCGTTTAAGCGCTAGGACCTTTTTTTGGTTTTCATAAATCCATTATTACGCTAAAACGGTTAATATTTTTGAAAATCTAATTAATGCACAAATACGCACAAATTAAGAGCTACTGATAATCGTTTATTCTACAGGTGCACAATTACTGGTTTCCGAGAAACACGATTCTGCAAAACGTTACCCCAGCAGGAATTGTAATAACTCTGAAATCTTAAGACGCACAAATTTCATTTTCAGCGCACAATTACGCACAAATATAAGCTATCTTCCCTGAAGTTTATGTTTCTCTCCGATCATTGGTTTAGAATCTTCTTGCTGGAACACCGTTACCCCAGCAAGAATCGTTTTTCGGATTTTTCTCGAAAACGAAATGATGCACTAATTTTTTATTCCGCGCACATTTACAGCAGATTATGCTCTAATTATTCGTTTAACTCAATCTTCTCTACGAGCATCTTTCTTGCTGGGGTAATGCACACAGTGTCCGGTCTTCAAGTAAAAATTGGATCACGCCATATTATATTGTATAAAACGTAATGAGAAGAGAAGTATTACGTTCGCTTGATGATAGCACCACGTAGGCTGTCCGGGTAAGAGTAGCACCCTCCCATCTCCTCCCGTTGGGTGTTCGTAAAAGTCGACTTAGGGAATACAAGAAGACGGGCAGTAGCGTCTTTCTATTGAATTACCTGCCACCTATACTGCGACTCCCAAGACGCCTGACAAGCGTGAGGATCATGGGAACCCCTTTCTTCTAAAGGCGAGGCCTTTGTGCAGCAGGTAAGGACTTTCGGTTGCGGTTGATTAAGCACACCTGGGTCTCTACCAACTACCTTTAATAGCAGTGCATATTATTATCATCTTATTTATAACGAGGTAGAGACATCAATATATCTAGTTTATAGCACGTTCTATCCAGATAGTAAGGTGAAAATAATATTACTCTTATTGGTGGTTGTAGTCTAATACATGGATAGATGTTGTGCATCGCCATTTAGGGCCTGAAAGGCCTGTTGGTCTAGTGGTTAGACACCCTGGCCGCTGATCAATAGGTCATGGGTACGATTCCCACCAAAGTGTTTTATCCAAATAAGTATGTACTAGCTGACCCACGCAGCTCCGCATGCGCTATTTTTAACCGACTTCAAAAAAAGAGGAGGTTCTCAATTCGTCTGTATATATATATTTTTTTTTTTCTATGTATGTTCGACCATAACTCTGGCAATTATGAACCGATTTGAAAAAATCTTTCTTCCATCCATTCTTTAATCCGTTAATTGGGTCCCATAAAAAAATTATTGCTTAGTAATAAGTAGTTCCTGAAAAAACAAGAATGGTGACTGCGCACTGAGAGCTGCAAGAAAGCCTATATAGATGACGTTTTAGTCGCTCGGACTCGCTCGGTCGGACAAAAATAGTCATAACTCTGGCAAATATTTACCAATGTCAATGATTCTTTTTTTATTCGAAAGAAGAAACCACTGTATTGAATCTGTATGAATTTTATTACAACCGGATAAGAACTTCCTGGAGGACCATGAACGATGTGGAGGAATTTATCTGGTAAAAACCATAAAACTGATGTTCTCCATTACATTGCTCTGACAATTATGAACCGATTTCGATGATTCTTTTTTTATTCGAGAGAGTAAACTACTATGATGTTTCCATGCAAATTTCATTACGACCGGATATTTTTTCTGAAGAAACATGAATTATGTAAAACTATGTAGACGATAATGTGATCATAACCTACCTAGATAATTTTACGGTTTTCGATGGTTCAATCTTTATATATGAAAATATCACTAAAAAGTTTAAAATAAAATCTTTTTTAAAAAAAATTGAACCGACTTCAATATCACTGAAAAGTATAAAATAATTTAAATATTATTGAAGTTGGTGCCAAATATACACAGCAGGTACGCTAACACCAACTTCAATAATATTTAAATTATTTTATACTTTTCAGTGATATTGAAGTCGGTTCAATTTTTTTTTTAAAAAGATTTTATTACTTTAACTAAACTTTTAATGACAGACATTCGCATCGAATACATAACCTCCTTTTTTATAGTCGGTTAAAAACTGGGACCCACTTTTTACTTGCTCTCCGAAGCACGGACCCGTTTAGTTCAAATGGCGTTAAACGGTCACCCATCTATTTAATGACCTTACCTAACGTTGCTTAACCCGATCGATTACAAAACCTTGATAACAACTCTCTATGAGTGTTCCCTTACTAATATTTATTATAATTATGAAGAAAAATTTATAAAATGGGACCAAGCGTATAACCAAGTACCCATTTTGACTTTAATCCCCTCTCCCAAAAGAACCGTGCTAGATTACGGGATAAAAAGGATCCTATGTCCTACCTCGTAGTAAGATCTCAAATCATGCCAAGTTTCATTTGAATCCATTCAGTAGTTTCGGCGTGATGCGCAGCCGTGATACAGACAGACAGACAAAAATTTAAAAAAAATACATTTTCGGCCTCAGTTTCAGTTATAGAATGCCCTCCAAATATAATTTTCAAAATATCTTCAATGTACAGAATTGGACCTGTTACAGTTTTATTATAAGTATAGATTTACAAAAAAAAAGTATATAAGTATTAGTATCAGTTGTGTGGTTCGGCAATCAAATCCGTAACATTAGGCAGTTTTATTTCAATATGAGCAAGACGTTAAAGTTAACAGCACTATTCTTGGTTTCAGCTTTCAACAATCGATCTGTATTAACCCTGGCTAGGCCTCTTTAACTGGATTCGGTGTTAATTCCCCGCCTACCCCCTTTTCGGGGTAAAGGTGTGAAGATATGTATCCATAACACAACGCAGAAGGTGTATTTATCCGTCAACGCGAGCATCGATAACAATCCAGGGATAAACAGTTAGCCAAGATCCAGACTTCTAATGCCTTGGGTTAGGTTAGTTTATTTTGAATGCTAGATTTTTATAACCTAGCGGCCCGGAGGTTTATGTTCGCGTATGACTCACGAATCTGTGTGTACATCGTTTTGTGTAAGCATCCTTTACATACAATAGTATGTAAGTATGTATACGCTGTTTTTCTTTACAAGATGAAAAACTGAACAATAAATGTATATGAACGCAGGAGTAATACCTGTCCGGTGGCCAGCCAAAGACAATTGGTACGGTTGAATATGTCATGTATGTATGTAGTGATTTCATAGAGTTTATATATTGAAAATAGTGTACGTGTTTGTTTATAGTCCACTTAGACAATGCATGGGCAGATTGATCTGTCACAGGCGCAGATGTCGATAAGTGCAACTGACGGTATGGTACCTATTGTCATGTACATATTTATGTATTTTGTGTCAACTTAAAATTGCCCATTATGTATTGTTTTCTTTTGGTTCGGTAACTTAACTGTTTAGTCATTTTGGTTTTGTTATTATTATTATTATATTTTTTTTTTCTTTATTTATGTTGGCTGAGTGGGCAGTGGGTGTGTGTTTGGTGGAGGGTTCGTGGAGTCACCAGGGGTTCCAACGGAAGATCAGTGCGGCTTGCGTGCAAGCCGCTTTATGCTGAGTTGGGACCCATTCGTGGCAAACTTAACTTAATTAAGTAATTTATGTTGATTTGTGTTGGCCATGAATAAAGTTTTTTCTTCTTCTTCTTCTTCTTCATATTCTACCCTACTGGCCCTATTTGGCTGGCCACCGCTCAGCCATCACTCCTGAGTTCATACATTTCTAGTATCCATTTTTAATCTTGAAAAAAAAATCTAGTAGAGTGTATGTAGCTGGTTTGTGCACGCAAAATGTGTTTAAGATTGTGTTAGATGCGTGAGATCCTCTGAGGTGAGACCTATTAGTAGTAACCTGTACATTCTTTTTTAACAGACTTCATTTATGCGCCTGTTGGAATGGACACACCAATCCTTTGACAAAAAAATTGGCAATTTACACGACAAGAAAGTCTCTATTGGACCAATTGAGGTTAGAGTACTTACTAGAAATACTAAAATTTGTTAGGTGAACTTAATTACTACCTCTAGGTAAACGTGTTAAAAATTACATTATTTCCGATTTAGCCTGACAGGTCTCACTTCAATCTAGATATTTAAACGTACACACTCCTCAAACTAACAAACTTTTCATAAAAATAAGCTAGTGCTTGACTGCAATCCCACGTGATAGAAAGCAGCGATGCAATCAATGATGGCAAAACACACTAATCTAAGGCCTATCCACTCTTGCATTGAAAACACCCACTTTATAATCGAATAGGAATACACACATAGAAGGGGAATGGTGGAAACAAATCAAGTAATTCCTGCGCACACTCTCCAAAATGCTTCCTGTAGGCGATAATACCTGGAGGCTGGCTACTCTGCGCCTGTGCTACCTAGTGTCACCAATTAGCCTCTTAGCTCTTCTGCTCGAAAGGTTCTGCTACAAAAAGACACATTTTTTTTTATACCACCAAGGTGGCAAGCAAGCATGCCGCCCACCTGATGGTAAGCAGTCACCACAGCCAATTGACGTTAGCAACACCAGAAGAATCCCTACCGCGTTGCCGACCCTTAAGACATTTGGATCCAGTAATTTCACCAGCTAAAGTGCCCTTCACATCGGAACACTGCTGCTTGACGACAGAATATCTGACACTGAACAATTATCAACAAATTAGCGAAAAGTTTTCTCTAACGTAACAATTCAGATATTTGTGAACATAAGCTAACAATAAACGATTTAAAATAACATTAGTACGCCGCCGTTAGCTTGAACTAGTCAGATTCTCACAGTTTACGTGTGAGTTATAAAGAAAAAACCTGTTTTCGACGATTCTATGGATGTATGGATAAAGATGGATGACTCGCCATACTTGATTTTAGCCCCGTAAACTGTGATGGAACCAGTCCATTTGTCTACGTAATAGTGGTGGCCCGTAGCTTTTTGAAAATATATCGATAATCACGTATTTAGATTTCTTGTAATTTTTTTAGTCACTATAAGCTAAAGCTAGTAGATGCAGATAAAGCGCTAGCAACCTTATTCACCGCAGTAGTACAACACCTTTATGAAGAAGTCGTTCGTGATTCTGGTGAGATGAATTTTGCACTACATTCCTACAGCAGCAGTACCTAGTAGAAGCAGAGCCCTAAATTCCTAAAAAAAATTACTTAGCATAGGCTGGTGCTTGACAGCAGATGGAATCTGATGGTAAGCGGTTTCAGCCGTGCCGATGCAATGGTGCACCAGCTTTTAACATACACATTATATGCTGACCTGAAAACTGACCCAGGCAAGTTATACCAGTCCTTCTCAGTGGGTATTACAAACTAGGAAACAAAACGCTCCTTCGTCGTTTGCGTCGTTCGCAATAGAAGAAGAAGAAGAAATACATTTATTCGACCAAATAGTAGCAGTAGGGATGATAGGAGATTTGCACGAAAGAAGATATGCGTGGATATGCCTATATATCGTTACGTCGTCGTTATAATATATATATAATATTAATAGGGTTTTTTTTTTTTTTTTCTTATTTACATTAAAGGGGCTTTTATCCCAAACGGACATGGCGGCCCCATCGTAACTTATCATTATTATCTAGGTACATAACTTAACCTTATTATCTAGGTACATAACATATTAATTTAATTTGGTGATAAACTTGCGTAATAGTTAATACTTTCTATGTCTATTTTCTTTCTTCACCTTTTAATCTTATTATCACTAACTTCTAGAAGTCGGGTTAATGTGTCACGGACTATCGAAAATTATTTTTTTCCAGTTTTAAGTTATGGTACAAATACGGTACGGATTTAATTATTAAGAATGCTAAATAATTTAATCCGTATTTTTAGTAGCTTCTAAAATGCCATCTTATCGTTCTACGGAAAAATATAAATTATTATTGTTTAAACTCCTGAATCACTGAACAGATTGTTATAAAGCTTTTGCCTACTAATTGCTTCTAGGTTCCAGTTCGTTATAGCGTTTTCCTTAACATACAATAGCCACTCATACCCGGCCAATGAGAGCAGTTGTAATCCTTATCAGAACCCTGTATTACAGGAACAGGATACATTAAAAACATAAACATATGACTCAATACAATAGTTAAACGGATGTCGAATCTCAATGGTTTATAGATATTTAAAAAACAATCAATCGTTTCTAGTGGTCGTGATTTGAATTTTTTACCAATGTTTTATAGCATGCGTTCCGATTTGTCGCTCGTAAATGTTTTGAAGACCTGGTTTGACAATGATTCTGACTTTTTTATTGCGGAGGAAATCCTCTTGTTTAGTTACTGGTCGGCGAAACTCAAAGCTGTATGTTACCGCAAAGCAATAAAAATCCATCACCATACTACACAAATGTATGTTTATTTAAGCTACAAAATTTTAATTTTAGTGAAGTGTGAGTTACAAAAAGAATACAAGTAAAGATCTAAACTGTTAACCCACGATGAAGACAAGTACTCGTCCAGTAATTTCTCCAGCGCAGTGCCCTTCACACCGGAACTATCGTAACACAGCACCGTTTACAGCAGTAGTGGTACTAGATCTTATCTGCTGCTTTGCTAAGCAAAGAAGATATTGAAATACGAAACAAAGTCGATTTCTTTTTATTAAATCAAGAGCAAAAATAGTAGCAAAATATTTGCCTCATCCTGACCAATCTAGCTACTGATTAACGCGATGTGTGTGTGTAGTGATGTACCGTACGTAGTGGGTATATAGTAATAATAATTTTCTGGGACAATCCACATACGGTCATCTGATCCCAAATTAGGCAGAGCCTGTACCTACTATAATAACCAGATAACAGATACTGGAACCAGATAACAGGTACTTTTTGGGAACATTGCTGAAAATATACCTAAAATATAACTAAACTTTCATATTTTGGGTAAATTGCAGGCAATATCTATACTTATAATAAAACTGTAACAGGTCCAATTCTGTACATTGAAGATATTTTGAAAATTATTTTTGGAGGGCATTCTATAACCGATACTGAGGCCGAAAATGTATTTTTTTTAATTTTTGTCTGTCTGTCTGTCGGTCTGTCTGTCTGTCTGTCTGTCTGTCTGTCTGTATCACGGCTGAGCATCACGCCGAAACTACTGAACGGATTCAAATGAAACTTGGCATGATTTGAGATCTTACTACGAGGTAGGACATAGGATACTTTTTATCCCGTAATCTAGCACGGTTCTTTCGGGAGAGGGGATCAAAGTCAAAATGGGTACTTGGTTATACGCTTAGTCCGATTTTATCAATTTTTCTTCATAATTATAATAAATATTAGTAAGGGAACACTCATAGAGAGTTGTTATCAAGGTTTTGTAATCGATCGGGTTAAGCAACGTTAGGTAAGGTCATTAAATAGATGGGTGACCGTTTAACGTCATTTGAACTAAACGGGTCCGTGCTTCGGAGTGCAAGTAAAAAGTGGGTCCCAGTTTTTAACCGACTATAAAAAAGGAAGTTATGTATTCGATGCGAATGTCTGTTATTAAAATTTTAGTTAACGTAAAAATAGCGCATGCGGAGCTGCGTGGGTCAGCTAGTTCCCAATATTTTGCAGGAAATTTACCTAAAATATGGAAAACAGGGAATATTTCCACTGAGAATATTCCCAGAAGTGGGTCATATTTCCAGGCGATCGTCACTAAACGTGTCTTATTGGAATAACAAACCTAAAAATAAATGTACAGTACGTTATAAATCATAACTAGGTCGCTAAAAATATTCAATTCCACAAAAATAAAAAATAGAAGTTGATTATTATTCACTAGCAGCTCATGAATACATCGCAGTCTTCAAAACACGATAAAACAGAAAAAATAGGATTTTTTTACCATGGGTAATGAGTTTTTTGTATTTTACGATTTGACATACACGTGTATAGAAGAAGACAGTTTTATAATATGCTGAAGAATGTGCTGGGAATGCAGAATACGAATTCTTTTAGATGAATTGTTTAAAGTGGCCTTTTTAGGCCCGCTGATAATATTAATTATGGTTTGGCTGTGTTTAATTAATTGAATTAAAATTAGTATCTTACTATATTTTTTGAACCACCATTTGAACTAAACGGGTCCGTGCTTCGGAGAGCAAGTAAAAAGTGGGTCCCAGTTTTTAACCGACTATAAAAAAGGAGGTTATGTATTCGATGCAAATGTCTGTTATTAAAAGTTTAGTTAACGTAAAAATAGCGCAGGTGGAGCTGCGTGGGTCAGCTAGTGCTTTTATAAATATGTACACACATTGTGTAATACTCGTAATTAGTATTTCTGCATCGCATTAATTAAATAAGCCGTAAACAGAGTTGTAAAATCGTCAGCTAAATTTATTACTGCGAAAAGGCTCTAATTATAATATGCAATTACAAATCAAGGTTAAAGTACTATGTATGCTCATATATATACTCATTATATATACTATAAATAGCGATCGGGTTGAATTTCATAGACTAAATCTAAACCCTATTTCTGAATTTCCTCCATGCAATATAGTTTAGCAGCACATCCAGTGAAGACTATTAGAAAGCTAGAAAATTTATGGCACAAACCGCAAAGTATGATCGTTTTTGATTTAGTTTTACGAGCGAATAATTCAGACCAGAGAATCACCTATCGGTAAAAAATAATAACAAATTATCGATATCCTATACTGGCATGGCCCATCACTATCTCCTAGTGTTCACAAAACGCATTATTGAATAGAATTGCACAATGTCCTTCCTTCATCGTAAAACAAATAAATATGTTTGTTCCTTTAGAGTATACCGCATCGCAGGGTTAAAATGTACTTACAAACGTAGTTTTAATTCTAAGTACTTATAGTTTTTATGTAAATATCGGAAAACATTAGCTACACAGATTTATACGAAACGAAAGACATAACAAAAAATAACTATGGATCAATCTATGATAAATACGTAGTAGCCTTGGATCTCTGCCTACCGCTCAAGGGCACAATCGTGAATCATGGCATTCTACAATCACTTGGATCAACACAACCATGGTCTTGTTTAAATATTTTAAATTAACCTTTACCGATTTGTATATTGTTATAATTATTATGTATGTAATGATTCATATAATATAAATACTACGTAGCGTAGGTTGTATAATATTTTTATTACTACATTTATAATCTTACTTAAGTAGGTATGTAACATAATATAAAACAGCTCGGCTTTGTCTGTTTGTAAGCTTATTTTTGAATAACAAGAACGATCTTCTGAAAAGTTTACTTTATTAAAAGGCATAATATTTGTATAATAAATGCGGATCCGGAAGTATACTATGTGTCTGGTTGAACATGGGACATATTAATACAGGGCGCTCACTACTCGTTTCTCGTTCTAAATATGTAATAAAAATAGGTAAGTACTTAATATTTGACCCAAGTTTCAATCTTAAATGGACACTCACCCGCGCGTGCCTCTAAACAGATTCTTTGTACGCAGCGACAAGTTTTAATAGCTATTTATTTGTTTACAACACTCCGGTCGGCTATCTCTTTCTTTGTAAAAAGTCGAGTGACGACAGAAAACACTTAGGGCTCCCACACATAACTGCAAGTTGCAGGAACTTGTATCGAAAATTCATTTGTTTCACGCCGCATCGCATCGCATTGCAGTTATGTGTGGGAGCCCTCAGTGCAAGGTTTTCATTGTTTTATTGGTATTTATTTCATTTACCTTTATTATAGATACGTTATATAAGACCCTGAATCTCTATATCCTTGAGTATGAGGCATGAACATGGGGTGTTCAACTAGTCAACCAGTATTTGTCTGTTTGTCCAGCTACAATAAAGCAACTGATCGACATGATTTTTAGCAATGTACTATGTACGCGGTGTTAGCGGCTAAGGGAACACCATTCGTCCCTTTTGCTCCTGACATGGTGATATTTCTGAAACAGAATATTTTTCCTTGTGTTGGTAACAACTAGCGCTTACATCCACGGTCCTATTACCAATTAGCTTAAGGTAAGGGATTGCGGTCTCCGAGGAGAACGGGGCGGTGGGGTTGCGACCCTTGTCTCCGTGAGCACCGTATCCCACATACCATGTCCCAGTTGACCAACAGTGTCCCGGGGACCTTTTGAAGGATTCCCCCGCGAGTGCAATAATATAGCTGAAGAGATCGCGGTCTACCACTAGCGGTCTAAACTGAGTAAAAAAGTCGCAATCGCAGTCTGGGTAGGCGAATAACAGGATTTTTAAGCCGGAAAAATGCGTGGAAGCAAAGACGCGGGTAAAAGCCAGTCTTATGTATTTATGAGTCGTAAATGTAATTGCGCAATTTATTCATGAGGCGTGTCTAATCCACCAATCCACACTCGTCCTGCGTGCTGGATTAAGACTTAAATCCTATCAGCCCTCATGAGGAAGGGAGCGGCTTGCCTAACAATGGTAATAATAAAAAAAGTAATACATCGTGTTAACCAGTTATCGCAAATCCTGAAACTAATTTGGTTAGAATCGAAATCAGAATTGATTATACATACTATTTTTTATTAAAGGTTATTGTTTACTACACATATTTCTATATTACACAATACGCACGGATGGACGGTCAATATGGAGGAGTAGGCGGTAAGAAGCGAGCGTATGATATAACACGCGCGTAATGAGCGTAGAGGTACGAACAAATAGAATAGTTATGATATTAAAAAATACTAATATCTTTAACGATAATAAATGACAGTGTGCAAGTTAGTGTGTCTGAGGTTTAGCGTATGTACACGTTGTATTTGAGATATATTTTCTTTTTAGAAAGTTATGTACCGAAATAGAGCTGACAGATGCTCAATTAATTAGAGCAAGTCACACGAATGCCCCGCAACAGTCTGACGAAATATGTATCGGTTGTCTGGTGTCTGAAGGGCTGAGCGGAAAAAGCATTCCTCGATTGGCGTATTTTATTTTCTCTTTCCGCTCCTCGGTTAATAAGTCAAGCTGCAAGCTGCTCCATTGGTCAATTGCATAATAATATATTTATGGATAATAACGAAGTATTCATTTCGATATGAAAAGAATTTGTCCTGTGTGGCTATCACAACTGTCGGAATTTTCCGTTTCCGAATCCGATGAAAATGTTTCTAGTTATTTATATCTTGTACACGCTATGCACAAATCCGATAGCTTCCATGAAATTGTATCGTCATTCCAAATAGAATCGAGAAAGCATTTCGTTGATAGATTCGTATAGGGTTAACAAGATATAACCCAAAATGCTTTCATCGGATTCGGAAATTTCCGACAATTGTGAATAGCCCCAGTGATGTCTAATTTGGGATCTGATACCCGTGTGTGACTTGTCCCTGGATATTAATATCATTTTAATAATGAACATTTGAGACCCGTGAAGTGTTAACCTTCAGATTCAGACCTGACCTTCCGCTACAAAATACCCGTTGGCAGCCATTGTGAACGCTTTGAGGGGTCGCGAAATAAACACAATTTTATTTAGGGTATGAATTATTGTGTTATAACTCGATTAAACTTAATCTACTTGTACAACACGATGGGTTTTTAGGGTTCCGTACCTAAAAAAACCCTTATGGAGCGTCTTCGTCTGTCTGTCGATCTGTCACACCGACATATTATCTCAGTCTATTGATGCTATCAATTTGTAATTTGAAATAGTTTTATTTTATTTTAATAGTTTTATTTTCTTATTAAGGGCTGTAAAGGGGTATTATAATTTCAAAATAAGACTAGTCTACTGTATAGAATTCGAGTTGCGTGTCATATGAAAAGGCAAAAATCTTCGACGAACATACTTAGTAATGCGATTTGGTCTTTTTATGCGGTTTGATATTTTTGCTATCAAAGGTGTAAGATGAATAGAAAAATAACATTTATACGTCCAAAGAAGGAACGGAACCCTCAGTTCGCGAGTCCGTTTCGCACTAGACCGGTTGTTATTATTTGTATAGAGAATAAGCTAAGCCCTAAGTATAATTTGGCGGGAAGCCAGCCAGCTGTAGCCATTCTTCGGTACTATTATTTCAATATGTCTGCTAGAATGTACAACTTTCCGGTGCCTCCTACCTACTTTTATAATTAAATTTGTTGCGAGTTTTGATGGCATACGTTTTCCCGGGCCCTACCGAGCCTACCGTTGTAGATTCTAGCTTACATGGGCTGACTGCTTAAACATGGGACATACTCAAGGATATAGCAATTCAAGGTCTTAAGTAACGTATATAAAGTTAAAAAAAAAATAACAAAGAGAACCTTAATAATTACAAAAATGTGCAACCTTGCACTAGCTGTCTTCCGTTGTCATATGGCTTTTTACAAAGAAAGAGATAGCCGAACGGAGCGTTGTAAACAAATAAATAGGTAAACCCTATTATAACTTAAATCATACCCAAAATCTGTGTTAGAGGCGCGCGCGGGTGGTGTCCATTGTTGATTGATAACTGGGTCTAATATTATACCTATTTTATTACATATTTAGGACAAGAATCGAGTGCTAAGCGCCCTGTATTAATATGCCCCATGTTTAACCAGACACATGGTATAACCTGACACAACTAGCTTAAAATCTTTGGCAGACTTTGTTAAGAATGATAAAATAAAATCAGTTGGCAATATGTTCTAGTGTTGGATGGCATAATGTGTTTAAATGAAAAATGTATTCACCCAAGAAAGGGGTTCTAGGAATACCAGAAAAAGGTCCCTTCAGGTTAAGACCCTCTTATACGCTTGTTGAATATGTAACTACACTACCCTAGGCCGCAAAGGTGGCATTGACATCCGTCTAAGCAATTTTAATAAGATTTTTTATTTAAATCCTAGTATTGCAGCGGTACCATCGTTTTAGTGTTAAAATAAACGCATCCCACCCTGCGTTGTTTTGGTTGTTGGTGAACAATATAAGAACAAGTTGAGTTATCATATTATTCTGCCTAGTTTGGGATATGATTTATGTATAAATGGATTGTCTTACAATATTGAAATGATAACGCAAAAGTCAATAGGAGCATTTCATTTCTCTTTTTTTTGTAAAGAAGCAAAGGACATGGAATACTTGCATGCTTAATTTTTTTTTTTTTTAAATCGCTGCAACTGATGAAAGCCTGCCCTAACTGGTAAAGCGTACTAACTTATGAACCATGTTGCGCAGGTAAACAAAACAACACCAAAAGTAAAATTATACCTACCAGAAGTAAGCCTCGTAACAACACTGGACTTATCACCATAAAAACCAGACCATCATCACCCTACGAACCTCGTGGAACTGCCTGGCCTCATATCAAGAAGGCGTGAAGATATTAACCATTGTAAACAAACGCGCGAACATCAAAACATTCAGGCCATGAACAGCCATAAAAAAATATTTCAATTATGAATCCGAGATCTCAGAAAGGCCGCGAATGTAATTGATTTAATAACAGTCCCAATGCTCGCTGCTGCCAAAACCCAGTCAAACAAACCGTCCAAACATCGCAACAATTATCTGCGAAGAGAAGTTTAATTATCTGAACGATATGACGTTAAATAAACAAAACTAAAGGATTGCTTTGAGAATAAAATTGAGACTTCAAAGTATGGTACACCATTTTCAATCTGGCTTTGCTTCGATAGACTGTCTGGTGCCGGTTTGTTTTTTGGTTGATTTGATGACGAGACGAGCTGAGTGTTCGTGTGAAGGTAAGCGACACGTATACCCATGGACAGCTGCACTGCACTACTGCTCGTGACCGGAGACATTAGTAATGTCACCAGCTACAGTGCCCTGCACTCTGGAACCCAACATTGCTGCTTCATCTTTTACCCTGCCGTAGTGCACACGGTGACACCTCAACCTAACCTGAACTTTCTGGACCTAAAACTATTTGATAGAAGTTGCACTGCGAATCGTGTCAAAGGGTTCGATATACAACATGTTGTTATTTCATCTCACTCGTCACGTACGGCCGTGGCCAGCAGCTTGCGCCCACCAGCCGCCGCATTTCCTGTCCCTTTTCAACAATTCGCTGTATTTTATGGCGCGTAGTTATCGTTATTTAGGGTGTCGAGCTTGAAGTGTAGCCGTGTGTACCTATTCGGTCGGTCCGTAGCTTATGAGACCTAATACCTAGTATATATTTCTACATACGTACCAAAACATTAGATCATCTCTTATTGGAGAATGACTTTCTGGTTGACTGCTTCAGCCAAAACATAAAAGACACCAAATTATTTTCTAACAAATAAGTAAGTATACAATTTTGATTAAATGACGCAATTAAAATTCCCATTCCATTATAAACACTAAATTTACATAGATAACATAAGTAGGTAGGTATATCAAAACAAACATTTACATAAGACTAAGTACCTAGTTATTTTTATTAAACAAAGGCATTAAGTAATTTCAACGCTGTCAGCTAATCCCGGCTTAGCGTACCAATCAAAGCACCATAATCCCTTCCTTGGCTCGACACGAAGCTGGCCCAATGGCTATAACCACCTTGGTCAATAAGAGTCAGACATCACGGACAGACGGGTTGGCGGGCGCGCAGTTTGAAGGAAGGATCGGCGTACAATGCGCCCGCGCAGGCAGGGGCCTCTGACCTTGTTCTGCGCACGCGGGGCCCCCTCCCGTCTCCCCCCGCGAGCCCCACACAACACGCCACTTTGATTTCCACAAACTTTATGTAATCATAGTATTTTTGTTTGTTAGAAAAATTCTGTAGTGGTAGGTAGTGTTTTATGTGCGATTATTATCTTGTGACGCATTTAAGCCAAAATCTACACTGGTCAGCGATAAAAACACTGGTTTAATCGTCAGAATTGACTGATTGATTATAATAATTGGACCTGGGAAAAAGCTGTATTCTCCTAGAGCCTACAGTAAATAATAATTAGAAAAATCGATAGTAGTAGGAAGTATTCCAGTGAATTACGTTATTCTTAACGCACGTGCGTTTCGTATGTCTAGATTGTAAAACTTTAAGGTCTACCCGAGACTTATAACATAAGACTAAAAGGCTTTCAATAAGCTAGAATGCTTTACCATTTATAGCTGGATCAACAGCTACCAGTGCTGATTTTGTTGTTTGTTTGTCGAGGTTTTTTAGGATTATTAAAAAACTATAGTACTTAGGTATTTAGAACGATTACCTAATTTTTCCTGTAAAGTAATACCCATAATTATTTCAGATTTTCCCTCCACAAACTTCGGAGACAAGGGGAAGGGGACGGTATTTCTTTTACATTTCTAATTATCAGCCAAAAACTACGTTCATGTGTGATGAGATTGGGTAAGTAAGATCTAAAACCTGCAGAATGACCGCCTGAAGATACACAATACGCCTGCCACCTACATGACATTGAGCCTCAGACAGAATATCTGACAGTTGCACAAACGGGGTACCAGCAAATTAAGTATTTTCCGTACCTAAAAAACTAGATTACTCTATAAGAACATTTTCCAAATAGAAAAAAAAACTACACGAATAATTCTTCTTAGAAATGAATATAACATATTTACAGCATTTCATTTTAGATCTTCAATTTCAGACCTTATATCACATCTCGAATTATGATATTACACCTACTCATAAGCGTCGACGTGATAAATTGCTTTGCAAGCAATCATACTGCCAGTTCTCCACCTATCAATTCCAAAATAATAATTCGTAGCAATACATCATTGGATGTGAATAACAAATGATCCAGAATACGTCTAGTGCCATAGGAATTAAGCTACAGCAGTAATATATGGGGGAGATGCCAAGTTATGTGCCTTTGTGATGTATATTCCGGACAAAGCTCCTCATTCGTCACCCCATAATA
Source organism: Furcula furcula (assembly GCA_911728495.1). Classification (NCBI taxonomy): domain Eukaryota; kingdom Metazoa; phylum Arthropoda; class Insecta; order Lepidoptera; family Notodontidae; genus Furcula; species Furcula furcula. The sequence goes on along the minus strand of OU452254.1, from coordinate 2,369,129 downwards.
TGGAACTGCGGTAGAATTATTGAGCTTGCAGCTACGTCTATCTTTCTATACTAAATATGTATCTTTGAAACAATAAATTCTTAACAAAGATTCACAAAACTCTCAACAGGAAGATTTTAAAAACTATCTCTTTATTTTGCCTCAGATTAAACAGATTTATGCCTTCTTCTAGTTTTGGACAAACACATAACCTATCTAACAAAAAGCCAGGACATACTAAAACGAACTCTTAATAAATGGATAAACAGATTTAAGACATCTGATAGCCAGAGCTGTCCCTATTAAACCAGACTTCAAATAAAAAACCCCATTCATTTCCGTTCATGCGTTTGGGAACTACGATACCGCGATGCCACAAACCGAAATAGGCGTCAAACTTATAAAACTACTAAGTAAATTTATCTATCAACAAGTTTATCCTTAAGATGTATTCACAACATAACTGCGATATCTCCATAAGAATCGACATTTCTCTACGTATAGATATCCGAAAAAAATGTTTTTACGCAAAATGAAATGCTTTTTTTTTAACAGCCCTTGTTTTTGTCCCACTGTTGGGCACGGGTCCCCCTCAAGATGAAGGGGCTTAGGCCATAGTCCACCACGCTGGCCAAGTGCGGGTTGGCGGGCTTCACGCGTCATTTGTAAGCTAGTTAGGCTTTCTCAGACATGCAGATTTCCTCACGATGTTTTCCTTTATCGAAAGATAGTAACAATCGCACAAAGACGAAAGGGAATGAGTGAATGGGCTACGTCAACGGTCAGTTTGCTATTTAACTTGCTATTTATATAGCTGATCCCATACGCGAGGATCTTCCAGGCTGATACCACCACTAAGCAGTAGTTTGTAAACATTGAAGTATTCCAATATGAAAGGTGCTGTAACTGTAAGTTTGGGCTCAAGGGAGTTCATAAATTATGTCTCAGGTGTCGAGGTTCAGTGCAATGCAACTGTTTAGAGTCTCACAAGTAAATAGTGGGTACACTTACAACCGATATGTGAGTCCATGTTGTTCATCTTAAACATTTGGTTCCGTTTATTTATATAAAATCTTTTTAAAAAAAAATTGAACCGACTTCAATATCACTGAAAAGTATAAAGTAATTTAAATATTATTGAAGTTCGTGTTAGCTTACCGGCTGTGTATATTTGGCACCAACTTCAATAATATTTAAATTATTTTATACTTTTCAGTGATATTGAAGTCGGTTCAATTTTTTTTTTAAAGATTTTATTTTAAACTTTTTAGTGATATTTTCATATATAAAGATTGAACCATCGAAGACCGTAAAATTATCTAGATTGGTTATGATCACATTATCGTCTACATAGTTTTACATAATTCATGTTTCTTCAGAAAAAAATATCCGGTCGTAATGAAATTTGCATGGAATCATCATAGCAGTTTACTCTCTCGAATAAAAAAAGAATCATCGCAATCGGTTCATAATTGTCAGAGCAATGTAATGGAGAACATCAGTTTTATGGTTTTTACCAGATAAATTCCTCCACATCGTTCATGTTCCTCCAGGAAGTTCTTATCCGGTTGTAATAAAATTCATACAGATTTAATACAGTGGTTTCTTCGTTCGAATAAAAAAAGAATCATTGAAATTGACCATTTTTGTCCTTAAAAAGCGACATAAAGTCATCGATATAGGCTTTCCTGCAGCTCTCAGTGCGCAGTCACCATTCTTGTTTTTTCAGGAACTACTTATTACTACGCAATATTTTTTTATGGGACCCAATCAATGGATTGAAGAATGGATGGAAGAAAGATTTTTTCAAATCGGTTCATAATTGACAGAGTTATGCGCGAACATACATAAAAAAAAATAAAAAAAAAATATATACAGACGAATTGAGAACCTCCTCCTTTTTTGAAGTCGGTTAAAAATAACTTGTAGGAACGCACCAAATGAAACGTACGTATCTAGACCGTGAAGAAAATTATCGCTAAATCCTAATAAGTAGGTATGTAACAATCTTCATAGGCAGTAAGCTAATAATGTTGTGTTTTTTATTTTTAACACAGTTATTCAACTAATGTAGCTGTTATCGTTGTAATTTCTGTATACATGTTTTTTGTTCCAATAAAGATTATATTATTATTATTATTTTCTCCTCGATAATGTAGTATGTGTGGCTTCTAATTTTTGCCCGACTACTTAATAAGGAGGAAGGGTTTGGCCGACTGCTTCGTTATGCTTTTCAAGCACACATGTCTATTTCTTTAGTTAAATCCATGATGGCTGCAGGGGGATGTAGTCATGATGGATTTTACGAAACAGTTGTTATATTAGCTTAGTTTGTGGGGGTAATATATCCTAAACAAAATGATGGTTGTCAATCGCCATTTTGTTTATATTTATTAACAAAAGTACGAATGTTCGTATCAAATAAAAGGTCATAATGAGACCAGTTGAAATAATTGTGTATAGGTAGTGCAAAACTTGTTTATTAACCGACTTCAAAAAAGGAGGAGGTTCTCAATTCGTCTGTATATATTCTTTTTTTTATGTATGTTCGCGCATAACTCTGGCAATTATGAACCGATTTGAAAAAAATCTTTCTTCCATCCATTCTTCAATCCATTGATTGGGTCCCATAAAAAAATTATTGTTTAGTAATAAGTAGTTCCTGAAAAAACAAGAATGGTGACTGCGCAGGTTAGCTGCAGGAAAGCCTATATAGAGTTCTCCATTACATTGCTCTTACAATTATGAACCGATTTCGATGATTCTTTTTTTATTCGAGAGAGTAAACTACTATGATGATTCCATGCAAATTTCATTACGACCGGATAAATAGTTTCTGAGTTTCTGAAGAAAAATGAATTATGTAAAACTATGTAGACGATAATGTGATCATAACCTACCTAGATCATTTTACGGTTTTTTTTTCGTTTCTTCGATGGTTCAATCTTTTTATATAAAAATATCACTAAAAAGTTTAAAATAAAATCTTTTTTTTTTAATTGATCCGACTTCAATATCACTGAAAAGTATAAAATAATTTTAATATTATTGAAGTTGGTGCCAAATATACACAGCCGGTAAGCTAACACCAACTTCAATAATATTTAAATTATTTTATACTTTTCAGTGATATTGAAGTCGGTTCAATTTTTTTTTATAAAGATTTTTTTGCATATTATTGAAGTTTGAGTAAAGTTTGTTTGCAGTCGGGTTTTTTTATGTTATTACAACATAGAGCCCGTTTGATAATTCATACTTTTTTCATAATTCACTCCAGTCCGTGAATTATTCCTGATAGGTACAAGAAAAAATATGGAACAGCAAGTTGTGTGACTTGGTCTCTTTGTCTTACATTATCATAATTAGTCAGCCAGTATATCCTCGAATTCCTTATTATTTAAAATTTATTCAAGTGAAAACCACTTAAAAATCGGGTTACGCACCCGATTTTTAGGAAAAGTTAGCAGATATACAGACAGACAAGGAAACCCACTTTGTTTTATATTATTTAACATAAGTAAGAATATAAATGGCACATGAGCAGATTTCATAAGAGTTAATTGAGCAAGCCGCGGTTTTAGTCCAACTTGCACCTAACAAATATGCGATAGTGAAAGTTTACGATAGACTGCCTCTACTAAACCATTTAATAGATTAGCAAAAATGAAATTCTATTTAGCTTAGAATTTAGTAAAGTATTCAACAATAATTGTTTATCTTTTAATGTCCTATTTGCATAGAAATAGTTTATTTCCGCAGTAGTCACAAAGTTACTTGTACACAAAGGCAAAATCTAAAGTCAAAATATATTTATTACGTATTCATCCCACCGAGGCTGTTACATTTTTACGCACTACCACCGAATCGTAATCCGGCTGCTACTGAGAAGATCCGGCAAGAAACTCAGCGGGCATGTCTTGCTTTGTCATTTTTTTTCATACTTTACCTAATCCCAAGTAAACGAGTAATAGAAGCTCAAAAACCAGAATTTCTATAAAATCGAACCTGACCTGATATCTGACTTTCGTCTTGTATACAGCTCTTATCTAAATAGCCATCTTATTATGCCGTACCTACATTTCTGCCCTTAAAAACTAATTCTTTATAAACCCAATTTTATGAAAAAACATTAATAAAATAACCATTTAAGCACTTAAGAATTCTAAGATTTTATCGTTAAATTCTCGCAAATGGATTTGAAGACATTGTCTTGTAATTCGAGCAGGACGTTTAGGATCTTCTTCCAAGAAACTTAATAGCGCCAAATTGTTGATCAAATAAAGACGTAATAAATCGAGACTATAATCTCTTTGAAATGGAATGAAAAGTTACTAAACATTAGCCTAAAATTAATAAGACTCGGTCGATCAGTGAAAACGATCTTCGCAAGGTTGCTGACATGAAATTGAAGAGAAAGACGAAGAACCTGTCTCAATGTTGGATAATTTAAGAAAACTATATTCAGCAGTAAACTATAGGCTGATGATCATTGATGAATCGTGGCTGCTAAATAATTAGGGCAATCATCATCATCATCATCACCAGCCGGAAGACGTCCACTGCTGAACATAGGCCTCCCCCTTAGACCGCCACAATGAACGACAATTTGCTATTTGCATCCACCGGTTGCCTGCGACGCGAACAATGTCGTCGGTCCACCTAGTGGGAGGCCTGCCTGCGTAGGTAGGGCAATCATTCCCTTTTAAACAAAGCTCTAGACAAAAGCAAAGCTCAAGGTAGGATATCGTTGAGCTTTGTAAGTTACTTACTTCATAACTCGTTCCTTGCAACTAGAGCTTCCATAGGACTAATAATATCACACGCGAAAGGAGCTTAATCAGAACGGCAATTATTTTGCTTACTAAATAACTACCTCCAAACAAAATCGTTTATAAAAAATCCACCGTGTCTTCTTCCGAGAAATACAATGCGTTATTAACCAACTTTTGTTGGTCCCGTGTGAGATAAAACGGAAATACTTTGCGTTCAATTATAATCCGGGTAAAGATACAATCACCTTAAGCCATCAAATGTCCTTGTAGAATAAAAATAATATCAAATTTAGTATTCAAAGTGCTTCTAACATGAGATTTAATGATTAGATGCCGAATATTAAAAATAGAATTGAGATTATAGTGTCAAAACATAGTTGATACAATTTGAGAATGTTAATTTGCGACTCTAGGTAACAATTCGGTGTTATGTGGATTCCAATCCTATTTGAGGAATCGCTTTGCAAGCCGCTGGAAGGGCCGGGGTTCTGTGGCAAACCATTGTCCCTTGTGTTATCAGCACAGTCAGTTTTGTTAGATTGGTGTCTTTAGAGAGATAGTTGTGTTGGTGGTCATATTATAATAGTTCCCTTTTTCAAATTTTCCATAATGCAAAAAACTGGATTTATTATGTACACAGAACATCAAGCTTTGACTGCAGAACCAAACTGGTAAATAAGCTTAATGATAAGTAAGTACAAAAGCTTGTTACTCGTTTCTGTCTTAACCATAAATCCCAATAGATGTTCCAACCAAACTTTACCCTAGCTAGATCATTGAGGCGGGCGAAATGTTCAGTATTTATTTACTCATACCTAGATATCAAGTTTCAAACTACTCTCGTCGTGAAAGGCAATTGTCCAAGTAATTTTCCTTTAATTCCCAGCGCGAAAATAAATCTTTACTACAATGTTTAACCTTGGTAGCGTCTAAGTTTTTGCTGTGATGCTATAAAAAAATATGTGGCCTCTTTTGGCGCACAGAAATGTGATGAATAACGATTTATGGTACGTGGGCACGAGATTAATTGATTTTTAATTGTGCACGATTTAACTGCGCCTTGGTTTTCTCGATTTCCAAACGTACAGTTTCCGTTGCAAAGCCTTTTGCAGTTTTGGATGACGATTAATGAACTTATAACACTTTCAGAAGTCGCTATTGACGTTCTTTAAAATTATCTATAATATTTACATATAAAACTGTAACAGTTTAATAAAATGTAGAAAGATGACTATGCGTTAACCTATTAACACTTATACGTTAGAATTTTATCTGCAACAGTTATACACCTGTTGTAGATGTCTGATCATTAAGTATACAAAAATCTGTGTATAATAACAATAATATAATATCTTGTGACAATTCACGGTGTAAAAATATATTTCGGTAATATTCGGAACTTTATTGGTAAACACATCAACCAATTATATTCAACCCAATTTAGCAACGTTTGATCTATATAAGGAGTTTAAAATGGACCGAGGACGTAACTGGAGCATATTACGAAAAAACTTAGCTCTATATGGAACTCCCTTCCAGTGTTGGGAGCGTATACTCAGATCCATCCGTTCGTCACGTCGCCTACACATTCTTCATCAGCTTGAAGAATTAAGTGTCGATAAGCTGTCCTTAAACGTTTCTTCTGCTTTCCCAACAATTATTATATTCTCTGACATACGAGTCGATTTTGACTTTTAAAATGATATAAGCTAGAGCTTGAATCGTAAGTTCTGATGCAGTTAATTACCGTAGAATGCTCAAAATTAAATGGACTGATAAAATTTTAGTTTTATTAAAAAAAATTGTAGTGAAAACTATAAAAAAATAAAAACTGCATATTTTGGACATATGTACATATTTATAGAAATGAAAAGTACAATTTACTAATTTTAATTATTGAAGAGTAAAAAAGATGGCCTGATAGAAGAAAGACGTCATAGACTAGAAACTTAAGAGACTGGTTGAAGGTGGAAGAAACAGAATGAATTCGCATGACTGTTGACAGAGAGACATATCGACAATTTGTCGCCGACCTCCATGATGGAGATGGCACGTGAAAGAAAGGAGAAGATGCAGTTGTGAATGGTGAAGCCACTGGTTTACTAACAGAGGAAATTTGTGCCCGAGAGAACATTGACAGCAAAGAAAGAAGCGAGGAAAACAAACACTTAGCCGTCAGTACAACTCCTCAAATAATGACATTGGCTAAACTGTGCCATTCCTCTCTAAAACCCAAAACTTTAAAATCTAATGTTATGTATGTGTTAAATTTGGTTTAGCGTAATAATAATTATAATTTCGTTTGCATAACGACTGAAGAAATTATTTAGACTAGTAATAAATACATGACTATATTGTCCACTAGATCTTATATACAAAATAATTTACGTGTGCCACCACCAAATCGATCGAGATAGATACGAAATTAGGCTGGCTTTGCTGTATATACGTAAGTATAACATAGAACTTGATAGAAGTCATGGATAACATTCAGTAGTCAGTCTATCAACATTCTTGTAGGATAATTTGCAAAGCAATAATGTTTCTATATCCCTTGTATTTGCGTCTTTATCAGGCTCTTGCCGACCGTCAGCTGTTTTACGCAGAAAACATCTAAATTAGGCCACCGCCATAGCTACAAGGTCAGGATAATTGCGCAAATATATATTTGTTATGTGAATCGGCAATTTATGTCTAGTCTCATAACCATCTCGAATATTATATCCCACAAATAAATCATTGAGATATAATCTTTGCTGGTTTAGGCAGTTTGAGAATTTCTTCAGTAGGTATTTGGCATATCGTCTCGAAAATCTCGACGCGAAGCGCCTGCTCCAAACATCCCGGCCCAAGCCTACGTACGCGTACACTTATAACAGCAACGGGCAGCTCTCTTGTAACCCTTGCGACTGAATTTTTAAAACAAAGTTCGGCTCCGACAGTCATGTACGCTGTTAGTTAACAGGGTGTCGCCGACGACGGATACTTCTAGGAGGCCATCATCATTTGGCATATTCTGGATATGTTTTATATACTTAAATTAATCCCAGAACACGAATATATCTTACCACAATAATGTAGATTTGTGATAAACTCTTCAATTCTAGCCGCGTGTACGTATATAGTACTTAGTACACCCATAACACTACCCGTGGGGTATACGGATAAGACTAGCAGCCTCCCAAGAAGATTGGCAGCAGCGTCGTTCTATTGGATTACCTACCACCTATACTGCGATCCACAAGACGCCTGCCACGCGTGGGGATTATGGCAACCCCTTCCTTCCATAGCACGGTATTCACGCTCACGTTAGCTGGATGTGTCCGCTTGTGCCAATTAGCGTATCCGTGGCCGCGTGAGTGGCAGTGGACATTATTACTACCATTTTCATACATAGCGAAGCTAAAGCAACGTAAGTAGCATTGCCGTGCGTCGCAGTGGAGCAGCGGCTTAAGCCTTTCTTCAGCATTGGAAGTATTTCGGCTGCTGATGATAATGATGATGACACCCATACTTCGGGAAAAAACATTTTGTCTTATCGTATGGTATGTGTTTGCCGGGAATATTATTAAACATACATGTCAAAAGAAAAATCGCTGTTAGCAATAAGACCGCCATTTGTACCTAATTTAAGTTATTTTCTAAGTTTTCTATATGTTTTACTTTAGTGTGCAAATAAAGAGTATTCTATTCTATTCTGTCTTTGGAATACTTTCGATAATCGTTTAGGGTTTTTTATTACCATATTTTCTTTTCTTCTTCAATGTAAGCTCGTGCTTAAATGCTATCCCACCAGAAGTAGCGATACAGGTGTGGACGCAAGCGGACGGAAGCGCGCTAGCTGATAAACAACATAAGAAACATGATACTGAGAGGCCGCCGGGAAAGCGGACTCCTTATAGAGCTCTGCCAACTTAAGAGATCTAGATGTGATTCACGACTGGTGCATTAATAATCATACCGTCTTAAATATTACTAAATACTTTGTTGTATCATTTACAACAAAAAGCATCAACAATATCACTTTTCCTTACATCATAATAGGACCTCGCGCAAATGTTTTGTGAAAGATCTTGGAATCAGTTTTAATGATGAGTTAATATATGCTCACAAGTTCTTGGCTTTATTGCTCGCATTGCAAAACGATTTAAGACCCCGTATAGTTTAATTTACCTTTTTGATACGTTAGTAGTATTTTAGAATATGGCGCGGCTATTTGGTTCTAAGTTTTAAGTTTATGTGTTATAATTATTGATAAATAACTTCACGTATGTTACTCATCATCATCAGCCGGAAGACGTCCACTGCTGAACATAGGCCTCCCCCTTAGAACGCCACAATGAACGACAATTGGCTATTTGCATCCATCGGTTACCTGCGACGCGCACAATGTCGTCTGTCCACCTAGTGGGAGGCCTGCCAACGCTGCGTCTTCCGGTTCGTTGTCGCCAATCGAGAACCTTTCTTCCCCAACGGTTATCGGTTCTTCGAGCGATGTGGCCTGCCCATTGCCACTTCAACTTGCAGATTCTGAGAGCTATGTCGGTGACCTTAGTTCTTCGGCGAATCTCCACATTTCGGATTCTGTCGCGTAAAGAAACTCCGAGCATAGCTCTCTCCATGGCTCGTTGTGTGACTCTGAACTTCTCTAAAAGGCCAGCCGTGAGAGATCACGTCTCAGTACCATATGTCATCACTGGCAACACACACTGGTTAAAAACCTTCGTCTTCAGGCACTGCGGTATTTTGGACGAGAAGATACTAATTTAACGAAATTCTGATTGTAAACTGATTTGTCTTTAATCATTTTTCCGTAGGAACACAACATTACTGGAAGATTTTGGGGTGATATTGGACCTTGAATTTGTGCTCTTATAAACCCTCAAAAATGTGTTTTCATTCCAATTTTGTTTTAAATGTGCGCTCTTAATGTTGATCTTCTCTCCTTTATCAAATAGTTAGTGGCCAACCTGGTGCCCGAGTTGTTCAAGCTGCTAGTTGCTCTCAGGCATCTGCAGTGGCTTAACGAGTGCTGTCTAGATGTTAACAACTCCGAACCGGGACCGGGAACGCACCCTCTGAAGCACGGAGATGCTCAGTTCAAATGCCACTAGACGCTCACCTATCATAGTTTAATTAAATGATCGTATACCGAGCAGTGATTACAACTAGCCACGAGATATAAATATTTATAAATTGTTAAAACAATACAAGTTCATGTAGAGTTCATAAGGTTAGTCGTTCGACGCACACTGACACCATTGGACTACATTCGCATAAAGTCTATTTATAGGAATAACTTGGATTCCTTGTCTTATATCCGAAAATAGGTAGCAAAAAAGCTAATAATTGATATGAACATTGAGGTGACAGGAGTATGCCTCTCCAGACTAAATTCCATAGTGGACTGTCTCCGAAAATTGGTGAAAATCACAACTACATATTATTATCTTAATGCCACGTTTAGTTAAAGTTTAAATTTCATATTTTTATTTCAATTATACATTAAGAAGACATTTTGAAGAGATGCAAAAAAGAAAATATAAGTATTTTAGTTTTCCTTTCTAGAAAATGAAACTTAATATGTCTCTATGCCTTTCTTAGGAAAGGATTGGTTTTGTCTATCTACTTTTTTAATTAATTTGAGAGTACCAAAATAATATAACGGATCTGTAACTCATCGTCGGGGTCACCATGTTTAAGTTTATACTGTAAGTCTAAATCCCCGCTAACGGTCTCTTATTTGCCACTAAAATATTTTTTCAGTGATTCAAGTTCAAGTCGTAACATTCAGAACTTACAGAGATAATACAGCTACACGACTTTAAATTCCTTAAAGAGGTTTTATAACCATTCTTTAGGTACGCCAACCTTCAAAGATCGTGCATGAATACGCTTCAGGAATTCCATAGAATGTTAAAGACATACCCAGCTCACAATAGCCAAACCCCATAGCCTTGACATTCAATGGAGCAATTCCACAAGGTCTTATCGCTAGTAGATAATATTACACATTCTTTGAATCCATTGTTACCTTTGTTTGGTTCTAGACTGTTGATAGACGAAAAATATCTTAGTCAAGATCAGTATTATGTCATAATACCAGTGGCCTAATTATTGGGTTTAATGAACGACTCAGAATTAGTACAAAAATCTTCATGTCATTATTTACGCAATTACCCGTAACGTGGTAAAGAACTCAAATTCCTAAACTTGCCATGGGTTCCGAGTTCCGTCTTAATCCCCATAATTAATTAACAATGATAATAGGAGCCTAACTTATAAATAGTTACAAATTACAATCGATATCTGGAGATACGGATCTCCAGGTCATCTCAAATCAAACAAAGAGCGTTATTAGTGTACTATTTATGATTTACCAAAATATTCCTTTATCATCAAACATACATTATTCGTAACTTCCCTAATTGGGCTAGTATATAGAAATATATTAAATAGCGTGTAAACTAACCTGTATTTATTAAAACATCATGTTTAGTTTTCGTGGGTAATGATTAATGACATGTATTAATACTTGATGTAATCTAAAATCTCTAGATTTAGTAGTCATTTGGAATGTCAAACTCGTTCTATATACCATTAAGGTGGCAAACAAGCGTGCGGCTCGTCTGATCGTAAACAGATCTATAATAAATAGACGCTAGCAAAACCAGAAGCAGCGCGCGTTATGCTAGCCCTGTAAGTTTAGAGGAATTATTGCGCTTCCAAGAGAACGAAGGTAATGCTAGAGCACCGTAGAACCCATCGTAACCAGCAAAAAACTTCTCGTCGACTCACATGAAGACAATATCGACACTTCTATAAGATCTCTGTATTTCACTGCAGTCTTTTGTAATGTAGAGCGTTATTATCCCAATCGAACTGCATTTTTTAATATCTTCTTTAAGCTCATAGAACAACATCTAAACCCAGTCGAGATTATAATTAATCTATTCTTACGGATTATATCGCGATTTATTTTAATTTTCCCGACGTTTCGAATTCTTTGCAGCACCCATGGTCACGGGCGGACTGAGATGTTGAACGTCCCTGTGCTCTATTTATACAGTCATAATTTTCGGTGTACCCTCAGTTATTGTTGTTGTTTTTATTAATGTACCCTCAATTCTTATTGGTTGTTATTGTTGTTGATCCGACCTACGCAGTAAGAACTTACAATATCTTGACGCCGTGCAGTGTTTTGTCTGGTTTTGGATTTAATTATATTTATCACAGGATCCAAAGCTGGTGGTAACACCCAACCATCTTCTCTATTGAAATTAGAATGTTTTTTGATTTCAATAGCCTCACGAATCATCCTTGGTTGGAAACGGTGTTCTTTTGCGAGGATTTGTAGTTTATCAAAACTGATATAATGGCGGGTGCGATCCTGAACGTGTTCACAAACTGCAGATTTTGTACAGCGTCGGTGTTTCACATCAGCTATGTGCTCTTTAACGCGAGTTTTTATTGCACGCTTTGTTTGCCCAATGTAGGAGAGCCCACAGTCACAGTCGAGTTTATAAACTCCTACATCTTGTAGAGGTATGTGGCATTTGACAGGTGGTAAATATTTACTAATCTTCTTTGGTGGCTTATAATAAGTTTTGATTGAAGCCCGCTTTAAGATGTAACCAATCTTGTCAGTAACCCCTCTAACATATGGTAGGACAGCAGGCTGACGCTCGACCGTGGCTGGTTTGACACGTTCACTATGATGGCGGCGCGGGATCCGGAGCTTGTTGTCACGCAGTACTTGCTTGACATGTTGCAGCTCAGCGCTCAGATGGTCATCATCACAGATTCCGCGTGCTCTTTGAAACAAAGATTTACCCACTGTAGCTAGCTGTGTTGGAGGATGATGAGACTCACCATTCAAGTACCTATCCGTATCGGTTGGTTTTCTGTACACAGTATGGCCCAAGGTATTATTAGGATTACGAATTACTAATACATCCAAAAAGGCCAATGAGTTATTTGACTCCAACTCCATTGTGAATTTAATCTTAGGATTGATGGATTGTGGTGGTTTAGATGGTCCAGGAATACTGTTACATTATCAGATGGTAATATTGTGAAGGTATCGTCTACGTATCGCTTGTAGAATCTCGGAGTAACAGGTGAAGTTCAGAGGGCTGTCTCCTCAAAGTCTTCCATGAAAATGTCAGCAACTACGATACAGGTGAGCCCATCGCTACTCCATCTACTTGGTTATAGAATTGCTCCTTCCACAATAGATAGCCAGATGTAAGGCAATGTTCTAATAGTTCTGCATATTCCTTTGGCATGTTTTTCTCGGCTAGCCTCTTTTTTACAATTTCAATGCTGTCCACCACAGGTAGGCATGTGAATAGGGACTGGACATCAAAACTGACCATAGTTTCATTGTCAGAAAGACTCAAATGTTTGATTTCATTGACTAAATGGTATGAATCCCTGGTATGCGCTTGTGTATGCCTTAGTGATGAAAGCACTTTTGCCACGTACTGAGCCAACCTGTAAGTTGGTGTGTCGATCTGGCTCACAATCGGACGTAGCGGAGCATTGGGTTTATGCACTTTGGGCAACCCATACAACTTCGGCGGCTTTGCACAAGAAGGTATCAGTGACTTGACATCGAGATTCAATCTCTCGGAGTTTTTCTTTATAATATTACTCGTTGTTTTGAGAATATTATTAGTGACCCTACTAATAATATTCTCACCTTTGTTCTGACCTTTTCGTATGTGCTTACATCCGATAACAGTTGTTGTATTTTTAGATTGTAATCGTCGGTGTCTAAGATGATGATGTTTTTGGGAAGATTTGGTGTGGGCAAAGAACTCCGTCGTAACAGGGATGAAACATCCTGACGAATTGCCTCTGAATCCTCCTTCCCTATATTATTTTTACCCAGAACGTCCTCTACGCTTGATATTATCTCTTCATATGGTATCCTTCTTGGCGCAATTGAAAAATTTTCGTGTCGAAAATGTGTCGTTGGTTCATCTATTTATTTCGACAGATTGATGACTGCGCGTGATTCACTAACTGTGGCGCTAGCGGCGTGAGTGAATGGTTGCGCTCCGTCACTCGGTATTGAATTATTTTCGACATTTGATTTGTTAATTAATTTACCATACTTTTTAACATTATATTTCGATGTTTCTCGTTTATTTAAAGTATTTATGCAATCATCATAATCAATTGTCGTCAATACTGCCTTTATTAAATTAGATGACGTCTCAATTTCCCGGTTTAAGCAATGTAGATCGGAACGTGTTTGGTGTATCACCGTGATTAATAATTTATGACTTGCTTTTCTAAGGATCTTCGCGCTTCCTCGTATGTCCTTCTTTGCAGTTATCTTGACACACGTTGGAATGAGATTATGATCTCTACATCTCTTCAAGAAATTTAAGGATGTTGTATATCTTGCGCGCTTTGTCTTGAGATCCTCTAACCGGCGAATTTTATTGGCGATTTCCAGTCCGTACTGGTTCACATAATGTTGTCTTTTATTTACGCGAATACTAGACAACGTCGGGAAAATTAAAATAAATCGCGATATAATCCGTAACAATAGATTAATTACAATGTCTAGTATTCGTGTAAATAGAAGACAACATTACCAGTCGAGATTATTCATTTTGGCAGTTAGTAAAATTGGTATCTGTAGCATGACATGCCAATTGCCAATGTATACACATGTACGATAATGTAAAGTTTCACTGTTCATATAGATAGAGTCGTTATCTAATTCGAAATAACCTGTTAATTTCAAGGATGGTTTAATTGAGACTTTAATAATGAAGCAGGTTTAATCTGTTTCATGAATCCTTTCTGGTGTTAGAAGACTCCAATTGTTTACTTGATCCTTTTCTGAGATGAAATCCTCGGCGTACGGCGCGTCGCTGTAAGTTGTGAGCCTAAGAGTGGATTATATGTTGCTTTCCGTTGATATTATTAAGATATTAGTACGAAATTGAACATAAGACGTTAGTAATGGGTATATCGTGTTTCAAAGGAATAATTAATAAAATAGCAACACATTAGTCATTAATGTGGTAGGAATATTTCGGACGTTTGAAAAACGTGTCTGGAGATGAAAGTGCTTTGAAACTAATTTCAATAATTAAAAGCTTTTAAAAAGCCTTCAAAGTGTACACAGGATATCTAATATCGTTAATTTATTTCTAAATTTCACAGCTTTGGAGTAGATTACTTACGTTTTACGAAAGAAGAAAGTCATAATGATGATAAATATTGTTCACAATAATTTCAGCAATCAATTTACTTGACCAAATTCTAAACGTAGATTTTCGAAAACATCAAAATAAATTGATTATAAATGTTCGAGTCTACTCTAAAAAATAATCTTTGCACATAACCCCATGCGGTTTGCTTGTAAACCGCTTTCATCGGAAACAGTTTAACTTTTTTATGTCAATTAAAACTGGCGTGGATTGACCGTTGTGGGTCAATGTATCGTCCTTTTCATTGGCCATAGGGCAGGGTCTAATTAAGTAAATGGTGGATTAGGGCTAGCGTGAGAGAGGATACAAGCAATACTGGTATACAAGCAAAGGGCTATTCTTTTGGCAGATGCGAAAAACGTAAGCCGTATTAATTATAACGACTGTAATATATATTTATTATTTTCTAGAAACCTATTAAACATAAATAAATCCCATATTGTGACTCCTAAGGTACCATGTTGCAATGGACTGAGTTCTAGTAATAAAGATAAATTACAAAACGTGATGATGAAATTCGCTAAGGTAAAGCTAAAGGCAATGTCCTTCTGCCAGGATATTTTAAGTGTAGTGTAATAGAAGGGCACCAAGAGATAGAAAAAAATACTCTATAAATAAAAAACGAGTCACCCCTAATTTAATGGAGCATGTATTATCATCATAAAACGGTGCAAATATCCAAAAACTAACTCTCATCCAAGTGTCAAGATAAAACTAGAAGAAAACTAATCATCTGCTCCCAGACTAAGCAAAGTTTCTTTAAGCCATTGAAGAGGTATCAGAGTAACACCTAAACTGGAGCAAATTAGGAACTTTATTAGCTAGATGTATTGCGGTTTCTATTCCTAGGTCCTGTATTGTTTTTGAACTGAGTTTGGTCATTAATTACCGCATGTGCCTAAGTTTGGAAGTATTCTTTGGGACTTAACCTATTTAATATAGGAGTATTATTACTGAAATGTTGATGGTCATTACATTCTGATGTTAAGAGTCTAGAAGTCTTATGTTGGGCAACTTGCGCTTAATGATCTCATATAAGATTATTTACTCGTCGTTGGAAGGAATGTTTCGTCCCAATGAACGTCTGCAAATAATAATAACTTCTATTTAATTGTTTATCACATATTTAATATTTAAATTAGTGTAAACTGCTTTTCCTCTTCGTATATCGTCTTTTAATTTGCAAGCTTTTCTAAGAGTTGTATATATTTCTTCTATGTATATCTGACTGTTATCTTGATTTCTCTCCAGTTCACCGTTATCTTTAAACTATGAAGTTTCTTACGGCAACATGAAATAAAATGTTCTGAAAATAAGTCTAGTTAATATGTTTGTAGTAATCACCAGACGGATATCAATAAATATCAAACTACTTACTTCTCTACCTCTAATTACTAAACAAGTACAGATAATTTTAGTAAACCAATCAATCAATCACGGTGCTTGTTCACTATGTGGGGTCAGGTAAGCCCTCCTGGTACTTTTTCGCCAAGAATAGAGATTTTGCGTCGTGAAAGACGTGAAGTCTATCTACATATATTATGTACTTATAAATGATTCAGGTACTCGGTGAGAGGCCTTTGCATCTTTTGCCCTCTACTATGGATAAAACCTACCTTGGCATATGATATTAAATAAATCTTAGCCAAATCTAGATTCAAAAACTGAAAAATGAAAACAGAAAAGGCGCAAATTTAAAAAGTAAAGACTCATTTACATGATGCCATTTTCTTGAACATACAAGAGCAATAATTGAATGCAATAAATGAAGCGCAATAATTGACCTTCAAGAATTGTAAGTAACTGTTTACACGCGGATACTAGTTAAAAATTTGAATGTAATTATTGAATGCAAATCTTGCCCAGTAGAGCAAGAATGTGACATGATGTTCAGACGATGCAAGGCAATTATTGCCTCAATATTATTGTATGCAACAGGCAAGAAACTTGCTTCGTGTAAATGGACCATAACAGCTAATAATTTGTAGCACAGTGAAACAGGTTTTTTTTTTTAATTCTAGCATAAGAATTAATACTTGTTTTAAGAACACCATAAAATGAGTTGAGGATGGCAGTAGATTCAAATTGACCAAAAATATCCATAATTTCCAAGATTTGCAATAATTTTCATTAATTCCATCCATTATCGGTCTGGACAGTGGCCTCGTAGCTACTTAGACTCAGTCACCTTTAATATAAGGAACAAGATCTAAATAGATCGTAGCAGTAGTTGTAAGCAAAACAAACAATCTGAATTCAGTTTCATGTTTTATCTCATTATGCTCTATCCTATGCGATTCACATAAAGCTCTATGTGTTTTCTTACGCCCTCTCCATTGGAAATCACACACTTTATCTCTTCTATCTATATATTCTTAAAGCTACCAACAAATCGTTGACAAGTTTACACGATGTTTTCGCAAACTTTTTAGTTCCACAATCGTTTTAGTGCCTCCAATTATATTTCTATTATCCTTATAAGAGCAAATCATAAATGGAACACCTGTTAAGGGCATCGACTTGGCAATTGATGGAGTCAACAGGAAATTACTCATTTGATCTTTAGGCCTAAATAAGCAGGCTAGATTTGTTTTTAATGGAATATTTTATAACGCCTTTGTTTATTTACTTAGAGATCATTATGCTCTGCATATATCGCGGTTTATATGTAACGTAATTAACTTTCCTGAAGCTTGTTGTTTTGCAACTCATAATAAAGTAACAACTGTGGTGTTTGATTTCAATATAAACCTCGGTTGTTATCTTGACGTAGGTACTTTGAAGTTCTTAATTAATTTAGATCTACTTGCGATAACTGTTATTTTCATAATGTGTGCGTTGGACCATATTTTGGAAATTCTTGACTTCTTCACAGTAAACACCATAAATTTCATACGGTATCTATTACGCACTTTCTTTTCCGTTTCTATGAACCTACATCTACCTATCAAGAGTCGCTGGAACTTTTAAGCGTTTGAGCTTTCGTATAAACTGAAGTAGAAATAGGCTTCTGGCATAGCGGAACAGATATTTCTTCAATAGTTACATTCAAGTCTCGTTCTGTTACCACCATTTTTGCTTAATTCATTCAGTCATTTATACATCCTACATTTAAGAGCTTTTGTAGAGAATTAATTATTGAAGGAATGCCACTGAATTCTAGGAAATCATAGGATTGGGAGTTCACAACAAGGCTTGTTTATTCTCAATTTTGTGCCGAATGCAAAAAGTAGCTTCTTATAGGTTTCTTCATCTTCGCTGTTTGAAACTTAGGCGTATTGGAACAAACCTATATCTCATAAGACTACTTGAAAAAAAAAATTATACTACTTACTGCACTGATACAGGGAAATGAGTGTTCTAAGCATTATTCTGTTACTTACTGTCGCTATCAAGTACTAATCCTTGGTAAATGAACTATGGACTACAATAAAGAGTTAGCTACCATTACATATCTAAGGAGGCCTACGGCTACTCGACATGAGTAATCCGAAAGGAATCTAACGACTCTCAACTATCAACTAACAGTACAATGGTACGAGGTTCGCTAAAACTAGTATGATATGATAGTGAGTAAAAAGTTGTATCGATTACCTTGGCGGGTTGTTTATCGTAGGCCACATCTCCTGATCTATATCTACACTTACTTGATGACCTAAAGCATGTAGGTACGAGCAGGGTATGCCGGTGTTTGACCCGTAGCCGACGCAAACAAGGCGGACGCATGCGCGCGCCTCGCCGTAAACACCTCTCGGCTCCCGGCCGAAAACACGTGGACTCTACAACGACCATCACAAATGACACATAAATAACAAACCGTCGGCCGCCGCCGCGATCGCACCCAACACCAACACTCGTAGTAATGTGACCGCCATAAAAACACAAGCATTTGCACAACACTCGGAATTGTTCGATTAGCGGGCTGCGTGGAGACGTACGGCGCAGCCCGCTGCCTCCGGCGCACTGACGCTACGGCCCGCGAGCCCACCCGCGCCTCTCGTGCCGCGGCCCCGCGCCACCCGCCAGAACCTTGTCCATTCAACGCATTTTCTGTCATAAGCAAATCGATAATGGCATTATACTTCCGCTTTGAAGCACGCGCGCTGCATCCAAACTGTGCCACGCGAGGTACATTGATGAGTTTCGTCACACAGCGCGCTGGAAACTCGGCGCGGAGTGGCAAACTAAACTTGTACAAAGCGAAGCCGTCGTGAACTTTTCAACTTTAAACTTTTACGAGTTGGCGCGAAACGCTCAGAAAAATGTTGCAAGAAAGTTTTTGGGCGATTTTTTTTCTCGTAGTTATTAGTAAAATGTTCGGTGATATTACAATGTTGAGATTGTCCGGTGAGTGCGAGCAGTTGCGCGTTGGGTAAGGTTAGTTACGTACTATACGTTGTTGGCTGCTGCAACCGCGCGGCGGCCGCGCCGGCTTTGCACGCCGTGGGATTACGTCACAAATGTAAATAAGAATTGCCCAATATTAAAAGCTACATGGAATTCAAATAAATTTTCATCAAATATTATCAGTTAGATTGTTAATTAATATGGTTAAAAGGCGGAATTTAAAAAATGTTTAATGATGTAGAGTGTCGTAAAAAAATATTATAATAAGTACTTATCTGAAAATATGTAATTATAATGTGACGATAGTCGTTATTAAAACGAATAACGAAGCTTTCGAATAAACAACATTGTATGTAGCGATTGTACCTACTTGCAATATTTACTTACTATTTTTTGTTATCTGGAGAAAATCTTTAAAAGGTACCCGGCCTTGGCCCCTACGAAAACCGGTTACTTTTTGAAGGTTTATGTAGTATTTTACCCACTTAAACCTCCCCGATGGTTTTCATCGATGCTGTGGAGACTGAGCACCCCGGTCAAACCTCGAGTCACTCAGCGCCAGACGTTGGCTAGAACACGTCTCGGGGGGGGGGGGGGGTAGCAGAAATGCACGCTAATATATAAATAAGTAAATAAAATGTTTATGACATTAAATCAGTGGCAATACCAGAGGCTGTTTCTTTCTTAGAATCCTAAAAGACGCAGACTCTATAAAAAGCTGTGCGTAAGCTCTTTTCGCAGATCCGTTTAAATATAAGTTTAAGTATTATTTATTAATAAGACGAAGGTTTATAACCAGTATGTGTTGCCAGAGATGATATATGGTTCTGAGACGTGGTCCCTAACTGCTGACCTTTTAGAGAATCTCCTTTTAGAGAGTCACACACCGAGTCATAGAGAGAGACTCGGAGTTTCATTGCGCGACAGAATCCGAAATGTGGAGATTCGCCGAAGAACTAAGGTCACCGCCATAGCTCTCAGAATCTGCAAGTTGAAGTGGCAATGGGCAGGCCATATCGTTCGAAGAACCGATAACCGAAGGGGAAGAAAGGTTCTCGAGTGGCGACCACGAACCGGAAGACGCAGCGTAGGCAGGGCTTCCACTAGGTGGGCATACGACATTGTGCGCGTCGCAAACAACCGGTGGATGCAAATAGCCAATTGTCGTTCATTGTGGCGTTCTAAGGGGGAGGCCGATGTTCAGCAGTGGACGTCTTCCGGGTGATGATGATATGATGAATAATGTCCACCTACTGATACGTTCACAGCGGCCAATCTTTCACACGATCAGCCAGCTACGCAGCGTAGACACAAGTGCACTCTCTCTTCCTTTACTCTCAGAATTCGATGGGATGGAAGAACGACACTTCTTCCTTCCCATCTGATAGCGAAAAGACCAAACCGCATAATAAAGTTAGTTCTTTGATGATATAAAAACTTTAGGTACTTACCTAATACTTAGAACATCGTTTTATTTTTCTGCTCGATTATCAGAGCCCTTTCTGTCTACGTAAGTCATCCATCGTCGTCAAGACCTGTCCAACGAAGTCAAAATCGGTGGGTTTATTGATGTAGAGATCC
Organism: Furcula furcula; assembly: GCA_911728495.1. Lineage (NCBI taxonomy): Eukaryota > Metazoa > Arthropoda > Insecta > Lepidoptera > Notodontidae > Furcula > Furcula furcula. The sequence goes on along the minus strand of OU452254.1, from coordinate 2,348,215 downwards.
TGTGACCACCTTCCTGCTCCATCATCCGACCCTGATCACCATTTTTCTACCAATTACTCATTGGGACCTCAGTTCAAGTTCGGTGGGAGTAGCAGACGTTATTGGTGCAGAGATCCTGTTGTGACCACCATCCCGCTCCATTATCAGACCCTGGTAAAGGTTACCACATATTCATTTCTATCATCGGATTTACACATGTAATAAATTTCCATTGTGGTATATGTGTACGTACGAGTAAGTGCATCATACCTCAATGTAAATTTCATGTCTTTCGGAAAAATTTTACAATTTCATTATTTCTAAGGTAACATACATAGCTTATAAATTTTCCTCACGTCTTAGCTATCTACGTAGAAGCGTGATGGGCCTAGTCTCAATGAAAAAAAGCAAGAGGATTGTTTTAAAAAGAGGAGCCGCTCTATATTCTACTCGTACAGGTTGCATTTTGAAGAGTGTGCACAGGAATTACATGACTTGATCTCACCGTCATCCTTCTATCATCGAACGACGAGACGCACAGCGCATGCGCACCCAAAAGTGGTAAACGTGCCGTCCGGTTCCGGACTAAGCAATTTGCTTCTTCATTTATAATAAGGACAGCTAAGGACTGGAATAGTTTGCCTGAGTCGGTTTTCCCGCCCGATTATAAGTGAATGTCTTCAAGGCTAGAGTAAATAGGCTTATAAAAAGCTTATTATAACTAATTCATAATTTAATATTATAAATAATATTTACATTTATATCATCATCAGCCGGAAGACGTCCACTGCTGAACAAAGGCCTCCCCCTTATACCGCCACAATGAATGACAATTTGCCATTTGCATCCGGTTGCCTGCGACGCGAACAACGTCGTCGGTCCACCTAGTGGGAGGCCTGCCTGCGCTGCGTCTTCCGGTTCGTGGTCGCCACTCGAGAACCTTTCTTCCCCAACGGTTATCGATTCTTCGAGCGATGTGGCCTGCCCACTGCCACATTTATAGGTACCTATACATACATGTTGTAACGTGTTACATAGATCTCTTGAATTTTTTAGCACACTAGGTTTTTGGGTCTTAAATGGGTAAAATTTTATCAATTGCTGACAATTTTTTGTCTATGACATCGATCGACCATCTAAATAGGTTCTCGTTTGACGATGGCAAGAGCGGAGATTTTGTTTCGATCTGTCATTGAATGAGACGTCACTTTCCTCAGACTTAGGCCGAGTGAACATGTCGCTTGGCGACTAAAGTTTTATACTCGTGTGAATCACCCGTGATTCGCAATATTTAAAACATGTGGATATAAAAAATAAAGCCGGTAAGTGTTCTCGCTTTGGGAGACATTGTATTTTGATAGTAGGTTTGAACTTTAGTGACGGAAAATTTTCTTTTGTTATAGAATAGAATAGAATAAATTTATTTGTCAGAATATTGTTTACATTGGTGATAAGTAGGTAGATATAAAGTCCATAATATTCTGCTGTCGCCAGCGTACAAATATTTACATAAGGTAATATTATTATAACAAATGTCAACTAGTTATTATTTAAATTTAATTGATATCAAATAATGTATAATCATCAGTCAAAATTTATCCTCAAGAAAATCCTTTGTACAATAATAACATTTCTGTAGTAAAAAATTAAATAATTTATCTTTAAATGTCCTTAAATCTAAGTGTTTGAATTCATCAGGCAATTTATTATATATTTTTTCACACCACCTGCTCGATAATGTCACATTATATGTCATATAAACTTATCACTTCCTTTATTCCTAATCTTCAACAGGTCTCTTCGCGATGGTTGTTTCCCAGATGAATGGAAAAAAGCACGCATCACACCACTGCATAAAAACGGCGATCAGAGTAATACCAAAAACTACCGTCCCATTGCGGTGCTGTCCTGTTTTTCTAAATTGTTCGAGTCCCTTGTCTGTCATGATCTCACAAGTCATGTGGATTCACTTTTGTCGCCCTTTCAGCATGGGTTTCGACCAAAATGCTCCACGGTAACAAATCTATTGACATTTACCACAGAGTTGTCGGCGGAGCTTGACAAGGGTCATGAGGTTGACGCAATCTATACCGATTTTTCCAGTGCGTTCGATAAAGTCAGTCACAGAATCCTATTGAAGAAACTTGAACACTTCGGTATTGGTGGGTCACTATTGCACTGGTTCGAATCATACTTGGCAAAAAGACTCCAAACAGTGGTATTAAGCGGCCATGAATCTCAACCCTATACAGCCATATCCGGCGTACCACAAGGGTCTCATCTCGGTCCCGTACTATTCTCCATCTTTATTAACGATATTGCCACACATGTCCGTCACTGCAAACTATTACTATTTGCAGATGATATGAAGATTTACCACACTGTTCACTCGCTTAATGACGTAAAACTTATTCAAGAGGATTTGTCGGGACTGGAATTATGGTGTAATATTAACCATATGACGCTAAATATTTCCAAATGCTTCCACATGAGGTTTTCCAGAAAAAAACAGCCTATCGAATCGGCGTATACCCTTGCCAATATCCCAGTACAAAAAGTCGATGAAATTAAAGACTTGGGTGTTACAATAGACCGTAAACTTCGGTTTACCGCACACATCGATCATGTAGTGAGTAAAGCTGCTAAAATGCTTGGCTTCTTCAAGAGAAACACCAAGGAATTTAAGAATGCAAGGACCAGAATAACGCTTTTTAATTCGCTAGTCCGTAGTCACTTGGAGTATGGATCTAGTGTATGGAGCCCATTCTATAGTGTCCACTCGCAAAGAGTGGAAAAAATCCAACGCTCCTTTACTAAATATATGGCATTTATATCGCCTGGAATCTCACATCGCGTCGACTACAATACTAGACTTTCTTTTTTCAACCTTAAAACTTTACTCTCGCGGCGCATTCTAGGCGATGTTTGCTTTCTTCATAAGCTTCTCAACAACAGGATCAATTGTAGTGATCTTCTTGAACTTGTAACGCTGAGTGTGCCCCCTAGGTTGCCACGGTATCCTATATCCAAAAGCTTCTGTATAAAACCGGTCAAGTCCAACCTCGGTTTGAACTCACCAATCAGAAGAATGTGTAACGAGTACAATTGTCTTAACGCTAAACCATCATCAGATTTAGACGTTTTTCACGATGTGCTACCGACCTTCAAAAAGAAAGTGCTGAAACTACTTCGTATATGAAACGACTAGATAGTCATTATGTCCTAATGCACTGATACAATTTTTTTTTTTTGTCGTTTGTTTAGATATTCTTTTTTATTTTAATATTTTTCCTGTATTTAATCATTTCCAATATTTTTTTATTTTAATAATCTTTAACTATTTATACTTTATAGAACACAAGCAAGCATATTATCGACAATGTTGTTTATACCTGTAATAGGTTCACTTATCAGAAATTATATTAACTGTGAACGTTGTAATGTTACTTAATCATGAGTGTACTGTTGGTATATAAATAAATAAAAAATTAAAATTAAAAAAAAATAAATAAAGATGACATAAAGTGCCTCATTATATCCCTATAGTCTAGCCGGGTAATAATGTTCTACTAAACTCCCTTGGGTAATAATGTGTTTGAATTTCGAACGTCAAACGAAAATTCCTCAATACTTTTACCATAGATATATATTACTACTCTAAGCAGAGAACTGCACGATAAACAAAACATTTGAAAATAGAACCGAGCGCGACGAGCACAACCCAGTGTTCTAGAAAAGAAAAAGAAATACTTAGATGATGACGCGGCAAATCACTATTTTGATATTATTGACGGTCTCATTGGTCTAGTGGTTAGACACCCTGGCCGCTACCCAATAGGTCGTGTCGTGGGTTCGATTCCCACCAAGTGTCTGGGTGTTATTTAACTATTAATTAATATTAGTTATCTGGTTTCCATAGTACAGGCTCTGCCTAGTTTGGGATCAGATTACCATGTGTGGATTGTCCCAAAATATTATTATTATTTTAATTCGAGCAATATTTGTATTTTATTACCTCGCAGTAGGTGTGAAAAGTAGTGTATTCACCTCGGGGATAAAGGTGCCTTTGTCTTGGGCGAGCTTAAATCCCTCGCTGTACTCAGGATTCTAGTATTAACTCCCTCGCTACGCTCGGGAGTTAACTCTATACTCCCTCGCTACGCTCGGGAGTTGCTAGAATCCTTCGTTATGCTCGCGATTCAATTAAACGCCCGCGACATAAGACACTACTTTATCCCCTTGGTGCATAAACTACTATTATTGACATGCAGTACACATTATTAGAAAAGAGGGCTATTCTCTGCTTAGGTATATTCAACGTATGTACCCTTCTTCTTTTTGGCCTGGTGACTACGTCATTATGTTTTTTAAACATTTTTTTATTTTTGTATACAAACAAACAAATTTCAAATATATATAATGATGGAAGAGGTAATATATTGTATTTTTTAAACAAAGGAACGCAGCTATCTAATGGGTGTGCTCCACATATTGCTCTAATACATTTTTTTAATGCTTGAAACGCTCTGATCACCTCAGTTGAATTGCCCCATATAATAATACCGTAACGTAGGACTGATGACACGTATCCGTGGTAAGCGCATAAGGTTGCAGATTCTGTTGCTACTTTTCTTAGCCTACTCAGTACATATACAAACCTATCTATTTTTAGGGAATTTTTTTTAATGTGCGCTTTCCAGTTGCAATGTTGGTCTATTGTTATACCTAAAAATTCTGTATCTTTTACCTGTTCTACGTCGTTGCCGCTATATCTTATGTTTAAATTAATATTTCTACTGTTATATGTATTAAACTGTATCATTTTAGTTTTGCTGATGTTTATTTGTAAGTCATTTAGTTCTAGACATTTTATAGTATTTAATAGTGTGTCATTAATGTCCTTTTCATAATTATATGTCGTATCATTTTTATTATTTTCTATACAAATTGTAGTATCATCAGCATAAAGGATATCAGTTACCAGTTTGATAAGAGCAAAGCTGGCCAGAGTTGTTGATTTTTGTTTCATAAATCCAAACTGTTCTTCTTTCAAAATATCATGTTTATTTAAGTAGTCAGTCATTCTTAAGTGCATGGCTTTCTCAAAGATCTTTGAAATAATCGGAATAAGGGCTATGGGACGATAATTATTCATGATCGCTCTATCACCTTTTTTAAAAACTGGCTTAACAATTGAATGTTTCAGTCTTGAGGGGAACATACCTTGTTGAAATGACAAGTTGATCAAGTTACTTAAAGGTCTTGCCAATATTTTGGAACAAAATTTCAAGATCTCTGTATTTATTTCATCAAATCCAGTTGCATTCGTGGGTTTTAATGACATTATTATTCTTATTACATCAGTATCATTTACTGGGGTCAGAAATATTGTGTTAGGTGAGTGTGTCAAATATGGGTATTTTATGTTTATTTTCTTGTCAAGATTCGCAGTTATGTTAATCTGGTTTATAAAGAAATTATTAAATTTTTCAGCTATCTCTACTGGTTGTGTGTATTCATGATTGTCAATATTTAGTTTTGTTATTTCTGGAGAGTTTCCTACATCACTACTATGGGATTTTATTATTTTCCAAGCCGCCTTACATTGGTTATTAGATTTAAGTAAGAAACGACTATTGACTAATTTCTGCGCATTGTGAATGCATCTTTTTAAAATCCTATTATATTTTTGATATCTGATTTTATGTAAATGCTTATTAGTTGATGTTAAACGATATTTCAAATATAGTCGTCGATTATTAGTACAACACCTTTTTATACCTCGGGATAACCATTTATTCTTTGTTGGTTTGTTTGTGACTTTTATTTTTAATACTGGAAAACAAAGATTAAAAAAAAGTGTCAGTGTATCATGGAATGAGTTAAATGCTACGTCAATATCTTCTGTCTTTAGCAGATCGGAAAACGTTAATGATGAGATACAATCAATAAAATTTTTTATGTTTTCGTCACTAAAATCTCTTCTATTTTCGAACCATACAGGTTTCTTAATATTTTTCGTTTCAACATTCATTTCAAATGTTATAGATTGACCAGTTTCGTGATCGGATAGGGCTAAATAATGAATATTAGACTGTACTTCTGTTAAATTGCTAGTAATAAGGTCTATACATGATAATTTTCGAGTCGGATTTTTGATATGATGAGTAAGATTGTAGTTATTTAAAATAGATTCTAATTCTCTAGAATTTTTATCGTCTTTCAAAATGTCTATATTCCAGTCGCCACAAAGGAGCACTTTTCTATTACTATTTCTAGTTAGTTTCTTTAGAAGTCTATCCAGATTTTTTAAGAATATATCTACGTTTCTATTGGGAATACGATAGATGCAGACAATACAAAGTTTGATGGTCGTCAATTCAATTGCACAGTACTCAAAACTGTACAGTATGGGATCTAACAAATTAGTTACAGGTTTACAATCGATGCCTTTTTTTACCAATATACAAGTGCCACCTCTACGTTGATTACTTCTAGAATACGCTGATACTAATTTATAATCTTTTAAAATGAGGTTACTCTCTGTACCTTTCTTTATAAACGTCTCACTTATACAAATTATGTCGATGTCTAATTTGTTACGCTTTCATTCTTGTAATGTTATTTCAAATAGATCCTTTTTCCCTAGTATGCCAGCCATATTCTGATGAAAGAGGATAAACTTACGTTTATTTACGAAAAAACGGTGAGTTATTGTTTTCACCATTATTTAATGTGGTTTTAGTAATGTTCTCTAAGCCAATCCGTTGTTTTTGAAAATAGTATGGAATGGTGCCTTTAAACTGTACTTTATTTGCTTCAGGTTTTTTTCCATTAGTTTCAATGCGAGCACACCGAGTAGTTAACTGGGTTTTGATAAATTTTTGGTAACTTATATCATCAATTTCTATGTTTAATTTAAAGCAAATGGAACTCTTAGACATATAATTAGTTTTGTTATGTTCTGATTGTTTTGTTTCAATGAATTTACAATTTGGAAAATTTTCAGTAAACAATTTAATTTTTTTGTTTAGTAAGAGTTCGTTCAAGTAATTATTTCTTAGAACATTAACAATAAATACTTTATTATTTTTTAAAAGAGTAAGAGCTGAACACAGTTCTGACAAACATGCATAAGGATTACTATCGTTACTTCCTATACCAGTTACAGCGTTAAACGCGGTTTTTTTTTTCCTACAAATTTTTATTTTACATCATGCTCTAATGCATTAATTTGGACTTCCGTCTACTCGGCGAGAGATGGAATCGATTTTCTCGTGAGAAACTCCAGTGGGGATTTCGCCGGTTTCGCCGTGGGGGAATTTTCCATTCCGACCATGATGCACTGGATTTGGGCAAGTGACCACACCGGCCATTAACATCTAGTTTTCTCAGGAACTACTGACTTTGTATAGAGGTACCCAAATTTAATTTTTCTAACTTATTTTTGTACCATTGAACATATATTAAAAATCTTGTAATTAATATTAGGAGATCGGTCTAAATTTAACCACCAAATTGTATCCTCAAGAGGCAATAAATTAAGATCTAACTTATTCCGGCCTTTTGCTCACCAGCCCTTATGATTAAAAGCCTATGCGAAACGCAGATGTTATCCAGGTAATTATTTTTTTTCTTTATTCTTTCGGACATTGTCTTGGCGCCCGAGTTTATTCATCTTTCTTACAATAACACACACATTTTTTAATTTTTTTAATTTATATTATTACAATGTATAAAAAAAACAAAGAGATAATATTATGTACACAACAAACTAAAATAAAACAAATGTTACAATAAATAGGTTGGTGCCACATCGCTGTCGCCTGGCAATGTGCCCAGAAGGCTTGCAGCATTACCCCGCTTGATAGTACCTAATGCTTATATGCTGTGCAAGGTATGTGCCAGCGCTCTGGTCCCCTGTTGACTCTACTAGCCTTCTTGACAAATCGCTAAAAAGGCGATGAGCGCTAAGACCCACGGACCCTAATGTCTCAACCCCAAACGGCTTAAACATATACTATGGCTACTGTATTTGCGCCGTTTGAGGCTTTCAGCAGACGCGGCGGCAGCTCCGACCTTGCCAGAACTTTCTGAAAGATAGAACGGTGCCAAGGTATCGACGCATGTTGCATCCCATACCAAGGGAAATCCATCTTCTATGGGATGAGAGTCATTCCATCTGGTCTCTTCCCATCGCTTCGTGTAAGGCCACAAGGCTCTAAAACTGCAGAAACGTTAGCGGTATTAAGAGTCCTACGGACAGGAATGCCGCGATAACCTTCCTGCACTACGAAGGCAAGAGAGCCCGTGGTTGCCAAGCTGGTCAACATGCTCACAGCGGCAGCGATGGGGTACAATGCACATGGTACCCAGCAGTAGACACGCGGCCAGTCTAAAAGAAGCGGAATCTAGATTATTATTTACTAACTCAACTACCAGGTTATTAATTATTGTTAAAGCACACTAGCTAGTGTGCTTTACCATCTCCGACTGCGTCGCCGCTTTCCATTAGGTGGGACTGCAGTCAAACACTTGAAGCACTAGCTTATATTAAATTTAAAAAGGCATAATAAAAAAAATAAGATAAGTCTTCATCCGACAAATAAACCGTAAAAGCTATAATTCACAAACACCGAAAACATCAGTATAATTTTCTATCATTTAATGGGGGCGAGAGGTCACGTTAAATAGGTTTTCACAAACGACCCTTGATGCCCTTTCATCTATGATACCCCACCTCAATCTACGAGTATGTACCCCACTTGATATAGTACTCTCTCGATTCCATATTACGGCCTCTTTTGTTTTCATTTGCGATGAGGTTGGATATGTAACATTTAAAATCAAGAAGCTTAAGCCAGGAAGACATTAGGCTGACGTGTAGTGACTCAACGCGTCAGCAGCATGATCGGTTACATACATTTTGTATGGTTAGAGACACACTATTATGGCGTGTCGTGGCGCAGTTCGAGCTATCTGATTGGCTGCTGACGCGTTGAGTCACGACACGTCAGCCTAATGTGCCAGCGGCATTATAGTTTAAAACCATTTCAAATCGATAGCATTAGTGACTTAGTGCTAAAATTGAAAAATCTTAAATCAATGGCTGAAATAATCATTATGTGCATCTTCATATAATGTGTAGGTAAATGGAAATGCACCTCCCAAATTATACTATTAGCTAATATAAAATTATACATGTATATTATGTATATAAGTAAATGTAAAGTCAAATTCAAATCGCGTAGTCCGTCTTCAGTTTTTATTTAAACAGTAAGTGAAATTTTCGCTATGTATTTTCTTTAATGCCACGAGGCTGGTGCTCGCACCCATGTGTGTGGATTTGGTTCGCTGCCTCCATGTTGGTGGTAGCGACCGCGAACTCAAATATTCCAATTTTTGTTTTCTCATTATACCTACTTACTTGATATTCTAATTTATTTTGCAATTGCTATCACTGGCGAAATCATCAATAATTATTGATGGAAGCCACATGGAACATTAAGAGTGTGACAGACAGACAGACAGACGTCTTCGTCCTTTCCCTTTCTTCCCCCCTCCTTCCTTCCTTCCTTTTCCTTTTCCTTTTGAGGGTTCCTTTTTAAACTCTTAGTTAGGTATCGAACCCTGAAAACATATCCGTGGCGAAGCGCCAGAGATCAACATTACTACGAATTGATAACCTCCTATTTTTCAGTAGTCGGGATTTCATTAATTGACCTTATAATTGATACCGCAATATACCGCAAAACAAAAAGTCAATGAACTTGTTATCAATATTTGACAACCACATAATTAATTAAACCGCTTATCGTTTTAGCGTATGTACGAACTGTCGACCTCTGATTCTATAAATCGGTTGTTTTTTACAGTTGTCATATGACTAGAGTTGTATTATGTAATACCGCATTTAGTGGTTTTCAGGGACATAACGCCTGCTTAAAATCCGAACAGCCTGACTAACCCTAGTCAGGACCTTTAGGGTTACAGAGGATCGCAGACAAATACGGAAATACGTCATGTTTCTGCAGCAAGTAAGCACCTAAGGCTGCAGGCGGTTCTTTTTTAGGGTTCCATACGTCAAAGGTAATTCTCTCGTTGGGTGTCGTAATAATAACTCTCGTTGGGTGTCGTAATAATAATAATAATAATAACCCCCCCGGGGACCACCTTGACGTGGTGGGGGGGCTTAAGGAAAGCTGGCTCTATTCAGGTCCGACCATCAGACTAACCCTGTAAAGGAGGAACTAAAACGAGGGTTTATGATATCAAAACTCCCACACCCTTTCCGAACTAACGGTCCCAAACCAATGAAGAGAATATGGAGAAAGTAAGAAATGGTAAATATAATTTGCGGCCGCTTCCCGGGGGTCGCCGGGGCACATCTGGAGCCAATGCTGGATGTCACAGCATGCGAACCATTGGCGACGAGGGGCTGAACAGGCGGGCTCCTCTCAATAAATTGGCTACAGCCGACCACATTTCGGTGACGGGTTCTACTTCACCCCCGTCACTATTTTCATCTATTTCATCATCAACACAATCATACTGTGTGTCGCCGACACTATCATTGACCAACAGTATAGGACTAGTGGATGTTGCGCAGGAGGCAAACTCTGTCAACGAGCCTGGGCCCACCACTAGCGGTATAAAAACACGTAGAAAATGGAGCACAGAAATGAATGAATTCATCCTGCGTACTTACCTTCACCTCACTAACATGGAAACTGACATTAAATCGTATCTATTACCTCTTCATACGAAATTCATTGAGAAATTCCCACACATGGAAGTAAGTCGACAAAGAGTAGGAGACCAACGTAGGGCTATATTGCACAAGAAATTACTATCTCAAGAACATATAGATAAAATATACAGCGATGTTAAAACTGAGCTTGAATCCACCCACACTCAAGTTATAAACTACTCCCAATCATTAAATACACAAGCAGGTCAACGAATGAAGTGGACAAATGAATATAACGAAGCTATTATAAGAATATATTTTAAAATTACTCAACTAGAAAGAAATAAAACTACATATAGGAAATATTTACACCAAGAATTCATCAATTTATTTCCTCATTTGGTACACGTATCTGAACAAAGACTAGCGGATCAAAGACGAGCAATTATAAATAACAAGTTTATTACAAATGGTAGAATAAAACAAATTAAAGAAGAAGTTGCTAGAGAACTACAACTTGAGCTTACAGAAAGTTTGACAAATAGTAACACAGAACAAATAAGATTAGGGTTCTCTGGAAATGAAACATCTCCAGAACTTAATTTAGGTAATACATTAACACTAAATAATACCCATGAACTAACACATGATATATATCCTCCATTAATACACACACCAAGCTCACACACCCCAATAATGAACTCATCAACAGTCAGTACGGATGTAGAAAACAACATAACTTTGCCAACAAACTCTCAGAACACTATCATTGCACAAACATATGATAATGATATATATCCAACCTCAGACACTCAGACAGAAGTATCAGGTAGTAGTGGAAGAAATGAGTTGATTGATCAAACATTTAAAGAGGCGTTACATCATTTTATGACTATACATCCTTGTAAAAGGGCTTACATTCCTAGGCAAAGAACGACTAGAAATCTAGCGATTTCAGTACAGTACATAAACAATGTATTACTACCAGAATATATAGATGCAAGTACGGATTTCATCACTTTCCAAACTATCTTATATAGTGCAGCGTGGACCGCCGCTAAATCTAATGGAACAAACATTACATTATCGCCACGTGCAACAAATAGACGATTCAGAACTAAACCAAAGTGGCAAATAAGACTAGAAAGGAAAATAGATGATTTAAGGGTAAAAATAGGTAAATTAACACAATATATTAATGGGAACAGAAGTAGAAAAATTACTAATTATGTAGGTTTAATTTGTGATCAATATAAAGTGCACTCTATGCATGAAGAACCGAATACAGAACTAACACAGTTTTTGGATACGCTAAAACAAAAACTAAGTGCTACAACGAATCGACTAAGACGATATAAAAAATGTACCCAACGTAAAATACAAAATACTCAGTTTAAAACAAACGAAAAACAATTCTATCGCTCAATCACAAACTCACAAACCCACGACAGTCAGAGTAACTCATTACATAATACCACACCGTCACCTAAAGATTTCCAGGAATTCTGGTCTAATATATGGGATGTACCAGTGGAACATAATAGTCAGGCAACATGGTTAGAAACCTTACAAACAACTACTGCAGACCTACAACAAATGGATTTTATAAAAATTTCTGACGAAGTTTTCCGCAAGGTCGTCAAGAGATTGCATAACTGGAAAGCTCCTGGGTCAGATCACATTCATAACTACTGGTACAAAAAATTCACACACATTCATCCACACTTATACAATTATATAAATATTTTCATTGCTAACCCAAATACAATACCATGTTATATTACAGAAGGGACTACATACATGCTACCTAAAGATGTTAAAGATACTGCTAATCCAGCAAAATATAGGCCAATCACATGCCTTCAAACTATCTACAAAATTATGACATCCTGTCTTGCTGAAACTATTTGCACTCACATTAACACGAATAATATATTGTTAGAAGAACAAAAAGGATGTAGAAAGCAAAGTCAGGGTTGCAAGGAATAATTAACTATAGATGCAGTCGTTTCAAAAGAAGCTTTTACTAAGAGAACAGATATATTCACTATGTATATAGATTATAAAAAGGCGTTTGACTCAGTGCCACACTCATGGCTTACATATGTACTTGACCTATATCGTATACACCCCACATTAATGGAATTTTTAAAGCATGTTATGAAAAATTGGTTAACTGTATTAAAGATAGATAGTGATGGAACAACTTTAGAGACCGAACCGATAAGGATTCGCAGGGGAATATTCCAGGGAGATGCCTTAAGCCCTCTCTGGTTCTGTCTGGCACTCAATCCGCTCTCTCAACTTCTTAACTCATCCAGTAGTGGCTTTGAAATTGTAAATGATAGCAATAATCATACTCTTTCCCATCTAATGTACATGGACGATATCAAACTGTATGCTAGCACCTTAGATAAATTGACAAAATTAGCAGATATTGCACACTATTTTTCAGAAGACATTCACATGCAATTTGGTATTGATAAATGTAAGATACAATCCGTTCATAAGGGAAAGATAGAAATAAATAACTATGAACTTCAAAATGGCCAAAAGATAGATCCTGTAGATATTAATACTGGCTATAAATACCTAGGTTTTCAACAATCACAATACATACATGAAAAAAATACTAAAGAAACGTTAGAGAAAGCATTTAAAGCTAGACTACACAAACTTTTAAACACGCAACTAAATTCTAAAAACATTGTCAAATCTATAAACACATTTGCTATCCCTATACTCACCTATTCCTTTGGTATTATAAATTGGTCGCAGACAGATTTAAAAAGACTTCAACGCATAATAAACACCACTATGACAAAATACAGGAAACATCACCCACGATCTTGTTCACAAAGGCTTACACTCCCCAGATCCGAAGGTGGGCGAGGCTTAATAGACATTCAAAATCTACATAACAAACAAATTAATTCACTGCGCACATTCTTTCATAATCAACTAGAAAGGTCTTCTTTACACAAAGCCATAGTACATACAGACAAGAAATTAACCCCGCTCAATCTTTCTGACTACACAGCACAAAAAAATGAGACCATCACAACCACTGCACAGAAATTTGATGCTTGGGCACAAAAATCTCTCCATGGCAGGCACCGCCAAGACTTACTCAAGCCAACCGTCGATAAGAATGCATCGAACGCATGGCTTGAGCGCGGTGAGATTTTCTCGGAAACAGGGATTTATGATCGCTATTCAAGACCAAACGATAGATACCCGTAATTATAGGAAATACATTATAAAAGACAGAACACTATTAACAGACGCATGCCGAAGATGTCAAAGTAGCCCGGAGACAATTCAACATATAACCGGTGCTTGCAAAGCAATAGTGCAAACAGATTACAAACATCGGCATGATCAAGTGGCCGCTATCATTCATCAGTATCTCGCATACAAACATTCACTCATCACACATAAAATACCATACTATAAATATATTCCCCAAACCATATTAGAATCTACTAGGTATAAATTATATTGGGACCGTACAATAATTACTGATAAAACAATACATTACAATAGGCCAGATATTTTATTTCATGATAAAGAAAAAAGGATTATATATTTAATAGACATAGCAATACCTAATACGCACAACCTCACAACAACTCATACAGAAAAATTGCCAAATACACTGATTTATCTATAGAGCTCAAAAATCAATGGAGAGTGCAGACAGTTAAAACGATACCTATAGTTCTATCATCCACAGGAGTTATACCTTACACGTTACACACTAGTCTCGCATCTCTAGACATACACAAGCTCACATATACTCTTCTACAAAAAGCAACAATAATAAATACTTGTAGAATAGTTAGAAAGTTTTTATCTCTTGACCAAACATGAAACCCTTCCCACCATTTCTTGCTTGGCCAAAAGCCCGCAGATATGGCTCTACCCCAATCCTTTTGGGAGAAAAAAAAAACAAATGAAAAAAATAATAATAATAATAAATACACTTTATTGTACACCAAAGGTTACATGTAAATTTAACAATACGTTGTAGATATCAATGTATGTGTATGTCGTAAGAGGCGACTAAGCGAGAACAGGAAGACGGGCAGCAGCGTCTTTCTTTTGGATTTATCTTCCACCTATACTGCGATCCCCAAGCCGCCTGCCAAGCGTGGGGATTATGGCAACCCCTCCCTTCTAAGGGGGAGGCCTTTGTTTAGCATTGGACGTCTATCGGCTGCTAATGTTGAATATGAAGGAACCCGGTGCGACTTTGTCTGCCTGTCTTCATTTGCAAATTTACTTTTAAACATTGCTAAATTCATGTTTTTAATATCGGTAGGAATTGCAATATAAACTTTTACACACATTGCATAACAATTATCTTTGAATAAGGCTGTTTTGGATAAACAACCAAACACCAACCTGTTCCCGTTTCTGGTGTTACGAGGATAATATTCAGAGGCCTTCGTAAATATTTGCGGCTGAGACTTCACAAATACCCCAATCTCATAGATGTACAGGCAAGCCAAGGTGAGAATGCCAATTTTTTTAATAACAACCTATAGGAACCATAAGGTGGAGTTCCAGTCATTTTGACTAGGGCATGGATCCCGGAATTCCGAGATTTCGTAACTCCGGAATTTCGGATGATTTACGATTACGATATTTTATACGATATTACAATTAAATATCGCAATCCGATACTCATTAAAGTTGAGAAAGCCATGTACGATAATGGTGGAGAACGTGGTAGGTATTTATTTGACACAGGCATACAATTATATTTTAGGTGTTCTTCCCACAAGTGTTGAGAGCGAAAGAGTATTTTCGTGTGCTTTTGTAACCGCCTACGAAGCTCGCTCTCAGACAACATGTGAGATGCTCTGATACTCTTGAGAACACACTATCATATCAAGAAGAGCGATCTTTTTTGAAAAAGTGATTCTTGTTATATTTTTAATTTAAGTTTAAGTTTTGTTCTTTAAACCTATTTTCATCTCAGAAGAGGAGAACTTGTTGATTTTGTTCATTGTGAGTTGTCGAATCTTATATATTCATCTTAATTTTATTAGATAGTTATCTAATAAGCTACATTGCAATTGCAAATAGCTAGCACACGTTGATTTTGCTATATGATGTATATTATTGAAAAGTTGATTATTTTTTGTTATATTTACTAAGTAAAACCTAATAGAAGGCTGTTTAATTGATCTCAGTCAAGAGTTTTGTCGATTTATTTAGTTTTTATTATAAAGAGTTAATTAAATTTAACAAAACAATTTAATGCCTATTTTTTTTCTAATTCCAGAACCGGTTTCGGAATTCCGGAATCGAACCAGTAGTATCGTAACTCAGTTCCGGAATCAAAGATCATCCGATATTCCATGCCCTAATTTTGACATATAAATGCCCTATTTATATCGGTAGAATTTCCCCAGATAAGTAAACCGTACCTCAAAACTGAATCAACGTACCCATACCAACCAACGTGCCATGATATGCCGTTAATGCAGTCTTCAATGACAGAACATACACGCAACGGTTAATCTTGGTGCAAATTTGATCAATATTATGAGTGATGGCTGCTACTCGAGTCAACCCGTGCGCGGGTGCTGCTTGGGGGGACTGGCCCAACTACTATCACTTTGGCCTTTTAGTTTGTTGTAATTTCGTCGTATTTTGTTTTCTCTCTTATTTGATCTTTTGAACGACAGGACACACTATCGCTGATGCTGATCTAATTGTAACAAGACAAACACTGTATAAAAAAAAAGTAAAAAAATGACAAGTCCGCTGAGTTTCTTGCCGGATCTTCTCAGTTGAGGACGCGTTGTAACCATGTGGTAGCTTTTAAAAAAAAATACCATTCAAAAGTGCTAGCGTTAAGCCTATTTGAAATAAATCTTTTTGAATTTGAATTTAAATAAGACAAATACTTAATAGGAAGATGATTAATCTGTAGGCAACGATATTTGTATGTAGGTACCTTTGTTTTATACAATAGCGCACAAAAAGTGAAGACACGAAATTCACACAATTGGATCAACTAGCATTTATTCCCGAGTCGGTAACATGTAACGAACATGAACAAAAGTAGATAAGGGATATGAAAAAATATGCCAAATACACGCGTCACAATTTTTGGCGTGCATTAGTAGGGCAAATCTATGGTTTATAATATCATTGTCTGTAGGTATATTTAATTATGGACTTGTGAGAAGTAGGTATGATACTTCTGATAAAATATGGCAATAGGTTACTCTACTAGTGGGATACAGAATATGTCACGAGAACTTAGTCTATAGAGGCTTATAAGACAATGTAGAGCAGTGGGAGAAACTTAGGTGACTCTGCTATTGAGATACAGAGTATTAATAACAAAAATAGAGATTTAGAAGGCTTTTAAGTAGGGACATCATCATCATCATCATCATCAGCCGAAAGACGTCCACTGCTGAACATATCCCCCCCCCCCCCTTAGAACGCCACAATGAACGAAAATTGGCTATTTGTTTCCATCGGTTACCTGCGACGCGCACAATGTCGTCTGTCCACCTAGCGGGAGGCCTGCCAACGCTGCGTCTTCCGGTTCTTGGTCGCCACTCGAGAACCTTTCTTCCCCAACGGTTATTGGTTCTTCGAGCGATGTGACTTGCCCATTGCCACTTCAACTTGCAGATTCTGAGAGCTATGTCGGTGACCTTAGTTCTTCGGCGAAGTAGGGACAGCTCTAAGTAATTCTGGTAAAGGTATGCAAAATCGTGTTACGAGACGCTGGCGATAACAGAACCTCGTACAATTGTTGCACACAAGCAACCCCACTTTTATGTTCCTAGTCTCTTTTCCATCCCAAGGTTGCCTGGAAGAAATTGCGGATAGCTATAAGGCCGCCCTTTGTACAATTAGCATTAATCTATGTAGTTCACTGAGTTCACGTTTTAGGTTTCCATACTTAAAAGGTTGAAAAGGAACCCTTATGGTGCGACTTCGTCTGTCTGTCTGTCACACCTATATATTTCCAGAACCACTGATGCTATCGATTTGAACATGGAATAGTTTCGGTCTGAATTAACCAACCTCATCGCAAATGAAAAAAATAGTAGTTTATTAACCAAGTGGATAAAGCAGTGTCCTATGATGCCACGGGCGTGAAATTGAATCATGAGCAAGGATTCTAGTAGCTCCCGAGCGCAGCTAGAGAGTACAGAGTTCGCCCAATACAAAGACACCTTTATCCCCGAAGAGAATACTCTACTTTTCACACCTTGCTTGCTTAGGCTGTCTGGAAGAGACTGCTTTTTGGCGATAAGGCCGCCTTTGTACATTATGTATTGTACAATTTACATGTAACTTTTGGTGTACAAGAAAGTGTATTTATTGTTATTATTAAAAACTGCTAGAAATAAAATAATAACACACCAATTTGCAGCGTTCACGCCCACACCTACTGCGAGACAATAAAATACATATACTAATGGAATTAAAATAATATCAACAGAGCGATTTGCAGCGTTAGTGCCTTCTTTTAATCTATTTTTTTTTCTTTTGTAGAACCTAGAACAAGGTTCAGCTAATCGCGCTCGGTTCGATTTACGAGTACAAATAGGTATAATATTTGTTTTCGTGCAAGTCTCTGATAGTACAGAGAGTGTTATATACTTGGGTATATACTCTGAAGTCTCTGTGGTAAAAAAAAATTGACGTTTGAAATTCAAATCACATTATTAACCAAGGGGTTTAGTACAACATTATTACCCGGCTAGACTATTGGTTTATGTCACGTAGTTTTTGACTTATAAGTAATAAAAAAGGAAAAAAAAACCGTTATATAAATGAAAAATTATGCAATTAAGATTAATTAAGATTAAACCAATAGTCTAGCCGGGTAATAATGTTGTACTAAACCCCTAGGTTAATAATGTGATTTGAATTTCAAATGTATAGCAAACCGCGCATCTATATCCGCCTTTGCTCACATTAAGTTATGTAACTGTTTCATGTATTGTTCAACAAAATGTGTGCAATAAAGTATTAATCTATCTATCTATCTATACAAGCCCTTACACGTTCGGGTCCCCCGCCAAGGGAGACGCGTGGCATCAGACCACGGAGGTACCTACAGTAGCTTCGGCGCCCGCGCTACCGCGGCCGCCCCCCAGTCCGATACCGTCCGTATCCAAGCGCACGCGTCATACGCTACCGTTCCGTGTTTCCGCGACAAACAGTTTTATCCAAAAGGGTGTGGCCCCCTAGAGAAGGCCCACAAATGGCGCCCAACGTGTTTGGGCTTAAACACGTACCACACAGTAATATCATATTATATTAATTAGTACCTAAACTGCGACAAGTGAAAATCACGCAGCACGAGGTACCTACGAATCATCCAGTGTCGAAGCAGTATTTTCTCGCTAACCCAGTGTTTTGTGCAAAGTAAAATGCCTACTACGAGAAGCAGAGCGAAGAGTTTGAGCAGCAGGGATGATGCGATGAGCCAATCCGCATACCCAAACCCCCTGTTGCCCTCGTCAACGCGCATCGCCTCCCCTTCCGACGGTGAGTACATCCCGTCGAGTCGCGACGCCGCTGATGCCCCCGCTCCACCGCGCGCTGATGTATTCGCTTCCCAACAAGAAATAAATGCAACTTTCTCAAGTGACAATGTTGCCCATATAATTTCGTCGCTGCAACGGTCCCAAACCGAGGCGTTTAGGGACCTACTGTCCACAGTGATGCGTGAAAACACGGTACAATCACAGCAGTCACCAGGAGAAGGCACCCTGACCCGCTGTAAAGCGTCATTTTCTGGCCGCCCACATGAGTCGGTCGAGGCTTTTATAGACGCCGTTGAAGCATTTAGTGAATGCGCGCATGTAACGGATACGAACATACTACGCGGGCTATCATATTTATTTACTGGTCAAGCTGCTACATGGTGGCAAGGCATTAAGAAAACCGTCACGACATGGCCACCGGCGAAAAAGAATTTAGTAAGCGCGTACGGAGATCGTAAACCACCACACCGGATATATATGGAAATTTTTAATAGCCCTCAGCAAGGCGAGAATACCGACGTATTTGTGGCACGAATACGCGCCCTTTTCTGCAAAATCCCGCAAGGGGACATAACCGAAAAGGCTGAACTAGATATAACATACGGCCTACTTAACAGTCAGATGAGACAAAGGTTACGAAGAGAGGACTTCAAAAACTTCGCCGAATTAATAGAACACGCGCGAAGTATCGAAGACTCTTTCGGCGAGGGGGAGAGGAGAGCAATATCTGCAACAGATAATCAACGCGTCGGCCCTACAACCGCGGCCACTAGGGTAAACATACCGGTTTACCGGCCTCTACCCCTTTTCGGCCACTTCGCACGTTATTTTGAACTAGCTGACCCACGCAGCTCCGTCTGCGCTATTTTACGTTAACTAAACTTTTAATAACAGACATTAGCATCGAATACATAACCTCCTTTTTTATAGTCGGTTAAAAACTGGGACCTACTTTTTACTTGCTCTCCGAAGCACGGACCCGTTTAGTTCAAATGTCGTTAAACGGTCACCCATCTATTTAATGACCTTACCTAACGTTGCTTAACCCGATCGATTACAAAACCTTGATAACAACTCTCTATGAGTGTTCCCTTACTAATATTTATTATATTATAAACAAAAATTGATAAAATCTGACTAAGCGTATAACCAAGTACCCATTTTGACTTTAATCCCCTCTCCCGAAAGAATCGTGCTAGATTACGAGATAAAAAGTATCCTATGTCCTACCTCGTAGTAAGATCTCAAATCGTGCCAAGTTTCATTTGAATCCATTCAGTAGTTTCGGCGTGATGCTCAGCCGTGATACAGACAGACAGACAGACAAAAATTAAAAAAAAATACATTTGCGACCTCAGTATCGGTTATAGAATGCCCTCCAAAAATAATTTTCAAAATATCTTCAATGTACAGAATTGGACCCGTTACAGTTTTATTATAATAATTATTTTGAATAATAGACAGTGTTATAGACCGCACCTTTCTAATTTCACGCCATTCGATCCGGACGAACTTCACAATTCATGATCCAATAGCATGGCCTCACAATTTGCGAACTGGGCCCTCAGTCGCCATTTCAAAATTTGGTGTGTGGACGCGTGTCAAATTTAGCGAAAAAAATAGCACGTGGATTGATTTTCAATGGTAAGTTTTTAAGTGTTACTGTTGGTTTATTGGTGATTGATTTAGTTTGTGTGTATTTAGCATGTATTATTTCAATATTTAAGTGCCCAAACTCATCAAACTTGGCATAATTTGTGATATTTTTGTTGGTCGGACAATACGTTAACGATTAATTTCAAAATCTACTTTCCGACCGGGTGGTCGCAAAACCGGTTTATTCAAGTCATTTCTCTTTGCCTTTATTGCGGAAACCTTAAATTCGCCAACATAGATTCCATTCTATTTGTGAACAGATAGAATTTTGTGAATTTACAACTAGATTCCGGCCGCCACTATACCTCATATTTTCAAAGATATGACCTTCAAAAATACCGATCGTTTAGCGGCCGATAACCAGTAAAAATAAAACCCATTTCCGGCCGTTTGATATAAAGGACGGCCGAAAATTAGTAAAAATTAGACCTGTATCCGGCCACTTGAAATAAAGAGTGGCCGAAAATTGGTAAAAATTACACCTGATTCTGGCCTTTCTATAAAAGATCGACCGATAAATGGTAAAAATGTAACCTATTTCCGGCCGTTATATTTGCTTGTGACTTTATGTTTGTTACCACTTTATCCTGCAACGGTTAGATTGGTTTGAATGAAATTTGGCATAGAGATAGCTTTACTCTGAATTAATACATAGGCTACTTTTTAACCGCGGGGACAAAGCTAGTTAACTAATAATTACGACTTATTAAAGCTTATTTACCGGTTATATGTATATGCTATGTGGTAATGGATTAATTTTGGTTGGTGTGCTTGGTGTTGGAATTGAGCTTTTTTTTGCAGATGGCACCTGTCGGTAAAGGAAAGGGAAAGAAAAAAAGGGAAGAGCCTTCCCGAAGGTTTGCTTATAGTGAAGAAGCACTGACAAACGCTCTTTCAGATATACGCGGCAACATTCGCGGCATAAGAGAAGCATGCCGGCAGTACGGAGTTCCAAGATCCACCATACAGGACAGGCTTTCCGGTCGTGTTGCTGATCAAAGGAGAAAAGTTGGCCCAGACCCCATATTTGATTTTGAAGGAGAAAAGAAAATTGTTGATTGGATAATTAAGTTGGCGAAGGCCGGAATTCCAATCAACAAATATGACCTTCTGGATACGGTGGCTGAGCTTGCAAAAGAACTTGGCATAGACCATCGTTTTCCAGGAGGTAAACCTGGTATACGATGGTATCTCAGCTTTCTCAAACGCCATCCAAACATCAGCATCCGAGAGCCAGAAGCTATTAATAAGGCGCGAGAAGCCATCAAGGAAAGTTCAATTCGAAAATGGTTTGCAGACTTACACACTTTCTTGGTTGAACGAAATGTATTAGACATTTTAGATGATCCGAGTCGTATTCTAAACGCTGATGAAACTGGTGTTTCATTGTCTCCTAAATCAGGGAAAGTTTTAGCACCTAAAGGCTATAAAAATGTATACGTTGTCAAGAAAGGCAATGAAAAAGAAAATATTACAGTTCTGCATCTGGGGAGATATGTCCGCCATTAGTGGTGTTCCCATATAAAAGACCACCTAAAGCAGTCGTCGACAGCATGCCGCCTGAATGGATTTTGGGAAAATCGGAAACTGGGTGGATGCGTTCGGATACATTTTTCGAGTACATGTCTAACGGGTTCAACGATTGGCTCACGAAACAAAATATAAAAAAACCTGTACTATTTTTCGTAGATGGACATAAGTCACACATGTCCATGCCACTGAGTAAGTTTTGCGAGGATAATGATATCATTCTCTACGCTTTACGACCTAACACCACTCACATTCTACAACCAGCAGATGTAAGTGTCTTCAAGCCACTGAAACAAGAATGGAAGCGCACCTTAAAAAATTGGCAGAGTCGGTCTGAAAACATAAATAAATGCGTAACAAAAACAAACTTCTGCCAAGTTTTTAAAGAGACGCTGGACATGGAAATGACTCAGACGATCAAGAATGGATTCCGTAAATGCGGCCTTTATCCATTTGATGTAGAACAGGTAGACTTTTCCAATTGTGTAAAAGACGCTCAGATACGAAATACAACTGCTATTCAAACAAGTTCACAAAAACCTCTGAACGAGAGGCATTTTGAAATAGCCAGAAAAGTGTTTTACCTAATGGAAGAGAATATAGGTAAGCTTGGTATAAATCCAAGCATAATATTACAAGAACTTGATCGCACTAAGGAGTCGTATTTACAAAAACGGCGATCTAAATCTAAAACACCACTAACTTCACATTCCAGTATCACTGCCAGACGCTCGATATCATTAGAATTAAACAAATCCTCAAAGACAGCAGGAACTTCACGATCCAGTTCAATCCTTTCTAAATCGATTAAAGTTAACCAATCCTCTGAGAAGACCCCAAAGACACCCCGACCTTCACCATCCGGTTCAATCCAGGAAAATTATAAATTGTTTGACGTTAAAGGATCCTCTGACATTACATCGAAGACACCACGAGGTTTAATCCATCCATCCACTTCAACCCCCAGACATTCAGAAACCTTTAAATTTAAAAATCCTTCTGACAAGGCTTCGAAAAGCCCCAGGCAAAAACTTCAGGATATTGTTCTGTTCAGGACATTGACCACAGCTCTATTCAGATTCCAGAGATTGGTTCCTATGTATCTCTCAATGACATCTCAATAGCATCATTACGTGACCTACATTTTTCAGAAATATGTCAAGCTAATAACGATATTGTTATTCCTTTTGATGACAACCCCACGAGCCATGCTATCCAAATTGAAACTGAGCTACACAAAGATCCTCACCTGGAAATGCATACAAATCTAGAATCTGAAAAGTACCAGAATCAAATAGAAAATATCAGGATGGATGTAACATTTGCAGAAATAGATCACGATCATGTCCTCTTGAATAGGTCTTTGGATATTTCAGTAGACAAACAAGAAACATATACTAAAAACTCTGACACCAAAAAGAACCCTCCTTTGATCAAAAGTTTTGGTAATACAGAGGCTAGGCTTCTTCTGCATTGAAAGTTCATGATGTTAATGCAATTGGTCAACAATCAACACCTTCAACAGAATCTTCGAACAATAAATCGGGAAATACCAATAAAATAAAGGTCATAGAAAACATATTAATAGCATCGGCTCCGGAAACACCAGCAACTCTTATAGATGAGGATCCATTTAAAAAACACCTTAAATTTCCTGATGTTGTCACTAAAAACAAAGGAACTCGTAAATCGAACCAGTTTCCGAGTGCTATAACGTCTAAAGCTTGGCAACAATATTACGAAAAAAAAAAAGAAAAACAAAACAGGACAAAGAAAACCAAATTAAGAAAAGAAAGCTTGAAAGAGAGCTAAAGAGAAAAGAACGACCACCAAAACAGAAGAGGATGAAGAAAAAGAAAACAGAAGAAACTCAATCCCATGTTAAATGTGGTTGTTGTGATCTTGACCTTATAAGTGACACTGAAGAAGAGGGTGAAATGAATATTGGCTGTGATCAATGCATTCGTTGGTATCACCTAAAATGCACGAAACTAAAGAATTTATCATACAATCAAGCAGCTACCGTACCATATGAATGTATGTTGTGTGAAACTGCTGAAAATGCAAGAAGAGAAGTTTTGAAGACTTTCGTTAACAATACTGACTGACTGATTAACAGACTGATTTTTGATTTACTTAATTAAACTTTGTGTTGATTTATTTTTAAATGTTTACTTTTTATAATAATTCTTATATTGTTTGTAAACCATTTATTTGTTTTATTAATGGTATTGGTACCTATTTTAGTTCTTCTTAATGTCTCGGTTATACTGGGCATTGAATTTTGTTATGTTTGAATTTTATTTTTATATGATTGTGATAAGAGATTTTTATTGATAATTGATCTAATAGTAGCTGTTTGTTTGAGTCAAAATTTTAATCTATTATTTATATCTGTTTCTTTTTGTAAAGGTGTATCTGTTTTGTTTTTTTATTTTAATCCCTTTTTTTGTTATTTTTAAGTCGTATAAGAGTAAAAATATACCGCCTTTTGGGATTTTATTAATGGTTTTACTTTCATACCATTATGAACTCTATGAGCTATCATACCAAACTTTTCAAAAGTTGCTGAACCATTGACGCGCTTGACTAGAAAGAACCAGGTATGGATTTGGGGCTCTGAACAAACCCAAGCGTTTATTGAGCTGAAGCGTCTTTTGACCACGGCTCCAATACTGGTGCAAGCCGATTTCAATCAACCCTTTATTCTGCGAACAGACGCAAGTAACTACGCTTTAGGCGCAGTTTTATTACAGGGTGATGGAAATCAGGAGAGGCCGATTGAATACGCCAGCCGACTCCTCAACGCAGCAGAGCGGAACTATTCCACAACGGAAAGGGAAGCCCTCGCTGTAGTATGGGCAGTTGAAAGGTTTCGACCTTACATAGACGGCCAGCCAGTAATTATAGGCAGTGACCATCAACCCCTGCGTTGGCTGCTATCTCTCAAATCGCCAGCAGGAAGGCTAATCCGATGGGCTTTAAAACTCCAGTCTTTTGACATTCGTTTCCAATATACCCCAGGCAAAGCAAATGTCGTGGCGGATACGCTCAGCAGACCTATTTGTTCTAGCGATGATCGTGAGGATTGTGGCATCTGCTCTGTGATTTGCGATCTGCCAACAAAATCTCCAAGTCAGCTTCGCGAGGAACAAATCTCTGACCCGGAAGTGGAAAAGATTATAAAGGAGCTTGAAGGCATCGATGAAGTCGCTGCTAGAAGATGGTCAGAACGAGGATACCTGATGGACCAGGGTATTCTATTTCGCTATAATCCGGACTCTGAGTGCGAATCTCCTCAGTTAGTAATTCCTGCCGACAAAGTTGGAGAAATTTTAAAGGAGCTACATGACTCCCCAACAGCCGGCCATCCAGGCATCGATAGAACGTACCAAAAGGTTGCACAGTTGTATTATTTTACAGGGATGCGGAGAATAATAACGGATTACGTTAAAGCCTGCATCCACTGCCAACGCTATAAAGCCGCTAATGCCAAGCCTCTAGGCCTACTCCAGACACCCGTTATGAACCAACGTAACGAAGTATTGGCCATAGATTTATTCAGCCCATTACCTCAAGGAGAACAGGGGGAGCGGTGGATCTTATTAGTTGAAGATACGGCAACCCGATGGACGGAAATATACGCTCTCAAAGAAGCGACAGCAGAAGCCTGCGCCCAGACCCTCATTGAGGAGCATTTTATGAGATTCGGTTTGCCTCGTAGGATCATATCGGACAATGGTGTTCAATTCGTGTCCGCAGTAATGCGCCAGTGTTTGTTAGTCCTGGATATTAAACACAACCTTGTTCCGTTATATCATCCAGAAGCAAACCCCGCGGAGCGCAAAAACCGCGATTTAAAAGCAATGTTAGCACATCTCGTGGAAGGCGATCACACCTCATGGCCAAAGCAGTTGCCGGTCGTCCGTTTCGCCTTAAATAGTGCAAAATGTCGTACTACAGGCATGTCGCCTGCTTATTTGACATTTGGCAGAGAAATGCGATCGCCCATTGAGATAGTTCACGATCATCGTGCTATTTTGGACAAAGAAAACTTTGTTTCACAAATAACTCCGTATCTCAGGACATTCCTAACATCATTGTCAGCTGTAAGAGAACGCGTGGAGATTCAACAGGATAAGGCTAAGCAGTACGCCGATGCGTCGCGCCGTCATTCCGATGCATTTGAGGTAGGCGACTTGGTTCTTTTAAAGTCGTACCTGCTAAGCAAAGGTTCTAAGGACCTTACTGCCAAATTCTTCCCACGCCGCGATGGACCATACCGAATTGCAGGAAAGGTCAGTCCCACAACTTATAACATATCCAGCCTCGAACAGCCAGACTTGATTCTAGGGAGGTATCATGCGCAGGATCTTACCCGTTACCAAGGTAGCGTGAGCACCCCACCACAACCCGTCAATCCCAAGCGAAGACGTGGACGTCCAGCTAAAGCAGAGAGGGTACTAGTCCAGCAACTAGGGCGTACTCCTGGACTAGAGGGGGAGCATATAGCAAACCGCGCATCTATACAAGCCCTTACACGTTCGGGTCCCCTGCCAAGGGAGACGCGTGGCATCAGACCACGGAGGTACCTACAGTAGCTTCGGTGCCCGTGCTACCGCGGCCGCCCCCCAGTCCGATACCGTCCGTATTCCCAAGCGCACGCGTCATACGCTACCGTTCCGTGTTTCCGCGACAAACAGTTTTATCCAAAAGGGTGTGGCCCCCTAGAGAAGGCCCACAAACGTCAATTTAACGATTTATACCACCGACGCTGTACAAAATCTGCAGTTTGTGAACACGTTCAGGATCATAATTAAATCCAAAACAAGACAAAACACTACACGGCGTCAAGATACTGTAAGTTCTTACTGCGTAGGTCGGACCAACAACAATAATAACCAATAAGAATTGAGGGTACATCAATAATAACTGAGGGTACACCGAAAATTATGACAGTATAAATAAAGCATTAAAGCATTATTTATTCAACATTATACTGGACAATCATTTACAGATCACAGGGAAAAAAAAAAAAAAAATAGAGCACAGGGACGTTCAACATCTCAGCTCAGACACCGGTCTCGCCGGCGAGGCCGAAGGGTCGTACGCATGCGACCTCAACGACGTGCATCA
This sequence comes from Furcula furcula, assembly GCA_911728495.1. Lineage (NCBI taxonomy): Eukaryota > Metazoa > Arthropoda > Insecta > Lepidoptera > Notodontidae > Furcula > Furcula furcula. Next base: position 2,320,687 of record OU452254.1, on the reverse strand, counting down.
CCCCACTGAGTTTCTTGCCGGTTCTTCTCAGTGGGGGCGCGTTGTGAACCGGTGGTAAACTCAGCCCTCTCTTAAGCGACAGCCCAAGCCGAGGCCGTACCTCCCTGAGGTGCCCTTGAGCTCGTCGCTACTTCTGCCGTTAAGGCTAGAGCGCTTCAAGCACTCGCCTCCTATTGTCCGGTGAAGCTGTAATGGCCATCTGCGGCCAACAGCGTCTATCATCCCCCAAAAAAAAACAACATCTCAGTCCGCCCGTGACCATGGGTGCTGCAAAGCATTCGAAACGTCGGGAAAATTAAAATAAATCGCGATATAATCCGTAAGAATAGATTAATTGCAATGTCTAGTATACGCGTAAATAAAAGACAACATTGTGAAAAATTATGCTTTGTAAGCCCGCGAGGTAGCGACCGGACCTCCAGAAGACACAGTTAATTGCAGTCGGTTTCATTAGCAAAAAGGCCACATCGCTCGGAGAACCGATAACCGATTGGGAAGAAAGGTTCCCGACAGGCGACCACTAACCGGAACACGCAGCGTAGGCAGCCCTCCCAGTAGATGGACCGACGATATAGTGCGCGTCGCGGGTGGATGCAAATAGCCAGTTATCGTTCATTGTAGCGTTCGAAGTGGGAGACCTATGTTCAGCAGTGGATGTCTTCCGGGTGGTAATGATGATTATGCATTAGCAACCTATGCGAGTCCTTTTAATGGCTAAGGGAACATAGTTTTTTTCCCTTTTACTGCTAGCAAAATACGACGAGTTTGGCATTACTAATGCATTTCTGTTCTCTTCCTGGACGAGCTCTAGTGAGTGAGCGTCTGGCACTCTGGCGCTGGAAACGGGCGAAGTCCAAGCGGGGTGTCCAGACTTTGTCCACCACCGGGGAGGTTTTAGTGTCTAAGAATCCCACGTAACCGGGTCACAGACCTTATGGAGACCACCGCACTTTTAGGTTTTCTCCCCAGATATTTGCTTCTTCATATATAGAAGGATAAAGGACTGGAACAATTTGCGTGCATGCGAGGGTTTTTCCGCGCGTAGGTCTTCAAGACTAGAGTGAATATAGGCTTTTAATAAGAGCAGTCAGTTAGGACTGCAGGCAAGCACTAGTTTATCATCATCATCATACATACATATATTCACGCCTTTTTCCCGAAGGGGTAGGCAGAGCTCATGGGCCGCTTTTCGCTCCCGTAAGAAACGAGACGTGTATATTGAAGAAAGGTCAAAATTCAGTAAAACAACTTATCAGGAAATACAATTTTATTGGCATTTACATACACAGCTTCTAATTAAAATAACAAGACACCAATAATATATTAAATATTACCTTCTGGTACATCAACAGTCCTTGTGTCTACTTCTAAATCCAGAAAGAAGACCAAACTTAGCCTAATAAGCTTACAAAAACTAAGGACATCGGGGGCCCTACCACCACCTCTATTAGCAGAATTATTATCATATCACTTGACATGAGGTAGAGACGTCAATATTACAGCTCTGTCACTTTCTATCATCTTTCTATCGAGAAAGTAAGGTGAACATAATATTGCTATTAGAGGTGATGGTACAGGCCCAACAGACCTACATAAAACAAAACATGACTACATGAAATTCGCATAGGTTTGTCGATTCGCTCAATACAGTGAAAAGTCAAATATATAGAAAGAGCCAATAGACCAATATTTTCTATTACACAAAAATGACGAGTTTCCATTGGCCGTAATTTTCGCGCCATTTTAGTAGTTAACCTTCCATTGGTGCATTCAACATTAGTTTTATTATTTTATTAATTTAGAAAGTGACGGTATGTATTTAATAGGCGACAAAAGGCTTTGCAAGATGAGAAATCAGATTTAAGTCGATTAGAACTATTAATCGCAATCACATTTCCCCATCGAGAGAGGTTGGGTTAGGTTCAGATTTTTCTTCGGAGTCGCTGGACGCTCGGGGTGTGGGCCCCTTGAGCGTCCATTGAGTACGGCGGCGACTCCGAGGAGGACGGCGGCGGGGTTGCGACCCCCGTCCCCGTGAGCACCGTGACTGGTTCCCGGGGGGCTACAATGCGCCCCCCGGCGGCGGGCTCAAAGGCAAGGCACTGAGGGTGCAGATCCCACCGGAGAGCCCTGGGGTCCCCCTCTCATGTGCCGATGCGACAGCCGCGGGGGTTTTAGTGGGTAAGAATCCCACATACCCCGGTCGAGCCCCACAGCTCCCGGGGATCTTTCGAAGATTTCCCCGCGTAAAAAAAAAAAATGTTCAGATTTTTTCTTCGGAGTCGCTGGACGTTCGGTTTGTGGGCCCTTTGAACGTCCATTGAGCACGGCGGCGACTCCGAGGAGGACGGCGGCGGGATTGCGACCCCCGTCCCCGTGAGCACGACAAAGCGTGACTGGTTCCCGGGGGGGCTACAATGCGCCCCCCGGCGGCGGGCTCAAAGGCAAGGCACTGAGGGGCCCCTGGTGCAGATCCCACCGGAGAGCCCTGGGGTCCTCCTCTCATGTGCCGGTGCGACAGCCGCGGGAGTTTTAGTGGGTAAAAATCCCACATACCCCGGTCGAGCCCCACAACTCCCGGGGATCTTGGGAAGATCTCCCCCACGTCAAAAAAAAAAGTTACAGATTTTTATCAATAGGCTAGATGGCAAAAAAATCTATTTAGTCAGTAATTTAGATTATCAACAAAAAATATTGGACACGTATTAAATCGTCAATTAAACAAAAAATTACGAAGGTATAGTACGTTGAAATTCCTCGTGACGTCACGCCAGTATACACTTTTCAGCAGGCGTGGTCAGTCCTTACATAATTTTATTTATAACGTGAGTGCATACGGGTTAATATTTTTTTAACATGTTTTGACATCAAACGGCATAAGAGTAACACATAAACGCTACGCGACACGTCGCAAAGACGTAACACCCGAGTCTTCGCGATTTGCAACAATTTTGCTGTCAAACTATGAACCGACACAAATCGGGTAAGTAAACTAAGACATGCTTAAATCGTATTTTTTTTGTCGTCGTATTTTTTTTCTGTCTTATTTAATCTTTTGAACGGCAAGACACACTGACGCTCTGATCTAACTGTAACATGACACACTGTTTAAAAAAAAAGTGAAAAAATGACAAGTCCGCGGAGTTTCTTGCCGGATCTTCTCAGTTGAGGCCCGCGTTGTTATCCGGTGGTAGCTTTTAAAAAAAAAAAATATGACCTTTATAAAGTGTTAAGCCTATTTGAAATAAACTATTTTTGACTTTGACTTTGAATCACAACTATTTACTATAGTCGCAACCTTCCTTCACTCAGTCCCGCATTATTACTAAAACTAGTCAGTTAATTAGTACGACCAACTAGTTCAGTCTTCATTACCTTGAAGATAGTGGCCCCAAAACATGCATTTTTTTATTCATTCATAACTTTTATAAAAGGACCGTTTTAGATCAAGGTCAAATGGCTTTACCGCTAACTCTGTAACAATAGCTAAAAGTTTCAGCTTTGCAACTCGAAACAATAAAGTTATGAAATTATCCAACAATGAAGAGAAAATATAACTTGGGTGTGGCTGAAACTCAATGATAACATAAATTCGATAAAACTGTGTATTTAAAATATCCAAAAGAAATACATATGTGAAAGGAACGCTCGATTTTTGTGTCATTGCATCGTATCGTATAATGAAGTTAGTGTATTATCTATACTTATAATAAAACTGTAACAGGTCCAATTCTGTACATTGAAGATATTTTGAAAATTATATTTGGAGGGCATTCTATAACCGATACTGAGGCCGAAAATGTATTTTTTTTTAATTTTTGTCTGTCTGTCTCTCTGTCTGTCTGTCTGTCTGTATCACGCACGGCTGAGCATCACGCCGAAACTACTGAATGGATTCCAATGAAACTTGGCATGATTTGAGATCTTACTAGGAGGTAGGACATAGGATACTTTTTATCCCGTAATCTAGCACGGTTATTTTGGGAGAGGGGATTAAAGTCAAAACGGGTACTTGGTTATACGCTTGGTCAGATTTTATCAATTTTCCTTTATAATATAACTAGCTGACCCGCGCAGCTCCGCCCGCGCGTTAATTTGCTCCCCTTTTCTTCCTACTCCCTTGATTTATCTCTCTCCATCTCTCTCTTATAATAAAAATCTAATTCTATGCTATTTCTCTCTCCTCCCGCTTCGGTCCCCGTCACACTTCCGTTCTTCCTCTCCCCATTGTCCTCTCTGAACCCTCTCCCTCCTCTCTCTTCTCCCAACTTGCTCCCTCTCACTCACTCCATCACCCCCCTCTCCCTCTCTTGCACCCTCCTCTCGTTCTATATATCCTCGTCAATCATGGTATCAGCGGAATAAAATATACTTTATAACCTATTCTCAGACCTACCCGCAAAATTTCATACATATCGGTTCACCCGACTCTCGTGCACGTAACTCAGAGGTTCTCTGATTTTGTTCAGCAAGTCGTTGTGAACGTTCAGGTGAAGATTCTCCCATACGACGTATTCTTGCTGCCCGTGCTTGAGAACTATGTTTAGAAAGTTGAGACCTGGCTCGTGTAATATTCGTGTAATATTCTAGCTCTGAAAAGAACTGTTGTTTAGCCCTGAAAAGAACTGTTGGTTAGCCCTGAAAAGAACTGTTGTTTAGCTCTGAGAAGAACTTTTGCGTAGGTGTAGTTTTAAGAAAGAAATCTAAAAAGAATCGCACGAAAATTATTAGACTTCGCGCACGACCGCTGCGTAAAGAGCCGACCTCGCGTCAGAGCCGCGCGGGTACCTTACTCATAGATCTAAACTCCCCTCCCGCATGCGCACCCCCGCCTTGGTGACGCTCACTTCGCAACGGGCCGTGCAGCAGAAATCCTTAGATCATAATAATATAACTATAGTCTAAGCAGAAATCGTAATATTTTAATTTCGCCATAACTTCAAAACCAAATGTCCAATTTTAATCATTCAAAGACCAAATATTATCTACATAAACTGTACTTAATGATGAAATTTATTTTGATAAGGATTAATAGCATGAGAAAAATAAATGCGTTTAAATGTAGTCCAAACAAAATTCAAGATTTTTAAATAAAAAGAATGGTTGTTGGGCCTCACTCGACATAGTGTGCCGCGGAGTTGTTTGTAGATATTTATAAGATCTACAATTAAGTAGAACATTTTATGGTTCCATATTTTATAGTTTAGGCAGCGTACGCAAAATAAGTAACTTTTCTGGTTGATTTTTTACACCTTGTGTCCGAAAAAACCCAAATATCTTACGGAACCCTATTTTTTTCCAAAATAAAATTTAGCCTATGTTACTCGTGGATAATGTCTTTCGAATGCTTTCGAATGGTGAAAGAATTTTTAAAAACGGTCCAGTAGTTTTTGAGCCTATTCATTACAACCAAACAAACAAAGTTTTCCTCTTTATAATATTAGTATAGATAAATATTAGTAACGGAACACTCATAGAGAGTTGTTATCAAGGTTTTGTAATCGATCGGGTTAAGCAACGTTAAGTAAGGTCATTAAATAGATGGGTGACCGTTTAACACCATTTGAACTAAACGGGTCCGTGCTTCGGAGAGCAAGTAAAAAGTGGGTCCCAGTTTTTAACCGACTATAAAAAAGGAGGTTATGTATTCGATGCGAATGTCTGTTATTAAAAGTTTAGTTAACGTAAAAATAGCGCAGGCGGAGCTGCGTGGGTCAGCTAGTCTATAATGAAGTTGTCAAAGTTGTATTGATGTTTTATAGAAAGTCGACATGCAAAGGGATTGCCGCATCATTCTATATGACAGAACAATTCAGCCAAGATCAATAGCTTGTTTAGCTTGCCAGCTTCTGTGACTTTTATTGCAATGGTGTAAGGTTACATGACGCCATTTTCTTGTACATACAAGAGCAATAATTGAATGCAATAAATGAAGCGCAATATTTGACCTTCAAGAATTGTAAGTAACTGTTTACACGCGGATACTAGTTAAGAATTTGAATGTAATTATTGAATGCAAATCTTGCCCAGTAGAGCAAGAATGTGACATGTTGTTCAGACGATGCAAGGCAATTATTGCCTCAATATTATTGTATACAACAGGCAAGAAACTTGCTTCGTGTAAATGAGCCTTAAGTTTAAGTTGAAATAACTCAAGAAAAGCAATAATCATGAGAAAAGAAATTCGCTACTAACTATTTTGTCGCTTATTAAATACAATTTCCAAACATATTCGTAAAATATCATAAATGCTATAATTATAAACTAAAAAATTATAATGAACACTTAATTTTTCTTAATAATAATATACTAAATAAGTCAGAGGTACATTCGCCATTAGGTCGGCAGAGGTATATTAAATATTACGATATCTAACAGTCATTCAGTATTTAAATGACTCTACCTGGGTATCGAATTATGGACCTAACGAACGCCAACCTGTTGGCAAAACAGTTCATAACTATTAAATTTTTAAGGTATAATATATATCAGCAACTTTTGCGCGGTGTCCACTTCTGGAAATAAGCATTTATCAAAAGGTGCTCTTCTCAAAATAAACACATCATGTATTTATGCTGCTCATTGCGGATTAATTTTCAAACGCGATTGTTGTTGGTAAGACTTAAACATGGTGACAGCCACAAAAGTACTCACTTTCAAAAGTGCCTTTTAAGACAAGTGCCTGTCATGAGGGGACCACGTTGTGAAAAGTACCTCTTATGAGAACAGCACGGTATGAAAAGTGCCTTTTATGAGAATAGCCTGTTATGAAAAGTGCTTTTTATGACAAGAGCCTGTAATCAAAAGTGCTTGATATGAGAACAGCACGTTATGCGTTATGAATAAGGGCCTGTTATGAGAAAGAGCACGAAAGTGCCTGTTATGAGAACAGCACGTTATGAAAAGTGCCTGATATGAGAAGAGCACGTTATGAAAAGTGCCTGTTATGAGAAGAGCACGTTATGAAATGTGCCTCTTATGAGAAGAGCATGTTATGAAATGAGCCTCTTATGAGAAGAGCATGTTATGAAATGTGCCTCTTATGAGAAGAGCATGTTATGAAAAGTGCCTCTTATGAGAAAAGCCCGTTATGAAAAGTGCCTGTTATGAGAAGAGCACGTTATGAAAAGTGCCTGTTATGAGAACAGCACGTTATGAAAAGTACCTGTTATGTGGCATTCTGTACCTAACCTGTTTTACCAGCTATGTCAGATCCCATGTAATAAAGAATGCTCTGATGCGAACTCTGAGTTCCTATTGAGTGTTTTAATTTTATTTATTTTAAAATATTCCAATGGTATCGAACGCAGGACTTCACACTGAAGATGCCGTCTAAAGCCTGCTGCTGCTTAATTAAAACTCGTGTCTTTGATATAAGCTTATATCTAAACAAACTGACCAAAATTAAATTAGATTCATCCAGATTCATTTGAAATGGTGTAATTACAGAGTATGTACAAGTACCACAGTATAAATAATACAGTAGAACCACTACAAACAAACTGTAGTAGCGCTTGTCAGACTGAGTGCACTGATTAGAGCTAGTGTTCCTAGTGCATCTACTGTATTATTTATACTGTGATATGTACCGTGTCAATTAGTATATTATATATATTTCATGTTCTATAAACCTCCTCTTTCAAACCTATGTGCATTAACAATGAACAATTATAATTCAGTATAATTATTTTATCGTCAAAAATCTTAATATACACATTGGATGTGGTTATGCCAAAATGTTAATAAAATCTGAAGATTTAAATTTAGTTTTCTACAATTATTTACAGTAAGTAAATATATAATATACTTAACGAGAATAGAAATGCTTAACCCGCTTCATATCGCTCTCCGGTTCACTAAAACTACTTTAAATGCTAATATTTTAATTACTTTTCGATAAGGTACAAAATACGAATGTAATATTCAGGTTACATACTTACATTTTGTGATTATTAAGAAATACATGTGATATACATATATTTTACAGACATTTCTTTGCGTATTATAAGTATTGTAACCATATTGTACATTCACGTATACACATTGTGTTTGTACTTTTGTAGTACTTATGTCAGCGGTACACCTACTATGGCACTTTTACGATTGGTCTGCAAATTATATGACCACCAAATAAGTCACTACTGAGATGTGTACAAAAGTAAAAGTATGGTAGTCAAAAGTCAAGGGCAAGCATCGATATACTATACTAACTAGATTAGCTGTCACGAACAAAATGACATCGAAAATGTGGTCGCGGTTACATATACTTACACAACTATACACGTACACGCAAAACAATAATATGTTCATATAAAAAGATAACTTACGTACTATAAAATAAGGTTCAATAATAATTGCAGACAATTCGGCACTTACACAGTTTTGGAGCTGAGAGTTGTGTGCTTCCATTGAGTTCCATTGTTTTTGAACGCTTAGACGTACAGTAAGCTAAGGAAAGGTATGGAGTTGCTTACGTTTATTTTTTCCAGAATAACCGTAATATAAATATATGGTAAGTTACGTATAATGTTATGCTAGCCATAAAAGAAAGCATTACTTTGTACCCAACTTCTCCAGAATGATTGTTATGTCTTTCTAGTAGTATATCTGCATTTCTTTGTTACAACATTAAGCTCTCAACGGCCGATGATTCCGATCGCATAAGCGCTATGACGCGTCGACCGCCAACGGATTAACATGCGTATCAAATGAAGCGAAGACGCTTCATTTGATACGCATGTTGGTCAAGAAAACGACTGGATGAAATAAGACATACATATAAATTCAAAATTCTTTATTATGCATAGACCTAAATTAATTAGGTTTCGTTAGGTACAATTTTACAAAAAGCGTTACAAATGTTACAAAAAGCGTTAAATAATGACAATAGTATTGAAGTCGGTACTAAACATGGCATATTTAACGCTTTCAAGTTTTTATTTTATTTTAAGTCTAATTTATCTACACTGAACATTAATAATTAATCAAGTTTAGTGACAATGTATTTGACATTATAGTTTAAAATTATATTTAATTGACGGGTCCGTTGGTCTAGTGGTTAGACACCCTGGTTGCTAACCGATGGGTCGTGGGTTCGATTCCCACCAAGTGTCTGGGTGTTATTTATCTATTTAAGTATGGATTTACAAAAAAAAAATATATAAGTATTAGTATCAGTTGTCTGAAAAAATAAATGTTAATTACCTTTAAACAAATTTAATTTATTATAAATCTGTCTTTTTGAATCATTTTTTGTCTGAGCGGTTTCTTTTTTACAAACATAATGCAGTCTTACATCGATGAATTTTTCTACAACGAATCCCAGTAAATCAATGTTATGGTTATGCTCATTTTCTCCGACAAAAACATCTTTATTAATATATAATTTTAAAACTGCAACAGATATAAATATTTTGCCATATTTCTTGTGTATATTTTTACCACCACTTAAACGAACACAGTTGCGTATAACGCGTTCAGTGTTCATGCAAATGTCAAATACATCATTTGCACAATAAAATAAGCCATTCATATCTCGTAAATCCACTAGTTTGTGGAACCATAATTTTTCTTTTGCCCATAATTTTCTTTTGCAGTCCTCGCACCTAAGCTTTTTTACTAGACTACTTACCACAAAACCAGAAATGTAACCTACTATTTGGAAATCAATTTTCAGAATTGGGTTTTGTTCTAATTTTTGAATGAGTTCGTTGCAATTTATCTGGTATTTATCAAAATTGTGCTGTATAGATTTATTTTTTATGATTTCTATAGCACTTAAATTTTCTTCACATTCATCAACACGATATCCCGTCGAAGAACTATTAATTTTTTTGAGTGCCGATAATCCTGATAAAATTGGTATATTTTGTATTGGTACACAATTCCCAGTAAATTTGGAGCCTACTTCCAAATGAGACAGCAGTTTTTTAAAACTGGCTTTAAATTTTCTCGTGTTGGGATTATTATTGTGTCCGCCTTGACTCCTTATGTTGGGAAAAGTAAATAGTTGGGTCTCTATATAGTTAAGATGTTTTAAAGAATAATGTACATTATTCTTTAGACCAAGTTATTAATAAATACCAATAGCATCAATAAATGCCATAATAAACATTGTCTACGTATTTAATAACTATTCGTATTCATAAGTAACCTGATAAAAATAATAATATTCCGGAACAATTTATATATGGTCATCTGATCCGAAACTCTTGTATTTAATAAAAAAAAAAAAAAAACTACAAACCTGTAATTTTGGAACCGCAGATTTTAACAATCTACGTCTTCGAGTATTACATGAAATATTTGATTCATCAAAATGTAATGAGCAAATTGACGAAAATGCGTGAGGTTTATACAATTCATCTCCTCTTTCTTTAGCGACTATTGAAACCCATTCAGCACATCGAAATGGATTACTAAGGAATCTACAAAAAATGAAACAATAAAAAAACATCAAATAAAAAAAAATATTGTGTATCATTGAGACTATTTCTCATTCATCATATTAAACTACTAATTTAGTTAATGTTAAAAAAACCGTTCTTTTAAAAAGTATAGTGATACACATAATATTAATACACGGAGCAACCACGTTCTTGTTGTAAAGTAATAATAATATTTGAGGACACACTGCCGTGTAATCCAAAACTGTCCAGAGTCTGTACTATGGTAACCAGACACCTAATATAAATACGTATATACTTTTTGAAAATACATACTTATCTAAATAAATGACACCCAGAGTAAAAGTGGCAATCTGACCCACAACCTATTGGATAGAGGCCAGGATGGTTAACCATTAGACCAACGTGTTTTCAAATGATGGTATTGTTAGACTCCAAAACCGATATAAAATAAATTATGGGTAGGATAGCTGAACGCGCTCAGCGAATGCGTATGTAAGTCACTGCTCTAGCGGTACCGCAGTCATTCGTTTCTCAGATCTCGTACAGTGCGGAAGTCTCAGTGAAGTTGCTGCGTCATGGTGATTACAATGTATTCCTGCTGCAGGAGTGTGGTAATAATTCTTCAGTGGTATGTTCAGTTTTTATTTTACTAAGGTGGTCCAGAGGTCCAAGGTGCGCAAGTTCGAACCCTGGCTCGCACCTCTGATTTATTTAATTAATCATGTGCGAATCGTCTTTGTGCGATTGTTACTAGCTTTCGGTGAAGGAAAACATCGTGATGAAACCTGCATGTCTGAGAAAGCCTAACTAGCTTTCGAAAGACGTGTGAAGTCCGCCAACCCGCACTTGGCCAGCGTGGTGGACTATGGCCTAAGACCCTTCAACTTGAAGGGAGGCCCGTGCCCAGCAGTGGGACATAAACAAGGGCTGGTATTATAAGGTGGTCCAGTGACAATGGTTTCTAGACAGATTCTCTTTTTTTAAATAATCTTATTTAGGGTTTCTAATAGTATAATAATACAAACTTACACACATCTCATCATCACTTTTTCTATTTTACGCAGTTGTGAAAAAAATTGCACAATTTTATAACAATGAAACTCCATGCATTCTTTGTTCGAGAACTACGTAACGCTCGTGTACTGATTTACCAACTTATGTATGCTGGTGGCGTAAATGAGAACTAACTTTTTTATTGTGGTAGTTACGTGTAGTTTGACAGTTTTGCATAGACGGTAGTGACACTCTCTATCAGCAAAAATAATTTTGTCAGCCTGTGGCTTGGCATATGGCGAACTACTAGCGGAGAAAATGTCAAATAAATAATTGTTATTTCGGATTTTAGTGATATCTTACTTATATTTTGTATTTAAACTAGTAGTAATAAGATTACTAACCGAAAAAAAAATATTCCACCTGTAATTTTAGTGTTGCGACGAGTATTTGGACAGTTTTTCAACGCGCAATAAGACATTTTGACACGTCTTACGCTAGCTGTTGTCGGCTCGTACTAATTTGAAATAGAGCGATAGCCGTCTCGGTAGCTCTTATTTTCGTGACCACTTTTCGGGTCGTGACAGCAAATCTATAGTATAGTATATCGATGAGGGCAAGTATTTTTCTTTACAAACTATTACCGGATCGTAACGCGGCCGTTACTGAGAAGATCCTGTAAGAAACTCAGCGGGCTTGGCTTTTTTTTTTTGTTTTAAATAAATTTTAATTTTCTCTCATATTTATTTAATCTACAGTTATCTACAGTTTCTACTGATGCTATCATAAATGACATAGTGTGGCTGGTGTAAGTAATAAAGGCATTATGCTGACTGGATCATTTTGACATAACCATGGCCAATATAAAGCCGAAGTTACACAAGATGAGTTTCTCGAACGCGAAGAATATCAAATGATTTTTTTACACATACGGTCTCTAAGGAGATTCTATGTGGCGATAGATTATTGACAATGCGAGAAATTGTCGCTCGCCTGCACTCCAGTGAAGTCTTCTTGTGTGACTTCAGCTTTAGTCTAGAACCTTCCTCTAGCGCGATGAAGTGGATCGTTTCCTGTCGCGTCGGTCGTCGCGACGTCGCGGACTGCGCGAGCGACGGCGCCGCGACTTGCGCTCTGAACTCGAGCGACGACCTCTGCACCACATATTATTCACTTTATAACTCATCATCATCATTATTATTAGCCGGAATACATCCGCTGCTGCTCTCCCCATTAAGGGAAGGGGGGATATAGGACAAGAGGCCGGTGGCGTAAATGATTTTAGTCGACAAAAAAGCTTTTTGTTGCTCAGGCAATAGCGATTCTTGATAGTATCGACAAACCTTTATATTGCAGGAACACACAACACTAAAGTGGCGATATTTAATTGCAATCTGAGCTGTAAGATGAAGATTTCCCCGAATCAGTCTGCTTAAAATTTCTTAGGGCTTATAATTATCTAAACGGGAGATGCGTCGCAAGAGAAAACTTATAATTGTCTAAACGCGAGATGCAGCTCGGGACGTGCCTTATAAATTGTTTAAACGGAAATGCATAGCAGGAAGAGACTTATAATTGTCTAAACGGGAATTGCATCACAGGAGGCCATATAATTCTAAATGGGAGATGCATCGCAGAAGAAGACTAATAATTGTATAAACTGGAGGTGCATCGCTGGAGGGTACTTATAATTATCTAAAGGAGATATGCACCGAAAAAGGATGTGAAATGTTTGATTATTTTATTTAAAACGGTCTTCAAGAAAAAACTAGTACAAACAAAAATATAGGTTTACCTAGAACCGCTGCGTCTTCTGCGATCTCTGTCTGTGGATCGACGACGTTTGGACTTCTCGGTATCAGACTCTGAAGAACTACCAGAAGAGTCTTTTTTCTGCTTCTTCTCTTCTGGACAGCGAATAGAAAAGTCATACTCCTTACAACAATAACTTTACAAAGTATACAATAATTCAAACAATAATTTTACTAGCTTTGTAGGTTCCTTGTCCCCGGCGGCGGCGGCGGACTCATAGGCAAGCCACTGCAGGGCTCCTGGGGAAGATCTCACCGGAGAGCACAGGTTTCGGGTTTTAGTGGGTAAGAATCCCACTTACCCCGGTCAAGCCCCACAGCTCCCGATTACCTTTTGAAGGTTTCCCCGCGAAAAAAGAAAAGGTTTGTAGGTTCCTTGTGCAAGGAACCGTCCAGGTAGGTACCACCGCAGTGTCAGATATTCAGCCGCCAAGCAGCAGTGTGTAAACAGTGCTGTGTTCCGGTGTAAAAGGCACTGTAGCTGGTGAAATTATCGGACACAAGAGACTTAATATCTAATGTATCTCGTGACAACCGGCAGTTCGATGTATCTGTCTAAGGGCGGGCGGGTCGCTTACCATCAGGCGAACTTACTTGTCTCATCATCAGATTGAATAAAAAAACTTCAAATCTTACCGGCAGCCTTGCTTTCCCTATCACGTTGCCTGGACTTGATTAGACGAACTATCTCCATCAGCTCCTTACGAGCTTCGTTTCTTTCGTCTTCCTATAATATAAACAATTAAACTATGAGATAAAGCATAGGAACGGTCGTTCATAACTTGAAATCTATTCTCTATTATGCCTTGTCTATTATGTCTAACAAGCCTCTCATCTATTATGACTGATAAAATCTCAAATGTTAAAGTTTGGAAATAAAAAATTAAAAGTAGTGGAAACAATAAAAAAAAGAAAAAATACAGTTTTTCTTTTATTTTGGACATATTTATTTAGACAAGAAAAGTACAAATTACTAAAATTAATCATTGAAGGCAAAATTGAAGGAAAAATAGGGCCTGATAGAAGAAAGATGTCATGGAATGGAAACATTTCGCATGGAGACATATCGACAAATGGTTTCCGACCTCCGGGATGGAGATGGCACGTAAAACAAGAAGAAGACAGACAGACGAAGTTGCACCATAGGGTTTCCCTTTTACCTTTTAGATATGAAACCCTAAAAATGCTCCTTTAATTTGGGCGATCTACAAAGATCCTTCGATTACTAATAACTCACCTTCTTCTTGTCTTCTTGCGGTGTCTTCTCTCCACTCTTCTCTCTTGTTTCGGAAGCTGACGGTTTGCGGTCACGGGACTTCGATGGCGACCTTTATTTTAATGATGATGACACATGTTAATTTATATACGTAAGCAAGAGTAAGGTAAGGGACTCTACAAAATATCATTTGCAAACGTGACTTTAAACATGTCGTATACAAAGCGAGTGAAAAAAAAAAACAAGTAATGAATTATTTCTATAACACAAATCAAACATTAATATGACTCACTTTAATGTTTGAAGGAAGACTGAAATGCGAACTACAAAGTCACTTATATCTCATTTGTGTACAATCAACAAGTCCGTATAGTACACACAACGAATCTTTGTGTGTCTGAAGTTGGATTTGGCGAACCATTGCGCAACAACAGTCGTGAGTAGTCAATACAAAAATATGTATAGCTACTGCGCAGCGTCTTGCAGCCAACTTCAGACACACAAAGATCCGTTGTGACTACTGTACATGTTGTATATACAAACGACAGGTCTGTGCATGATAAACACTTCATATTATAGAGAGCAGGGAAGCCCGGACTTCAAATTATTGCATGGTTGGCTGGTAAGATACTATTCCTTCAACTTCAAAATTAACCAAACCAATTTTATTCAATTTAAAAAAAACTATTAATCGAAAGATTTAAGATAAAGAGTGTATAATTATTAAGAGTCGACTGTATACGTATGACTCTATTGAGACAATGAATAATACCTTCATCAATCGAAGAGGCGATTTTTTTTTAAACTCTGTATAGAAGGTTTTAGAAATAAAGAATAGAAGAAGAAGAAATAGATTTATTTGGAGAAAAAGACGACGCAAAGACATACATGATATGTAAAATAGAATAGAAAATTATACCTCTCTTTAGACGGAGTGCGTGACTGTCTCCTATTGTCATTATCTTTCGTCTTACTCCTATCACTCTTATGATCTTCTCTCTTATCCTTACGTTCCTTACTCCGGCTATCTCTCTTCTCAGATGTAACTCTCCTATGCTCCGAATGTTTGCGATCTCTGTCATCTCTGTACCTATCTTTTACTTCTGAATCTTTCCTGTCACGCTTTTCATCTTTTCTTTCTGCAATGTCTTTTCTGTCTTTCTCTCTTTTGTCATCTACATCTTTCCCTTTCTTGCCATCGCGGTCTTTGGCTTCTTCCGCTTTCTCGCGATTAACGTCGCGACGGTCCATACGGTCATCTTTTCTGAAATCGGGGCGTTCTTCTTTCCTGTAATTTGAGGCTATATTAGCAATATTTTAGATTGCTTTTTAAATTTAACTTAGAGGAGCAAAATGCCTGATGGTAAGCGACAGGCCTGCCTATAGATAGCTGCACCGCTCTGCCGGCGCTCGTGACCTTACGCATTAGATATGAATTCGGAGTCCGCAGATTTCCTCAGCTACAGTGCCTTTCTTACCAGAACAAAACATTACCGCTTAGCAGTAAAATACTGCGGCGGTATGTACATGGACGTCTCCTTGCACAAGAAACCTACCTAGTATATAATCTGAATTCGTCTACTACCACCTATTTCAATAGACTTTTTGTAAAAGTTACAAACAAAGAGGTTTTATGAACTTATATTTTGCAAAGGATGTTTTCTAATCTCGGAAACCCTTCTACAACTACAAACAGATATCAGCCAACACAAACTACTTTTTTTTTCCAGAGGAATCCTTCAAAAGGTGCCCGGGAGCTATGGGGCTCAACCGGGGTATGTGGGATTCTTACCCAATTAAACCCCCGCGGCTGTTGCATCGGCGCATGAGAGGGGCATCAGGGCTCTCCGGTGGGATCTGCACCACGGGGGTCGCAACCCCGCCGCCGTCCTTTTCGGAGTCGCCGCCGTACTCAATGGACGTCCTGGGGCCCACACCCCGAACGTCCAGCGACTCCGAAGGAACCCTAACTACCCTACTGAACTCGGAAGATAAGAGAGGAAATCCTTCTCCAATTCAAATCAAATATCCTACTGGATATTATTGGGACAGAAAGATAGATATAAGACAGATTGTTAACCTCGGTTCTTTCGGCTTATTCCTGTTGAATGTACTCCTCAGCAGACTGAATGGATCGTAGCCTCCCTTGGCACTGTCCTCTTGGGTGGACTTGCCGAGGCCTTCAGAGACGTTGGCGACGGACGAGGGCATCTTGGGAGCTGCGTACGTGACGATGGACGAGGG
Organism: Furcula furcula; assembly: GCA_911728495.1. NCBI lineage: Eukaryota > Metazoa > Arthropoda > Insecta > Lepidoptera > Notodontidae > Furcula > Furcula furcula. The sequence goes on along the minus strand of OU452254.1, from coordinate 2,304,014 downwards.
CCCATCGCGGCGGCGGACGTCGCGCGGCTCACGGGGCTCACGAGGCTCGCGGGCATCACGAGAGTCCCTGGTTTGAATGAATCACTATTACTCTTTATACGCAGTAGTTCCCTGAACGAACTGCAAGTTATTCGCAATCCTAACTTTACCCTTAGAGTTTACCTCAATGATATTTTATACAATAGATATGCCATTAGCGCACGAAAAGTGAAGACAAGAAATTCACCCAATTGGGTGAACTAGCATTAAGTCCCGCGTCGGTAAAATGTAACGATGGTGGCGTGTGCCTTTGAAAATCAAATAAAATATCGTCATGCGTATTTAGAAAATGCACAAAGTACTTACAGCACAAAAGTCAGGCATATCATACCTTAACTACACATAATAATTGTGAAACCATATTTTAATTACATGGGTCACAATTTTTGGCGTGTATTAGCAGGGATATAACATATCTACCTATGATGTATAATATCATTGGTTTTCCTCCATTAATTACACACCAGCGCCCCTAGAGGAAACTATCAAAATCAAGCAAAATGTAAGAGAAAAATCTTTAAACAATTCTACTACTTGGGGCCTCGTACTGATGTTGAATCACACTAGCTTATAACGGAGAGGCCTTGTCAAGCAGCACTGGCAGCATAAGCAGCAAAGCCAGGGTCCCTCAGCCGCTAGTGCTAAGACTCCATACATAACACTGACATCCATCTCAGAAAGCAGGAAAACAAAGTCAAACGAAAGTTGTGTTATTTGAATGTATAATTTTTATTTATACTGCCAAAGTGGCAAGTAAGCATGCGGCCCGCCTGATGGTAAGCAGTCACCGCAGCCTATAGACGCTAGCAACAGAAGGATCACTAGCGCATTGCCCACCCTAAAGACATTAGATATTAAGTCCATTGTGTCTGGTAATTTTACCAGCTACAATGCCCTTCACACCTAAACACAATGTTTACACACTACTACTTGGCGGTAGAATATCTGACACTGCGGTGATACCTACCTGGACGGGCCCCCACAACCCAGAAGGAACCCACCACATAGTAAACCTTTCTTTCTATTAATCAGGCGTTTCATAGCCTCATTCAATAAACCATAACGAGTATATTATGATCTAACCTTTGTTGGTCATGCTTAGGATTAACTCCGAAAGCTAGAGCCAAAATTTCCGCTCGGTTCGAGGTCTCCGGCGTCAATCGCCGGGGGTCACGGCGGCGTTCGATCCTCTCAATCGGTTTCCGCTTGTGCGATGTGTCTGCATCTTTATATTGGAAAAGTACATCCGCGCGGTATATAATACGTTCATCGATATAATATATAAACTAGATAAACATTCACGAACAAAATGACATCTAAAATGTGGTCGCGGAGGTTGCGAACTTATCTGTGCTGGTGGCGGAAACGTGAACTAACGATTTTATAATGATAACTTGTAGTTTGACAGTTTCATATAGACAGTAGCGCCACTCCTATCGGCAAAAATAAATTTGTCTGGGTGTGGCTTGTAAAGAAATAGCGACACAAGGGCGCTATTTCTCGCTACCACTTTTTGAACCGTGACACCAAATCTAGTTTATATATTATATCGATGTATACGTTACTATATTTAAGCCTTAAATATAGTCACGTAGTATAGTCATATAATTATCTTGACAAGTTTATTCATTTCAACACTTTTACAAGTTTGTATACAGATTTATCGGCTTCACCGGTAGGTTTTTAATGGCTTCGTAGTTAAATGGGCGCAGTGGTGTGAATTTGCTATATACAGAGGAATTATTTTGTAACGAGTGCCTTATATGAAAAAAAAATATATATGAAATTAAATACAAATAAACACTGTTTTTTTGGGAATGATAGACGCTGTTGGCCGCAGATGGCGATTACAGCTTCACCGGACATTAGGAAGCGAGCCTTAAAAGACTGATACAGATCCTGACCTCGCTGTTTATCCTCCTTGTTGCTTTAATTGTTAAATACATATAAAAGCTGAGCCCCCGCAGATATTTATTATTTTGTAAATTTAATTATTAGGTAGTCTAAAGTTTACCGTCTTGCTCAATATCTTCTTCGAAGTCCAAAGCGTTGTAATCAATTCTCTCATGGCGCGAACGTTCTGTAAACGAGACATTTTTTTAAACATTTATCAAAGTAAACCAGCAATGTTGTGATTCAAATACAGATACAAACCGACTGTGGTGTCACATTCACCCTCTTCCTTCTCCTCAGACTGATCAGGGGCTTCTGCATCACCTGAAATATGGACTCTCTTATTCATAGTCCAAAGATGAACATATTGAACTTGATACTTAATTTGCAATCTACCAGATAAATCACTTAAAATTGATACTGGAGCTCCTTCTAAAAGGTAGTGTTAGTGTTATTGTAAAACTCTATTTTTAAGATCACAAATTTAAAATTCAGTGGCAAGTAGTTTTTAAATTGTGAACTTGTTGACATATTGCCGGATTCAATAATTGGTACGGACAACGTCATACATGCTGCAATGTTACAAACATCATAATAATTTAAGGTGTATTTTAAAAATAACAAGCTGGAAGGTAATATTTGTAATGTGTAATGAATTGGTTGTTGTAATGACATTCAATGTTGTGGGGGAAAATGTGTGGTAATATTTAAGGCGGAATCGCATTGTATTCTGGTCCTTCCATCTATGTACGTGGCTCGACCACGCATATAGATGGATTGACCAAGACAAGATAAAAACGTGCCAAGTACTTCAGTGTTTTACTCAGAAACTATAACTAACAGTATCCCAATATCCCCAATAGGTCCCAATATCCTATCGATCCCTAACAATAAGTTAAAATCATCGATCAAGTCCACGATATCCCGCGACAAATCTCCGAAATGGAGAGATAACTTAAACCCTGACCAACAGTAAGCTGCTAATATGTTATTATTGAAACGGAAATATGTCATTATAGATAACGATGGTAACTATTTTAACTTATAGTAAAGGATGATATTGGGACCGGCAGTAAGACATCTGCCCGTTACACCGAACCATACCGTGACTGTGACATACCTGTGAACGTATCAAGCGCGGAAAACACAAAACCCTATTGTGCACAACGGGTCTGATAACCGTATATACGCGGTCAGTAAAAGCGTTGTATACGGGTTAGGTGCATGACGCTCGGGGGTGTTGGCTGTTCTGAATGTACCCCAGAGTAGTAATTATGCGTACAATGCACATACATTGTGTCCTATAATAACACCAACTACAGTGCCCTTCACACCGGAACACAGCAATGTTTACACACTGCTACTTGGCGGCAGAATATCTGACACTGCGGTGGTACCTACCACCTAGTAATACCTCTGCCCTCGGTCCTATTCCTTATACGTCCTTATAGTTAGCTGCGGCACAACTCACCATCAGGGAGGACTCAAAGAAATTGGAACCACTGGAACTTCTTTAGATTGTATATTAATTATATTAAAATACTCACGCTCCTGCTTCTCAGCCATTCTCTGTCTGTGATCGTGTTCCCTGTCCGCCCGTTCTTGTTCTGAACGCTATAATACAAACCAGTTTCACGTAAAACGTAAGTTTTTTTTTTTTTTCTTTGCTTACGTTTAGTGACCAACCTGGTGTCAGAGTTGCTGCCCTTAGGCCTCTGACTTAGCTTAATGACTGCTGTCTCAATGACAATAGCCGGGACCGACGTTTTACGTGTCCTCCGAAGCACGGAGACGCTCAGTTCAAATGCCACTAAACGGTCACCCATCTAAGGACTGACCTTGCCTAACGTTGCTTACCCAACTGATCGTTTAACGAACAGTGGTTATAACTGGCTATGAGCGTAAACGTAAGTAAAAAATATATACACTATTTCAATTGAATTTGAAAACGATTACAACTTTATTATGCGCTCGAAGATTACCCACTGAATATTTTACATTGACCAGTGTGGTGTCCGGTTTAGAATAGCACCCTCCCATCTCCTCCCGTTTGGTGTCCGTAAGAGGCGACTAAGGGAAAACAAGAAGACCGGCAGCAGCGTCTTTCTAATGGATTACCTACCACCTATACGGCGATCGCCAAGGCGCCTGCCAAGCGTGAGTTAAAGTCAAAGTCAAAAATATTTATTTCAAATAGGCTTAACGCTCTTTCACTTCCACTTCGCACTTTGGCACTTTCGAATGGTCAATTTTTTTAAAACTAACATCGGATCACAACGCGGCCTCAACTGAGAAGATCCAGCAAGAAACTCAGCGGGCTTGTCAGTTTTTCACTTTTTATTAAACATCGTTTGTCTTGTTACAATTAGATCAACATTAGCGATAGTGTGTCCTGCCGTTCGAAACATAAAACAAAGGAGAAAAGAAGAAAACAATAATATACAAAAACTACAACAAACTAGGCGGCCAAAGGGATAGTAGTCGGACCAGTCGGACCCCCGCGCGCAGCACCCGCGCACGAGTTGACTGCTCGCAGCAGCCATCACTCCCGTATTATGGTAACCCCTCCCTTCTAACGGAGAGGCCTTTCATCAGCAGTGAACGTCTTTCAACTGTTGATGAGGATGATTATGATGATGATAGTTGTATACCTCGAACTCGGAGAGCTTGATGATCCGCCTCTGCGCCTGCCGCCAGTGGGGCGGGGTCACCGACCGCGACCGAGACCGGGAACGGGAAGGGGTGCGGTAACGCTGCGATACAATACATCACTATTATCATACTATACGTATTTTCTCTTGAATAGAAGAGTATTAATACTCCTGCGGGTCTAGTGCGGGTTCTGATAGTTTACGAGCTCGATCAAACTGTCAGTTTTCTCTCGTACATTTTACACGTTTTTGATAATTACCGCTAGGGGCGCTGGTGTGAAATGTATGGAGAAATTGATCGATTGATCGAGTTCGTGAACTGTCAAAACCCCTACTAGATCCCCCCCCCCCCTGTGTTATTTCTAGTATACTGGGTGTCCCGGAAAAGTTATATCAAACCATATGGTATGTATAGTATTGATATTAGACTCCGAAACAAATGTCAAAAACGGCAAAAAAGTTAATATTTATTTGAATTAAGTATATATAAATATATATATATATCTCATCTTAAAACAGTTTCTAAACAACCCTGTGTCATCGTGTCTACTCCTAAGCCACTGTTTTTTATTGATTGCGTTCCAGCCCTGTTTAATAAGAAAATCATTCTTTTCCGGTTAAAGAATGAACAAAAAATAAAAAATTTGAGCTCACTGCACTAAAACTGTTGACTTTTTTCATTATTTTCTTTCTCAAATTGATTGCTTGTAGATTGTATAATACGCCATTACCGGCTTGATACTCCATTTCAGAGACACCATGTAGTGGTATCTTCACGTTACCACTACATGGTTCGTTCGAGGACAGACTTGATAAAAACGTTGGACTCGTTGAAACGCATTCTTTTACAATAAATTATGTTGATTTTTCAACATACCCCTTTAAAAGCGGAGAATTTCGCCTAATGATGAGCGACACGCTAGCCGATAGACAGCTGCATTGCACTGCCGAGAGATTAGATATTAACTCTCTTGTATCCAGTAATTTCACCCTAACCTAACAGTCCCTAGCTACTGCCTACCTAGTAAGTGATTTATTCTATTATACTTACAAAGACACCTCGACCCTTGATAACACGGCCGCTTCGGGTATAGGCGCGGTGCTCGCGCTCACGGTATCTCATCCTAAACAGTTTCAAATTAATATTATTAAAAACAGAAACATTAATAGTCATCATCATCATCAGCTGCCGAAATGTCCACTGCTGAACAAAGGCCTCTCCCTCAGAAGGGAGGGGTTACCATATTCCCCACGCTAGGGGCGTCATGGGTATCGTAGCATCCAATAGAACGACGCAGCTGCCTGTCTTCTAGATTTCCCTTAGGAGATGGGAGGGTGCCGTTCTTACCGGCCACCCCACGTGTATATAAATAGTAACGAAACCGAAATCATAAGGAAAATAAAGCAAAAAGATTTCTTTAAATAGTTCTATTTATAAAAACGCACCCAATTACTTCTTGATAGTGATGGATAGTGACGATTTTTTGGTCAACCGCCTAAGCAGAATGGGTTCTTTTTTATACTATCAAGGTGGCAAGGTGGTGATGGTAGGCAGTCACCGCAGCCTATAGACGCTAGCAACATCAGAAGAATCACTAGCGCGTCGCCGACACTTAAGACATTAGATATTAAATCTCTTGTGTCTGGTAATTTCACCAGCTACAGTGCGCTTCACACCGGAACAGCAATGTGTACACACTGCTGCTTGGCGGCAGAATATCTGACAATACGGTGGTACCCACCTGGTTCCTTGCACAAGAGACTAACCACCTAGAGTAGTTTAACTTACATTGATAACATTAAATAGCCATTTATGTAGATGAACATTGCCATATCATAAGTGTGTCCATACAGTGGAGCGCGCTTTTATGAATGAGTTTTTGATTTTCTAACGACTTTCTTAAAGACAGCCTTTGCAGATATATAAATCTTTGCAAATAATACTTATATCTGACATGAATAAAGAAACAAACATGAATAAATAACTTACATCAAAAAACGACAAAAGCTGTAGGGAAAAAATTAAACCTTACAAATTAAACGTACTGACAGTTTTGGATACTCTTTTGAATCCATAACACTTAACAAGGGAGCCACAACCATTCTTTGGTCGATACTCCTTTTATCCAAACGACTTTTACTTTATCTCTCTTTGGTTTCTTGCCATTTTTCTCCTACTTCCCTGATGGTACATGGTGAATTATCAGTTTTATTTTCGGTTAGGTAGGAAACCTTCAAAAGGCACCCAGTCTCCTTAGGATTATGTGAGATTTTTACTCACTAAAACTATTTACAGTTTCATGTAAAATTGTTTAATAGTTTTATAAAATGTGTGCAATAAATAATTTATCTATCTATCTATCTAAAGCCTCCGGTGGCCTTGGCAATGGACGCTATAGAGAGGCGCTCCGTTCAGACCTCGCCAGTAGAGACGAGCGATGGTGGGATGGGGTTGATGACGTCATTAAGCTTCTATCAAGACGAAGGTACTTTCCTTCAGACTCGCCTATTGTTATACCCTGCAGATCCAATGTCGGCACTACCGTACCAAGACATTGCACTTACCCCTCCCCGAAAACCGTATGCTACACAATCAGACACGGGTCTCGCCGCCGGCGTCATATGCGACCTCAACGACGAGCATCACCCTACTAAGTTTCTAGCCAGATCTTCACAGTAGGGCCGCGTTATGCTCTCTTTAGCGAGTGGAAAACCCAAATACTTCGAAATATAGTTGTTAATACGATTAGTTTGTTGTCCAATGTTCAGAAGTCCGAAGAATCAAATGCTCGATGGGTTTTCGGTCCGAAAAACGACAACTCGATTTGGTGAATCATTTGAGTTAGGTTACTAAAAAAAGTTAGAACAGTGACCTTTATCATTACCGGGGTTAGATCACTTCTATTGTTGGTTATCAATCAAAATATTTCGTATTTTTGATGTTTCGGATTATTATTAAGTAGGACTTTTGGTTATCCGATCTATCGATACTCAGTATTCTGAGACTCTACCCTAAGTTGAAAAATACTCTAAATATTGTAAAAATAATTTTCGAAATCGGACCTTTAGTTTCTGAGAAATCCGCGGACAAACCTACATACTTACACTCATAAAATTTGGTAAATTTGTTTAGAAGCCCACATAGACTAACATATATTAATATTACGCGTTTTTATTAATATTACATACATACGCGTCGAATAGAGAACCTTCTTTTTGAAGCCGGTTAAAAAATTAAGATAAATGATAAATCGGAGTAGGTATATTAGGAATTTTGAGCTATTCGGAATTATGAAAATCGGCATTTTGAAATTAGTATTTGTGACTGTCGGAATAAAGTTTTTCATATTTACATGGTGTACCCCGTAAGAAAGAGTGACTCCGGAAGATTCCACATCTTACCTCTCCCTATCTCTTCTCGGGTCATTTCTGTTCACATTCTGGTTATCCTGGTCTCTACCCCCCCTCATCAGGAACCGGTTGGTAGGCACGTCGGGGATCTCCCTCGGGTCTATTTTAGAGGTCATCACAAGAGGATGCGCCGGCGCTTCGGGCGTTTCTTCCTCATCAGCTGATGGTCCTGAATGGTGCCTGTAGAAGGAAGATGCTATTAGAAGGGAAGAATGACACTGAGAGCCAAATTGACCAAACATGTATAGGTTTTGTCGTCAGAACAGCGGCTAATCTTTCACAAGATCAGCCACAAGTGCTCATTCAAGCACAGAAGCACTCTCTCTTCCTTTACTCTTACAATTTGATGTTACAGAAGACCGAAGCTACCGAGGGCTGATCAGGTGCCTAGTCTGGGATCAGGTGGCCATGACTGTGGTAGTGTTGACTCCGTGGCGCTGTGGGTGCTTGCTTTGCAAACCGGAGGTCACAGATTGGAATCCCGCGGGGAGCAACAACTTCGTGTTGTTGTTCCTTACAGACTAGAATAATGCAGGCCGATCACCTGACTGTCTCTGAAGAAGATCCATGCGTCGGATAAAAGTCGGCTCTGCATCTAACCTCTCATCAGGTAGTGTCGGTCTTCTGTCCCATCGGAGACGTAAAAGGAAGAGAGAATGCACTTGTGCGCTATAATATCTCCCGCGTAGATAGCTGATCTTGCGAAAGGTCGGCCAGGAAGACATTATTTTGTGTTGCAGATAATTAACACATCCTCAGATAATAAGAAATCATGAGATTCAGAGATGTTCTTATGTGATACAATAAAATCATTGCCAGCTGTTGGTAAAAGCTTTTTATTTTAAGAGTCTTACCGTTTCTTCTTCTTCTCTTTCTTATCTTTCTTCTTCTTCTTGTCCTTCTTGTGTGACTGCTCGGAATCCGCATCGCTTTCTTCTTTCTCTTCTGCCGTATCTTCTTTCTCTTGCTTACGCTTTTTTGCTGTTCGAGAAGAAATAAACGTCGTTAATGGGTGGTAAATTTGTGATATGGGTCAGGGTGATTGTTCTTCAGCTCAATAACTCTGTATACTTCACTTCAAATAAACTTGGAAACGATTACAACTTTATAATGGGGTCGAAAGACACCCTCTGTAAATCAGACAGTGTAACGTGGCAGAATGTAAGGCTTGGTGTTTTTATACTACAAGGTGGCCAGCAAGCATGCGGTCCGCGTGATGGTAAGCAGTCACCGCAGTCTATACACGCTAGCAACACCGGAAAAATCACTAGCGCGTTGCCATTTAAGACATTAGATATTAAATCTCTTGTGTCCGGTATTTTCACCAGCTAAAATGCTCTTCACACCAGAACAGCAATGTTTACACACTACTGCTTGCGGCAGAATATCTGACACTGCAGTGGTACCTGGACGGTTCCTTGCACAAGAGACTAACCACCTAGTGTAGTTTAACATACATTGTTAACATCAAATATTAGCCATTTAGGCAGATGAACATTGCCACGTCATTTATGTACTACGAGGCCTGCCTTTTAAGTTCTGTCGTTTCCATATTTCCCGGCAATTTTGAATTTGGAACTGTTCTATATTCGAATGTGTTTAAATTTTGAATCTCAAAACAGTTGAAAGTATTAGGATTAATGCTATTGTTTAGTCACAGCGTCGATTGGAATCTGTCGGGTTACGCAGGCCGTCGACACTGCGTAGAAACCGATATTTGTATGGAGTTATGAACGTACATATCAGAAATAATGGCACTAATTAGGTGAGCAATATATAGTTACCAAATTAAAATGACTGCTAATACGTATTGGCTTTAACTGTATGAAGTTCTGTTAAATTTGTACGTATTACACATTTGTAATTTTTTTGTTGGCTAAACTGTCGATGGAACCTGACTTTTGAAAATTTTATTCTGGTTCGAATTTTGGCGGCTAACAAGTAGTAACAAGTTTTTATATTTATTTTTTACATTTATTTTCTGGGCGTTGTGTTAATATTATGGGTGGTGAATCGTTAAAAAAATGTGAAATATGTGGTGTTAGGCGTGTCACAAAAAGGTTTTCTGAGATCTTTTTGGCCAGATTTCCACATGACCCGGCAAGGTAAAATTTTATGTTGTATTAATAAAATGTAAATATTTCTTGTGCTGTAGCAGTTACATTACTTTTGAAGCCTATTTAGTAGTAGATCGCAAGTTTTGTAATGGAATTATGAATTTATTCATAAAACTTAGTTGTTGAACAAAATAAATAGTGATGTACATATTATATACTGATAAGTCCATAATATCGATATTTTTGCCTGACTAGCCCAGAAGGAGGACTATATTTTTCGAGTGTGTGTATGTATGTTTTTATTTGTAGTTGTTTTTTGTGCTTTTAAAATATGCTTTTTTCTTCAGATGGGTGAAGTTAATTGGAAATGAAGACTTGTATTTATCCATACAAAGAAATGGCACAACGTGTTATCAGCATTAAGAATAACTAATACAGCATATAAACATATGTAGTATGACGACTCCATTGTGAATTGAATTTTGAGAGTGATGATTGATGATGGTGAAGCATTTAAAAATCATAAATATTTCTTAAAAATTGTTTAATTTCATTTTGAAAACATAGTTATTGTACATAGGTAACTTTGCGTGACTTAAACTTAACAATAAACACACCCGTATATTGTGTTCTTTCATTTTCATCGATATCGATAGACAAATATACTAAGGGGTGGCAAGCCCTAGTGGTATACAATTTAAAAAAAAAATGGCAGATTGGCCAACTGGTAGCCATTAAATTTTATGTATGTTAAGTTAGGAAAAGTACGTTCATGATTCGATTCAGGGGCTTGTATGGGAGTGCCGACTCTTATACGTAGTGTTAAATCCTCTTTGGGGTTACGTACGAAAATGAATCTTTCTAAGGAAAATCTTCGTGCAATAATTTTCTACAACTTTAGAAGAGGCCTGACACGGCTTCAGTGTTTTGAAGTGCTAACATCTGTGTTCAGTGATGAAGCCCCATGTCTGCGGACTGTCGAACGCTGGTATTTAGAATTCCAGCGTGGACATACTAGTGTTAGGGACAAATCTCGCGAAGGACGCCCAAAATCCGCCTTCACTGAAGATAACATCATTTCTGTGAGACAACTAATTCTCGAAGATCGTCATGTGACGTATCGAGAGACAGAGGCTCTATTAGGCATCTCAGGGACAACCATTCAGAAGATCTTGCATGAAGCGCTTGGTGTGAGAAAGCTAGTTTGCCGTTGGATAGGTACCGCATCTGCTTTCCGACGATCACAAGGCGGCCCGCGTCAGATGGTGTAAGAAAACTCTGCAAAGGTTCAACCGAGGAGAGTCAAATCACGTCTACGACATCATCAGTGAAGACGAATCTTGGATCTAGGCCTACGATCCTGATTCCAAGCAACAGTCTACAATCTGGGTCTTTCAAGACGAGCCAAAGCCGACTAAAGTTGTTCGTTCTCGAAGCACTTCAAAGAGGATGGTGACCACGTTCGTTGGAAAAACCATGTTGCGACTATTGCACTTGAAGATCGTAGAACGGTTAACGCAGAGTGGTATACCACAGTTTGTTTACCACAAGTCATCGCCGAACTTCGAAAATCTAACTCAAAGCGACGCACCATCCTGCACCACGACAACGCAAGCTCACACAGCGCTCGTCAAACGATTGAGTATTTGAAGCAGGAAAAAGTAGAAATTCTTGACCATCCTCCATATAGTCCTGACCTAAGCCCTAACGATTTCTTTACATTTCCTAAAATTCTTCGCGGTCAAAGGTTCCAGTTCGGTAAAGAAGCAGTCGACGCTTTCAAGTCAAGCCATTTTGAACACCCCCACTTTAGAGTGGAATAAATGTTATAATAACTGGATTGAGAGAATGGAAAAGTGTATTATAAGCTACGCGGTGAATACTTTTAAAAACAATAAAAAGTACTATAATGTTCTAGTTGGGTTTTTTCTTCAAACGACAAAACTTAAAAGGCATCCCTCGTATTAGTATAGTGCAGTGGTTCCCAAATTTGTTTGGGCTCCGACCCACCTAACAAAAACTGCCAAATTCAGGACCCACCCATCTCTTGGTCATCTTAAAAAGGGGGCACAAAATATTGGTAATGCTCAGATTCCCTAGTCTCTGTGGTCAGAAGGAAGAAAATGACGAGACGCCTCACTACGTGGACCGACCGAGAGTTTGTTGTATAGTATAGGTCTACCAGAATCTCATGGCAAATGGGGAAATAAGAATTTGTTGTGTGCAATACTAGGGAAACTGGATTAAACGGTCTTGATACTGTTTGATTTTTATTTATCTCTTTAGTATTAATGAACGTGAAGTATATTAGGTATGTGAATGAAAACTGTTGTTATACATCGGGTTCTTAACATAGGCAAAATAAATCAATTTGATATTACTTTATGTGCTAATTTATTATATTTCATTTAAATCATAATAATAACTTCACACTTCATTCAGAACTAGAAAACGATTCCAAGAACTCCACTTGCATTTATTGTTCTTCATCAGATGATGAAGATAAAGTGGTATTTACTATAAATCGCTCTTCCAGCATTTTAATTATTCTATCTTGCTTGATAAAATAATATTCAACTTTTTTTACATGTTCACAACGTTTTCGGCATTCCGCTGCACCAATTTGTGAGAAAGCTTCTTCTGTTAATGATTTCATATCACTTGCAGGCCTATTTACATTTTTATCAGCAACTTTTTGCTTCATTATAACCCAAATCATTTCTATGGGATTCAAAGTGGAATGATAAGGTGGGAGTCTTAAAACTTCGTGACCGTGCAATTTTAATACTTCATCTATCTCATACAAGGGCGTAGACACGTTTTGTTTTACTACTTCAAGAAGTTGACATTTACGCCAAAGATCATCATAATGTACATCGTTTGCACGAAGCCATTATTTTATATCATCGATACGATTAGCTTGTGTGGGCGGTTTGTTCATCCTTACGGAATGATAACTAGCATTATCGATAATAATTAGTGAAGGCCATGTCAGATTTGGAATTAGTTTCTCTGTCACCCATTTTGTGAAATTCTCCTTATTCATATCGTGGTGATAGTCAGCAGGAACACTTTTTGACCTATACACCAGAGAACAATTTGGTACAAAGCCATTTTCTCCACCAGCGTTAACAATGATCCACCTCGCTCCAAGTGAAATACTTTTAGATAGACCTGCAATATCTTTGCTTTGCCAGCACTTGTTCACATAACATGAACCGTGAATGTAAGTCTCATCTAAATAAATCACATAGAATTTATTATGCTCTTCAGCTTCGCGGTTTTACTTTATACGCTTCAAAATCTTGAATCTTTGTAGTTTTATGTCATCTCTCTCCATCAAAATGGTCCTTTTTGATTGGCATTTAACATATTCAAAACCAATCTCTTTAAGGATAAGTCTGTAAAAAAATAGTAAAATTAATGATATTACTCAAACGATAGCTTAGTCATTCATCATCATCATCGAGTGCCAGTTAGAGGGGTATTACTTAATATTTTTTTTACCTCAAAGATTCTCTCCCTCCGTTGAAATCAATATCTTGTCGAAGAATTTGTAACAGTTTAATTACTGTTGGAATTTCCTTCCGAACTGTATAGAATTCATTTACTTTATTTCTAATCAATTCTAAATCGAAACTGTCCAAGTTGATTTTCTTCTTCCCCCCTCTCCTCTTTTTACCAGGCGTGGAAAATACACCGTCATTTGATGTGCCCTCACTTACGATTCGCCGTATAGTAGTACTGGAAACCCCTATAAAGAAGCTACAATTATGTACGAAAAATATAAAATAAACCAAAAGTATCTTAACAACTCAGTCCAACTTACCGGTCAACTCTACGACGCGCTTTAAAATCAACGTTTGAGATTGATTTACGCCTTCTTCTTCCCTTATTTTACGATACACATTAAAAACAATATTTCTCGCTTGAGATCGAAGTGGCTTTTTCGACATTTTCACAAAAAGAAACAAATTGTTTTAAAGATATCACAAAATCTTAGCAGCGGTTGACAAATCACGTGCTTTGATTAGACAGGTGATAATTGACATTGCCATATTAAAATCACATTTTTTTATGCCATGAGATTCTGGTAGACCTATACCTAACTATTTTTTTTCATTAGTATCAATACTTTGTGGTGTGGGAGTTTCACCCCCACGACAGGCTCTACCTAGCTTGTGATCACATGGCCATGTGGGGATTGTCCTGGCAATTATTATTATTAAAAACAATATCACCTACCAGGTTTCAACCGGACCAGTTGTCCGCAGTTAGCCACGGTCACGTCCTGCAGCGGCCTCGCGTTCCTGTCCACCGGCAGCGCCTCCAGTTGCCTGACCAGCGCCGCGCCGCCGACAACGTGCCCGAAGACTACGTGCACACTGCCCGACAATGGAGGCACGCGTTCAGGGGGGTGTACAAGGGAATTAAGACACAACGGGATCTTCATTCACTCAAGAAATGGAGTAGGTTGACCAAACTCTTCTTTTAATGCAGTGATGGGACAAAGACGCTGGTCTGAGGGTAAGCGAAATGTTTACAATACATTACTTACTCACTTCTCTTAATGAGGAGGGATAAAAGATCATCGTCACCAGCTGACGTCCACTACTGAACATAGACACCGATACACATATAGATAGTATGACAATTTCTTCGTTCTATCTGTTTCTTTTAAGGGGTATGGGAGTTGCCATAATCCCCAAGCTCCCGCAAGCACAGGGTGTGGGCCCTTAAAACGTCCATTGTGCGGCGGCGGGGTTGCGGCCCCCGTCCCCGTAAGCACCGTGACTGGTTCCCGGGAGGCTGCAATGCGCCCCCCGGCGGCGGGCTCAAGGGCAAGGCACTGAGGGTGTCACGTGGTGAATTTACAAATTTCATTTTAATTTATTAATAAAGATAATAATTATATTTGTAAGTGAATGACCATTACTTGATGCGTGAATGGGAACATTCATTTCACTGTGTTTAAATACTCTTTGGGTTCAGTGTTGTCAGGTTTTTCTGACAGCCGATGTTAGTACTATTTATTTAGAAGTTGGTTATGTTTCCAACATTTAAAAACTAAGATATGAGTAAACAGAACGTGTAGTTTAACATACAATGTTTAATTGTAAGTTATATTACTCTCCAGAGTAATATTTAATCACTAGTTTGTGAGAAAGTGACATAAACAGTGTAATTTATTCGATTCCGTGTGGAATTTGAAGGATAGTCCTGGCAACCCCATTAGCTGGTTTGGCCGGATACGAAATACTTCTGGAAGAAAGCTTGGCAATGGAGGCTTTGACCTAGGAAGGTCACCTCCGTAGTACATTTTATAATATTATAAGTTCATCGTTCACAATAATTGGTTTCCAATTTATATTTTTTTAAAAGAAGCACATGGCTTCTTGAATCGTTGGTCGTGGGGGACCACAGTGGCTGATTTAGGATAACAGCAGCCATCTGTGGAATGGGATTCAATTTGATTTTAAGATTTTAAGAATTTATTAATTCAAAAAGTGATGTAAGTCTTTATTGGACTACATCCCATCAGCACCCCGTAGAGGAGATTCACCCTCTGTGTTTGATGTTTTTCACACCGGAATGAATCCGGCTTCTGCATGTGAATGCTGAGGTACGCTTGAGGATGGCCTTTGGACACAAGACAGCAGCATAACTTTGAAGGAAGGTTCAATTTAATAATATCAAGGTACTGAAATTCTATTTATATCTTTTCACCATATAAACTTGTAAAGTTTCTTTTATCTGACATGGCATGATTGGTGGTACAACCGTAGTATATTATTGTGCATATATAATTTAAATTAAGTTTCTTAGGAAGTGTTGTCTTTATAAACTTTTACTCGACATACAACAACACCTGTATGTATATCAGCGTTCTTAGGTTGCAAGGTTAGTTGCTAGGTAGGATAATTAAGGAGTACATTTTAGAACCTACCAGCCCCTCTGGTTGAGCTAGCAAATAGTTATTTATATCTGATGAGAATAAATAATTTTCAATAAATACCTGTAACTAACATATTCACTGCATTTTTATTTTCACCCACCTAGAACCTAATAGAGGACAACATCTTCCCTTTGTAATCCTGGGGGACACCCAGGCAGGTGAAACCCAGGCTTACAAATGGCGCCCACTCATTAATAAAGGTTTACAAATGGTGTCCACTTGTTAATAAAGGGTTACAAATGGCATCCACTTGTGAATAAAATCTCCTTAATTATTCATTTTTAGTTCAATTTTGTACCACCGCCAGTCAGTTTATTTTGTTAGTGCCAAAGTTAACTTGTTAGTACCTCGCATTGTGCATTTATGTATTAGTGTATTAATACATAGTAATTTTTAGTTTGTTTGTTTAAGCGATACTGGTAAATAAGTCATTAACTATTAATTTATTTAACAAGTGTTAATTAATATTAAATAGATGGTATTATACTTTATTATTTTACAATAAGGGTTAATAAGCAATCTTATTTTTATTTATAATAGAAATATTGTAAATTGTACCACCTTGTTGCCGCTGGTTTTTTTCTTTTGGAAAGTAAATTTTTAGTAACTTTCACTTTAACATTTTAGTTTTTTTTGTGACAATTTTTTTTAATTTTAATTTAATATGGAGTATAGAAAAATACAATTTCATTCTTTATTAAAAGATGAATTGACATACGAAGTTACTATACGTTCAGAGACACCTTCTACAACTGTAGTCAGTCTTCGTAAACAATTAAGATTACTTTCTAAAGAGTGCTCATCGGATGAAATTTTAGAAACCGATTTTTCAGCGGACGAGGAGTTAAAGGTAATTTCAGATAAATATCAGCAGCTGCTCAACATTATACAAAAACTTGAGTCACAGAAAGATAGATATAACCTTAGTCGTGCTCATGCCTTAGGGTATCATTTATATCATCGTGTACGTCGTGTCACGTCTGATGTTCCAGAAATCATGAAGAAAAAGGTAGATCTTTTCAAAAATATTGATAGTAGCTGTTCGTTGTTGGAAAAATCCATTGGGGTTTCAGAACCTTCATCGGTAGAGGTTGTAGATGTTGTTCCGGATGTGCAGTGTTCTGGTGATAGGAACGTAGCGAAATGGAATGTGAAATTTAATGGTATTACTGATCCTCGTTCATTTTTAGAAACAGTTGACGAACTCAAGTGTGCTTTTAGTGTCTCGGACAAAAATATTTTTAATTCTGCAGCTCAATTGTTTTGCGACCAAGCATTGTTATGGTTTAGGGGTATTCGAAAACAGGTGTCATCATGGAGTGAATTACGTAATTTACTGCTGGAAGAGTTTGATCCGGTAGATTATGATTATCGACTATTAGGCGAAATTCGTAATAGAACTCAAGGTGCAGATGAACCGGTACATATTTATTTTTCGATCATGTTTTGTTTATTCAGTAGACTGAAAAACCCTTTATCAGAAGAAACCAAATTGGAAATTTTGCTTCATAACATTAGGCCATATTTTACACAACAATTAGCTTTATATGATTTTACAACAATAACAGAATTAAAAAATAAATGTAAAAAATTAGAAGCAGCCCGACAACGTTCGGAATTTTTTATAGAACCAGGTAAAAATGGTATCAGCAAACTAAGTGCCGAGTTCGCATATAAAAATAAAATTGGGAAAACAGTTTCTCAAGTGTCACACACAAAAACAAATTTTAGTAAGTCACAAATACCAGCAAAACATAATTATAATTTTAATAATAATAAGTATAATACAAATAATAATTTAAATCAAAACCTTGTTTGCTTTAAATGCGGTAAGGGTACACGACATTCTTTTGTTAATTGTAAAAAGTCAACACAAGGTATTAAATGTTTTAAATGCGGAGAGTTAGGTTTCACAATTAGAACTTGTCCTAATTGTAATAAAATAGTTTCTAATAATAATAATGTTTCTATTCCAAAAAACTAAATAGTTTGGACCGCGGTTTATTATTAAATGATAATAATAATAAAACTTGTTTAGAGTCAATTAAAAAATTTTGTAATTATGATTCTTTAGCCACGGTCCTGTTTAAACCAAATAAAAATGATATTAGGCCTTTTCTTAAAATAAATGTAAATGATTTAGAAATTATGGGATTATTAGACTCTGGAGCTTCTGTTTCTATTTTGGGAAATAATTCACACCAAAATTTTATAAATTTAGGCTTTCAATTTAATGAAGGTTCAGACAAATCTTGTTCAGTTGCTAACGGGGTAATTTTAGAAACATATGGGTTTTTATACCTTCCGTTAACTTTTAATAATCAAACCAGAGTAATTAAATTTTATGTAATACCTAGTGTTGTATCGCCTGTTATATTAGGCATAGACTTTTGGAATGCTTTTAAATTAGCACCAGAAATTTTTCAAAATATAGATTATAGATGTCCACCCGATTCGTTTATAAACACTTGTAATGCTTTTAGTAAAGTCAATTACCTTCAATCATATGACACACTATCTCCTTCACAGAAAGAGTTAGCTGATGCGATGGTGAAGAATTTTTATAGCATTAGTTCTGAGAGGATAGGTTTAGGTAGAACAACCCTTATGGAGCATGTGATAAATACAGGCGACTCCGTTCCAATTAAGGCAAAACAGTACCCACTCTCACCAGAGAAGCGTGCAGCGCTTAGTGATGAGTTGGATAAAATGCTGAAAATGGATGTGGTAACACCTAGTGAAAGTCCATGGAATAATCCTGTACTTTTAGTACAGAAACCAAATGGTGATTGGAGGTTTTGTTTAGATTGTAGAAAGTTAAACGCTGTCACCAAGGGAGACTCTTATTCTATTCCTTATATCCCACAGATTTTAGATAGCTTAAAAGAAGCTAAGTTTTGACCAGTATCGACTTAAGTTCTTCATTTTGGCAAACGCCATTGAATATAGATTCACAGGAGAAGACAACTTTCACTGTTCCAGGTCGCGGATCATTTAAATTTAAGGTAATGCCGTTTGGTTTATGTGGAGCACCAGCCAGACAACAACGTCTGATGGATATGCTATTTCCACATAACTTTTGTAGCGACGTTTTGGACGGGAAAGTCTTTGTTTATATTGATGACATTATAATTTGTGCCAGTTCATTTGAATCACACTTATTATTGCTTAATAGAGTGCTCGAAAAATTAAAATTTGCTAAATTGTCAATTAATTATGATAAATCCAATTTCTTTAGAAAGTCTCTTAAATATTTAGGACACGTAGTAGATGAATACGGTCTTAGAACGGATCCAGAAAAGGTAGCCGCAATTTTGAATTTTCCTACACCTTCTTCAGTAAAAGAGGTGAAAATGTTTTTAGGTACATGTTCATGGTATCGTCGCTTTATTCGAAATTTTTCGACTATCGCTGCACCACTTAATAAGCTGACCAGCAGAGGTAAAAATACACCAGAATTTAGTTGGAATGAGGAGGCAGAAGAAGCATTCAAAACATTAAAAAATGCTTTGATCTCAGCCCCAATCCTAGCTGTTCCGGATTTTGAAAAACCGTTTTTAGTACACTGCGATGCTTCAGCATATGGTCTAGGTGGAATGCTCAGTCAGAATATAGATGGCCACGAACATCCTATATCTTATGTAAGCCGTTCGCTGTCAAAAGCTGAACAAAACTATAGTGCTACAGAAAGAGAGGCACTCGCTGTCATCTATGCTGTAGAGAAATTTCAGGCATACTTAGGATCTCGTCCTTTTAAAGTTGTTACAGATCATGCATCGTTGAGATGGTTCATGAATTTAGAAAACCCTTCAGGCAGGTTAGCTCGTTGGGGATGTAGACTTTCACAATTTAATTTCGAAATTGAGCACCGAAAAGGCACCGATAATGTAGTTCCTGATGCATTATCTAGGTTAATGAAAGTTGAAGCTATTAACACAGACACAGATATTGTGAGTGACGAATGGTATGATCGAATTTTTAATGGTTGTAAAACACATCCTACTAATTTTCCAAACTTTTGTGTAAAAGATAATAAATTATATCGTTTTAGTAAAAGTAAATATAACTTAACTAGCGAATTTGATTGGAAAGAAGTAGTTCGGAAAAATTTAAGACAAGAAATTATTAAATTAAATCATTGTGAACCAACAGCAGCTCACCTAGGAGTATTTAAAACTCACAGGCGAGTCTGTCTGTCGTATTTTTGGCCTGGTATGTATAAAGACATACAGGAATTTATTAAAAATTGTGATGTGTGTTCAGCCTATAAACATTCAACAAAACCTACACCTGGTTTAATGGGTAAACCTAAGGTTTGTTCTAGACCTTTCCAGGTTGTCTCTATAGATTTGGTCGGTCCTCTACCTCGTTCACGTTCTGGTTTCACTTTTCTTTTGGTAGTGACTTGTTGTTTTTCCAAGTTCACATTATTATTTCCTTTGCGTCGTGCAACAAGCGCTTTAGTGGCTAAGCACTTTGAAAATTACGTCATATTGGCTCACGGTGTCCCAGAAACTGTAATTGCAGATAATGGAGTGCAATTCACAGGATCTGAATTCCGTCAGTTGATAAAACGTTATAACATCCCTAATCTCCACTATTGCCCTCTGTATACGCCGCAGGTAAATTTAGTAGAACGTTACAATAAAACGGTTATGACCGCTGTAGCATCTTATGTACAAGATAATCATCGTACATGGGATGAACAACTCCTTAGAATACAATTTGCAATAAATAGTGCAGTCAATGAGTCGACAGGGTTTTCACCTTTCTTCTTAGTACATGCTAGGGAGCCCATAATAAATGGTAACTTTTATAAGGATCCGGAAAAAGATTATGAGGTATGTGTACCTAGGGAAAACTATGCAGGCGAATTTGGTTGTTTGAAGTCGATTTTGAGGATGTTAGAGTTCAACTTCTTAAAGCACATGCTGCAAACTCTACACATTATAATCTGCGTAGGAGAGATGCAAAGTATTCTGTTGGAGATGTTGTTTGGAAACGTTGTTACACGCATAGTGATGCGAGTAAATTTAAAATGGCGAAACTTTCGCCCAAATATGAAAAATGTCGAATTCGTAAGGTTTTATCACCTTTGGTATACGAATTGGAACGTTTAGACGGCCACCCGTTGGGTTCTTGGCACGTCAAAGATTTCAAGAAATAAATCAATATTAAGTACAGTTTATTTGGTGTTAATTGGGCTTACTAACCAATATAACACTTAAAGTTAAATGTGTTTGTCGAACAGCAGAGTCTGTCTTGACAATTTTCTGTAAGTGGAAGAATGTATGCGGGATATAGAAGGGAGTTTATGTTAGAAGAGTGTATAAGGTATGGTTGGTATAAAAACTGTCTTGAATTACATATTATTATATTTCTTAGAATTCTTTTATTTTTAAGGAAACCAATTTTGTGATCGAACATTGCAAAAATAGTATTTATAAGTGTTGCAATGAAAATTTACAGGTAGATTACTACTTTTAATTTGTTTTGTATATGTACTTTATATACTATACATAGTAGATTACTACTTTTTAATAGTATGCTTTTATTTTTTAGTACACCTGGTACATAAGGTACTCTGACAGAGTACACTATGGAACTATAGGTTGGTTGTTTGGTTTGGGTTTTCGTCCTCTTACCATTGTTTTGGTCTTGTTACCATTGTTATGGCCTTGCTATTTTGCTAGCTTGGTTTTGTTTTGTATAAGAACACAAAGGTTGTGATCTTATTTTATTGCCCCCGGACTGAAGGGTTATTATTATTAATTTGTTAGGAAAACAACTGTCCTGGGTGCTTTGGGTTTTGTTAGGTTTGGATTACTGATGGCTGGATAGCATTTTTTTTGTTTTTTTTGGGTTTTGGTTTTTTATTTTATTGTTCCAGTAAATGGATATTTTTTTTCTTTATTATTTTTTCTTCAAGGATCTCGAAGAGGCAGGAGTTTGGTTATTTTCATTTTTTACTTTTTTCTTTTTCAGTATCAGTAAGTACTGAAAAATGTCAGTACTTTATAGTACAAATTTTTTTTACTTGTTAGTCACAGGTAAAAGGTAAATAGTATTCAGTTATTGATTAGTAAATGGTTTACTAATTAGGATTTTGTTTTGGTTTTGGTTGATGGAATGCAATTTCAGTTGGACTTGGTTAGTAGAAAGGTCGCTGAGGGCAGCGACTTCTCTTAGGTGAGGGGGTATTGTCACGTGGTGAATTTACAAATTTCATTTTAATTTATTAATAAAGATAATAATTATATTTGTAAGTGAATGACCATTACTTGATGCGTGAATGGGAACATTCATTTCACTGTGTTTAAATACTCTTTGGGTTCAGTGTTGTCAGGTTTTTCTGACAGCCGATGTTAGTACTATTTATTTAGAAGTTGGTTATGTTTCCAACATTTAAAAACTAAGATATGAGTAAACAGAACGTGTAGTTTAACATACAATGTTTAATTGTAAGTTATATTACTCTCCAGAGTAATATTTAATCACTAGTTTGTGAGAAAGTGACATAAACAGTGTAATTTATTCGATTCCGTGTGGAATTTGAAGGATAGTCCTGGCAACCCCATTAGCTGGTTTGGCCGGATACGAAATACTTCTGGAAGAAAGCTTGGCAATGGAGGCTTTGACCTAGGAAGGTCACCTCCGTAGTACATTTTATAATATTATAAGTTCATCGTTCACAATAATTGGTTTCCAATTTATATTTTTTTAAAAGAAGCACATGGCTTCTTGAATCGTTGGTCGTGGGGGACCACAGTGGCTGATTTAGGATAACAGCAGCCATCTGTGGAATGGGATTCAATTTGATTTTAAGATTTTAAGAATTTATTAATTCAAAAAGTGATGTAAGTCTTTATTGGACTACATCCCATCAGCACCCCGTAGAGGAGATTCACCCTCTGTGTTTGATGTTTTTCACACCGGAATGAATCCGGCTTCTGCATGTGAATGCTGAGGTACGCTTGAGGATGGCCTTTGGACACAAGACAGCAGCATAACTTTGAAGGAAGGTTCAATTTAATAATATCAAGGTACTGAAATTCTATTTATATCTTTTCACCATATAAACTTGTAAAGTTTCTTTTATCTGACATGGCATGATTGGTGGTACAACCGTAGTATATTATTGTGCATATATAATTTAAATTAAGTTTCTTAGGAAGTGTTGTCTTTATAAACTTTTACTCGACATACAACAACACCTGTATGTATATCAGCGTTCTTAGGTTGCAAGGTTAGTTGCTAGGTAGGATAATTAAGGAGTACATTTTAGAACCTACCAGCCCCTCTGGTTGAGCTAGCAAATAGTTATTTATATCTGATGAGAATAAATAATTTTCAATAAATACCTGTAACTAACATATTCACTGCATTTTTATTTTCAACCACCTAGAACCTAAAAGAAAGCAACATCTTCCCTTTGTAATCCTGGGGAACACTCAGGCAGGTGAAACCCAGGCTTACAAGGGGTCCCTGGTGCAGATCCCACCGGAGAGACCTGGGTCGTCTCATGTGCCGATGCGACAGCCGCGGGGGTTTCAGTGGGTAAGAATCCCACATACCCCGGTCGAGCCCCACAGCTCCCGGGGATAAAAGCCAAGCTTGGCAGGCCGTCTTAGGGATCGCAGTATAGGTGACAAATAAATCCAAAAAAAAGACGCTGCTGCCCGTCTTGCTCTCGTTTAGTCGTCTCTTACGACACCCAACCAGAGGAGATTGGAGGATGCAACTCTAACCCGCACGGGTACTTTAAATTATTTAATTTCGGGTCCCTTAATTTCCTGTGTAACTAGTTTATATTAATTACCGTATAACGGAGCAAAGACGACGTGCGCCTGATGATAAACGACACACCTGCTTATAATATAGACCGTGGCACTGCCGCTCGTCTGCCGAGACACCAGTTGATTAAGTCTCTTGTGTCTCGTAATTTCACCAGTTACAGTGTCCTTGACACCGGAACACAGCAGAGTTTACACCTCGCTGCTTGGCTGCAGACTATCTCACTGATCCTTCACAGAGGAACGTGAAACAGCAATGTTTACACACAACTGCTTCGCGGCAAACTATCTGACCCAGACACTGTCTTGCACAAACCTACCATCTTGTAACAGATATCTCCGAGTAATATAAGAAGACAAATAAATAAATAAGGTATAACACTCACTTGTCGAGATGCGGCGCCGGCTGTGTTGTTCTACAACACACAGAACAGAACAAGAATGATAGCGTGCGAGCTGCGCGGGCGCACGCCGCCGCCGCCGACAGCGCCCTCTACACAACCATACACAACGCACTTCACAGCCGCTATCGCTGACCTGGCGCTACAGGGGTATACTACAAATACTAATCATCATCCTCATCACCATCATCATCTTCATCACTATTATTAGCAGCCGAAACACGTCCACTGCTGAACAAAAGGCCTCCCCTTAGAAGGCCCCTGCCTTCTAATCCCCGCGCTTGGCAGGCGACATGGGGATCGCAGTATATGTGGTAGGTAATCCAATAGAAAGACGCTGCTACCTGTTTTCTAGTTTTTCCTTAGTCACCATTAAAACAACGTGAAAACGGCGCTAACGCCCACCACTGCCGGCTCCTCTCCTGTATGCTAGGACTTGTAATCCGACTTAAGTAAAATATATTTTATGCATTCACTGAGTTATGAACGTAGATATTAATATGATTATAGGCGTAAAATGATAAGGCTACATGCATAAGTCAACATGCAATCGATTTCTCTAATAATCTTGATCTGAGATTAAGCATCCTAGCAGGAGCTTATATTATCTTCCATTTGAAACGATAGAAAAATGATTCAATTTATCGGGTCCATTAACATCAGACGACAGATAGTGCCAAGCCTTCAGCGCCTATATTGCGCGATACACGATTATAGTCGACTAACTCTGGTCCCGGTCACTAGATCACAAAATGTGGAGTACTTAATTTAAAATATGCTAGCACTTATCAGTGGTTGGTCAGCACTTTCGGTGAAATTGGATACGCCGACTATCAGAAAGTCACCGGATTTTAGGAAACCTTCAAAATGTACCCGGTGTGCGAGGGGGCGGAGGCCGGGCTAGCGGGATCTTTACCCACTAAAATCTCCCCGGTTGCTTTTGTCGCTATGGAAAGACTCTAGGCTCTCCGTTCCAACCTGACGCTACAGACTCTGTCTGTAGCGCTGGTAGCGCCAGCCACTCGCTAGAACACGTCCCGGGAGGAGGCAGAACGCACGCACCCCCGGCACCCCCGCGGTGTTCGCGACGACGCAGAGCGTACACCGCGTCGACACCCGCCTCGGGGTAGCCGACTTGCCAGCATCTATCGCCGGTTACCGTATATCTAATGCAACGCGCCCTTTGAACTGAACCGGGAACACCATTGGACTTACTAAATCATTTATTTGACACTTTCAAAACATCCTGTGATGGTAAGAATCAATGACGCACACCATCAACTCTAATGGAATCTATCATGAGTGTTTATAGAAGAAAAAACAACCGTACTTCTATTTTGAAGCAGTCGAGTCATCTGTTGAGCTGATAGTACAGCACATTTTTACCATTAAAGTAAAACTGCAGTAAGTCTATTATCGTGTTACACAGTGGTGCGTATTAGTTACAATTAATCTTTGAAAGGGGTCGTGCAGACTGCAGGCAGCACTATATTTCTGTGATGATACTAAAAACTCCTATAAAACAAACACATAGAACAAAGTGACTCTAGCCATTCATAATACCTAGTCTCCTTGGGTAATTTTTTTATACTACCAAAGTTGCAAGCAAGCGTGCGGCCCGCCTGATGGTAAGCAGTCACCGCAGCCTATAGACGCAATCAAAATCAGAAGAACCAATAGCGCTGCCGACACTTAAGACATTAGATATTAAGTATTTTGTGTCCCATCACGTCTCGTTTCTCACGGAGGCGAAAAGCGGCCCTAGGGTTCTGCCTACCCCTACGGGAAAAAGGCGTGATTTTATGTATGTGTATTTTGTGTGTGATAGGCCAAACTGTGGCTGATTTTTACAGCCGTCAGGTCCACCGCTGTAAAAAGGCCTCCCCTCTAGCAGAGAGGGATTGCCACAATCCACACACTTGGTAGTTATCGGGGATTGCAGTACCTATAGAAAGACACTGTCACCTGTCTTCTTACTTTCCCTTAGTCGTCTCTTACGACACCCAATGGCAACAAGCATCCCTTAAATCCTACTAGACCTATATAATTTTATAACTACTTTTAATGTTCAGTACTAAACCTAACTTCCTGATTGCATGCTCATATTTTTTTTATTGACATTTACTTACATACTTCAATTGCTTACCCATATCCACACAACTTACATAAAGAACTGAGAGCCATTGGTGTCTTTGCCTCTGTTAGCCATAGATAATAAGAATGGCCTGTCATGTTGCAGCTCAAAGGTCTCATCTGTAATTAAAACCATAGTTTATGGTGTCTTACATAAAAGGCCCTTGTGGCATAAGCTATTGTAACAAAAATATCTACAAGTAATTTAAGCTCTAAGTTAAGATATTTCACAATAATATAACCTTCAATTAATTGTTATTACATGCATGTTATTATTAAGGCATGTTATTGTTATTATTAGAATAAAGGCTTTCAAATCACATCAAATTTGTTTATTTCGTGTACATAGGTGATATACATGAAGGTGTTTACAGATAATTTTACGTTCTCTATGTACTGCCGCCACACGACATACGAAATACATATATTGCGTAATTTTGAGTCTTAACA
This sequence comes from Furcula furcula, assembly GCA_911728495.1. Classification (NCBI taxonomy): domain Eukaryota; kingdom Metazoa; phylum Arthropoda; class Insecta; order Lepidoptera; family Notodontidae; genus Furcula; species Furcula furcula. Next base: position 2,277,230 of record OU452254.1, on the reverse strand, counting down.
ATTCTATTAAAATATTAATTACATTTACAAAAATTCTATTAAGTATAATATTAATTTGTCATAATTACATTATATTATATTAATTTATCATTCAGGAAGTCATTTACATTATAATAGCATTTGTCAATTAGTAAATGCGTCAGTTTTTTTTTACATCTAGTTCTTTTAAACTATTGGGTACTTTATTATTATTTTTTTTATTTTAAACTTTAGTTTATCTCGGTTGCAAATGAACCGGTATACCTCATGGCACGGGCCTAAGCCAAGTGTTCATCAGGGGGTGGGGCGTGTGTAGTTGATTGAGGAATTGGGTTAGGCCTCTCCTGTTCAGTTTGCAAAAATTTGCGAACCAAACGGCATGTGTTCAGAATGACGGCTTTTTGGAGTAATAGGTAAATATTTGGAGGTAGGTTAAGGGTTTTGAGAGACTGGTGTAACTGTTTTGGTATGACCCCGGTTGTAGAAATGACTATTGGGACTATGGTTACTTTTTGTAGGTGCCCGAGACGAGTAATTTCATCTTTGAGCTCGGTGTACTTCGTAATTATTATTATTACATGCATGTTCATTTACATTTAACACACATGTTGATACTTAGCTTGTTTTAAATTATAATTATTCAGAGAAGTTGCATTGTCCTGAATAACCTTATTATAGTTTGTATATGCAAATAAATACAGTGGACCTCCGTAATCTGACAAACGTTTTGCAGGGCAGTGTCGGAATATCGAATTTTGTCCAATTATAGAGAAGCCTAAGTAAGACTCCCAGTATAGTCCAGAATTATTTGAAAAAGAGTACCATGTGATTTACAGTGATAGGCGTGGGGATTTCAGGTGGTGCCAAATTAGACAGGGGCCTGATTATCTGGGGTCTACTGTATGTCAATGTTATCTGTTCAAAATGGAAAAAATCATATAAAAGCTTAAACAATTTGTAGACATTTTTGCCTACCCTCTGTGCGCACAACAGGTGTAAGCTGGTCTAAAAGGCACAGTCCAATACCATGCCATTTTAAATTCACTATAAATGCCATTCTAAGTTTCTTCAACTATATGTACATATACAGTACGTGACAGGTCGACATGGCAATCTCAATGACTAGAGACACAGAGGAGGGGACACCTCGCATACTTCACATCGCCCGCTCGTCCTTACGAGAGTGATATGTGCGTATGTGGGGAGGCCCCTCCCCGACAGCCATGTTGACCTGTCACATACTGTAGGTCCACTTTACAGCAACAATTACAAAGAATGGCATAATATCTAACAGTGCAGATTTCTCTCGCTTGTATTATCTCTCGTACGGCAGGAGACACTGTCGCTGATGCTGATCAAATTGTTAGAAGACAAAAACAGTTTAAGAGAAAAGTGAAAATTTACAAGCCCACTGAGTTTCTTGCTGGATCTTCTCAGTTGAGGCTGCATTGTGATCCAGTGGTAGCTTTTAAAACATTTGACCGTTGAAAAGTGCTAGTATTAAACCTATGTATTTGAAATTAATATATTTGAATTTGCAGTGAGAGGTACTCAGTAACAAGATGTACCTCTAGCACAAAAGGCCTGCAAACAAGTAGGCACACTCAGCATCTTACCTTCGAAAGTGCCTCCATAAATGGATTCCCCACCCGTGCCATTGGCATTTGTGAAATCTCCACCTTGAATCATAAAGTCTTTCACTACTCTATGGAACACCATGCCCTGAAAAAGAACATAGTGTTAGTACTGGGACGGAATCCATCACAAGTCAGGATGTGGCAAGACCTTAGAAATAACACTTGGTAATCAAAGAAAATAGTACCTATACCGATAATCTTTACTGTTTAATTGTCTATACATTTATCCTTCATGCATCCCCTGCCTATGCTTCTCCTACTGTTTCCCTGATTTTCCCTAATTCACTGAAATTGACTTATCGTCTAATAATATTCTGAGACAATCCACACACAGTCATCTGATCTCAAACTCGGCAGAGCCTGTACTATGGAAACCAGACAACTGATACTAATACTTATATTGAAATGAAACTAATTTTACAGATTAAATCGCAACTAACAACATTATATCAACTATGACATATGGACAGCTACCATCTCAGTCCGCCTGTGACCATGAACGCTGTAAAGTATTCATAACGTCGGGTAATAAAAATAAAAAATAAACTGCGATATAATCATCGATATACTATACCAACTAGATTAGCTGTCACGAACAAAATGACATCGAAAATGTGGTCGCGGTTACATTTATTTACACAACTATACACGTAGCTAGAAATTGTAGAAAATAGTTTTAAATAATTCGGAACGTCGGACTAATAGCAGCCTTCACATGTAGTAATAAAGTCTAACTCTGTATGCAGTAATGTTGGCACATAAAACCTTTACATCGGAGACAAAGAAAAATCAATAAAACCACCAAAATTATACGAAAAAAGTAGTTGTTTTGACTGTACTCATTTAAAAGAAAATCTTAACCACTATAAAATAAGGTTCAAAACAGGTGTGTTTCCATTGTGTGTGTACTGACTTACAAACTTATCCATGCTGGTGGCAAAAATGAGAACTAACTTTTTTATTATGGTAATGACGTGTAGTTTAACAGTTTCGTATAGACAGTGGCGACACGCCTATCGGCAACATTAATTTTGTCAGTCTCTAGCGGAGAAAATATCAAATAAATAATTTTTATTTCGTATTATAATGATATCTTACTTATATTTATTATTTAAACTAGTAGTAATAAGAAAACGAAACGAAAAAAAATTTCCCCATCTGCAATTTTAGTATTACGATAAGTATTATATTATTTCGACAGTTTATAAACGCGCAATAAGGAATTTCGATACATCCTGTTGTCGGCTCGTACTAATTTGAAATAAGCGACAGCCTCTCTATTTTCGTGACCACTTTTCGGGCCGTGACAGCTAATCTTGTTTAGATAGTATATCGATGGATATAATCCGTAAAATTAGTTTCATTTCAATGTGTAATATTCGCGTAATTATCAGAAATCATTATAATACTTATACAATTACTTTTTGTAAATACATACTTAGATAAATAACACAAAGATACTTGGTGGGAATCGAACCCACAACCCATTAGATAGAGGCCAGTGTGCCTAAATACTAGACCAACAGGCCTGTCCTACCTGTACAGTGTACCTATACACCGTATACTAAAGTTATAATGTGATCATGGCTCTTGTAAACCTGAAATACTAGAAACCAATAATAATTGTGGCAGTAAACCTGTAAGTCAATATAATATTGTAAATCAGCATGAAAGTTTTAAACAGTGTTTAACAGTAGAGTAACCTGAACTGGGTACCACAAGCCTAGGGAGCCTACAACCTCTCTAGTGTTAATATGGCGTGTGGCAGTGGCGTAACTTAGGGAGTCTTATGACTAACAGTGGACTAATATAAGATTTTGTAACAAGATATACGGAGGATTAAATGCATTCTGTTCACCAACCTTATAAGTCAAAGGTTTTCCAGTGTTCTTGCCAACGCCCATGTCACCAGCGCACAACGCGCGGAAGTTCTCAGCCGTTTTCGGCGCCACATCATTAAACAGCTCGAAGACCAAGCGCCCTGATGGCAAGCCACCTATTGCTATGTCCATGAATACGCGGGCCCTGGCCGGCTTCTCGTCGCCGTCGACAGTCATTTTGGATATTTAGTTACGGAAATAAGATGATATATGCAATGTTGTGATAAATTACCACGGTTAAGCAAAGCACGCTTTCCGATTTCGATTTTATTTCCTGAATTCTACTTTTTACGAAAGAAAACGCTATCAATCACAAAATGACTGACACTAATGAATGACACTTTCAGTGTGACCAGGTTTAAATTAGGTACTCATTATGCTAGTCGCCGTACTAGAAATCTGCTAAATTCTGCTAAACGTTTTTTTAAAAACTGCTATGCTAGCTAATACTTTGCTACTATTAGCAAATAAATAAAAACACAGACATTTTTTACTATATTAAATAAAGAACTGTTACATTAATATAATATATCTAACCTGTCAATATTTTTCGTTTTCTTTTACAAAATTATGACTTCCATCAATTATTGATGATTTCGCCATTGTCAAGTAGTTAGATAGCAATTGCAAAATAAACTAAATTAACAAGTATACTGAGAAACCACCAAGATGGCGGCAATGGTCAATATTTGTATACAAACCTTTCGGCTATCTTGTCCATATTTCTCGAGGGCCTAAAATATAATAAACATAAAAATCCTGATCTTTTACTGCTTGTTTCACACTTATACAGAAATATTATGTTTCTTTTCTAAATCTGTTCCGTAAGCAGTGTTGCCAGCAGGCAATTTAAGAATGGGCCGATAGCAGTGATGCCAGGGGCCGATTTTAGACAGTAAGGGCCGAAGTACCCCCCTTAACCTTTTAAGGGGGGGGGGGGGGGTTAGTACCTCAATTAAAATCACTAATTAACTCGAAGATGGGAGGTCATTTCCTTAAAAGTTGCGGAGACCTCCCATTTTCGAGTTTTTTAATTCTGAGGAAATTTTGTTTTGTGGGGCAAAGGGAGCCCTCTCCATCAGAAACAGTAATAAAAAACGGGAAAAAAGAAATGTAAATTAAAAAAACAAAACCGAAGATCTTCGTTTTTCTGTTTTACAAGAGCCCATCCTTCATCTTTAGTTTTACCTATATGTTTAGAACGTATGACCTATGTCTATTTCTTTTTATATAAAGTACTAAGGTACTAAGCACTTTAGTACAGCTTTTAGAATAGGAATTGATCAACCAAACCAATGATTTCGATGGATTGGCTGTCGGAGGCCTAAAGGCCGATGAAGGGCCGATGGCAGCCAAAGGCCGACATAGTTTCGAAAAGGCCGAAAATTGCCCCCCAGGGGCCGATCTGGCAACACTGTCCGTAAGTCCTTTTTTATAATTTTTTAATCAGCAAACCGGAAATTTTCGCTCACAAGTTGTTAAGGACATAAACAAAATCATCATAGTCTTGCGAAATCAACCAGGTATAAGGGGATCTTTTATGTTCATCTGCTTTAGTATTTTTTGCAATATGGCACCAAAACCTTTCCGTATTCATAGGGGTAGAATCACAGCTTGCTCCTGATTCTAACAAAACGTGCCTAATGAAATTAGGCAAAGTCTCCTTAATTCAGGGTCAATTATTTATAAGTCGATTCATTAGGTAGGTACTTAACCCTGTTGTCCAGTGATTAGACACCCTAGCCGCTACCCTAGGCCGTGGATTCGATTAAATTCAAAATAGAACACGTTTTCAGGATCAAGAAATTGCATTTGCTTAAAGAGTTCTTTAATTGTGCACACGGTTCCAGCTGAACTTGTAGTAGTACTTGTTGAGCCTTTACATAATAACTCATACTCGTTTTCGGCGGTAGAGTTTGACTAATGCTAGAAGAATTAGATAAATCATTAAGTATTAGGTAATGATTTTTCGCAGTTTTAGATTAACACAAAGTTTAATCAAAACAGATTGAACACATACTATTACGTTAGAATAATGTTGTGATTTCTGGCCTTTGCCTTTTCAAGATGCTCTTGAGATGAAGAATAAGCAGACGTAGGTAAATAGAACGTGAATTTATATAAAGAAATTTTTTTTTATTTTTTTTTTACTCCCTATAAGCCAGTGCTTGACTGCAGTCCCACCTGATAGAAAGCGGCGACGCAATCTAGGATGGTAAAGCACACTGGCTTATTAAAAGCCTATTCACTCTAGCTTTGAAGACACCCAGGTTATAACGTATTTTACGCTACTATCCTAGTAAAACCCAGTTAATTATTGCTTAGCTACCGTATTCTGATAAATTTCAGCTGAAGTTCAATAGATTCTGCTAAAACTGCTAAGATTTTCGATTCTGCGACAAAATCAGCAAATAAAAACTAAAATTCTGTTAAAATAGCAGAATTTTGCCAAGTCTGGTCACACTGGACATTTTATACTAAGGGTTGCCAAGCGTTTGAAAAGTTTTCCCGTTCGCCCTGGTTTTCCCCTTTATTAATAATATTCTTTTTCCCTAGACCCCTAAAAATATATTTTCGTTAAAATGCTGCAATGCAACCGCTAATTCTCTGCGACATTTAAACAGACTGTCTATTTAGGTTTTTTTTATCATATTCTAGTATAGGGTAGGGCACGTAAACCGCATAAATTCATGGGCGGGGTACCAATACAAGTAGTTGAAGAAATAAAATTGCTCGGTCTGGCTCGGTCTTACGATCGACAGAAAGATGACCTTCAATAGCCATGTGTCAAATATCTGTCGGAAGGCTGCAAATATTTATAAGCAACTTGCAAAGACAGCAAAACTAGAATGGGGATTGAACCCGGAAATTATAAGGACAATTTACGTAGCGGTCATAGAACCTATAATCATGTATGCTTCCAGTGTGTGGGCAAAATCAGCGGAAAAATCAATGGTGCAAAAACAGCTTGGAGCCATACAAAGAGGATTCGTCCAAAAAATATGCAAGTCCTACAGAACCGTCTCGAAAATTCCTACTAGAGTTATGTACTCGAGTAGTAGAAAAAACAATAACAAGGAACAAGACTAGATAAGAATTCTCACTAAAGTTATTAATTAAATAAACAAAAATGTTAAAAAAATATAAAACATTTCTAAACAAAGACTCCAATCATAATATTGGAGGAAAAACTGAAGATACGTAAAACGTATCAATCTTTAAAAAAAAAAAACCGCATAAATTCAAATGGACGGGCAAATATCGTCACACAGTGGACTCCTGCAAATGGGCGAAGTGCAGGGCACGTAAGAAATAGTGCTAAGACTTGATTGCTTGAACGCCTTTGTGATGGAGTGAGCGGAGATCACTATGGATTGGGGACCGGGATAGATTAGTGTATGGGGAGACCATTGTCCAGCACTTTATCAGGTTCATTAAAAAAAACAATTTAATAATAATTATTAGGGAGTGTCCTAATAGAACTCGATCACGCGATCATCGCGCGAACGAACGACGCGACCATCGCGCGAATGAATCTCAAGCATATGGACGTCGAACGAGTATCCTAACTGGCGTCAGTACATTCGCCAGTCATAGCGCGATGGTCGCGTCGTTCGTTCGCGCGATGATCGCGTGATCGCGTTCTATTAGGCCATCGCCTTATTTTTAATTTTTAATTTTATTTATTAAAAGGTACACCAACAGAAAGTATATCGTAACTTACAATATTGTTACGTGCGGGTGGATAATTAAATGCCGATTAACGTAAAAGAAGAATTTATTCCACGTACACTAATACTGTATACACACAAGGCACAGTATACACACAAGGTACAGTAGTCCGAGTCGCACAGTACTTCACAATAGTCCAAAGTCGTCGCAAGGGTCGCTGGTACAATTCTCTTCGATCGCTTCCTTAAGATGTTTCCGCTGTCGCTTGTAAACACAAACTGTCTGGGCGCCTCTATGCGTCGGCTTATATACCTAAATTAACAGAGGGGTGGAAGTCTCTCGAATGAACTCGTATGAACCTACCTATTCTATCGTTTTCGCGAGATACAATAGCGGCGTGACCTTTCGAGAATGAACTAACAATAGGCGGGGGCAGTGACCCGTGAGCTAGCGAGCGGTAGGTACTTACACAAGTATGTTCATGCGAATTGGAGGGAACTACTTTCTATTGAGAATTCGAGATCTTTCGGTACGAATCGATAGTAGACCTATAGACTAACAATGCGTTTTGAGATTATTGCAATTAAGTAATAATTATCGGAGTAATTAACACTTTTATCTCCCGGTCGTAACACTACCCCCCTCTTAGTTATGCTCGTCCCGAGCATCATTATCACCATGATAACGTGCCAATCTGTCCAGGTGAACTATCTTAGGTTTGCCTCGGGGTCCCTTCTTGATGCGGTAGGTGACGTCGTTGATCCTCGTAATAACAGTAAAGGGTCCTTCCCAGCGGGCTTGAAGTTTCGGAGACTTCCCTTTTCTGCGAAGCGGATTGTGAAACCACACCAGTGTTCCTTCATCGAAACCGTTGGTATTCGCATTCCGATCGTAGCAGGTCTTCATCCTCTCGCTGGTCTTCTGACTGTTCTCCCGCACTCTCTTGTGCACTTCGTCCAACTGATTTTGAAGATCGCACACATAGTCCGTAACGGGCTTAGGACTGTCAGGTGGGGTACCCGTTATTGCGTCCACCGGAAGTCTCATCTCTCGCCCAAAGTTCACCTTGGCTGGCGTGTTCCCCGTACTATCATGTACTGCAGAACGATAGGACATCAGGAACAAAGGGATGTACTGATCCCAGTCCTTTTGATGATCATCCACTACCTTGGCCAAGTGATTCTCTAGAGTTTTGTTAAATCTCTCGACCATTCCGTCTGATTGCGGATGTGCTGGTGTCGTACGGGTCTTGTGGATCCCAAGAAGTTTGCACATTTCTTGAAATACGGCAGATTCGAAGTTACGTCCCTGGTCCGAATGAATTTCCATGGGTACACCAAATCGACATATCACCTCCTGGACCAGTTTCTTGGCTACCGTTATTGCTTCTTGGTTGGGTGTTGCGAACACTTCAGGCCACTTACTGAAGTAATCCTGCACTACTATTATTTATGTACTTGTTCCCATCGTCAGTCTGTGGAAACGGCCCAGCAACATCAATCGCGATGCGCTCCCATGGTGCCCCAACGTTGTACAACTTCAACTGTCCCTTACTTCTGGTTTGCGGGCCTTTTACCGAGGCACAAGCAGTACATTTACGGCACCAATCTTCGACATCTTCACGGCATCGTAGCCAGTAAAACCGCTGTCTGACTTTAACGAGGGTTTTCTTGACTCCAAGATGCCCACCAGAGACACCATCATGGACGTGCCGTAGCAGAGGTGCCACCATGACTCGTGGTATTACCACTTGCATAGTGATTTCCCTTCCATCGTTGGATTCCCATTTTCTGCACAGCAGATGGCCTTCCAGAACCAAGCTGTCCCACTGAGCCCAATAACTTTTAGTGGTCGCGCTGTAAGCAGACACATCCTTCCATTGGGGTTTGTTTCCACTTTGCTTCCAGCTCAGTATAGGTCCAAGGTCATCATCTTCCTCTTGTGCCTTCTTCATATTGGGCCCAGTCCACTCGTCGTCTAAGCCATGTATCCTTATAAGCTTCACTTCTTCTCGGGCTTCATTTTTACCACAATGCTTGCAGTCGACAGCACAAGGTCTTCGTGACAGAGCATCCGCGTTGTTGTGCCCTTTTCCACTGCGATGCTCGATTACAAAGTTGAACTCCTGCAGTTGCTCTATCCATCTTGCTACTTGACCTTCCGGATTTTTAAACTGTAATAACCACTTTAATGCAGCATGATCGGTTCTAAGTGTGAACTGTCTTCCTATAAGGTATTTCTGAAAATGTTGAAAAGTCTTTACTACAGCAAGTAATTCACGGCGTGTAACACAGTAATTTCTTTCTGGTTTGGAGAGTGCTTTGCTGAAGTAGCCAATTACCAACTGGCGGTCCCCTTGTACTTGTGACAAAACTCCACCGATTCCCGTGTTACTAGCGTCCGTGTCCACAATAAATCTTCCTTCTCTATTTGGGTAACCCAATATAGGAGCTTCACAAAGCCGTTGCTTAAGTTCACTAAAAGCATTCTTGCAATTCGAGTCCCATATGAAAACACGTTTATCCTCTGTTAATTGATGTAATGGTTTTGCCACGTCCGAAAAATTCTTAATGAAGCGTCTGTAGTAAGTGCAAAGCCCAAGAAACGCTCGCACTTCCGTTTTATTTTTCGGGATAGGCCATTCCTGAACAGCTTTTATCTTTTCGGGGTCAGTTTTTACTCCATCCGCCGAGATGACGTGTCCTAGGTAACTGACCTCCTTCTGAAATAGAGCACACTTCTTTGGACTCAATTTCAGATTTGCTTCTCGTATCCTGGTGAACACTTTCTCCAGGTTCTTCAAGTTCTCCTTGAAGCTGCGTCCCATCACGATCACGTCGTCGAGATAGACCAGGCATACGTCCCCAAGGAGGCCTACCATCACCCTCTCCATAAGGCGTTCGAAAGTTGCTGGAGCATTACATAAACCGAAGGGCATGACATTGAAATGCCATAGTCCATTCCCAATTCCAGTGCTAAATGCCGTCTTCTCTTTATCTTCTGGACTCAATTCCACCTGCCAGTAGCCACTCTTTAAATCAATGATTGAGAACCATTTCATGCCACTGAGCATGTCCAGGGTATCATCAATTCTTGGCAGGGGATAGCTGTCCTTTTTCGTGACATTATTTAACATTCGGTAGTCAAAAAAAAACCTCGTACTTCCGTCCTTCTTCTTTACTAGCACCACAGGTGATGACCATGGGCTTGTAGAGGGTTCGATGATCTTGTTTTCAGCCATGTCTTTAATCATTTCGGCTACCTCTGTTTCTTTTGCCCACGGTATACGTCGAGGTCTCTGTTTAATAGGCCTGGCATCGCCTGTATCAATCTGGTGCTTCACAAGGCCTGTTCTACCACAGTCATTTCCGGTTGCAAAAATGTCCCTGAATGTAACCAAAAGCTCTTTGGCTTGCTGCAGTTCCAGTGGTGATAAATTTTTCTTACAATCTTCCAAAAGCTGTCGAATGTGATCGTCTTTGGTCGAACTTACATTTTGATGAACTGCGGAAGTGTCTAACCGTTTCAGGTACTTTACTTCTTCGCACCTTCCAATCAGGCTATTCTTCCTCAGACGAACTTCTTCATTACTCAAGTTTAGAATTCTTACTTTTGCTACTCCTTTTGTCATAAGTAATGTCCTGGCCGTGATTATCTGTGGATGATTGCCGGAGTCTTCTACTATAACACATTTGTTTGATTTGATCTTCTTAGGAAATTTCACTGATACTAAATTTTCAGATCTTGGAGCCAGTATGAAATCCTTTAAACAATAAAGACTGCATGGGTGTGATCCTTGCAGACACACTTCTTGATCAGGGAACCTTAACACTCCTTTATCAATATCCAAAACACATCGCTGATCCTTCAAGAAGTCTAGGCCCAGAATGCAATCATCCGTGATATTAGCGATAAGAACTGAGTGGATGTATGTTCGGTCACCAATACTAATTTCTACATCTGTATCACCGAGGACGGAGACTGGCTGGCCGGTTGCTGTCTGGAGGCGACATGGTGGGGATCGCCTTTTCCATATAACGGTTCGTTTCAGTAGCTCTGGTCTGACTATAGTCCGCGAAGCTCCAGTGTCTACTGTCAAACTGCATGTCTGATTATTTAATGTTCCCTCGATGGTCAGACTGTTTCCGTTGCGAACTTGAGTAATGGTGATGGTGGGGGCCTTATTGTTACCAGCCAGCACCCGCCCCGCGGTCCTGGCGACACTTAGTTTAACGACAGGTCTTGGTCCACTTGGGTCCCGGAGCTCGTGACCCTCCTTCTCTTTTTACGACATTCCAGTCGAATATGGCCCTTTTCTCCACAACCGTAGCAAATGGGGACATACTGTGGTCGCCTGTCATCCGCCACGATTTCTCGGATTTTATGTACTCGACTATCTTGTCGTACAGCCTCCACTTCAAGGGCATGGGCCAATGCGCTCTTTAAGGTCGAATGATGGCCCAGGCGAACGGTGGCTCTTACTTCCACATCCCGTATGCCGTCGACGAATGCTTGTAACAAAGTTACCTCAACTGTCGCCGGTGACGAAGAGTACGCACGACGAACAAGCCTTTCTACTTCAAGCGCCCACTGTTGGAGGCTTTCCCCAGCCTTCTGAGTCCGCTCGCGGAGTTGTGCCCGATAAACGTGTTCTAGGTGCTTTTCCCCGTAACGTGTATCCAGTGCTTCTAACAGAGCCTCCAACGTGCGTCCTTCCAGTGGCAGGTTTTCTAGTATTAGTAAAGCGTCCCCTCGCAGAGCCAGTGTCAGGGCCATAAAGGATTGATCATCAGTCCACCCATTCCCCTTGGCCAGTGTCTCGAACTGGTAGCGGAAGGCGGTCCACGACGAAGACCCGTCAAAGTGCGGAAGGTCGAGTTTCGCTGCTGATGGTGAAGGTGAAGCCACGGTTAGTGGTTGGCGAGTTTCCAGTTTACGGATGCGGTGGTCATGGTCATCAATTCGACCTTCCAGGTTCTCCGCTTTAAGAGTAACCTCTTTGACGTCCGCTTCCAGTTTCGTAACTTTCTCACCGAGTATAGTAATGCCGGCATCAATCTTACCCAGAACGGCCTCCTGGTTGGCCTGGATGTCACGGCGGGTGGCCTCTTGGATAGCTTCTTGGGTAGCCTGGATGTCACGGCGGGTAGCCTCTTGGTTGGCCTGGATAGCCTGTTGGGTGGCCTGGAGATTTACCTGCATACCTTGGATAGCAGCCAGCAGGGTAGAGAGATTTACCTCTGTCGAGCTTCCCACTGGTGCAGTACCTGATGTGGTAGCGGTCTCAGGCTGGGACTCCTCCTCTTGACCACGCCGACGTGCAGCATCCATCTCTACTTGTCTCCTTGTTCGCGGAGTACGCGCTTCTTCTTCACGCGGCAGAATCGGCATTCCGCTTCTGACACCAATTGTTACGTGCGGGTGGGTAATTAAATGCCGATTAACGTAAAAGAAGAATTTATTCCACGTACACTAATACTGTATACACACAAGGCACAGTATACACACAAGGTACAGTAGTCCGAGTCGCACAGTACTTCACAATAGTCCAAAGTCGTCGCAAGGGTCGCTGGTACAATTCTCTTCGATCGCTTCCTTAAGATGTTTCCGCTGTCGCTTGTAAACACAAACTGTCTGGGCGCCTCTATGCGTCGGCTTATATACCTAAATTAACAGAGGGGTGGAAGTCTCTCGAATGAACTCGTATGAACCTACCTATTCTATTGTTAGGGTTTGCAATTTTGTAGAGATTTATCGCAAATTATTTAATTCTTTATTCATTGTTTAATATTTTAATATACTGGTAACTACTTTTCGAGTACTGACAGAAGCGGAAGTTAGTCATAGACTCTGCAATTGATTCGTAGCGCCGCCGCCGGCCAATCACGGGGCCGCATTAAAGAGAACTGATGCGGGCTGTGATTGGTCGTGGCGAGTCGTTTTGGGGGTTTCGTTTTCGGGGTTTCGTTTTCGGGTAGGGATTTTTCTGATAAAAAGCATGGTCGGTGGTATTGTGGGGGAATTCGAGTGTCAACCACGAGACTGTTAAGAGTTGGAAGTAACTGTTTATTGTGAATTTGATTTATCTAATTTATTGTAGTCCTGTATATTCAGTGTACAAAGTGTGTTGTAATAAAAGTGATTTATATTCTGTGATGATATCTTCTATTATTCTCCTCGGAGCAAGGTCGTCCTTATAGATCAGAAGTGGCTATCGCAACTAACTTCAACAAAACGTAAGTACACGCCCAAATCTACAATTTTTAGACAAGAAGTGTTTTGAATTAAGTAATCTTTGTCTTTTGAATTAGTTTGAATTGATATTTATCTCTACGCGTTGTAGTTTTTCTATATCGGTTTGCTGCTTAAAATTTATCATAGTGCATTGTGATTTCTAAATGAAATTTGAAGGTACCTGCAATACCTGGAAAAATAAAAATGTTTAAATATTTTTAAAGTACCTACCCTCTATTTTTATGTACAACGCTAATTGAGCAAATCAAACTGTTCGTATATTATATTTTGTATTTTCTCTGTAAGTGATTATCTTGTAATCTTTTGCGAAAATAAATGTCTTAAACCGTATAAGTATAATCCGCTATTTTCTGCAAATAAAAACAGCTGACGGTAAGCCGGAGAAATTTCAATAGGTAGTCCAATGATTGACAGATACATCCATACCAATTGTATTCTTATAAAAAAATACATAGGTATGTAACAGTTTCGGATAGTATATAACTAATAATATAATTGGGAGATTGTATTTATTTCTTGCATGATATGGAATAATATGGAAGATGATAGCAGTGTCTGTATTGTATCGAATTATATCTGAAGTGCGCAGTATTAGTGTCAGATTGCAGTATTAGTAATGTATTATGGTCTCATCGGTTATTATTGGGTCGATACCAAAATATTCCTACAGTGTATGGCAGTGATTGTGTTAGGTAGTCGTCAATCTGTTTTCTTTTAACTACATATGTAGTAATTTTAGTTTGCCTATATAAAATGCTCTCTAATATTTACAAGCTACCGTCATAATACGATACACGTGTAAGTCTGTAACATAATATTCACACAACCTTTTTGTTGCGAGTCGAGCGTGAGCTACGGAATGACGGCCACGAGGATGACTAAGGTGGATCGGAATCAGCGTTCACAATCACGGCGGGACAACGACCGTCGTGGAAGGAGCCATCGCAATTGGTCCGCTGACTGCCGGTAGCACAGAGCCACGTGTCGACGCGGGACAATCTAACAGGTCATGTAGTCCTTCATTATCCAAAAAAAAAAAAAAGTGTTTTCGATATTTTTAAATGCGTTAGGGATGGTGTTGCAATCTTCCCAGGACGCAAAAACCGAGACAGATTTTGGATCCTTCAAATCACGCATGCATGCTTTGTTAAATTAATTATATTTGTTTAACAAGTGTGCATCGCTATACGGGAGGGTGATAGAACTATCACTGATTTTGGTATTTAGAAGTTCTAGGATCTGGCCGAGGTCTGGTAGTTCGATTCTATTGGCCTGGTAAGAATGGCAAGAGAAATTACTGTTTGTTTTTCCTTTCGAGCAGAACATAGCCGGGTCTTATGTCTTGAAGGGGGGGCTACTTAGGAGTCTTAGGACGAAGGAGTAGGTACGAGGTTTATTATGAAGAATTGACACACAATCAACGTGATATTGTAGGGAAAACGTGCGGTAGATTGTATTATTCGCAGATATAAGTATCGAACTTTGAGGTCTGGCTCTCTGGCATCGCGATGCTCATATCCTGATAAACTCTTGCAATATCTTTGTGGCATTAAAGATCATCAGTCCTTTTTAAGATCGAACTCTCTTTACGAGCCAAAGTTGCTGACTGGTCACCAGTTCACCAGTATGAGTTCACCAGTATGAGTTCACCAGTATGAGTTCACCCGTATGAGTTCACCAGTATGAGTTCACCAGTATGCGTTCACCAGTATGAATTACTGGTGCTATCCTTTTTCTATTAAAATGCATTGCAAAAAGCGACATGTATAGGTTTAATTAAGTCAGAATAGCCGAGCCGTTACTCAAAATTTATGAATGAAGTACGGAAAATAGGACTCTTCACGGCCTTTGTACCCTTTGGCAGTGACTCCACTTTAACGAATGGATATGTTGTACAAAAATTAGGACTTTGTCTAATCATCTCTCATCGGTTTTACAAAGGACAATGCCCATCTGTGCCCCATAAATGCCCAGATAAAGTATATTATAAGAATGCTCTAATAAATAAAAACTAGAATTATGTTGTTAATTTTAAATCATATGAAGCACTAGATATAAAAAAATAATAAGACGTTCTTGTTAACATTGCAGTACCAGTGTATCTAACCAAATTGTTTTCACATACATATTGACATTATACAATGGAGACAGATTAGATAATTCTAAATAACTGACATGTTTATCTGATAACATACAGATAAGTATATAAAAGAACACTGATCTGACTTAGCTTATGTGATGATCATGAAGTTCCTAGTGAAAAACTAATAGCAATGCTGTCTGTGAACGATAAAATGTAAAAAAAAAAAAACCAGTAGGAAGTTATCATGTTTAATGTCCAATATCTTTTGAACCGGTGCTATAAATAACATTAAATCTAGATATCATATAAATACTGTTAAAAAGTTATGACATAGAGTGCAATTTGGGCATTGCATTGCTGACTTTCAGCTCCATACTATGAGCATGGTCCTTTGTTAAGTCTGGGTATGTTATCACCTCAACTATGCATAGACGTTACTGCCCAAGTTGTATCAGGGGGTGGTGAATGCATGTAAGACAAGCCAGTGTTGATGCGGCTTCAGCGGAAGCGCACGAACATTAATCGCTTATAAAAACTTGACTCAGTTGCAATTTCTTGATGTAGGTAATAAATTCTCCTTAACCTGAGTTTGACAAATGAGTGAATGTTCCCTTACAGCTTGATCAGTCGATGTCTTTGGGTTGTACGGTGCAGCCACGGTATTGGCTGATTTATCTACCATTTAGTAGAAGTATTGAAAAAAAAAACACATTGCACCCGAATAGTACACATGAAAGAGAGTAGAAACAGTAATACATGTCTAAAGTACTCTTATCAAGCTAAGTGCGGACGTGTTGATGTTGTGATAGTACCATCATCAGCCATTTGTCGGATCTTGATAGATTTTGTATTTTGTCGTGAGAATAGTGCAATTTTCGGACAAGGCCATAACGGGACTACCGTCAAATGTAGTCACAATCACAGCATTATAATAATCAGGCTCGTTGAAAAAAAAAAATGTGTCTGAAAATTAGCAACGTCTATTAGAAAATGTTGTATCCCGGAATAGTTAGCCCGTCTCAAACTAGTCTTAGTTTGCTTGTTCGTAAAAGGGATGGTTCATTTAGAATGTGCATTGATTATCGGCTGTTAACTTGAAACTATCTTATTCCTGTCATTGAAGACTAGATACCTCTACTTGCTGAACAGGCCTGTCATCGGTATTACCCGTAGTGCTGTTCTCTAAGCAGCAAGGGCTCGAGCTCGATGCTACGACAGTGGCTTGTCACGTTTTCGTGTTCAATAAATTTGCTTAAGCAGCACTACCGTCACGAGGGTTATGGTTTTCAGTGAAACTACTTAAGGTCTAATAGTTTAACGGTCAGCTCTACGTTGAGCAGAAATTCGATAGTGAGTACGGATCCCAGCAGCGTTAGGCTCTACGTCTAATTCGGTGCTGGCTCTACGTCTAGCATGCACTGCTACAATAAGTTGGGTTGATAGCTGGGTTCCAATTTCTGAGCAGAGCAAGCATATCGTCGCTTACTATACTACATCACAGACTTTAGCAGAAGCGAAGAACCTCTACTCAGTTATAAAGTTTAGCTGTTATTTTCCTTCTGCGAAAGTTTAGGGTTATCTGCTAGGTACGGTATTTTAATAATTACCGGTCAGTGAACTGCATTCCACATTTCTGTACCGGGGTTAATTCTGAGAATCTCTAGTGGGGGTGGCTGTATGTGTAAACTTTGCAAGAGTTCGATTGTTCTGTAACATAGGACTGGTTCAAAAGTGGGTCATGTCGTCAAATAAGCTACCGCGAAATCCCGTAGCCGTCAATGACCAATTTCTGAGTGTAATAACAATATTTAATGACTACTGGTTGCACTGTCCAACTGGGAGACAAATCTGTAGAATCAAAAGTATTAACAGCGATTGTGATGAAAAGTGCCTAAATTACATAAATAATTACGTTTTAAAAGACTGTCAAGTATTAAGTTATTTACATGGTAATAAAAGCAGTATTCGATGGGTAGTTCCGAGGGGTGACAACTGTGTCGTATGAACCACGGCGACATTGAACATTTCAGTGTCAAAAGAAGACCTTAGAACAGACAATTCTGGTTCGTCAGTCAGAAAACAATGTTAAAATTAATATATTCATATCGTTTATTGCATTCCATAATATGTACAAGGTGGTTATTTATTAAATTGGTAGCTTAAAGCTACATAATTTAAAAGCGAATGAGGGATTACTCCACAATGTCGCAAAAACAAAAATAGTGGTGCCGTTTCATGATTTGTATGTTGAACCACCTTAGGCCCTTCGTAAGATCTATGTAAGGTTATACGCACCTACTTGTAGTTGTGGGTGTGTTTACTTGATTGATTATACCTGTCAAGAAAACAAACAATCTGTGTTCGTTTTTGAAGATTATAATTTACACAATTAGGGTCGATCAGGGGATCGCTTGGCAAGCGATCACTGTAGTTATTCTGCATCACATGCTTTCACAAGATTTGCTTTTAAAAAGGTTTTAAACACTGTTTAGTCGGTGTTGATGGTTGTTGATTCAATCGTACTATCCTTGAATCGCTAAACGCACTAACATGATGAGAAAGATTGAGATAGGCTTTTGGGGAGGGTTCGCTGGATACTTAACAACGTTAAAATAAAACATAGGTGTATTCAGAGGTGTTATTTGGTGGCAGCATGAATGGGGTCAAAGCTCATTCTTAACGTGATACTTGATAGTCGATCAAAAACTCCTTAATAGCGGTCTGTTATTCGCAGTGGGGTTCAAGATAGGTAAGATAAGACAGAAATATAAACCCTGCATTAACAGTGATGGGCAAAGCAAAAAGCTTATGTCCATGTTTATAGAACCCTATCAAGACATTAATGTTTTGCGGTTTAGCAGCACGCATGCAAAACAAAAGTATGAACTACAGGCCTTTGAGCCACATAAGTTCAATAGAAGTTCACGAAAATGAATCTAAAGCTAATGTAGTAGAATAGTAATGATGGTGATTAATTTGAATCCATAATTTTGTGTGTATAATTTGAGATGTTAAGAGTAATGTTGCTACAGAAGGTCTTTTGTATCTTTCCAGATAAATCGCAAGCAATCGATCGGTTTGTGCGCATCGACCCACTACGCCGTCGCAAGTAATCGATCGGCTTGTGCACGCCGTTGGTTTTAATCTGATTTCGAATTGGTAGTCGGGCGGTCATGCATGGTATCGAATCGATCGTGCCATGTTTTGATACGTTCGGTGCCACGACGGTGCGTCTCCACAAGTAATCGATCGGCTTGTGTGAGCCACCACAATGCATCGACCCACTGTGCGGTATCAAGTAATCGATCGGCTTGTGCCGCCAGTTGGTGTTTCGAATTGGTAGTCGGCCGGTCATGCATGGTATCGAATCGATCGTGCCATGGTTTGATACGTTCGGTGCCACGATGGTGCGTCTCCACAAGTAATCGATCGGCTTGTGTGAGCCATCACGATGCATTGTGCCACTGTGCGGTATCAAGTAATCGATCGGCTTGTATATCCGCCAGTCGGTGTCTATATTATTTTGAAATGGTAGTTGGGCAGTCCTCATGGACTCGATTCGATCCCAATGCCATTAAGTAGACTCACCTGCGCCGTGTGAAGCAATCGATCGGCTTGCGCTGGTGTGCCAGTCACCAGTCTTTCGTAGACCTGAGTAAGTCCATATATGTACATATTGATATTTCGATGTGATTTCAATTCGTTGTCTAATAAATTAGAATAGAATGGATAACTAGATGTTTACAATATTATACAAGTGTACAGTTTTCCTAACAGCAATTATATTGATGATACATTTGTTTTTAATAAAATAAAAGGAATGGAATTAATTATCTAATAACTAACGAAGTTTATTGTAATGTAAAATATTTAAATGATGTACAAATTGTTGATGTTTAATTGATTGTATTAGAATGTTTAATTGTTAATTCATGTAATGGTTATAGTATTTGGGGACTTTCGTGCTGCTGACCATGTACTCGATACCGATTGTTAGGGTTTCCACCTGGGTCGTGTGCGGGGACGCACACGTCGTCAGGATGGTCGATTGTTAGGGTTTGCAATTTTGTAGAGATTTATCGCAAATTATTTAATTCTTTATTCATTGTTTAATATTTTAATATACTGGTAACTACTTTTCGAGTACTGACAGAAGCGGAAGTTAGTCATAGACTCTGCAATTGATTCGTAGCGCCGCCGCCGGCCAATCACGGGGCCGCATTAAAGAGAACTGATGCGGGCTGTGATTGGTCGTGGCGAGTCGTTTTGGGGGTTTCGTTTTCGGGGTTTCGTTTTCGGGTAGGGATTTTTCTGATAAAAAGCATGGTCGGTGGTATTGTGGGGGAATTCGAGTGTCAACCACGAGACTGTTAAGAGTTGGAAGTAACTGTTTATTGTGAATTTGATTTATCTAATTTATTGTAGTCCTGTATATTCAGTGTACAAAGTGTGTTGTAATAAAAGTGATTTATATTCTGTGATGATATCTTCTATTATTCTCCTCGGAGCAAGGTCGTCCTTATACTATCGTTTTCGCGAGATACAATAGCGGCGTGACCTTTCGAGAATGAACTAACAATAGGCGGGGGCAGTGACCCGTGAGCTAGCGAGCGGTAGGTACTTACACAAGTATGTTCATGCGAATTGGAGGGAACTACTTTCTATTGAGAATTCGAGATCTTTCGGTACGAATCGATAGTAGACCTATAGACTAACAATGCGTTTTGAGATTATTGCAATTAAGTAATAATTAACGGAGTAATTAACACTTTTATCTCCCGGTCGTAACAATATCAAATAATGGTTAGCTGTTTTTGTGCTGATACAAATTCCACTTAAAGGCGTACACAACATTTCCAAAACACTAGTCAACATAACATTTCATTACAATCGATAATAATTATTATATGAATTCAATACATCATAATTTCCGGAATATCAAAAAAAAAAAAAAAAAAACTTTGACTGAATTAACAAATCAATAAATCGTAATACGTTCTGACTTTAAATTAGAATATTATATTAACAATTAACTTATATGAATGAATGAATGAATGTGAATTATTATATTAAATTAAATTAAAAATTTAGAGCTACCCACATTGTTTCTATCATAATTTTAAAATTTAAAATTTTTAAAATTTTTATCTTTATATCATGTACTTTTGTTACTGAATGACTCTCCTATGGCATTCCTATAGCTATGCAGGTTTATATCGATGCTGTGATCGGTACAGACTAGTGAATTATATTCCCTACACATTCTTATAATGGGAGAGTTCAATCCTATGTTGGTTTTACTACGAGGAATGTGCAGAGCCTTATGCAGCATTAATTCCAAGGAAAAAGAAATGAGCGTGCGTTGAATCCCTCCGCGCGGAACTTAGAGAAAGAAAACAATAGAGAGCTGGCACGTTCTTTCTCATTCGCGCAAGAAAAGGATGCATTTATATATATTATATGTGATAGAAAGAAACAGAGCATATGATTTTTTGTCCCTTAGCGTGTGTTCAAAATCTGGCGCACCCACGGTGCGTTTTCTTCGAGTACTCATGAAATTTTCTAGTTCACGACCTAGCTTTGGAGTTTTAAATTGAATTGCATTATGAAATATCGTTTATACTACATAATAGGCGCATTTGAATAAATATCCATAACGTGTGTTAAGTGTACGAATTATTATTTTCCGTTATTTTCTGTCCTTATCGGCGGCACGCTAGCTAGATGTCTTGTTATATTCTGTCTACGGCGCGGAAGGAGTGAAACTTAGAGGAAGAAAACAATAGAGGGCTGGACACTTTCTTTCTCATTCACGCAAGAAAAGAATGCGTTTATGTAGGTTACGTGTGATAGAAAGAAACAGTGTATATGATTTTTTGTCCCTCAGCATGTGTTCGATTTTTCCGCGCCCTGGGTGCGAAACAAATTTGACGTTTCCTCCCACTTTGCTCCGTGACAATTTTATCTTAAATATTCAGAAATAACGTAAGTGCTCAAGTAATTCGTCCAAGGCTGCGCAGGACGTATTCATTCGTTATTTATAGGCACAATGGTCATTGTACATTTAATCGTGCTTTTACTATATGCATGTTGTTTAAATATATGTATGTATGTTGTAGGTTACAATTTATTGGTAAATTTGTCTGAATTATAAATAAATAGTACCGACGTTGAATAGTTTGTTTCATTTTCCCCCCTATTATGTACCTATCTCGTTTGACAACTAAAGTGATGATCAATAAAGCAAAGTGACTATTAAATAACTATCAAATGATTCATTTGGTATTGCCTAACTTGAATCACCAATAAATACCAAACACACTTTCAGTAGACATCAAAGTTTGGTGGACAACTGAAGCTTGATAGTCACTTTGCTTTATTGATCATCACTTTTTTTTTTTTAGGAATAGTACTGTTTCACCGGACAAGAGGGCGAGCGCTTAAAGCGCTCCAGCCAGAAAGGTTTGGGTAGCGACTAGCACAAGGGCACCTCAGGGAGGCACGGCCTCGGCTTGGGCTGCCGCTTAGAGAAAATGAGTTTACCACCGGTTCACAACGCGCCCCCGCTGAGAAGAACCGGCAAGAAACTCAGCGAGGGGATGCATGTCGAGGTCGCATGCGTACGGATCCCTTCGGCCTCGCCGGCGAGACCGGTGTTTGTGTGTTGATGTGTTTACGACTCTTGACATCGTTGTCGGTGTTGTGTCATGGTCCAGGAGGACGGACATCGGGTCGGGTGGGTTGAGCAGTACATGCCGCGGACGGCGGCGATGTACGGCTGTTCGACGATCTGAGGGACCTGGCCGCTGCCCAATAGGACACGGATTCGATTCCGAAGGATTCCGAACAATTGTCTGGGTGTTATTTATCTATTTAAATATGTATAAATACATACAAATACAGTTTACAAGTATTTGTAATCATTTATCTGGTTACCTTACTAAAGGATCTGCGTAGATTGAGATCAGTTGGTCATTGGTCAAGCGTAGATTGTCCCAAGATACTAGTACTATAGATTTGTATATTGGAGAAATTTACTAAAACTTACCCGGTAAATGGCCATAGTATGTATTATATTAAGTTATAAGAAAGCCAATTTTTGCCTACCTCTCTGGGAAATAGCATATTATTGTTTTTATCTCTTAACTTTTTTGTATAAGTCTAATAATTATCTACAGCTCTTAGCCACTTTAATCACCACGTGATATCACCCAGGTGAACAATGTGGAATAGATCTTAGCTACAGCATATATGATATTAAGTGTACATTCACTTTGTAGCCTCCGTCGTGGGTTCGAATCCTGCGAAGGGCAACAAATTTGAGTAGTTGTTCCTTACTGGCTAGGACAATGCAGGCCGATGACCTGATTGTCTGTAAAGTAAGATGATCCATGTGTCGGGATTTGCGATAGGACGTATGCCCGACTCCTGTCCGTCAAATTAAAACACCGAGCTTTGGTAATAAACACTTATAATCAAATTGAGAGAGAACAACTTATAATACAGTGGAGTAATCGTAATAATTAAAACATGTCTCTGTCATAGATACTAGCGCGCTGTCATCTTTTTGACAACCCCTTTGGCGTTCCGAAACCGTGATCCGAGATACGCCACACATGCGTCGGATGGGCATGTAAAAAGTCGGTCCTGCGCTTAACTTCTCCCCAGTCGTGTCGGTCTTCCGTCCCATCGGATTATGAGAGGTACCTATTATATAAAGGAAGAGAGAGTGCACTTGTGTCTACGCAAGCACTTGTGCACTATAATATCTCTTGCGTACATGGCTGATCTTGTGAAAGATTGGCCGCTGTGGTCGTTTCGGCTAGGAGGACATTATTATAACAATCACTTTCGTACTTTTTGCAGACTGTCATATATTAAGACGATATAATGTAAGAAAAGTAAATGTTGTGTCAAAAAAGTGGTTTTTGGTTAGAAAAGAAAATATAATTTACAACAACCTCCGTATTTGCTTTACACAAAGGGTAAAATTTCCCTTACGTGGCAACTCTAAATTTAGTATGTACTTATTTTTCTGTCCTTATCGGCGGCACGCTTGGTATATGTCTGTATTATATTCTGTCTACGGAGTGAAACTTCGCTCTCGCTCTGTCTCTTTCTATTCCCCCTCCCCGCGACTGAACGACTCTATAAATGATACTGACCGACACTGAACAACACTGAACGACACGCCAACGTGGAAAAGTCAACCTATGATTTCTTTGATTTACAATATCTAGGTAATTTGTGCATATTTTAACTTTTTGTTTTTGGTATCAAAATCTTTATTAATAACTAAAAAACAAAAATTGTGCAAGTTCCCCATTTGGTGCAGTTAAAGTACGCTGCGCATTGGAAAATCTTTGACTGGTGGTTTAACAATGACCTTCCCTTCTTACTTTTTAGGCATAAATAGAACTAACTTCGCTATAAAAAATAGCACATACATATATGAATTCAAATGTTCGATGTAGGCTTGTTGAAAAAATATCGATACATCGATATATCGATATTTTTTCTTTCGATATATCGATATTTTCATCCGATATTTTTTTTTTCGATATATCGATACATCGATATAAAATATTAAGTATCGAAAACGTATCAAAAACGATATTTTTTTCTGGGAAAAGATCAGATCTGTATTATTTTTCCAAAATTTTTTTTAGCGGTAAAAAAAATTTGTTAGTTTTGTGTCAATGTACCTACTAACCTTTGAGTATTAAACCAACCGGAGAGGCCACTGTCAGGCGTTCCCCTCTGTCAAAGTACGAGACCACCGGTCATACCCGTTATATAAAACTAGTTGACCCGCGTTCCACGCCATTCAACAAATCCCGGTGCGCGCGGAACGACGTAAGCTAAAAATGCCGAATGCCAGCGCGTTTTCGTGTAAAAAAATATAAGACTTATCTAGTGTACCCAAGGATAACGTTACTTTCCATCTGTAAATATTATTTCGTTTATAAATTGTCAAATAATGCACTAAATTAGCAAAAAACTAAAAAATATTATTAATCAATAAGTGTTGCCACTAAATAGTACAAAAGCGTAACGAGCGTAATTTTAAAAGTTGAATGTACTGACATTAGTTTAAGACTTCTATTTCACGTAAATGATTGTTAATACCATTTATTTCTGTAGATGCATAATTAATTAATTAAAGATTACTGTTTGAAATTCAGTATCTTTACTTGAATTTTCTACATATTTTTGTACTAAACACTTTAAAAATTATCGATTCTATGAAACTGTATGTTTATGTTTGGGTGTACTTAATTATTATAAGATATTTACGGTCG
The DNA here is from genome assembly GCA_911728495.1 of Furcula furcula. Taxonomy (NCBI): domain Eukaryota; kingdom Metazoa; phylum Arthropoda; class Insecta; order Lepidoptera; family Notodontidae; genus Furcula; species Furcula furcula. The sequence goes on along the minus strand of OU452254.1, from coordinate 2,252,422 downwards.
TCACTTTTAATCCGAACACTTTTATTTATTTTTAAATACATTGGCCACACCGCAGCAAAGTTAGCGCTGGGACAGCTCATAATCAAATATCGATATCGACTATCAGTATGTTATTCTGACTATTTATTAATCAGATATCCAAAAGAGTTTGTGTAGTGTACCGCATGCCGTGTCACTTTTTAGCCGAATTAAAAAGAGGAGGAGGTTTTCAATTGGATTATATATATATTTACATTTACGTATGTTCGCGCATAACTCTGGCAATTATAGACCGATATGAAAAATTATTTTTTGTACGGATAGGCCGATCCCCTGATCGGGTCCCATTAAAAACGATTGCGATTTACGAATAAGTAGGTAATTCCTAAAAAAAACAAGAATGTCGCGTCAGAAAAATTTATAATAACGCCTTAAGGATGAGACTCGTCGTTTTTAAGGAAAAAATGGTCATAACTCTGGCAAATGTCTTTCTTTCACACTGAAAGTGCGCTGCCGGCCGCTGCCATCTTGGTGTGAATTGAGCCTAACTTCAAATATGAACCTATTTCGATTATTGAACCTATTTATATAATGATTCCATGCAAATTTCATTACGTCCTGATAAATTGTTCCTGAAGAAACATGAATGATGTAAAAAAATGCAAATAAGTATACTCCGTAGGTACGCTAACACCAATTTCAATAATATTGAAATTATTTTATGCATTTTAGTGTTATTGAAGTCGGTTCAATCTTTTTATATATTTTATAAAATGATCATAAATTCTTTGGAATACATCTATACTCCTGCTTTTTGTGGTGTATCTATACTGACATCCAATCCTCTAGATTTGTTAGGTCTCAATTTATCCTCCGACCTTAATTTCGGACGATCCATTGAGTCAAAAGTCAAAATCTCTGCTAAAAAACTTGGTATCTTGAATAAGGTGAGGCGGTATTTCACAAAGGAACAGCTGTTGAATCTTTACAAAGCTCAGGTTCGGCCCTGCATGGAGTACTGTTCTCACCTATGGGATGGCTCTGCCAAATATCAACTTGACTCTTTGGATTCGCTAGACAGACGCGCTCGCAGGATAATTGACGATAACGACCTAACAAATGAAAAACTGCAACAATTGGATCATCGTCACCTAGTTGCATGCTTATCGGTTTTTTACAGATTGTTCCACGGTGAATGCGCTCAAGCACTTTTTGACCTTGTACCACCATCCCCATGGGCGCTGGCAGCAGGGTGCAAGGGTGCACTTGCACCCACCTGTCACGGAAGAATATACATAGAAAAAATACATAAGTACGCTTTTGATTAGCGAAACATACTCAATCAAATACCCGCGTGTTTTGAATTTGACATTACATTTATTTACATCATATACATGTATAATTCTATAGTTTAAGTTAATAGTAAAATGTGTAGATGCAGATGCACCCCCCTGAAAGTAACTCTGGCGGCACTCATGACCATCCCCTTTCTTTTACCGGACTGCCAGGCGGCGGCAGGGTCTCCACCGCTTTAACGTTGACACTCCAACTTGCCGAACTAAGCGTTTCGCTTCTTCTTTCCTCATGCGCACGGCCAAGCTGTGGAATACCCTCCCGGACAACGTTTTCCCTGATAAATATAACTTGGGTGTTTTCAAGTCTAGATTGAACAGGCATCTTATGGGTAAGCGCGGTCCATCCTAGACCACATCTTATCTTCACTTACCATTATGTGAGATTGTGGTCAAGCGCAAGTAAACCTATCGCATCGCTGACGCATCGGCACATGAAAGGAGACACCCGGGCTCTCCAGTGGGATCTGCACCAGCAGCCAGTCAGTACCTTGCCTTTGAGCCCGCCACCGGGGGATGCATTATAGCCCCCCTGGAACCAGACACGGTGTTCACGGGGATAGGGTCCCCGCCGCCGCACAGTGGACGGAAAAACGAGGTTCCCTTTCATAGGATTATTTAAAAATGAAATATTTTATTTGATACTTTCAAGTATACAGTTTTGTCAAGTACATTAAAAAATTGAATAAATGAGTAGTTACCGGTTTTTTTTATCGAGTCTATACCATCAAAGAATGACTTTCTATATTTCAAATGTATGAAAATGGAATTAGTTTTCCTTATAACTTTTTTCTGTCTAGGATTGTAAAGCTGAAACTTTTAGGTATTGTTGCCGAGCCTATTAAAAAACCACTTGACATTTAACCTTGAACCCGAACTTCCCCGTTCAAAAGATATGAATCAATTAAAAATGCATATTTACTCAATGCATAATTAAAGCATTTTATTTATATTTATTTATGTTTATTTATGATACTCTCTTTTTTTTGTGATTTGTTTAGATATTCTTTTTTATTTTAATATTTTTCCTGTATTTAATCATTTCCAATATTTTTTTATTTTAATAATCTAACTGTGCAGGACGGGCGGACCCGAATGCACGAGCCACTGACGTCCTGTGTGTCTGTAGCTATCGCTGGTACGGTATGAACCCGCCGAAGAGTGTTGACGCTGTTGGTTACAATGTAGGTTGGTTACAAGGTGTCCGTGAAATAAGAACTCCCAATTTGATAGCAAGCTTGATAGTGGCTACGACGGTGGCGCTCTTCGTACTGAATATTCTTTTCTTCTATTTATATCTTGCTTTTAGTTCCCGCGTCGACCGCTTGCTTGTTCACCGACAGTGGCGCCGAATACGCATTTACTATCCTTGCAGGGAACTTTACCGTAACGAGAGCCCCACCGAGGCAGCCACTAACGTTTAATTTTTATTATCAAAACTGTACATTTTCACTTATTCTACTTAGGCTATTCTACACACATACATGATACCTATACCGTTAGAAAGTGCGTGTAAGCAGCTTTCTAACGGTGTACATAGGGTTTATCTATCTATTTCTGTTAGGGAACTACAGGCCGATAAATACTGTAATAGGGGCGCGACGACTATGCTTTGGCCGCTTGTCACTTCGCCTGCGCCCTGCCCGTAGCATCCACATGCCCACAAATAGTACCGATAGGTAGCCTGCGATGTGTACTATCTGTATATCTATGATCTAGACCACCTAGGGACCTAGGTCATAGCAAAAACCCTAGAAAACATGATATGCGATAGAACAACTGCCTATAACTATGGAAATATGTACATCAGTGCTGTTTAGGCACTTAGACCCACCAAGGCGGACCCAGATCTAGGTCCTGAGTTGGTTCCTAGATTTGGGACCTAGCTGCAAATAGCTATTTGCCGTTCATATATGTGCTTAGCACATCTAGGGCATGTGGGTACTTCTATTATACTATTACCCTACGCTAATTACAAATAGCAAGTACTATGAGATCTAGGCTAGGCTATCTATAACTGATTCAGCTCACCCCTCCTCGGGATAGTGAGCTTATACACAAAACTATATTGTAATTTATTAGGAAATTAAATCTAGGCTCTTAACTATCGCAGAGTTATAAAACTTAACTATATATTACTATAAAACACAACACTCTGTAACACAAACACTATTTTGTCCTTTCGTCGTATTATAGTCGTCCTGAACACTAACTATACTTTATAGAACACAAGCAAGCATATCGACAATGTTGTTTATACCTGTAATAGGTTCACTTATCAGAATTTATATTAACTGTGAACATTGTAATGTTACTTAATCATAAGTGTACTGTTCGTATATAAATAAATAAAATAAAATATTTGGACGATGTTTTAACACGCGGTAATGTACTTCAAAAATAAGTTTTGTTTTATTTTTTTTACCCTATAGTGATCCCTGATAGACAACCAGGGCCGTCTTAAGTCTATTCGACGCCGGGGTGCGGGGCTCAGCCTGCGCCCTCGATTTCTTTTACACTGCAGCGTGGCACGCGACCGACGACACACTGCAGTATGAAAGGGGTCCTAGTCAACCAAGAAATGTGTTTTCTTGGTTGCCATTTTGATTTCCACGGAATTTTGATAGTCAATTTCTTTATTTCTCTAAAATGCAAAATGAAAATTAAACTTTAATTATACAAATTAAACCCAATTATACAAATAAAAAACGTTTTTAAAAAAATATTCAACCGCCTTCAAAAAGAATCTTCAAACAAAAATTAACAAACACTAAAAAACGAAAAAAATAATTAGAATTTTTAATTCCAAGGACGAAAATGCGTGACTTTTTCTAACTTATCTTGGTACTTACTGAACTGAAGTCGGTGCCAAGCCAAAAGAATAAGAACGAATTATATTGAGATGATTGTAATGGCGAAAAACACCAGCAATCCAACTCTCGTTTATGTTGTTATTTAATTGCTTGTTACGAGCCAGTATGCCTCGTCAGCATATACATTACCATACGTGGGACATTTGCCGCGCATCGGACACCGAGCTCATGACGTCACGGCTTCATGAGATGGCTTTCCCTTACCTAAGATCGGTGGGAACAGACGCATAGACTTTAAGGATAGATACTAAGATTATATATATTTTAATAACTATTGTGGAAGATTAAATATACCACTTTATTAATTTAATCAAATATTTTATTGGAGTTCCTGTGTTGCGCGCCCCCAAACACGTAATTTGCTAAATATCTATTTATTGTATGTACATACATCAAACAAACTCAATTTTTCTTGCTTTTGAGTTGGCAAAGATTTTAATTAAATCATTTATTTTTATATCAATTTTGGATTCTATACTTATAATGATGTATTTTTCTAGCTAGGTATGAGTACTTTTAGGTATCGGTATTGTACCTATGTATTGTATTTTAATGTTAACCGACGAGTTCTCGAATGGAAACCACTGTCCACGAACGAACGAACGTACGTAGCTTCGGACGCCCCTCCAGCCCACCGCTGGACCGACGAACAGCTAGTCGGTAGGCGCCTAGGTATTAGTTGGATGAGGATGGTCGAGATCTGCATGCTACCTAACACTTAAAAAATTAAATTTACTTACCTTGATATTTTTTCTCTTATTTATGACGAAGAAATTCCTTTTATTCCATGAATTTCCATGCACTTACAATTACAACTTACACTATGGTTACACTATACATATAAATTAATGAATTTCTCCACTAGATCTTCCGTGCTAATTCGGCGGTCGTCGCAAATGAAATGAGCTAACGAATTTAATTACTTAAAAAGAAGAAATCAGATCAATCACTGACCGACACTTGCATAGGCGCCGCGCGCCGCGATGCATATTCAAATAAACTTACACCTAATTGTAGTGATTTTTTAGAGATCATTTCTCTTTAAGTGCGAGTGCCCGGACGGCTATGTCAAAGGACGCAATTACTCGCCTATGACAGACGCACAGGTGCCGCGCCGCGCACCCATTTCAAATGAATTTACGACTAACACTTTATTGACTTAGAGATCAGATAGTGATCTGGCATTTCAGCCGTAAAATTATAAAAAAAAAACCGGTAACTACTAATTTATTCAATGTTTTAATGTACTCGACAAAACTGTATACTTGAAACTATCAAATAAAATATTTATTTTTAAAAAATCCTATGAAAGGGAACTTCGTTTTTCCGTCCATAGTGCGCCGTCCTCCTCGGAGTCACTACCATACTTAATGGATGTCCTAGGGCCCACGCCCCGTACGTCCAGCGACTCCGAAGATAACGACTACTGTCTACAACAACCGAGACCGAAGCACAGGGAAGCTCAGTTCAAATGTTCAAGAAAATCCAGACGACGGCTATCTATGTATTGGCCTTACTTGACATTGCTTAACCAACGCTAGCTTATGTCAAAAATACAACATATTTAGCAAAATGTTTTTCCCTTTTTGGCCGTTAAAATTTTATCATAGGAATGAGTAAAGATATTTATTTCTTTTTATTGCACAAAGTTGTTTATAGGCAGACTTTTCATAATATAAGAGTAAGAATGCAGCTTAGGTATTTCTTGAAGTTTCAGACTTAACCATACTGACTTATCCTAATTAATCGGATTTTGACGACAACCCAAGGTTCTTTTCCTATGATCCTAAATTTAAAAATACCTTACACCTATTTAACTTTCACCAAAAATATTATCGGAACTCATCGACAATAAAATATCGATAGTGTCATGCACTATCCTCGTTTACTTAAAATTGACGTCATCTCGTGTATAGACAGTGTTGTCACTGTGTGTGAATTTACTTGTGTGCGTATAGATTATGTTAGTGTTTGATAATATTGTCGTGTGCCTGCGTAGCGACGTGGCGAAGAATGCATTAGTAGTAGATAGTATTTGTGTGAGTTACCTCGTCCCCCGCGCAGAAAGTGACAGACTTTTTCTCATAGCGAAAAGTGCGCGTGTCGTCTCCTTTTGGTTTAATACTCAAAGCTACTAACAGTAGAATTTAAGATTTATGTTACTAACAAAATATGAAATTATCCGAAATAAATAATTGAATTGAATTGAAAAAGACGACCCTGGACCTTCATCACACAAGATCAGTGTAATTTCTTTACAACGAAGCCAGCCATCCTTGTACAAACTACACAAAAAATAGAAAGAAAAAAGAAAGGTTATCTCTAGTCAAGCAGTAAGCTTCTTTTAAGTTTATGTTATGCCTCTTGTCTTGCCTCTAGCCCTTACCACAGACAGACCCTTTGCGTTATCTTTGATTGCATCAAAAAATATTTCGTTCGATCGTTGGTTGGTATTGTTAATTTAGTATCTTTGGTTGCATGCGTGGATACATTGCTTGTTATATATTTGTTTGAGTTCAATTAAATAGTTTAATTACTAAATAATCAAGTTTATGTTGAAATTCAGTTGCTTTATGGACTTTATTTCCGATCTGATGGTAAGCGACACGTCTTTCTATAGACAGCTGTAAGGCATTGCCACTCAAGAAGCATTTTTATTTTGTTCCGTTAATAAGATACAATTTTGTTCCCGATATATCGATATTTTTTGTTTCGATATATCGAAGTCGATAACGATATATTTTAAAAATATCGATATTCGATATATCGATATTTTTTGGCATTTCCAACATCCCTAGTTCGATGTTCCGTTGAGTCTATTTTTATGACAAGTGATATTATATGCTCAGAGTAAGTACCAAAGGAGATATTATCGCGTCGATTCCCCTAACAAATTTTTCGTGGCACTTTTGCGGGGTACGGGAGGCGAAGGAAACACACACAGATACAATTTCACCCACACTCTTGCAAATGTCTAATGTAAACTCTTCATGTTTCTATGAACACACACTATAATAAACTCGCAACACATTCAAAAAGATACGCACACAAATAAAGAATTCATCGTTCCTACACATTTTATTGCACGTCCACAGACGTAAATTGTAGTGATGTGGTGCGTGCAAAGACCGATAAATAATGAACGGGTTCGAAGAATGGAATGGAATCTTTAAAATTTTTTAAAAATCTTGTAAAAGCTCATTACCTTACCTTGTAGCTCATTGATATTTTGCTGGTCGTTATTATGATTTCGGAGTGCTATCTGTATATTTATCAGAATTGATTTTTATTTATATAATACATACATATTTATAGTTCTCTCTATATATATATATATATAGATATAAGTATATTAATATATTATATGTAAATAGGTAAAATGATTATATGTATTTTTATTAGTGTATATTGTCTCACATATTAACTACCCGACTTTTCGTATTCCATGCAATCTTTTTTCCATCCCAAGGTTGCCTGGAAGAAATTGCGGATAGCGATAAGGCCGCCCTTTGTACAAATTTCTTCAAGTCCTTTTAATTTTATTTTTATGTGTGTACAATAAAGAGTATAAATAAATAAATAATGTTATAAAGAATCTAATAATTCAATATGGAGATTATTGTATTCATTTTGTAAATCAAACAAGTAACGCATTTAAATTAGTTAGTATTATATAAGTACATCATTATATACTTATGTTATCATATCATTTCAAATATTTAGGCCATATATTAATCCCGAGCTCAATGATGATGCAGACATTGAGTGAGAGCGGAGGGCATTGACAGTGAGAGTAAATATTCTGGCTCACTGGTTTGCACCCTACTCACTGACTGTTAAAATTACACTGTTTCGCGCGTACTGCACAGCATTTTATACTTACTGCCTGTGGGGAAATTACACGTAAGGATCCTACGACGCCCTACGTATCCAATACAATAATGTGTTCAGAGTGCTGGTGTGATTGCCTCACTTCCGTAGCGCATCTAGGATGTTCGCGGACGCTCACGTAGATTGCTTTTACGCTACTATGCGCAAGAGGTGTGCGTCCCTGGTGCGCAGGGCGCGGAGTAGCCCTGACACTCTTCAGAACATGATAGTTAGCTGGATTTTGGATACGTAAATCATTGTTGCTCCATTTCCCATGATCTGGTGCGCGATAATTTGCGTATTATTTGTATACAGTATGTATAATTTGTGCATTATACTGCACAAACGTATGCGTTGATACCGATTTCGATAAAGACGGCGCGGTGCATCGGCGGGTTTTCGACTCCGTCTCTGTGAGCATTGTGACAGGTTCCCAGGAGCTATAATAGTCTCAAAGGCAAAGCACTGAGGGTGCAAATCCCACGGGAGAAACCAAGTTGTCCTCATGTGCATCCGCGGGAGTTTCTGTTTAATAGGTGCTAGGTTCCATGTGCAAGGAACAGTTCAAGTAGATTCTTCCGATAAATATAAGGTAAATCGCGCTAATTCCCGAACAAAATTACGTTTAATTTTTAACTAGTTACCGCTTTAGACGCGTCGAGAACATAACCTCCTTTTTTGAAGTCGGTTAAAAACCAGGACCAACTTTTTAGTAGCCCTCTGAAACACGGATACGGTTAGTTCAAACGTCGTCATCGTATTTATTCTTATACCTTGGTACCATATTGTTATTTATACACATAAAAAAATCATAAACATTGGTCGAGCCGTTTTGGAGGAGTGCGAATGCCGTGAGACGAGATTTATATATGGATTTGGCATTTTAATAGTGTTACGATGCAAAAAGCAGCGTACCTTACCTTTGAACATTTAGATTTTTACTATTTTTGTCGTAGAAGTATTTTCTTACTACTTTCCTTGGTTCTAGTAACATTGTCACTGTAATTGCAATTCACTTCACTTTATTTGTTAAGTAATAAACTAATTTTAACACCTGTAAAGTAATTTAAATTCTTTCACTCTATTTGTTAAGTAATAAACTAATTTTAACACCTTTAAAGTAATTTAAATTCTTTTCCAAAGATTGTTTGTTTACATTCCGTCATGGTCTAATAATTCAAATGTCAAACTCGAAAGGGCTCAGTAACGCCATCTGACAGTCCCGAACAAAATTACGTCGAGTTCACAGACAATAAAGTAAATAAAACTTAAGCAAAACTTTATTTGCAGTCCATTAAAACTAATTTACAAGGTATATTTAACTTATAATCACTCTCTAGTGAAAATCAATTAAGATTGACCAAATTAACGGAAGTCTAACAATTTTTTTTATAAGAAGTATTTTCTAGATACTTCGATTTAGCCGAATTATATTTAATCTGTGGATTTGTGAGGTTTGTCTTTGGACTAAGTGTGGCAATGGTACTAAAACTAATTTCTCCAGTCAATGACCGGATAATTTTCCCCAGATAAATGTTTTTATCGTAATTAATTCACTGGGAATTGTGAATTCCCGTGATTTATCAATGTTGTGAGACTGATTGATGTCAACTTTGTTGACCAACGCCAAGTGGCAGTAGTTTGAGGATCTTAATTGTTGTAATGGAATGCTTTGTGAGGAGCATTGGACTTTAATTTTACCCTTATTTGGGCTAATCGCCACTGGGTGGTATTATTCGTATTTGAGGTAGGATTGGAGGGGTGAAACCCCAGGCAGCTCATTTGAGCACGAATCACCGCCTAGACACCTAGACTACACCGAGACACAGTGATCCGTTCGTTCTTCAGGTAATTAGCCCGTGCCAGTAGTGGCATTCTAAAGTAACCATCGCATAGGTTGTTGTATCAGTGTTAAATTCTAACAATCGTTCCAGAATTCCGATGCTCGAGTGTTAGGAGCGCGGACCGGCCTACCGTACAGCCACGCCAAATAACATCCCCAAAAACTGTAAGTAGTCTTGGAAAGTCTATAATTTAGTGGTGTCTAAAACCTTGCTGATGTTAGTGTGAATAGTGTCTCATGAGGGGTCCGTATTGTCCGTTCTAGGAGTGAACTCCGAGGGCCCGTCTCGACGCCACGAACCAGGTCGTGACCGGTGCCTTCGAGTCCGTAAGAACCCCGGGACGGCTGTACGGACACCGAGTGCGCCTAGCCGAGAGGCAGGCCAGACGGTTTTTTTTTATTACGGTTTTTTTTATTATAACGGTTTTTTTATTATTACGTTTTTTTTATTACCACGTTGTTTATTTTATTTACAACGGTTTTTTTATTATCCTAGTTTTTTATTAACTGGGTATATTTTTATTTAACATTTTGAAATACCGGTATTTAACCGGTTAAATTTAACTGGTACTTGTGGAGTACTGTTTTAACCGAAGCGTCGAGTGTACATCGCCTCGTCACCTCCGGATTTGGGACTGAAACAGTCCCTGGCGCCCCCCTTTTGTATTAATTATTAAAGCTTCCCCACACGGTTCTAATACTTTCGTTTACTTTAATACTGGAAGGAGTAACTTTAAAACTTTTAACTATATTGGCTTTATTCCCAACCACCCACGACCATAGCTCCCACCGCTGAGTGAATAAGTAATATAAGCTGGCTATTTTCAAGTAGGGTTGCATAAGCGTCGCATAGTGTATGGCACTGGGCCTAATACAGTGTATTACTTTTAATAATAATTAAATATAAGGTTTAAGACTTAAGTAGGGAACAGTTTGTGATTTTGACAATAAACAGAACATAATTGTACCACAACATATGTTTTATTCTAAGAGCAGCCCACCTACGAATCTTATATGTAACAATAGTATTATATACATACGTGTTGAATACATACCTCCTTTTTTAAAGTCGGTTAAAACCGGGACTCAAATTTTACGCTCTCCCTTATTTGTGCCCTCCAACCGAAGCACGGAGACGTTTAGTTCAAAGAGCATTATATAATGCTGACCGGTGATTGACCGTCTGGTCACCCATCTGTATAATTACCCTGCCTAACGCTGCTTCACCTAGCGGTATATAATATACTTTAAGACCTATCCTCATATCTACTAAATATATGTACATAAAAAGAAAATCACATAAAAATCAGTCAAGCCGTTTTGGAGGATTTCGACCACAAACACCGTGACTCGTGATTTTTATGTATAAGAAAAGGAGAAGAAGATTATTGTTATTTATCACGATACTCTCGATACATTAATCTATTTTTATAACAATAACTTCAATGAATTGAAAAATTAGTTTCATTTCAATGTGTAATATTCGCGTAAATATCAGAAATCATTAAATAACTTCATTATAATAAACATCATTCATAATTATTAGAATTTCCTCCATTAGCCTAGAATGAACTAATTTTTTTTCGTACATTCGATCCTGTCCTCGCACTAAGCTGTAACTAGGATAAAACATGGCGCGAAATTTTGATTCAGAGATAACAATATTTGGTTTCTATTTTTTTAATACTAACATATTCGTAAAAAATAATAGTTACAAATGATAGGAAACTCTTGTAGGTTGGTTCAGCAACGGGTTCAGGGAGTTCAGGAATTTCAGGATGTTCAGGAGTTCAAGTAGTCTGAAAAACATAAAATATATTAATAATAGAACGTACAGGACAGGCTACGACGTCAGCAGAATTATTATATTAGATTTATATTAAAAGACTAGCAGACCCGCGCAGCACCGCCCGCGCTTTTATTACATTTTGCTCCCCTTTTCTCCCTCCTCCCTAGATTTATCTCTCTCCATATCGCTCTCTCTTATAAAAAAAAATCAAATTATATGTTCCTTCTCTCCTCTCTCTTTCCCCCTCCCGCTTCGGTTTCCGTCGCACTCCCCCTCTTCCTCTCTCTGTTGTCCCCTCTCTGAATCCTCTCCCCCTCTCTCTTCTACGAGCTTGCTCCTTCTCCCTCCCCCCTTACTCCACCTAACTCCCCCGCTCCCTCACCCCATCACCCCCTCCTCGAATCCCCTCCCCTCTTTCTCCTCTCTTGCACCCTCCTCTCGTTCTATATATCCTTGTCAATCATGGTATCAGCGGCATTAAATATACTTTATGACCTATTCTGAGACCTCCCCGATATGCACACAAAATTTCATACATATCGGTTCACCCATCTATTTAATGACCTTTCCTTATGTTGCTTAACCTTAACCTAGTGGCATGAAATATACTTTACGGCCTATTCTCAGACCTACCCGATATGCACACAAAATTTCATACAAATCGGTTCACCCATCTATTTAATGACCTTACCTAACGTTGCTTAACCTTAACCCTACCGGGATAAAAAGCGTCCTATGTCCGTTTCCTGGTTCTTAGCTACCTCCCCACGAATTTTCAGCCAAATCAGTTAGGCCGTTCTTGAGTTATAGATTAAAGGTCTATAGTGATTGTATGTTCAATTTCACCGATAGATGGCGCTGTTCATAATTTAGTAAAACTAAAATAATAACCGGACAAGGCATCCCAGGGCATATGTTCTTCTTCTTTATCTTTCCGCTAATCTAAACCTATGCATCGTAGCGTAGCATAGTTTCTCTAGTATTATTATCATCATTATTTCATTATTATTAGAAAATGTTCTTTTGTTTTCTTAAAAACAAAAGAATATTTTTTTTCCTTAGTATCATCTTTTATCTTTAATCTTTTATCTTTAACCTCTTACCTCTTATCTCTAATCTCTATCTTTAATCTTAACTTACTCTATTCTTAATCTTAACTTACTTATCTTAATCATTCTTCATTCTCTCTCATTTTTTTTTAGGTCTTGTGGCCTAACTATTTAGCTACGATCATAGGTTTACCAATTCCCTTTATCTATTTTAGCACCTTTATTTTTCTAAATTATTCCCTTCTAAATTATTTTTATCTAAGGCTACGACTCACAGAATTCTTTAAATGCACCTGATGGGAAGTGGCACATTAAAGACTTAACTAACAATTCTGTATCCTCCTCGGCTCTAGACTCTATATATATTGTTTTTCTGATTGTTTTCTTTTATATTTATTATTTTAGTCGTTTAATTTATATTTTAGCTTTTTCTTTTCTTTATGTTTTCTTTTATGTTTCTTTGTTCTGTTCTGTTATCCTCCATTGTCATACCTCATCATTTCTATAAATATTTGTATTTATTTTTAATTCAGTTTGAAAATTTTAATTTAGACATGGAGCTGTCAAGGGGTGAGAGAAAAAAAAAAACGTCAGTCTGAAAACGGAGTCTGAAGTCGAGGGTCTGAAGCATAGATAATACACTATATGTCTGAAGTCTTGGATCGGAAGGCTTAGTCTGGAGCCTGGAGACGAGTGGAAAGCCTAAGGTCTACAGCCTAGAGTCGCAAGACTGGAGGCCGAGCTTAACCAGATCTTGAGCCGGAATCGGCCATTATCTACGCCAGAGGCCACATATCTACGGGTGCTGCTGCTGTGGCGTGCTGACGCCCGCACCCCATTTTCATCGGCCAGCCTACTGGTTGCCTGTCGTGGCCGGTGCTAAACCTGCCGGCATCCAACGGCCTGGCTGCGGCTGTGCCATCTAGGCACGTCGCCAGGCTTAAAATCTGCCTACGCTTTGTGTAATGGGACCATAGACAAACGCGTACTCTATTCTTAATACTTAACTCTATGGATAATGTAATAGCCATGAAGAAATAGGGTCAAAGTGGAGAAAACACTCCCAAATACATGACTGAGGTCAACGCTATCCCTTTCATTGAGGTCGAATCTCCCTTTCTAAGAGGGTAACCTTGATGTTTCATGAAAAATCAGGACATCTTTTTAACTTCGTCGCTTAATACGACTTACTTGGCTTGTTTAAGCTTTAAGTTTAAACCGATTAAATATGTCTAGTTGCTTCCGTTTACCTCTCAAATTACGACGGGACGAAAAACCGACACGACCGTTGAGAGACCAGGCGCAGGACCAACATTTTCCATACCTATCTGACGCATGGAGCATCTTACTTTACCTTAGAGGAGATACTACTGGAGATAGCATGATGCGCTAACCCCTCTGCCAAATTTTGTTTATATGGTCAGGTCATTCTTTATTTGTGTGCGTATCTTTTTGTATATGTTGCGAGTTTATTATAGTGTGGTTATGCGTGAAATTGTATCTGTGTGTGTTTACTTCGCCTCCCGCACCCCTCAAAAGTGCCACGAAAAATTTGTTCGGCGAATCGACGCGATACTAGCTCCATTCTAATTACTCTGAGTACTTTACAGACAATCAAGTAATAAATAAATAATAAGTTAATGGTTGTGAAAATAAAAGCATATGAAGTTATGATAAAAAGAAAAAAGGCCAGGTCAAGAGTACTTTAAACCGAAGAGCATGTATGAAAGGAATAATGAAAGTGGACGAAGCGAAACAAGTATTTAAGGATCGTAGCAAGTGGAAAGAAGTGGTCTCTGCCTACCCCTACGGGAAAGAGGCGTGATTATATGTATATTTATAGAATGATATAGGTACTCTCGCCGATGCGACCACAGCGGCCAATCTTTCGCAAGATCAGCAATCAGCCAGTGCACAAATGCTTGCGTAGCCACAAGTGCACTCTTTCTTCCTTTTACCTCTCACAGTTTAGTGATACGAAAGATCAACACGACCGGGGAGAGGTCAGGCGCAGGACCGACTTTTTATATGCCTATCCGACGCATGGATCATCTTACTTTACAGACAATCAAATGACCAGCCTGCATTGTCCTAGCCAGTAAGGAACAAATATACAAAGTTGTTGCTCCCCGCAGGATTCGAACCTGCGACCCACGGTACGCAAGCAAGAAGTTTCCCACTGCGCCACGGAGGCTACTAGAAGCGACAGGACTAGGAGGCGACAAGAATAAATATGATTTTAATAATATGTTTAAAACTACATACACACTTGAACATACAATATTTTTTCCATATCAATCCTTTGAACTAAATACCTACATCGTATATTTTTTATCATAAAGTGGCGGTAAAAAAATCCCCAAAACGGAAAGTCTTCAAAAAATCTTTACCATGGTTACTCTATGAAAACAATGTAAAATATTTTAAATTAGATAATTCTGTTAGAGTAGAACCTCTAGCGTATGTCTTTGGACAGTTTGTTGTGCTAGTCAGTGGTCTGTCAGCAATTAAGAAGATAGGTAAGTGATGTCACCGTGGTTACATGTGATGTCAACTTGTTACTAGCTAATGTCTGTACATTATTAACGTTTATATTAAATCTATTTTATATCCATACATATTTCTATTGCTTTGATCTATCCTGATCCCGGACCTCACTCTAATATGGTAGCATCGGTGTGAAAAAGCACTATTGCTTTCGGGATAGAATTTGCAAAAATTTGAAATAAAAGTCGATAGTTCAAATTTCAAAAGATTTTTGTTGACAACATGGATCACACTATGCTTGAAGCAACAAAAATGCAGGTTGGTCTCTTGAAAGAAAGTACGAACTGGGCGACATGGAGATATAAAATCATGGCAGCAATGAGAGGATTGGGACTGCTAGATTTGATAGAAGGAAGGTTCAGCAAACCTGTGCTGTTGGATCCTGAACATACCTCAGAGGAACAGACTAAGACATATAAAAAAGAGATGCAGAACTATCAAAGGATGAATAGCGCAGCATTACTCTTAGTAACGACGAATTTGGCAGATGAAAATCTTCAAAAAGTCATGCGATTTACTGATGCAAGGGAGGTATGGCTAGAACTGATTAGACTATATGCAGGAGAGTCGCAGGATAGAGCCTATGACCTTTGTATGAAGTTCTTCAGCTATAGGAAACAACCTGAACACGACATGTCAACTCATTTGTCAAAAATGAAAAACATTTGGTTCGAGTTAGAGCAAGAGATGCTTAAGTCTTATGATAAAGGTGAATTACCAGAGATTTTTCTAATTTGTAAAATTTTGGAAACTTTACCGGAAGATTACTTCTCATTCAAGTCTAGCTGGTTGTTGATTTCTAAGTCTGAACGAACAGTAGAACATCTGACAAGTCAGTTGTGCGCGCATGAGAGAGCGTTGTCATTTAAAAATGAAGAGACAACAGAGATCCTTCATACTCAAGGGACAAAAGCTAAACCGAAGAAGATCATGAGAAATTCGTACAAGAGGGACAGAAAAAAATGTCATTATTGTGGACTTGTTGGACATAGAGTCAAACAATGTAGAAAATGGTTATCTGACGGACGTCCACCACCACCATCGAAACAGTCAACATCGAATAATGTTCCAAATACGAGTGTGAACATGAGTCTTATGGAAATCAATACTAACATGGAAGAGGATCATGATAATTGGTATATCGATAATGGAGCTACGAGTCATGTTACAAATAGATACGATCTTTTTGAAAAGTTTGATTATTTTGAAGACACTCATACTGTTACGACTGCGAACGGAGACGCCATTCAGGCAGTTGGAAAGGGAATATTAAATGTTGAAGCTGACAATGAAGGTCACAAGCAAATGATTACGCTAAATGATGTTTGGTATGTTCCTAGCGTAAAGAAAAATTTATTTTCAGTACTAGCTGCTCAAGATAAACTTTCAAATAGTACTTTCATGTCTTCAGCAACAGTATGTAAGTTAACAGTTGATGGAAAAGTTATGTTTATAGGAAAGAGGCAGAAACAAGGAGGCCTATTTAAATTGAAATTGACAAATGTTAAGCC
The DNA here is from genome assembly GCA_911728495.1 of Furcula furcula. Classification (NCBI taxonomy): domain Eukaryota; kingdom Metazoa; phylum Arthropoda; class Insecta; order Lepidoptera; family Notodontidae; genus Furcula; species Furcula furcula. The sequence continues at coordinate 2,235,609 of OU452254.1, read as the reverse complement.
TGTGAAACCTATAGAGATACATAGCCTAGAAACTAATGATTTACTGCAACTATATCATGAAAGACTAGCACATCAGAGTAAAGCACATGTGAAGAAAGTAATTGAAAGAGAACTTGGGATAAAAGTAAAGCTGGATAGTGAGATATGCGAAGGCTGTATTTATGGCAAGGCACATAGACAGAAATTTGGAAATAGAGAAAGGGAGACAGAACCAGGAGCACTGATACACGTTGATGTATGTGGACCCTTCTTGTACTCTTTTGGCAAATGTAGGTACTTTGTACTATTTAAAGATGATATGTCGAAATTCCGTTACGTATATTTTCTAAAACAGAAGTCAGAAGTATGTCAAAAGCTGAAGCTAGTGTTAGCTGAGATAAAGGCAATGGGACACACAGTTAGAGAGCTTTTAAGTGACAATGGAGGTGAATTCGATAATAAGAAAGTAAGGAAAGTATTACAAGAGTATGGAATTAAACAAAGACTAACAATGCCATATACCGCACAGCAAAACGGTTGCGTTGAAAGAGATAATAGGACAATTGTAGAAGCTACAAGGGCTATAATGCATGCAAAAGGACTACCTCAAGCATTGTGGGCAGAATTAGTTCATTCCACAGTATATGTTCTTAATCGGACTGGTCCTACCCCTTTAGATATGAGTCCATATGAGATTTGGTGTAGAAAGAAGCCAAGGATCCGACATTTAAGGATTATTGGAAGTACATGCTATGCACACGTTCCAAAAGTCACTAGGAAGAAATTGGACAAGAAAGCTGTTAAAGGTATTTTAATTGGATATGACAATGATGAAGGATACAGGGTATGGAACCAAGAAAAGAACAAACTGATACGATCAAGAGACGTAATCTTTGAGGAAAAGACCCTAAAATCTACTAATAAAGATCCGATTCCAATTGAATCAGAGCCTCAAATGACTTTCGGAGCATATATTCCTTTGGACTACTACATGCCTATTAGTAGTAACATACAAGATAATGTCACATCGACAAAAGAATCATTAGAATCTAATCGGACTCAGCTGTCACCATCATTTGATGATGCGTTGGACTACTTCACACCTATTAGTAGTGATATACAAGATAATATCACATCGACACAAGAATCATTACAATCTAATCCAACTCAGCAATCACCATCATTTGATGAAATTCGAGAATCGTCACAAGTAGATATAGATGTGAATGATGAACAAAATATCAGAGAAAATGATGAGATGGAGACAAATAGTAATTATAATAGAAGGATGACACTAAGAGACAGGTCATTAATCAAGCCTCCAGACAGATTTAAGGAATTCGTAATGAGTGCGATAGAAGATATAAATGACATAGACGAACCTCAAACTTATCAACAAGCTATAACCTGTAAAGACAAAGAAAAGTGGAAGATAGCTATGAATGAAGAGATTAAATCACTGAATGAAAATGAGACCTGGGAAATAGTATCATTACCAGTAAATAAGAAAGCTATTTCCAGTAAATGGATTTTTAAAGTCAAGTTGAATCCAGATGGAACAGTTGAGCGTTATAAGGCCAGACTAGTGATCAAAGGCTACTCACAGAAGAAAGGAGTGGACTATTATGAAACTTTTAGTCCAGTTGCCAAGATGAGCACTATCAGATTAGTATTAAGCATTGCTGCGAGAGATAACATGTACTTATCACAGTTTGATATTTCTACAGCATTCTTATATGGAAGCCTCAGTGAGGAGATTTACATGAAACCACCTGAAGGCTATAACGTTGGTTCTGGCAAAGTATGTAAACTTAAGAGGAGTTTATATGGGCTGAAGCAAGCACCACGCTGCTGGAATAACTGTATTACAGATTTTTTGAAAAAGTCTGGATTTCGTTCAAGTGAAGCTGATCCTTGTCTCTTCGTAAGACAAAAGGGGGACAGAAGAGTTATACTAACCCTGTACGTAGATGATGGTCTTTTGGCATCTACGCATCAAGAAGATTTAGATGAATTTTTGAAGGAACTGAAAGAGCGATTTAAGATTAAATCGAAACCAGCTTCTTATTTTTTAGGCCTAGAGATTGAGAGGAGAAATGATGGCTCAATTACTCTTAATCAGACTGCCTATACAAAGAAACTTTTAGAGAGATTTGGAATGGAAAGATGTAAGCCAGTAGCCACACCAATCCTAAAGGAAAATATGACAGGATTGAGAGAGGATTATTCTGTTGAAAAGTTTCCATATAGACAAGCTGTTGGCGCATTAACCTACTTAATGGTTGGAACCAGACCAGATATTGCATACTCTGTAGGTGTTGCATCAAGGCACTTAGAGAACCCTACTAGAGAGGATGTTGTGAAGGTAAAGCGTATATTCCGCTACCTACAAGGAACCATAGATTGGGGCCTACATTACAAAAGAAACAGTAAGGATGGATTGAAATGCTTTAGTGATGCTGATCATGGCGGAGATTTAGAAACTGCACGTTCTACTACTGGAATGATCTGCATGTATGCTGGTGGAGCTATATCGTGGAGAAGCCACAGACAACAATCCGTTGCAATTTCGAGCACAGAAGCAGAATTGGTCGCTGCGAGTGAGACAGCTCGAGAAATGATTTGGTTGAAGAGACTTTTAAAGAGTCTAGTCTTCAATACTTCAAGAGCAAGTAATGAAACAGCAGTATTGTATGTTGACAACGAGTCTGCTATCAAGCTTGCACAGAAAGAATCATATGAACTGCATCAGAGAACCAAGCACATAAGGATTAGACACTTCTTTGTAAGAGAAGCTGTAACTGAAGGAGTCTTATGTGTTGAGAAAGTCTCGACTGAATTTCAGCTAGCAGATATGATGACGAAGCCGCTATACAAACCAAGATTGGTAATGCTTTGTTCTGAGATTGGCATAAACAAACATATCGAAGAGGAGAGGATGTTAGAGTAGAACCTCTAGCGTATGTCTTTGGACAGTTTGTTGTGCTAGTCAGTGGTCTGTCAGCAATTAAGAAGATAGGTAAGTGATGTCACCGTGGTTACATGTGATGTCAACTTGTTACTAGCTAATGTCTGTACATTATTAACGTTTATATTAAATCTATTTTATATCCATACATATTTCTATTGCTTTGATCTATCCTGATCCCGGACCTCACTCTAATAAATTCAACTACAAATTAATAGAAAGTTAAACCCAATACTAACAAACGAACTGAAAACGTGTTATATGCCTATCGAAAGAAGAACTGATCGAAAATATGGTGCATAATCCAAAGGGATCATCGGTAGGTACATTATTGAACAAATCGGACTTACGAGTGATATTCGGTATCATCTAAGGGGTACAACATATTTTTGCAACTAAGTACTACACATTTTATCACCATTCTTATTAGTTTAATTCACTTTATCGTGAAATTATGGTATTTAAATGTTGGATCGATTTAAATGACAGACAGTTTCATGCTGACAATAAGCGCCAGTGTTGCCACAAAATACGAACCCTTAAAATCGGTATTTAAAATTGCATTTGAGTACAATTGGCGAAAACACAATATAGCATTATCCTAATCGTACTCGCAGAACAATACCAAAAAAAAAAATATTAGACATGATTGTCATCGTATTTTATATTTTCGGGTGGAAAACAATCTTTTGATGTTGAAGTAGAGCATTTCTATATTAGGGTATCCATTTCTCGGGTAATTTAAATTATTACATGGACCACACATTGGACCACTTAGAAAGAGAGATCCGGCCTCAATGAAAGGGATAGCGTATGCCTCAATCAACTATTTGGAGTTTGGACTCCACTTTGACCCTATTTCTTCATGGTAATAGCTGCTTAAGTTTGGCAACCCTGTTTTTTGTTTTAATTTTAATGGCGGCGGGCGTACAGAATTTTTAGTGAACAACGCTTGTTGCAAATTATTGCAGAAAATTGTGAATCTTTATTTTGCGAATATCGCACACCACACAGTCACAAGAGCACATACGCCAGTTGTGGGAAACTTTATTCACGTGTTTTCCTTTTCATCATAATAAGCGACAATGCTGGGCTCCGGAGATAGCAGCTTTATCGTAAAATTACGTGGTCTGCCTTTCTCCACAACTGTTGACGATGTCCTGGATTTTTTGCGGGGCGTCAACGTAATCAACGGGTCAGATGGTAAGCTAAAATACGGTAAAATGATATGAGTTTGCTAATTTTTGTTGGCATTTGCCAAATATCAATCAGCCATGTTGGCCAAAAAACTTCGGGATATTTCTGTAACCTTTGCCAATATGCATACCTTTGACTATTGCAAGATTTTTGTAAATATTTAATTAAAGCATACAAAGGAATCGTGTGTGCAAAAGAGTTACATACTTGATTGGTACTGTGACACCGAATAATACCCGAGAAGGCCGCCCCCAAGTGACAGGACAGGTTTTTTTTAACACCATGTACCTATACTTAATTTTTCTAAATTTACTTGTAGTTAATGCCCAGGTACGACTGTTGTCAATTTCCAGGAGTCCACTTGACAGAAGTACGACCCGGAAGGCCGTCTGGAGAGTGCTTTGTTGAAGTGGAAACCCAGCAAGATGTTGAAGAGGCCCTCAAGAAAGATAAAGAAAACATGGGGAAAAGATACATTGAAGGTAGACTATACTAACAAAGTAATTTATTTACAGCTGTTTATAGAATGACAAGAGTACAGTAGTCACAACTAGGGCATGTAATATCGGATGAGTTTCGATTCCGGAACTGAGTTACGATACTACTGGTTCGATTCCGGAATTCCGGAACCGGTTCCGGAATTAGAAAAAAGTATAGGAAATAAAAAAAAAACAATAAATAGGCATTAAATTGTTTTGTTAAATAGAATCATTATAATAAAAACTAAATAAATCGACAAAAAATTGACTGAGATCAATTTAACAGCCTTCTATTAGGTTTTTCATAAATATAACAAAAAATAATAACTTTTCAATAATATACATTATATAGCAAAATCAACGTGTGCTAGCTATTTGCAATTGCAATGTAGCTCATTAACTATCTAATAAAATTACGATGAATATAAGATTCAACAACTCACAATGAACAAAATCAACAAGTTCTGTTCTTCTGAGATCATGAAAATAGGTTTAAAGAACAAAACTTAAACATAAATTAAAAAACTCTAAACCTAGGTACGTTGTTTTTTTGGAAATTGAGATCTCTAAATCAACTTAAACTAAAAAGAAATATAAAGTAAATAAGACAAGAATCACTTTTTAAAAAAAGATCGCTCTTCTTGATAATGTGTTCTCAAGAGTATCAGAGCATTTAACATTTTGTCTGAGAGCGAGGAAGTGGGCGTGGATAAGCCCCGATGGTTCAACCAAAAATGAGATCGACTTCATCATGGCGACCAAGAAGCATATATTCGATGATGTCTCCGTGATCGGCAGGGTGAAAACCGGGAGTGATCACTGTATTGATAAAGGCACATTGAATATCAATGTTAAGCTCGAAAGGTCTCGTCTGATGAAGTCCACGCTCCGTCCAGGGTCCACCCAAATCCAGAACCCCGAATACTTTCAACTCAAACTGCATTATCGCTTCCAGTGCCTCGCCGAATGCGAAACTGCGGACGAGATAAACAATGGGTTGGTGCAAAAAAATAAAAGAAAAACTATCCACGCAGTGGGGTCCAAGTTCTTTAAGATCCCACGCCGTTCAAATCCTCTAAAGCTCTCCAATACAACCATTAAGCTAATGGAAAACCGGACTGAGATGAGACGGCAATCTTCAGCTGAAATGTCGGAATATGCCGAACTCAATAGACGAATCTCGAAATCCATGCGACACGTCTTGCGTTCCTATAATACCGCATGTATTAAGGACGCAATTGAGCGGAACCAAGGCTCTAAAGTGTTCGCAAAGAATTCGTCTATTGGGCGTAGCGAAATGACAAAGCTGAAGATCGATAACGGCAGTGTCATCTCTTCGAAACCGGAGATATTAAGAGAGCTTGAGAGATTTTACGGACAGATACACATACACCTCAACACGGGAGCTCATTGCTAGAACAGCTCAGGATACCAGAGCCAAACTAACCCGACACTACACTGAGGACATCCCAGACATCAGCCTGTGCGAGATTAGAATGGCTCTCAAACAGCTCAAGAATAACAAGGCGCTGGGTGAAGACGGAATCACATCAGAACATGTGAACGTGATAACACTTTATTGAAGAATTAATTGTTAATTAGCTGTTTTCGAGAGTCATTACGAACCGTCTCGAACGCAGGTTTGGTGAATTCCAGCCTCCCGAACAAGCCGGGTTCCGAAAAGGCTTTAGCACCGTAGACCACATACATACGCTCCGCCAGATCATACAGAAGACCGAGGAGTATAATCGGCTATTATGTCTAGCGTTTGTGGACTACGAGAAAGCCTTTGATTCAATCGAGACCTGGGCGGTATTGCAGGCCCTCCAGCGGTGCCATATTGACTATAGGTACATCGAAGTGTTGAAGTATTTGTACAGCAACGCCAGCATGTCGACTATCTAGTTAGGTCGGTCCAACTTCGACAAAGAGGTCGCCCGAAGAATCCAACTCGGATGGGCAGCGTTCGGGTTACGCGAAATCTTCTCATCCGAAATACCGCAGTGCCTGAAGACGAAGGTTTTTAACCAGTGTGTGTTGCCAGTGATGATATATGGTACTGAGACGTGGTCCCTAACTGTTGGCGTTCTGGGTAAGCTCAGAGTCACATAACGAGCTATGGAGAGAGCTATGCTCGGAGTTTCTTTGTGCGACAGAATGCAGAATGAGGAGATTCGCCGAAGAACCAAGATCACGGACATAGCTCTTAAAATCTGCAAGTTGAAGTGGCAATAGGCAGGCCACATCGCTCGGCGAACCGATAACCATTGGGGAAGAAAGTTTTTCGAGTGAGGACCACGACCGGAAGACGCAGCGTAGGTAGGCCTCCCACTAGGTGGACAGACGACATTGTGCGCGTCGCAGGTAACCGGTGGATGCAAATCGCCAATTGTCGTTCATTGTGGCGGCGTTCGAAGGGGGAGGCCTATGTTCAGCTGTGTTGCGGTTACAAAAGCACACGAAAATACCCTTTCGCTCTCAACACTTGTGGGAAGAACATCTTAAATATAATTGTATGCCTTTGTCAAATAAATACCACATTCTCCACCAGTATCGTACATGGCTTTCTCAACTTTAATGAGTATCGGATTCCGATATTTAATGTAATATCGTATAAAATATCGTAATTGTAAATCATCCGAAATTCCGGAGTTACGAAATCTCGGAATTCCGGGATCCATGCCCTAGTCACAACGGATGTTTGTGTGTCTGAAGTTGGCTGCAAGATGCAACACAGTAGCTATTTTTGTGTTTTTACTCACAATTGTACTTGTGCAATGGTTTGCCAAACCTAACTTCAGAAACACAAAGTCTGATGTGACTACTTTAAGTAACATAGTGCAAATATTGTACAGTATATCATTTAGTGCAAATATTGTACAGTATATCATTTGTTTTATTCAGTTTTCTCCACTGACCGTCAAGACATGGAATGGGCCCTGAATGCCATGCGTCAAAGTGAGAATGGCTTTGATGACGTACCCAATGTCAGCGATGACATGGGTATAGTTAAATTACGGGGCCTCCCTTTTGGTTGCTCCAAAGAAGAAGTCATACAATTCTTTGACGGTAAGTTCGCTTCACAATCACTCTTAAGATCATATTGCCTCAATGGGGATATAGGAAAATGGTGGCTGTGCTGTGGGTGTTATGAACTTGTATGTAGTTAAATTACTAAGATCCTAGACTACTATAGTCAGGACTACTTGGACACTCAAATGTGTTTTTAATTTTGATGTCTAATTATGTGAATCCCTATACTGTTAAATAGGAAAATGTGAGTTGGTCAGAAAGTTATTTGAACTGCCTACACATTGACCACTACTTGATGACCAAAACAAGTTTATGCATTTTTGTGTGACAATAACAAAAGTAGATTAAAAAAAATTGAGAAAATAATGTATTGCTACAACACTCATTGTAAATATTTCACGAATTTGACATGATTAAAAAACTTATTTTTACATCAATTTTATATATTTTATTTTTGCAATGTATCAAAGAGAATATACAGGTTCAATTTTAAGATACTAAAAATCTCTTAGGGGTAAATTCTCTACATCATAATGTACAACAATTTGTTTTCATCACATCACAATCACTTTTAGTAATTCACCATTTTTACTGACTTGTTAATTAATAAATGCGATTAGAAAAAAAATTGTTCCGTTATTAGTATGTAATGTCTCATTGCTAAAATCAATAAATGCGTAATAATTAGTACAAGGCACAAGGTCCTCAGAGAGACTAGCGGCTGATATTATATGGTCAAGTGTGCAGGTCGAGCCAGACCTTCAAAATAAGCGTGAAAATCAAACATCACACTTGTTCCAAAAGTATCTGATTAAACCAAGTCAATTTTGTGTCAAGAATGTATAAATAGTGCACCCACAGCCGGTCACCACCTCCACAAACACATATAACATGATCTTTTCATTGCACGTCGGTTGGGGCAGGGCTGACCGTCGCCCCGGGCGGTGTCCACTTGCTCTCGGACTTCTCGGGGCGGGCCTCGGGCGAGGCGTTCGTACACTTCGTTGACAAGGAGAGCGCACAGGAAGCTCTCAACAGGGACAGGGAGAAAATAGGACACAGGTGGGGGGCTATGTTATTTACAATTTGCGTGTGGTTTGCGCAAGGCTGTGTTGGGAATGCGCAGTAAATGGAAAGGTTAGCACTTAGTGAGCGTGTCTTTATTAATCAATGCAGTGTTTTCATAAAGTACATTGTTATAAAAATTTGTTAAAATCTTGATATTTTACTACAGAATAGCTAGCAATAGCACGGGTAACATATCATATACTTAGTACTTATTTACATCATACTTAGAGCTGTTCCATAAAAAGTTTTTCAATCCTACAATTGAGACATTGTGTTTGTTTAGTGATTAAAATATTCTTTTTTTAGTGTATCTGTAATACTATAATAATAAATCATTTCAATTTATCCCTTGCACTTACTATCATGTGGTAACGCAGTCAAGCTCTAGCTACTATTAAAAAAATATACTAATACTACTTTCTGTTTGTCTTTTAAGAGATTAGTTATCAAAGAATTATGTTAAAATCACATTAAGTATTAATTGAAAATTGTATTATATTGGGTAGGATAACATTTCTGCACATGCCTATCAAAGCGAAGTAAACCATGACAGCAATATTAATATTTGGTGTAGAGGGAAGTATGGGACCTCCTATGTTATTGGTCTTGCCATTAAAAAAACCTTTTTATTTTCTTTTTCCCAATAAAGCATGATAAGATGGCCAGTAACAAATTGGTGGGCGTCTAGTGGAACTTATAGGATTCATGTATTGGAGAAATTGTATAAAAAAGAGTTTATTGCACTTTTGTAATGCTACTACTTTGTATTTATTGTGTTTGGATTTGTCTTGGACACGTAAATCTAAGCAAATCTCATTAACCAATCTTTGTTATACCACAAAATATAGAGTATACTGTCTGTCTGGCTGGTTGAACATGGGACATACTCAAGTATATAACAATTCAAGGTCTTAAGTAACATACAAAAAAGTTGAATGAAATAAATACTTATAAATAACAAAGAAAACCTTAATTACAATAATGTGCAACCTTGCACTGGGTGTCTTCCGTCGTAACGCGGCTTTTTACAAAGAAAGAGATAGCCGACTTGAAGATTTTAAATAAATAAGTATTAAAACTTATTGCTACGTACCGAAAATCTGTTTAGAGATGCGCGCGGGTGGTTGGCCATTTTTGATTGATAATTATTTTAAACATTAAATACCTATTTTTATTACATTTTTAGGACGAGAATCAAGTAGTGAGAGCCCTGTATTAATATGTACCATGTTCAACTAGTCACATGGTATTATAAGCTAATAAAGACTGATTACTTATTCAGGATATAAACAAGATAATTTTAACAAGTACATAATTAGTTGTTAATCTAAACACAATAAATGTCGTTAAAATAGTACAAATCAAGATATTACTATACTATTGGATGTTGGAATATACATTTTTAATCTTATATGCAGTCCAACAATAAATCCTCTGCCTAAAAATAATGAAGTCACATTTTATCCAAACTGAAATAATGTCGTCCAAAGATGAAATGCCGTATGTACTAAAAAAATTGCAAATACCAAGTTATGAAAGCGTAACATAATTAATTTTGTGTCTTTAGGTTACTACCTAAACTTTCTGAAAAATGCCCATTTAGACATTTCCTTTGGATGACAGAATAGATGCTCTTCTTTCGTGTAAATATGATTATGTTAAATTTGTCCAGTAAGCAACATCCACTGCCCTTTGATTTGGTTCACGCAAATCTAAGAGCAGTGGATAGGTTTTAACAGTATCTCCTTTAGTCAATTGCATTGAAACCCAAGCGTAAAGTGTATCTTGTATGTTCAACGAATGGTGGCATTGCAAAGTGCAACAGTGATTGGTTGTTGAGCTGTCAAAGGTTGGGAGCGAGGGACGCGGGGCGAGGGGCGAGGGCGACGAGCGAAGAGGGCAAGAGGACTGGATCTACGTTATCATATAGTTTTATGCAGCGTGGTATTGGTTAAGACAATAAAATTAGTTTTTTCAGAATCCTCTGTACATTTAAGAATTTTGTAGTTTTGTTATGTATTCAGAAATGATAAGATAAATTGTGTTATGTTAAAGTATTGACGTATTAAGTCGATTTATTAAAACTTAAGTATAGTTTATGATGAGACACAATAGCCGTAATAGTTTAATGCAGAAGAAGAAAAACCTTATAGTTGAAAACATTTTCAAAACTATTTGCGTGGGTTAGTACAGACGCGTTTGAAAGTACGCAAATTAAAAATAAACAACGGAATCAGTCGTTTTCACGACCATGGTCACAACGAATGTTGCAAGTTCGATCCTTGAGCAATCCTGACAAAGTAGGCAACATCATCTGTTTTATGGACCTATGTGTTCTCGTCATGTATATGTACAGATATATAACAGGGAAATTGTCTTATTGATGATGAAAACACCAGTTTATGTATTACAAACAAGCATTATACAGGGTGTTTATAAAATCCCTGTCCGATTTGTATGGGGACTTTTGACATTGCCAATTCAAATCACGAAAAATACTTGTAAGATATTTAACAAATTATTTATATAGGTATGATTGTATTGCGACACCAAATAATACCCTCAACGATCGGACACGGTTTTATTAACACTTTGTATAACTGTAACCACCTGACATGGCGCGGATCCTTTGTCACCTAGCGCAATCGCGCTCCCTATTATACAAGATGCCGATATGATCTCCTGCATGCTTCAACAGGTTGAATCCATCCCCGATACACTACCGATTCGTTTATATATTACGTAAGAATTATTGTTTTTTTTTTTAAATTTATTATTCTATTGTTCGCTATTTCTTGTAGATTCTAAAGTTGCCATATATTGAGCATATATGGATTGGATAATTCTTCCTGTTGGTATATTATTTACTCGTCTCGTTTTGATTTATACATACGAAAAATGTTTTTGGAGCATTCGGTTTTACACCGTCCTTGTGCGTATATTTTGAATACAGTGTTATTTATTATGGGTATTACTTTAAAAACTATTCAATACATCTTATTATGATAAATACTCCACCACAATGAAAGCTTTTGGGTAATCAAATCGGCATCCTGTATAATGTCTTGTCACACGATAATGATAGTAAACAGTGTACTGAAAGCAAAATTAATACGTAGGTACATAGAAGTATTCATGAGCTCGCCGGACGAAGCGCGCTCGTACGGCTCCCGGATGGAAGGCGCGTTCCGTGCCAACAGGGGCTCCTACCGACCCACTCCGTATGACCGGAACGACCGGTTTGGAGGCCGGTTCGCTGGCAGGGGCGGAGGTGGAAGAGGAGGCTCATTCGGTAGGGAACACTTTAATCTTTCTTTTTTACAGGTACATGTTTTATTATATGTAAGTTTGGGTTTGATGATGTTTTTATTAGAGATGATAAGGGCCTTGTGTGTTGAAACAAAAGAGACAGCAACTGTTCATAAAGTACTGGTCAACCCTAGTACACACGGGGACGCCACAACCTAGACTGTTTGGACTTTGAAATATTAGAAGTTGAACGGTGCGAAACGCTCACACGTTTCGCACGCGTGCGATATGTTGTTATTTCGTCACACTCGGTGCGTTCGGCCGTCGCATGTCCCGTCCCTTTCCAACAATTCTCTGTGTTGTATGTACCGTAGTTATTGTTATATATACAACGTGTTACAAAATACCCCGTAAAAAATATAGTTAATTATCAAAGCCAAAAATTTTGTCAACCCTAAGGTTAGGTTAGGTTAGCCCTGTAAGGTTAGGTGTTTTAAATTTTTTGTCGTTCCGCGAATTAGGTAGGAATGTAGGCAAGTACATTCTGCGTAGTTTACTTATTAACTTTACTGAAATAGGGTTTGCAAATCAGTGAAAATAATATTATTTTATTTATTTTTGAAGTGAAACTTCTTATGCGACTTCCAAAAATGTTATCACATAACGCGTTAAGCGTTAAATGAATCACCTTAACGCGTTATCGCTTAACGCGTTAAGTGATAGGTGTTAATCGATAGGCGATAGGCGTAAATTTGTTAAGGTTATGAAAGCGCTCATGTGACGCCGTCACTGAGTAAGTGGGTGAGGGTCAGTGGGTTTCAGTGGGTTTCAGTGGGTTTCAGTTGGTTTCAGTGGGTTTCAGTGGGGTTGAGTTGAGTTAGTGTGTGTGTGTGTGTGTGTGTGTGTGTGTGTGTGTGTGTGTGTGTGTGTGTGTGTGTGTGTGTGTGTGTGTGTGTGTGTGTGTGTGTGTGTGTGTGTGTGTGTGTGTGTGTGTGTGTGTGTGTGAGTGTGTGAGTGAGTGAGTGAGGGACCGACCGACCGACCGATCGACTGAGCGAGAATGAAGTTTCACTTCTTCCGCGCGGAGGGACTCCACGCACGCACATTTTTTTTACGGGGTATTTTGTTACACGTTGTATAATCAGCTTACATCAGTCCACTGCTGGACATAGGATCTTCTCTTCCAGTCACTGCAAGTATATTGTCGCTCCACCTGAGTCCAACGCTACGTTTTCCGGCTAGCGGTCTCCACCCTAAACCCTGTCTACCCCAACGATCATTGGTCAACAACCTTCAAAACATAGCCAGAAGTCTGGAAACTGACATGGCCCGTGTATTGCATGACCTTGTTCAAAGTAAAGTCTAACTTACTAGGCTCACCTATCTCTCCGGATGTGTCTGGCTACTTCCTATTGGATTGTGAGAGTTAAGGAAGAAAGCTCACCTATGTCTGCGGAGTCATATGTGCGCTAATAGTATCACATAAGATATTATAATGCTGAGTAGTAGGGTGGGTGACTTGTCAATGATTTTTGAAGTGAAAACTTCTTTAGCGGCGTTGTGCACTTTATTGTGACGGGGAAAAATGTTAAATTCGCGTCATATAAATTGTCATGTATACGATAGCGCATATGAATATTGTATTTTACCACATAAATGATAGTACTTTTATACTGATAGTTAAAGCAATTCGTACAAAATTATTCCCTAACCATTCCAAAATATCAAAAATGTACAACGTTAATATTCAAGTTTTCACTTCTGCCGGTACACCCGGAGTGCATCCTGTTATTTCTTTTATATTACCAAGGTGGTAAGCAAGCGTGAGGCCCGCCTGATGGTAAGCAGTCACCGCAGCCTATAGACACTAGCAACACCAGAAGAATCACTAGCGTATTGCCGACCCTTAAGACATTAGATATTAAGCCTTTGTGTCTGGTGATTTCACCAGCTACAGTGCCCTTCACGCCGGAACACAGCAATGTTTGCACACTGATGCTTGGAGGCAGAATATCTGACACTGCGGTGGTACCTACCTGGACGGTTTCTTGCACAAGGAACCTACCACCTACTAAACAGTGACCACATTCGTTTGGACGCTATTTAATGACGGGGGTACGATTGTGTTAGGTGGCGGTTTCGGTGGCGGCGGCCACGGGGGATTCCGCAACCGCGGGGGCGGCGGTGGCGGCGGTGGCGGCGGCGGCAACCACTGCGTGCACATGAGAGGGTTGCCGTTCAAAGCCACGCCACAGGACATCGCATACGTGAGTACAACTTAGATCTGAAGACATAATTTTATTAACCTCCGACCAACAAACGATGTTATAAGTTTCCCGCCTATGTCTATCCGTCGTCTGTCTGTACGTCTGTCTGTAGCATCGTAACGCTCCAATGAATGGACGGCGGTTTGAATGCGGTTTTTTTTATTTAAAGTTAGATGATTCTTAGTTATGTTACTCGAAAATCGGTTCAGCCGTTTGAAGATCATCAGCTCCTTTCCGGTTCGGTCCGGTCATGGGATCTCTTCAGCAGTAAACCTAGACCCACCGAATTTGGGCACGTTGGATAGGTTGCGACGAGTAGTAGGTATAAATCATGATCAGTGATCTCGCATGACTGATTGCAGATAGCAAAAAAATAATAATAATAAAGTAGTAATAGTAAAGCCATAACCATATAATTGAGCAAATCTGGAACGGATCATGGTCATTTTGAGCCCACTTTGTACGTAAACGTAATAAAGATGAGTGATACGACGTTGATAAGCTCTTTTTGAGTCGGTCATAAGTTACTATAGCAACAAGTGTCAATTCACTGTCCGTTTTTAAATATATCCTTTTAATTACTGTTATTTTATAAGTATCTATAGAAATAATCAACATTCAAAGTCAAATCACTCCGATCGGACAATGATTGGAAGACAAGTGCCATGGTTTTACTTATTGAAGATGAAAATACCATCCTAACAATATCATTTTTATTTTTATTTTTGGTGGCCCCAGAGTCCATACTATTCTACCCATCACCCTTTAAGATTTTGTTTTCCTTCATAGTTCTTCAAACCAATCTGGCCAAAGAATATCAATATGCTCTACGATAACAGCGGGAGGCCTTCCGGCGAAGCTGACATCGAGTTTGAATGCCACGAGGACGCTATGAGGGTATGGTTATAATAATAATATCTTGGGACATTCCACACACGGTCATCTGATCCCAAACTAGGCAGCGCCTGTACTATGGAAACCAGACAACTGATACTTGTATCTATTTTTTTTTAATACATTAAAGATAACACCCAGATACTTGGTGGGAATTGTACCCACGACCCATTGCGTAGCAGCCAGGGTGTCTAACCACTAGACCAACGAGCCCGTCAAAGTCGTTATACTTTTGTATATTACTATACTAGCGCACTTGACCAGCGTGGTGGACTATGGCCTAAGCTCCTTCATCTTGAGGGGAGGCCCGTGCCCAACAGTGGGACATAAACAAGGGCTGATGTTATTACTATACTAGTAACCCGCCCCGCCCCGCCTTCGCTTTTTGCATCAAGTGGGACTGCACTAGCTTAAGTAGTAAAAAAACGTAGTGTAAGCACGCATTTTCTTGTCTCCACAGGCGATGAGACGCGACAAGAACAATATGGACCATCGCTACATCGAGCTGTTCCTGAACTCTTCACCGAGCGGCGGCCTCGGTGGCGGCGGCGGCGGCGGCGGCGGCTTCAAACCTAACAGGAACTTCAGGAACTACTGACTCCACCGCTAGCGTGGACGGCTATCGGATAACACACCTTTTTCGATACAGTTTATACAGTACGTTAAAAATACCCTGTCCGATCGCTGAGGGTAGTATTAATTATACGTATACGGGCTGACTGGTTGAACATGAGACATAGGTACTCAAGTATCATCGCACTGCTAGATGAAAACTAGATCAACTCAAAAAGTAGGTATTATTGAGTTAGTAATATATTCAAATTCCTTATTTGATTACCTACACGGCAATATAACTCACGTAATTGTACTTTCAATCATCGTCGTGGGATGGCGCTAAATGTGGCTTTAGTTGAATTATCTCAGCTGGTACAAAACTAAGGTAACCGAAAATTTTATATCTTTTCAGCTATTTATCATTCTATGTAACAGTTATATTGAATTTAATAAGCCTAATAAGGAACCCTTTCTGGAAGTTTCATTACATTTTCGATATAATGTCGTAGGCATGCCAAAATCAGTTTTTCGTTGTTTCTAAAAAATAAGGTATTTTAGAGTTGCACTAGTTTTCATCTAGGGGTGCGATATGTATAATGAAGTTAAATGAAATAAATAACAGAAAAATCCTTATTTACAATAAAGTAAGATTGCACTATATAGGTGTTTCCGTCGTTACGCGGCAAAGAAAGAGATAGCCAACCGGACCGTTGTAAACAACTTAGAAAACACACAAATTTTTTTTTTGAGGCGCGCGCGGGTGACTGTCTATTTTTTAATTGATAATCAAGTCAAAAACTATTTTTATTACATAGGACGAGAATCGGGTACTGCGGATCTAAAAAGGCAACTTTCGGTGAATCATAATGTAAGTTATGGTTTAATTTTTATTCGTATGGCAGCATTCTCACCAAATATGAATCTACTAATATATTAATTGAGCATGATTCACCTGAAATGTGTGATCATTTTAAAGTTATAGTAATTTGGAAAGATCTGCTGGGAATGCGGAATACGAATACTTTTCAGATGAAATGCTTTTTAAGTCCGCTGAGCGCCCTTTATTAATAAGTCCCATGTTCGGAAAATCAGCCTGTATAGCTCATTAGTTAAATATCTCTTAATATTTACGTCCGTTTTGTGTTACGTTTTGTCCTGATTTGTTCCAAAATATGAATATTCCCCTTACTGATGGACAGGGGCTTTTTAACACACTGCCGTACTTACAGATGTCAATTAAAGTTAATGATCATTAATCCAAAATCGGATTATTTCGACACTCGCAGCCAATTAATACTTCATACTATGATGGTTGATCCCCAAGACGCCTATCCCCAAGCGTGGGATTATGGCAACCCCTCCCTTCTAAGGGCCTTTTGAGGCCTTTGCTCAGCTGTGGATTAAGAATCTGATAGAGATATCAATTATCTCGAACTTAATGGAAAATAAGCTTAAAAGGCACAGAGAGTCGAAATAAATAGATTAAAAAAATGGCTTAGTTAGAATTAATGATAACTGAGGTTTGTGAGTGCGGCAATAAGATTATCATTTTGAAGGGGCTGACTCAAAACGAAATTAGTTTTAAATTATATTTAAAATCTTATTTTTTAAGATTGTAAGGGATCCTCGCACAGTTGCGCCTGTATACTCCAGATCTTATACTTTCCAATAATAAGATAAGTTTTAAAACATCATAATTTCGCCTGCATGTCTGAAAAAGCCTAACTAGCTTTCGAATGACGTGTGAAGTTCGCCAACCCGCACTTGGCCATCGTGGTGGACTATTGCCAAAGCCCCTTGATCTTGAAGGGAGGCCCGTGCCCAGCAGTGGGACATGAACAAGGGCTGGTATATATATCATAATTTCGCAGACACTTATCTCTTGTGGAAATAGGATCATCATATATTATATAGGGCTATTTTTTAAGAGCTGTAGAAGTTCACATCTGGTCTTTGTTGTGTAAATGTGGGCACGCGCATTCTACACGGTCGCTCACTAATGCGAGGATTCATATTGTATGTGTAATTAAAAATAAAATTATTTAACGAATTTTTCGTTTATTATGGTTGCCGTGACACTTTGTCGATACAATATTGTATGTCTCATTTCATCTTTGGTGTGAATGGTGGTTAACTAAGAACTGTACATTGTGTGTACATGAATCAGGTTCCGTTATCGCCTGATCAACGCGCAATGTGTTTTAAAGTGGGCCATAGCGTGAATTTTCCGTAAAAGTAGTTTTATATTAATGTTTTAGTATTCGCGCGTAAGTATTAGATATTAAAGATTTATTACTTAAACACATACTTTTGTCAGATCTTTTCTACATATAACTTTTTGTGAAGGAAATGCAAGACGAGCGTGGTAGTCTGGTCTTCCCTCGCTGCCCTATAGAAAACCCTTTGGATTTGGATAGAAATATCTTCATAGCGAATCTCTGAAAATAGACATCGCCTTTTGAAGCAAGAATTTTCTATAGACAGGGCACGTTTCATTTGCGGGTCGCATTCATAGGTTGAAGGTTTGATTATTTTTTAAACTTATAAGGTTTCACGCACACTAAACCTTTTTTGATGTAAGTCATTTTGTATTAGTGTTTTGCATTAAAAACCAGAAAAGTACATGCAGAGATTAGAAAATATGAGCTCGATAAAAATTACATAAGTAATTTCTAGTAAATATTTGTATACACAACCCTTATGGTATATAGTGCTCTCAGTTCACAAACAAAAAACTCAATATTAATTTTGGGTTCCAATCATACCTAACTGACTTAATTTTATAACGAGGAGAACTTCTCGTCTGCGTGGACTGAAGGCACTATCTGCTATATCATTTTACCAGTCACATTGAAATTGTCACTGTTTGAATACTGTAAATCTACCTCTACGATTGACTAATGTAATAAAAGGATTGATGAAATTTATTAAACAGTACCTACCCGATATATCGGACTTTTATTTTTTCATAAAGTTCTCACTGTGTACATATTTTAATTAGAGTAATCACAAGGATTTGGAATACCTACTCAATAATATGTTATGTGTAAATCATTGGAAAACAAATGCATTTTGTGCTAATCACTCGCATATGTCCTTAGGTCCCGAGGCCTGATTTTTATAATCAATAGGTTTGAGCTTGACCACAATCTCACATGATGGTAAGTGAAGATGTGGTCTTGGATGGACCGCGCTTACCCATAAGATGCCTGTTCACTCTAGACTTATACCACCACATCTAATAGCAGTGTTATTATAATCTTACATTACACGGCAACAACACGTTGTTTGTAGTTCTGTCACTTTAAAACAAGTTAGTAAGGCTTTATTCACACCGAGATGGCAGCGGCGCGGCGAGCATTTTCGACGTGAAAGAATTTTAAACTTTAGCTACCTACTTGAAAGACCAGTATCGCTTGAAAAGCTCAAAATGACGCCTCGAGCAGCCACTCGCGTTTTCTCAGCGCGGCGTCTCGGTAGCGGAGTTTCCTTGTAGAATGTACAAACTAGACTCAATATAAGGCGCCCGGCGACATGAGCCTGCTCTGCCAGCTGCCCCTACAGCTTCACACCCTACAACGTTATGTACTACAACTGGCAACTGTAGTCCTGCCCCAAGGATTGCCATGGACATACTGCGGCGCTCGTACAGGAGTAGACAAGAGGTACCTACCTACTACGTGAGTGAGTAGACACTGAAATATTAGCAGAGTCAGGAGCGTAGCTACCACCGTATCAGTTATACGGGACTCACGGACACCAGAGACCTCGTTTACCTTTCATTTGGGCCCTCAACAGATTTTTTATGCAGAGCCCGTCTAAGGCAAGCTACGTCATTGAAAGAGTATCCAAATGTACGCGACAGGTCAACAATCTGGGAGGTTCACGTAAGACCCCGCTCATTGCGGGGTTTCCCCTCCCCCGCTTCTCAACTCATACCCCGATTGCCATGTCGACCTGTCGCGTACTGTACCTGCTGACTGGAAGTAGATGGACTATGAGAAATGTTTTTATCTCGCGGTCCCATTAATTGGAAAACCAGAAGGAAGCTTTTTATTTTTACGGAGGGCCTATTGCTGGTGTATAGAGGCACCCTGGCTGGCTAAAGGCTAATTGGTGACACTAGGTTAGTGCAGGCCAATCTTCAAAATTTAGAGGAATACCGAGAGGCTAGCAACTCTGCGCTACGGGATGCATTTTGGAGTGTGCGCGCAGGAATTACATACATGATTGATCCCATCTTCACCCTTCTATCGTCGGACGACGAGGCCTATTCCTAGTAGTTCTACATGTATGACTACTAGGAAAAAAATCCTACTAGTTCTAAAATCATGTAGAACTGAACCGCCGTAATCAATGGACGTATAGGACGAAGGTTGCCCGTTATTTAGGGCTCCGGAAGGTCTTACGAGCGAGACGTTGGGTGGCCGCTTGGCGTCCTTCTTCTGGGACATGACTCACAGAAGGTGGCCATACAGCGACTATACCAACCGCATACCTACCTCGTGAACATACCTTCGGTCGGAACGAACGGTTTTGCTTCGGCATTTTTAACGCCAGGCTGATTAAAATGTGTCTTCAAGGCTTTTCATAATCTAGGTCGCTTTACCATCCCTGTAAATAGCCGCTCTCATAATAAGTATTAAACTAAGTAGGTACTTTCTCTTGAGCTGCTGAGATAGAAAACCGGGGGCCTTACCATGAACTCTTATAGCAGGGCAGTTTAACACGAAAAGTGACCTGTCTTACTTATGTACCTACCATGAGCGCACTAATTAGCGTGACATTAATATTGTCACGTGACCACTCACCTGTTTGAATGACGTAATAGCTGTGTGGCCTGCTAATTAGTGCGCTCATGGTAAGTACACAGGACACTTTTCGTGCTATAAGAGATCATGGTAAGGCCCCTGACCGCAACAAATACAGCTTTTCACCTTATAGGTGATATTAAAACATTTTTGAATTATCTACTGTTTATTACTGGCTATGAAAAGATTTTAGTTGTTCTGACAAGTAATAGATGCATGCAGCTCGGTGGGGGCGAGCCGTCGGGCCGGGCGCCGCACCGGTCGCCAGCTAGTCGGCCGCCACCGCCGCCACCCATCCAATGTGCCAAGCCCAAGGTCGCTACACTGCCTTCGCTACTATTGTAGGTATTCTCTTTGTCCTACAATGTGCGACGGACCGACGAAACTTAATGGACATTGTTAAATTTTCTGTTATTTGAGGTGGAAAGGTGTTTTTAGATGAAAGGTTATAAATGTTTGTCCTGTCAGAATCCGTATATTTCTATCAATAACCTGGTAGTAATCGTAATTAACAGTTTAGTACAAAAGAAGTAAGTACCTAGGTATTATGTGATCACGCGCACAATGATGATACT
Source organism: Furcula furcula (assembly GCA_911728495.1). Lineage (NCBI taxonomy): Eukaryota > Metazoa > Arthropoda > Insecta > Lepidoptera > Notodontidae > Furcula > Furcula furcula. Next base: position 2,214,534 of record OU452254.1, on the reverse strand, counting down.
GCGCGGATCAGTTGACCTCCTGCCCCTACCCCGGATCTAGGGGTCAAACCGGGGCACCCGCCCCGAGCGGTAGTTTCACGGGGCGCCATAATTCTGGCGTATTCAGGGAATAATATGTTTAAAAATTAAAAAAACCTTGCTCCACCGCAGCGCCTAGCATACCTAAGAAGCCTGGGTCGACTGGTAAGAAAAAGGCGCCACACAGGCCCACACCACAGGTTAACTAGTGGATTTGAGATAAGTGATTTTTTTTAAATTAAGTAAGTAGTAATTTATCTTATCTGAATCGCTGAAAAGGGGCGCCACTCATCCACCCATCAAGTTTCTACCCCGGTTTGAAAAAATTCTAGATCCGGGGCTGTCTGCTCCATCTATCCTTTGTGTCATCATCATCGGCAGCCGAAATGCCCACGCTTGGCAGGCGTCTTGGGGATCGCAGTATAGGTGATAGGTAATCCAATAGAAAGACGCTAATGCGGGTAATTAATACCTTTGTATTGTCATAATAGAATCCTGCGCAATCTCACACTAAACAAGCGTCTAGTCTCTGGTCTACTATAGCAACATTAGGGGTTTCAACATATTCATACATACAAAGGTTTGTCTAGGATGGGAATTGACTCTTGGCGTCTCTATTAAATGCGACTCTAAGGGTGGCGACGCGGTGTAGGCTCCCCCCGGAACGTGTTCTAGCCAGCGTCTGGCGCTGGAGAGACTCTGGCGAAGGTCCGAACGCCCAGAGTCTCTCCATGCCGTCGATGAAGACCACCGGGGAGGTTTTGGTGGGTAAAAATCCCACATAACTCGGTCTCCGCCCCAGCGGATACTGGGAACCTTTTGAAGGTTTCCTCGCACCGAATGCAAAAAAAGTGTGGGAATTGAACATTCGACCGTATAGGGGCTGGAGGCTTAACCTGTAGGTAGGTACACTACTTACGTCTGGACCCAGTAACTATAGCGAAGTTTCACACAGCGGTTCACTTTTTCGGTGTTCGAAGTTGCAACTTTTTTACCGACTTCAAAAACAGCCGGCAGTTCTTAATTCTTATATGTTTTTACCAAACTGTGGCCATTAAATGAAAACAAATGTGTGACGTACGTAAAGTTGCGGTTCCGTTAAACCACACCACGCCCCATAAAGAGTTACGAGTACATACCTATTACTTCTATCTAATCAAAATATTTAACTCCAGTACAGAAAGCATAATAATAATACCAGCCCTTGTTTATGTCCCACTTCTGGGCACGGGCCTCCCCTCGAGATGAGGGGGCTTAGGCCATAGTCCACCACGCTGGCCAAGTGCGGGTTGGCGGACTTCACACGTCATTCGAGAGCTAGTTAGGCTTTCTCAGACATGCAGGTTTCATCACGATGTTTTTCCTTCACCGAAAGCTAGTAACAATCGCACAAAGACGATTCGCACATGATTCATTGAAGAAATCAGAGGTGCGAGCCGGGGTTCGAACCTGCGCACCTTGTTTCCAAGGCAAGCGCTCGCCCACTGAGCTGTTACCGCATTACAGAAAGCATATCCTATGGAAAATTCTCCTATGGTGCCATGCTTAGGTACTATTGAAATCTGTCGCCGTTGCGTCGCGAGTACCTATCTATTATGACAGATCACAATAGGGCTCATATTACCACGACAGGCGAAAACATGATAATTACAAGACGTCACCTATGGGGGTTATGGGAGGTAAGTAAACAAGCATTGCAAGACAACGAGTGGGATCGGCGCCTAGTTATTTGTGCGCGACGGCGGGTGCCGCCGAGCCGCGTCGGCCCGCCGCCCGCCGGCGCCCCGCGGTCCAAACGAGCCGCGCCTAAGGACACAACCATGAGCGATAGCGGATTCGAGTGGAATATCAACGCACTAATAACTCAAACTCTTAATGTTAAACTGTAGCCGTGTCCAACAACAATACCGTAGATAAGGACGTTGTAGTGGTCAAAATATAAAGAACACTGGAACATACATACATACATACATAAAATCACGGTATCCCGTAGGGGTAGGCAGAGCCCAAGGGCCGCTTTTCGCCTCCGTGAGAAACGAGACGTGATGGGTGGCGAACCACATCGCCGCCATTTTGGTTAATTAAATTATTTATATGATTGACCATTGCGTTCTCACGAATAAGGAGGGAAAGGGAAGGATAGGTGTTGTGAAAAGGAAGATTGGCAATTTAGAGTGGGAAATAGGAAAAGTAGGATATAATACTGGAACAGTTGTAAAAATTACGAATTTTAACGTACCTAGTGATCCTGTAAATAATATGATAAATAAAATAATTACTCGTTAGCATGCGGAAGGGCTAGATGTGGGCTAGAATATATCTGTTCTGTTTTGATAACTTATAGTGACATCAATATGCCTGTAGTTAGCAACGGTTTGTTAATTTCGTAATTGATTATGTGGCGACCGAAAATTGTATGAAGTGATGACGTATGATGCGACGAATAAACCTATAGGAATGCCTACAGAATGGTGTGACGATAGCTTTTAATTTTTAACACCCGGCGCAAAAAGCATGGCATCTTCGCTCTCAAAGCATTTTTTAATGATCAGGATATCATATGAAATAGCTTTATTTTCACATTTAAAAGCAGAATTTTATTTTGGCTTATAATCAAAAATGTTAAAAAATGTTTTTTTGTCAATCTGAGGTATTAGACAAATACTATATAGCTTTAACACGTCCAACGAAGTTATGGAACACTCGGTGCGCGAGTCCGAGTCTGACTCGCACTTGACTGGTTTTTTTCACTCATTATGAGACATGTTCGACCTCAATTCCATCTGACGGTGTAGCAGTTTTAAACAGCAAAGCGCGCTAACGTATTAAAAACATAAGGACAAATACCCTATGTAGAGGAACTGTATTTTCCAAAACAAAAAATTTCCATAATATCTAACCGCTACCGCGTCCGCTTCTCTCTCCACTAATACACTACCTGCAGAGTGCCCCACTAATGATTGCTCATGATTTATTTGGGCAGCTCATTTTTATAGCCAGTGATTCCACCACGAGCTCAAGCGGACACCAGCTATTGTCAACCAGTTTTTGTCTCCGAGGACAATCGTGAGATCAATTCTCATGTCAGAGATGAGATTCCTTTTTTTGTTGAACTAATGACTTTATTTGGTTAAGTAGTTATGATAATCTCAGTCTGTTTTAAGTGTGTTAGTTTAACCTTCACGGTTATAAAAGAATAACCGGTCAAGTGCGATTTGGACTCGCGCACCGAGTGTTCCATCCCTTTTAAACTTATTTAACCTACCTCTTAAACTTATTTTACTGTTCGTCTAAACACACAGATAGCCAAAAACAAAACCGCAAAACAAAGTTTCTTGGTGGAGGTTTTTCAGGATCGGTTCTTTTTTACATTATTGATTATAACACAAAACCAGGTGACTTATACCAAAAGAAAAATCTGTTTTGAAATAGGTATAAATAGGTATCGTAGTAATCTCAATTTGAAATTTTGATGACCCATTTCGAACTCCAAAATCACTTGCGATGAGGTTGGGTAAGTAAGATCTAAAACTATTCCAAGTTTCAAATTTATAGCGTCAGTGGTTCCTGGAATATGGTGTGACAGACAGACGAATTCGTCTGTCTGTTTGTGAGACTTAAGTCTCTCCATAAGGGTTCCTTTTTTACCCTTTAGGTCTGGAACCCTAAAAATCGTGCAAGTAGAGCTACAAGACTGAGCAGGAGTCGCGTCGAATTATTTGACAGATTCTTGGATGATAGTAGAATGCTCTCCCGTGTAGCCTTGAGGTTCATCGGCTCACGAAGGATTCTTTACTCAATATAAATACACACATCAAAAGTGTCTAGGGATCAAGCATTTTTGGGCAAAAAAATGGGCAGAAGAACAATGGCGTTTCGTGTGCTTTTCTGATGAGTCTCGTTTTGGTATGAGACCGGATACAAGACGTATACGACACTGGAGAACCCCTGGACGCCAACAGCGATTAAAATCCTGCCAGGAAGTCCATCCTTATAGTGGTGGAACCATCATGGTATGGGCGGGTATTTGGATCGGCGGAAGAACTGAGTTGATTTGGATCAGAGGCAACCTCAACGCTCAAATTTATGCTGAGACGATTGTATCAGACGTCATCGTTCCTCTACAAGTGCAAATCGGTCCCTTATTTCAGTTAATGCATGATAATGCACGACCGCACACCGCAAGAGTTGTAAGACAGACTCTCGCCGCAGCTAACATCAATGTCCTGCCCTGGCCTGCTCAGTCGCCAGACTTGAACCCGATTGAGCATGCATGGGATATGCTACAGAGAAGAGCTCTGCCGAATATGGAGGGTATCCAGTCGCAAGAAGACCTTTTTTTGTTGTTGCAACGAACATGGGCGGCCATTCCACAGCGTGATTTGGATGAACTCATTTTGAGTATGCCAAACCGATGTTCTTGTGTTGTTAGTGTTCGCGGTAGAAACACGGATTATTAATTGTTTAAGTTACCCAATAAAATTTTAAAGAAAACTGTTATTTCAGTCTTTTTTTCGAACTTTTGTGTTAGTGGTTCAAATGTCAAAAATCCCTTTATTAGGAAAATGGCAAATTTCTTTATTAATGCAAAGGTGACTTGGTTTATCGTTACTGTGACAAACGAAAACACTTTATTTGATGAATCCTTAAAGAAAATTTTAATTAATATCAATCAGGAGAAAAGTTATTGCAAAAATATATGTTGATCCCTAGACACTTTTGATGTGTGTAATTACATAAATGCTTGACTGCATATTTATTTTATAAGCGATGCAGCAGCCGTGGTTGAAATGGAAGTGCAATAAATTATTAACAACAGGCAGCGAAACAGACGAACTATCTCTGAGCTCGCCAGTACAACGATTCCATATAGCGCTGCCAGCGTAACGCTGGCATGTTTATTCTTCCATATCCTCAAGAACACAATGGCATTCGAAGTTATTTGTGTTGGCTGCTAACACCAGCAAGACGGAGGTAAGTATCTGAAATAACTTCGAGTGGTTCCTAAGTTATGCCGATTTCTTCTTTGGTTCCACATAGAAATGAATGCAACAGAGGTATTCAAGAAGGAATGATTGGTCAATCGACAAATAGTCCGCCGCAGTGTCAGCTGACACTTCCGACTGTTTCTGCCGACAAGCAGCAGTGTGTAAACATTGCTGTGTTCCGATGTAAAGGGCACTGTATCCGGTGAAATTACCGAGCTTTACAGACTTAATAACTAACGTATCGTGTGACGAGATGCAGTGCAGTGTCGCTATCATCAGATGAACATCTTGCTTGTCTCATATTCAAATTGTACATGTGGTGAAACATCGAGAGCGACTTTTCTAGTAGTTTACGTTTTCAGCGTCCCTTTCAGGACGGGAAAGGACGGGGCCTTTCAGGGGCCTATTTGATTGGACGTTCAGTCTTATACAACCTATCTGACTTTCCATCCCGTCATCAAGAACAACCATTTAGCGAAGGTATTTCAGTAGAGGAATAGACCGGCCATAGTGGGATAAAAATTACCTTGAATCATGTTACTAGTTAGTAATAAGTCATTTCATTTAGTCTTGTACGCACTTAGCCGACATTTTTTTTCTGAAGGAAATATTTATAAATGCCTAATTCCATCGCCTTACGGATAAGTAAAGACGTAAATGGAACTGCATTATAGTGTGTCCCCTCATGGTTCGAGCATGGGAGAGTTGGAAGACGGCGTCAGAGGTCTCGGCGAGCCGGCGTCGAGGCAGGCGCCATCCGTGCAACGTGCTATTCATGTAAATCATTATCATATCTTGTTAGATACATTTTGGTTTTGCAAATTTAAAAATGTAGGCAGTAAAGAATGAAATATTGTTAAAAAATATACTTTAACCGACTTTCGAGAAAATAGGTAGGTAAGTAGGACGAACGTCGTGTGATCTGAATACATTTTCTGTGTTAATTATAATTAGTTAAATTAGTACCTAACTAATTGTCTATAAGTAATAGTATTTACTACCCATGGGGTGTCTGGGTATGAATAGCACCCTCCCATCTCCTCCCGTTAGGTGTTCGTAAGAGGCGACTAAGGGAAAACCAGAAGACGGGCAGCAGCGTCTTTTTATTAGATTACCTACCAGCTATACTGCGATCCCCAAGCCGCCTGCCAAGCGTGGCGATTATGGTGATGTGGGCTACTCCCACAATGGTAATCCCACCCTTCTAAGGGGGAGGCCTTTGTTCAGCAGTGGACATGTTTCAGCTGCAGATGATGATGTAGATGAAAAGTTATTAGTACAGTAAAAAAATGTGTGCATTTTAAATGAGGTTAATAAAGCTTTCTTCAAAAAATTATGAGAATATTTTCTCTCTTACGTTTTTCCTCCGCATAGTCACAGCATAGTCTACATATGCATGGGGGCTAATGTACAAAAATAAATCAATATTAGTTGTGTAGTTGTTTATAATAAACAGTCCGTCGGGAGCGCGTCGCGGCGGCGCCGGCGGCGGCGACGAGAGCGCGAGCGCCGCGGCGGCGCTTTGTGGCCGGGCCAGACAACACGCGATCTTGTGTGACGTGTTCGTAGGCCGTTTGAAGGTCGGAATAGGAAGCTGGGGCCCTACCACCACCTCTATTATATAGCATATAAGTATCATCTTATTTGACATGATGTAGAGACGTCAATATACGTAGTTTATAGCTCTGTCACTTTCTGTCAAGAAAGTAAAGTGACAATAATATTGGTGGATATGATAACGGAGACTTTACAATGGGGAAATTAACATGCACAATTTCTAATTTTAAGTGTGCAGAAAAGATTTTGAGATTGCTTGAAAATACGAAAAACAAAAAAGTTCATAAGTATATATGTATGCAAAAATAATAAATAATAATCAAAAGTTGGCTTCTCAAAATTCCTTCGTAAATGCTTACGGACAATCCACACACGGTCATCCGATCCCAAACTAGTCAGTCTGTATTATGGAAACCAGACAACTTATACTAAAACTTATATACTTAAGTACTTTTTGAAGTGAAACTTCATAAGCGACTTCCAAAAATGTTATCACATAACGCGTCAAGCGTTAAATGAAGCACCTTAACGCGTTATCGCTTAACGCGTTAAGTGATAGGTGTTAAACGATAGGCGATAGGAGTAAATTTGTTAAGGTTATGAAAGCGCTCATGTGACGCCGTCACTGAGTGAGTGGGTGAGTGGATAGTGAGTGGATAGTGAGTGGATAGTGAGTGGATAGTGAGTGAATAGTGAGTGGATAGTGAGTGGATAGTGAGTGGATAGTGAGTGGATAGTGAGTGGATAGTGAGTGGATAGTGAGTGGATAGTGAGTGGATAGTGAGTGGATAGTGAGTGGATAGTGAGTGGATAGTGAGTGGATAGTGAGTGGATAGTGAGTGGATAGTGAGTGGATAGTGAGTGGATAGTGAGTGGATAGTGAGTGGATAGTGAGTGGATAGTGAGTGGATAGTGAGTGGATAGTGAGTGGATAGTGAGTGGATAGTGAGTGGATAGTGAGTGGATAGTGAGTGGATAGTGAGTGGATAGTGAGTGGATAGTGAGTGGATAGTGAGTGGATAGTGAGTGGATAGTGAGTGGATAGTGAGTGGATAGTGAGTGGATAGTGAGTGGATAGTGAGTGGATAGTGAGTGGATAGTGAGTGGATAGTGAGTGGATAGTGAGTGGATAGTGAGTGGATAGTGAGTGGATAGTGAGGTGGATAGTGAGTGGATAGTGAGTGGATAGTGAGGGGATAGTGAGGGGATAGTGAGTGGATAGTGAGGGGATAGTGAGGGGATAGTGAGTGGATAGTGAGTGGATAGTGAGTGGATAGTGAGTGGATAGTGAGTGGATAGTGAGTGGATAGTGAGTGGATAGTGAGTGGATAGTGAGTGGATAGTGAGGTGGATAGTGAGTGGATAGTGAGTGGATAGTGAGGGGATAGTGAGGGGATAGTGAGTGGATAGTGAGTGGATAGTGAGTGGATAGTGAGTGGATAGTGAGTGAGTGAGTGACCGCCGACTCCGCCGACTCCGCCGACTCCGTTGACTCCGTTGACTCCGTTGACTCCGTTGATTCCGTTGACTTTGTTGACTTCGTTGACTTTGTTGACTTCGTTGACTTCGTTGCGCGGGGAGGTGGAATAGAAAGATACAGAGCGAGAATGAAGTTTCACTTCTTCCGCGCTTTTGGAAATACATACTTAAATAGATGAATAACACCCAAACACTTGGTGGGAATTGAACCCACGACTCATCGGGTAGCAGCCAGGGTGTCTCACCACTAGACCAACGGGCTCGTTCAATGAATGTGTCGGATTGTGACGTCATCCCGTAAGAAAACAATACAAGTTGTCATGGCCACAGGCACAGAAAAGATATTCAGATGCTGATGCATCACTACGTCACGTACCTAGTGTTTGAAATTACGTTTAATTTACATACCTCATGTTGTCTTATTTACGCGAATACTAGAAAATTAAAATAAATCGCGATATAATCCGTAAGAATAGATTAATTACAATTACGTACCTAGCTTCAAAAGGAAATATTTTGTAAATAATCATAAATTTTAGAACAAATATTTCAGTAATGCACTTATTACAACTACTATTATTAAATTTAATTTTTATGCATGGTCCCCGTTTATGCTGTTATTCTATTGAATATTAATTAAGTATGTTATGATTTCAGTATATTTAGTTTTTACATTTAGTTATTATCTCATATACTTATTTAGTATTTACAGGTATATACTTATATTAAAATAAACTATACACTTACCGTATTCACAACAGATCTTTGTGTGTCTGAAGTTGGATTTGGCGAAGTATTGCGAAGCTAAGTACAGTCGTGAGTTGTCAATACAAAAATAGCTACTGCGCAGCATCTTGCAGCCAACTTCAAGCACACAAAGATCCGTTGTGGCCTTAGGTTGTGACTACTGTATGTGGTGCAGTGACTGCAAGTTTAAACAGGCGTACCGCGTACACTTCTAATCCGTCTCGAGCTAGCCCGCACGTTTTTGACGTTGTACAAATTTCATTTGAAGCGTTGGGATATTGGATCATTTTGTATGCGACATTTGAAGCGCTCTTGTATGAGGCACGCAACTCTACCCGTCTTGTTACTATGTAGCAAGATATATCAACGAGAAAGTTTATTTCGTTTTATCAGTATTTAACCCGCTCGACTGGTGGCCACACAATCTCTGGCCAACAGATTTTGAGTGTTTGCATTGCATAGCATTGTGACACTATTATATAAATTAGGAGGGGATACCGATTTATTGATCCCTGACATTATGCCGGGGGATGAAACATCCCCTACCGGATATCCGCTAAAGAAACAATTCAAGAAACAAGCGGAATGTGGGGAGAATAATTGTTATATTTATTTTTTAGCAGCTCGACGATACATACAATATGAATATATTTTCGGTCGCATGAATCATTTTAATTTCTGGACAATCAGGTGATGGGTCTTCATTAATAATAATAATAATAATATCTTGGGACAATCCACACACGGTCATCCGATCCCAAACTAGGCAGAGCCTGTACTATGGAAACCAGACAACTGATACTAATACTTATATACATTTTTTTTTTGTAAATACATACTTAAATAGATAAACAACACCCAGACACATGGCGGGAATCGAACCCACGACCCATCGGTTAGCAGGCAGGGTGTCTGACCACTAGACCAACGGGCCCGTCAATTGTTCTAGTCAGTGCGGAAAGTTGTTACTCCCCGCGTTATTTGAACTGGCGAACTTCGCAAAGCAAGCGTTTTCCCACTGCGCCACGGAGGCTACAACATGTCAAGAACTATAAGTTGTCATCCATTTCGTTATACCAGAATGTGGCGCAACCTTTGGAAGTCTCTTCCAAATTTAAGATAATTTGAAACGCTTAATCCGAAAATTCTGTAGACCTTTGTACTATTATGTATTCTGTGCCTTAGGGGGCCTATCATATCACTGACTTACCAAATTAAGTCAGTGGGGGGTAACTATACAGGTGACAGTCGCATCCATAATTGTGTCACACAAGTTGAGTCTTTCTCTGTGGTCTTTCTTGACCCTTTGACACATAGCAAAGTAATAAAGAGTAGTTCCAAAGACATTACTTTAGGGTAGTTCCAATATCGTAGTTAAGTTAGTACTTTTAGGTACCTTCGGAGTCGCTGGACGCTCGGGGTGTGGGCCCTTTGAGCGTCCATTGAGTACGGCGGCGACTCCGAGGAAGACGGCGGCGGGGTTGCGACCCCCTTCCCCGTGAGTACCGTGTCAGGTTCCCGGGGGGCTACAATGCGCCCCCCGGCGCGGGCTCGAAGGCAAGGCACTGAGGGGCCCCTGGTGCAGATCCCACCGGAGAGCCCTGGGGTCCCCCCCTCATGTGCTGATGCGACAGCCGCGGGGGTTTTAGTGGTAAGAATGCCACATACCCCGGTTGAGCCCCACAGCTCCCGGGGAACTTTGGAAGATTTCCCCGCGTCAAAAAAAAAAGTACTTTTAGGTAAGTAGGTATACTTACTTAGATAGTATACTACAAAACTGAAAAAAGTTTTTAGTCATACTTAGTATTTACGGCTTAGGGTCTTTTCGAGCGAATGTTTTGCGTTGAAATCTTTGGGTAGAAGCTTTTGAAAGCTTTGAAGGCGTCGCGGTCGCCCCGCGCCACGCTGTATAGTGATACTCTCCCATTCGTTCTCCGACATCGATATAATAATTAGACAGTAATATTTTATTACATAATATTTACTTACATATTATATTGATGTTCTCCGGCAAAGAAATTCAACTTGTTCTACGGTATCTGCCAGGATTTCAGGTTCCTTTTCAACACATCCATACATCGGAGATTTTGACCGCCAGTTATTCTTTTTTTAATTTTTTAATTCTGTCAGAGGAACCGACTTGGGCCATAGACTTATTAAAAAAAGTTTATTTTTTAGTATGTCTATGACTTGGGCATAGATTAGGTAGGTAAGTACCTACATGAAGTCTGAGCATGAAGTCAGTCGGAAACATTGATCAATGATCGGAAACCCAACTAGTACACACATCAAAAGTGTCTAGGGATCAACATATATTTTTGCAATAACTTTTCTCCTGATTGATATTAATTAAAATTTTCTTTAAGGATTCATCAAATAAAGTGTTTTCGTTTGTCACAGTAACGATAAACCAAGTCACCTTTGCATTAATAAAGAAATTTGCCATTTTCCTAATAAAGGGATTTTTGACATTTGAACCACTAACACAAAAGTTCGAAAAAAAGACTGAAATAACAGTTTTCTTTAAAATTTTATTGGGTAACTTAAACAATTAATAATCCGTGTTTCTACCGCGAACACTAACAACACAAGAACATCGGTTTGGCATACTCAAAATGAGTTCATCCAAATCACGCTGTGGAATGGCCGCCCATGTTCGTTGCAACAACAAAAAAAGGTCTTCTTGCGACTGGATACCCTCCATATTCGGCAGAGCTCTTCTCTGTAGCATATCCCATGCATGCTCAATCGGGTTCAAGTCTGGCGACTGAGCAGGCCAGGGCAGGACATTGATGTTAGCTGCGGCGAGAGTCTGTCTTACAACTCTTGCGGTGTGCGGTCGTGCATTATCATGCATTAACTGAAATAAGGGACCGATTTGCACTTGTAGAGGAACGATGACGTCTGATATTCATTCCCGAAGACCGCTACGGGTACCACCTATAGCAATGCACAATCGTAGGATTCGATATCAATGGGCTCTTGAACACAGAAATTGGGCAGAAGAACAATGGCGTTTCGTGTGCTTTTCTGATGAGTCTCGTTTTGGTATGAGACCGGATACAAGACGTATACGACACTGGAGAACCCCTGGACGCCAACAGCGATTAAAATCCTGCCAGGAAGTCCATCCTTATAGTGGTGGAACCATCATGGTATGGGCGGGTATTTGGATCGGCGGAAGAACTGAGTTGATTTGGATCAGAGGCAACCTCAACGCTCAAATTTATGCTGAGACGATTGTATCAGACGTCATCGTTCCTCTACAAGTGCAAATCGGTCCCTTATTTCAGTTAATGCATGATAATGCACGACCGCACACCGCAAGAGTTGTAAGACAGACTCTCGCCGCAGCTAACATCAATGTCCTGCCCTGGCCTGCTCAGTCGCCAGACTTGAACCCGATTGAGCATGCATGGGATATGCTACAGAGAAGAGCTCTGCCGAATATGGAGGGTATCCAGTCGCAAGAAGACCTTTTTTTGTTGTTGCAACGAACATGGGCGGCCATTCCACAGCGTGATTTGGATGAACTCATTTTGAGTATGCCAAACCGATGTTCTTGTGTTGTTAGTGTTCGCGGTAGAAACACGGATTATTAATTGTTTAAGTTACCCAATAAAATTTTAAAGAAAACTGTTATTTCAGTCTTTTTTTCGAACTTTTGTGTTAGTGGTTCAAATGTCAAAAATCCCTTTATTAGGAAAATGGCAAATTTCTTTATTAATGCAAAGGTGACTTGGTTTATCGTTACTGTGACAAACGAAAACACTTTATTTGATGAATCCTTAAAGAAAATTTTAATTAATATCAATCAGGAGAAAAGTTATTGCAAAAATATATGTTGATCCCTAGACACTTTTGATGTGTGTATTTCTAGGACAACGTTACCACAACTTAATTACCTACTAATTGAAAGTACATAGACTACTCATTAAATATCATTGGGGTTAGATCCGAATTATTTTTATTGACAAGAATCATGCGCGTGGCAACATGGCGCCTGAAAATTGGCGCCAAATGCCGTCGCCGCGCTGCCGACGACTCGACGGCGACTCGGGACGTAAACAATCCATTCTTTTGCTTATAATTCTGGTATTTTTACGATTGATTGATTATATTCAGATGCTAGTGGATTAGATTGGGTATTGTAACATTGGCCAATGTGTATCAGGATGGCATGTATTATTTCTAATATGTTAGTGTAGATAATTTTTGGCTGTGGACTAGACTAAAGACATGGGTCGGCGGGAGTAAGCAAAAGTTTCATCACAAAACTTGTTACCCGTGTAATAAGTCAGTAGAAACATGCGTAAAGTGCGTAGTAAAGTGCGTAGGTACCTCTACTCTCTAAGCCGACAAAAATATGTTTTTTAAAGAAAATATAAATAGGTATTATTTTCATGTTGCGATATTGCAATAGACGCGTATTATGTGTATTCTACGTAGGTACTTACCTACTCTTGGACCTCAGTCACGGACCTAGTCGGTCCGCCCGCGGCTATCTATATAATATTCCCTGCGGCTTCGCCCGCTATTTTTTTACTAAGTTTACCAACCCCTTACGCACCCTCAAAGATAGTTTTTGAAAATTCGCGAAACACGTAGTTATTGATTTATTTTATTTAGAGAATCTTTTCAGTAATAATTTCAAGTCAATCGAACCATAAAATAAAAAAAATTCATACAAAAGAAAACACCCCATTTAGGAGTGGAATTTTCAAAAACCCTTTCTTAGTGGATGCTTACGTCATAAGAAGAACCCACTGTCCAAATTTCAGCTTTCTAGGTCCAGCGGTTTGGCCTGTGCGTTGATGAATCAGTCAGTCAGTCAGGACAAGTGATTTTATATGTATAGAAGATAAAAATTAATCCCTATTTCCCTTGCTTTAGTCACGGCATCACACCTTAACGGGACTGGACCAATTTCGCTAATTATTATTTTGCTATGTGTTTGTTATTGTCCGGAGAAGGTGACTGAAAAAATTAAGAAAGTTGCGCAGAAAATTTGAAATATACGCGGGTGGAGCTGCGCGGGACAGCTAGTTTGTCCCCCATTGAGGTATATGCATGTACTACTCGTTATAACCTTAATGAGCCTTTCCATGCATTTTACGACATTGAAGAAGGCTTTTTCCGGGCACCCCAGCTGGTCCTGTTGTAAACATGATAGTACATATTATGTCGATTGATTTAAGAGTTATTGAATGATAAATGAGTCGGTAAAATGATTGATTGAATCCACTCCGGCGAAAAATATTCACAGGCGTCCGTGCGTGATCATTTGCAATGCTGATGCCCTCATGTTGAGACAAGCAAGCGTGATGTTTACGCTGTAATCAATTGTTATAAATAAACAATCTTCACGTCTGTTATTCTCAAATCAGTTAGATTTTTGTTTATATAAGTATAAAGCTTACGTTAACCCTTCGGAATCGCTGGAAGTCCATTGAGTTCGGCAGCGTCTCCAAGGAGGACGGTCCTCGGGTTCAGACTCGCGCCGCGTATATTGTTAGAGACCCAATATCCCTATTGGGCCTATTGGTCCTATTGGACCATGGCATTGAGCCTGCCCCTCCCCGACAACCGTATGCTACACTATTAGACAGACACCGGCCATCCCTCTATCCTTATCCGGTTCGAAGGACCAAACATAAACCTTTTTTTTTTGTAGACGCAAATAATCGCAAATTCTAGTGACGGTGCGCTGAAAAAAGTAAAAAAAACCGTTTGATTTTACCTGAAAATATAGATAAACAAGGCCTTTCATTTGATACCCCACTTGATACTGTAGCTCACTTTGAAATTTCATCAACTTAAACCTGTAGCATTAATGGTCGCTAAAATATATCGGTGTGACAGACAGACAGACGAAGTCGCACTATAAGGATTCCTTTTTTACCGTTAAGGTACTTCCTTTTCAGGGTACCTTCAGTAGAAGGAACCCTGAATAGGTTACGAGTTATGAGAGACCAGAGGGCCTAGACAAGATGCATTCGCTTCATAGCGAATCTATTTCTTCATTCGCTAACGGTCAATTCCCTATAATTTGTCACGTGATTTTTTGATGACTTATGTCATTCTCATACATTTTTATATACTTTCTATTAGCGATAACGATTGTAGAATGTTACATTGTCTAGGGGGGCAGAGCCCCAAGTCTACTAATTTTAACAAAATGACAGACAATATCCATTCCAGCGACACACTATTGAGACTCCATTACCCTTGTAACAAATTCGGTATTCTGATAAAATAACTATAAGTAGTGGTGTCACTGAGACGTCATTGTGGTTTTAGGTTTCAATGGTGTATCGCTGGAATAACAATTGTTGGTAATTTTTATTAAAATTAGCAGCCTTGGGACCCAGATCAGTGAAAAGCCACTGACACGCCACTAGTTTTATAAAATTAGTAGACTGCCAAATGTGTAAAACCATCCAACTGACACACTATCGACACTCGATTAGAGCGTTTGTAAATTAGCAGACTTGGAGATCAGATGATCGCGCGACACGCTTGACCATGGCCAGTTCCATTGAACGACCGATCCACATCTAAGATATTAGTAAGTACTTAATATCAGCTCACTGGTACTTAATTAACTTTCTTGACCCCATTAATTTCACCAGCTACAGTGCTTGGCAAAGGAATATCTGACCTTGCAGTGGTATCTACGAGGGCCCGAGTCTGCTCGTTTATAATCGCTTTAAGATCGAAGAATTTAGTGTCTATAGTGTGTCAGTTGGATGTTTTTACACATTTGGTAGTCTACTAATTTTATAAGACCAGTGGCTGTCACTGACCTCGGCTCCAAGTCAGGTAATGTAATTAAAATGACATACACCTGCCATTCCAGCGACACACTGTTGATACCTAAAACCATAATGGCGTTTCAGTGGGTTGACAACATTTATGGTTATTTTATGGTGGTTTTAGCAAAATATCGAATTTGTTACAGTTGCTGGAATTGCAATTAGGACATGTCATGTTATTAAAATTAGGACACTTGGGGACGACTCCCACCACACGGGACCTACCACCTAGCAGTTACCTACCACACTAAGACCAATCGCGACGCATTGCTCGCTATTCTAGAAGCGCTACTCCAAAATTGAGCGATGACTTTCAGTATTCAAACCCGATAGACATAAATCACATGATATTCAATTATTTATGAATCATTTGAATAATGTTTTGTTTTAGATATAACTCCAGGACTAGGCACCATCGTGGTAGGCCGGTAGGTAGGAGATATGAAACTCAAAAGTTAAGGTATGCTTAGGGTAAATCATAAATTAGAGGTGAATGGGCGGATTTAACTCAATATTTTGTATAACATCTTGATTCTTTGAAATTAAACTACTTTTACGGATTTTATCGCGGTTTATTTATTGATTTTACTATCCCGACGTTTCATCCTCACGAATCATCCTAGGCAGGAATCGGTGTTCTTTTGCGAAGATTTGTGGTTTATCAAATCTAATATAATGGTGGGTGCGATCCTGAACGTGTTCACATACTGCAGACTTCGTACAGCGTCGGTGTTTCACATCAGCTATGTGTTCTTTAACGCGAGTTTTTATTGCACGCTTTGTTTGCCCAATGTAGGAGAGCCCACAGTCACAATCGAGTTTATAAACTCCTGCATCTCTTATCATCATCTGATTCGTGAGGCTATTGAAATCAAAAAACATCCTAATTTCAATGGAGAAGATGGTTGGGTGTTACCACCGGCTTGGGATCCTGTGATAAATATAATTAAATCCAATATCAATCAAAGCACTGCACGGCCTCAAGATACTGTAAGCTCTTACTGCGTAGATCGGACCAAGAATAATAACTAAGAAGACCTGAGGGTACACCGGCATAATTGTGACATAAGGACGTTCAACATCTCAGCCCTCCCGTGACCATGGGTGCTGCAAAGCATTCGAAACGTTGGGATAGTAAAATCAATAAATAAACCGCGATAAAATCCGTAAAAGTAGTTTAATTTCAATGTGTAATATTCGCGTAAGTAAAAGACAACATTATCTTGATTCTTTTTTAACAAGTTACGAGTATTAATTTCATCTAACACATTACCTGGTTTGTATATCTAATCATTCATCAGTACCTATTTCATTTTGGTAACATCTTCTTCTTCTTCTTCTTCAGCCCTATTTGGTCCATCTCTGGACATAGGCCTCTCCCAATTTCCTCCACAAAATCCGGTCCCGCGCCTTCGTCATCCAATCGTGGCCCGCATCCCGCGACCCTCTCAGGTCGTCAACCCATCGTTTAGGTGGGCGACCCCGTGGTCTTTTGTCCGCCCATGGTCTCCATTCAAGGATTCGTCTAGTCCACCGTTCAACATCACTAAGTCTGATTTACGAAAATACCTGTTGCCACTTAACGTTTCCATTCTGTAGGTATATATGTACAAATAAAAAATGCAAGTATTTTTATATCAGTTGCCTTTTTTGGCCAATCTTTCGCTAGATCAGCCATCTACGCGGAAGATATTATAGTGCACAAGTCCTCGTATAGACACAAGTGCACTCTCTCTTCCTTCCAATACCACCACCTCTTACAATCCGATGGGACGGAAGACCGACACGAGAGATCAGGCGCAGGACCGACTTTTACGTGCCATCCGACACTCAAGGATCATATTACTTTTCAGGTGATCAGGTGATCAGGTGATCGGCCTGCATTGTCCTAGCCTGTAAGGAATAACTACACAAAGTTGTTGCTCCCCACGGGATTCGAACCCGCGACCTCCGGTTTGCAATGCAAGCGGTTTCCCACTGTGCCATGGGGGCCAGTATATAGGTACCTACTTTATTTAGTGGTGAGTACCTGGAAGTATATATACAAACATTGCCAATAGGTAATGCAGGATATAAGGACAAAGACTGGCGGCAGTCCGAGCGGCTCCGGGCCGGGGCGACCGACTGTCCGGGGATGGAGCCAACGGCCCGCCCCGATACTATACGTGCGTATCTTCAATCCGCCACTAACAGAAGGGGGTGGGCAGCGATACCACTAGACGAGACGGTACAGAACGGACAAGGTGACTGTTGATTGGCTCTATTTACTGTCGAGCTGGCGATGATAAGGGAGGTTTCTCCGACCGACCGAGGTGCTATGGTCTGTCAGGGTCGAAACATACGTCAATTTTTTTCTTTTCGGAATGACTTCCGCTAATGGATATGACAGCTCTACCGGACGAGAAAGCGAGCGCATTGCAGTCTTAAGGGCAGGGCAAGGGTAGCGATGAGCTCAAGGGCATCTCAGGAAAGCACGGCCTCGGCTTCAACTGCTTATGAAAGGGATGACTGCCACCGGATCAAAATGCTCCTACCACTGACATGTATTCTGTGCCACTGAGAAGATCCGGCAAGGTGTGATCTCTAAGTGGAGTGATCTCGTCGTTGAGGCCACATGCGTACGACCCTTAGGCCCCGCCGGCGTGACCGGTGTCTGTTTGATTGTTCCCGCCGATTGATCTTGGGATTTTCTATAAATACTACACATGTAGAGTTAAAACTTCAATAGCGCGATTCAGGAATGTTCGTGTGACGACATATTCACTAAAGATCCATGTCTCGAGTCATGCAGTCAATAGAGACATGAAAAATGTCTCTTGACTGCAAGTATGTATTTAATAAATTTAATAAAGGGATGAAGTAGCAGAGCGAGTAGGAGCCACATACCTACTTAACTAATTAATGAAAAACAAATGTCACACCTGCAGGCTTGATTGTTTTACATGACCATCTAACGCATGAAACATGTGTTCAGATAATCAGTCAGTAGTGCCCTAACCAGTTACTATTATTAGCATAAGCTAATAATAGTAACCTAGCTTTGTGAGATGAAATCTACCACCCCCCAGTATGTTTATAATTTTGGTATTTGATAGGGCATTGTGAATTAGGTTCCAGTTTATACAATACAATGATCCAATAAGATCCCAGAGACTGGATCACACACAAATAGGTACATCCGTAACTGCTGCCAAGTCTGAAAACTAAAACTGGTAACGAATTTAGGATTTCATGCTACATTAAGTTTGTTTATTAGTGAGAATTATCTATCTTTCACAATGAATAATAATAAAGTAACAAACAGTAGATTGGCAGTGATCACCGGGGCTGCCAGCCGTATGAAATTCAAATACCACCATTTATGGGAAACTTTATTTAAGTTAAAACTCGGGCAATCGCAAAATTGGGCAGCACTTGCCATATGGACAGACTAGCGGCCCGGTACGTGCTTCGCTACGTATAAAGTGAAATAATTAAAAAAAAAAAATGGAACATCAAATTCATTTATTCAAACAAAAATGGCATTTTCCTTCAATTAAAAAAGAATAAATCAAATTAAAAATAAATTGCTACATTAATAGTGGTACACAATATGTTATTTTTTTTTTCAAATAAAGAAACACATGCATACATGTAATTCACTTCAACAGTTCAAAACTTACCGTTTGTGTAAATGCTTATGACAATTTAATTCAAATAAAGCCTCGCCGGCTCGCTAAAAAACTAAGAAAAGTACCTATATTATACACACACACATAGAAATACATATTACATTTGAACAAAAAATATAAACACAAAGCAATAATTATCGCTGACAATTTGCTTTATTCGAAGCACGTCCAAAATGAAATGACCGCATGAATGACATAACAACATGCTTTTACTGTCAACACTGAAAAAAGTTTTAATTATGAAAAAAGGTTCAATTTGACAGCAAAATCCCCATTTACAAAATGATCCGCCATTTATTGAATTCATTTGTTACAAAAAAAATGTGATAAATGGAGAACCGCTCTACCGATTTTGTGCAAACTTCACATAAACCATCTAATAAATAGTCCGAACAAAGCCTAAACATTTGGTTTGGATAGGTGAGCCCGTTCTTGAGTTATAAAATTACAACGAAAAGTGGCATTGATTGTTATAGAAATAGATTAGAGATTGACAGATGGGGACTCAAGAAAAATAGCGGGATACGCAGGAGAAGAAAAGATCGAATAGGGAATAAATGAATTTAAATAACAGGAAAAATATCAAGGTGATCAGTGTAGTTGAGTGATATAAAACGTTGTGTAAAGGATTTAATATTGTGAAGTGGTAAGTTCAATAAACGAATATATAAGTTCCCTGTTTTTTATTACATAATCAGATATGGAACAATAAATGTATGAACACCATGGAGTGATGACTGACATCCTTAGGCTGATGACGATGACGATTTTACTTTAGGCATAAGTATTTAAAAATACTAATAGATAAGTGAAAAACAAGTTCAAGTGCGTAGAGCACTTGTATATAATTAGGGTTCCGTCCATACAGTAAGCAAGCGTACTATACTAAAACTAATGAGCCCAGAGTACTGTGTTGGGATAGTATTAAGTAGTTGTGGCCTTAACTAATTAGTAGGGGTATAAATGTTTGCGCTGGCCACCCAATCTCTTAGATAGGTGACCGGCGGCGTTTTGCCGAGCCGCGCGTCGCGGCGACGCCGCGCGGACGCGCCGCGACGTCGCGCGCTCCGATACCCAATGTGAATCACTTTTGTTACGTGCTACTTATTTTTACGCATCTTCCAATCATGAAGTACTTGACAGCTTCTTTTGAAGGTTGGTTAGGTGCTGACTGTAGACTGTAAAGGTTGGGCACCTATCTGGGTCTGCGGTTCCAAGAAGGTGACATAATTTAAAATATTAGGTACCTACCTACGAGTATGTAATATGTTACGGTACCTACGGTAGGTATACTGCACCCACCGATTGTTAAAATTATGATATAGTAGAGATATCTTCTAGTTTTTTAAAATCTACTTACTTAGGTACCTACTTACTTACTAGGTTGTAAGTAGGTAAGTAGGTACGTTTATTCGTCTTAAGTCTTAAAAGGTAGGTAAATAAATAGAAAACTCTTAAGACTTTAATTTCTCAAGCCTCAACTTATTTACTCGGTTGTCACAACACTAGTTTTAGGAGTCTTACTGCCGCACTCACAAACTTCAATTAAAGTTAAATACCACGAATCCAAATCTTGAAATCCGATTATTTCAACACTCAAAGCCAATCCCTGCTTTATTCTATGTTAGTTAACAGATGTTTATAACATTTTCTAGAAATCATTAACGAATGAGCATAAACGGCTTCGAGTGTCAATATAATTAGAACTAAAAAAAAATTCTTGATAAAGATTAACGCTATTGATGTCTGTGGGTGCGGCAGTTAGTCTTTGAAGTTTATTAGAAATGTATCTTAAAAGTTGTGAACTTGAGACTGTAGCTTTTAAGTTCAAAACTATTTTTACAATAATTAAAATGTAAAAAGCGTACCTAAGCATTATTATAAGTAATCCAGATTGGTTATTTCAAAAATATTTTGTGTTATTGTACCTAATTTTTTGGCGTTCATAAAACAGTACCATCAAGTGACTTAACTAGGTAGGTACGTGAAGTTGTAAACTTATTCAATCCATTCAGTAATTCAGTGGTTCCCGGTCACATAAATACCGCGTTTTTCCGCATTTTCGCGCCATTCGCGCGCCGAGCGGCAACTATGATAGCCGCCATATTGACAAAAACACGAATTTCTTTACGACAACATTTAGAACTTTAAGTTATTGATAAAGATGCAATATAAATATATAGGATAGGATTGTGGATACTTTATGTGCCTGTTTTCAAAATGATTAAATGGATTAAAGATAGTTTATGAGGTAAGTGTTGTGAGAGATCTGATATTATTTTACCGCCAGATGTGTCCAATAAAACCCTATTATTACCCTATTATTAAAGTACAGGGCAAGCTCCCAAATAGACTCCTGTTGAGCTATTTATTTATTGTTACTCTCAGGGTCGTCAGGTTATTTTAATTTTGAGGGAGAATTGTCTAAAATATAGTAAAATAAGGTCAAAGAATAAGATTTTAAAATTTTTCAACTGTTTCATTCGTCTTCTCGTAAGCATATTACAAAGAAATGAATTAAGAAATTAATTGATGAATTATACCTATTATATCTACAAAATAATGTTTATGCTAGTAGCTATGTTTTGATATTCAATTTAAAATCATAAAATTTTGAGTCTTAAAATATCCGGATAATTTTATTTGTTTTCTTTTTTTTTCATATTTGTTTTGTTTAATTGTGTTGCTAGTGAAATGTTTTATTGGCAAGTGATTTAAAATGTTGTGCGTGCCTGTAATTTGCATGTAGCGTATAAGCATAAAAAACTCGTAGCCATAAATGTAATTATAAGTTTTTGATTTATTTCCTTTTGGTGTTATTTATGACCAGCAGCAATGAATAGCTAGGCAGGAAAATCTTACCATCAGGCGAACGTTTTGCTAGTTACTAAGTTGATTATAATCAAACTTTAAAATTATAAATAAACTAGCTGACCCGCGCAGCTCGCGCGTTTTTATTAAATCTAAACCATTCTCGAATCCCTTTGAACACCCACAAAAAATTTCATCAACATCGGTCCAGCCGTTTATTAGGAGTTCAGTGACATACACACGTACAGTAAAATTATATATATAAAGATATACTTATTGTGGAAAAACAGTTATGTTAAACAAAACCGATTGACTGGCATCAAAGTCAACAGGAAAATTATTTTATTATTTCATTTCTAAGGGGGAGACATAGTTCAGCTGTGGAAGTCTTCCGGCTGGTGATGAAATTTATTTTTCTAAAGATATTTTAATTGATTTTATGTGTAATCATTGTTGATTGAACGTGAGTTAGAAAACTTAATTGGTAATCTATTTAATATAAAAATACTATTAAATGTGTGTTAAGTTAGTTAGCCATTGTGAAAGCCATTGTACGAAATCGGTGTATTTAGGTACAATACACCGATTTCGTAAGCTCAATCGAGGAGGAGATATATAGTCGTGTGTGTACCCCACTGAGTTTCTTGCCGGTTCTTCACAGTGGGGGCGCGTTGTGAACCGGTGGTAAACTCAGCCCTCTCTTAAGCGACAGCCCAAGCCGAGGCCGTGCCTCCCTGAGGTGCCCTTGAGCTCGTCGCTACTTCTGCCGTTAAGGCTAGAGCGCTTTAAGCGCTCGCCTCCTATTGTCCGGTGAAGCTGTAATGGCCATCTGCGGCCAACAGCGTCTATCATTCCCAAAAAAAAAGTGTGTGTAATATATTGCAAAATTTCGCTTTATAGTGTATGGCGCCAGGAAATCGTCCACACGATAAAGATCTCTTAGTATAATGTAAATGTTATACAAGTTTTTTTTTACAGTTTCCTATGTTATATCTCTGTCTGTCTGTGGTTGTTGCAATACGAGAATATAGATAATTATGTTTATGTAATTGCAATAATTAAACAATTCGTATTTATGGCGGATTAATATTTTAAGACAGGCAATTATTATATTTAATGAAAAAAATATTGCTTCCTTCCAAACCTACATACATCTTTTATTGGAACAAGATTTAAAAAACTTTTCATTAAGTAAGTACTTATTATTTACATATCTTCCTACGCTTTGTAATTTATTAAACAGACTTTATTTATTTATTTATAATCCATTTTCTCGAACCTTAAATAGTTTTAAAACCGAAACGTAATTTATAGTTAACGTTTATCCTCAACCTTTTCATTACTTATAGAACATTAATCAATATACGCTTACATAATTCACACTGCTGAATGACGTTACTTTAAATACCCACACACCGAGTCGGCGGCGGCGTCGTTACCGAAAGGTAAAAAACCAGACAACTGGTTTAATACGCCATATCACATTGACATTTTGATCAGCGTGCGGATATATTGGTACCATTGTAGCCTTTTTAATGTGAGAAATACACGTGACTATCTTATCCGGAATGTTTATTTATCCTGCAAAGTTTTAGATGACGCTGATCACATTTTAATAGGTTTTTTTAAGGAGTTTTGACAATCATTTGAGAGCATTTTGTATATATGTATAAGAAGCTTAATATGATATTGAATATTAGGTACTTATTTACCTTGATTGGCAAAATAATCCATCATTAGTCTCTAAACTCTTATGACTGAACTAGCTGACCCTCGCAGCTCCGCCCGCGCTGTGTTTACGTTAACTAAACTTTCAATAATATACATTCGCATAGAATACAAAACCTCCTTTTTTAAAGTCGGTTAAAAACTTGGACCCACTTTGTACTTGCCCTCCGAAGCACGGAGACGTTTAGTTCAATTGGCTTTAAACAGTCACCCATCTATTTAATGACCTTACCTAACGTTGCTTAACCTGATCAATTTTCAAACATTGTAAACAACTGTCTATGGGTGTTCCCTTACAAATATTTATTATAATTATAATGAAAAATTGTTAAATCGGAGCAAGCGTATGACCAACTACACATTTTGACTTTAGTCCCCTCTCCCAAGGGAACCGTGCCGAATGTCGGGATAAAAAGTATCCTATGTCATACCTCGGAGTATTAACTTAAATCATGCCAAGTTTCATTTCAATCCATCCAGTAGTTTCGGCGTGATGCTCAGCCGAGATACAGACAGACAGACAGACAGACAGACAAAAATAAAAAAAAATACATTTTTGGCTTTAGTATCGGTTATAGAATGCCCTCCAAATATAATTTTCAAAATATCTTCAATGTACAGAATTGGACCTGTTACAGTTTTATTATAAGTATAGACTGAGCTTAATATACTGCACCAAAATAATTAGTATTTGTATACAATTTTAAAGTGAAGAAAGTACCTTTTCCAAATCTGCTTTGTCGTGTTTGTACCTAGATTTAGATTTGGTCATAATGGTTGGTTTGCTAAACAATGGGTACAGAAATTCCTTTATATCTTGTAGACCTTGCAATTTAACAAATAAGATGTTTTACACAGAGATAAAACCCAACTTGCAGTATTATGATGACTCAGTGCTTAGACAAGTGCGCCAACGAACTTTACAAACAAAGTAAATACCAATAAAGGTTACATTCGAAAATTTATATTGTTACTATTTACTTTTTTAACCGTGAATATTAGTTCTACTTACTTGCTTGGAAGCAAGTAATTAATATAATTAAGTTTGTTCCTTCCGTGTAAATTGAAATTGAAATAGATCATTCGTATTGTTTATCGTTAAATTTTACTTATATCTGTTGGAGTCCAACAAAAGTTAATGGGAGACCTATACTACCATAAATATTTGTTACACATAGTCAGGCATTTTTTCATCTTCTAACAGATCTGTTAGAAAATCCTAATATAAATTATTTTTCAACATTTCGCCTTACTATAAACAACTGAGTTGGTGAATTCAATTTTAATTTTATATAAATAATAAAATACGTCTTGATACCAGTTTACGCAAGCAGCCTCCGAAGATCAGTTGTTATAAAGTTGTCGATATTATTAAACTTGTTGTACTCGTAATTGTCCTGGTGAAATCTGTAGTGCATAAGAAGTACAAGTGAACTACTGTAGTGCACAAGATGTCCAGATTCGGCATTATCTTGGCGAGGCGATGTAATTTATTTAGTTGATGTGTCTTTTAGCTCCGCGCATTCCAAGCGATGAGTAGACATAGAAAAGGGAATACAGCAGAAATACTTTCCTACGTGTTATTTCAAATTACTGACACTAAATCGTAAAAGTTAGTAAATCTATAATAATAATGGCGTATATTAATTATAAGTATTCTAGTCTTTTATTGCGTTCTATAACGTCTCGAAGATTTTTTATATGTGTGATTATAAATCAAGGAGGCCTAGTAATAATTTTCGACGATCGTTTGGCCTTGTTTGAATTTTATTATTTTAATTAATTAATAACTAATTTATACATATAAATTGAATGCTAATATTTCAATGATCACGTTGACGTGACATTGATATCACGTTCAAATAGTACTAAAAACAAATAAAAATAATTAGGTACTTCAGCAGCTATAGGCAGCAGCTTATACTTATTGTCTATGCTTATCAGTATTATTTCCTACACACAAATACGTATTTATAATAATCTCGATCGGTTGATTCGCGAACACTTTAGTCAGCAGTTATGCGTGTCACATTGGCAGCACCATTTACATTATTTTGAAGGCATTTTTATACTTCAGTGCACGTTCGGACACCGCGGCATTCGGTTGCATTCAAATATGTGAACATATATAACACATCTTAACATCCCACTAACATTTTATTAAGTAAGTATATTACTTTAACATTTAGAAGATTATATATTTATTATTTTTACTAAAACATTTCAGTAGCAGTTATCGAAGAATAAATAACATATTAACAACATAAAATTTATCATTTTTCAACCACTGCAACCTCGCATTGTAATCCGTTCAAATCTTAAATATTTTCTTCAGAATGTTAGAGTTAGTTTTGCGTAAACAAGCTTACAACACGACAATTAAAAAAAAACTAAAAATACAAGAACTTGAGGTGAAATTATAACTGAGAATTCATATAATAATCTCAATATTTACAGGCCACAAATGGACTGTCCATTTGTGGCCTTAATTTTCTATAGAACCTACAGAAAACTGCATGCAATTTAAATGCATACACGCTGAATTATAAAAACAAGCTAAAAAACATGTAGATATTTGTCCACGGCTGGTATATTTGTAGCCTGCCTCACAGAGGCAACATGATATTAGCCATTACAATGTGTTAGAGTGTTTCATCTACGGGCCGTATATTCGTTGATCGTTGCGGGCCGGTGGCGCCGCACGCACACACGCGCGCGCACCTGACGCCGCCGGTGGCGCCAGCCGAGCCCCGCGCCCGCTCGCCCGCTCGCCGCGCCGCCGCCTGTCGTCGAGTTGCCAGACTGAAACTGCTCCTAAATTAATGGGCAAATTTTGATTGGTGTGCGAATAGCATTCTTTTTATATTTATTTACATTAGTATATTTATTTCAATTATTTTGACTGTCGAATATTTGCCAATGTATTTGTAATCATAGATTTATGACGGTCGTTAACTAGAACAGAACGGTTTTGTTATTTGGTAAAAAGTACTTAATAATAATAATATATATTGGGACATTTCCACACACGGTCATCCAATCCGAAACTAGGCAGAGCCTGTACTATGGAAACCAGTCAACTGATACTAATACTTATAAAATATACATTTTTTTTTTGTAAATACATACTTAAATAGATAAATAACACCCAGACACTTGATGGGAATCGAACCCATGACCGATCGGTTAGCAGCCAGGGTGTCTAACCACTAGACCAACGGGTCCGTCATTAAAAATTTGCAGTCAATTTGCAGTGCCGTGGGGTGTCCGAATAAGAATAGCAAGAATCCGGACACTTAACGGGAGGAGATGGGAGGGTCATCTCGTCCCGTTAGGTGTCCGTAAGAGGCGATTATGGGAAAACAAGAAGTTGGGCAGCAGTGTCTTTCTATCGGAATACCTACCACCTATAAAGAACTGCGATCGCCAAGACGCATGCCAAGCGTGGGGTTCATGGCAATCCCTCCTTTCTATGAGGGAGGCGTTCAATAATAGACTTCTTTCGGCTATGATGATACAATCATAATCACAGGAAAAAAACGACCCAGTAACGGGGAAAAAGCCAACACGCACTGATCACCCCGGTCGCGTCACTGCACTATCCGCCGCCGTCCGTCCGTCAGTCGAGTGCCAGCACGCGGCAAGTGATGTCGTGCCGCCAGTGTGTTCCCGTCGTGTGGCGCGAGCGGCCGCGCGACTTGTGACCCCGTCGTCGGCATGTGATGTTCCGGAGACGCGCGCTGCGGCGGCGGCTGGCGTCGGCCGGCGCGCCCCAGCTCCCCGACGACCAGCTGCGTAAGCTGGCGAGGGCCCTGGACGCCGGAGCCGGCGGCCCCTGCGTGCCGGCCGGACACGCCGCCCAGCTCCGGCTCGCAGTGGCCCGAGCCTTCAGATTCCCCGACCTTCGCGACTCGACCGAGCTCCGCCGCCTGCCGCTGTGCTCCGACCAGCAGTGCTGCAACCCCTACCACTGGAGTCGCCTCTGCAAGCCCGGTACGTGAGGCCGTTGACCCGATTCAACAAGTGCTCCGCGTAAACATCGAAATCGGTGCACCGTTTTCGTGTACTATCTGTTGTGAATGGAAGATTAATCGAATGAATGGTTTGAGATTCGATTTTTGAATCGCGATAGAATTTGTGACTTCTGCATAACCTCAATCTTATTGGATTTAGCAGTTATATTCTGAAGATGATTGTTGTTCGTTTGGTAATTGTTGTACATCAAAGGAGTCTGCGGAATGCATAGATTGAGGAGCACCCTATGCTTTACACTTTCCCGACTACCCTTAGCGTGGTTGCACCAATATCAGTGCGATTCCTTATCAATATTTATCGCTACTGTTTGTTTCTGTGCAGTATCTATAGTTACGTTGTTTTTGACGTCACCAGGCAAGCGGTGCACGGGCGCAGCACTAGTATTGCTTTTCGTATCGTTCGTATCGAACGTAACAAGCGTGCTTCCCTACATTAGCTTCTTAGTGTAAACATTCGACTTGGAACTGCTATTAATAGATATGACATCAACAGTAGTTTCTCAGATTTGTTAAGTTAATTTTCAAAGCGTGCCGCCTCTCCAAATCAGTAAAGTAACCTTTGAACTTTTTTCTAACATACCTACCATAAAGTCATAAACTTTTTTCTTTATTCGTATGTGGTAAAGTAAATGTTGTTCGATTAAAAAAGTAAAAGTGACATTAAGCACCAATTACATTTGGTTACGTTCCGAAGCGCACTAGCTTAGAGTACGTGGTAGCGGTGTGTGAAAAATACGAGCCTAATCTGCCGTCGTCGCGAGGGTCAGGCGCTCCATTCGCGATAAGGAGACAAGGTCGCGGCGCCGGCGCCGGGCTGCCGCGACACTCGGCGCGCGCAGCCCGTTAACTTTTTAATTCAGGCAATGGACCTACCGCGCCGGCTGCCTTTGTTAGGTAAACAGCTACAATTCGCCTTCTTGCGTTTCCTGACAAGCCAGTTTCTGTGACCCTTCATGATATCATCCTCTTCATAGCGCAGGTACCACACCTGCGGCTCGTACCGCCGTGACAATCACTTTTGTGACGTCACCTAGGTTATAATTTATGTAAATTTTCCTTTTACCTAATAGCGTCTCAAGTTAGACGCGAGCGAAACTTGTTCTATCTTGTTCTTGTCATTGGCTAATTATTGTTTTTTCCTCTTTGTTACTTCATTTAAATTTGTTTGTTCGTATTTGAATCGTTTAACAACTTATCGGATTTGATTCACGATTATGTTTAGGTAACTACCTGTCGCTAATTGAGATAGCTCGTAAATTACTCATATATATTGGTTTTGGTTGATTTTGTCCTCCTTCATTCATGATTCAAATGTTCTGTTCAATCCGTAGGTACTATAGATCCTCATAAAAGAACTCAATAAAATTATAATCAGCAAAATTAATTTACTACTAGGCGGCAGTTGCCCTGTGCAAGGCACCGTTCATGTAAGCAATATCGCAGTTGCAGATATTTTGCTGTCAAGCAGAAATGTGTAAACATTTCTGTATTCCAATGTAAAGAGCACTGTAGCTAGTGAAATTTCCGGGCTAACTAATGTCTCGGGGGACGAGCGGCAGTGCAATGCAGCTGTCTAGGTAGGCGTATAGCTTACCATAAAACGAATATGTCTTGCTCGTCCTGTTAGACTCGTTTCTAGGTTGGATAACAATACACTTATGGAAATATTTTCCTAACGATTATTAACACCGACTACGGTTACCTGTACTGGAGAATAAAATAATACGCAAAAGAAATCTTCGAAGTAATGAATGGCCATGACATCGACTCACGCGCAGTTCAAATCGCCTACTAACAAACTGACGCCCACACCGTGTAGTATATTACTTAGCTAGTTACATGTAGGTGTGTTGACAATGCATGTTAGCATATTAATTAAGAAGAAAGCAAAAATATGAATATTAATGTTTCCTTATGTGGGAAACCTGTGGCTCACTCAGGGCCTCTGGGGATTTGATTTGCCATTTGATTGACTAACCTAACTAGTTAATTTACGTTTTAGAAGTCTTTGGACTGATAATTTTAGATATTGAATATAGATATCAGAAGTATCAGTTTCTGGATTCAAAAACTAGTTAATGATGAGAATATAAATAGAGAGATGGGGTGCCAGTAAAGAGCCTTCTAATTTATATGAATAAAATGTGAAATGTGTGCAATCAGCGCTAAAAGATTGAAAGATTGGCTACTTTCCATCAAGACATGGAAGTGTTCATGTTTACACGAAAAGAAGAAGAAGAATGGAGGTATCGACAACCAGAGATGAAGTACAATGAGTAGTGGGTAATGCCAAGTCAAGCCTAATTTTAGACATATTCCTTTTATACTGAAAACCATCTGAACCTATGACCAGGTTAATAGCATAACTCGTTTTGGTGACAAACTTCTTTGTTTTTTTAACTATTTAATGTACTAAAGTACACAAGGCGAACTTAATGCCTCTAGGCATTCTCTGCCAGTCCATCTAATCATTTAGAACCTCACTAAAAATCTACTTTGTGACGCACATCCAACGCATAGGCATAGCTTAACCAGGTCTAGAAGTAGGAACTTTTGTTAGAGGAGTTTCTCAAATAACATTGGGTTTTTTTCTAAATTCAATCCTTATAGGATTTCCCATTGGGCACACAATTCAATACCTCGTAGATATCACTGTTTTATCTTCCTTCTGCAATAGTCAAAAAGGTCCTAATCAATCCTAAATCACTCGTTACAAATCTTGGTTCTGCACATCAGTCCCTTTGCCGTTCACTTTCGTCTCCGAATCGCTATAAATGGACTTCAAATTGACCAAATCGGTTTCGCACGCGCATTACACGTTGTGTAATTTGCTAAATTATGCAGTTACACAACGCTGATACGGTATTCCCGCGTAGTAGAAGACCAACTCTGAATTGCTTAATATGCCACTTTACAAATAAGAATTCTGTTTTTTACAAATCTTCGACAAGCCAGTTTGCTAGATAATTTTGTAGTTATTTTTTGGTTGCCAATTCAACGGAGACGGCGACTACTCCAAATGGAAACGTATCCAAAAATGCTTCACCTGGCCTCATTTGGCGTAATCTCCGAGGCTGTACAGACCTCACAGGTGAAGTTTTTCGCCTGTCTGCTGTCGCGACATGTCTCGGGCCCGTGTCGCCATTGTTTTTGTCAACTTTCGCGTCAAACCTACAGCCGGCAGACTAAATATAGTCTGTATTCGTCGCAATTTTGATTTGTGTGTTGTTGCGTATGCGCAACAATAGTGAGCTCCATGTTTTGTTGTCTGAGTTTTGTTTCTAATTATTCCAATCACTATTGTTAATTTTTACTTTTCCGGTTCTAACATTGTGGCGACATTCCACAAGTAATTCGCTTCATTACGGAATGAATGATGTCTTTTATACTTACAGGCTCGAGTAATTCAGGTAATAATTACAATTTTATGATCTCGCGGATCGTAACACAACTCATCGTAAATTTAATAATTGATATCAGTATGCTGTCGTGCACCTGCTCCCTTTAGGTAATCAGGTTTTTGGTGTTTATTAAATGCATCTAATAAGTGTTTTAGTCCGTAAACAAGAAATCCTTGATTTCTTGTGTGAGATTGAACGCCGTGCCTTGATCGTGCCTATCAAGACATGGATAGTTCGATTTCCTTGGAGTGTACGTGCCCGAGGCGCGTGTTCGCGAATCGCCGCCAATCACGCCGCGCCGGCCACAATTTGTAATGTTTTTATGCGAGCCGCCGCTTTCCGAATGTCGTCGGTGGGAAGAGGGGGATCCTTATCTTATCGAGCGCAGGCGTCGACGCGACGCCGTCGACACACAGGATCAAAGATTGCCACAACCCCGGCACGGACACGACCGCCCGTCGTCACGATCCGCGACGACCATCTCGTTACGGAAATCGGTCACCCACATCCGGCAATTAAACCCACATTTCTAGAGCGGACAAACATTACCGGAGAACTTTAACTACCATTTACAAGTAATCCAATGCCCACACGTCATTTCACCGGCCCATTACAAGTGGGGTTCAAAATTTAATGATGTCGTCTAGATACGAGTATGAGAATCCATCTGTTGATGCTAGCGACGCGACGTCGGAGGCGGCGGCATGGCCGATATTTATTTAGCCATAATTGCTTGTCGGCTGACTGGCGCCGGCGCCGTGTCGCGCCGCGAGGGGCGCGGGCGAGCCGGCGGCGCGGCGGGGCGGGGGCGGGGGCGGGAAGGAGTAGCTGCGCCGACGCAGGCAGGTACGCTCGTCGCACTGCGTAAGCTCGACTCGATTTTCGTGATCAGTTTTTTTTTCTTGTTTCATTGTAGTCTGACCATGTTTTTGGGCTGCTTTGTTGGATTTGTGAATGGTTCTGTTATTATGCCTACCAGAGAATGGGTTTGCGTTGAATTGTTTACAGCTAACGTTTTTGTAGGCTGATTGTAATGTTTATTCGTACCTACTGAGCTTTTAAGAGTGCATTGACTGCTCGGCTTCACGTTCAGTGAATGTTAGTCGAGTTTACTTTCTGATTCGATCGTATCAATGTAACCACTTATCCGCGGAGGCTATGTCACAAAATAGCCCATTGACTGGCGGCACCTCTATCAGAACCGGTCGCTCCCGACGGCGGCTCTTGCGAAACTGGAAAAATTGTCGTTTTTATTACCCACACCTACCGGCGAAGTGATGGCGATCGTTTCACTGGTTGTCAGGGCTTTTGACTAATTCACAAGTCTGCGTTGAAATTTTGTTTGCATTGCATATCGAATGCATTTGTTTCTCATCTTATCAATAAGTGGTTTTGAATTGTCATCCAATTAGTTGTTTTTGAAAGCTTCCACTTACACCTTTCCTTTTTATGTAGCTACATTACGAGATATTTGGCCACTCTTGCGTTCGACATCTCCGTATCTTCTGTGAATCAATTATTTAAACGAAACAAGGTGATAATTTTAAAACTGTTGGGTGGTAGCCACTTGACTCACACCAATAAATTTTTTCGTAATGCTATAAGTATTTCGTCGGCATGGCAGGTTATAGAAGAGGCCTTTTCGGGGATCAGATGAACAGTTTACCAAATTTAGTAGGTAAGTATACGATTTATTGAAAGTAAGATTTGTTAACCAATGTCAGTCAATTTGTATTCGGGATTCCTTCAAATGTAAATGACTATTAGATAGAAGCTTCGGTCCGTAATACATAATATCAGATTGCTGAACTTCTAAAATTACGATTCTTATCAGAATATAGAATCGAATTCCCACTGCTAACAGATTTGAACCCGTACTGCTGCCGAAGTTGGACACAATATGCTCAAAATATAATAATATAAAAATATACATAAGAATAAAAAAAATACACAACCTGGTTATATAGTAAATAATTATAAAATAATTTCAAATTCATTTGTGGATCTCTCCAAAAAATGCCTTGGAAATTATTTTAGTTGCTTTTACAAACGGTAACTTATTAATGCTTGTCTTTCCTTTTGAGGTTTAGCACATCTTTAGAAGTATGTTAGTCCCAAAAGGGGAACTTGTAAAAGACCTACATCCTGTGCAAACAAGCTGAAACTAAGGACAATTAGTGTCGCAATTGCATATGTCTCACGTTACGATTTCAATGAATGTTGCTCTCCTAAGTCACATTTTATGTTTTCCTAATAATAAATGGGTCTGAATTACATCACCTGAGGTGCCGGTGTATTAAATACATTAACTATTAATGCCGTATGCCCGTCGCTTTAATAAGCCTCAATCGTTGTAATTGGAATTAATTTGCTTTTTAATCTCC
Source organism: Furcula furcula (assembly GCA_911728495.1). Lineage (NCBI taxonomy): Eukaryota > Metazoa > Arthropoda > Insecta > Lepidoptera > Notodontidae > Furcula > Furcula furcula. Next base: position 2,180,901 of record OU452254.1, on the reverse strand, counting down.
GCGTAGCCCTTCGAGATTCAGTTTTCTGTCAATATTTCAAGGTTGAAAAATTGTTCTTTCAATACTTTCAACGCTATTTCTGGTTATTTGGAACACCAGGTGTGAAACCATTCAAACCTGCTAATTTAGCTCTGCTGTTATGGAATGACAAAGAATACAGTTCTAGGTTTATGATTAATCTGGTTGTTTTAATTTAGTTGACGGAGATGCAAATGCTAGTATAGTAAAAAATGAATTTGATTTGATTGTTTGGTTGTAGCCCTATCATACTCAAACGTTATAGCGTTGCCAATTGTTGTTTGGTCATTTATTTTGTGCTTATATTATTATAATGTGTACTTTTCTGTATTATGTAGCTTTCATTCAGTGCTATACATGATAGTAATTGATCATCATGTATTGATTCTGATCCAAGTAAAATCCGTTAGGTTTATATGTATCTCGTCTATACTCCCATGGCTATATTAAAATTGTCAGCATGGTCAGCCCTAATACCTAGCTAATTATTTTTCTACGATCAATCAACGCGATTGTCATTTGCATCATATAAATTCACATACCGTATTGTACGTCACGTATGTCTTCCGGTACTGAGTGGCGACAAGCAAGGTCTTAGCATGCTGACATTTTGCGTCAATGGACATTGAACGAAAACACGCCACCTAAAGTTATTTTATCGCCATTAATTGAGCAGTACCATTCTTAGTTGCATTAACGCTTTGGAATAATTTTTTTTTTCCTTCCATGGTATCGGAATTTACAGACGCTTGCTGAACTTTTACAATGGGTTATGCATACTTTTTTAGGTATCTTATTGAAGATGAGACGACCGAATTGTCGGATGATAAGCTTTACGCCTGCCCATGGTCAACTATAATGTGCGGGTGACGGGATACATATCCCGTCACCCGAGACATTAGTCACTCTCTTGAGGCCTTCATGTTACAATACAGCAATGTTTACACATTGCTGCTTGGCTGCAGATTATCTGACTTTGTTGTTATTGACGGTGACTCGCGCAATGGACCTACCATCTAGTGGACAATGGGTCTCTGAAGTTAGTTATCCCAGTTTCAGTCAAGTATGATAGGGTTGTAGCCGGAGCCCGGTGCATGGAGAGGCGAGCGTGCCCGCGTGGGTGAGCACGACACGCGGCGGCGCGGCGCCGGCGGTGGCGCCATCCGACACGTTATAATTCGGGCGGGCTATTTTGGTCGATTCACACGCGCGCGCGCAACGCTCGCAGCCGTGCGTGTAACGATTTTTTTGAATTTCAGACATTATTTTGTTGCTATTACAGTGCTTTGGATGCGGGTCGGACCTCAATTTGTCGTAGTATGACAACTATTCAAGTAAGAGTAGCTCAAGATTCTGAGGCTTGTTTGCGACTTTGTAGCATCTTAGTTGCATTAATTTTAGCTTCGATGAATTTGGAGTGTATCTATGTGGAAGTTTGAATTATTCTGCATATTACTAGGTATTGTGTATTTTAAAGTCACCTTTCCGTTCCTTGGGCAACAATTTCCTAGGCGTGCTCACGCGCATACGGCCCCGTCCTTGAGCCAACGTGATTACGTGATGGTGCGCCAGTGACGTTCCTCCCCACCACATTGGCAGATTTATAGTGTATTAAACGCGATTTATTGATTGTTTATTGTTTTCGATTTAGATTTCCCAAGTAATATAGTGTGATTTGTAGTTTCAGAGTGTTTTTCAACGCAACATTCGTTTACTATGACAAGCGTTATACCTAAAACAACATCTGTTATAAAATACCCCAAATGTTGTGAGATGGTTTTGCATCTCGATATGATATGGTTATCGCTGACATAATTTGGGTTGACGTCATTTTAACAAAAGGGGTCAACAACTGTGGTTTGCATCGCTCTTCGTTTGCCGATATGAAAATAAAACAGATATCTGATGTTTTTGATAAAGAAATACGAATTAATGGTATAATTGTTTTTGCAACAGCAAATGCATCGACAGATGCGGTAACTAAGCCAAAAGAAAACGTTGCATCATGTATTTCAGTAGATTGATTTAAGATTAGACAGTCCGTATGGAGACAGTCTCAGAATTTCTAGAAATTATTAAGTTTCTTTCTAAGGCCTGAAAAATTAATTGAATTGAGTCTGGACCTCATCACACAAATAATATTCTACTTATATTAATTTTTAGCCGGCGAGTAACTGACATTAGGGTGATTGATCTTAAAAGAATTTTACTTAATGTATCATTTGAGGCTTTTAATGTTACTAGTTTTACGCCCAATAGGTTAATCTTTTTCTTGCTGCATTAGGACCAATTTCTTTTGTACTAGTGTCCTTACGTTTCAACATCATTTCGTATTTAGTATAAGTATTATGTGTAAAGTAACTATCATGCTCAAAAACATATCAGCAAGTGCATTATGCATTTTAAAAGGAGGTTTAAAAGGCTTCTTGTCTTCGAACAGTGATACCATAAGCACTAACATGAGATTTTAAATGAGTTGTATTTTCTTAAGTTTGGAGGACTGAGCTAAGGTATTACCACTCTCTTCTACCTCTCTGTAGACCCGTAACAATTTGCTAGACATTTGGCGGGTACAGCTACTTTTCTAAGGGCTCCCACACATAACTGCGAATTCGCATCGCATCGCAAATATCAGCGAGAAACAAATGAATATTTCCATACAAATTCCTGCGATGCGGCGCCGCATCGCATCGCATCGCAGTTATGTGTGGGAGCCGTAAAGGAGGAGGAAACTCCAGTATGACTTGGGAATGACACTTGCAACCACCAATGTAGTCAAGTTGGTCGAAACCTCAAAAATTTACCTGCAATCTAGAATAATTTTCTAAACATAACGATGAATCATTGTGTATTTACAATTTTGTATTGGCGTGCGCAGGCGCCGGTGCTGGCGCGACTATCCGCGTTCATTACACGAGTTATAAATCGTGCAGTGTATATTTGTACCAAATTGTAGGTATTCTATTAGCGCGATTAAGTGAAGTTCTGTTTAGGAGATGAACAGCTTATATCACAAGTCGCATTATATCGCTAAGGATCTACGACGTGTAAAGAATAATATGCTGCCCTCTTCATTTCCTTGAGGAATGGCTGAAAGAGAGACTCTCAGCAGCTTGACTGGAGAAGAACTACCGTCACCTCGTCTGAATTGTGTTGTGTGCTGCTAGTAGGTTGCCCTTACTCTATGACGTGTCATGTTGCTGTTGACTAAGACCTCTGGTTTTCTAGCACCACTTTCTGGCGTTGACGTTTCCGCTCTTTTTTCTTTCTACTGTCAGCGCTAACCTGCAGTGGCTGCCCGCAGCCCGAGAATACTGTAGCAAGCATAGATTTAAATCGTTAGATAGGCCCTTACCGCAGTGAGACCGCGCCGTGTTGTTCCACAGTCGAAGTGAGTGAGCTCACTAACCTGGGATCAGTGCACCCCTAAACACAGTGTTAGCCGGACGTGTTGTAAAGGACGTTTGCGAGCAGTTTAGTGTCACAAAATGCCATCGTGTGCCTTTCTAAAGTGCAACAACAATTCTAGAAACTCAAATAAAGCCAGAGGTGTAACATTTCACTCGTAAGTATTGCGATTTGATTTAAAAACTTTTATTTTTCCTTCCGCACTGTCTAAAATAACAAATTTAAATGGCGACTGCACGAAAGAGAAAGTAGTGTTTGCAACTAATGTAGGAGAAAAAGAGATGACACTATTTTCTCAGTACACTCGTTGTGTATAGATTGCACACTGAGATTGCACACCTTTTAAACAGTTCGGTAGCGTCAGCAGATTCAACAGCCATGTTGTTGATTATGGATGCTGGACCATTTCATTGTTGATTTTTATTGTTTTTTAATATTTTAGTAGGTAGGCGTATTAAATACAGGGTGCCACGAAACATGTTTACATTTGTTATAAAATTGTTTCAAATAAATTTTACGACAAATTTTATTTGAAATTTTTTTTATGCGCTCAACAGTTTTTGAGATAGAGTGCGTTTAACTTAATGATAAAATACTTTATTATGGTATCACTCATAAAGCTATAAGTAAAAATGGGTACATAAATTGTAGTTTTTTTTTTAGATTTCCCCAAGACCCACGGTGTAAGGAAAAATGGATAAAAATTATACAAGTAGACAAAAGAGATGAAGAGTGGCTACCTACAAAATTCAGCAAAGTTTGCTCAGCACATTTCGAGGCAAATCATTTGTATGTGACGCCACTGGGTCTTCGTAAATTAAAACCTGATGCCATACCAGCTTTTCGGCCAACAACGGAACCATCAATATGTTTACCTGCTGATCAAAATAGACCTAGTTCACCCCTATGCGATATAAATGTGTCGGATACAGAATCCGTTTTCGATACACCGAGAAAAATTCGCCTAAAGAAACAATTACACATTGAAAAAAGCAAAAGAGAAAAATGCAGAAGAGAGAATATGAACCTGAAAAAAAGAAACAAGTATTTTAAAACCAAAAATAATTCCCTGCGAGAGTTAGTTAAGTCCCTGAAAATAAAAAAAAATATTAATAAAGAAGATTTAAATGAATTAGAAGGAATGAAAGCTGCGGAGGCAAACAAGGACTTTTTATTTGCAATCGCCAAAAAAAGGAAAAGAATTCCGCCAACTCTAAGAAAATTTTACGCAACGTTGCATTACTATTCTCCGGCTGCCTACAAGTACGTTAGAGGCAAATTCAACAATACGTTGCCGCATCCGCGTACTATTTCCAAGTGGTACGAGAAAAGTGATGTCTCTCCTGGATTCACTCAACAGGCATTTGAAAAACTTCATCAAAAATCTAAAACGAAAACAGTTACAGCGACATTGGTCGTTGACGAAATGGCAATACGTCAAAGAACAACCTGGAATGGTCGGAAGACGATGGGACTTGTAGATGAAGGCTTGGGACCAAAAGATGAAGTTGCGACTCAGGCTTACGTTTTCATGCTAGTTTCAAGCACTGAAAACTGGAAAATTCCATTAGGTTACTTTTTCATAAACGGCCTACGTGCTGAACAACGTGCAAGCTTAATACAAATGTGTATTACTAAATGTTACGATGTTGGTGTCGATGTCATTGCATTGACGTTTGACGGTTGTGCAGCCAATGTAGCAACAGCCGAAATTCTAGGTTGCAATTTTGAGAACATCAACAGCTTACAAACCACTTTCCCTCATCCCTCGTGCAATACCAAACGAGTTGCTGTTTTTTTTGATGCATGCCATATGCTCAAGTTAGTGAGGAATACATTCGACTCAAAAAAACTTTTGTTTAGCGAAGCTGGACGCGTTGCATGGTTGTACTTGGTTAAATTGCAGAAACTTCAAGAAACAGAAGGCTTCAAGTTCGCAAACAAATTGACTATACGTCATATTGCTTTCAGGAACCAAATAATGAAAGTCAACCTAGCAAGCCAATTACTAAGTAGAAGCGTAGCGAAAGCACTGACCTTATGCTCAGAGATGGTTACTGGACATAAGTTCAGCAATGTAGAACCAACTGTAGAATTTCTTGAAACTTTCAACGATTTGTTTGATGTCTTTAACTCAACAACCTATAAACAAGGATTTAAAAGATCGCTTGGTGAAAAAAATGAAACTGAAACATTCAATTTTCTTGACAAGGCAGAAGATTATATAAAGTCACTTAAAATTTACAACAAAGTCAAAAGAACAAGAGGAAGAAGGATAAAAATAATTATTAGTAAAAAGTTAGTCTTGCAAGCAAAATGCAAAATGGGATTTCTTGGGTTTTTAATAGACATTCAGAGTCTGAAATACTTGTACCGAGAATTGGTTCAACAGAATAAAGTGATGAATTACATGTCAACATACAGGTTCAGTCAAGACCACTTAGAACTTTTTTTCGGACTAATAAGGCAACATGGCGGGCGCAATAATAACCCTACCACCGAACAATTCCGTGGCATATATAAAAAAGCACTCTGCCATCTAGAACTACGGAGCAGTTTCACGGGGAATTGTTTGCCAATTGATAACTTTTCAATTTTGGGTTGTTCATCAGCCCTTGAAAAAATAAATATGACCACGTCAGGATTGTGCAATACTGAATCTGACCCAACGACGAAGGCGTCACAATCTGCTGAAGATGAACAATGTGAAATAAATAGTGACATTCTCTCAAGTGTTTTAGATGAAGAAAATGGTATAAGCGATTTGTCTAAGCAAATTGTCGGATACATTTCAGGGTGGGTTGTTAAAAAAATTGTGAAAAAAATTAAATGTCATACATGTTGCAGTGCGTTAATATCTGATCGACGATTAACCTTTCACAGATTAATTAATTTGAGAAACTTAGGTGGTTTGCTTTTTCCCACACAGGATGTATATGATATATGTATCAAAACTGAATCACTTTTGAAACTTCACAAAAAACTAAATGGCAATCATTATATACGTAATGAAAATGAGTATAAAGTTTTTCAAACTAAAATATTGAAATTGTTTATTGAATCGAATGTTTTTAATAATTTAAATGACCATTCTCTGGAGCAACCGGCAACTTGGAACCATAAAGTTCTATTGATAAAATCTGTTATCAAATACTACGCTGATGTACGCCTTCATTATCTTCATAAAAATGTTAATAAAATAACAAAAAGGCAAAAGTATAATAAATTGATTTTGTTTCAAGGAGAATAAATAGCCATTATTAGTAAATTATAATGTTTTTTACTTGATCACGCCTCTACATTTAAATATACAGTCTACCTACTATGTAATCTGATTAATGAGTTTGCGGACCGTACCTTCTACACAAATTGCACAGTTTTTGGACGCCATGTTGACGCACACATTCAAACGTTTTCGATTTCAACCTGAAAAAAGTATTTTCAGGGCATCTATGGGCAAACTTTTTTCAGAAAAGTGTGTGCATTACAATTGCCCACGAAATGGTAATAACAACAGATAAGTGCAATGGCAGAAACGCGATTTTTTAACTACTCGTTAGTGTGCGTGTGTCGGCATTTTGTTAACGCACACATTCAAAAACAGTCCCACAGTTTTTGGTGTCGGGGCCTATCTAACGATTTAAATCTATGGTAGCAAGGTCTACATTGGTGATAAGATTATGAATGCTATTTTTTGGAAATAAAGAAACCATAATCGAGTATCAAAGGGTACTAACTATTCGTACCTACAGACAGATATTGCTACTTAACCAGCTAATTTCGAGTTTCTTGCGAGTAGGTTAGGTCCATTGGGTGACTAGCTAAATATCACACAGAACTTGACTCCACTATATGAAGATGGCGAAATTATTGAAGATAAATTGTCTTTGAGACAACTCAGTTTTAGGTAAAAGAGTCTGTTATTGCTCCGGCCAAAACTGAACTTCACATGACCGATACGTGTTTTACAGCTATAGTAATTTGTAGAGCTACGGTAGGTGTACCAGTAACGTTGCAGTAGAACAAACCACTCTTTATCGCTATAGATTGAATGTTTAGATCAATTACACATGCTTAGCTCCATATGCGCGTACCGTAATATTTTGCCCCATCAGACGGCATTCCAACGCACGACATAAGATATTAAACACTATTTCGAATGTATTAATACAAGTTTTCCCTTGACGTATCCCTTCGGTAATTGAAACACGATAGTAGATAACGATGCATGGGAATATAAGCTCAATCAGAACTCATATTGGTACTAAATCCCTTTGCTCTAGCTGCAAGTTTAAGTATCGAAGTAAATGAACTGATGATTTCTAATTAGCGTCACGTGGAAACTGCGCTTTATTTACTATATTACAGGGTTGTTTTTCCTGTAATCACTTTTGGTGTTTATGACCTTAAGGCTTTGAAGAAATTTAAGTCACGCCACTCTCCATATATTCATGTGTGATCGGTTAGTATTGCAAAAAGGTTATATTCGATGAGAACAATGATTGGAAAAACGATTTTATCACCGTGTTATTATTAATGAATTTAGTATATCAGAACTACAAGGTTATAAAGTAAATACCAATAATCACTTACAGTAGACATTGTTTAGTTTTATTCAAATCATTTGTAATAGGCGTATGGAATGAACATCATTGGTAAAAACAACTATGTATATTGGTTGAACACTCGCCACTCGCCTTGTTTACCTGAAGTTCAGAGTTCAATTTCCAGCTTGTGTCTATAGGTTTTTCCAAATGTGATTTTAATAATTGGACTTGGTAATGGTCAAGGAAAACCTGATTAAATCTGCATCTCCTACTAATCTTAACTGGTATTCCACCGAGAACGTGAAGTTTCTTGACTAAATCTACATTATGTAACTATTCTTAAGTGGATATATTTTTTTAAAGCGTGGTGCACTAAAACGTACCTTTACCGAAATATCCTGGAAATATCTGATTTATGTTCCGAAAGTCTGCACATAATTTGATATGCAAGTGCATGCGGTCGATTGTTTTGACATTTCTTGCGCAAACGCATCATTAAACAATTCTTCGAACTGCTTGCAAACAATTTATGCCTGTAATAAAACCCATGGTTGTGCATGACTACGTTATGGATGGATAAATTAACCCTTTCGCAATGAAGAAGAATACCAAGACGAATACTTGGATAAACTTAAAAATATTGAATAGAAATTATGTTCTATAATGCTCTCTTACTCCGAAAACGGCTTCATACTAACTACGTGTGAGTTCAGAGCCTGGGGTCTCTGATATCAGGTATGAAACGTCCAATAATAAGTTTGACTGCAAAGAAAGAGTAATTCTAGCAATAGGAACACATTTTTCTTAAGAATTTTGTGATCTATTTGGGTATAACTTCTTTCGCACTAGGGGTCAACTACCGGTTACATTAGCTAATATTCGGCAAGAAGTCATGGGCGACAGCTATCGTCATAAAATGATATTCAATTCACTAATATTATTCATATAATTTGTATTCAAAATGTTCGGCGGCACGGATTCAGTTGAAAAACAATGTTGACACGTCCGCCGCCGGCTGGCGCCGAATTACAAATGCCAATTGCACAATTCACATTCGGAATTCGAAAATACTAATGGTGTTCGAAATTCGAAATGACCAATAGCGCGTGCCTGTTTATTCAACTTGCGTTTTTCCCGCGGATTTGTTCGTCTGAAATTGCAATATTATTATGTATTTTCGTGTCAATACGGCGTTATTTACCCAAAGATACATAAAAAAAAAATGAATGAGTATTGTAGATAAAGGTAAGAAACGTTAAGATAGACACACAAACATAGACATTAAGTCCGTATATGTACATTTGTGCATGAAGAATTAAATAAATAAATAATTTGTAGTCCGCGGTTCGGATGCAAACGACATTGTTTAACACACTTTTTATGTTTTCCTTGTACCCATTGTTTCCATAGCACTGTGGCATGTACAAGAGACACACCAGGTGAAAGGCATATAAGTGATAGGTATATCAGCAGCTGTGGAAATTCTGGGCTAAGGTGATAGTGGCAGAACGATGCAATTATCGATGGAAAAATGTCCTTACTATCAGGAGAACGCTACGATATGCTCAAGTCATCTCATCAAGATGTTGCAAAAAAACACTATAAGTAGATAGTTTTCCTATATTTATGGCCATTCTTGTATTTTAATACCACTCAAAATGGTCACTCAAAAATTATATTTCAATTGGGATCAAGTTGTAATAAGCACAAAAACTCGCCTAAATATAAAATTGACCCAAGTCATTTGAGGTAAACTCTCTTTTGGGGCGGCCTGGTTAAAATGACAGAGCTTCAAATTCCGAAAGGGGTCGTAAAAATGTCGTTATATGATTTCAAAATATAGGTTACTCATTAGATCGGGGTTCGATTCTTCGACTCGTAATTGCGGGCGGTCCGGCCCGCTTACCTGGGCCGGTTGTTTGTTTTAAAGCGACTGTTGCTTTTTTTAAGTCTGGCAACTCGGGTGATTAGTTGACGATAAAAAAATGATCGAAGCGCTTTTTGGCATTCGTCTTTTTTGATTTTCACGAACGGAATAAATTAATTTTATAAGGTATACTTTGTACCTACTAAAATTATTCTACTTGTGAGGTCTCTGATCACGTTATATGGCATGCCGCTTTATGGATATTTCATAAGGCTGCATGAACCTGAAGTTGTAGCTCTAAAACAAATGATATTCGAATGTAGGTACACACGGCACCTAAAGCAATAATTTTAATAGGCTATCCAAAATTTTGCTTCTTTGTTTCAAAATTGCTGCAATACCAAGAACGCAAATTCGAGACTATGCTAACCTGCACGCAAAATTTTCCTAATGTATGATTTTTTTTTACGATAATGTTTCACATTAAGAATTCAGTAAAATAATAAAGAGATCGCTATGGACCGGGGTAGGTGGAGTGTATGGGGGAAACCTTTGGCCAGCAGTGGGACACTATAAGTTTTAAAAAAATCAGATGGGTAAAAAGAGGCACCGCTGAAGCTCTATATTTTGTAAGATTATTCTAATGTATCTTTTTTCCTATCTTTCCAGAAACACCACCGCCCCCATACAGTCGGTACGCCATGGATGACCTCAAACCTAAAGGTGAGAATATTACTAGTATTTAAAAAAAGCTTTAATAAGCCATCACTACTGACTACTGGTAAGGTACGACTAGGACTGCAGCAAACATTCATAGATAGAGGCATAGTGGCATGACCTATCAGTAACACGACCATTATGTTGTCTGCTGTTATAGACCATCATTTGTATTGAGACATGGGTCACCTGCCGCTCTGTACCCTCAGCTACCTTTCTTGTATCCATTCGCAGGAAAGCATCAAATATCATAAAGAACCAACAGATGACAAAAAAAAACTCTCAAAATCAACAACAATCCAAAAACCTCCAAAAAAACCCTAGTTTTTTTGGTACTAACCGCTAACTATTCCTGAAGTTAAACCAGCTTCCAGCCACTAAACTGTCGCCCATCCAAAGACTGACCTTGTCTGTCGTTACTTAACCAACTGATCATTTACCGAACACTGATACCTACTGGTAATGAGCGGATCTTCTTGAATTAAAAATCCGGCAAAAAGACTCGAATTTGGATAAAGACACCCGTTTTTTGGATGTTGCATTATATTGCGTGTGACTTTTGTGAATGATACCCTTGAATGCAAATGATAGCTTACTCTTAAAATAAAACCGTAGATAATGTTAGGATGTGCATGCGCATCTACCAAAAGCCGTGAGATCGTGGAATCCGAGAGCGGCGGCGGCGGCGCTGCCCGCACAGCTTCCTGGAAATTAGGGATGCGTAGTGATGTACAGTGATGTGCCTGTGTCGATACTTTTTATTTTGAAAACAGAATAAGCCTTATTTTTTTTTGTGTACGTAGTTTTCGTTATTTTACACTTGCGTAGTTCTTATTTTAAATTATTTTATAAACGACAAAATTAGAAATTAATTCTATAACAAACATTAGCATTTCGTATTTATGTATCTGCAATGGTAGGCAACTAACGTTTACAAATGTTAACCGTATCCTACAAATATTATAAAATGAACGAAGGTCCTTAATTGAGTAGGTACATAGAAAAAATTGTTCCTGTTTTTTTATATATTCCGATCAACCGTTGATGATAGATAAATGACTGAACAGAATGACATAATAACATTACCAAGAATTTACAAAATCACTCCATTCACGCTTAAAAATCACCATTCATTTCGCCGTATCACAGTAAATTTTATAGTAGGTATGCACCAAAAATCACATGTTTACATAATTCTTGTCATACAAACTGATAAAGGCCGCGATAACTGTTAGTTGCTCGCAAACAGCTTTATCTCTGTCTAATTAAATAATATAATTAATAGAACGAGGCGGGAACGGCGGCTGGAAATAATAATTGATTTGTTACCGTTATTTATTATCAGTATGTAATAAGTTTCCAGCAAGAATATTTAACGCGGAAGAAACTTGTCTTATAACATTTATATTATTATGCAGATGAACAGTGAGTGTATATGCATATGGAATTAAACCTTTATACAATCACTTTTATGAAACGATTACAAAAGATTTAGGATTTTAACCAATTGCAAAAATACAGTTTAGAAAAAAATCATTCGTAAGTGTTAGCGTTAAGCCTATTTGAAATAAACATTTTTGAATTTGAATAATGTCAAGAGTAAAGCCTATGAAAAACAATAATTCAACAAATATAAAACTATCTTTTTATTTTCCAGTCTGTTCCATCACTATTAATGGTTAAACATACTCAAAGATTCAGAAAGTAAAGTCTTCTTGTTGTATGTTAATATCACATAATACGAGTATTTACTAACAAACATCAATACACAACACCTATCAACAAGCGTGTCAAATCGCGATACACTTACACTAAAGTCATAAATACCGTATCGCGATCGACTCCCGCGCATCCCTACCATTGGCCCTCCCTTCGTACCTCGCGCGCATTCCAAACCGCCATTTTAAACTACATTATTAATGCTTACGTCGGCTCGGCAATCGTTAGACGTTCGATTTTTTTTATCTCCTTTCCCTTTGAGCGCTACCCACTGCCCAGCGGGGAGAGATATTTGTTTATAATAAAGAACCAAGCGATGATATTTCCGTATTATAGAGGTTTAAGGGCTTGATTGAATAGCACGTGCTTGGCCTTTAATCCTTCAAAAGCCTATTAGACATGATCATTATAGTTTTACTACACCGATTAGATTGAAGTCACTGCTTACCGAATGTTTCTAGCATCTAGTGTTCCTGTTGTATTGTTTTAAAGTTCAGTGCCAGTCTTTTGAGACCCGTCTCGAGACGCACTCTCCAGTGTTGAACTACTACTTATTCACAATTTTCTGAACCCATATGAAATTATTATATTTTTTTAGGTAATATTATCCTTCTGACCAATTTTTATACGGTCTCAGTGCTAAAACTCTTCCATACTTGTTCGATCTCTAAAATCGGTGCAGAAATTACACTTGACGTTTTGTAGGCAACGTATAAGAAAGTTTTAAAAGATGAATGAGGACGTATTGTGAATTAAATTTAGTAACATTACACCCGATTGACCGATAGTTGGCAAGGTGAAACCCCACATGTGTACGTAGATTAGCTAAAGATTACGCCTAAGAATCTAGATTAAGGCTATATTTCATGATATTATTATAATGCAAGTTTTATTACTTTTACATTTAGGTAGGCTGGTTTGAGTCATTAGTTTTTGGTCACATTATTCCTGTTTGGGTCTGCACAGTTTTACAGGACTAGACAGGTTCTTAAGGAAGTTCCCATGTTCTCCACTTGGGGCCCTGTTTATAATAATAATAATAATAAATACACTTTATTGTACACCAAAAGTTACATGTAAATTTAACAATACGTTTATGTTCGTGGTTTCTAAATCTACCTATTTTTATTTCATCAGCCAGTATTAAAATATAAGATTTATTTATTACTTATTATTTGTCTTCTCTTCAGTAATTTATAAAGAGCTTTTGGTTATTACTGATTTCTCTTTCGTATTTATTTAACCAGATAAGATGGCGTTACGCTATTCTACGATTATTAAAAAAATAAAACCATTTTGTTTTGGAAGATTTTGCAAAATTAAGACTAATGCTTAGTTTTCTATATTCGTTTCGTTTTCTATATTTTATACAGTTTAGCACATTCTCGTAATGTTTCTATATGCTACAAACTTACTATTAATGTCAAAAGTTAAACTTTGTCATCAATCCCGGAAATCCCTGTTCAATCGATGGTTGCGTGGGGTGCAAAATTCGCTCTTTATCGCCCGGTATTCCCATCCAGCATTCATCATAGGATTTCCCATGATTCCCTGTTTAAATAGGCTCCCTCCCCTATGTTGGTTTTTCATTGCTTTTTGGCGCCCGTTTCGACGTAACCCCTATATTTACTACCTACTCATGTTAGTCCTTTAGATTCTTTTAAATGAGTGACAGAATTTACTCGCAGTAATAATAAACTACGAAATTAAAAAAAAAAACTTAAATAAAGAAGAATCTATTAGTTTCTATGAAATGAAACTTCAAAATTCTTGTTAATTGCTTGGATTGGAACCCAAATTTTCCCATCCATCTATGCTTTTCTGCCAATCCTTTTTGTGTACGTATTTCGATTTTATTGACACAACTGATATTTGCGAAAACATATAATAACCCTAGTCATAAATAATCCGCGCTTGTTCAAAGCTCGTCAAACAAAATCCTGATAGGTAATCTGTTTATTCAACAAATAGCGATGAACTTTTAACTCTAGATCCCACAAGGTCGCGCTTGTTTGACCATCTAATACTGTTGATTCAAGTAGATTGGGTTCTATATCCTGTTCTATTTAATTAAAGGAGTAGCTAAACTTACTGTTTGACAAATAACTTCCTAACTAGCTTTCATAATGGAAAGTAACAACGAACTTTTGCTCAAAGGAAGAAATATACCTCTGTTATTTAGGTTTATCCATCTATAACTTTTTCTATATAGGCATTTAAATCGAATATAACGGGATTTGCGTTGTCAAGTAATTCATCAAATTATTATAATATTTACTTCAAAGAACACATCAGAAGCCTGGATTTAAAGTAACGTGTTCAAGCCTATTTTATATCTCAGCATATGTCAAGTGGTGTATCTTTTAACATTAGCTTAAAACCTTGTGCCCGACATTAAAAAGGCCAAAAATCCTGTTCAATGGGCTCTCGGACCTTCCAGATACCGCTGACATTGAAATTCCGGTTGGCTCCATTACTCGACGCTTCCCAGAATCCATTCATTCCATTTACAAACAGAAATTTACAACTGGCACCGGCCACCGTCGCGTCGGAATGTGGACCTTAATTACGAAATTTTAAACGGTATTTTCAGGTGTACAGTCCGATGCCGCTGCATGTTGCGATAAAGACGGTATCCATTAACGTTATCGCGGCGCCGGCGCCGATCGGCCGACACAAAAATTAACTGCTAGTGTTTTGTCTTCGCCCTGTCGGTGCGGTGTACGGAAGACTAGTCTTTGTTTTTGATGATGCTCCATTTGAGCTAAAAAGTGTAATTTTTGCCAGTCCACCGAGAATATCATCGGTTTCAGTAACTCCTTGAAATTAATTTGTTATTTAATAAGCAATATCATTTGTTTGTACACTTGTATGATTACTATAGTTCAAACAGACGTCGCTTTATGTTTCATGAGTAATCTGAGATCGATTTGTATTAATTAATTCATCAGTAGTAGTATCTCAAATGAACAAACGTCTCCAAAAGTATCTCTTATTAATTTAATATCTACTAATACTTCTATTTACAGGTTTTAGTGGTACTCAGTTTTAAATCAAAGTCATGGGCTAAGATTCTACTAATGGGATAGATTCTAGAAAATCCCAAAAATGTTGTACATCGATTACACTTTTTATGCTTTTTTGGATTAAGGACGTAGTATTTCTTCGATCACAGGTTATGGTTATAAGTTCTTTTAGTGAATAACACTTACCAACCCAATGGTCATTTAACAGTTAAACTATAAAAAGCTTTTTTTATAATTGGGGATACTTTCAACTCGTTGACCGCACTCTTACTCGTCATCCATCAGTCCTAAACAACGCGTATATTTCTTGATTTTAGGGTATCATGTTTCAAACGCCTACCTTCGCCTGACCTATTAGTGTAATTTTAATCTTTACGGTCTTTGTTTTTAAGTCCATTATCACTTAACGTGTTAGTATCTCACCGTAACACATTGAAGTTATCTTAGAAAGTGCCTTTTTAAGTGATTTTGGGGTATTAAGTTTAGTTTGGGTACTTGGAGAGTCGATTTGTTTTAAAGCGTTTGTAGTTAAAGTAAATAAATACCATATCGCTTGTTACTTACGAAGGCCTCGCAAAAGTAAGAGTTATAAACAGTGAGTAGTTCCGAAACTAAAACATTTCCTCTATTTATTTTCATTCAAAATTAAGATTTTTAAAAGACTTAGCAGTATTAGTCCAGATATCCGTTCTGGAAACCCGTGCTGACATAATTACATCTAACAACCGCTTAAACACATTCATACTATAACTAGCAATTTCCTGCGGCTTCGCCCGCTAATTTTTTTACACCCCCAAAGGTTTTTTTACCATAGAATAAAAAGTTTCATACAAAAGAAAACACCCCATTTAACCCCTTTAGGAGTCGAATTTTCAAAAATCCTTTCTTAGTGGATGCTTACGTCATAAGAAGAACCTACTGTAAAAATTTCAGCTTTCTAGGTCCAGCGGTTTGGCCTGTGCGTTGATGAATCAGTCAGTCAGTCAGTCAGTCAGGACAAGTAATTTTATATGTTTAGATTAAATTAAAATAATAGTACCGTTCCTGTCTCATCCCTCGATAGCGTTATCTAGGGATGTAAGTGTGATGACACGCGTAAAGCTTGGTCTAATATAGTATCTGGTAAACCTGCAGTTTGTAAACACGGCCCCTTTAAAACGTCTATGCTTAGTATGTCAGCTATTTGTTATTTACACATCACGATTTTCATGATTTTGAACCAAAAATAAAAAAAATTAGCCTTGATGGTTTGGTGATTGCCAGGTATTCACTCTGGTGGAATACATAGGCCCCATTGTACTCTACACTAAGCCAAGCTGGCTACGATGAGCTAGCCCTAGCTTATAAACACTTTGAGCTTCTTCTGATACAGGGTTACTTAATCAGTCTGTATTAAGTACAAATACTACTTTCGTAAACTGCACGCATGATAATTTTGCAAGGTACAAGTGGCTCGTCAAATGTTTCGGCCAGCAGTTTTGCTACTGTATTTTGCAATTGGCTAGCTCTTATTTCTTATTACACTAAATATTAAAAAAAAACATCTTTCACTACTCACTCCAGACTGGGTTAAGTCGTAAGTCATATATCTGAATCCTTAGTGACTGAAATACATTTTTTTTTTATCTTGGGACAATCCACACACGGTCATCTAATCCCAAACTAGGCAGAGCCTGTACTATGGAAACCAGACAACTGATACTAATAGTTATATACATTTTTTTTTTTTGTAAATACATACTTAAATAGATAAATAACACCCAGACACTTGGTGGGAATCGAACCCACGACCCATCGGTTAGCGGACAGGGTCACTAACCACTAGACCAACGGGCCCGTCGAATAATAATATAAGAAATGTATTTGCATCGGATCATGCATCCATCACATCGTGTCGTACCCGTCTCGTGTGCAATAAAGAATCACCGAGCGGTGTCATTGAGCTTTCAACTATTCGGTTGGTGGTATGCGTGTGAGCAGGCCCAGCAATCTGCCGACAGACATTAGGAATATATACATTACCGGCCATGTAGACAACGCTCGATTACCGGCAGACCGGTGCAGCAATGTATCAAAATCTCCATAGTAATTAGTAATGTTGCACGGTCGTAGCAACTCTGAAGTGTACATTGAAGGAATTGCAAGGATAACACAAGAGGACAATGTTTTGAAAACACGCCGCCGTCAACTATTAATAGTTAAGATTACTTTAGCTATCTTTATTTTTTCCCACCTGAAGGTTTGTGCGATTATGCGGCCTCAACTGAGAAGATCTAACAAGAAACTAACGGGCTTGTCATCTTTTCAGGTTTTTTTAACAGCCAGTTCTAACCACTGTTCCGTAAATGATCAGTTGGGTAAGCAACGTCAGGCAAGGTCAGTCCTTAGATGGGTGACCGTTTATTGGCATTTGAACTGAGCATCTCCGTGCATCGGAGGACACGTAAAAGTCGGTCCCGGCTATCGTTATCTAGATAGCAGTTGCTAAGCTAAGAGGGCTAAGGGTAGGTTGAACTCTGACACCATGTTATGACTTGAGTCCACCATCCCCCCTTCCTTCGTCGGACGACGAGACGCACGGCACGTACACACCCTTATGTGGTGAACGTGCCTTCAGTCCGGGCTAAGCGATTTGCTTCTTCATTTTATAGTAAGAACAGCTAAGGACTGGAACAGTTTGCAATGTGGGTCTTCAAGACTAGTGTGAATAAGCTTTTAATAAGCTAGTGTACCATCTTCGATAGCGTCGCCGCTTTCCATCAGGTGGGACTGCAGTCAAACAATAACTTATAAGCAGTAATAAAAACAACAAACCAAAAGGTCGAGGAAAAGTAGTAGCCGGACCAGTTCCCCCAAACACCCGCCCACGAGTATGACTCGAGCCGCAGCCATCTAGTAGTGTACTACTAACGCATTTACCGTCGACGACCCGTTTATACCCGTTTATAAAACAGTCTAAAGTTTAGACTAGTCTATACTGTTGAGTTGACCAAACGTTTAGCAGTCGACGTTCACAGACTATAAATACTTACGTATTGCATGGAGTTCAGCGATAAACTAGTCTATTATTAGACTAGTTTATCGGTGGACTATAAACTGATTTATTCGTCGAAACCAAAAAAACAGTCTAAAAAATAGTTCTTTAATTCAACGTCCACTCCTACAGCCATCACCCCCTGAACCATGATGATGGTATTTATGGCTTAAGTTAATGTTTTCAATACGACCCTACCACGTGCGCGATAATTTACAAACACAACGACTCCAGCGATTTATTGTTATTGTTAAAGCGAAACGTATCTGGTAATTGTACCAAAACACCGGCTTTCCTGTTTATATCGTACCTTCACGACTGCTATCTTAAAGGGGTTGTCAGAGATGTGTCAATAAGTATGTCAGCCTTTTATGTGCGGTCGTCAAAGGATTGATTGTTTAGATATCTAGAGGTTTTGATCAATGTAAGCCAGGATCTACCGTGGTCAGTACTGATGACACCGAGGTTTGGGACTCGTCGAGACCCGGAATCAGAATTAGAATCGTTTATTTGTTAAGAATGTAAGTAACAAAAGGATAAATGGTCTTGGAGCTCCCATCAAATTTGATCAGAAAAGGAAACAGTAGGAGTAGGAAAGACTATTTCCACTTCCCTCATTGGCAAAGCGGGAAACAGACAACGACATTAAACCATAGAAAGGAAGAGTAAGTAAAGATTAAACCCATCTTCAGGGCGCGCGCTCCCTTGGCGTAGAGAGATTGCAAGGGGGGCGTGGTATGATTGACAGTTTCTAATAAGCATGTATTAGTTTTTTGGCTTGTATGTATCAGTACGCATAGTCCTATCAGACAATTCTTTATTATTGCTTGATAGCCTCGATACAGGCGATGCGTAGTGAGGTTATCATTGTCATGCAAAAATTTTCTAACTTTTGGACTGCTAATAAAATATTTCTATTTCTAAATGAAGAATCCATAGTGATCAAATAGAATCCATAGTGATCAAATGTTCACTCAATGCAAAAATTCGTGATTTGGGTACAAATGTACAAAGAGGAAGGGTGGCCTGAAAATTTCAGGTTTAGTCCAGAGAGAGCGTGATGAAAGAAGGTTGGAAACCCCCTGTATTAGATAATAGTCGTGAAGTTATCATACATCGTGTAACTAATAATTAATAATACTGGTACCTTTTCACCCAACAGCGCCTCTGTCTGCATTAGAAAAAAGTTGTATTAGCTTATAGGTATTATTAGCTTTGCGACTAGAAAATGGCTTCCCATTCCTTTGAAATAGGGTGATGTGGTAGCCAATGAACCACCAAAAGTTTTAAGAGCTGTATCACTATTTCTATGAGAGATTGTACAAATATTTTTAGTCTGGGGCCTAGGTAAATTAATTAACTTTCATTATGAATACTTCAATTTGGTTTATATTTAATACGATCGTGCTACGGAGGTTTTTAAAAATAATGGTAAATGGGTCAATGCGTACACCCACTGGTATAGAATGAACCGGGGGGATTGTAGCCAATGAACCATGTAGTACACAATGAATCATTGTCCTGAATATATCTAATTTATGCTTACATTTATACCAAATAAAACTAAAAATCATGTTTTACTTTTATTAGGCTTATATTTCAAAACATAGCAACGTAGCGTAGATAAGGTAAATTTGGTAATAAGGTAAATTTGCCTCTTTTGCGGCTTTTCGGAGGCTCAGTCCCTTAAGATGAAGGTCAACCGTTTTTTACTTCGTCTGGAGTGTGAGCTCCTTTTTTTCAAAACTCTGCCTTGTGTTTCGCCCCATACTGAAAATAATAACATACCTACCAATGTTTTTTATAACAATTTAGGAATGCTATTAGGTACCTGAAAAGTCTAGTACCCAGTGAACCAGATGCAGTACTCAATGAACCATGGTTCATTGACTACTTCGATCAAATGGTTCAATGAAAACCACCCGCCTCTCCTAAAACTTGAAGTTAGATTACTTTTGATAGAAATACACTATGCTCACAGATTATATTGACAAACAAGCATAAGAACATCATCACCGGATTAAAACCATGAATGACATAAAATAACCACAAATGAAAAGTTAGTAACAAAAATTAACTCACATTTTTTTCGTCGTTTTTGTAGCCGAAAACAGACTGACGAGTCTAACGTGGCCACTCCTTACAACAAACGGCCGTCGACTAAGTAGGAAAGCTTTGATCGGCGAAACGGTTCGAACGCGTCAAATTGTACAATCTGGCAACGTCGCGTTTGGTCTGTACCTACTATTTTCATAGGGTACTCCTGATTCATTGGCTACCACACCACCCTACGCAAATTATTAACTACTATTTACTATATTCATAGTAGTTAAGTTATATGTATAAAACGTAGAGTTTGCTGTCTGCGCAACAACTTAAAGCAAAACTCGTATTTTTTTTTGAAAAATGTAAAGTAGGTTAGTGGTAGGTTTCCATACAGACATAGCTGGTCTTAACCATAAACTAGTTTTAGTACGTGGATTCACTTATCACATAGCATAATAAATTAAATCGTCATCATAAAATTATAATAATTATAAAATACTAGCTGACCCGCGCAGCTCCGCTCGCGCTCTTTTTACTCAGAAACCTTTTTGGGCTCATGCACAACACTTTGCTGAAGATCATGACATGATCAAATGCATAATTTACGATTATATAAAGGACATACAGACAAACATTCATTTATATTTATATATATAATAGATGTTATGAGACTATTTTCACAT
Source organism: Furcula furcula (assembly GCA_911728495.1). Taxonomy (NCBI): domain Eukaryota; kingdom Metazoa; phylum Arthropoda; class Insecta; order Lepidoptera; family Notodontidae; genus Furcula; species Furcula furcula. Next base: position 2,159,836 of record OU452254.1, on the reverse strand, counting down.
TGAACAATTAAAAAATATAATTGAATAAATAAAATAAAAAAATCTAACACATGGATTATCTTACTTTTTAGACTATGATAAGCTTTTATTTTAGCCCGCAAGGAACAACTAAACTGTATTGTGTCCCCCAGGCTTCGAACCCGATGACCTCCGGCTCGTCCAGCTCGCGGCCTCCCGCTGCGCTACGGAGACACCTGTCAAATAGATACGCGTATCGAATAGTATATTATTCTCAATGTGAACTAGCTTGACCGTGATCTCACTTGGTAATGTGGTGGCTATAACGCCATTACTAGAGGCACAATATTTAACAGTAATAAGGACATGTGTAACGAATGCGCTACTGAGTAGACCGTCTGTGATTTTAGACTCGGCGTAGTAAAAACTAACTGACCCGCACAGCTTCCGCGCTCTTTTTAATAGAATACATTTGCGAAAAGAAAAGGATCTCACTAAACCTGTGTCAGTAACATAATTATGGAGTAGTAAACTATGTTAGCTCTTACGAGACAGTGTAGGGGCGACTTAAACAGTAGCACAACACTTTTAGCTAAACTACTGCTGAACAAAGGCCTCACCCTTAGAAACACCTCCCGGTTGCCATAATCTCCACGCTTGGCAGGCGTCTTGGGGATCGCAGTACAGGTGTTTCAATAGAAAGACGCTGCTGCTCGTCTTCTTGTTTTCCCTTAGTCGCCTCTTACGGACACCCAACGGGAGGTATTGGGAGGGTGGTATTCTTACCCGACCACCCCACGGGAAACCTTTTACACCCAGTTATTTTCAAAAACAGCGAGTAGAATCGCGGGTGACAACTGTTTATTTGGATCCAAGTTACATTCATATTATGAAACATAACGAAGTATCAAGTTACTTTTAATAGTACGTATATCGCTATCCGTGTGGTCTGTTAATATATATGTATGTATATATATAATATATAACCTTGTTTCGTTCGCTATTATGCTAATGTCACGCACGGCTACCAAGGCCCGACGTTCTTGATAGACCACAAATTAAGTGTACATTAATCTGCCTGCTGAGGTATCTGTCGATTAGGGACTAACCTGCGCATCGATGTATCGTGAAGTCGCTTAATAGTCTTTGTCAACACTTTGCTTATAATATTTTAAAGGATTGTAAGCTTGAACTCCTATTGTTGTCCCATCTCCACCCGTTGCGTGTCCGTAAAAGGCGACCAAGGAAAAACGAGAAGACTGGCAGCAGCGTCTTTCTATTCGATTACTTACCACCCATACTGCGATCCCCAAAAAGCCTGGCGGGCTTCTAAGGGGGAGGCCTTTGTTCAGCAGTGGCCGTCTATCGGCTGCTAGTGATTAAGCATGTACAAGGGATCTAGTACAAACATCGGGACATGCTTTATCGAGCATCTGGCGAGGTGAGGTCCGAGCGAATGCTCAAAGTGCCTCCACATCCTCGATGAAGGCTACCAGAGAGGTTTTAGTGGGTAAAATCCCACATAGCCCGGGCCTTCGCCCCTACGGAGACCGGAAACCAGTATGGATGGTAAATAAAAGGTGTTAGATATTCTACCGCAAGTAGCACTGTAAAATACACTATACCTACTCAAGAGATATACCATTAGTTGGTACACTCTCAGGTGACGAGCTGATTGCAATGCAATTTTTATTCGGCACGCGTGTCGCTTACCATCAGGCGAACACGTCTCTCGTCTCATTACTAAATATCTGAGAATCTAACCTATCACTACACGTAGATAATAGGACTCGTATCTACCGATAAAGTATTGTAACTACCACCAGCATAGCGATGAGTAGGCATTGAGTGAGTAGGTAAATTATGTGTATATATAAAATTCTCTAAATGAAATAACTATTTACACAATAGCGTCGAGACAAAACAGATAAACGGGCGACGGCGCCTCTGCCCACACCGTTTAAAAATTTAAATAAATACCTACACGCTTCTATTAGAATCACAGTAGGTATAATAACCAGCTGGAAAATGGCGTGCTGAATCTAGCCTTGCATTCAGATATCAAGTTAGATCCCTGTCGTACGACCCTAGTCCTTCAGACTCGCGCCTCCGTCTGCGACACGTATTGTTAGATCCCACAGATCCCTCCCCGACAACCTTATGGTACACTATCAATCAGACACCGGTCTCCCCGGCGAGGCCGAAGGGTCGTCACGTGTGCGACCTCAACGACGAGCATCACCCCACTGAGTTTCTTGGCGGCTCTTCTCAGTGGAGGTGCATTGTGAACTGGGGGTAGAATCAGCCCTCTCATAAGCGACAGAAAGCCGAGGCCGTGCCTGCTTGCGGTGCCCTTCTGGCTGGAGTGCTATAAGTGCTCGTCCTCTTGCCTGATGAGTGGTAAAGCTGTAATGGCCATCTGTGGCCAACAGCGACTATCCTCCCAAAAAAAGTCTCATTGCTTTGCTGTTTAGCCAATCGAAGAGCGACGTCAGTCATATTGAAAACTTGTGGATATCGCCTGGAAATATTCTATATTAGAAATGACAAAGACCGTTACGAAACTCACCAGTTGAGAGAAAGCTTCCTGACAGAAACCCAATACTTTCCTTAACCTGAGTCGAACCCTCGCGATCACAGTTATAGGTGCAATGAGGCAGCCCAAAATATTAAGTATGGCATATTAGTCATGTAATCGTTTCTTTTATAGATCTTTCTAGATTGTGATATTAATTATTTTCTATAAAAAAATTGTCTTAGAGCGACTACTGATTCACCCATTCATATTTTAACTCGCAACAAGTTTTGGTACCAATAAATTTAGTCACACCTATTCAGTCTGAGTTTGCAGGTGTGCTGGCATGATCTCACAGCTTGTAAGACTAGTCCATACGAAATTATTTACTATCTATGCCTTTTTTTTGTCAAGTTTGACTACCCGTTGTTCGTAGGTTGGTTTGCAAATGACCAGTGATTGACCTTTGCTGTCGAAATAGTTGAATGCGAATGAGTGTCTTTTACACTGGTTGTTGAATGATTTGACGTTCGTATAACCAGTCATGGAACTCTGCTGTCTTAACGGTTGTATGCAATAAAAGCTTTCGTGAACTGGTCATTATATCTACAATGATTTAGCCACCGAAGTAGAGGTTCTGTAGCGTCAGTTGGTGGATTGAGCATTTGTTTTCATGTGTATTGATGTAATTGACTATTCCACCTAATGGTTCGTGGCTACACAGTCGTGGAGGCATTACACGAACAACTGAGGGACCTTGTGTCAGAGTAATCGCTGCGGGTTCCCGCCGATCATAGCACAGCGTATCCTCATACGACACTTGAAATGTTCTCGCAGATAGACCGCCACACGGAGGTGCAGTCTTTGGCAAGGTTGAACTACATCCCTACACCTCTTACTACGAAATAATTATTGTATGTAAGTAGTTACGTCATCAAACTACTTTTATCAGTTGATAAAAGTAGTGTTGGTATAACTGGCTGGTTTCCGCAACTCCACGTCAAAGCGCCTATTTTGAGTGCATATATACAAGTCGTAATAACGTAGTCTTGTTTGATTGTCCACAGAACACGGTGAAAGCACACAAGACGCGAGGAGGACGGATCATGAGCGGCTTGTAACGGGCTCCCTGGCTACCGACGGCGAAGGTAAATATCACTATTAATAATCTAATAGCTCACAAGTTATCAACGCCTATTGATCTGTACAAATGTTGCATCTTAAGCCTTGACTTGTACCCCCAAAACTAAAGCAAAACGAACGATGTAGTAAAATTATTCTGGTGAAACATATCTCACACTCGACACATACATATATCGATCGAAATTCCCTTGAAAAGATATCGGAGTGGAAATCTTGCGGAAACAAAGTTTAAAGTGTTGAAAATGGTGACAGTTTCTAATGTGTTAGCCCACTCTCAAAGGTACTCCATCTCACCTTACGTACAGAAGAAGTGAGTGATTGCTAGCGCATAAATGTGGCTTTGATTCCAGCAAGCACTGTGCAAAATTTATGTGTGTAGGTGTGTGACAACATAACCGAATTCCAGCAGAATTATTGGCCACATGTGACCAACGAAGGAGTTCGTGGAAGGCTACTGGGAATCATATGAATAACAGGGACAATTGACAAACAATATGAGTTAAAAAACATTGGAAACGAAAGACGACCATTTAAATATGCGATGGAGATCGACTGAGGATGATTGAGAGCCATAGCAAGATATTACAATTTGGCACCTTATTTTAGATTAGTGCATCAATGCATCTAAGAGTCGGGTGACATTTAACGGATTCTTAAGATTAGTCTTTATGATCTGCTCTGGTGAAGGTTAGACCTTTGGTCCATTGTCTTTCGGGACAATCGTTGCTTAGGTCGAGATTATATGGTTTTATTTCAAATCCCTGGTTAAATGTAGCGTTGTGGTGGTGGGATTGGTGCTCCCACGTCTGGTGGCGCCAGGTAACCTTGACGATCGATCGGCGGCCCGCCAGCCCGGCGCCGACCCCACACCATCGCGACGCCGTAACATTTTTCATGGGATTTGTACCACCAACGGTTGTATCGAGCTGACGGGACTTGCAATCTCTTGACCATTCTAGAAGTTTTTTGGTGCAGGCGATAATGAAAAACAAGTGTGAGGTTCCGAATTTTGCGCCAGAGGACAAATATATTTCGTTAGCACCCAGATTATAGTCTAATTATACCAGTTAAAAGAACAGTTAGAAATCACAACAAAAACGCAAAACTTGCCAACTATCGACGTGTCAAAGTCCAAGGAAGTGCGTCCAAAATGAAAACAGTTTTAGATATTACCACCCCTTGTTATTTGGCATAACCGTTCGGATGGTGGAAACTTTCTATCAGCACCTTTCGGGAAACTGAAGCGGCACCGCGTAATTCACGCTCGTTGGCATCGACACTTCGACATGTCCGCTATTGAGGCGCCAATTTTCGAGGCTGTGCCGAGTCACACGTCCGAAATATCTTGATTGATATTTGATACGCTAACGAAGCTAGAATGCGTATATTTTAGTTCTGTCCTCTAAAGAATGGCGAACTTAAGACTATACGCGTGGATTAGACTGGCTGATACTTTTTAGGATTACTATGTATGAGATATTTGAATCATCCTAGTGTTAACTAGCGCTTTTTGCAACACATTTCAACAGGCATATGTCAGAGGTGTCCAGGAATTGAAAGAAATTTGGGAAATACAAGAATGGCATAAGACTGTCTACATTCTGAGGAGTCTCTTTGTTCTGGAAAGTGCTGCATTGTAGAATAACTGCTACTTTGAATTCTTAGCCTCGATTATCAGGCCATGGTTGGGAGCGGAGACCTATTCCTTCTCAAAGCATATTTTAGAAACGAAATTATTCCTTCCATGTTTCTCAGTGGTCTCAATCCACTTGTTGATCAACAGTTGTCTTTATTTCCAGAACGTCAGAGCTGGGAGTCGGAATGGTGTCGGCTGGCGTACTGGGAGCTAACACAGCGCGTGGGTCGCCAGTTCGGTGTCCGGGTGAGGGCAGTAGACGTGTTTGGGGGGGGAGGCGGTGCCTGCGGTTCTGGACGGCATGGGCTATGTCTGGACGCATTGGAGCAAAGGCCGGATGCACCTCAAGCTGAACAGGTGAGGATTTTTTTTCATCCAACACATTATTATAACCTAGTTGAAGCCTCATCTACGGAAGGAATAATTTATTTTTGTGACGGGATCAATTGGATCTTCGCTTCGTAACCGACGCGCTTGTCTATATGTAGATGGATGGCAGCAGGACACGCCTGCCAATAATCAGCTGCTCTTTAGTAGTTAAGCGGCTCGTATCAACTACAATGTCTTAACAGTTTAAGGCGGTAGGCAGGAATCATAAAAAAAGCTAAGGTTACCTTATGTTTATGGATACCTTCTAACAGCTTTTTGTAGTAGAGTATCTCATATTATAAACGACTGACGGCCCGGCCTGCAAACAAAGGCCTCCCCCTTGGGAAAGAGGGGTTGCCATAATCCCCACGCTTGGCTATCGACTTAGGGATCGCAATATATGTGTAGGTAATCCAATAGAAAGACGCTGCTGCCAGTCTTCTTGTTTTACCTTAGTCGCCTCTTACGGACACCCAACGGGCGGAGACGGGAGGGTGCTATTCTTACACGGACACCCGGCGAGTAAAATTAAATATAATTGCGGTAAATTTAGTGATTCATTACATACTGGTCGCCAAATTCAATTAGAAGTAGGTGGACGGAGGCGGTCCGGTCAGCATGTCAGTTCTCTCTGATTCGCGCGCGCGCCGATAACCTCAGATAACTCGCGACCCGCCCGCGCCGATATTAAATTAAATAACACGTACACACATAAACATAACATTTGACGTACTTTAGTAGGTAGTCGCCATGGCATGACTATATGCATGACTGGGGTCTTATCATGAACTCTTGATGCAGACCTGGGCCTTACCATTACCTCTTATAGCAGGGCAGTTATACACGAAAAGTAACCTGGGGTCTTAGCGTGAACTCTTATAGCAGGGCAGTTATACACGAAAAGTAACCTGGGGTCTTAGCGTGAACTCTTATAGCAGGGCAGTTATACACGAAAAGTAACCTGGGGTCTTAGCGTGAACTCTTATAGCAGGGCAGTTATACACGAAAAGTAACCTGGGGTCTTAGCGTGAACTCTTATAGCAGGACAGTTTAACACGAAAAGTGACCTGTCTTACAAATTTGTACCATGAGCGCACTAATAAGTGTGACAATAATATTGTCACGGGACCACGCACCTGTGTGGGTGACGTAATAGCTGGGTGACCTGCTAATTAGTGCGCTCATGGTAAGTGCACAGGTCACTTTTCGTGTTTTAACTGTCCTATAAGCTGCTATAAGAGTTCATGGTAAAACCCCTGAACCGAGCTACGCTATATACCATAGGTGGGATAGAAACTGATTGGGCTAGGAAGAGATCAGGGGCAGACGCGACTTTTTACCTGCTAGTTTGGCGCATGGATCTTTAGACAATCAGGTGTTCGGGGCTGTATTGACCTAACCTTACTGGGCAGGTCAGTACAGGCTGAACACCTTTGAGAATTACCCGTGGGGTGTCCGGGTAAGAATAGCACCCTCCCATCTTGTCCTGTTGGGTGTCGTAGGAAGCGACTAGGGGAAAACCAGAAGACGGGCAGCGACGTTTAATATCTATCTTCGCGTATACTGCGATTCCCAAGACGCCTGCTAAGAGTGGGGATTCTGTTCAGCAGTGGCCGTTTTCCGGCTGATAATGATGACTTTGAGAAAAAGTTGTTATGCTATTTTTATATAAAATTTCCATAAACAGCACAAAACCACTGATTAGGTTCCCAGAGTATTAAGTAAAAGAACGGTGAGAACATCGAATTTATTTTATCAACTTTACATAAAAGCCTATTTCTCTGTTACAGGTCCGAAAAACTCGTGCGAAAATCGGCCTAGGGGTGACTCTGTCCCTGGAATCCGACGGAGTGTGGCTGTACAACCGCAGCCAGGAGCCCGTCTTCGTCAGCTCGCCAGCGCTGGACGCGGCGGCAGCTAAAGCCCTTCTGGTATGGAGAGTAGCGCCAGGCCATTGCCTATGCATCTTCGACCCTTCGTCGCCGCCCCCGGCGGTGTCCCTGCCGCACATAGGGCCCGTGGACCCTCGCTCCGTGAGGATATCCTTCGCCAAGGGCTGGGGCCCCAAGTACTCCCGGAGGGACGTGACCGCGTGTCCGTGCTGGTTGGAAGTGCTCCTGGCGCCCCCCAGCTGACGCCGACCTGCCGCAGGGGCGGGGTGTGGGGCCTGTGACGATAAATAACTAATGGAGCTTTCTTTCAAAAGCTTTCTTTTTCTTTCTAGAACAGTGTCATTAAAAATAATTTTATTTTGTTAGTGTTTACATCAATATTCTGGAACAATTCAATCTTTCAATTTTATTTCAATTACTTACCAATAATAATAGCTAATTTTGGATTTTAGATTAATGTCATTTTTTAAGTTTTATTCTTTGATTTCATTTCAAATGACACCTAAATCTTATATATCAAGACCAGGGGCCCTAACACAATCTCCAGTAGCAGTATTATTATAACCTGACATATTCATATTCATTTATTCACTTTTCCATAATGTTCGTATAATACATGACACTAGGTCGTGACGTCAATACATATAGGTGAGTAGCTTAAAGGTCTGTGATTTTCTATCGAGAAAGTATGATTATGATAATATTGCTAATTGAAATAGTTGTTCTGGGGCCCAAAGTTATACCCATTTGGGCAGCTAAGTGATTTCTTTTTCTGATTAAAAATACCGGTATCTTCATAAGTTTTATAAATCTTTGTTTAAAAGAAACCACATCGTTATTTCTCGTCACATGCTACTTGCACCTCGAAATGGCCCAATAACCGTTTCGTTTTTTTTTAACAGTGGAAAAAGGACCATAATGTGAAGTGTTAAGACATTTTATTATGAACTCGAGTGGTGGTGTTTATTGGACTTTATTACAATTACACTTAGTGCCGTTGAAAATTGACCATCTGAAAAAAGCCCTTTAACAAGCACGTTTGACTGACCTGAACAAATAATGTTTATCTTGAGAACAATTTCACTGTAGGTACTTAAGAGGAAACCTTGGTTTACTCGTTCAGCTTGAATAATATATTTATTTATTTACTTATATACAAGCGTGCCATTTTTACGGACGTGATTATTTTTGTGGACCAATTTTCCACGGCACTGCGTGTACAGTGCATTGCACTAAAAGAGCCTAGACGTAGGCGTAATATTTACATTTTTCAAGAATGGTACATTCTGATTGTCGTTTGTTAATTTATTTGTATAAACATAAAATATTCATTCATCGTGTTGTATAAATGGAAACTCTATAGTTGCTTTTATACAAGACAAATAATATCGCCAGATAAATCAGTCATCAGATCCTAAAAGCTACCTTTTTTATGGGTATCTAAGTATGGGTACCATACAATGTAATGACAATGTATAAGTTTACTTTCTGAAGTCGAGCTTGGAACTCTATGGCGATGTCCTAATATAACGCGATCACACGATCATCGCGTTCTATTAGGACATCGCCTATGTGATTCAGCCTGACTTCAATATTTGATTAATCGTAATAATGATTTGATACAGCAAAATTATTTCATAATATAACATTATATAATTCAATTCACAAATATATTTTTTTTATATAAATTAGGTATTATAAAAAATAAATAATTATTCACTCATTTACATAATTTATTCCGATTTGTTACTAGGCATCTAAAATTCACTGTATGACGATAATTATGCTTTTTCTGGCGATATTGTCTCATTCATATTGGCTCATTATTTTCGTGCCATTGTAATTACTCTCACATATTGGGTCAGTCCAATTTAGCTGTGGAGTATTTACTATCAATAAATGCCAACAATTGTGACTGGTACCAACCAGTCCATTGTATGGTGCCCACAGGACAAATAATCGGGACCATATGGGCGTGTTAACTTGGCTTTAGGTGTACCATGTATAGAGAATCTATACATTATTTTATTAAATTGTAAATAATTGTAAAAAAAAACTCTGCTTTAAGACATCGCGAGACTGTATATATAAATTGTATAATATACATGTAATTAATTATTAATTTATAATTATTAAAATATGCCTTATAATTAGTCTGTAAATTATTTAAGTTAGTCGATAATTCTTTTTTATTGTACAAAAAAAGTATACACAAATTTGACACATTTTTTTATGTATCTGCGTGGACAGTAATGTGAAGATGGCTGTGTGTTATGCATTTTTAACCGACTACAAAATACAATGGGTTAATAATAAGTATCTCAGTTGTGCGGTATGGGAGAAAACATAGCATCATAATATAAGCGTGGAATCTATTGCAAGCTAAGCTATGGGCCTGGGGACTATATACAAAAACAGGATCTACAGCGTTTATTAACACAGAGAATTTAAAACAAATCGTCATTCAAAAATAGTGATTTTAAGCACTGGCTCTTAAAATTTAAAAAGCTTTGTTCCGGCTATAGTTATCCATTGCTAAATAATAATAAAATAGTATTTTATAGTTTTACAAAAAGAGTATATAGCTTTCATAATCTACACGTAGAATATAAATTCTGTTTTCGTAAAAGTGTTCATTTTAAATTATTATGAATAACTTAGTTAAAACTTTGAATAAGTCTAACACCCTTAGCCTTAGCTGGAAGTGGAGACCGCGCTTTAGTTTTACACATTCTTAAAGATCTGTCAATGTTGAATAAATACGTATTCGAAGTGCAATTTTAATTTAAATTAAAATAGATAAGTGATACAGATATGATGTGCCTTGCGTTGTATTCAAATATGTGATTATAGAATCCGAAATTCTTAATAGGGTAATACAGTCAATTTCACAGACCTATAAGATATATATTAATTATGATTTTTATTATAAAGTCTTCGTGCCCATAAAGTTGTAAATACAATTTACTTATTAGAATGTGGGTTATTTTATACTAAGTAGTGCTAAACTAAGGTCACATAGTTTGAGAACACAATAATTTATTTCGAACTACGCACATATTTCGTCAGTTTGCTGAGCGAGCTTAACCTAAATTTACTTACTGCCGTATGCCGTACTCACAAACTTCGATTAGTGTTAATAAACACTAATCCAGTTCTTGAAACCGGATTAATTCGATTTCGATTCGAAAATCGAAGTCCACTAGCAAGAATCCACTAACAAGTGGGCAGATATTATCTCATAGTTAACGAAAAATAAGCAATCCGATTTTAAAAAAACTATGGCTAAATGAGAATTAATACTGATTGATCATTGTACGTGCGGCAGTTGTTATTTTATTGTTATTTAATTGCTGCTCATGTGAACTCGAATAACGAATTGGTCTGAACTGATAGGTTAGTAACTTTTTTTTCATAATATCATTTACACCTTAATGGGCCGTAGTCTTAAACCTCGAATTTAAGGGTATATTCGCATACACAAAGCGATTCGACAATAAGAATAAAAATCTAGTCTTTATATAAACATTGCTAACCGTTTCATTAGGGCACTGTATATTTTAGTGTTGCCTATTATTTCAGAAAATGTAATTATTACTTTAATTTTGGGTTTCTAAATGAATTATAATGTGAGAAATAACTTTGTTCTGGCAACATTTAAATGGAAATATTTTTCAGTCTATTGTAGTTTCATTGAAATACATAGTTCTTTTTATTATTATAGTGAGAAATGAAATCTCAAAACAGAATTTATTTATTTAGATTTCCTAGTAGTTTCTGGTACCAAATAGTGGTTTATAGTTCCAGACATAGAAATTATATTATGTTGTTAATTCTCATTTTATAATTTGCTTAGAAACACGAATTCCAGTAAACAAAACTGTAAATATAATGCGAAGTACAGCTTCACAGATATGCGCTGAGTCACAAAAGCATACGAGCATAATTTCACTTATATTTATTTATTTGATGTATAACAGTGCTGTAGTCATTGCATTAGACTGATCTAGCGCCTTAATGAACAGAGTGGTGTATTTTTGACAATGGTAATTTATGTGTTAACATAACTATTAAAATTTATACAAATTAATTATTATTGTATAAGATTTATACTTAATAACTATTACCATTGATTAACGTAATGCCACTTAAATATTACTTATTTGCGATTTCGACAAGATGGATTCTCAAGTTTTTAAATTATTCGAGTACTTATGGATAAATGTTTTTTTTTAAATTATTATTCGACTTGATTAAGTATACCATTACAAAATCAAAAATACATCATTTATTTTTTAATCATTAATAATCAACATTTACAAATATATAAAAACATTGATAAAAATACGCCATTCCGAGCTAAAATAATTATTGTAAAATTATAAGCCCAATTTTGTTGTTGCTCGAACTACTGTAAATGTTGTTGACTCTGTCATATTTCCGAAGTGTGAAAGAGGTGGCAACATGCTAATCAGTTTGGTGACAACAGGGTCGGGCTCATAGATAGTAATTGTTCTCCCTGAATCGCCGGTAAATAGTTGTTTGACTGAACAGACGGATGAGATTAGGATATGATAAATTATAAATAAAAGATGAATATTTTTAAAAATATTGCAGTTTTATTAGAACACACCTAACCGTCTTTAAATGCACACTTTTTAAAGTGAAAACACGATATTATTAAACAGTAATTGATCATCGCCTCCCCCTTAGAAGGGAGGGGTTCCTATAATCCCCACGCTTGTCCAGTGTCATGGGGATCTCAGTATAGGTGGTAGGTAAACCAATAGAAAGACACCGCTGCCAGTCTTCTTGTTTTCCCTTAGTCGCCTCTTACGGGCACCCGACGTGAAGCGAGAGGAGGGATACCCGGACACCCCACGGGGCTAAGTAATTACCTAATGGTAAATAAATAATTAATAATATTTAGCGGGTATAAATCCGCTACAGCAGGAGACCGCTTGGTCGCGGGTTCAGATCCCGCGGGGAGCAACAACTTTCTGTAATTGTTCCTTACTGGCTAGGACAATGGAGGCGGGACCTGATTGTTTGTAAAGTAAGATAATCCATGCGTCGGATGGGCATGTAAAAAGTCAATCCTGCGCATTACCCGCCCCATGGTCGTGCCGGTCGGAATTATCTCGATGATCGGATCCATGAAATTTAAAAAAAAATGTTTACTTACAGATTATATAGTAGTTTAATTGTTAATATTCCGTTAATAGGTATTTTCTGTCGCTTTCTTTAATGGAGTCAGTGACTTCGTCACAAGCTCCTGCAAAATCTTTGGTCTAGCGTGTGTGAACTTATTATTTTGCTCTTTAGGGCGTTAAGGCGCTTCTATAAAATAAGGGCGTCGAAATGAAAGTGTCATCATGAAGCTGTTTAAAAAAGTGTATGTACACCATCATAACGCCGCCGTTGGGATTTAGGTCATACGCGTATGAATTAAGGGTGATATGAGACTTATAAAAATAAGTTTATTTATAAAAAAAAAACCGAACATAGAACTGTTTTGTTTAAAATATTAATGAAATTATTCTAATTTCTTCAGCGTTGTATTTGGCAGTAGAAAACTTGTCAGACCGCACACTGAAAAACAAAAAGCAATTGCTAATTAGATTTATAACCAAATCAGAAATCCACACAAAATTTAACGTGTGAGCGGGATTCAGGGTAGGATTCATCCTATAAGTACTTATTATTCTTAATATGATGGATAGTATTTTCAACTTTATTTAAGTAAGATTCAAAGTAGGGTTATTCTTAATATGATGGATAGTATTTTCAACTTTATTTAAGTAAGATTCAAAGTAGGGTTATTCTTAATATGATGGATAGTATTTTTAACTTTATTTAAGTAAGATTCAAAGTAGGGAACAATGTAGAGTAATTTTTGCTTTTTCATTCTCATAAACGTGAACTATACCACGAGTCTAGTACGGGTTCCGATCAAACCATCAGTTTTCTCCATACATTTCACACCAGCGCCCCTAGCGGTAACTATCAACAACTAGTAAAATGTATGGGAAAAAACTGTCAGTTTGATCGAGCTCGTAATCAGAACCCGTAGTAGGCCTTCAGTTCTCAATACCATCCATTAATTTATAGGTATTTTATGTTTCAGGGCTTTATGATGGCTCTAGGATCAAGTTTGTCCTACTGTATGTTTTAAATGAATTACCTGCTAGAACTAAAGCAATCGTAAGGAAAGGTGGTAGGCAGCCGTAGTCTATCAATGCTGGGAAGATGACTGTCCCGGTGATCGTGCCAACGCGACCCATCATCAGGAATATTGCCATCGCCATCACCCTGAATAAGAAAAAACACATCGAAGTATGAGAGTACAAGATAGTACTCGTATGTCTGCACAAACACTTGAACAATAATAATCTTAAAGGCTTAAAGGCGAGGCACTGAGGGTTTCCTGGTCTCACCGGAGAGCCTCATGAGCCGCGGGGTTTAAGTGGATAAGAATCCCACGTACCCCGGTAGACCCCCACGGGGCGCGGGGACCTATTGAAGGTATCCCGCGGAACCAAAAAAGAAGGCGTGTTCGTTAGCATTGTGGAACAATTGCGTTTAGTCTTACCATCAGTTTGTCTTATTGCTAAGATACAGTAAATCTAAATTTAAGCGTGGCAAATTTACCTCAGTGAAGTAGGGAACAGGTCCACAGTGATGCTAGACAAGGAAGCACCAGCGAGGGAAGTGAAGGCAAGCGCCGTGGTCACCATCGCCACGACAGCCACAGCGCTGTTGCCCAGGAACGGCATCAGAACCAATATTATCGCGCTGGATACTCCGCAGAATCCTGCCACCAGTTTCTTACCGCATCTGTCAAAATGAAGGGTCTTCTCAAATCTGATGTTCTGTTTAATCCGTCGGCGGTCGACGCGTGATCGCGCTCACCTATTAACCAGCACCCCTCCAATGCCATACGTGATAGCTGACCCGGCGCCCACAGCAGCACTCTGCAGGTATGTGAGCATGTCGGTGGGGATCGGCACACACGTGGCTGCCACTTCCGGTGCTGGTGTGGGAGCTATTGCTGAACAGAGGCTCTCGGCGGTGTCGGAGCCGATCATAGCGGCCAGTTGGGGATACCAGAGACGGATGGTGTTCGACCTGGAAAGAGAGTATGTTTATTAGTTCTCGTAGCTTGTCACTGTGGAAGCTTCCCACAAAGCAGTTCTAATCATTAGGAATGTAACAGAACTTTGTGCGATCCTACTAAATGCGATCCCAAGGCGGGCGAAGACAGGGTGAAGGCCCTACGTCATCGCGAGCACCACGATAATGCCGTAATGCCGGGGGGAGCGTGCATTATTGCTCCCCCCGGGACGTCCTCTAACGAGCGTCTGGCGCTGGAGAGGCTCTGGCGAAGGCTCCGAACGGAGAGCCCAGAGTCTCCAAGTATCGATGACGACCAGCGGGGAAGTTTTAGTGGGTTTAAATCCCACAAACCCGGCCTCTGCCTCTTCGGAGACCGGGTAACTTTTGAAGGTTTCCTTCTCCACGACAACAAAAAAAAGGAACGTTCTGTTCTATTTATATATTGTCTTCCTCTTCCGATAGAAAGTGACAAAGCTATTTAACTACGTATATTGACATCTCTACCTCGTCTCAAATAACGTGATAACAATACTGCTAATAGAGGTGATCCCCCAGGATATAGGTAGCTATCAATTGACGCAATAAGCTAAGCGACGCAGACTTTTGCTCATCACTCGAGATAGTAAGATTCTTGAGACTGGTAATTTCATCAGCAGCTACAGTTTGCCCGTACCCTTTGCAAACAATACAGTAATGCTTACATACAACCACAAGCTCACACACACACACACACACACACATACACACACACTTAAACACACGCATAATCACACACACAACTCAGCTCTGTAATGTACTTGTATATTTGTCTACTTTTTGTTGCTTAATAATAATAAATATATTTTTTATTTTTATTTGTATATTTCAAAACAGTTTTCAGTTTTTTCTGTTCAGTTTGGATACATTTTGCGGTGAGGGGCGTTGATATTTGCGACACAGTATTATATACTTCTGCAGGTATCATCGTTCTATCATGTTTTGATGTAAATCATTTTGGTTACCAAATAAACATTTTTGATTTTTTTGATTTTTGCTACTTGGCGGTTAAATATCTAACATTGCGCTGATATCACCTAGCAAAATTTCAAAGCGTTTTCCAAAAAATACTGTCAAAACCTAATTTCATACCCAAACATGCATCCCATATGTATAGAACACATCAGCAGAAGCCATTTGACATGCGGCAGTCTAAATAATGGTGCGAGTTGTTCACAACCTCCTCTCAACGCTGCCACACCACGATCCTGCTCCTTATTCCGTTCTTCTACGAGGAGTTTCACCTGCAGTATAATAATTTATAGTATTATAATGAGACTATAAGATACAATGCAACTGAACGTAAGCCGGAGCGTCTCATCCTCACGATCATCCGCAGCAGAAAGACGTTCATCGCTGAAAAAAGGCTTCCCCCTTAGAAGGGAGGGGTTGCCATAATCCCCACGCTTTTCAGATGGCTTCGCGATCGCAGTGTATATAGGTGGTACTGGTAGTTAATCCAATAGAAAGACACTGCTGCCCGACTTCTTGCCTTCCCTTAGTCGCCTCTTACAAACACCCAACGGAAGGCGATGGGATGGCGCTATTTTTATCCAGATATCCCAAGAGTTATCCCACCCCACTCCACTTATGATCAGGCTGACCTAATTGTCTGGCTAATTAGTTAAATTAAAATAACTTGGGTCCTTAGAGTCCTTTCTACTCGTGGGATGTTCGGGTAAGAATAGCACCCCCCCCCCCCTTTTCCCGTTGGGTATCCGTAAGAGACGACTAAGGGAAAACAAGAAGACGGGCCGCAGCGTCTTTCTATCGGATTATCGTCCACCTATACCTGGACCCCAAGCCGCCTGCCAAGCGTGGGGATTATGGAAACCCCTCCCTTCCAAGGGGGAGGCCTTTGTTCAGATGATAAGGAATCCTTACCGGATATTCTTCTCTCAATTTCCCAGTGTTCCAACTGTATATATTTCTAAAAACAACCATGGCTTCCTCATTCCTCCCCCTGGACATAAGGAACTTGGGGCTCTCCGGCAGGAAATAGAACGCGACGCCAGTAAGAAGAGGCACCATTGCTGTGGCGAACAGGAACACGTTCCAGGAGTGCAGGACTGGAAGATATTATGTTTATTAGTAAATTTATAACTCTTGCTGTCTGTAGAAATGTCTATGAAACAAATAATTTACCAATGGTACCCCCGAAGAAGTGAAAGTCTATTTCCTTAGTGAGAATAGCCCAGGCTAGGAGTGGCAGGGTTGTGTTAGCCATCGTGTAGAAGAGGCTCGTGAGAAGTATCACGCGGGCCCTTAGTTCGGTGCGATGAAGCTCTGCTAAGTAGGAGATCAGGACAGCGAAGGGTCCATTGAACCTGGAAATAGGATCAAGTGTTATTGGGAACAAACTAGACATTGGTGATTGAACATGTTTTTTTTTCACATGATGACTTCACTGCAAGATGCTGCATGGTATTACTTGAAGTTTTTGATTCTCGAGAAATGTATGGTACGGTTTTTTTTTTGAAACGTTGAAGTAACGAAGGATAATGAGGATGAGTGATTTTTTAAACTTGTCACTACACACTGATACATGTATACACTAAAATCTATCTAGTCGCAGCACTATCCAGTAACCTACCATATTTCATGAATCAGTATCAATACTCTGATTTACGTATCAAACACTTATGCTAACGGGCCTGTTGGCACAGTGGTTAGACACCCTAGCCATTACCCAATAGGTCGTAGGGTACCTTGCGTCTGGATGATATTTATCTAAGTACTTAAGTATATTAATATCTAGAAATAAAATAAACTATTAAAAAAAAAAACCGTCTTCAAAGTAAATTATCTAAAAAAGCATAAAATAACGAAAATATATTGAAGTCGGTGCTAGCACATCATGTTAACTAAGACTAGCACGAGCTGACACCGACTTCAATATATTTTCGTTATTTTATGCTTTTTAGATAATTTACTTTGAAGTCGTTTTTTTTTTTAAATAGTTATTTGTTTTGGGACTAATCCCACCACTCATTCCCACCACTGTTACTCCTGTAAGCCAGGATCTACAGTGGTCACCACTGAAGACACCGAGGTTTGACCCTCGGCGAGTCCCAGGGGAACGCTAAATTGTCTTGGAACCCGCAACAAATTTAATTAA
Organism: Furcula furcula; assembly: GCA_911728495.1. Classification (NCBI taxonomy): domain Eukaryota; kingdom Metazoa; phylum Arthropoda; class Insecta; order Lepidoptera; family Notodontidae; genus Furcula; species Furcula furcula. The sequence continues at coordinate 2,142,053 of OU452254.1, read as the reverse complement.
AAAGGTAAATAGGAGGAGTTGGAAATACATATATTCCACTTCCCTCCTTTGCAAAGCGGGAGACAAGCAAATAATTTATAAGCGGTCGATACAATCTTAAAAAGAAGACTCTTACAGGCGGACCAACGAAGGCTAGTCCACCCGTAAGGCACCACGGATTCTGCTAATATTTTATAGGGGCCTATTTGATTTTTCAAACTTGTTTCCAATAATAGGTATGGCAAAAACGTTTGAACGCACGGAAGTTCTCCTTAGTCGCCACAAGGTCCATGTAATATACGACTCCAGATGTCACAACCAAACTGTCTAGCATAAGGCTACGCTCATGTTGCCAGAGACTGCACTCCCAAAGTATATGATGGGCAGTTTGTTCGTACTCATTATTTATCGTAGAACACTGACAGAGAGGCGAAGGCACTAGATTAAAGGAAAATAGTTTACTCTTAAAGTTGCCATGCCCCGTCAAGAATTGTGCGACACAGTGGTCCACCTCTATCCACGCTCTAGCAAGGCGTTCTCGCACATTCGGGAAAAATAAGTACAAATGACGTCCCTTCGAAGTCGAATCCCATCAGCTTTGCCATTCAGTTAGAAGGTCTTCATTAACTACCAATTGAGAATTAAACAAACGCGAGATCTTGGCGCGGTCACGTGTTGGTAGGAATTCAGTATTCATATTATCACGAGTGGAATAATACATAGCCGCACGTCTCTGTACCTCTTAGTCAACCGGAAGTACGCCCGCGAGTACTGGTAAAGCTTCAGTACTGACCGTTCGGTATGCCTTACACAAAAATATCAACGCCAGACGTTGACTTTGAAGCAATTTACGGCGTGCCGCCCCTATCGTAGCCTTGTCAGCCCACACAGGGGCACCGTAGCACATACAGCCTAGATAAGTGGCTACGTATATAATTTTCAACGTGTTGAACGAAAGTCCCCAAGTCGATGTCGATATTCTTGTAAGGGCATTAAAATAGTTTATTTAACACTTTTTAGTGTCTTTTATTTTAGCAAAATAGGTAGATATCAGCACTATCACGCAACTCAAACGACTACGTTACAGTAACTTACTAAAACATAAAAAAATTATAGCTCTTAAACTACTTGACCGATTTTGATGAAACTTGTACTCTACCCTAAGTTGAAAAATACTCTAACTATTGCAAAAAGAATTTTCGAAATCGGACTTGTAGTTACTGAGAAATCCGCGGACAAACCTACATACATACATACATATATACATACATACATACATACACTCATAAAATTTGGTAAATTTATTTAGAAGCCCACATAGATTAACATATATTAATATTACGCATTTTTATTAATATTACATACATACGCGTCGAATAGAGAACCTTATTTTTGAAGCCGGTTGAAAATGTATATGTATTAGGTATTTGTATCAGTTGTCTGGTATGGTAAATATGGATATTGTTCCGGAATATTATTAAAAAATAAACTTATATTTAGATCGTAATACTCTTCTAACACACTGGAGTACTTACAAGAATCCACTGGCGAACCTGGTGACGAGTAGCATGGCGAAGTTCTGGCTCATTGCTGCCGACATCTCGACGAGTCCAGAGCAGAAGAATCCCCACATCATTATCTGTCGTCTCCCGAGGGTGTCTGAGAGGAAGCCCCACACCATAGCCGAGGAGATCATGCCTGAATTTAATAATTTAAATTGAGTATTAAAATGCCAAATGGATAACGATTGGAGGACCACCCATCAAAACCGTCATTTTAAAAGATGATGCGCTAAGGAGATTGTAAGAGAACTTCATGCCACCAGTTGCCCTCAACAAACTTTGCAGGAAGCTAGAGGGGAGCAGCGGAGGCACAACCACCTCCGCTATACGTTAGCAATTCTTCTATACGTAAGCAATTACGTTGAGTCGTATAAGCATAGCCTTGAAGACGCTCACATTATAATAAGATGGGAAAAACCGTCGCTGGCATGTTGTGGCAGGCAACTTGCCATAAGTAAGGTTATCTTGAAATCAGTATATTCATAGTTATATCAATAATGTTTCGATAAAACTATTTCTGTATTCTCAAACAGTACTTAATTAGCAATTAATTACATAACAATGTTAACTGGTTTCCGTCTCAATGAGTAGGTACCGGAGTATTTATATTTCTTCTACTGTGTACAATGTACATAATGTGATACATTCCATTTTCCACTCAAATATTGATCATAAATGACGTCAAGGGTACCTATTACCACATGTAATAAGCAATAGTAGCAGTAACCTTACTTTCTCGGTGGAAAGTGACAGAGCTAAGTATACGTCTCTAACTTAATTAATGTCATATCAACATTATAATAATACTGCTTTTAAGTTTTTTTTATACAACCAAGGTGTCAAACGAAGTTGCGGCCCACCTGATGGTAAGTAGGCTAAAGACATTAGATATTAAGTCTTTGTGTCCGGTAGTTTCACCAGCTACAGTGCCCTTCACGCCGTAACAAAGCAATGTTTACACACTGCTGCTTGGCGGCAGAATATCTGACACTGCGGTGGTACCTACCTGGACGGTTCCTTGCACAAGGAACCTACCACCTAGTATAGTATTTTCGATCCTTCGATCCAGTACTTCCGTTTGATGTCCTTAGCTTTGCTTTCCTGTCAGACCCTGTCAGTCTCTCGCTTGACCTACTGCGGTTCACTCATCATGATTCCACTAAATTAATAATTTTGTTTGTATTTGTAAAACAATGGGGACGCGTGAATGACAAATTGTTTACTCCACGCAATCAAGATAGGAAATGAAACAGTTATGTTTGATTTTACGTAATGTCGCGCCGTGATTATTCTAATAGAAGGTTCCCACAATAAATGCGTTTGAAAATTAATGTACCTAGCGGTAACGTCCTCCTGAAAGACTACAGCGGTCAATGTTTTACAAGATCAGCCAGTGCAGGAATACTGTAGTGTGCTTACGCAGGCAAAGGTGCAATTTCCGAGCATATTTTTTTAATCGTATGTTTATTTGTCAACCTTTGTTGGAGTTGTGTAAGCAGCCCTTTGGCCTTTAAATTCGCTTAACGACTGCTCTCTAAGGTTACAACAACCGGGACCGACTTTTCCGTGCCCTCCGAAGTACGGAGACGCTCAGGTCAGTGTCTTCTCATCGCCGCCATCCTCTTCCCACTCAATCCGATGGGTCGGAAGACCACCACGATCGGGAAGAGGTCAGGCGAAGGACCAACTTTTAACATGCCCATCTGACGCATGGATAATCAAACTCTCCAGGCGATCAGGTAATCGGCCTACCCAGTAAGGGACAACTTCACAAAGTTGTCGCTTGCTGCTGGATTCGAACCCACGACCTCGTGATTGAAAATAGCGGAAAACTAACGCCGCCTGATGAAGAATACTTAAACTATAAGTTATTATCCGTCTTACCTCCATACGTCATAGCAGTTATGGTGCCCATGTCTAACAAGCTCAGTTGCATATCACACTGCGCCCTTGTGAAGATGTACGAAGTGGAGCTGGTCACGGATACCGCACTCCAGAACGCTGGCACTGTGCACAGCATCAGAGCAACGTTGAACTTGCCGTATCCAGTCGCTGTGATCGCCTCTTCGAAGTCCGATGGCGGTTCTGGGGGTTCGAAAGGTATGTCGTTAACGGGTGGTAATATATATTGACTTATTTTCTTGACGAATATGCCGTATTTTTTATATGTTATTATAACTTGCTGACCAGCGCAGAGCTTTTTGGTATCAGTCAGGGTGTCTAACCACTAGACCGATGGGCCCGTCATGATACGATTGGTTACTCAGCAAGATCTTTTAGGACTGATGGTTCAGAGTGTGTCAGAAGTTCATTTATTAATTTTTCATTTGTAAAGGCTTCGTCTGTGTACAATTGTTACTAGCTTTCGGTGAAGTAAAACATCGTGAGGAAACGCTGCATGTCTGCGAACGCCTAATGTAAAGGGGGATGGTGGTTAATGGTGAAACAAGGAATGAACAAATTGATTTGAGTACACGTAGGTATATTATTCAATAATCTTATACTAAAATGGTTTATGTAGGTAACGCGCTCGCGGCGGTTGATCGTGTACTGAAAATTATATAAAATTAGAATGCGATGCGCGGTGACAAATTGCTGACGGCTCAATATGGTGCAATGCATGTATGTACACCGTACACCTAACTAGCGTTCGAATGACGTGTGAAGTCCGCCAACCCGCAGTTGGACAGCTTAAGCCACTTCATCTTGACGGGAGGCCCGTGCCCAGCAGTGGGACAAAAAGGCTACACCATGCGCATTAGTAGACAAAAGGTTTACTAGACTAGGGTCTAGTGTCTAGGCTCGAAGATTCTAAGGAGTTTGATCGCAAGTCGGGCAAGGTCGACGATTTTCGCTTCGAATCATGAGAACTAATTAAAATATTTACCAAAAACGGTAAAAAAACATTGTGACGTAAGAATCGTTATCGGTTTGTGAGACTTCTGCGAAATGTGGCTTGAGATTGCTAATATTTTTTTTAATTCTACAAAGTGCCGAGATATGAGAGATGTATTCCTGGTGGTGAACCACGCGCCTGGCATTCAATATTAGCCGGTACTGCAAAATGACATCTAGCTGCTTTGGACTCTGTGGAGAGGCGTGCTAAGAGGCTAATTGGTGACACTAGGTTAGTGGAAGCCAATTTACAAAGTCTAGAGCACAGGCGCAGAGTACAGTAGCCAACCTCTCGGTATTATACAGGATGCGTTTTAGAGAATGTGCGCAGGAATTGACATGATTCCATCATCCCCCTTCTATCATCGGACGACGAACTGCGCATACAAACCTTATGTGGTGAACGTGCCTTCAGTCCTGACTAAACGATTTTCTTCTTCGGTTCGTAGTTGTAAACAAAAGACAATATGTAAGAGCCGCGTAAGGCCTATGCATAGTAAAGAATTTTGAATTTGAATTTGTTTATAATAAGGACAGCTAAGGATTGGAACAGTTTGCCTGCGTCGGTTTTCCCTCCCGATTATAATATAGGTCTTCAATGCTAGAGTAATTAGGCTTTTAATAAGCTAGTGAGCTTTACCATCTCCGATTGCGTCGCCACTTCCTATCAGGTCTGCAATGAAGCAGCTATTGATGAATAAAAAAAGTCAGTCTTTTGTGGCGAGCGATTTCTCCTACACTGTCCTTCTCAAGGAACGAAACAACTAACAACATTAGATACAGCTGCTAGGTGGCAGAGTGATACTACCTTAAAAGTCAATTTATAAAAGCTCTAAATATAATAAAAGGATGGCGATTAGTTCACCATACCTTATACTGGAAATCAATCTTGTGGGTGCATCAAGTACGGTAAGTACCTAGTAAGGTCGTCCAGCGTACGGCCTTGGAGTGACTTGGCAAGGTCCGAACGGAGTGCTGGATCTGAATCCCGCCCGCATTTAGTATTTACAGCAAAAAAAAATCTACTAACTATTGCAGGTTTTCTCCCTGATATAAAAAGTACCTTTCGAAAAGGACGGGAGAGATATGTATCTGTACTTATATATAAAAGAAGAAACTGACTGACTGACTGACATATCAACGCACAGCCTAAACGGCTGGGGTTAGAGACTTGAAATTTTGACAGTAGGTACCTCTTATGACGTAGACATCCACTAAGGAAGGGTTTGTGGAAATACCTCCTTTAAGGGGGTTAAATAGGGGATGAAAGTTTGTATGAAAATCGGTCATTTTTGAAGTTAAATTGATGAAAATTAGTATTTGACCTTTAAGTTAAAAATAAAAAATATATATTTCAGGATTTTTGGAAATTCCACCCCTAAAGTGGGTCCAAAAGGGGATGAAAATCCATCATTTTTAAAGTTAAATCTACACTCCTTTGCAAAAAAACGGGCGGTTTTAATTTTTCTACATTATTGATAATAATTTAGTTCTAAGGAGGTTTTAATAGCCAAACTATGTTACTGGTACTTAATAAACAGTCTGCGTTTGAAAAAAAATAATTCCAAATTCGAAACCTTTGTTTTTAAAAATAATAATCCCTTTTTCAGTTAGTGACTTTTTACTTACTTTTCGCGGGTTTTCGGGTAAAAGATTATAAGGTAACTAAAATTAACTTCTTGTTTTTTTTTAGTAGAATAATTTATGTTTGGCGCATAATCCTGCCTTTTTGTGACTTAAAACAAATATCTTTGTCTCTATTGCAATGGCAGAAAAAGCAATAAGAGCTAGTAAAATTATAGCGCTGCTGGAAGAGGGGTGTAGCCAGTGTTACGTCTCACAGCGGTTTTTTTTTTTATAATGATCAAAGCGGAACCTCTGGACCTTTTTAAAACATGTCTGGGAAACATGGTGAGTTTATGTAATCATTTCGCATGTTTGTGTGTTTACAATTTTTTCTTTTTTTGGGCGTTTCCTTCTATACCTACTGTTTTTTCTGTTTATTCACTTCTTACTAAAGTTATTGATTTTTTATCTCCTACGTTTACCATTTGTGATCATCAGAAATTTATTTGTTTATTTATTTTTCTTCAGTTCCATATATAAGTATAATATATGTTATATATATTAGTTTATATACATTTCTTACTTTATTTAATTTTTAGGTCGTCTCCTTGTATATTTTGCTGTGTTCACGTGTGTATTTGTATTTTTGTTGTTTAGCAAAGTATATTTCTTTGTTTGTTTTTTTATTTTTTTTTATGTGTCTACCGTTTTGTTTCTGTTTCTTGCTATGATAGTGATGTATTCCAGATATTTCAGTAGTTCTTCCGTTCGCTCTGTCATAATCTTAGCTATATTCCCCCTGTTTAGTTCAGATCCCAATAGTGCCTCCAATTCAGTCTTTCTTTTTAGGTTTGCTGGACAATCTAGCACCAAATGTATCAGTGACTCCTCCACGTCAGGGTCACATATGCATCCCGGGTCGTTTTTACATTTAAACCTGTACAGGTAGTGCCCAAATCCTCCGTGTCCTGTGAGCGCTTGCACGTGCAGGGGATTTAGTTTGATTTTTGAGACTGTTCTGTATGCGCCCTCTACATTGGGGAGGAAGAGTTTTGTTGTTGTAGCTGTCTCATCACTTGAGTACCTTTGCCCCCATTCTTTTATGGTCTCTTCCCTATTTGTTTTCTTGATGAAGGACAGGGGGCAATATCCGTAGTCTGGTGCAGTCTTCTTTTTAAGAGCAGCCTCTTTCGCTAGCATGTCTGCGCGTTCATTCCCCTCCACCCCAATGTGAGCCCTCACCCAGAACAGCCTTGGTCCCCCAATCCCGTTTCCTTTCTACGCTATTTTCCTCCTGGCCTCGTGCACTAATGGATGGAGTGATTCGGAGTCACACAGTGTTTCCAGAGCTGATCTGGAGTCACTAAAGATATTAGTTGTTTCGTCCTCGCTTTCCAGTGCAATATGAATTGCCCCGCCAATAGGAGAGAGCAGCCCCCACCTTCCCATCGATTTTACTGCCATCGGTAAAAATGTATGGACCAGTAATCCGATGGTCTGCAAGGGTTTCGGGCTGCATGTCTTCCAGGCACACGAAGTCCAGTTTCATCTGGCTGGCTGGATGTGGCGTTCCCAAGTAACACACCTTCTCCTCGATTTGCCGATCCCCTAGGATTGTCTGAGGTTTTCCTATTTTAGCTTCATAAAGCGATGCCGCTTCTCTCACTCGCATATCCAGAGGGAGGAGGCCAGACAATATTAGGGCCGAATTTAATGAGACCGTCCGGTAGGCTTTGAGGATCTTTTGGGCAAAGCCCCGCTGTACTGCGTTCAGCTGTTTTTGCACCAGCCACTTGGTGGTGGCCGGCGCCCACACACTAGCTCCGTATAAGACAATGGGTTCTACCACGGCCACGTACATCGTCCTGATAATCTCCGGATTTAGGCCCCAGGAAATTCTTGCCGCACGGCTTAACTGTTTATAAATATTTACAGCTTTCTTGCAGACATGACTGACGTGTTTATTAAATGTTAGCTTGTTATCAACAATAAGGCCCAGTATTTTTATGTCTTCTGCCATGTTCACGTCAGTCCCGCCCATGTGGATTCGTGGGGTGTCATATTTCATTTTGTTGGTGATTACCATAGCGCAGGTTTTATGAGCAGCAAATTTTAATTTGTTCTTGGCACCCCACGCCTCCACATGCGCGAGAGTCTGGTTTGCTTTTGCTTCTATTTCTAGGGCGGTATTTCCGGAGAATATCAGTACGACGCCGTCGGCAAACGCTTGGCAGTATACTCCATGCCGGTCTAGTTCGTCCAATAGAGGATCCAGTAAAACGTTTCAGAAGGTCGGGCCCCCGATAGAACCCTGGATGCATCCCTTCGTGGTTTTCTTTTGGCACTCTCTCCCAGCATACCTCACCGTTACTTTACGGTCGTCAAGGTAACTAATTATAAGTCTTCTGAGGTTCTGCGGACACCCCTTTTCGGACAGCTGGTTTTTGATGGCCGGCCACCGTCGAACGGCCCTTCAATATCTAAAGATACAATGACATTTATTAATTTCTTACGTAAGTTGTCCTTTACTTGATGGATTAGATCGTAGAGGGCGTCCTCGGTACTTCGCTGTGGTGTAAATCCGTACTGTCTTGGATTAGACTTTGGCATTAGGTGCTATTTTATCCTATGAATCAGCATTTTTTCCATGATTTTGCCCAGCACAGGCAGTAGGCCGATTGGCCGGTACGATTTTGCCTGGTCTCACAGCGGTTAAACGTGAGTCGTTCAACCGTCCAAAGAACCTGGACTCGATATCAAGAGACAGGTTCCGTTCAGAGAAGCAAGGTTCTGGGAGAAAACGTTGCACACAACCACGAGACGACCGCTTTTTAGTGACTCAGGCGCTGCGGAACCGCAAATGCAGTTACATAGACCTTAAACGAAACTTTGAAGAGGTGCGAGGAACGCAAGTTAGCCTATGGACTGTGAGGAGGAGGCTTTTAGCAGCTGATATACGCAGTCGACGACCAGCGCGGGCCCCTAAGTTACTCAGTGAGCACCGCATTGCTCGATTGGGGTTCGCTAGAAATTGCCTATCTTGGACACTACGTAACTGGAGTAACGTACTCTTCTCGAATGAGGCTCGAATTTGTCTGCATAGTGAGGACCGACGTCGGCGAGTGTTACGAAGACCAGGAGAACGCTATGCCGACGTGTGTTTTGAAGAAATCACACCTTATGGTGGGGGTCCGTTATGTTTTGGGTGGGCGTAAGTTCTAGCTGTCGTACTAAGATAATATTCATTGAAAATGGCTCACTAAATGCGCAAAGATACATAACAGAAATCAATTGTCAACATGCACAACGCGCACTGGCTGTAATTGGTGAAGATGCCATTTACATGGACGATAATGCTAGGGCTCACCGTTCTGGCGCTGTAGATGCTTATATGCAAGAGGTCGGTATTCGTCGTTTGGATTGGCCAGCGCGGAGTCACGACCTTAACCCTATTGAGCACGTCTGGGACCTCCTAAAAAGGCGAGTACGATCTGTCCAACCACCTCCACAAAACACAAGGGAGCTGAAACGTGTGATCTCGGCTGAGTGGGAACACATTTCACAGGACACCATCAAAAGTCTAGTGGAAAGCATGCCAAGAAGATTACATGCCGTAATCGCTGCAAGAGGAGGTCACACTGATTATTAATGTTTATTATTCAATGTCGTTTTTTATTTAAATTCCATAAAAAAATCTCTTAGTCTTAATTTCACTATACCCATAAAAAAAATAATTTTAACACGGCTCTCTGTTTTCATTAACTGAAACACCGATTCCAGGATTTAAGTGTTAAAACCTATATTCTCCTTGATAATAAGACATTTCTAGTCATCTAAGCTAATGAAATACTAAAAATATTAATATTATCCATAGAAAAGCCAATGATTGTAAGGTGCCCGTTTTTTTGCAAAGGAGTGTATTAGTGTCAAAATCATTGCTTAACTAATCTAAGTAATGTCTCTCGGCCCCTTAAAGTTAAGTACGTTTAACTAGCCCTAATTAAGCATTAACCCACTGAGAGCGCCGATAATTTGACATCTACACTAAGTAACGAGATAAGGATCAATTAACCCACTGTAGGTTCAGCCGTTAGATCTCTAGTGTTCGGTCTGGCTAAGAGAATACAAATTAATTTAAAAATTGACTGCAGCGTTTTATTGAACTCGGGTGTTGAAAAATGTAATGTGTCACACACTATAAAACTTTTTGAATAAGCATCATACGAGTATAAAAAGTTATAAAAATAAACAATTACAGACATCTTCGGACGACGAGACGCACGGCACGTACACACCCTTAAACTCAACTCAAACTCAAAAAAAATAGTTTATTTCTAATAGGCTTAACGCTAGCATTTTTGAAAGGTCATGTATTTTTTTTTAAAAAGCTACCACCGGATAACTACGCGGCCTCAACTGAGAAGATCCGGCAAGAAACTCAGCGGGCTTGTCATTTTATCACTTTTTTTTTAAACAGTGTGTCATGTTACAATTAGATCAGAGCGACAGTGTGTCTTGCCGTTCAAAAGATCAAATAAGACAGAAAAAATAAATACGACGAAAGTACAACAAACTAAAAAGCCAAAGGGATAGTGGTGAACGTGCCTTCAGTCCGGACTAAGCGGTTTGCTTCTTCATTTATAATAAGGAGAGCTGGAACAGTTTGCCGGCGTCGGTTTTCCCGCCCGATTATATTGTGGGTGTCTTCAAGACTAGAGTGAATAGGCTTTTAATAAGCTAGTGTCTTTTACCATCCACGATTGCGTCGCCGCTTTCCATCAGGTGGGACTGCATTGAAGCACTAGCTTATATGTAGTGAAAAAATATCATTTGCGGTTCCGCAGCGCCTGAGTCACTAGACTCAGGCGCTGCGGAACCGCAAATGCAGTTACATAGACCTTAAACGAAACTTTGAAGAGGTGCGAGGAACGCAAGTTAGCCTATGGACTGTGAGGAGGAGGCTTTTAGCAGCTGATATACGCAGTCGACGACCAGCGCGGGCCCCTAAGTTACTCAGTGAGCACCGCATTGCTCGATTGAGGTTCGCTAGAAATTGCCTATCTTGGACACTACGTAACTGGAGTAACGTACTCTTCTCGAATGAGGCACGAATTTGTCTGCATAGTGAGGACTGACGTCGGCGAGTGTTACGAAGATCAGGAGAACGCTATGCCGACGTGTGTTTTGAAGAAATCATACCTTATGGTGGGAGGTCCGTTATGTTTTGGGCGGGCGTAAGTTCTAGCTGTCGTACTGAGATAATATTCATTGAAAATGGCTCACTAAATGCGCAAAGATACATAACAGAAATCAATTGTCAACATGCACAACGCGCACTGGCTGTAATTGGTAAAGATGCCATTTACATGGACGATAATGCTAGGGCTCACCGTTCTGGCGCTGTAGATGCTTATATGCAAGAGGTCGGTATTCGTCGTTTGGATTGGCCAGCGCGGAGTCCCGACCTTAACCCTATTGAGCACGTCTGGGACCTCCTAAAAAGGCGAGTACGATCTGTCCAACCACCTCCACAAAACATCAGGGAGCTGAAACGTGTGATCTCGGCTGAGTGGGAACACATTTCACAGGACACCATCAAAAGTCTAGTGGAAAGCATGCCAAGAAGATTACATGCCGTAATCGCTGCAAGAGGAGGTCACACTGATTATTAATGTTTATTATTCAATGTCGTTTTTTATTTAAATTCCATAAAAAATCTCTTAGTCTTAATTTCACTATACCCATAAAAATTTTAATTTTAACACGGCTCTCTGTTTTCATTGACTGAAACACCGATTCCAGGATTTAAGTGTTAAAACCTATATTCTCCTTGATAATAAGACATTTCTAGTCATCTAAGCTAATGAAATACTAAAAATATTAATATTATCCATAGAAAAGCCAATGACTGTAAGGTGCCCGTTTTTTTGCAAAGGAGTGTATTAGTGTCAAAATCATTGCTTAACTAATCTAAGTAATGTCTCTCGGCCCCTTAAAGTTAAGTACGTTTAACTAGCCCTAATTAAGCATTAACCCACTGAGAGCGCCGATAATTTGACATCTACACTAAGTAACGAGATAAGGATCAATTAACCCACTGTAGGTTCAGCCGTTAGATCTCTAGTGTTCGGTCTGGCTAAGAGAATACAAATTAATTTAAAAATTGACTGCAGCGTTTTATTGAACTCGGGTGTTGAAAAATGTAATGTGTCACACACTATAAAACTTTTTGAATAAGCATCATACGAGTATAAAAAGTTATAAAAATAAACAATTACAGACATCTTCGGACGACGAGACGCACGGCACGTACACACCCTTAAACTCAAACTCAAACTCAAAAAAAATAGTTTATTTCTAATAGGCTTAACGCTAGCATTTTTGAAAGGTCATGTATTTTTTTTTAAAAAGCTACCACCGGATAACTACGCGGCCTCAACTGAGAAGATCCGGCAAGAAACTCAGCGGGCTTGTCATTTTATCACTTTTTTTTTAAACAGTGTGTCATGTTACAATTAGATCAGAGCGACAGTGTGTCTTGCCGTTCAAAAGATCAAATAAGACAGAAAAAATAAATACGACGAAAGTACAACAAACTAAAAAGCCAAAGGGATAGTGGTGAACGTGCCTTCAGTCCGGACTAAGCGGTTTGCTTCTTCATTTATAATAAGGAGAGCTGGAACAGTTTGCCGGCGTCGGTTTTCCCGCCCGATTATATTGTGGGTGTCTTCAAGACTAGAGTGAATAGGCTTTTAATAAGCTAGTGTCTTTTACCATCCACGATTGCGTCGCCGCTTTCCATCAGGTGGGACTGCATTGAAGCACTAGCTTATATGTAGTGAAAAAATATCTCTACAATAATTAAGGGTTTTCACACATACATTCATGACATTCAGCAGCGGAACAATAGCAGAAACTAGAACTTTTGTGTCAAGTCAACACATTCAGGGGTACACACATTTCTAGGTGATTAAAAATTTCAACATCATCAGCCTTATACCGCCACAATGAATGACAGTTAGGCATTTGCATCCATCGGTTGCCCGCAACTTTTACAAGGTCCACTAGGTGAACCGACGAAATTGTCATAATCCTCATGCTTGGCAGGCGTCTTGGACATGTCAGGGTATCACACTGAAGTCTCTGCTGCCTATCTTCTGGTTTTTCTTTAGTTGCCTCCTACACACAACGGGAGAGATGGGAGCTGTTCTTACTCGGCCACTCCGGCGAATCTTTGTCGTTCGTCGTTCTATCATTCGAATACTACGTTTAAATTTCACGAGCGTTATGAGGTGTGACCTTTAAAAGCAACCAGAAATAATTGCTAGCGATCATAACAAAATACGTTTGTGGAGACCAGTTTGATCTCGATGGCTTGGACGGACGCCAGCGAGAAATAACTGGCCGGCGACGGTGCTGTCACTGAGAACCACACTGTTTGTGTCTCAGATTCAGAGTTCTGTGGTGAAATAGGCAAGCCCTTGAAAAACAATATATGAATTAATGAAATGTTTTATGTGTAATGATGTGTTTTATTATTTTAATAAAAAACCACCTGGATACGAAAATAGACTCGAATTTTGTACATGTATTACATAAATAGATCGATGATAAATGTAAATAATTATATCATGTGATTTTTTAATAAAAATAAAACACTGTATTGTGTCGGTTGCCAGATTATGCAACATATTTATTATCATGTCATTCTTACAGTTAGATCTACGATATTTCATGGTCTAAAAAAATCATTCTTATCTTAAATCATTTTGAAAAAAAAAACATTTTGGCTTTTCTAGACTACCAACTTTTTTGATAAACAACTTTAAGATTAGGCTATGATGGGGCTGGCATGATTGTAAACAATCAGTCTCGAAAAAATAAACAGAAAGAAAAACTTTTTTGCCTGGCTACATGCGGCTAGCAGTAACATTAAGGGCCGCCGGAAAGGAGGTGCGCTTAGAATGCTCCAGACTGAGGCCTGGACGGCAGGTTAGGAACGAGGTTAAGAGCATCTCAGGCTATAGGACTGGCTCTTCCAGCAGACAATAACGCGCATCCACTGTGAGGATCAGGCAACGAACTAAGTCGGGTGGCGAGTTCCCCTCGTTATCAATGGTTGAGAGGAGTAATGGCTACAGCTCAAGTCATACCTACTCGTGAGCAGGTGTTCTTGCGAGACTTGCAACTACTGTTATTCCTTTGACCTTTTGACTTGTTTTAATCTCATATCTTTTATTAATTAACGTAAACAAATACAGCAACACATTGGCACTGATAAAATAAAATGTCTAACTATGTATATTAACAAAATGTACATACACTAGTGAGGAACAAAATATTCTACAAGTACCGCTAGTGATGCAAAGCGACGCAAGTATGCAGCTCTAGGTTCGAGCTATATATTTGCGCCCTTTGCGGTGGAGACCATGGGGTCTTGGTGTCATGAGACGCACGGTTTGGTGAAAGAAATTTCATCCAAACTTATCGAAGTCTTAGGAGACCGTCGGGCTGGAAGCTTTTTCTGCCACCGTATAAGCTTGGCCATACAAAGGGGTAATGCCGCCAGTCTTTTAGGTACAGTGCGGTGACAACTTGGAGGAAGTTTTTTACCTAGTTTAAGTATACATATTTGTAAATAAACTGTAAATATTTAGTTTCAATAAATGTGCATTCTACAAGTATAATAAATATTATTAATTAGATTGGGGTAGTAAAATCGGAAACTGCTGGGCCTATTTGTATTTCCCTGAGTATCCTGGTGTTACGAAGTGCGCTAGTGTTCTGCTCACCGCCCTATCAAAGCGCACGAATTGCTAGTTTATTTTATTATTATGTGTTAGTACGGAACGCAAGCTGCGTGTTACGACCGCCCATCCGCGTTTGCATAAACAAGGTTTATTTATGGGTTCAGGTGTGGCCAGTTCGCAAGGATTTCCCTTGACTTTCATACTCGTAGCCGTCGTCATCATCGTCTGTTAGGTTAATTGCTTGCTTTGAAACTAATATTCCAAAATGGCTACAATAGTTAACTGTATACTTTCTGTACTTTCTTTGAACTGAACTTTCGTTTTTTTTTCGCTGTATGGTTACTGGCCAACCTAGTGTCAGAGTAGTTCAAACTGCCCTGAACTTGCCCTTGCCCTGACTCTGAAACACCGAGACGCTCAGTTGAAATGCCACTAAACGGACTCATTACTAAGGAATGTCTTTGCATGAACCGTTTACAGTCCTCGTCGTTCCACCTGGTCACAGAGCATTCTACCCTACGTTTCCCGGTTATTGGTCTCCATTTCAAAACCAGTCAGCCCTTACGATACCATTTTCTATAGGTGGTATTGTAGAGGCAAGTCTCGTGAGGATGCATTTGAAGCACCCCTTTCAAATATCTTCATTAATTAGCCGCCGAAACACGTCCATTGCTGAACAGAGGCCTCCCCCTTCGAAGGGAGGGGTTGCCAGAATCCCCACGCGTGGCAGCGGTCTTGGGACTTTCACAAATATTAAGCAAGTAAGTATAGCATACCTTGTGACAATTTTTCAAGATTCGTCGACGACAGTCCAGTAACCTTGAAGAGGTGGTCATGGGGTATTTCTTCCTTCGCCACCACAGCCACCGCGTCATTCCTATTGTTAACCATATCTACCACAGAACACTCTCCAATCCCATCAGCTGTGAGCTACGCGTACTTATCGTTCATTATTCGCTAATGAGGTAATATTTAGCTCCACATGGTTATATGTAGCGTGGGTGTTTGCAGAAGATTTGCGATGTTGGTAGCAAATATTCGTTGTATCTTGTTGGGCAAACATCTGCCGAGATACGGGTTGTAAACATTAATATTGGTAGTGCTTTGGATGTTTTTGGTTTTGCGGAAGAAACTGTATTTGTTATTATCAACAACTGAACCGGGCTACTACAGGATCCGAATTCCAGAACGTTTTTTCAGGGATTTTTCCAGTAATATTATTCTAAATGTCTTTAATACGTAAATAAACAAAAACAATCAGTTACCGAGCTTATGCGCATCCGTTTTTGTGCGTAAGTAGCGCGAAACACTATAGTTGATTTTTGGTTTAGGTATCCCCTATACCTTCAATATGCCTCCGGGAATCTGTAGCGAATCAACCGGAGTATGTGGGATTATTACCGCACTAAATCACCGCGACATTTGTACCTGAGATAGGCCGGGCTCTCCTTTGGAATCTGCACAAGGTACATCTCTGGCACTGCGCGTTCCCTACTAAATGCAACCCCGAGGCGGAAGACGGACGACGCAGTGTTGGCCCAGTGCGGGCACCGCGAGGGTGCCGGGGGAGTGTGCATTTCTGCTCCATGCATCTGCTATTGCTAATGGCGTCTGTAATCCCAACCTTTGGTTATCAATTTCTAACGAATGTGTGAAAACGTGCACATAATTATATATGATACATTCTCCATTACTTTCTGCTAGAACAAAAGAATTGCGCAAGAGTTCGATAAGGGACCGACGACCGAGTATTTATGCGCTCCACGCAACGTTGTAATGTGACCTTGTGGCGGCGTGCACTAACCTCAGATGACGACGACGTAAGGTTATGTAGTTCAGATAGAAAGTTCATAATTACTATACCTATTAATAGCGAGGGCAGTCTACTGTTGGAGCCGACTCGTACGAGGACGGGATAGAGAACTGTGCTGAGCTAATTCGAGCTCCACCCTAGCTTCCACTTGGATTCCCAGTTAAGATTCTCTGGGGATTCTTTAGTGACGAGGCGAGCTGCATGCTTGCCCTAATCACATTAATCAGTTTTTTTACTGCCGTGGAAAAGACACTGTAGCTGATGAAATTAACGGATGGACTTAAGAAAGAACTAATAAAAACTAAAATAAATAATTGATTATAATGTCTTCCTGGCCGTTACGACCACAGCGGCAGGAGATATGCACAAGTAAATGCGTAGACACAAGTACATTCTCTCTTCCTTTCACCTCTCAACCGGAAAACCGACACAACCGGATCCGTCGCACGGATCATCTTACTTTACAGACAATCAGGTAATCGGCCTGCACTGTCCTAGCCAGTAAGGAACAATTACATGCGACCTCCGGTTTGCAAAGCAAACGGTTTCCCACTGCACCACGGAGGCCACAAACACTAAATAGCAGGAGTATCGTTTACCATCAGGTTTTTATTTAACCTAGTAACGAGTCAAGCAAGACGTTCGCGTAAAGATAAGCGACGCGCCTGCCTACAGACAGCATTGCACTGCCGCTCGTCACATTAGCTAATTAAGTCTCTTGAGTCAGGTAATTTTATCAGCTATTTTTACACCGAAACACATCAACATTTACACACTGTTGCTTGGGGCAGAATATCTGACACTGCAGTACCAATCACCTACAAAAAATAGTAGTAGGTGAAATATCTATCTTCGCTATGCTGCCAAATAAAAATAATACAATACCACTTGAAATAATACCTCAATGCTTGAAATATTTTTTTGGCGGCTTTCTTCCCCAGCGCTGGGATGGCCACTTTTGAGCTTCCGTTACCGCTGTACCCTTTATGACACGGAACTTTATCTATACGTTTATGTTTGTAGTAGGAAGTACTTTCACATTGAGAAACCATAAAGTGACGGCACAAAAATAGACAATTTATATTGGCTTGTACTTTGATCTATCGCTGTACTTCTACGAGAACAATCTTTAGACTTGAAACCAAAGTCCAACTGTAGGGTTGATACACAAGGCCGTATAAATAAGTACTAGGTCTCCAATAATGTACTTAACTATTAACTTAGACACGCAGCTCGACCCGTGGGGTGTCCGGGTAAAAATAGCACCCTCCCATCTCCTCTCGAAGACGAAGAAGACGGGCGGCAGTGTCTTTCTATTGGATTACCTACCATATATATGGGGATTATGGCAACCGCTCCCTTTTAATGGAGCCTGCCCTTTTTTCAGCAGTGGACGTATTTTGCCTGCTGATGATGATGGTGACTCGCAGCTTCGCTTTTGGCTATTTAGAATTACCGCAATCGAATTTATAGTTTTTGAGAAATCGGGGGACAAACCTACATACACTCATGAGATTTGGTCCATTTGATTAAAAGGCCACATAAACTAGTATATTTTTTAAAAAACGAGTTACATACCATCATATATGTATATTAATATATTATACTAGCTGACCCACGCAGCTCCGCCCGCGCTGTGTTTACGTTAACTAAACTTTCAATAATATACATTCGCATAGAATACAAAACCTCCTTTTATAAAGTCGGTTTAAAACTTGGACCCACTTTGTACTTGCCCTCCGAAGCACGGAGACCTTTAGTTCAAATGGCGTTAAACGGTCACCCATCTATTTAATGACCTTACCTAACGTTGCTTAACCCGATCTATTACAAAACATTGATAACAACTCTCTATGAGTGTTCTCTTACTAATATTTATTATATTATAAAGAAAAATTAATAAAATCGGACCAAGCGTATAACCAAGTAGCCATTTTGACTTTAATACCCTCTCCCAAAAGAACCGTGCTAGATTACGGGATAAAATGTATCCTATGTCCTACCTCGTAGTAAGATCTCAAATCATGCCAAGTTTTATTTGAATCCATTCAGTAGTTTCGGCGTGATGCTCAGCCGAGATACAGACAGACAGACAGACAGACAGACAGACAAAAATGAAAAAAAATACATTTTCCGCCTCAGTATCGGTTATAGAATGCCCTCCAAATATAATTTTCAAAATATCTTCAATGTACAGAATTGGACCTGTTACAGTTTTATTATAAGTAATAGATGTAAATAGGTAAACTTATTATATGTATTTTTATTAGTGTATATTGTCTCACATATTAACTATACTAACTACCCCACTTTTCGTATTCCATGCAATCTTTTTTCCATCCCAAGGTTGCCTGTAAGAAATTGCGGATAGCGATAAGGCCGCCCTTTGTACAAATTTCTTCAAGTCCTTTTTATTTTATTTTTATGTGTGTACAATAAAGAGTATAAATAAATAATACCATAACTAAAACTCGCTTTTAAAAAAAATAATTAATGATTAAACGATGCGATATGGTCTGAGTACGGGATGTTAGAAGCTTACTTTCTTTAATTAGTTCCTTCGTCCTGTCTTCGTTCCTTTCAACGGAAACTCTTGGAACACTATTTTTAAAGGTCACCGTTTTACGCAGCCCTGTTGGATTGTGAGAGTAGAATTTGTGAAGCCGAACAAGAGTTGATTGAAGTCACCACGCGACTGGCACGTGCTGGCCACATGTTGCCGGAACGTAGACTAACTAGACATTACTGGACCTTTCCAACATTTACTTATAAGTTTTTTTCCACAGATCGCAAATGATCCCACCATCAAGCTACTTCATCAGTAGCCGCAAGACGTCCACTGCTGAACAAACACTTCCCCCTTTGGAAGGGAGGGGTTAATAGTTGCTTAGCAGGCGTCTTGTGGATCGGAGTATTAGGTGGTAGGTAATCCAAAAGAAAGACGCTGCTGCCCGTCTTCTTGTTTTCCCTTAGTTACGGCGGGGTTGCGACCCCGGGCCACCCACGCAAGGTGGCAGTTTCAGGGGGCACCAGAATCGGAATTTCATATGATTAAAAATAAAAACTTGGTCCACAATGCGTCAGTAATCTATACTTATAATAAAACTGTAACAGGTCCAATTCTGTACATTGAAGATATTTTGAAAATTATATTTGGAGGGCAATCTATAACCGATACTGAGGCCGAAAATGTAATTTTTTAAGTTTTTGTCTGTCTGTCTGTCTGTCCGTCTGTCTGTCCGTCTGTCTGTCTGTCTGTATCACGGCTGAGCATCACGCCGAAACTACTGAATGGATTCAAATGAAACTTGGCATGATTTGAGATCTTACTACGAGGTAGGACATAGGATACTTTTTATCCCGTAATCTGGCACGGTTCTTTTGGGAGAGGGGATTAAAGTCAAAACGGGTACTTGGTTATACGCTTGGTCCGATTTTATCAATATTTCTATAAAATATAATAAATATTAGTAAGGGAACACTCATAGAGAGTATTTATCAAGGTTTTGTAATCGATCGGGTTAAGCAACGTTAGGTAAGGTCATTAAATAGATGGGTGACCGTTTAACGCCATTTGAACTAAACGGGTCCGTGCTTCGGAGAGCAAGTAAATAGTGGGTCCCAGTTTTTAACCGACTATAAAAAATGAGGTTATGTATTCGATGCGAATGTCTGTTATTCAAAGTTTAGTTAACTTAAAAATAGCGCAGGCGGAGCTGCGTGGGTCAGCTAGTAGATAATAAAGAGTACAAATTTATTAAAGGGTTCTTAATGTCCCTATTCACGAAAAATGCCAACCATTATACTACTTATATTTTGTGCGTTATTATCTCAAACGCTAAAATAGAGAGAGGGGCGCCACTATCAAGTTTCTGCCCCGGTTTGAAAAAATCGTAGATCCGAGTAGGCTGGTCGAGCGGCAGTGCAATGCAGCTGTCCATAGGCTGTAGGCCATAAGTTAAATTAAAAAATACCTAAAGGGGCAAGTCAAGCTTTAAATACTGGAACTTTTTGCTTTGAAAGCAAGTAAAGCACTCGGCCATACTACACGATAACCTTAGCAAGATATTGAATTAGTGAATCCCGGACAAAAATAGAACTTAGTTGACCATCAAATAGATAGGACACCGTATATACTCGTTAGTCGTAAAGATATATGACGAGCTTTCCCTCCAAACGAGCCGAGCAAATAGGGTCATGGGAAACTCCCAGGGATGCCAAACAGGTGTCATATTGAATTATCAATTTTATTTAGCCATGTGTTAAGAAATTTTCAAATGATTCCAAGAAGCAATTAATTTGTAGAAGATCTTTTAAGTTTGGTAGGAACTGGATTAAGCTATGACAAGTTATAATTTGGGTTTGGATTTAAAAAATAAGTCAATTAATTGTTAAGGATAATTACATTCGAACTCAATATTCAAACTCAAGCACGACGAATCAAGTAGTTCAAGTAATACGAGAAGATCTCATGATATTTCAATCTCCTTCTGTGTCTAGCAATAATAACAATTTTATAGAAGACCTGAAGGCACGCAGAGTTACTACAACATACAAGGACGTCAAACCAGCAAAAGTTTTTAAGAATGTCCCTCCATTTTGTAAAATCTGACTTCTATTAATAGCTTCTGCTTAAAATAACATTTTAGCAAACTCATTTAGGTAGTTTAGTCACCCCCTTCCCTCCAATATGGTTGAGGGGAGTGATGGCTGCTGCTCGAGTCAACTCGTGCGCGGGTGCTGCTTGGGGGGACTGGTCCGACTACTATCCCTTTGGCTTTTTAGTTTGTTGTACTTTCGTCGTATTTTATTATTTTTTTCTGTCTTATTTGATCTTTTGAACGGCAAGACACACTGTCGCTCTGATCTAATTGTAACATGACACACTATTTAAAAAAAAGTAAAAAAATGACAAGCCCGCTGAGTTTCTTGCCGGATCTTCTCAGTCGAGGCCGCGTTGTGATCTGGTGGTAGCTTTTTTTTTTTAAAAAAACATGACCTTTCAAAAGTGCTAGCGTTAAGCCTATTTGAACTAAACTATTTTTGAGTTTGAGTTTGCGTTTGAGTTTATTAAAATGGAAAGCAGGATGTTGCCCTTTTTTACCTCTGACGCAAAAAGGAAGCGTTGTTATAAGAAATTTGAGGATGAGGCGTATGTCTGTGTTTCTGTCTGTGTCATCGTAGCTTGCAAACGAATGCTTTACATTAAAATCCGATTTAATGCAAAAATCCGTCCATTCATTTAAATACTTAGTAATGATTATACTTAAAAATTAATGAAACGAGTAGGGGAAACTAGACCATAATAATTGTTACACCTGTAAAATGTGCTGAGTCATAAGTATAATGTATTATTATTAAGATCTTAATGTACACTTAGCAAGCAATAAAACATTTGATTTGATTTGATTTTATGATTAGTACGTACAGCTCCAAGGTGACAGGATTGTTGCGTACCTGACGGAGCTCTTCGATAAGCCAGCAACAGAGTAAGGGCCCTAGCCCTTCCGGAAAGCACTTCGATCCAGTTGGATCCGTTGTGCATGCTAGGGCATGCACAACGGATCCAACTGGATCGAAGTGCGTTCCGGTGGGTACCAGGCCCAAATTTTAAGCCACCAAGAATAGAATAGAATAGAATAAATACTTAGTATATTCTGTGTCCCCACTCCCACTAGGTGGACAGACAACATTGTGCGCGTCGCAGGTAACCGGTGGGTGCAAATCGCCAATTGTCGTTCATTGTGGCGTTCCAAGGGGGAGGCCTATGTTCAGCAGTGGACGTCTTCCGGCTGGTGATGATGATGATGATGTTGATATTCTGTGTACTTACAAATTTGTACCAGAAATACAAAATCGGATACGTATTTCTGGTAAAAAATGATATTTATCCTAATATAATGTTGTCTTTAATTTAAGCGAATGCATGGGTGCTGCAAAGCATTCGAAATGTCGGGAAATTAAAATCAAAAATAAATCGCGATAAATTCCGTAACAGAAGTTTAATAATAATTACAATTCATCCTAATAAGTTGGTACATATAATTGTATCGATAGTCCGAATAATACCCTCACGGATCGGACAAGGGTTTTTTATCACTCTCACAAAAAATATTTCGAGACACGATTTTCACTATAAAGACCATGTATTAGAGAGTGGAATGTCTAGTAGCCCTCGCTATGGGGTGTGGGGGTAGTATGGGGCTTGTTGGCACAAGCCGCGCCCCTCGCCGGTGACCTTGCCTCTGCGTGGCCTCGTAACAACTACCTGAGGCTACATTCGCTTATAAATATAGGTCTTCCTATTTGGTCAAAGGATCAGAGTATTTCTTTATAAACTATTTTTTAATCTATATAAAGTTTTATATAAATTTTATAAATTTTTACTAGGTGGCAGGTCCCTCGTGCAAGGGTAGGTACCTACCAAATATTCAGTCGCCAAGCAGCAATATGTTAACACTGTTGTGTTTCAGTGAAAGAATTTTCAAAATCGGATTAGTGGTACCGGAGATTACCCCCAACATCCAAACTCACAAACTTTACCACTTTATAATATTAGTATAGATGTCTCATGATGCAGCGGCAGTGTATTGCAGTTGTTTATGGGCGGGCTGTCGTCTACCAGCAAACGGACGTTCTGCCTGTATTGCCACTAAGGACTTCAACTGTTGAGGGTGTCAACTCAGTATGTATCATTGCTCTTACATTGTAGAAGGCGCAAAGACGTGGCGAGGTGAAGCTGGTCTTCCGTGCATATTCATCCAGTCTCACGCCTCCACAATACTCTGGCACAAACCTTGGTTGTAAGTAATAATAATGTCCTCCTGGCCGAAACGGCCACAGCGGCCAATCTTTCACAAGATCAGCCATGTACGCAGGAGATATTATAGTGCACAAGCGCTTGCGTAGACACAAGTGCACTCTCTCTTCGGGGATGGGGCTGCTCACGTCCGTAGGAACTACTTGAGTTTTGACCTCCCTACACGTGTCCCCTGGGTAGTGCCAAACGAGCAGCAACATCGACATTAGCAACATCAGCATTAGAGTCGACTGGGGACCTTCTAGTGTATGCCACCCATTTATGGGGCGAGGCCCTCGAGAAGAATGGGGAATCGCTCGCCGTTTCCCTGGACGTCTCGAAGGCCTTCGATAGGGTTTGGCACGCTAGCCTTTTGAGCAAGCTTCCAGCATACGGGATATCCCCTGGTCTGATCGGCTGGATAAAGGACTTCCTGAGTGATCGGTTTCCGAGTTGTTGTCGACGGTTGCTCATCGGAGTCGATGACGACTAATGCCGGAGTTCCTCAGGGGTCCGTTCTCTCCGCAACCCTCTTCTTGCTGCATATCAATGACCTGTTAATGCCCGGTATCTATGGGTATGCAGATGACAGCACTGTTGTGGAGAGCTACATGCCAACTGCTCGGGCCAGTAAGGATGTGATCCAGTCCGAAATAGTAGCGATGGTAGAGCGTGCTAATCGCACACTTCAGGCGGTCTCCGAATGGGGTGATGCCAACCTTGTGCGATCCAACGCCGCTAAAACACAAGCGTGTCTTTTCATCGCCAAACGGAGTCTTTTCACCTCGGCTCCTACTTTTCAGAATGTATCCTTGGAATACACCGACCGCCTTCAAATTTCCTCAAACCTCAACTTTGGGTGGTTCATTGAGTCCAAGGTAGCTGCAAGGAAGCTAGGTGTCCTTGCAAAGGTCCATCGGTACTTCACACCGGAGCAGCTTTTGATGTTATATAAAGCGCAAGTCCGATCGTGTGTGGAGTACTGTAGTCACATATGGGCTGGTGCTGCGAAATGCCATCTTTCAGCTTTGGACTCAGTGGAGAGGCGCGCTAAGAGGCTTATTGGTAACTCTGGGTTAGTAGAGACCAATTTACAAAGCCTGGAGCACAGGCGCAGAGTAGCCAGCCTCTCGGTATTCTACAGGATGCATTTTGGAGAGTGTGCGCAGGAATTACATGACTTGATTCCACCATCCCCCTTCCATCATCGGACAACGAGACGCACGGCGCGCACACACCCTTATGTGGTAAACGTGCCTTCAGTCCGAACTAAGCGATTTGCATCGTCATTCATAATAAGGACAGCTAAGGACTGGAACAGTTTGCCTGCGTCAGTTTTTCCGCCCGATTATAATGTGGGTGTCTTCAAATCTAGAGTGAATAGGCTTTTAATAAGCCAGTGTGCTTTACCATCCTAGATTGCGTCGCCGCTTTCCATCAGGTGGGACTGCAGTCAAGCACTGGCTTATAGGGAGAAAAAAAAAATATTATTAAATAAATTATTTTAAAAAAATAAAAACCGACTTCAAAGTAAAATATCAGGTGTCAGCTGGTGCTAGTAGCACCGACTTCAATATATTTTCGTTATTTTATGCTTTTTAGATAATTTACTTGGGAGTCGGTTTTTATTTTGTTTAAAATAGTTTATTTTACACTTTTTAGTGACTTTTATTTTACCAAGATTGGTATCAGCACTGTCGTCTACGTTACAGTACAGAATACATATAAGTTACAGTAACTTACTGAAAATATAAAAAGTTTATATCTCTTAAACTACTAGACCGATTTTAATGAAACTTGTACTCTACCCTAAGTTGAAAAATACTCTATTTCAAAAAAAAACGAAATCGGACCTGTAGTTTCTGAGAAATCCGCGGACAAACCTGTATACATACATAGATACACTCATAAAATTTGTTAAATTTGTTTAGAAGCTCACATGGACTAACATACATATTATATTAATATTACGCATTTTTATTAATATTACATACATACACGTCGAATAGAGAACCTTCTTTTTGAAACCGGTAAAAAATTAGCAAATAATCACACAGACATCGTTTGCTCTATAGATATCAGGAAGTTGTTTAATATAGGTGCCTAATTAATTATCTGCGGGTCTTCAAATAGGTTAAGGTCTCAATAATCGGGTGGGGTCAATTTATTTTTCAAGATAGTACGGAAACTTGTCACGCAATTTGGTATCCCAAGTCTCAGCGTACCTGTTGATTTTTGTAACTACAATATATTTTTGTCCTGTTGATCACCCGCAAAGAGGTCGCCCGAAGAATCCAACTCGGATGGGCAGCGTTCGGGAAACTACGCAATATTTTCTCGTCCGAAATACCGCAGTGCCTGAAGACGAAGGTTTTTAACCAGTGTGTGTTGCCAGTGATGACATAAAATATGGTACTGAGACGTAGTCCTTAACTGCTGGGCTTTTAGAGAAACTCAGAGTCACACACGAGCTATGGAGAGAGCTATGTTCGGAATTTCTTTTCGGGACAGAGTCCGAAATGTGGAGATTCACCGAAGAACTAAATTCAACGACATAACTCTTAGAACTTGCAAGTTGAATTGCCATATCGCTCGAAGAACCGATAACCGATGGGGACGAAAGGTTCTCGAGTGGTGACTACGAACCGAAAGACGCAGCGTAGGCAGCCCTCTCACTAGGTGGACAGACGACATTGTGCACGTCGCAGGTAACCGGTGGATGCAAATTGCCAATAATTGTCGTTCATTGTGGTGTTCTAAGGGGGAGGTCTATGTTCAGCTGTGGACGTCTTCCGGCTGATGATGCTGATGTCATGTTGATGTTTTATTCTTTTAGTCACTAATATGAAAGTATTATGAAGTTTTTTAGAGAGACAAGCGATGCCTTCGCCTGATGGTAAGCGACACGCATACCCAAAGACAGTTTGTGTGGCACTATTGCTTGTTGCCTGAGAGTGCCATTCACACCGGAACACAGTTATTTTTTATTCAATCTAGTGACGAGACCGACACCAGCAAGACGTTCCACTACCACTCGTCACCCGAGACATTAGATGTTAAGTCTCTTGTGTCCGGTAACTTCACCAGCTACAGTGCTCTTTACACCGGAACATAGCAATGATACAAGACATATTGCTTGGCATCTACCTGGACGTCCCTTGAATATGTTCAAGGGACGTCCAGGTAGAGGGACGTCCAAGGGACCTACAAAACAGTGCTAACTCATCATCATCATCAGCAGCCGAAATTCCTCCACTGCTTAACAAAGGCAGATGGGATGGGAACCCTTAGATGGGAGGGGTTGCCATAATCCCCACGGCAGGTGGCGAGGGGATCGCTGCATAGATGGTAGGTTAATCCAACAGAAAGACGCTGCTGCCCGTCTTCTTGTTTTCCCTTAGTCGCCTCTTGCAGACACCCAACGGGAGGGGATGGGTGGGTGCTATTCTTACACCCCACACCCCACGGGGAGGACAGTTAAGCTAACTACTTAAAAGCAATTCCTTAAATAAGAAGAAGAAGAAATAATTTATTTCAAAAACTGTACATATAGATGTAGTAGGTACTGATTATTTTTCCTAACGTTAACCTCTCATTACCTACCTCTCTGTGCGATAAATACATTAAGATATTGTTGGAGTGTAAATTTAGACGAAGACAAAGTCGTGTTTTCGCCAGTAACCAAAACAAAAACAACAGGTGTTAATAAACGCGTACTAATTAATCCGTTATATTTTTAACTCATCGTTTATCAGTTAACCCAAATACTCAATTCTGTTTACTACAGCCAACAACAAAGTAAAAAAAAAAACAGATTAAAAAAATAAATACTTGCAAACTTATAATAGTGCAATATCCGCGGCGCCACTGTCGATGTGAAATTGTCAAAGCTTATGTCATTTGCGAGGGAAAAACGTTAGTTCCCCATTTACACGGCACGGCACGGATAATTTTGTACGTCGTAGCCAGTCTCCCTCCGAATAGGAGACCGCAAACTACAGTTTCAGTATTATTTCAGTCCCGCTCTGAGTGTCGACGTAGACAGACACAAATGCCTCCGAATTTTCGTACGCGCGTCAAATTAAAGATCGTAGATTAAAAAAATTAAATATTTTTGAAACAAATGGGATAAAAAGTAGAGATTAAAAAAAAAAAGAACTGACTATTGGACATTTTTTTTCTTAAAAATTGTGTAGTGTTCGATAAACTATCAAAGACTCTTGTGTGATATTAGTTTTTAATACTTTTTATTTTAGTGTTAGTGAATTTACTTTTAGTATTTTAACCATGGCAGAGCAAGGAGGTAAGATTTATTAGTTTTTTTTTTTAACTTCTTTCATTATTACGGTAACAAATTATAATCTTATAGATAGTGGAAAACACTGCTGTCAATCGCGAGGTTCCAGGTTCAATTGCATGTTTGCTAATTAATGGAATTTTCTGCATGGGAATTTTAGATACCTAGCAGTTCGATTAACTACAAGCTCGGTACGCAATATGATCTTTCATTCCGACTAATGTACCTACTAACTGGGAATACTTTAAATAAAAATATTTATGCTTACATATTAGAAGTAAATGCAATGTATAATTATAGACAATATTGGTACACTGTTTGCTTATTCAGGATATTTCTATACTTATTTTCATAGCCAAAATTCTAAATCTGTATCATAACCTCCATTGCGCAGCGGGATAGGCGCTCACCATATAAACCGGAAGTAGCAGGTTCTATCCAACGGGAAGCAACTCCGTTTAGTTATTTGAATACTAAAATTCTTTAATACGTCCAAAGATGGTATGAAATCCTCGCTGCGCGAGACCGACTCGCACTTGACCGGTATTTTATTTTTCAAGCTTGTATTATAGCGGTGTTTCTCAGGTCATCATACCGTAGTTATCTGTACACGTGATAAGTATTCTGAGCTAATAAACTATTAATATTAATTGGAAATATAAAAATCCCTGGCCGGGTAAGAATAGCGCCCTCCCGTCTCCGCCCGCTGGGTGTCCGTAAGAGGCGACTAAGGGAAAACAAGAAGACAGGCAGCAGCGCCCTTCTTATTAATTACCTACCAACTATACTGCGATCTCCAAGCCGCCTGCCAAGCGTGGGGATTATGGCAACCCCTCCCTTCTAAGGGGGAGGCCTTTGTTCAGCTGTGGACGTGTTTCGGCTGCTGATGATGAAAAAATGTTACAACACTAATATTTTAGGAAAATATTTGATACTTTACTGACGCGCTAAGGCGCAAAGCCATCTTATGGCTGCGCGGTTAGAGTGGCTATATATGTACCTAACGTAGCAAAAACATAAAATCCATGTCATCTAAACTAAAAAAGACAAAGTTACAAGTCCATGCCTTCTTTGGGCCTATTAAAGTTATTTTACTATTCCTCTAACACCTCAGATAGCAAAAAACCAAATCGCAGAACTAAGTTCATTTGTCGAGGTTTTTTTTAGGATTACTAAAAAACCACCTATAAAGATAATTTTATTTTTCCTGTAAAATATAGATAGACATGACATGGATAGACAAAACCCATAATTATTTTAGAATTTCCCCTTCACAAACTTCGGAGATAAGGAGGGGCGGGGCGGGGAGCGGTATTTTTTTTTGACACTTGATTATCAGCCAAAAACTACGTGACATAAACCAAAATAAAAATTTGTTTTGAGATGTACAAAATGAAGACCTTTTATATGATACTCGATATAGTAGTCTCATTAAATAAACTAAAAGGAAAATTATATTTTTTTTCACTTGCATAGAGGTTGGGTAAGTAAAATTTAAAACTATTAAGTTTCAAATCGATAGCGTCAGTGGTTCCTGAAATATATAGGTGTGACAGACAGACAGACGAAGTCTCACCATAAGGGTTTTTTACCATTTAGGTATGGAACCCTAAAAAGAATGAACTACGCGGCAGTGGAACTACGCGGCGGCGTGACACTTCACGACATAGGTAGTTGACCAACTCGCTTATATAAATGACGCGCATAGTGCCGCGTCGCGTACGCGTAGCTCTGTAGCCGATAGTGCAAAATAGCAAGCAGCGCAATATTGCAATTCATTCAAATTAAAGTAGGTACTTTGGACCCTGGGTGACAATATTCGCTGCATATTATCGAGTCGCTGCAGTTCACGTGCGATATATTAAAAAGATATTTCTTCTTCTTATCGTTTTTGGTTGCGTCGTGTCGCGCCGTGTTGCGTGTAGTGCGTTTCAACCTTATGAGTTTCCATTCAAAGTCAAAGTTAAAATCATTTATTTAATAAATAGCCTTAAGTTTTGAACGGTATTTTTTTTTAAAAGCTACCACCGGACCACTACGCGGCCTCAACTGAGAAGATCCGGCAAGAAACTCAGCAGGCTTAACATTTTTTCACTTTTTTTTTAAACAGTGTTTGTCTTGTTACAATTAGATCAGCATCAGTGACATTATACCCTACCCCTAATCTTACATAAAAAACTACCACCACCTAGTAATATTGTAAATGCGTGCATATGTTTATTGGTTTGTCTTACATGATATGAAAAGCGATCAACTTTCTTTTTAACCTAAAATTTACATATAAAATAACAGGAGCAAAACTGTAGTAAAGAATAATGTAATCATGGTAATTTTTAATCATGGTAAAGCTCTTCAAGGGCTTGTTGCTTGCTCATCATTATACATATTTTTTGCGCAATAGACTTAGTTTATCTGTTGCAGGGAACGATAAAATGGTTGGAGATTATGGGGATGACGTCAGACGGACATGGTTCAGTGGTCTTAATACTTAATAGATTGTTCAGACATATTGATTTCTATAAAGTTAAGCAACTGTAGATGAGGTCGAGCAGTAGATGGACGTGCTTGATTTTTTTAGCTTAGTGACTGACGTGACGGCAACGGCTTATGACCTCGTCAGCAATATTTTTAGTCCCTGAATGATAATTAGATGTTAAGATTTTGATATGTTGCCTCCTTTTTTCTTAATTTCGTTATGGTATCATTGAGGCCTTAACAAAATGTAAAACACTGTCTAATGACTAGTGTACAATTTACATGTTAAACAATTAATTAGAGCATCTCGCTCAATTTTTTTAATCAGTTTTGGGCGCAAATATCAGTACAAACAATAAGTGTAATTCCATAAAAGTTGATTTACAGTAGTCACAACGGATCTTGGTGTGTCTGAAGTTGGCTGCAAGACGCTGCGCACTAGCTATTTTTGTGTTTTTGTATTTTATATCACGACTGTCGTTGCGCAATGGTTTGCCAAACCCAACTTCAGACACACAAAGATCCTTTGGAGCATTGTACAGGGTCTTTTTAAATTAATAATTGGTATAACAAATAATCTATTAGGTATATTTTTTTAATAACTTATAAATAAATAATATTTAGTTTAAAGCAAATGCGATTGTAATTATAAAAATGAAGGAAACAAAAGTCTGTTTTAAAATATACAAATTAAATGTTTCATTTTCTAATCGAGCTTCAGTAGCAGTCTTTGTAAAATAAATGCTAAGAAATGGGATCACAACTGTCTGAATAAATAATAATAGCACCCTCCCATCTCCTCCTGTTGTGTGTCCGTAAGAGGCGACTAAGAGAAATCAAGAAGACGGAAAGCAGCGTCTTTCTATTGGATTACCTACCACCTATACTGCTATCTCCAAGCCGCCTGCAAGGCGTGGGGATTATGGCATCACTTCCCGTCCAAATGGGAGGTCTTTATTCGGGAGTGGACATATTTCGGCTGCTAACGATACGGCAATCCCGTGATCATAGAGCTTGCAACAGCGCCAAAACAATGGGAGAATCCTTTCAGTAAATTTTATAAGTCAATGTTGTCTTTTGGACCCACTAAATATCATTTGATTCAGGCCCGTTTAAAAAAAATGCTCTAAGAGAAGATTCCCTGTGCCATCGGTTAAAAAGTGTCAATGGGTGAATCAACTTGCATATTATTTTATAAGGTTACATAAACAAGTCCGTTTGTAAGTTACAACGAGATACGGTTGGGTGACATTTGTCGGTTAAACTAATAGGTTTATTGACCATATTGTTTATTTCTAATTAAAGTAACAGCTGTTCCATGAAATTGGGACGTGATTTTATGCGAACCTTGAGTGCTACGATATCTCGCGTACCTACTGTTTTTAAGCGAAGTTGTAAATTTTAAGAGGTGATAAAGCACTATTAACGAAAGCATATTCCCTATATGCTTTCGTTAAATTGGGGCTTCCAGTTGCCGTGCTAGGGGGTGAGGGGAAGGGAGTACCATAGAAGACGTAAGGAATTACCGTCACCTTTGAGTTTCGTAGAGTTCCTGCTTCCTTTGATGCGTAAGGTAGCCAGTGCCCGATAAATAATCACTGTGCTCTCTAATACTAGTAGATAGATAATACTTTATTGTTCCATCATTATAGAAAAACACAAAAATACAAAAAAAAACCTTATCACTAAAAGTGATCTCTACCAGGCAACATTTGGATGGAGAGGAACTATGAACTGCAAGGCGGGGTTGTTTATACAAACCATTATCGAAAAAAATAAAAAATACATAACTACATACAATAAAATACGTAACAGCAAAATAATATATAATATTAGTATAATACATAAATATTATATTCGATAGAAACACTCATATAACCAACAATAATAAATAAATAAATGCAGCCGGCTAATATCATTATAACTACTACTACTACTACTACTACTTGTTTGTCCCTTATGCGGCCTGCACTACGATATTTTTCAAATCAAATCTTTATTTCGTGTAGGTACATAGGTGGTGGGCTTCCGTAGGGTGCCGGGTTAGAATTGCATCCCCCTATCTCCTCTCGTCGGGTGTCGTAAGAGGCGACTAAGCGAGAACGGGAAGACGGGCAGCAGCGTCTTTCTTTTGGATTTATCTTCCACCTATACTGCGATCCCCAAGCCGCCTGCCAAGCGTGGGGATTATGGCAACCCCTCCCTTCTAAGGGGGAGGCCTTTGTTCAACAGTGGACGTCTATCGGCTGCTAATGATGATGATGATGATATAGGTGGTATATGTAAGTATACTGCCGCCACAAGGCATGTATGAAATAATATATTGCTTGTGGTTCTCATTTTGTCGTTATAAGATGCGTGACTACTCATTCTATTCTCTTCTTGTTGGCTGTAAATTGGCTCTGGGAACGCACTACGACCCAGTACGATTCATTGTGAATGTCGTATCCCTTACTCTGTTGCTGACGGGTCGACGAGTTCCGTAAAGAACGCCGCGATTGCGTCAGCTTGGAGCTGTATATATTCATCTAGTGTAGGATAGGCTCCCTAGGCTAGCTGGTTATACCTTGCAAGAACGTCGCATCGTGAGAATAAGACGATATATTTCTAGTAACTCTTCAAAAATGACGAGTGCAGCCCTTAGACTGTTGTTTTCATAGCATAAAAATAGTATTCACATAATCAGTCAAGTGGCATGGTGTAGGCTACCATCAATTTCCCATCGCACCACTATCAATACAAGGTGAATGCCACCGGTATCTAGAGAATCTATCCTTATCTATCTAATATCGTGTGCTCCTGACGGCATTATAAAGCGATTATTTATAGCTTTCTGTCTGTGTCTAAACCTTTTATTGTTGTCGGGGAGGAAAATCCTAAAAAAAGCCTCGACAAATAAACTTGCAAAACTAAGTTTGCTTGGTTTGGTCTTTTTGCTATCAGAGGTGAAAACGAATAGTAAAATAACTTTATTACGTCCAAAGAAGGTATGGAACCCACGGTGCGCGAGTCCGACTCGCACTTGACCTGTTTTTTTTTAAATTTAACTTACCTGAAACAATTCGCCTGATGGTAAGCGACCGGTCTGTAGACAGCCTCACTGATTTGTCGCTCGTAAGTTATTAAGTATATACTAGTAGGTAATACATGTTATCAGTGGGGTAGTGGTGAGGGGTATCTCCCCGTGGGGTGTCCGTAAAAGGCGACTAAGGGAAAACAAGAAGACGGACAGCAGCGTCTTTTTATTGGATTACCTACCACCTATACTGCAATCCCCAAGCCGCCTGCTAAGCGTGGGGATTATGGCAACCCCTCCCTTCTAAGGGAGAGGCCTTTGTTCAGCAGTGGACATTTCGGCTGCTGATGATGATGTTATCAGATTCACAACGTTAGATTTCATCAAATTCTCTCCAGTAGATTCCTCGTGATGGTTGAACACACATTTCATAAACTGCAGTCAGTTGGCAATTTATAACGATGTACACAAAGTTTAAAGTCACTATAAAGTTTCAGTTTTATTGTAGGTACCTACATAATAAAGAAAGTGCGTTATGACCTTATAACAAAGCTAAATTGTAACCGCTTTAAATCCGCTTTATGCGGCTTACACTGGGGTTTGGAAGCCTGCGCCGGCGCTGCGCATATAGCTTACAATTAAACTTGATTAGTGTTGATGTATGGTATGGAATACGGACTAATTAAAGATAACACGGAATGCGGTGGTCGTTTTATCTTCGATGAGAATGTTTGGCTTATATAGGTACTTAGTTTAATGGACACTTGAGCATTTATTTCATTTAATGTAACCGTGTAGGAGTTGGGGTAAGACGTATGAATGTTTTCCGAAATTGTCTTGAAAATTTCCGTAGTTATTTGTAATATGGCAAGACTAATGTATCGTTTTGTAAACCTTCTAGACGGGAACAATCGTTTTTGACCTATTGGAATTTTACCAAGGAACATCTTTGAGGAATAGCTGAGCCGGTAACAAAAGGAACGAACTATAATACCTTCGACAGGCTCGTTGGTCTAGTGGTTAGACACCCTGGCCGCTACCCGATGGGTTGTTGGTTTGATTCCCATTACGTAATCGTAGCGTTATTTGTCGCTTTGCAAACCGGAGGACGACCCGCGAGGAGCAACAACTCCGTGTTAGTTGCCAATAGATAGCCAATAGAAATTAGCTAGTAGGATAATGCAGGCCGATCAACTGATTGTCTTAAATTTAAGCTCCTGGCTTAGGAGTCACAGTGGTAGACTAATCCTCCACTCATTCCCACCACTGTGAAACTCAAAACTCAAAAACTCAAAAAATCTTTATTTCAAATAGGCTTAACGCTAGCACTTTTGAATCGTCATTTTTTAGAAGCTACCACCGGATCACAACGCGGCCTCAACTGAGAAGATCCGGGAAGAAACTCAGCGGGCTTGTCATTTTTTCACTTTTTTTTTTAAATATTGTTTTGTTACAAATGAATCGACATTAGCGATATTGTGTCCTGCCGTTCGAAACATAAAGCAAGGGAGAAAAGAAGAAAACAATAAATTACGACAAACTAAAAGGCCAAATGGATAGAAGTCGGACCAGTCCC
This sequence comes from Furcula furcula, assembly GCA_911728495.1. Lineage (NCBI taxonomy): Eukaryota > Metazoa > Arthropoda > Insecta > Lepidoptera > Notodontidae > Furcula > Furcula furcula. The sequence goes on along the minus strand of OU452254.1, from coordinate 2,107,325 downwards.
CCCAAGCAGCACCCGCGCACGAGTTGACTCGAGCAGCAGCCATCACTCCCCTCAACCATATTAGAGGGAAGGGGGTGACCCGCCACACGAAGCCGCCACAAGCAAAGACTTTTCGATGGCGAGCATGACCGAACCAAAATCACAGTGGCTCACATTTAACTTCTGCTGTTAAGTAGTACCTCGACAGGCAAGACACAAAACACTTTCACATAATCTTTATATTATCAATCAATTGACTTGTGAAACAGCCATCAGTAATCCACCAGATTAAGAGGTGTTACAAACTGTAAGCCTACAATTCTAAGCTTGCATGAGTTGAGCAGTTCAAGCCCACGCAGCTTTATCCTCTAGGTAATCCGAGATTTTGTAATAAGCCTTTTTCGACAACCGGCTTCTTATCAAAGGTTTAAATTTATTCAGTGGAAGATCTCGGATATCCTGTGGCAGTTTGTTATAGAAGCGTATACTTTGGCCCATAAACGATTTGCTTGTTCTGTGGAGACGTGTGGAATGTAAAACAAGATTGTGTTTGTTCCGGGTATTAACACTATGAATCGCACTGTACTTTTTAAAAGATACACTATTTTTCTGAATATAAACTAAATTTTCAAATATGAATTGCGAAACAACCGTTAGAATATCTATTTCTTTGAATTTTTCCCTTAGTGAATCAGTAGGAGCCAGATTGTAAATGGCTCTCACAGCTCTTTTCTGCAGAATAAAAATGGTATTAAGTTCTGCAGAAGATCCCCACAGTAATAAACCATAAGACATAATACTGTGGAAATAGCTGAAATAAACAATTCTAGCGGTTTCAATATCAGTTAAACGTCTTATTTTTTTAACTGCATAAGCCGCGGAACTCAGTCTACCTGACAATTTCTTAATGTGTGGGCCCCATTGTAGTTTAGCGTCAATTGTTATACCTAAGAACACAGTCGACTCCTCAAGGTCCAACTTCGCTCCATTAATTTCCACATTGGTTGCCACCTGTCTTACATTTGGTGTTACAAATTTCACACATTTGGTTTTGCTCTCATTAAGTTTCAAATTATTAACATTGAACCAATGGACAACTTTAGAAAGTACATTGTTTACTTCGTCGTATTCATAGAGTTTACGCCTGACTTTAAATAAAAGAGAGGTATCATCAGCGAACAATACAACATTTAGTTTGTCCCCTACGTAGTAGGGTAAGTCATTAATATATATTAAAAACAGAAATGGGCCTAATATTGAACCTTGAGGGACGCCCATGGAGACCACAGAACCAGGAGATCTCTTACCGTTAATGTCAACCTTCTGAATTCTATTATTCAGATATGAAGTCAAAAGGTCAAGAGCTCTGTCCCTTATACCATAGTGGCGTAATTTCCTGACCATCGTATCATGATCTACACAATCAAAAGCTTTGGATAAATCACAGAATACACCAAGGGCGTTCTGTGATTCCTCCCAAGCCTCATATACATATTTTATTAATTCGACTCCCGCGTCAGTGGTGGACCGATACTTTCTAAAGCCGAACTGTTTATCATGAAACAAGTTATATTTATTGAAATGATCTAACATTTGATCCAAAAGAAGCTTTTCAAAAATTTTACTCAAGGCTGGCAACACCGAAATTGGTCTGAAATTCGTAGGTTCAGTGGTACTACCAGACTTGAATAAAGGTATTATTTTACTGTGCTTCATGAGGTCAGGAAACTCTCCATTCTTGACACAGCTATTAAATATAACTGCTAATTGAGGAGCAATAATGTCAATTATATAAGCTATTATTTGGACAGAAAGCCCCCATACATCAGCCGTCTTTTTCTGGTTAAGTTGTTTAAAAGTTTTTATGATGTCTTTAGCAGTCACAAAAGAGTATTTAAAAGCTGTGTCACACTGTGGTACATTTTCATTTAATATTATTTCAGCGGAAGTGGACGAGGAAATCAGAGTTTTCGTTATATTAATAGGAACATCACTAAAAAACCTTTCAAACTCTGTCGCTACATCTAAATCCGCTGTTACATCTTTATTGTTAACATGTAGACAAAAATCATTATTTCTTACTGATGACCTACCAGTCTCGTTATTTATAATATTCCATGTAGTTTTAATCTTATTATCCGCATTTCGGATTTTATTTTTTAAAAAATTCGACTTAGCTATCGAACAGACTCGCTTGAAAACTTTTGAGTATTTTTTTACATATTCTTTAAAGAGCTGAGAGGAATTAACAGATTTTTCATTATAAAGCTCATACAGTTTTCTCCGACTGGTATGTATACCAACAGTCGCCCAGTCATTAAACGATACACAATTATTAATCGATACAGTTTTGGGCTTAAAAATTTTTACAAATCGATTATCGATTTCTCGGAACAAAGAATTGTATAATATATTCGGATCGCCATGACAGGGCAACACAGGTAGGCTGTCAGTCAAGGCGGCTTTAAACTGACATAAGCGGTGTTTATTTATAGGAACAAATGTTATGTTTCGTTGAAATTTGATGATTTTACTAGGAAATGTAACAACTAGACCACAGTGGTCGGAATCCAGTTTACTAATAATTTCTTTGTGTGTGGGTTTCAAACTTGTAAAAATGTTGTCAATGCATGTTGCACTAAAAGAGGTTATCCTAGTTGGCTCAAAGAAAATATTATACAAATTGTGTGATCTAAATAAGGTTATAAATTTACTAGTTACATTAGTATTTTCCAGTATATTTATGTTGAAGTCTCCACAGACAATGATAGATTTATTAGTGTGTGACAATTTGTGTAAAACAGTTTCTAATATATTTTCAAAAACATCATATGATGCACATGGGGGTCTATATACGCTCAGCACCAAAAACTGCCCAGTCTCAATGCAAGCTAATTCAATAACACGTTCAACAGAAAGGCTCACTACATCAGTACGTTCTTTATATTTAATATTATTTTTCATAATAATTAAAGAGCCCCCGCGTATCATGTTTACTCTGCTGAACGAGCTGGCAACCTGGTAGTTGTTAAAATTGAACATGAACTGGTCACCTTTTAGCCAATGTTCAGTAACACAAAAAATATCTATGTTGTGACCGTTCAAGAACAATTCAATTTCTAAGTCTTTGCCCAACATTCCTTGTATGTTCTGATGCACCAGGTTGATACATGGTACTATATTTTGATGCAACTTAGTATTAATATTACATGGGCTTTGCATAATGCTTATATTGCAATTATTTTTATCAAAAATGCCAGAGTTGGTCTCTGTTGTCGTATAGTCTAATTTAAATTAATTAGATTGTCATTATTGATAGCCAACTTCTTGGCTGGATTAACATGAATGTCAAATTTATGTTGCTCAAAAGAAGCAACCTGTGTAGCCAAGTTCTTGGCTGATGTGTAAAAATAATATGATAGCGACATAGCTATCTCTCTTTTACAATATTTAGAAAGATAATATTTATCTTTTGTCATATAAAAATTAACTTTAAAGTTATTAATGTCTATTAAATTAAATTTATTTTCCATGTCATAAACATTACAGTGTGTCAAAGTGTGTAATGTCAAGTTTAACTTATATCTACTAGTATTTTCATCCTGTGGCAAACCCTTACTGTAGGGAAATGTGAACATTACAACTTTTTTAACGTCAATATTTGATAACATCTCTTGATATTTATATAACAGTTTTTTGGACACATTTCCTCTATTTCCTATCAAGATAATCAATGTTGAATCCCGGTTAAATATATGTCTAGATATTTTGTCCATTAAATTGGCATAGGTCATACCAGGCATACAATGATTTATGACAGAATGTCCCTTCATAATATCTGACAAATAGTGGCCCATGTCCTTACCAATTTCATCACTAAACATAACAATTTCAGTGGGATTTGAGGTTACATAATTAACAGAGTGCTTACTTACAGGTATATAATCACCAACAACATCAAGGGAAGGTTGTGTTAAAGTTTGTAAAGGATTAGAGCTACATGCCGGTGATGAGGAGCACACTGAGGGCCGGTTAATATTATTACTCAATGAATTATTGTTAATGAGCTCATTCATAGCCAGCGTGTATTCTTTCATTAATTTTTGTGAATCTGAATACTTATCTGATATTGATTTTAGTTTACTTTGAAGGTGTAAGATATCTTCTTGCAAGTTTTGGGTGTCAATCTTGTGCTTCAGAGTGCACTTATCTAACCTAGATGCATATATATCTAATGTATCAATCAAATTTAGTCTTTCCCGGTTTAATTTAACATTTTTAATAAAGAATTTATGTTTCTTTACAAGTTTCTGAGTTTTTTTTATATATTTATTAATTTTTATATATTTCTTTATTTTTTTGCTACTGCACTTAGTCATACCCCTAGATGTACTTAGTGGAACATCATCTCCAGATGTTAAATCAATAGTTGCTATGGGTCTTTGTCTAAGAGCAGCAGGAACCATGCTCGGGGCACTGCCAACCAACTCATCGAAAAGACTTTGGTTCAGCGAGGTGGTAACGGTTAACTTTGCAGTTTCTAACTGTGAGATTTGGGATTGGGACACTCTAAGCTTCTCCTCTAAGAAGGTAATGCGATTTAGGGCCAAAACATATTCTTCTGAGCATTTATCAAAATCATTTACGACAATTTGGAGCCTGTCCCGAGCATCTAGGGCATCAATACATTGTGTATGCAATTTAGCCATTTCACTTTTAAGTTTTTTATTTTCATTTAAAATTTTTATAAATTCTAATTCGTTATCCTCCCTTTCCTTGTTCATTTGACAACACAGCTCTTTGGCTTCCTTCAACTCTGTTAACGCCAGTCTGAGTTTAGACTCTTCCTGGCGAGCATGTGCACTACGAGTCATCATAATTAGATATTATCTAGACAATTCAGATATTATCAAACAAACGAAACTGTGTTAACAAACTATTTAAGGATTTGATGTTGACGGTTGTGCGTAACAATCAATTTTCAGGCGCTCGTAATACGGGATTACTTGCGTTACGTAGGTAATAAAGATGTAAAGTAACCTGAAATAACTTATCCTATTTTCCTAAATGTGAGACACGTAAAAAATTCAAAATAACTATACAGTTTCAAGTAAACCGGCACCAGGTACTTAGCGAAGAACAGTCACTTTTGAACATCAGTTTTTGAAGTCGATCACGAGATATTACTTAAAAAACTAACGTGCACCACTATAACATTGACTAATTTAGTGAATAAATTGCTTTAAGACATAAATTACGAACAAATAATAAATAAACTTAAAAATTAAAACGAGAGTTATAAAAAACCGATATAGGCCGTAGGGATGCCACAGAAAAAAAAAAAAAAAAGCGACTCCAGTAAGCCAGGATCTACAGTGTCACAGTAGTGGGGTTAATTCCACTACAGCGATTGTAGAACTTTTTGGATACAAAGATAAATTTATCACCTGAAACCAAAATTTGTAAAGTTCCTCAGTACTATTGCAGTTATATTTTTAAGATATTAAAACCCAAACTGTCTGCCATTGTAATATAAATGTTTTATTTTATATTGAGGTTAATAAAACATTGATAACTAATGAAATAGTCATCGGACTCCAAAAATTATTCCGCGTTTTTTTGCTATCGCTAAACTCGGGTAAGGGATCAAAGGTCATGAAGGTCTAACGTTGAGGTGGCTACTAAACCTCGCATTACTGCTTAAATGGATCTTGTAATGATGTGGTGGGGAAATCATTCTAAGATAGATGTGTTTATACAAAAACTAGCGATCCGCCGCGGCTTCGACTGCCTTGTGAGGTTATTAATTTAAATCTAAGCTCGATTTCAGACGTTTGCTAAATCACGCAAGCTCCAGGGGCAAGCACGTGGATTGGGTTTTTGGCTTGGCTTGCGGAGGCTGAGTTCAATCGTAGCCTTGCGTAGCATTGGGACTTGAACAACGTGTAGATCGCATGTAAGGACGATTGCATTCATTATTATTGGATGAAGATGTCTGCATCAATTGTGTAGTTCAGAATAAAAAAGGGAAATAAGAGAGACACGGGTGTAGTCACTTTGTGTCACAAATAAACGTTCTTATTCTTAGTGGTTAATGGTTCCAGTTGACAATGAAATGATCCAGTATGTAAAAGTTCTGCGTCTGATCTCCCAGTCGTGTCGGTCTTGCGTCCCATGAGCAGCCAAAGAACTTTTATCTCTCAAAAAAAAAAATCAAAAATCAAAATTGTTTATTTTCAACCATTTTTGACAGTCAGCTGATAACAGCTCACAGATTTTTGACAATGTTCTTAAAACAGTATAAGGTTTCTCTGTGACTGAAGAAATGTATTTTTTGGTATTTTTTATTAATTAAGTGAGGAGACAAGCAAGACGTTCGCCTGATCGTAAGGTATCGCTAAGGTAACTGTCAGCCGGAAGACATCGATTGCTGAATAAAGGCCTCCGCGTATGAGTCTGCCATAATTGCCAGGCTTGGAAGGCGTCACGCCTGCCTATAGACAAGTGCAACTGCACTGCCACCCAAGACATTCCCTTGAGTCTGCATATGTATTTACCTGGAGGGGCCCAACTGTAAGGGATCCACCTAGAAAATATAAAATTCAAATATTCAGGTGACTCCGTGCCATCTCCAGCACCGCTCCTGTACTGCGTGAGCGAACATCTGCTCCCCCCGGGACGCCCGGGCACCAGCGGCCTACTGAAGGATGGCCAACGGATGCCTAACGGAGACGAAGAAATGACACGCGCACTCCCCAGCCGATATGGTGGGGTGACATCGCACGAGGAAATGGATAGTCGGATACCTGGTGCGAATTATTCACTATTGGCTTGCTACGTTAAGGGACACACGAAAACGTATATGTATAGTATTCCAGTTGTATTAGTACATCCTCATTATTTCCCAGACGTCCATCGAACTCGGTGGCGTCTCCGAGGAGGACGGCTGCGAAGCAACGACCCCAGCAGCGTGACAGGTTCTCGGGCTAGGTAACCCAGGTTCCCTCTCCCATGTGCCGAAACGAGAGTCTGGGGTTTTAGTGGGGGGTTAAATTAATTACCTGACAACATTATTGATTCCCTAAATAATTGTAGCAAGATGTTGTTAAGCGCAAGCTTAAGTGTTACTATGGGTGTACAAGACCAAATTACTCATTAGATCTCTATCACACACATTGGACGCATGACTACATGCAGATAAACCCATTGAGGTTTGCGCTGTGTAGTTTTGATAATGAAAAAGCATGTAATAGAGTAAAGAGCATATATTAGAGTATAAAGTGAACAATGTAATAAATAAATAAATAGTGGGTAAGAAACCCAGATATACTGATGATTGACCCCCTACCGCGTAGACAGAATATAATACAGACATATACCAAGCGTGCCGCCGATAAGGACAGAAAAATAAGTACATACTAAATTTAGAGTTGCCACGTAAGGGAAATTTTACCCTTTGTGTAAAGCAAATACGGAGGTTGTTGTAAATTATATTTTCTTTCCTAACCAAAAACCACTTTTTTGACACAACATTTACTTTTCTTACATTATATCGTCTTTATCTATGACAGTCTGCAAAAAGTACGAAAGTGATTGTTATAATAATGTCCTCCTAGCCGAAACGACCACAGCGGCCAATCTTTCACAAGATCAGCCATGTACGCAGGAGATATTATAGTGCACAAGTGCTTGCGTAGACACAAGTGCACTCTCTCTTCCTTTATATAATAGGTACCTCTCATAATCCGATGGGACGGAAGACCGACACGACTGGGGAGAAGTTAAGCGCAGGACCGACTTTTTACATGCCCATCCGACGCATGTGTGGCGTATCTCGGATCACGGTTTCGGAACGCCAAAGGGGCTGTCAAAAAGATGACAGTGCGCTTGTATCTATGGCAGAGACATGTTTTAATTATTACGATTACTCCACTGTATTATAAGTTGTTCTCTCTCAATTTGATTATAAGTGTTTATTACCAAAGCTCGGTGTTTTAATTTGACGGACAGGAGTCGGGCATACGTCCTATCGCAAATCCCGACACATGGATCATCTTACTTTACAGACAATCAGGTCATCGGCCTGCATTGTCCTAGCCAGTAAGGAACAACTACTCAAATTTGTTGCCCTTCGCAGGATTCGAACCCACGACGGAGGCTACAAAGTGAATGTACACTTAATATCATATATGCTGTAGTTAAGGTCTATTCCACATTGTTCACCTGGGTGATATCACGTGGTGATTAAAGTGGCTAAGAGCTGTAGATAATTATTAGCCTCATACAAAAAAGTTAAGAGATAAAAACAATAATATGCTATTTCCCAGAGAGGTAGGCAAAAATTGGCTTTCTTATAACTTAATATAATACATACTATGGCCATTTACCGGGTAAGTTTTAGTAAATTTCTCCAATATACAAATCTATAGTACTAGTATCTTGGGACAATCTACGCTTGACCAATGACCACCTGATCTCAATCTACGCAGATCCTTTAGTAAGGTAACCAGATAAATGATTACAAATACTTGTAAACTGTATAAATACATATTTAAATAGATAAATAACACCCAGACAATTGTTCGGAATCCTTCGGAATCGAACCCATATCCTATTGGGCAGCGGCCAGGTCCCTCAGATCGTCGAACAGCCGTACATCGCCACCGTCCGCGGCATGTACTGCTCGACCCACCCGACCCGATGTCCGTCCTCCTGGACCATGACACAACACCAACACCGACAACGATGTCAAGAGTCGTAAACACATCAACACACAGACACCGGTCTCGCCGGCGAGGCCGAAGGGATCTGTACGCATGCGACCTCGACATGCATCCCCTCGCTGAGTTTCTTGCCAGTTCTTCTCAGCGGAGGCGCGTTGTGAACCGGTGGTAAACTCATTTTCCCTTGAGGTGCCCTTGTGCTAGTCGCTACCCAAACCTTTCTGGCTGGAGCGCTTTAAGCGCTCGCCCTCTTGTCCGGTGAAACAGTACTATTCCTACAAAAAAAAAAGTGATGATCAATAAAGCAAAGTGACTATCAAGCTTCAGTTTTCCACCAAACTTTGATGTCTACTGAAAGTGTGTTTGGTATTTATTGGTGATACAAGTTAGGCAATGCCAAATGAATCATTTGATAGTTATTTAATAGTCACTTTGCTTTATTGATCATCACTTTAGTTGTCAAACGAGATAGGTACATAATAGGGGGGCAAATGAAACAAACTATTAAACGTCGGTACTATTTATTTATAATTCAGACAAAGAATCATGCCCACTCTCCATACATTGATTGACCTGTCACTTGAATTTTTTTACAGGTCGCGTCTACCTATAACTAGCGATGTATAAAAATAGTTATTATCTATAATAACACAATAACTAATTATCTTTTCATTTAGAGGCCAGGGAAAAATGCTATTAAGTAAAAAAGTTTTTGAGGTTATACCAGTTGTCAGATAGTTTGACAGCTGACAAAGTAATCTCTGGTTCATCCTGGGTTCATCACGATATCGACGAAATATCAAAAAATACAATTAAATAGATAATGAAACAAGTATAAATTATATAAAAGAACAAAAAGCCCGACCGCGAACAAACAAAATGGGCCTAAATTACATTATACATAAAATGTAGACACATGTATATATATTTCAATTCGTCTCGTGAAGACCTTTCATTTGATACCCATATTGATGTTTTTGGTAGTAAATAAAATACAAAATATATATATACTTATATACAGACGAATTGAAAACCTCCTCCATTTTTGAAGTCGGTTAAAAATGGTGTCTACATGCCTATTAATATTTTTGGAATAATATTATAGCCTTTGTCACTCTTACAATTAAGACGAATCCAACGACATATACTTACCTAACTTGAAGTCCATCAAGCCGTATGTATACCTACATACATACTCTATAAAAACATAACCCTCTTCCTGGGACATGTTTTGGAGAGGACAGGGAAATTAAATAAAAACAGGATTTGATTTATTATTATTTATTTGATGATTTGCCTACAACCAATTCATCTAAAAACGCCACTGGAGCCACAATGTTGGTTTCATGCCTGGCCCAACATAAATACCACACCAACGTCATAACATGTGCACAACAACCTACACTGCAACATCCTACAATGAAGTTGCAGCAATAACTCTATAATGCCTTCTCGTCCATTAATTAATACCGTTTGCTGTCAAAATGTACACATAGTAAGTACACTGATGTCTTGAGATATGATTTTATTTTGCCTTTGATAAGTGAAATTTCCTCATTGCCTATCACGGGTATACAATTAGTGAATAGACAAACTTCTATTAAGTTGACCATCCTTATTGTGAGGCTCGATAGGTTTTCCTTGAGAATGTGGACCACTTTGATGATCAACTACAAACAGGGCATGCTTGAGCTCATGCTCAAGCATGCACAGCGAGATGAAACAGCAGATGGATCACACTCATTGTTTCCATGAATAAAATAAAAGGATTAATAGGCTGTATGGATACATCAAAGCGGGTTTCACAAATGTTATCTTCTTCTGTTATCTGAAAAACAAATCAATTATAAGTGAAAAAAAGAGATTTTGAAGCCTACAATGGAATTATGTATATTAGTATTCCTACATGATTTGATTAAAACAGCTGTCTAAAAAAACAGGGGAAAATCTAATGAAACTAATAATGCATTCGGTCAGTGAGTCGCCTATTTCTAGTAGTACTAGTCTATTTTTCATGTTATTTGAAAAATATACTTTGCTACTTCTGAATATCAATACTTTTGTAAAAAAACAATCATAACACAAACGTCCGCATGTCCGTTGCCTAAACCGTTAGTACTTTCTTGTTATTATACTTACTATTACTAGAGATATCCAAGTGCTAATTAGCGAGATGGTACTGCTATCTAACTGAAGAGCCGATACCTAACGCCGAAACGTATTGACACTTAGGTATGTTGCAGTTTAAACAAAGCAATCTCGTAGAAGGCTCCATAACGCTTTCCATTCCAACAAGAGCGATAGGTAACGTCTTAGATCCCAATCTAAAAGCTCTAAATTCGTATCCATTTATCACAGGCTAATGTAATCGTAAGTGTGATCTATCAAAGTCCGTGGAAAACTGGAAAATGGAAAAGTTGTATTGTAATGGAAATCCAAACTCGCACACAAGAGTACAAAAGCAAACGAACCACAGAACAGCACAAAACGTCATACAAATGACATTAATGACAGCCTGTCATTCTAAATAAATCATATGCTCTGTTTCTTTCTATCACATGTAACCTATATAAATGCATTCTTTTCTTGTGCGAGTGAGAAAGAATGTGTTATCTCTCCATAGATCCTTACTCTAAGATTGAGAATACTAAACTTACTAATAATGTTTTTTAATGGCTTTAATTAAAAATTCAATCTAGCGATATGTATTAAGCAAAAAATAAGCAATTTTTTAAGATATTATACATCACTAGACGCGTCAGAAAAATTTCAGGTCAAAACTGGACATGATTCTTTACCAATAAATTGTAACCAACAACATACATAAATATATTTAAACAACATGCATATAGTAAAAGCACGATTAAATGTACAATGACCATTGTGCCTATAAATAATGAATGAATACGTCCTGCGCAGCCTTGGACGAATTACTTGAGCGCTTACGTTATTTCTGAATATTTAAGCATTCGGGAATAACTTTTAGCAACCTAATTAATTATTTTTTTTGCTGCTATCCACAGTATACAAATATCCATATTTTCTAGAAATCACAAAAATAAATTCGGGAAATTTGAGAAATTCTTCGATGCACCCAGCATGTGGGATCGTGTATGATGCACTTAATACTAATTTACCACTTATTTATGGTAGTCTCTCTTTTATACACTGGCAACACTGATAATGGCGATCAATAAACTGAAAATTTTAGGTTATGGATGAAAAACAAGAATTTATCGATCTTACACGTAACTTTCAAGTAAAATAGTAACTAATTTAGAGCAATAAGATCTAAATAAGTCGTTTACATGTATTAGTTTCTAAATGTAATCTCTAAATGGGCCATAATAATTCACGTTTACCTGTGGAACGATACTCCACTAATTTTACGTTCACTGTCACTTTTACAGCTTATAATACTGCACTGCACGATTCTTATAAAATTTCCACAACACACAGTAATGTCACAGTTAGTTTTTTATTGAATTTTAAGTTATTTATTTAAATTAAAACCACGATAAAATTGTCACGGAGCAAAGTGGGAGCAAACGTCAAATTTGTTTCGCACCCACGGCGCGGAAAAATCGAACACATGCTGAGGGACAAAAAATCATATACACTGTTTCTTTCTATCACACGTAACCTACATAAACGCATTCTTTTCTTGCGTGAATGAGAAAGAAAGTGTCCAGCCCTCTATTGTTTTCTTCCTCTAAGCCCTACCGGGACTTTTTAAATGTTTCCCCCGCGATATAAAAAGGGCATTCTCGTAGATCTAGATTCTAGGACTCAAAGTGTGATAGAGATTACCTAGGGTGTAAAACTCCCACGCAGATGAATTTTTCCCACGGTTAATAAATCGGGTGTTCTTTAAATCTTAAGATTTTTGAAGAGAACTGTACCAAGGTCATTGACCGTACTTCGTCCGGGACAGTTACATTGACATCGAGCGATGAAAATAGTCACAATTGGAATTCGCGGCCTATTTCAACATGTGACATAAATTTTATAGAAACATTTTATTTTAATAATATATTTCTAGGTGACAAAGGTCGTGCGATAAGTCTAGAATGTTTACGTTTTTTATGAACGTATTTTAAACAATGCAGACGGGAGTCGCAGACACCGTCCGACAAAATAATGAATGTTTTGAAGTCAAGGAGACCTTTATAGAAAAGATTTGGTACTTAATTCTCTGCATGACCTGTAAGTTCCTTTGTAAAGACTCCCTGAAGAGTCCTTGTAAAAGACTTTCATGTAGGCCACCACCACCACAGTGTCAGATAATGATCCCGCTAAGCAGCAGTTTGTCATCACCGTGTTCCGACTTCCGGTCTTTTATATACATATACGTACATATATTACTTTAAACGCCAAAATATTAAATCTAAAATCTCGATCTATAGGCAGGCATGTGGTTTACCCACAAGCAAACATCTCGATTGACTCATCAGTAAACTGTATAAAAATATATAAATTTATTGTTAAGTTTAATACAGTAGGTACAACACTCCTTATCAAAAAAAATATTATTTGTATCCTTGTAAGAATGACATACATACATATTGATAGTTTACTGATGGCGTTAAATATATAACTTTTGCTCCGATTATATTGCTAGATTTTTCTCAATATTTCTCTTATATTCCTAGAGATTTCTCTCGATTTGTATGAAGCACTAGTTTCACCGCGATATAGCCAGTGATAGAAACGTAGTCGCTTGCTAACAAGGCAACTTAAAGACCCCGTGAGACTGTGTATTACTGTGACCGCAGTAAAAATGACAAACTATAGTAGAGTTAAACCCTGTTTTTTAACCGACTTCAAAAAGGGAGGTTCTTCATTTCGACTGTATATTTTTTTTCTTTACAAGTTCAAACTCGTAGGAACAAAATATGTATGAACCAAAGATATTAAAAATTGTAAATCTATGGTATGAACACAGGAGTGGAGGCTCACTGGTGGCTAGTCAAAGACAATTAGTAGGGTTGTGTATACAACCCTACCGATTGTCTTTGGCTGTCCACCGGTCAGCCATTACTCCTGCCTGTGGTCAAGCATTCATTGCTACGACTTTTGTAAAGAAAAACATGGCAAGTCCCAATAGCATTGTGATACTGTGGTGAAATTGCCAGGGTTCTACATGTTAGCAAACGCTCTGCTGGCTGCTGAGGATTCACTGGGTCATACCACTTTTATTGTCTTTAGGTTACAGGCGATTTTAACTTGGTGTAAGAGTTGTTTAAACCCTTAGGCCACTGACTTGTTAATGATAGCCATCTAGATGAGAACAACCGAAGACCAACTTTGTACGTTTCCTCAAAAGCACGGAGACGCTGTTCAAATGCCACTAAACGGTCACCCATCTGTGAACTGACCTTCCTTGACGTTGCTTAACCAACTGATCGTTTAAATTACAGTGATTCCTCTGTAGGTAAGATGCTAAATAAGAAGAAAAAAATTGTTCAAGGCTTAGTGAATATACGTAAGAAGCAAACATATAAATCTTCCCTTCACTGTAACGCGCGTATACATTGTAGTATTGTTTATCGGGTAATAAAGCAAATAACGCTTACTACAGTGTCAGTTCCTTCGTAGCTGTTTTCTTAGTACATTAACCCTTATTAAATAGCTACCATCACATACTATGCAGTGCAGTGGAGTAGTTTGTCCGAGACGGGCCCTATATGAAAAATTGTTACGGGGCCCGAATGGAGGTAAGGTCTAACTGCCAAACCTACAAACGTCAATTATACTTGATTGTGATTAAGTAATATTTTGTAAATTAACTATTTCGACCTTCGAAGCCAAATAATCACACATCAAAAGTGTCTAGGGATCAAGCATTTTTAAGCGGATTTCTTGAGATTGAGATGTGGCTTTGTAATAAATTTATGATTTTATAAATTTATATGGATCCTTTTTGGTGCATTTCATAATTTGAATCAGGAACTGTGAATCAAATTCGAGTAAAAGATGAAAATCAGCTGTCAATATTTTCCCTATAAAAACATACAACGCATTGAAGACATTATTAGTGCTACTGTTTCCCTACTACTGATTAAAACCAACGTTATTATGGAGCGGCGACGTCATTTAAGCAGGGAAGAAATGCTCAGAGCCGTGGGAATGATAGAAGCTGGTTCCCGGCAACGTACTGTGGCTTTAGCTCTGAATACAAGTCAGAGTGTTATCAGTCGACTTTGGACACGTTACCGAAGCACTGGTACCGTGGCTGAGCGCCATGGAGGACGGTATCGCTGCACCACACGGAGACAAGACCGATATATTCAAATCTTAACTCGAAGAGCTCCAACAATAACTGCCATGATGTTAGCCGTGAGGCTTCATCACTCTTCAGGGAACTTAATTAGCGACCAAACAGTCAGAAACCGCTTGCATGAAGTGAACCTTCATTCCCGAAGACCGCTACGGGTACCACCTATAGCAATGCACAATCGTAGGATTCGATATCAATGGGCTCTTGAACACAGAAATTGGGCAGAAGAACAATGGCGTTTCGTGTGCTTTTCTGATGAGTCTCGTTTTGGTATGAGACCGGATACAAGACGTATACGACACTGGAGAACCCCTGGACGCCAACAGCGATTAAAATCCTGCCAGGAAGTCCATCCTTATAGTGGTGGAACCATCATGGTATGGGCGGGTATTTGGATCGGCGGAAGAACTGAGTTGATTTGGATCAGAGGCAACCTCAACGCTCAAATTTATGCTGAGACGATTGTATCAGACGTCATCGTTCCTCTACAAGTGCAAATCGGTCCCTTATTTCAGTTAATGCATGATAATGCACGACCGCACACCGCAAGAGTTGTAAGACAGACTCTCGCCGCAGCTAACATCAATGTCCTGCCCTGGCCTGCTCAGTCGCCAGACTTGAACCCGATTGAGCATGCATGGGATATGCTACAGAGAAGAGCTCTGCCGAATATGGAGGGTATCCAGTCGCAAGAAGACCTTTTTTTGTTGTTGCAACGAACATGGGCGGCCATTCCACAGCGTGATTTGGATGAACTCATTTTGAGTATGCCAAACCGATGTTCTTGTGTTGTTAGTGTTCGCGGTAGAAACACGGATTATTAATTGTTTAAGTTACCCAATAAAATTTTAAAGAAAACTGTTATTTCAGTCTTTTTTTCGAACTTTTGTGTTAGTGGTTCAAATGTCAAAAATCCCTTTATTAGGAAAATGGCAAATTTCTTTATTAATGCAAAGGTGACTTGGTTTATCGTTACTGTGACAAACGAAAACACTTTATTTGATGAATCCTTAAAGAAAATTTTAATTAATATCAATCAGGAGAAAAGTTATTGCAAAAATATATGTTGATCCCTAGACACTTTTGATGTGTGTACTTAATACGCGAATAGTGAGTAGATATATCAATAATCTTATAATTAATACTAAAAGATAACCATAAGAGACTCGGAGATTCGAAATAAATAGATTACAAAAAAATACTTAAATGCGATTAAAGTTAATTGATGTCTGTGAGTGCGGCAGTAAGAGTTTAAGTGCGACTGAGACGAGGATAACCTTTTACGAACTTTTACTTACACTCGTTAGGGGCCCCTGAGCCCGGGGGGGGCGTATAACTGATACGGCTGATACAGCGGTAGCTACGCCTCCGATGCAGTGGTGCTTACTAGTGCTACTAACCTAAATTTTCCATAATTATTGATCTTTTAACACCAATGTGCTAGCCCTTTAATATTTGAAAAAAAAAACTGCCATATTTTTATGCCGTAATAGGAAATGACAACAAAATGAAATAACTTACTTAAGTATGCGTATTTAGAGACCATTTCTGCTTGTTATTACTTTATTACGTGTTATTATCTACAGGCTGCTAAATTTTAACATACATATTTAGTCTCAGACGGATCTGAATATTGATTTCCATGTTTATTGCTTTATTATAGGAAATATCAACAATGGAATAATATTAACATCTTATTATCCTAAAAACGGATAGGCAGGGCTACAAAATGTCCTGCAATGTACAGACAGCGACTCGTGGGTTGTCCGGGCAAGAACCCTCCCATCTCCTCCCGTTGTGTGTCCGTAAGAGGCGACTAAGGGAAGACAAGAAGACGGGCAACAGCGTCTTTCTACTGGATTATTATGCGATCCGCAAGACGCCAAGCGTAGGGATCATGGCAACCCCTCCCATCTAAGGTGGAGGCCCTTTGATCAGCAGTGGATGTATTTCGGTGCTGGTGATGATAATGATGACATTTTTTACTCAAGACATAACAAAGTGTATACAATTATGCGTTGGATGGAAGACGAACACCGCTTCACTGTTCCGAGGCGTAAACCTAAATTTAGTAACATATATGCTGCCTACTTACCCCAAAATGTACTGGATTTACATACGTTTTTAAATTGATGTTATTTCGAGGAGTTTGTTGTGGAAACTGCCTGAGTTGTCTGGCGGTTGGAAATGTGATTGCTGTGATTCTGAGGATTCAGGTTCGCGGGTCGGCTTGTGTTTTCGGATCTGTCTGTAAATTATCGGAGTTGGGAATTGTTTCCGATAAATGGCATTAGGGCTCGCCCTTATAGCGTAGGACGTAGCTGGTGAAGCGAGAGTGTACTAATATTAATAGAGAGCATAAATCCCTTCCGGGAAGAATTCAAACACGTGTTTTTTTTTTTTTTGTCTGAATGTTTTATAAAAGTGGCTTAATTACGTTTTCTAACTTAATTCTAATTTAAAAATGTATTTATACTGAGCAAAAAACTTCCTCGAAAATTTCGCTATACACACGTATACCCCGCTTTTCTTTACAAGATTAAACTTAATAAATGTTTAAATACAGGAGTGATGGCTACCCAGTGGACAACCAAAGACTATTGGAAGGGTTAATATATCATATTTAACCCTACCAAACGTCTTTGGCTTGTAAAAAAACGGGGTATAGTTGTAATTTTTCTTCGTCTTTTATTCCTTATGTTACTTAGGTACTTACCTATTAATTTTTAAACAGCCTGTATTATATGTATTATTCCAGTCTATAATTATATCGTCATAATAACCTTATAACAGTTTTATTGCATACCATTCTAATAAGTAGTCATTAATATTTTCGTATATTTAAACAAGCTGTATTGTTTTATACTAGCAATACGTTTTTTATCAAACGAATATACTTAATGTCAATTTTACTGCGGTTTCTCTAACTACCCTTTTATTTTTATTTTCTTGTGTAATCTATCGTAGTGAAGCAAGTTTAGTGCCGATCGAACATCGCTGTAGTGAGGTACAGTGCGCAAACAATGGAATACTTTTGGACTTTTTGTTAAAAATATACATATGTATATGTGATTTAGAATGGTGACCGAACGAGGCTGTGGTGATTTTATGTATTTAGGTATGTGTATAGCTTTTTTGTTCTATCTGCATTCGAAGTTTTTTGGTAATATGTATTATGAAATGTTATTTAATTTGTATTCGGTTAATATGGGCAGAGAATAGTTCTGTGCGATGGTAGCCCAGTGGCAAAGGGACCTGCAAGGTTCGAAGCCAAAGACAGACATTTCCCCACCCCGGTATGGTAGCAATGTGATTTCCATTTAGTCTGAATAATTAGTTGTACTAATAAAATGATTTACCATAAGGCTCTAGGACGTCCATCGAGTGCGGCGGCGACTCCGAGGAGGTGGGCAGCGGGGTTGCTACCCCCGTCCCCGTGAGCACCGTGTCTGGCTCAAAGGAAAGGCACTAAGGGGCTCCCACCGGAGAGCCCGGTGGTCTCCTCTCATGTGCCGATGCGACAGCCGCGGGGGTGTTAGGGAGTAAGAATCCCACATAATCCCTTGGGGGCCTTTTGAAACCTTTTGAAAAAGAGCCCACCGCCAACGTCCAGTGCCCATTATTTTTTCCCCGGGTGCAAGGATTATGGCCTAAGTCTCCTCATCTTTCATGTCGAGGAGGAAAGGTCTAAGCTTCACCGTAATATCATTAACTATAAGGAAATAATAATATATAATATAAGTACCTAAAGGTTTCGGCACAGCGGACGAGACGGGACGGTGACACGGGACGTAAAGAGTAATGATCGCGACTGCGGATCTTCACTCGTTTTTTACGATTTTTGTACGGCAGCAGAGTAAACACACAAAATGAAAAATTCACCCCGGTTTTGATTATTTATTGTAATGTCTTGTTTTACTATCTATTTTTGTTAAAACATCATTTTTAGTAACTATATATTTGAAATGGCAAGATAGCGGCCACCTTCTTAGTTGTAACGCATAGTGCGCGACGGACCCCGTTATGTCGCCGCCCCGTCAGAATGGAATACAACAGGCACGTCCGACGTGCCACCAGTGTTGTTTAATGGAAGTTTATACAATCTTGTTGCTAACACAAACGCGATGCGTTAACTAAAAGACGTTGCAATGCAGACCAGCCTTCTACGTCTGAATCGCTCGACATTTTTTGAATTACTCGAGAAATCGCAACGAGTGCGACGGGACATCACGCTCGCATTGTGATATCTACGCCGCGTCGCCGTCCTGCTAGCGTCCCGTCGGTCGCCGCGTAGCTGTCGCCGCCCCGTCCCGTCCACTGTCTGCCGAAACTTTTAGTATTTGTAATATGCTCTTTGTGATCCATAATGTGATTGATTACAAAACTGTGAATGTTGAACTATTACGTATCAAGAGAATCATAAAAATATTTTGTTGCAACACACTTAATTGTTAAAATAATTAGAATTTAAGTTTATAAATAGATGCGGGGCTCAAACTTGGTAGTAAAAGTGTTAATTAATAAAATAAGTTATTTATTCTATAGAAAACAAGTATAAAATGCCAAAGGTACACTGATAGGTAGGTAACGTTAGGGTTCCCTAATACAAGCCAAGAAATCTTTGTCTTCCAATATTCAGGGTTTATTTTGCATTATTGAATGCTTTTGCTTTGAAGTCGGTTTTATTTTTAACCGACTTCAAAAAAAGGAGGAGGTTCTCAATTCGTCTGTATATATTTTTTTTTTTTTTCTATGTATGTTCGCGCATAACTCTGGCAATTATGAACCGATTTGAAAAAATCTTTCTTCCATCCATTCTTTAATCCGTTAATTGGGTCCCATAAAAAAATTATTGCTTAGTAATAAGTAGTTCCTGAAAAAACAAGAATGGTGACTGCGCACTGAGACTTGCAAGAAAGCCTATATAGATGACGTTTTAGTCGCTCGGACTCGCTCGGTCGGACAAAAATAGTCGTAACTCTGGCAAATATTTACCAATTTCAATGATTCTTTTTTTATTCGAAAGAAGAAACCACTGTATTGAATCTGTATGAATTTTATTACAACCGGATAAGAACTTCCTGGAGGACCATGAACGATGTGGAGGAATTTATCTGGTAAAAACCATAAAACTGATGTTCTCCATTACATTGCTCTGACAATTATGAACCGATTTCGATGATTCTTTTTTTATTCGAGAGAGTAAACTACTATGATGTTTTCATGCAAATTTCATTACGACCGGATATTTTTTTCTGAAGAAACATGAATTATGTAAAACTATGTAGACGATAATGTGATCATAACCTACCTACTTAGATAATTTTACGGTTTTCGATGGTTCAATAGGTAAAGATTGCTTTACATATGAAAATATCACTAAAAAGTTTAAAATAAAATCTTTTAAAAAAAAAATTGAACCGACTTCAATATCACTGAAAAGTATAAAATAATTTAAATATTATTGAAGTTGGTGCCAAATATACACAGCAGGTACGCTAACACCAACTTCAATAATATTTAAATTATTTTATACTTTTCAGTGATATTGAAGTCGGTTCCATTTTTTTTTAAAAAGATTTTATTCTGAAAATATTTCATTTTACACTTTTCAGAGAATTTTATGGACTGGTCCGACTACTATCCCTTTAGCATTTTAGTTTGTTGTATTTTCGTCGTATTTTTTATTTTATTTGATATTTTGAACGGCAGGACACACTGTCGCTGGTGCTGATCTAATTGTAAAAAGACAAACTGAGTTTCTTGCCGGATCTTCTCAGTTGAGGCCGCGTTGTGATCCGGTGGTAGCTTTTAAAAAATTGACCGTTCAAAAGTGTAAGCCTATTTGAAATAAAAATTATAATTATGAATTTTTGAATTTTATGATATCAAGATATCAGCAGCACGTGGGCACATCAAATCAGTTAATATAAAATGTATAAAAAAATATATATTTCTCCGACTATCCTTTTACGGAATATGGACAAGCTAAATGAGATTTTGAGCCCGTGGGGTGTTTGGGTAAGAATAGCACCCTCCCATCTCCTCCCGTTGGGTGTCCGTAAGAGGCGACTAAGGGAAGACAAGAAGACGGGCAGCAGCGTCTTTCTATTGAATTAACTACCACCTATACTGCGATCCCCAAGACGCCTGCGAAGCGCGGGGATTATGGCAACCCCTCCCTTTTTAGGGGGGAAGCCTTTGTTCAGCAGTGGAAATCTTTCGGCTGCTGATGATGATGATGATGATGAAATGAGATTCACCATTATTCATCATTAGGTATAACTTGCGTTGCGTTGCGAGTATACTAGAGTAACTTACTGGAAACATTAGTCCATAACGTTAGAACTATTGATTTGATGAAACTTGTACTACTCCTATTAGTTAAAAATACTGAAACTATTACAAAAGTTACCACAATGGGATTTACAGTTTTTGAGAAATCGGGGTACAAACATACATACATACACTCATAAAATTTGGTACATTTGCCCGCAATAGTGTGAATATCACGCATTTTTATTAATATTACATACATACGCGTCGAATACAGAACCTTCTTTTTTGAAGCTAGTTAATAATGTATATCTAAACATCACTTTAGTTTAATAACAAAGTTTGCCGCACTCACAAACGCCAATAAACTTTAATTCAAATTAAGTGACTTTTTACCCGACTACGGAATGGAGGGAGGGTTATGATTTTAACAAGAATCTATGTTTGTATGTATGTATGTATGTTCATCTGTTCCCGCATATCTTCTAATGTACTTAACATAATTTGACAAGTAGGGTGTCGTTAGAAGCGTCTTGATTGTCCGCTGGTTAATATCACATTATTAGACTACGATTTTATCCGTCTAGTCGGGTTTTAGTTTTTAATTAAAATATGTTTATTTCGATTCATGATTATTTTCGATTATTGAATACAAGATAATTCGATATCTCTGCTCACTATTTGCGTATTAATAGTTAATTGGCTTCAAGTGTCGAAATAATATTTTTTTTTACCTATAATTAAAGTTTGTAGGTGCCAAAGTTAGACTTAAGAATGACGTTCCTTAAAAGTTCCTTTATTCTGTATAGTACCTTCAGTCAGTTTCCCTCCGTAGACGTAAAGTCTGCTTTATTATTAAAGTCAATTTAAAACCCCGATCTCTGTATTCTAAAGAAGTGTTATCCGAGTTGGCACTGACGTGTGACTATTTTTGTTTGTTGGCAGAGAGCAAGGAGCGAATGCAGCGGGCGCCCTTCGAGACAGCCCTCCATCATGCCGGTGAGTGCATGCCATACTTGGTTTATTTACCATATACACCGCATTGCTTCTTTTAATATCAGCCATGTCACTTGTATCAGGCTCATACTGTGGTGGTGCTCATACTTCCCTGCCTGGACTATGTTCTTTGTATCTCTAGTTATAATTTTAGATATGCCATTATAGCGCACGAAAAGTGACATGAAATTCATCCATTTGGGTGAACTAGCAGTCCCGCGTCGGTATAATGTAACGTAGGTGACGTGTGTCTTTGAAAATCAAGTATTGCACAAAAGTACCTATAGTAGTAATAAATAATAAGGAAGGGATATCATACCTTAACTAGGTATAAGTATGTATATGAAAAAATATTTTAATTACTGTGGTCACAATTTTTGGCGCGCATTTGTAAGGATATAACGTATCTATGGTTAATAATATCATTGATTTGTCCTCTGGAAAACTTCCGGAATCAAAAATATTAGCAAAATATTAGCCGGTAGTCGATCCCACAAAATTCTTCACTTTTACCAATACTTTAGGATCTTTATATGGTCCTTCACTACGGTCATTTTTACCCCACTTTTTGCATTATTAAGCTATATTTACATATTTGTATGGTAATATTCAGTAACATAATACACGTATCATTATTTTAATATTCCCTACATAAATGGTACTTATAATATTATTCGAGTGTAGAACCTATACAATCCGGTCGAGGCTTTGGTTATATTTTATGTTTAGTTATTACGTATCGTCACAGTGACCTAGGTACACCAGGGCGCGGTCCGAGCGTCGACGGTCGCGTTCGTGAGATAGCTAATAATAGACAGACATACTACGCGCAATTGTCTCCGAGCTGTAACAGTAAATAAACATGCGTTTAGCATGTTTATTTACTGTAAACATACATGTTTAAGAAGACCCTTTAAGGGAAGGAGACAGTTAGGTTGCCTAACAGAATGTAATGCCTTCAATAAGAAATCAAGCCGTCTGTCACCTTTTGCATATTCTGGGAAACAAATCTTGAGGCTAACAATGTCAGTACTTAAGTGCTTTTGTGAGCTCTGGAGGTAAACAAGCCGTCAAGCAGCAATGCGTAAGCATTGCTGTGTTCTGACGTAAAGGGCACTGTAGCCCAAGATAATATTACTGGCTTAGGGAACTTAATAACTAACGCCTCGGATGACGTGCGGCCTGTCTATCGCACACTGCAGTGGTATGTAACTGTAAGGTACCTTGCACACGGGACCTACCACCTATTTAAGTCTAAAACCGATAGATGTAAGTTACATAAATAAAATCCCAGTTTGATCCCAGTCAAAAGTTTATACATGATTTACACGTAAAAATAAAATATTCAAAGAAATAGTTTGTATATTTAAAAAACATTCACATGTTTTTGTTCCTGGGAAAATTAGAGGAAAATAGAATTCTGGCCAAGTTTGATTTCTGTAGAGGAAAATAAACAAGAATTAACAGGTAAACAAAAAGTGATCGGTAGACAGACAAACAAAACATGCAGGTATACAAATAGGTATTCTGCCAACATTTATGTCATGTGTTGTGGAGAAAATGTTATTCGAGTGTAGAGTAGGGTTGGTATGCATTTTGTATAGTATTTTATAAGGCACTAATAGCTAGCTGTTATTACTATTCGACTAACGTCGGGCAAGGTCAGTCCATATTCGGGGAACCGTTTAGCGTTTAGCGGCATTTGAACTGAACATCTCTGCAATACAACGCCATTCGCAACGCTAGCTGTGCAAAAATTGCGATGTATCGTTATTTATTTTACGATATATTTATATTTTTTGGCGATTTTAAATATTTCGATACATCAAGTATCAGAATCGTATCAAATTAAAAATAATCTCACAAATCGAAATACTATGCATCTCTATATTTGTCTATTCGACATCCCTACAAGTGGCGTTATTGGCTTCCTTTCTTCTGAGACTCTAGTGAGGAAGTATGAGCAGAGGTTTCCGCTCTACCATTCTTATACGGGAATGAACGCAAACAGCTTATAAATAAATATCAGTAAGTACGTCTATTAATTAAATTTTTTAAGTGTTTTGTAGTTGGCAACCCTGCAATAGTTAAACGAAAACAAAAACATTAAACGGTTTAACGACTGGCATAAGGAAGCATGTCAGAATCAGAATCAGAAATAATTTATTCGCAGAAGAATACAGGTTCATGAGATATACAATATAAATAAGAGCTATACCGTATTCTACCTAGTAAGGCATGCAAACATGTTCAGGTTATTTTTAATTTGTTAATTTAATATTACATTGTTACACATCATGTCAAATTTAATTCAGAATTATTAATTATTAATATATTATAAAAGTTTATTCACATTTCAATTGTATCATTTAAATATTCACCTACTGTATAATACGCCTTAGTCAGTAGTAGGTCTCTAACCTTTTTCCTAAAAAGATCTATGTTCTCGATCTCAAGAATACTGTTGGGCAGTTTGTTATAGAGTCTAGGGCCCATACAAAAAACGCTTTTTGTGTACATTGCAGTCTTATGTGAAGGTACCCCTATTTTATGTTTGTACCTTATACTACGGTAGCCAGAAAAATCATGTATATTACCTTTAATGAAACAAATTATTTCAAATATATACAAACATGGAAACGTTAAAATTTTTAAATTAACAAAATATGGTTTACAGGTGTCCGTTTGTTTTAATTTGCATACAGCCCTTAGACATCTTTTTTGTGCTTTGAAAGGCCTTTCTCTCTCGGTAGAGTTTCCCCAAAATATAACACCGTACCTCAATACTGACGTGACATAGGCATGATACGCAGTTAGTAGAGAATCCTGATTGACTATTTTAGACATCATGTACAATGCATATGAAAAGCTATTGAGTTTATTGCAAATGTCATCAATGTGCAGTTTCCAAGTTAATTGAGAGTCAATGTGGAGTCCTAGAAAAGTGGTATCGTTAGTATTGTTAAGTCCCTTATCCAAATATTTTATGTCAAATTGTGGTGATTGATATGAATTATTTTTAAATGTCATAATTTTTGTTTTGTCAAGATTAATTATTAAATTATTATACGTCAGCCATTTAATGATGTCTACTAAGTTATTATTTATCTCATTTACCATATCATTAGTCATATTTTTACCAGAAAAGATAACTGTACTGTCATCTGCAAAAAGAACCATAGGGTGCCTTATTGCCTTTGGAAGGTCATTTATATAGATAATAAATAACAAAGGTCCTAAGACACTTCCTTGGGGAACACCGCACTCAACTTCTCTAACATCAGACCTATAGTGCATCTGTGTTTTAGAATTAGGACAGATACTATTTATTTGAGTTATTTGTTTCCTATCACTTAAATATGACTTTATCAGATTTAGAGCATTTCCTCTAATCCCATAAATGTTGAGCTTATCTGCCAATATACTGTGTTGCACAAAATCAAAAGCCTTAGTTAAATCCATGAATAGTGCACACAGTGGAATTCTTTTATCGACACTACCCATTACTTCAGAAAGAAAGAAAGAAGCATGTGTATAGAGAGTTTAAATAAGTTCAGCTAAGATAATCCGGGGACACTATTATTAATATCCCAAGATTTCCAGGTGAACTTTGGCCGCCCGGGTACCTTATCGCAGCCAAGTAAGCTTCAAAAGATATTTTCTCTGGTCAAGTCGTAACTGATATTTATATAAAATCTTTTTAAAAAAAATTGAACCGACTTCAATATCACTGAAAAGTATAAAATAATTTAAATATTATTGAAGTTGGTGTTAGCGTACCTGCTGTGTATATTTGGCACCAACTTCAATAATATTTAAATTATTTTATACTTTTCAGTAATATTGAAGTCGGTTCAATTTTTTTTTAAAAAGATTTTATTTTATACTTTTTAGTGATATTTTCATATATAAAGATTGAACCATCGAAAACCGTAAAATTATCTAGGTAGGTTATGATCACATTATCGTCTACATAGTTTTACATAATTCATGTTTCTTCAGAAAATAATATCCGGTCGTAATGAAATTTGCATGGAGACATCATAGTAGTTTACTCTCTCGAATAAAAAAAGAATCATCGAAATCGGTTCATAATTGTCAGAGCAATGTAATGGAGAACATCAGTTTTATGGTTTTTACCAGATAAATTCCTCCACATCGTTCATGGTCCTCCAGGAAGTTCTTATCCGGTTGTAATAAAATTCATACAGATTCAATACAGTGGTTTCTTCTTTCGAATAAAAAAAGAATCATTGAAATTGGTAAATATTTGCCAGAGTTATGACCATTTTTGTCAAACCGAGCGAGTCCGAGCGACTAAAACGTCATCTATATAGGCTTTCTTGCAACTCTCAGTGCGCAGTCACCATTCTTGTTTTTTTAGGAACTACTTATTACTAAGCAATAATTTTTTTATGGGACCCAATCAATGGATTGAAGAATGGATGGAAGAAAGATTTTTTCAAATCGGTTAATAATTGCCAGAGTTATGCGCGAACATACATAAAAAAAAAAAAAAATATATACAGACGAATTGAGAACCTCCTCCTTTTTTGAAGTCGGTTAAAAAGAAAAATTGAGTTATCATCAATGTGGATCCACGCAGTGGTTTGCCAGAGACAAAAGGCGACAATTCGAAGCGATAGGATGCGACATGATATATGACATTTGCTTAATATTAGCTGATTCTTCGCGTGGCCAACGTATACTTCACGTAAATACATACTTATATCATATATCACTTTCTATAGGGTCTTATTGCAACTCGCATTTCGCGGTATAACGTTTTAGTCGCTCTCCTACCCGTTAGCCCTCGATGACCCTCCGCGCCCTAGGTTGATGACGCAGTGTACGCCCAGCGTTATCGCTATTCACCGCAAAGGCACCCGGGAAGCGTGTAGTTCTGTTCCCCGGCACATGTACTGGTAAGGTCTGCTAAAGACTATCAGGATAACAACTCTGCCTTCGTCCATACGGAGACCGGCTACCATTTGAAGGTTTTCTCACAAGGGCTCGGTTATAACCTTGGGCAGTTTCGTATTAATCTGTGGTTTCGTTGCAAACGTTTGAATACCTATTACCAGCTATTAGCTTCTAAAGATATTAAAAAGCTTACCATAACATTACACCAAATGTTTCACAATTGCGCAGACGCAAGATGGCCGTGAGACGTCAACGAAAATGAACGAAAATAAACTGTCGTTGCGAAGTTTCCTTTGATTTTTATTGTTACTCTTGTTATAATTCACAACGAACGTTATGTTCGCGAAAGCTCTCGCTTTTATTGGTTTACGGTAGTTTTAAATGTATTTACATGTCGTATGGTTGCTCTTGAAATAGATCGCTCTGGTGGTAGTGTAACGGATTGCTAACACCTTATTGACTAGTGATTTGCTCCGGTTTCACCCGGCATTTTTGATAATTTATACATACTAGTACAGTTTAACGAGCCTGTTGGTCTAGTGGTTAGACACCCTGGCCGCTACCCAATAGCTTGTGGGTTCGATTCCCACTAAGTGTCTGGCTGTTTTATCTATA
Organism: Furcula furcula; assembly: GCA_911728495.1. NCBI lineage: Eukaryota > Metazoa > Arthropoda > Insecta > Lepidoptera > Notodontidae > Furcula > Furcula furcula. Next base: position 2,079,533 of record OU452254.1, on the reverse strand, counting down.
TAAGAGTGTATTTCCAAAAAAAGGTATATAAATATTTAGTATGTATTAGTTGCCTGGTTTCCATAGTACAGACACTGCTTAGTTTGGGATCAGATGACCGTGTGTGGATTGTCCCAGAATACATATTATCTAATTTTTTCTGAACAAATTCTGTACATAATGATATTATACATTGCAACTTGTGTCATGAAGACCATTCATTTAATAGAAATATAAATAGTTTTGGAAGTAAAATTTTTTTTATTTTATTTTTAATATTTATACATATAATAATAATTTTAACAATGTAAAGACAAGTCAAAACCCATAGAGCTGTTTAGTTAGGCTGTGGGCCGTGCCTATATAAAGAATAATAGAAATATAATACTACTATGTAAGTAGTACCAAAGATATTTAACTACATAGACCGGCTTTAGTGAGTAAAATTTTTATCAAAAGCTTGTTACATGTGTGATAAGTCGGTAGAAACGTGCGTGCGATGACTACAAAAATATTTTTGAAGGATACCTGACCTGGCATATTCCGTGTTGCAATAATGCAAATCTCACTAAGATAAAATTATTGAATGTAACTATAGTCTTTCAGAAGTATTTTATATATTACTAGCTGACCCGCGCAGCTCCGCCTGCGCTCGTTTACGATAATATTTTTTTAATAGCTTTAACCTCTTTTTTTTTAACTAATTTAAAAACTGAGACCCACTTTTTACTTGCCCTCTGAAGCACGGGGACTCTTAATTCAAATGACATTAAACAGTCACCCATCTATGTTAACCTGTCTAACGTTGCATAACCTGATCGTTTCCTCGTAGTAATAACTAAAATCATGCCAAGTTTCATTTGAATCCAGTCAGTAGGTTCGGCGTGAAGCGCAGTCATGATACAGACAAAAAAAAATACAGTTTTGGCGTCAGTGTTGGTTGTAGAACGCCCTCCAAAAATAATTTTCATTATATCTTCAATGTACAGAATTGGACCCGTTAGTACAGTTTTATTATAAGTATAGATTTACTAAAGGTAGTAGTTGTGAAATCCTAAATGCCGCTCTATGTACCACCCAACTACATGCTTAATCTCTTTGTAAATACATACATAGTACCTACATACTCTCAAAAAACAGCCCTCCTTCTGGGCAGTCGGGCAAAAGGATAATCTACACACATTATGATTGTTACAATTCTTATTCGATCTCTATATCAAATACATATTTGTCAAATAAAATACACACGTTCTACAAGGCTAAAGATCGTAACCTAAGTTTTATTGGCGGCCATCATGCCTCGATTAGCAGTGGGGGGGGGGGGACCATTAAGGGAGGTAATCCTAGGGGCTTTTAGCTAAGTAAGGGCGGCGGCTGTGACGTCACAGCGGCCAAGGTTGGCTGGTAGGGCGGGTGATTTGTGCGGTATGTCAACCTTCGTGTCGTTTGTGAATTGTTTCTCATTTTGAAGTGAAGCGCGATTATTAGATCGTATCTTTTCCCCAAGGAGGTCGACTGAGGTATATCATCGCGCCTATTGACTTATATTACTATTAGCTTTGTTATATAGAATAGGTGGCGAATGATATTTACCTAGCATACTATAACTATGATCTGCGAATGAAAAGTTCCTGTTAGTTTCTAGTCTATTTATTTATGTTTGTGCAGACATATTATACTACGGTAGAATAATAGAGAATACGTAGGCATTAAGTCTTAATAAGCCTATACGTCATGAAGTGGTTGAAGTAACAATAAATTAATATATATGTCGGCAGATGGCCATCACCTCCTGATTCCTGGCGTATCACGGAACATCAGATCCCTGACCCGGGTATTGACCCCAGGTTCCCCAATAACAAACGAAGACTTGAAAGATTATACAGTCGTTTATTCTCAGATCACATTTGTAACAACGGTTTACTCTAAAGACCACAATCCAGAGGGGACTGCGGAAAGCATCCAGCGACGGCAACTGTTTTCACCCAATATGGCGACCGCGCCGGCCGGCCCCTGTGTTTTGTTAGCACGCGCAAGTGACGCCGCCTAACGTCTACTCGCGGTACTGGCCTCCGAGTAAACCAGCCTTCTTGGTTCTTCCATATCCCGACATATATTTTATACAATAGATACACCATAAACGCATAAAAAGTGAAGACTCGACATTCACCCAATTGGGTGAAGTAGCAGTAAGTCAGGCGTCGGTAAAACGTAATGAACGTGATGTGTGTCTTTGAAAATCAATTAAGTAAAATGCCGTCATGCGTATTTATAAAATGCACAAAGTACTAAACAAAAGTAAATAATAAATAAGGAACCATCATAACTTAATTATATATGAATGGTCCCAATTTTTGCCCCCCATTAGTAGGGATATAACATATGGTTTATAATATCACTCCCTGTGCCTGACCTGGGAATAATCTCGTTTGGAGAAAGACAAATTGTATTCCAAGATTCCGATATGTATGTGTGTAAGTTACTAAAGTTATTTTAATATAACATTTTTTCTAATCAAAACAACAGTAACGTGTCGTGTTTGTTTAATATTCAGTCGTACCAATGGGGGTTTCCCAAGGCATGGAAAATCCCATGCGACCCGTCGATCGTTATTGTCGTGAATTCAACCCTCATATTTAAATGATCCTAGGGGTTTATAGAGTGGAAAATGTAGCACACCACTTAATAATAATAATAACAATAATATCTTGGGACAATCCACACACGGTCATCCGATCCCAAACTAGGCAGAGCCAGTACTATGGAAACCAGACAACTGATACTAATACTTATATACTTTTTTTTTGTAAATACACACTTAAATAGATAAACAACACCCAGACACTTGGCGGGAATCGAACCCACGACCCATCGGTTAGCAGGCAGGGTGTCTGACCACTAGACCAACGGGCCCGTCAACGACAACTCTGTCCAGTTTTTTAACCACCTCTAAAAAAAACAAGAAGGTTCTCAATTCGACTGTAGTTTTCTTTTTTTGTAATAAATACATGTTGTAAATGAATACTTACCTACTTTTTATGAAAACATAAACTCTTTTAAAAAAATAAAAACCGACTTCAAAGTAAATTATATCTAAAAATCATAAAATAACGAAAATATATTGAAGTCGGTGCTAGCACATCATGTTAACTAACACCAGCTGACACCGACTTCAATATATTTTCGTTATTTTATGATTCTTAGATAATTTACTTTGAAGTCGGCTTTTATTTTTTTTTAAAGTGTTTATTTAACACTTTTTAGTGACTTTTATTTTACCAAGGTAGGTATCAGCACTATCACGCAACTCGAATGTCTACGTTACAGTAACTTACTGAAAACATAAAAAGTTTATATCTCTTAAACTACGGGACCGATTTTGATGAAACTTGTACTCTACCCTAATTTTCGACATCGGACTTGTAGTTTCTGAGAAATCCGCGGACAAACCTACATACATACACTCATAAAATTTGGTAAATTTGTTTAGAAACCCACATAAACTAACATATATTAATATTACGCATTTTTATTAATATTACATACATACGCGTCGAATAGAGAACCTTCTTTTTGAAGCTGGTTAATAAAATTAGATGGAGAATAGTTTAAGATGATATCTCCAAGGCAAAAGTGTAAATTTTAATTGGTACTAAGATTTACGTTAAAAGCAAAGTAAGGCTTAACAGATGCGCGGGCGCATATGACGCGGACGGCGCTGCGCAGTCTCAAAGCGATCGTGAATTACAATGTTTTATTGGTGATTAAGGTTTCTGGATGTATTTTCAAATGTTTTTCTACTCGTTCGTTAAAAGCTTTATCCTTCGTTATTCTAAGGAAACTTTGCCATACACTAGGATTATTTGTTTCCTTTCATTCGAGTTATTTCTAATCTTCACTTTAAAAGAGTACAAACATAATGTCATTTTCAACCTTGTGATGATGACCTTGTGATGTCTCCACTTTTTTTTTGTCAAATTGTTGACTGTATAAGAGGAATACATTTATTGAAACAAAATATTTACAGTTTATTTACAAACATGTACACGTAAACTAGGTAAAAAACTTCCTCGAAGTTGTCGCCGCACTGGGAGGGAAGGGTACCTAAAAGACTGGCGGCATTACCCCTTTGTATGGCCAAGCTTATACGTTGGCAGAAAAAGCTACCAGCCCGGCGGTCTCCTGAGACTTCGATAAGTTTGGAAGAAATTTCTTTCACCACAGCGTGCGTCTCATGAGACCAAGGCCCCATGGTCTCCACCGCAAAGGGCGCAAATATATAGCTCGAACCTAGAGCTGCATACTTGCGTCGCTTTGCAACACTAGCGGTCGCCGCAGCCCCTCCAGCCGCCCTGCAAGTTGCCGGGGTGTGGGACGCAGCAAGTGTGTCGACACATGTCGCATCCCACACCAGCGGCTTTCCATGTTGCCATGGTATTAAAGTGACACCATCAGGCCTCTTGCCGTCATCTCGTGTAATGCCGACTGGTTCCAGTACGGCAGGGACACCGGCAGTGACAAGCCCCCTGCGAATAATATCATTAAGGGCGGCATGGCGTGACATACGGCCAGCGCTACGCGAGCAAGACAGCCCGTGGTGACCATATTTATCTACGTACTCCCCACAGCGACAACGATGAGGAAGGTTGGCCCTGGCACCCACCCGCAAACAAACTGCAAGACTAAGTGTGGTATTGGTCAATAAGGTACCAATATGAGACGATGGCATAGCCTGCAGCCAGTGACCGGACTCCTTCGCAGAGACAGCTAGCAAACGCGCACGATCCAAATCGTATAATACCATGACTGTATAATACCATACCAAAAATGTAGTGCGCTTAATAATAAAGCAATTTAACCGAGTAATACAAATGAGATATTAAAATGAATCCTAAAATGAAATGAAACTATCTATTCAGTCTTGAGTATCATAGATTTATGATCCCCAGGATGAATCATTTTGACCCATGTTCTAAATAATCGCCCTAAAATGTTGCTTTTATGGCCTACGATATCGCGAACCTCCCTGCGCCTGCGCTTGCACCGCGTCGATTTGTACAGGCGTGCACGCATAAAGTTGTACCTGTTACTGTTATTCTATTAGCCGCCAACCCGCACTTGGCCAGCGTGGTGGACTACGGCCTAAGCCCCCTCATCTTGAGGGGAGTCCTGTGCCCAGCAGTGGGATATAAACCAGGGCTGGTATTATTCTATTAGCAGCCGAAATACGTCCACTGCTGAATAAAGACCCCCCTTAGAAGGGAGGGGTTGCCATAATCCCCACGCTTGGCAGGTGGCTTGGGGATTGCAGTCAGTATATGTGGTAGATAATCCAATAGGAAGACGCTACTGCCCATCTTCTTGTTTTCTCTTAGAGGCCTTACGGACACTCAACGGAAGGAAATGGGATGGGATAGGGATCTATTCTTACCCGGACACCCCACGGGTAACCTGTGTACCTGTTATTATTCGCCTTAATATGCTAACCAACCAGGCTATGTGATTAACTATTTATACATATTGTATTAACCATATTGCGGAAAATATCTCTGTTATTATTTTATTACGATCTTACTTGCACGAATTGGTCTGTGCAAACAAGATTTTCAATTTAGGGAAACAAAAGAATTTTAAAATCTAATCCGCAGACCTATCAAATAGAGTGCGCTCGCTTGTCAAACAAGTCAAGCAGTGATAGGTCAACCTAAATTAGTTGGATTCCATCAATTTCATGGGGATTGACGTCACAGCTAGTAATATGTTTATTTTATGGAGTAGTTCGGAATGGTCCCATACATGCCCCATTTCTAGCGTTACCGGGTTTAATCACCATATAACGATTATATTGATAGTGGTGTTACAATGTTCTAAAATCTATACTGTCTAAATAAAAAAAGTATCACCTATATTGGCTACATCTCAGATTATTATTTTTTTAGATTTTTTTTGACGGGCCTTATGGTCTAGTGGTTAGGCACCCTGGCCGCTACCCAACAGGTCGTGAGTTCGATTCCCACCAAGTGTCTGGCTGTTTTATCTATATAAGTATGTATTATATTTACAAAAAAAGTATAAGTATTTGTATCAGTTGTCTGGTTTCCATAGTACAGGCTCTGCCTAGTTTGGGATCAGATGACCGTGTGTGGATTGTCCTAGAATAGTATTATTATTATTTACAATAAACATTGTGTGTAGAATCATTACATTGAAAATATTTATAATACTCTTAACGGTGCTGTTATAAGTAAGCGCATCGGTATTGTAACGTTTTACAACTGAATTTCAGGCATAGTGCGCATTACACAAAATTATTAATCAAACAAGTACTGCCATTTTATATGTCTTCATTACATAAGCGTTACCTTTAGCCGATGGTCTAGCATTCTGTGACTAATATTGGCTTAAAAACAGAGTTTGACCCGGTATCAAATAAAATTATCTACTTAATTGCTTTCTACATTTAAATTATTCAATAAGAGCCAATAAATATTAGCGAATTATTAGCGTAAAAATAAACATTTCAAATCACTATTCCTATTAAAATATATAAGACTGTCTGGATCGCTTTTATGTGCCAACGACTCCGTTGTAAATGAACATAAACTTAATATTGAAATTCATTCATTATATATTTAAAGTCTATATTACATAGGCTTGCGGAAAACTACCGATATTTTCAATACATTAAATTTTTTGTTCCTAGTTTTCTTTTATAATGTTGTGCCCTTAATAAAACTATACCACACTCAGGACAATTAAAGTTGGTTCGTCCATCCGCGACCACATTTCCGCTTAACATAGGGTGGGATTGCGATCCCGCTGTGTCCTATTTATTTCATTTAAAAGATGCTTTTAAGTTGAACATTTTAATGCTATAAGATATCTGAATCAGTAATATAGCTAGCTTTTCGTGCCTTTATTTTCATTTTTGCTTTAAATAATTTCTAGTTGGTCACCGTAACTGGGAGAGTATCACTGGAAAACCAGCTGCATTGCAAAAAAGGTGGTTGAGGGTCGAAAGTTTTGCGAAGCCTGGTTCAAAGCACTCGCTGTAGACATAAACGCAATCAAGGTGAATTGCAGCCCTCCCGACTTCTCTTGTCAGCGCTGTGGCTGGCTATGTCCCTGTTTGGATCGCGAACGCTATCCGGATAATAGCGACCGAAAATTATTTTTCTTTATTTACTTAATACTTTCGCTTTTCTAAAATCATTAATTTATTGATGGGAGCCATCATTATTCTATAAAAAAAGAAAAATAACGTTCGTTTAATTGCCCTGAATAAAGATCTCGATAATGGAATCGGGGTTCTGGAGGCTGCAGATTACGTGCATGAACCTTATATATTATATATAATGTTTTAACTAGTTTTTTTTATCGACACAACATATTATTGTTATGTTTAATTTGTTGACGGCGGGTAGCTATTTATGTACGGCAGGATGCAGTTTTTGCCATCTGCATTCGATAGAGCTTTTTTATATGCACTTAATTTTGTATTGTAGCCAAATATTGATTAAGGGCTCAGTAATACCTTATACTCTCATTATCATTACCAACCAGAAGACTCACTGCTAAACATAGGCCTCCCCATTGGAACGCCACAATGAACGACAATTGGCTTTTTTCATCCACCAGTAACTGAGTCACGCACAATGTGGTCAGTCCACCTAGTGGGAACCCCCCCCCCCTAGTGGTGCACTGCGTCTTCCTGATCGTGATCGCCCATCAATAACCATTCCTCTCCATCGGTTATTGGTTCTGCAAGCGATGTGGCCTGCCAATGGCCACTTCGAGTTGCAGATTCTGAGAGTTATGTCGGTGATTAGTTCTTTGGCGAATTTCCTCACTCCGGATTTTATCGCGAAATTCCGAGCATACTTACAATCTATTACATGTAAAATATCAAATTGATTAATTCAGTATCGTGGATATTAACATTTTCTCAAAATTCTAGAAGGGCTGTTTTAGGTCTGGTGCTTATTCTCTGACAGATTGTATAAATACATCAGCACTGTCTTCTTTATAGACAGGTGTTAAGCTATATTTTCAGTAACGACCAGCGGGTAGGTGTGTTTGAAATATGTAATGAATTAAAAAGCAGGTTAATTGCTCACGATACCAAATTAGACACATTAAATCAGTCGGGCGGCTGTTTTCTATTTTCACTGCGAATGTTTTACAAAGAACGCAGCCAGAGGCTCTCTAAAAAAGATATCCTCTCGTTTGCATTGAAGGGTTTTTTTTAGATATTAAGATAGTAAAAGCTACCCAGGTAAGAATAGCACCCTCACCTCTCTTCCTGTTGGGTGTCCGTAAGATGCGACTAATGGAAAACAAGAAGACGGGCAGCAGCGTCTATTGGATTACCTACCACCTATACTGCGATCCCCAAGACGCCTGCCAAACGTGAGGATTATGGCAACCCTCCTCTAAGGGGAGGCCCGTTGTTCAGCAGTGGTCGTGATTCGACTGATGATGATGATGTTGAAAAGCTGTTTCACGTAGTAAGTAAAAAAAATTCAATTAATAAAGAAAATGGATCCATAGTTTATGTTGGACTCAATGTACCTACATTTATATCTTCGGCATGGCCTATAGCCTAAACGATTTGATGAATTTGACTGATGATGACATGCCGTTGACTAGTCTTAGTTGTGAGAAACTAAAAACCGACTTCAAAGAACATGATTAAATAACGAAAATATATTGCAGTCGGTGCCAGTCGGTTCTGATTTTAGTTAGCGCACCATAACAAGCTATTTAATGCTTTTTAGATCATGTTCTTTGAAGTCGGTTTTTGTTTTTCTGAAAATATTTTATACCTTTATAATTTTTACTTTTATTTGAAACCTGTTGACCAGGCCCTACCACACCTCTAAGCATTATTATTATAATTCTACTATGTCATTATATAGCGACACCAATCGTAACATAACAATAATACTGCTATTAGATCGTGGTAAACTACACACCATATACTATTCTTATCTATGCTACACACAACTATGGCTGGTTTCTGAGGTACTTTTATCGATAGTTTATCTATTCGTTAGCGCTATTGGTTCTATAACTTGACACATTGCGTTTCCTAATCACACATTGTCACATAAAGACCGTTTAAACTTGGCTCAATTTAACTGACCAATGTGTGCAGTTTATTGATTCGATAACTTTATTTGACGACTAGCTGACCCACGCAGCTCCGCCTGCGCTATTTTTACGTTAACTAAACTTTGAATAACAGACATTCGCATCGAATACATAACCTCATTTTTTATAGTCGGTTAAAAACTGGGACCCACTTTTTACTTGCTCTCCGAAGCACGGACCCGTTTAGTTCAAATGGCGTTAAACGGTCACCCATCTATTTAATGACCTTACCTAACGTTGCTTAACCCGATCGATTACAAAACCTTGATAACAACTCTCTATGAGTGTTCCCTTACTAATATTTATTATATTTTATAGAAAAATTGATAAAATCGGACCAAGCGTATAACCAAGTACCCGTTTTGACTTTAATCCCCTCTCCCAAAAGAACCGTGCTAGATTACGGGATAAAAAGTATCCTATGTCCTACCTCGTAGTAAGATCTCAAATCATGCCAAGTTTCATTTGAATCCATTCAGTAGTTTCGGCGTGATGCTCAGCCGTGATACAGACAGACAGACAGACAGATAGACAGACAGACAGACAAAAATTAAAAAAATTACATTTTCGGCCTCAGTATCGGTTATAGAATGCCCTCCAAATATAATTTTCAAAATATCTTCAATGTACAGAATTGGACCTGTTACAGTTTTATTATAAGTATAGATTTTAACCAATGATATTATTGTTTTCAACATCAAAATTGACGTTTTTGAGGTTGACGCTGCTGTAGCGTGTGCGCGCAGGGAGCCTGCGGGAAATTGAATTTTTGTATGTCACTTTGTTTACGCAGCAGTAGCGCTACGAGAGTTAACGGCGTTTGGCGACACTACTTACGGTGAATTTTATTGAGTATTACTTAATTAATATCGTTCTGAAGGACTTATTTATGCCGGAAAAATGTTAATAAAAATAAGAACTAGTAATATTGATAATATAAAACTTTAAAATCAATTTTATATTTGATCTGAGAAAAAGACCCATCTAGCGTCGAATTATTGGACTGCTTATCGGTCTCATAGTTATGGTATAGCTTTCGGTGTACTCAGAAACTCAGTGACAGTTAAACTAAGTTTATCATATACACAACTTTATTGAACCAATAGCTAAGAAACAGTTAACTGAGATCTTCAGAAACCGGGCATAAGAGAGTCAAACAAGATGTAAGCTATTTATAGCGCTGTCTGCTAGGGTTGCACATCATTTTCCTGCGCACTAGGTTGGTATGATAATTGTGTTGGATATGTTTATTTACGTAACCAATATATCTCACGTGGAAAATGTTTCTAGGCCAATAATCCTATCAATTACCTCCAGTTTCGTTTATTTCACCCGATTATCTGGGACCGAAATACGTAGGTCGTTGACCCGTGCCCACGCGCGCGGCCTGACGTCACACCACCGTCTCGACAAAGGAAAACCTCCTTATGAAATCGTGTTTTCAAACTTTCAAAGATTTTTTTAGGTTATTAATGTGCAGAGTTCTTTGGAAACATTTTTTTAAAATGTTTTTTACGCTTTTGGTCTTTGTTGCCGGCTCGCGAGGACTTATTAGAATGGAGTTCTTTATCGCACGTTCTGACATTTGCCGGCAGAGGGGCAAGACGATAAATTGAGGCAGTGGGAGAGCGAGAGGAGGGTGCGAGAGAGGCAGAACAAAAAAGAAACTCTGATCTAAGCGGGTGGCAAAAAATAAAAATTGTGGTGTCTACCTCAATTCTTATTTTTTTACGAGAGGGTAGAACGTACTCTCCTGATTGAGGAATGTCTTCCAACTAAGGAAAACCTGGGGCCAAATAATTTCCCTTTTGAGTTGTAGATATCTAAAGTCTTTGTAGAGTTACTGTGTTGACGGCTAAGGTTACGAAGCGGAGGTTCCACCTTCTTCATTTTGCTGCTAGCTCACTGATTGCGGTGACCCATGTTTGTCGTGCTATTAATATGCTAATGCATCATCTACACCTGCGCTGCTACTTACCACAATTAAGGTGCGTCTTAATTGGTTTGAGATAAAAACTACCTAGTTTCAGTGGCGTGCACTCAGGGTAGGCAAAAAAATGTATTCGGCTTGTTCAACCCATTTTAATTATATTAGTATACCATTTCAAATATCCATAAGCAAGCAAATACTATAGACATATTAATTTGCAGTTCAAAACATTAATAAGTTCATTCAGCGGCTCCATACTGACAAAAATACTTTGCCTACCCTAGGATTTCTCTAAAAAATCTTAATTCAAAAAAAATCTTAGTTCGGTCATGAATTAACGTATTTTTTTTTATGTAAATGAATGTGTTGGTAATGTTGATTAATTTAAGGATATTTGTGCTGGAACACGAACAATTAGCATAAAGCATAAACAACTCGAAGCTATTTTTGGCTGCTTTCTGTGCACGCCACTGCCTAGTTTAGAAGCTTAGTATATATCTTCGTGTTCTTTCAATTTGAAAATTTGTAGTAAATGACTTTTAGAAAGTATACGCCATAAATCAACGCATAACCATTTCAATGTCATAAATCATTTATAATTTTTCCCATAAACTTGTATGTTAATACGGTACAGATACTCAGCGTGACCGTTAAATCGTTGATGGTGCCATAAAATCAGTACATTTATGATAATATGATAAACATATAAATTTGATACGTATAATATGAAGTCTGAGCTCGAATGCACGGAGTTTTTTTGTGGGACAGAATCTGTAATGAGGAAATTCGCCATAGAACCAGAGTTACCGATATAGCTCTCAGGCAATGGGCACGCTACATCGTTCGAAAAACCGATAACCGTTGGGGAAGAAAGGTTCTCGATCGGCGACCACGAACCGGAAGACGTAGCGTAGGCAAGCCTCCCACTAGGTGGACCGACGAAACTGTAAAAGTCGCAGACAACCGATGGATGTAAATGGCTAACTGTCGTTCATGGCGGCGTTCTAAAGAGGAGGCCCTTGTTAAGCAGTGGACGTCTTCTTGCCGGTGATGATAAGAAAAGGCTTCATATTAAATACGGCCTTTTTAATACTATTATCTAACCAGCTCAGGTGTGCGTCTTTGCAGGATACACGCCATGTTCTTATTTTTCTTGCACACCAATCCAAGCTATTAAAATTATTAGCAGCCTAGATCCCAGGCACCTCTGTCCGTTTATAAATCCAGATATTTAATTTAAAACCTACAATTTTAGCGGTGTTTATTTTTGTTTATTACGGTGGTTAAACTGTAGTGCATCATAATCTAATTGTTGATGGTCTGCCAAGGCGGTGACGCTTTTCAATCTGAAAATCGGTCACATGTGCCCTCGCAGTCTCGTTACAGTCTAATTATTATTATATTTGGCGGAATAATGCCGCGGCACAATAAACATTGGTAGTTTCAGTTATATTTTCATCAAGCATTTATAGAGCATTGGCACCTACTATATTTTTGGTATTAGCCAATTACTCCTATTAATTTCATCGATATAATATTTAAACTAGATTAAGCGTCACGGTCCAATAAACTATTTAAAAAAAAATAAAAACCGACTTCAACGTAAATTATCTAAAAAGCATAAAATAACGAAAATATTATTGAAGTTGGTGCAGAATATACACAGCAGGTACGCTAACACCAACTTCAATAATATTTTCGTTATTTTATGCTTTTTAGATAATTTACGTTGAAGTCGGTTTTTATTTTTTTTAAAATAGTTTATTTAACACTTTTTAGTGACTTATTTTACCAAGATAGGTATCACTAGGCACTATCACGCAACTCGAACGTCTACATTACAGTAACTTACTGGAAACATAAAAAGTTTATATCTCTTAAACTACTGGACCGATTTTGATGAAATTTGTACTCTACCCTAAGTTGAAAGATACTCTAACTATTGCAAAAAGAATTTTTGGAATCGGACTTGTAGTTTCTGAGAAATCCGCGGACAAACCTACATACATACATACATACATACATACATACATACATACATACATACATACACTCGTGAAATTTGGTAAATTCGTTTAGAAGCCCACATAGACTAACATATATGAAAATTACGCATTTTTATTAATATTACATACATACGCGTCGAATACAGAACCTCCTTTTTTGAAGTCTGTTAAAAAGTGGTAGACAGAAATAGCGGCCTTGTGTCGCTATTTCTTTACAAGCCACAGCCTGACAAAATTATTTTTGCCGATTGGAGTGTCGCTACTGTTTATATGAAACTGTCCAACTACACGTCATTATCATAATAAAAACGTTAGTTCACATTTTCGCCACCAGCAAAGATAAGTTCGCAACCTCCGCGACCACATTTTAGATGTAATTTTGTTAGTGAATGTTTATCTAGTTTATATATTATATCAATGATTAATTTATACCTTTAAAACAAGTCGAAAGTGTTGGCCATCCTAAGACAATTGGTAGGGTTGAAAATGACTTAATGAACCCTACTAATTGTCTTTGGCTGGGCAACCGTCAGCCATTCTGTCTTCATACATTTATTCCGATTTTGATCTTGTAAAAGAAAACTCTGCATTAGAATTTAGATTCCTGTGCATAGCATAATTCACAATGAAATATGAATAATGAAATTTAAAATTGATATAGATAGTGAGTGTATTTATTAAACAAACTGATGTTGACGAATATTATGAAATTTTTGCGCCATATCTAACACAATTATTCATTCATCCATGCTTGGGTTAGGTATTCCAAGAAGTTCTACATTCATTAACAATTATAGTAAAGAAAGTAGTACTAATATGGAATTAAGTGCTTGATTCATAGCATTAACAATTGTTATGTTAGTCTGTTCTACCTCCTTTTCATCTGTTTTTATAATTGACTAGCTGACCCGCGTAGCTCCGCCCGCGCTTTTATTACATTTTGCTCCCCTTTTCTCCCTCCTCCCTAGATTTATCTCTCTCCATATCTCTCTCTCTTATAAAAAAAATCTAATTATATGCTCGTTCTCTCCTCTCTCTTTCCCCTCCCGCTTCGGTTTCCGTCATACTCCCCCACTTCCTCTCCCTGTTGTTCCCCCCCCCTGAGCCCTGACCTTGAAGCGTTTTTTGGGAGCGCTGTTCATTGTGTTTAGTGTGAATTGTATTTGTACATTTTATTGCGTTAGATCATTTCGAGTCATTTTAGGTCTTTTACCTAAGTAAAAATTTAGCAATTTCGTATTCTCAATTTCTACCTACCTATACAAATGTAGCCTTGGTGGTGCAGCGCTGGCTTTTAAATGAAATGAAATGGTATTTTTCCCTTGCCTATTTCTTTCCTAATCTAGTTTGGACTCGCTCGGGAATTACAGATTTTAACTTTTCAAAGATATAATGTCATATTGCTATCAGCAACGTACTTAGAACAATACAGAAATCTAATGAAAATGTCCTGGGTGTACCGGACCGGCTTACCCCTTACAAAAATGTACCCTCCGCCACTGCCATATCTTATGCAAACTAAATGTCTGCTCAGTCCGTATTGTATATAGCGTAATAATAGTTATCTTAATGATTAACTGATCAGTTTATAATTACCCTATTCACATACAAAGGAAATTACGTGGTGATATGTGCAAGTAATGATTCACTGCTTAGCCCCTATGAAACATAGCGTGATGTTTTATATACCAACTTATACCCTGACTTCTACACAACACATCAGTGAAAGTCCTATCAAAATCCATCCACGGGTTTTCAAATGATACCTGGACGAACAGAACGACAGACAGACAGACAGACAATAATTCCAAAAAAAAATGTTTTGGCCTCTATGTCGATAGTATAGTATCCCTACATAGAAATTTTGGAAAAATATTCAATGTACAGAAAAAGTGCTCTTTGAGTTTTATTATAGTACTAGCTGACCCGCGCAGCTCCACCCACGCTTTTATTACATAATGCTCCCCTTTTCACCCTCCTCCCTTGATTTATTTCTCTCCATCTCTCTCTCTCTCTATTATAAGAAAAATCTAATTCTATGCTCTTTCTCTCATCTCTCTTTCCCCCACCCGCATTGGTCCTCGTCACATTCCCCCTTTTCCTCTCCCCGTTGTCCCCTTTCTGAACCCTATCCCCCCATCTCTCTCTCTCCCAACTTGCTCCATCTCACCCCCCCCCCTGGCTCCACCTAACTCCCCCGATCCCTCACCCCCTCCTTGAATCCCCTCTCCCTCTCTGTCCTCTCTTGCACCCTCCTCTCATTCTATATATCCGTCAATCATGGTATCAGCGGCATGAAATATACTTTACGACTTATTGTCAGACCTACTATACCCGATATGCACACAAAATTTCAGACATATCCGTTCATCCATCTATTAAATTACCTTGCCGTATGTTGCTTAACCTTTACCTAGCGGCATGAAATATAATTAATGGCCTATTATCAGACCTACCCGATATGCACATAAAATTTCATACAAATCGGTTCACCCATCTATTTAATGACCTTACCTAACGTTGCTTAACCTTAACCTACCGGTATAAAAAGTATCCTATGTCCGTCTCCTGGTCCTAAGCTACTTCCCTACCAATTTTCAGCCAAATCGGTTGAGCCGTTCTTGAGTTATAAATAGTGTAACTAACACGACTTTCCTTTAAATATATACTAGCTGACCCGTGCAGCTCCGCCCGCGCTTTTATTACGTTTTGCTCCCCTTTTACTCCCTCCCCCCTAGATTTATCTCTCTCCATATCTCTCTCTCTTATAAAAAAATCTAATTATATGCTCTTTATCTCCTCTCTCTTTCCCCCTCCCGCTTCGTTTTCCGTCACACTCCCCCTCTTCCTCTCCCTGTTATCCCCTCTCTGAACCCTCTCCCCCTCTCTCTTCTACGAACTTGCTCCTTCTCACTCCCCCCTTACTCCACCTAACTCCCCCGATCCCTTACCCCATCACCCCCTCCTCGAATCCCCTCTCCCTCATTCTCCTCTCTTGCACCCTCCTCTCGTTCTATATATCCTCGTCAATCATGGTATCAGCGGCATTAAATATACTTTATGACCTTCCCTATGACCAAAATTTCATACATATCGGTTCACCCATCTATTTAATGACCTTTCCTTATATTGCTTAACATTAACCTAGCGGTATGAAATATACTGTATGACCTATGCTCAGACCTACCCGATATGCACACTTTCATACAAATCGGTTCACCCATCTATTTAATGACCTTACCTAACGTTGCTTAACCTTAACCTACCGGGATAAAAAGTATCCTATGTCCGTTTCCTGGTTCAAAGCTACCTCCCCACCAATTTTCAGCTGAATCGGTTAGGCCGTTCTTGAGTTATAAATAGTGTAACTAACACGACTTTCTTTTATATAATAGATAAGTTCTATGGTGATTGTATGTTCAATTTCACCGATAGATGGCGCTGTTCATAATGTAAATCACGCTAACATCGTAAATTACTGTCTAATGATATTCGATAATGAAAGTTTTAAGTTTTTCGCATCTTTTATTGTTGCGACTGTAATACAATACCTATACACTACCTGGCCTTGGGGTGTTTTATTAAAATTTCATGATCTAGTTTGGACTCGCTCGGGATTTACAGATTTTAACTTTTCAAAGACATAATGTCATATTGCTATCAGCAAAGTACTTAGAACAATACAGAAATCTAATGAAAATGTCCTGGGTGTACTGGATCGGCTTACCCCTTACAAAAATTTACCCTTCGCCACTGCCATATCTTATGCAAACTAAATGTCTGCTCAGTCCCTATTGTATATAGCGTAATAATACATATCTTAATGATTAACTGATCAGTCTATAATTACCCTATTCACATACAAAGGAAATTACGTGGTAATATGTGCAAGTAATGTTTCACTGCTTAGCCCCTATGAAACATAGCGTGATGTTTTATATACCAATTTATACCTTGACTTCTACACAACACATCAGTGAAAGTTCTATCAAAATCCATCCACGGGTTTTCAACTGATACCTGGACAAACAGAACGACAGACAGACAGACAGACAGACAGACAGACAGACAGACAGACAGACAGACAATAATTCCAAAAAAAATTGTTTTGGCCTCTATGTCGATAGTATAGTATCCCCACATAGAAATTTTGGAAAAATATTCAATGTACAGAAAAAGTCCTCTTTGAGTTTTATTATAGTATAGATAGACAAGAGTGAAGTGTTTTAGCTCGAGTCAACTCGTGCGCGGGTGGTGCTTGGGGGGTCCGACAGTAGTCGGATCCCTTTGGCCGCCTAGTTTGTTGTATATTTTTTTGTTATCATATTTTTTTTCTCTCTCTTATTAGATCTTTTGAGGGCACACTGTGTCGCTGATGCTGATCTAATTGTAACAAGACAAACACCGTTAAAAAAGTGAAAAAATTATAAGCCCTCTGAGTTTCTTGGCGGATCTTTTCAGTTGAGGCCACGTTGTGATCAGGTAGTAGCTTTTAAAAAAAATTGACCATTCATAAGTGCTGCGTTAAGATTTTTTTTTAATTTGAATTATATTTCAATTTCTGTCCTCTCCCCATTTTAAGATACGTAATAGTGGTTTTTATTGTTAAGATTTTTTTTACAATTTAACATCCACGCGTGTTAAAGATGATCAAATTCCCTTTCCGATAGATGGGAGGAACCTTGTGCAAGATCAATTGACATGTAATATTTGTTTATATACTACTTACGACCAAAATAGACAGTACAAAGGTCAGTCAGCGACGCGTGTCTGCTACGTAATGTGAGGTTGGCAATGCGTTCCCTAGTCTTGAAACACGCTTCGGACTTTGTTCTGTCAACGGATTTCCGCAAAATAGTACTAGAGTAACCGTAAAATGCCGTGGGGTGTCCGGGTAAGAATAGCACCCTCCCATCTCCTCCCGTTGGGTGTCCGTAAGAGACAAGTAAGGGAAAGCAAGTAGACGGACAGCAGCGACTTTCTATTGGATATGTTACCACCTATACTGCGACCCTCAATCCGCCTGCCAAGCGTGTGGATTTTGGCAACCCCTCCCTTCTAAAGTGGAGGGGGGGAGGGCTTTGTTCAGAACCGTTAAATATTCTAAGGGCTATAAGGCACATTATTTTTGGACCCCAACGCAAATAGCTCGGCCGAAACGTCAAGCCAAAATATAAGGTAAATCGCGTTAATTCCCGATTAGAATTAAGTTTGATAATGGAACGCGAAAGTCTAAAAGTATATATTGCAAATAGCTCCCTCGCACGAGTATGACTTGAGCAGCAGTCATCACTCCCCTCAACGATATTGAAGGGAAGGCAGTGATCCGCGACACAGAGCCGCTGCAAGCAAAGGCTATTTCATGGTGAGCATGCCCAATCCAAAGTCTGAGTCCAGCGACTCATTCAACATTGGAACATGCTGGGTGTTCCACTGACAACTATGGAAGTACTGCCTCCATCAAATAGAACACTAAAACTACATACGTTATTTGAATCGTGTTACACTTCCCGGGTTTTGATCTCAGAAAGAGCAGTGCTATTGTATTGTACTAAAAATTCAAGCAGCTTGGAAGTTTATATACAACCTGATGTAGCTGAAGAAACGTGAATATAATTTCGAAACATGGGATATAATTTCAGATTAGCGATTTCGTTGTCGCTGTGGGGAGTACGTAGATAAATATGGTCACCACGGGCTGTCTTGCTCGCGTAGCGCTGGCCGTATGTCACGCCATGCCGCCCTTAATGATATTATTCGCAGGGGGCTTGTCACTGCCGGTGTCCCTGCCGTACTGGAACCAGTCGGCATTACACGAGATGACGGCAAGAGGCCTGATGGTGTCACTTTAATACCATGGCAACATGGTAAGGCGCTGGTGTGGGATGCGACATGTGTCGACACACTTGCTGCGCCCACACCCCGGCAACTTGCAGGACGGCTGGAGGGGCTGCGGCGGCCGCTAGTGATGCAAAGCGACGCAAGTATGCAGCTCTAGGTTCGAGCTATATATTTGCGCCCCTTGCGGTGGAGACCATGGGGCCTTGGTCTCATGAGACGCACGCTTTGGTTAAAGAAATTTCATCCAAACTTATCGAAGTCTCAGGAGACCGCCGGGCTGGTAGCTTTTTCTGCCAACGTATAAGCTTGGCCATACAAAGGGTAATGCCGCCAGTCTTTTAGGTACCCTTCCCTCCCAGTGCGGCGACAACTTCGAGGAAGTTTTTTACCTAGTTTAAGTGTACATATTTGTAAATAAACTGTAAATATTCCTAATAAAGTTATATTGATTAGCGAGAAAGATGTCTTTTTTTTAATCTCGTGTGAAACTGGTGTAAAAACTCAAAGTATATAACATACTCACGTAATCGTTAAGCCGAGCTAAGTAAACCTAAGCGTCACAAATTAGATTTGTGCGTAGACGAAACCGAATCCAATTAATCGACGCGGCGTCGAGGCGGCGAGACCACCGCTGAGCTATAGGTGCCTATGTATAGAGCTTGCACATCGATTGTCACATCGAAGCCTCGTATTCATTATCAACTAGTGCCTGAACGCCATCAGGCAGGATTAGGCAATTCTAGATTTGCGGTTCAAAAGGGCCCAAAATTGTGAAATTGTATTTGTGGTTTACATGAGCGCACAAAACACATGATTTGATTGTATTCCGTCCATCTTGCTTCTATTATAATCAATCTTACTACGAAACGCACGGCAACTACGCACCCTTACGTTGTGAACGTTCCATCACTCCGTCAGTCTGGAATATGTATTTGTTTAGTCATTTATAATGCGTACAGCTTAGGACTGGAATAGTTTGACTGTGTGTTTTCCCGTTCGAATATAATGTGGGTGTGTCTTCACTTCTAAACTCCTTCCCAAATAAGCTTGAACGCGATTACAAGTTCGTTTGCGGCTGAATAACTACATAACGCATACACTGTCACCTAGGCGCGTCAGCAAAAACAACTTTGTATTACCAACCTTTTTTTGCTGCCGCGTTAACGGTCAAATGTACAGTATTTTATGACTGCATAATAAAGTTGTAATCGCGTTCAAGCTTATTTGGTTTGGAGTGTACACTGAATAAGCTTTTAATAAGCTAATACTGCATTATCATTCCACGTTAGTGGAATTGCAGGAAAGCATTTGCTTATAAGCGGGTAAGAGTAGCACGCAGCCATCTACTCCAATTGGGTGTCCGTACGAGGGGACTAAGAGATAACAAGAAGACGGGCAACAGCGTCTTTCTATTGGATTACCTACCTCTTATACTGCGATTGTCAAGACGCCTGTCAAGCGTGGAGATTATAGCAACCCCTCCCTACTAAGGGGGGAGGTCTTTTATTCAGCAGTGGACGTGTTTCGGCTTCTGATGATGATGACTTGCTTATAGTTACTGATACACATGTGTGTGGAGCAAGATGCACTGACGGATTGCGTAAAGAACAATTTCCTACGCTTTTCATCGACTTCATGCCATTGATACAATACGTCATAGGAATCCATGCACCAAACCAATTGATCTTGAAGACTATTTAGTCTCGTTAGTTCAAGTGCTTCCAATACACATCAATTCGTCTAATAATCAATGGAATCGATTTTAAAAAGGCCATGACAGGTCTGATGTATAGTGTCAACGTTCACCAATGATATATCAGTGATAGGGAATATGTAGACGTAGCATAAATAATAGCGTTAAGGGGTTTACTCTAAACAACTTTTGTGTGATGAGTGACCCCAGTATCTTAAAGTAATTGCTGGGTATTCCATTTATTGTTGGATGAACTATTTGCAGAGGTTTTAGAGAGCGGACATTTGGTGTGATGAAAAATGATTCACCATCATCAGCAGCTGAAAGACAGACAGCAGCTGAAAGAAAGACTTAGAAGGGACGGGTTGCCATCATCGAAACGCTTGGCGCTTGGCTTGGGGATCGCAGTATAGGTGGTAGGTAATCCAAAAGAAAGATGCTGCTGCCCGTCTTCTTGTTTTCTCTTAGTCGCCTGTTACGGACACCCCACGGGGGGATATGGAAGGGTGCTATTCTTACCCGGACACCCCACGGGTAATGATTGCACCACCATCTTTCAAGCACATTTTTACTAGATCCAACCGTGAAAGATAACTAAGTTCCATCTAATTTCCAGGATACGGCTGCTTCCAATGGCTGCTGTTGATGTCTTGCGGCGCGGTCTACGCGGTGTGCGCGCTAAGTACCACGACCCTCAGCTTCGTGCTGCCAGCCGCCAGGAGCGACTTCCACCTCTCCTCCAGTCAGAAAGGGACACTCACAGCTACACCTCTTATAGGTTTGTATAGAGTAACACAAGGCTATAATCTTGGTCCATTGTTATTCTGTTGCCACAATTACTGGTACTGCCTTCAGTGGTCATCTTGCATCTTGATACTATATTTAGCTTTGTTCATGTGTGTCAGGATTCATGAATTAATGTATTAATAACATAAGGAATCGAATTTAGTTCAAAGAACGTGACAAGCAATGAAAGAGACGAAGGTAGCATTTTTCTTCGTCTAAGCTACATTTTAGGACCAGAAAAGCCCAAGCTTGCGTCTATCTCAAAGTGTCAAACTTTATTACTACAACATGATCTGAAAAAGATTAATTTATATATCCAAATTTAGCTTCGAGCAGCTACATAAGTATAAGGTTTTTTGTATATTCCCCTATTTAACTTACGTTATATATAAATACATGTATACTTGATATATGTTATAGCTTATATATCTGTTTTAAAGGTATGTGCGTGGGCTCCTACTTCTGGGGTAATCTAGCAGACGCTAGAGGACGCAAGAAAGCCATCATTGGGGCATTGCTGCTAGATGCATTAGCAGCCTTCTTGTCAAGTCTGGCGCAGACATTTCCAGGGTTCCTAGCTGGCAGGTATCTATTCAAATTCAAAGTTTATGTCAATAGTTTGCTTAATGTTGTCTTTTATTTACGCGAATACCACATTGTTACACACGCTACACGGTTTATTTTTAGTTTTACTTTCCCGACGTTCCGAATGCTTTGCAGCACCCATGGTCACGGCCGGTCGGGGGACTGGGATGGAAATGGGACGGGCGGATGGGATGGAATAGTTTGCTTGCTGATGAGACGTAATTTTTTTTTTTAATAATGAATAGGTTTTCGCTTGTCCACAATCTCACATGATGGTGAAGTGAAGATGTGGTCTAGGATGGACCACGCTTACCCAAAAGATGCCTGCCCAAAATAAATTACTTCCGTTATTTAAGAACAGGATTGTAGTTTATTGCATTCATCATCATCATCATCACCACCCGGAAGACGTCCACTGCTGAACATAGGCCTCCCCCTTCGAACGCCACAACGAACGACAATTGGCTATTTGCATTCACCGGTTACCTGCGACGCGCACAATGTTGTCCATCCACCTAGTGGGAGGCCTACCTACACTGCGTCTTCCGGTTCGTGGTCGCCACTCGAGAACCTTTCTTCCCCAACGGTTATCGGTTCTCCGAGCGATGTGGCCTGCCCATTGCCACTTCAACTTGCAGATTTTAAGAGCTATGTCGGTGACTATTATTTCTTGCATTCAATCTTTAGATATTTTATACTTTGAGATTGCAAAGATTAAGCCACTTCAAATAACAGTTCAAAACTGATTGGCTCCTAATACCTGATTTTATCAAGTTCATAAGACGAGCTCACAGTAAGACTAACTACAAATGTGCAAACAAGAACAAACTTTTTATCTTTTAATTCTTTTCATCTATCCCAAAATCCTGAGTTTTATTCGAATCACTTCAATTCCTATTTCTTCCAACGTTGACGTAACTATTCGTTGTAGATTTGTTGCGTTTTCAGGTTTTTCTCTGGTTTCGGTATCATCGGTGCCACGGGACTCGTGTTTCCTTACTTCGGAGACTTCTTGTCACTTCGACACCGTGACGTCATGCTATGCAGGCTGGAGGTCTTCTGGACAATTGGAACCATCCTCTTACCTGGTAAGTTTTTTTTTTAGTTTAACTTCAAAATATCTAAATTTTGCGTAAATGGAAAGAGTTTTTTGATCGTACGTTTATAAATTATCTTGGATAAATCCAATAACAATAATATCTTCGTACCTTTGTTTATTCCCATTACCGAAGTAGCGCAATGGTGTGTAAATATCTTCCTAAATAATTGTTATATTGATTGGCAATAGTCGTTCTATAAGTTTCGTGCGTCGTGCCAATTTGATTCCGACATTGTGACCTTCCTCGATCGGTCCGGATGCCTTTGCAATTGCCTGTTTATGTCTACACTCTAATAATACATTTGAATTATGTTTTATATCAATTTATACACGTCCATTGTTAAAAAATATTATTCCAGTCGAGAGTGTAACACACAATATTATCGAAATAAAAACGGTTCAATTTAAAAAAATAGTAGAGCTCGTGTCAGACTTTGCTCACTAAGGACATATTTTATGGCAGAATGAAGGCAAATTGTATATATTAAAATGGATTCTTTTTCATGAAAAGCAATCCGAAATATCCCACCCTAATCAAGAGGCATGACGTCTATGACGAAGTATATCATTCCACAGTATCCGATATTTTGCCGCAAAGCAAAGTGTAAATAAAGAACTTAGTGCTGATTCATGGGCTGGCATATCGCTTACTATCAGCCCCACGTGCTTCTCGTAGCATCATAAATTTGCCTACAAAATATTTTTGTATTTATCTCCAGGCATAGCATACCTCATCATCCAGGATTCTCGCTTCAATCTATCAAGCTCGGCGTTCAGCTACGCGTCGTGGCGGTTCTTTGTGGCGGCGTGCGGGATCCCCAGCTTGCTGGTCGTCCTGCTCCTCATTCCGTTTCCCGAGAGTCCTCGGTACTTGCTGCACGCAAACAGACCTGAACAGGCTCTGCAGGTGCTGCAAAAGATCTTCGTCGTGAACACCAAGTTGGACGCGAAGGATTTCCCGGTGAGTTTTTAATGACTGACGCGGTAGAATATTTTTCGGTGTCGCTCCTCATTCTGTTGCTAATAAGCTTGTGATTTACCATCCCCCACTTATCATCCAATGGTTAGCGGTTGTAGGGTGACGAGTGAAGGAAGGATCCTCCGATGTGCGGTCAGGGCCGAAACCCCCAATGCTTGATGTTGAAATGTTCTATTTATATCACTGTGACGTTAAAAGTTTGCTAACATGATTAAAATTGTAGATCCTGGCTGACAGGAGTCACAGTGATCGGTGGGAATGGAGTGGAGTGGAGTGGAGTCAGTGGGATTAGTACCTGAGATTAGTACCATAACACGTTTCAGGCATGGCCGTGTGATGTTATTTTGAGTACAGCGCCATCTCTTGAATGATAAGGTAGTCGTCACGTCATCAATGCAATAAGTAGTAACAATGCTATAAATAAATTCTAGGTGGAATCCATGATAAGCGCCGGTGATGGTGACGAGGAGGAAGTGGTGTCGGCTGATAACAACGGTAACGAGACCAAAGCTCCGTTGACCTGGAGCCAGCGCTGGGACGCGTTCTGGGTGCGGAAGAAGATGCTGGTCACGCCGCCTTACATTGGTCTATTGGTGCTGTGCTGCTTCGTGGACTTCGGCCTTATGTTCAGGTAAAAAATATACCAGCTAAAAGAGAAAATATACGGTCGGTCATATAGTCGGTCTTCTTAGTGTTATATTGTTATTAAGAATCCAAATCAGAATTTGGCTTATTCATGTAAAACATAATACAGTATTTATGAATCGGCAAACATTTACACATTAATATTTATATTACAAAGTACTATTATAATAATGAAAGGAACGGGAAGTGATTTCTCGTTCCGTAGGAGTTGGACATGCATCTTGCCAACAAGCATCTTAATTCTTTAAATAGGCATCTAGTGTGTAGTGCGCCGGTTTACAAAGTGTCACCATCAACAGCAGTAGCTGAAGTGGCAGTGTGCTGGCCATAGCTGCCGTTGAACTGGTAATCGATGGAGCAAACGAATTCTTGACGATATACGTAAAGTGGTAGCCAAAAATTGGATGAGGAAAACCGAGGATCGAAGCCAGTGGCGTGTAATTCGAGAGGATTATGTACAGCAATGGCCAAATGTGGGCTGATGATGATGATTTCTTTTTTGGGACTAATCCCACCACTGTTACTCCTGTAAACCAGGACAGTGGTCACCAGTGAAGACACCGAGATTTGACCCTCGGCGAGTCCCAGGGGAACGCTAAACCCGAAGTAAATTTAAAAATAAAAGGTCGATAGGAGGAGTAGGAAATACATAAATTCCACTTGATGATGATGAATAAGCTCATCACATAAGTTTAGGGATGTCACATGTAATCTTAACTAAACTTTAAAATATTTAGAACCAGGTAGTCTGTACCTACTAATGGCAAAATGTGTGACGTCATATCAGGGGAGACTTAAGTGGGCGGCGGGGTGTTTATTCTTCATAAATCGATATACCCTGCTTGTCTTAACAAGATCATTGTTAATAAGGGTATTCAGTTATTGTTTATTATTTTATCAGCTACTACACCCTGATGATGTGGTTCCCGGACCTGTTCGAGAGATTCAGCCAGTTCTCGACTTTGTACCCGGACACCTCCGCCGGCGTCTGCGAGGTCTCACTGAGGCTCGCCAACGACACCAATTTGTATCAATCGATATTTGTAAGTTTTATCTTACTTAAGCTATACATAAGCAATCATGGCAAGAGGATTTGTTTAAATCTCCGTTTCAGCTATACCTACTTTTGCTTTTTGTGTCACTGTGTCATCTGAGCAATCGTTTTTTAGTCTCTGAAGTTCAGTAATTTCAACAACTATAGTACCGTTCACACCAGAA
Organism: Furcula furcula; assembly: GCA_911728495.1. NCBI lineage: Eukaryota > Metazoa > Arthropoda > Insecta > Lepidoptera > Notodontidae > Furcula > Furcula furcula. The sequence goes on along the minus strand of OU452254.1, from coordinate 2,053,619 downwards.
AACAGCAATTTTTACTCACTGCTGTTGGACTGTAGAAAATTTGACACTGCGGTGTTCTCATACATCTACACACTATAAAATCACACAGTTATATAATTCATTATCTTTTTCCTCATAAGTTTGTGCCACAACTTAAGATTTTTTTATTGACCTCTAGAAAGTATGTCGCTCTCAATTACTCGTAGATTGTATTTTTAGGGGTCGTACCGAAAGGTAAAACAACGGGGCTAGTGAGAGTCACACATGCTCATCGTGTGTTCCGTACTTAGTAGATGACCACCGACTACTTCTTTTATATTGTGTACTTTTGATCCAGTCTTGGTTTGCGTGTACTCTAATGTCTCCTACCATGCGTACAAATAGGTGGCACCGCAACTTTTTAAAAACAGTTATAATAAAATCCTTCTGACCGATGCACATTATACTGCACTCCTCTTTCCCTACACCACAATGCGATGGAATGGAACACTGACACGACCGGGGAGAGGTCAGGCCCAGGACCTACTTTTTACATACCCATTCGACGCATAGATCATCTTTGCAGACAATCAGGTGATCGGCCTGCATTGTCCTGAGTATACCATGTGTCTGGTTGATCATGGGCGCTCAGGGACATATTAATAAAGAGCGCTCAGTACTCTATTCTCGTCCTAAATATGTAATAATAAATGGTACCTAATATTGGCGGGTCACCCCCTTCCCTCTAATAAGTGATGGCTGCTGCTCGAATAAACTCGTGCGCGGGTGCTGCTTGGGGGGAATGGTCCGACTACTATCCCTTTGGCCTTTTAGTTTGTTGTAATTTTGTCGTAATTTACTGTTTTCTTCTTTTCTCCCTTGTTTTATGTTTCGAACGGCAGGACACATGAACGGCTGGACACTATCGCTAATGTTAATCCGATTGTAACAAGACAATGTTTAAAAAATGTTAAAAAATGACAAGCCCGCTGAGTTTCTTGCCAGATGTTCTCAGTTGAGGCCGCGTTGTGATCCGGTGGTAGCTTTTAAAAACTTGACCATTCAAAAGTGCTAGAGTTAAGCCTATTTGAAATAAATATTTTTGACTTTGACTTTGATTTAACCCAATTAGCAATCGAATATAGACACTCACCGGCACGTACGCAATGATTAGTTTACCTATTTATTTGTCTGCCAACCATGGATAAATTAGTTCATTATCCATGGTACAACGCTCTTTTTCTTTATAATAAACTATTTTAAAGAAAATAAAAACCGACTTCAAAGTAAATTATCTAAAAAGCATAAAATAACGAAAATATATTGAAGTCGGTGCTAGCTAATCATGTTAACTAACACTATCACCAGCTGACACCGACTTCAATATATTTTCGTTATTTTATGCTTTTTAGATAATTTACTTTGAAGTCGGTTTTTATTTTCTTTAAAATAGTTTATTTAACACTTTTTAGTGACTTATTTTACCAAGATAGGTATCAGCACTATCACGCAACTCGAACGTCTACATTACAGTAACTTACTGAAAACATAAAAAGTTTATATCTCTTAAACTACTGGACCGATTTTGATGAAACTTATACTCTACCCTAAGTTGAAAAATACTCTAACTATTGCAAAAAGAATTTTCGAAATCGGACTTGTAGTTTCTGAGAAATCCGCGGACAAACCTACATACATACATACATACACTCGTGAAATTTGGTAAATTTGTTTAGAAGCCCACATAGACTAACATATATGAATATTACACATTTTTATTAATATTACGTACATACGCGTCGAATACAGAACCTCCTTTTTTGAAGTCGGTTAAAAAGACTTGTGACGACGGAAGATACCAATACTACTCTCATTATTTTGTGCCAATACTCTTATCTATGGAAAACAGCTAGTTCATGGTTGCACAATATTGTAATTAAGGTTTTCTTTGTTATTTGTAGGTATTTATTTCATTTTACTATTTTATACTTTACTTAAGACCTTGGATTGCTAATCCTTGAGTATGTGCCATGTTCAACCAGTCAGCCTGTATAATAATATAAAATGTGGTAACACAAAGGTGTCCGCTCCCCGCGGGATTTGAACCCATGCCCTCCAGTTTGTAAAGCAAGTCTCCGTGGCACAGCGCAAAATTTTTCCGCTGCGCCACGGAGGCTACCAACCTACCGACCGTGAGACCTAACTATGTAGTTAGGTAGTTAGGGGTTAACTACCGCACCTAACTACAGCAACCTAACTACAGCACTACTAATAACTCCTTATCATGGTTTCTCATTATAATGTTGATGATTCATTGTGAACGGCAGGAAGAGAAAGATCTGGACACCAGGGTGTACGTCCACACGCTGGTGGTGGCGCTGAGCTGCGTGCCCACGGCGCTGTTCGTCGGCCTCACCATCAACATGATCGGCAAGAAGCTCATGCTCGGTGAGTGTCCTCGCTACCTATACCTGGCGCTGAGCTGCGTGCCCACGGCGCTGTTCGTCGGCCTCACCATCAACATGATCGGCAAGAAGCTCATGCTCGGTGAGTGTCCTCGCTACCTATACCTGGCGCTGAGCTGCGTGCCCACGGCGCTGTTCGTCGGCCTCACCATCAACATGATCGGCAAGAAGCTCATGCTCGGTGAGTGTCCTCGCTACCTATACCTGGCGCTGAGCTGCGTGCCCACGGCGCTGTTCGTCGGCCTCACCATCAACATGATCGGCAAGAAGCTCATGCTCGGTGAGTGTCCTCGCTACCTATACCTGGCGCTGAGCTGCGTGCCCACGGCGCTGTTCGTCGGCCTCACCATCAACATGATCGGCAAGAAGCTCATGCTCAGTGCGTACCTGTCTCTACCTGCCCCTTCTGATACTACACCAAAACGAACACATCCTACAGTTTTTAACCGCCGGCAAAACGAGGGGTGTTATAAGTTTGACGCCTATGTCTGTGGCAGCATAGCTCGGACCTAAAAGGTAAAAAAGGAACCCTTTTGGTCTGACTTCGTCTGTCTGTCTGTCCGTCTGTGTGTCTGTCTGTCACACCTATATATTTCAGGAACCACTAATGCTATCGATTTGAAACTTGGAATAGTTTTAGATTTTCTTACCCAAACCCATCGCAAATGAAAAAAATATAATATTCTTTTACTTTTTTTTGTATAATGGGGTCTGAAATGGGTCATACAAAATTTCAAAGTGAGACTACTATATCGAGTAGGTAGGTAGTATGAAAGGGCTTTATTTGGACATCTCAAATCAGATTTTTATTTTAGTTTATGTCACGCAATTTTTGGCTGATAATCAAAAATGCCAAAAAAAAATACCGTAACAATGGGGGCCTAGCGCAAGTGGCCTACGAAGGTGAGCATTCTGTTCTTCTCATCGACGAGTGCTAATAGAATCTCTGTTTTCCAGTAATGATGTTGATCAGCTCCGGTCTGGCGGCGCTCGGCCTGAACTTGGTGCGCTCGTTGTTGGAGAACCTGGTGCTGTCGTGTGTCTTCGAGGCCATCGTCAGCTGCACTGAAGCTGTCCTCTTCTGCGTCATTTGCGAGATATTCCCCACCAAAGTAGCGTAAGTATTAAGCAGCTTGACTCCATGAAATTGGTTTTGTTGCAAATGTTTGCATAATTGACACGTAGGGCTACAGTAGTGGCGGCACGACCTAAACTGTTACAGAGTCAACGTCTCGCGCTGATATTTTTGTGTAAGGCATACAGAACGGTTAGTACAGAGGCATTACCGGTACTTGCAGGCGTACTTCCAATCGACTTAGAGGTACAAAGACGGGCCGCACTATACTATTCTACTCGTGAGAATATTAACACAGAGTTCTTATCGACGCGTGACCGTGTAAAAATCGCGAGATTATTTAATCCACCATCTATAGTCTATGAACATCTTTTGTCCGAGTGGCAGGCTAGATGGGATGCGTCCTTCAAGGGTCGTCAGCTTTACTTATTCTTTCCGAATGTCCGTGAGCGTCTCACGAATACATGGATTGAGGTAGACCATTGTGTTTCTCAATTTATGACAGGCCATGGCAACTTTAAAAGTAAATTATTCTCGTTCAAATTTGTAAATTCACCTTTGTGCCAATGTTCCACGGCGAATAATGAATACGAACAATCTGCTCATCATATACTTTGGGAGTGTAGTCTCTGGCAAAACGAACGTCACACCATGTTAAATAATCTGGAAGTCACATCAACTGGGGCTATTTATTATTCGGATCTTGTGTCATCGAAGGAAAATTTCCGTGCTTTCAAGCAATTCTGCCATACCTATTATCATAATCAAGTATAAAGCTCAAATAGGTCCCTTAAGTTTAGTACAATCCGTGGTGCCTTACAGATGGACTAAATCGTTAGTCAGTCTGTAAGAGTCTTCATTTCTGCAGTTAAACCGGCTTATAATTTTGTTGTTTGTCTCCCGCATTGCCAAGGAGGGAAGTGGAATTTGTCTTTCCTACTCCTCCTTAGCGTTTCCCCGGGACTCGCCGAGGGTCAAACCTCGGTGTCTTCACTGGTGACCACTGTAGATCCTGGCTTACAGGAGTCACAGTGGTGGGAATGCGTGGTGGGATTAGACCCATAAAAAAAAAAAATTACACGTGGGGTGCCGGGTTAGAATTGCATCCCCCCATTTCCTCTCTTTGGTATCGTAAGAGGCGAAGCGAGAACAGGAAGACGGGCAGCAGCAGCAGCAGGCAGTTTCTTTTGGATTTATCTTCCACCTTTACTGCGATCCCCAAGCCGTCTGCCAAGCGTGGGGATTATGGCAACCCCTCCTTTCTAAGGGGGCAGGCCTTTGTTCATCAGTGGACATCTATCGGCTGCTAATGATGATGATGTTTCTCTGTGTAGGGCCACAGCGATGGCGGTGACGGTGATGTGTGGGCGCGTGGGCGCCATCGTGGGCAACGTGGTGTTCGGGGCCCTCGTGGACAAGCACTGCACTGTACCTATTTATATGTTCGGTACTTTCCTTATAAGTAAGTTACATTTATACTAAGTAAATAATTATTGATGAATCTGGCTGATATCGGCTCAGCGGCCAATCTTTTATAATTTCAACTATGTTCAACCAAGTAGGCAGGACATGTTATAGTACAGACTAATTGCACTTTTATTTTACTCTGACAATCCGATGCAGTGTCTTAAACGGGGCGAAGTAACAACTTTTTACATGCCCCTGCGACGCATAGACCATCCTGTCCGATGATCGAACTATTTGTTGGACTACTTGGATTAAACGTCTTTTTCTAGTTACTAAGGTAGTAAGTAGGTTCCTTGTGCAACGAACCTTCCAGGCAGGATCAACTGCAGTGCCAGATATTTTAGATATTCTGCCGCGACACAGTAGTGTTGCATTGCAGCTGGTGAAATTACCGGACACAATAGAATTATCGCTGAAACTACAATTTTCGAAATCGGATTATTTCAACACTTTAACACATAGGTCATAGTTGACGGGCCCGTTGGTCTAGTGCCCTGGCCGCTAGCCAATAGGTCGTGGGTTCGATTCCCACCTTGCGTCTCAGTGTTTCAAGTGCGTAACCTATTTTGGATAAAATTGTTTAGACGTTTTGTTTTAGCAAGAAGTTAAGTTTGTCAATTTGACGTGAATGTGTTTGAGATTTTTGGGGGCTCATGACCCTTACGACCCCTCTCGGACCACCACTGTGTTGGTTCTTATGATTTACACCAGGCACCCCAGTGCCCTTGAACCGGCCGATCTCTCTCATATCTCCCCGGGAACCTGTCGGAGTCTCCACCGTACTCGGTGGACGTCCAGGTCTCCACCCCAAACGTCCACTCTATGGGGTTTGAGGACGTTTGGGGAGTGATGATGATTTCTTATTCTAACACTTATTTATAAAATAAACCTTTGTCTGTTTCAGCGAGTGGGCTGCTGTGTATTATTCTGCCAAAGAGCACAAGACCTGAACGGCCGCAGTAAACTAGAATCTAGTGTTATATTTTTATATGAATAAAATAATTATAATCTGTACAAAACTTTGCATTTTAATTTATGCTCCTTCTATAACAGACCCGTGGAGTGCCGGGTTAGGATTGCATCCCCCTATCTCCTCTCGTTGGGTGTCGTAAGAGACGACTGAGCGAGAACAGGAAGACGGGCAGCAGCGTCTTTCTTTTGGATTTATCTCCCATATACTGCGATCCCAAGCCGTCTGCCAAGCGTGGGGATTATGGCAACCCCTCCCTTCCAAGGGGGAGGCCTTCGTTCAGCAGTGGACGTCTATCAGCTTCTAATGAATGATAATGAATGAATCAAACTCAAACTCAAAATATCTTTATTATGCATAGGCCTAACGAGGGCACTTACATATTGTCAACTTTTTTAGATCACAACGCGGCCTCTACTGAGAAGATCTGGCAAGAAACTCAGTGGGCTTATCATTTTTTAATATAAGTATGTATTTTTTTAATAATTTTTACAATAAATATTTCTTAAAGTTAGAGGCTTGCATGAGCATCGCAGTTTAAGCCCACGCAGCTTTATCCTCTAGGTAATCCGAGATTTTATAGTAGCCTTTTTTAGATAACCGGCTTTTAATAGTGCTTTTAAACTTATTTATTGGTAGGTCTCGGATATCCTGTGGCAGTTTGTTATAGAAACGGATACCTTGGCCCATGAACGAATTGCTAATTCTGTGGAGACGCGTGGAGTGTACAGCAAGATTGTGTTTGTTCCGGGTGTTTACATTATGATGGTCACTATTCTTTGCAAAGCACTTATGTTTTTCTTTACATACAACAAATTTTCATAAATATATTGTGATATAACCGTTAGAATATCTATTTCTTTAAATTTCTGCCTTAGTGTATCAGTAGGAGCTAGATTGTAAATAGATCTCACAGCTCTTTTCTGCAGAATAAAAATGGTGTTAAGATCTGCAGAAGATCCCCACAGCAATATGCCATAAGACATAATACTGTGAAAATAACTAAAATAAACAATTCTAGCGGTTTCAACATCAGTGACATATCTAATTTTCTTAACCGCATAAGCCGCCGAGCTTAGCCTACCCGACACTTTCTCAATATGTGGGTCCCATTGCAACTTGGCGTCAACAGTAATGCCCAAGAATACAGTTGAATTTACAGGGTCCAAAACAGCTCCATTGATATCAACATTGGTTTTCACCTGTCTGACATTAGGTGTTGTGAATTTTATGCATTTGGTTTTTCTTTAATTTAGTTTTAAATTACTGACATTAAACCAATGGACAGATACAGCATTGTTCACATCGTCATAATCTTGTAGACCACGCTTAATTTTAAACAAAAGCGAGGTGTCATCCGCGAACAATATAATCTTATAATTGTCCCCTGCAAAATAGGGTAAGTCATTAACATATATCAAAAATAGGAATGGGCCTAGTATAGCCCTGTGGTACACCCAACGTAACTTCAGATCCTGCAGATCTCATTCCGTTAATATTATCAACCTTCTGAATTGTATTACTCAGATATGAAGTCAGAAGATCGAGAGCTCTGTTCCTGATTCCGTAGTGGTGTAATTTCCTGACCAGCGTATCATGTTGTACGCAATCAAACGCCTTGGATAAGTCACAGAATACGCCAAGGGCATCCTGTTTCTTCTCCCAGGCGTCGTATATATTTCTTAATAATTCGACTCCTGCATCTGTCGTAGAACGATTCTTGGTAAATCTAAACTGTTTATCATGAAACAGATCATATTTGTTAAAATGGTCTAACATTTGAGCAATAATTTTTCAAAGATTTTACTTAATGTAGGTAATACCGAAATTGGCCTGAAATTCGTAGGCTCAGTGGTACTACCGGATTTAAACATAGGAATTAATTTACTCTGTTTCATAAGGTCAGGAAACACACCACTAGCGACACAACTATTGAATACTGCAGCTAATTGTGGTGCAATAAGATCAATGACAGATAAGACCATCTGAGTAGATACCCCCCCCCCCCCACAAGTCCGCGGTTTTTTTTAGATTTAGTTTTTTAAATGTGTTTACAATATCCTTAGTAGTAACGAAGGAGAATTCAATAGCAAAAAAATTTCAAACGCGGTCGCTACATCGAGATCCGCTGTTATGTCAGCATCGTTAATTTTCAAGTGAAAATCGCGATTACGCACAGTTGTTCTTCCAGTTTCGCTGTCTATAATGCTCCATGTAGTTTTAATTTTATTTTCAGGTTTTTTTATTTTGTTTTTCTAGTAAGGAACAGCTTTAGCTAAGGAACAGGCTCGTTTAAAGACCTTAGAGTATTTCTTAACATATTCTTTAAAGAGTGGAAAAGTGTTTGAAGATTTTTCATTATACAACTCATACAGTTTTCTCCTACTCTTAAGAATACCTACAGTTGCCCAATCATTAAATGACACACGATCATTAATTAATAAATAATAATAATAATAATAATAATAAGCCCGCAGGGCAGCTTGTGGCGAGCTGTTGGTGCGTAGCGACACCACGGACCCGAGTGCTCCAGAGAGTCGGTCAGGGCCCCCACCTCGGCGTGTCTTCGTCGGCCGAGTGGAACCCAAGGGGACCCGCAGGACTCTCAGCTCTGGCTTGCCTTAATTGGCCGTCCAGAGAGGAGTTGCTAGAGCTAAATGCTCCAGGGGTGGAAGTGTTAAAGGGCATAACGCCGCGAGTAACTTCGGAGAAAGCGCAGCACACCTCTCTACACCCCTGAGTCACTCACACCGGTGTTGCTCTCTGTCGTCATCGGACGATTATTTGGGGAGCCCATCTAGTGGGTGGCAAGCCACCACTTGCCACAACATAATTATGAATGTAATTATGGCAAGTGACCCCGGCCTTTGCAATAGCCTAGCTTCTAGCCCATCAAATGTTCAACAACATAGACTTATATAAGCTTTCCATATACTTACAATAGTTCCTACACCTGTCGAGGTCAACTGCCATTTTTTCACCATATTAGCAGTTGATCCCGGCAGGTATTCTACACACCATTTATTTCTTAAAAAGGGCCTCTACGTGTTGGATCCGTCCCCACGCAAGCCTCTAAAATGACCGGGTATATAACCCGTGATAAATATTTAAATAAACGATAATAATAATATCTTGAGACAATCCACACACGGTCATCCGATCCCAAACTAGGCAGAGCCTGTACTATGATTGGAATCTAACTTATTTATTATTTCTTTGTGGACTGGTTTCATATTAGTAAATATATTATCAATACAAGTTGCACTAATAGAGGTTATCCTAGTAGGTTCAAAGAAAATGTTGTACAAATTATAAGATTTAAGTAGTGTCATAAATTTACCAGTTACATTGCTATTTTCCAGTAAATTTATGTAAGTCTCCACAGATAATAATATTTTTATTAAAGATGAAATTTAAATTCGAATCATTTTTACTCTGCTGAACGAGCTAGCAACCTGGTGATTGTTGAAATTGAACATGAACTGGTCACTAACCAATTAGCCAATTTAGCCAATGTTCTGTTACACAAAAAATATCTATGTTCTGACCATTCATAAATAATTCAATTTCCGAATGTTATAACCACAGATAGCGCCTTAAACATTAGTTTAGCAAATACGATATAACAGTATTAGCTATTTAATAAGCAACATTGCTATGTTCCTGTGTGAAAGGCAACTCTATCAAATATCATATCTGGTGAAATTAGATGGCGTAAAGCAAAAATAATTTATTTCAAATAGGCTTAACGCAAGCACTTTTGAAAGGCAATTTAAAAAAAAAAACTACCACTGGCTCACAACGCGGCCTCAACTGAGAAGATCCGGCAAGAAATTCAGCGGGCTTGTCATTTTTTCACTTTTATTTTAAACAGTTTGTCATGTTGCAATTATGTAGATCAGGGCGACAGTGTGTCTTGCCGTTCAAAATATCAAGTAGGAGAAAAAAATAATAATATGCCGAACGTACAACAAACTAAAAGGCCAAAGGGATAGTAGTCGGGCCAGTCCCCCCAAGCAGCACCCGCGCACGAATTGACTCGAGCAGCGGTCATATCTAATGACGGTGACGAGCGGAGTCCAGGCAAGCGTGTCTCCGACCATCTGGCTAACATGTTTCTGTTCTTGGTGGCTATAAATTTGGGCCCGGTATTCCCGGAACGCACTTCGACCCAGTTGGATCCATTGTGCATGCCCTAGCCCTTACTCTGTTGCTGGCGTATCGAAGAGCTCCCTCAGGTACGCAACGATCGCGCCAGCTTGGAGCTGTACATAATCATTTGGTGTAGGATAGGCTACTCCCAGATGATTCAACCTACGTCTCGCAAGAGCGTCGCAGCCACACAATATGTGTCGCATTGACTCTTTTTCATCTTCGCAGAATCTGCAAATGTCACTAGTACTTAGCCTCATTCTGTGTAGATGCTCGTTGGTGCCAAAATGTCCCGTAAGTGCACCCATCAGGTGCCTTATTTGTGATCTGTTTAGGTTCAATAATTTGACCCCACAGTCCACCCTTCCGCTAGAGAACGCTTTGGAGTGGTTAAGGCCTGACGCTGCCCTCCATTCCTTCATGTGTTCGTTTCTAGCATGTGCATACAATGCTTGGTGATATGTTCCATACGGAATCCCCACAAATGGTTCGGGGCCAACCAAATGTCTCTGTGAGCCGGCCCTCGCTAATCTATCTGCCTTCTCATTGCCCTCGACGCCTTCATGTCCAGGTACCCAGATAAGGCTGACATTGTTGTGTCTTCCCAGGTTGTTCAAGCCTGTAACACCTTCTTTGACCAGTTTAGAAGCAACTCTGAAGGAATTCAGAGCCTTCAGAGCTGCCTGACTGTCGCTGAGAATGCGAATGGTTTTACCCTTGACATTTCTCCTTTGCATTTCTTTGATGCTGGCAATTATGGCATAGGTTTCCGCTTGGAATACCGATGCATATTGCCCCATGCTGTGACTGATACTACAGTCCTTGGAATAAATCCCTGCCCCTGTACCTGACTCCATTTTGGAACCGTCAGTGTACCATACGAGGTGAGTTCCACCAACCGGTTTGAGTCCCCTCGTCCACTCTTCTCTGGATGGTATATGTACTCGGTACCTCTTGTTAAACATGTACACTGGATTTATCCTATCACAGGGCATGTCCATTAGATCATCCAGTTCTTTCACGGGATACAATAAAGTATGTTTTGTACAGGGCTTGCTACGATTCCAAACTCCTGCTTTTGCAAGTCTGTATAGCGACTTTCTTGCCTCTATTTGTATATAAGTGTGAAGTGGGGTTAGTCCCAGTAACCACTCAAGAGCCAGTGTAGGCGTTGTTTTGAAGGCACCCGTAATTGCCATGCAAACTACTCTTTGTACCTTCCTAAGAGAATCCTTGCAGATCCTTAGTTTGGTCCTAGGCCACCATACAGCGCTGCCATATGTGAGAATAGGCCTCACCATCGTAGTATATAACCAATACATTACCTTTGGTTTGAGTCCCCAAGTTTTGCCATACGCAGAACGGCACATATTGATGACACGTAAGGCCTTTTTTGTTATGTTTTCAACATGACCACGCCACGTTAGTTTACTATCGAGAGTTACCCCAAGATATTTTACTTCCGTAGCCCATTTTAGTTTGGTGCCGTACATTTCTGGGTCTCTAAGGCCCTCTAATCGTCTTTTCCTCGTGAACGGCACTATAACCGTTTTGCTTGGATTTATGGAAAGGTTATTGTCTTTACACCATCTTTCCACCCTAACCAAAGCACCCTGCAGCAAATCCGTTACTACGTTTGGAAATTTGCCATTTACCTGTATGACTATATCATCTGCATAGCCTACAGCTTGAAATGGTCCACTGTTTAGTTCCACTAACAACGAATCCACCACTAGACTCCACAGTAATGGGGATAGTACGCCTCCCTGTGGACATCCTTTAGTTGCCTTTACGGTAACCATATCACCTAATAAACTAGTTTTAATGACACGTTCCTGTAGCATAGTGCTGATCCATTTAACAATTGTCGCATCTATGCCATGATTTTGTGCTGAAGTTCTTATTGAAGCGAAGGTTGTTCGATCGAACGCCCCCTCAATATCCAGAAACGCTCCAGCACAGATTTCTTTTGTCTCCAATGCATGTTCTGCTCGGTTGACCACATAGTGCAATGCCGTATCCGTGGACTTACCCGGTTGGTACGCGCATTGCATGTCATGGAGCGGTCGTCTCCTTAGTGGGCCATCTCTTATATACCTGTCTATCATCTTCTCCAAAGTCTTCAAGAAGAATGAAGTAAGACTGATAGGGCGATAGGATTTGGCATCTTCATAGTTTTCCTTTCCTGGTTTGGGATTGAAGATTACTTTTGCCTGCCTCCAGGCTGATGGGACATGTCCAAAGGCTAGGCATGCCCTGTACAATCTGCACAAGTGAGGTATAAGAATACATTTTCCCTCCTGTAGCAAGATGGGGTATATATCGTCAGGTCCTGGTGATTTATACGGATTGAAGCTGTTGATTGCCCATCTTACCTTATCTGCGTCAACGACTTTCTTTGCTATACGCCAGTCGTCTTTGGAAGTTTTTGCAATTTGTTCTTCCATGGTGATAACATTATCAGTTACATTTTGTATCTCAACTGAGTCCAGGAAGTGCCTTCTTAGCATATGCGTAAGAGTTTCTTTCCCAGTTACAGTGAGCTTACCTTGGTCATTCCGGATAGATGTAAGTGGATTGACCTTTGCAGAGCTCATTGCTTTACTGAGCCTCATACCCTCTGGAAGGCTATTGATGCTACTGCAATGAGATCTCCATGATCTCCGCTTCGCCTTGCGCACTTCCTTACTATAGTGCGTAAGAGCTTCGGCATTTACCGTAAAGTCATTATTTGACTTCGCCCATTTGAAAACACGTCGCGTCTCCTGCCTTAGATTCTCAAGGGCAGGTGACCACCACGGCTCCTTTTGCGTCGCCGCCTCTTTCTCCGGGCAGTTCTTGATCCAGCTGGCCTTAACTGCCTGGGTAATTCTGTCAGACTCAAACTCGATGTCTATGATTGAGTTGAGTCGCTCCGTAGGATCCCCAAGGTGTTCCTTAAGGTCTCTCCTGAAAGATTCCCAATCGGTTCTCCTTGGGTTCCTCCTTCGTACCTTGCCATAATTATTGGAAGTTACATACCTAAAGCAGATGTATTTGTGGTCAGATAAACTGACCTCTTCCGACACATGCCAATTACGGATCGCTTTACTCGCTCTATTGGATGCAAGCGTTATATCAATGACCTCCGCCCTGCGTCTATTCACAAAGGTTGGTCTATTGCCTTTATTTAAAATTTGTAAGGGTGAGCATACCAGAAAGTCCAGAATAGTGCTTCCCCTCTTTTGTTGTTGTCTGTGCTACCCCAGGCAACGTGGTGAGCGTTTGCGTCGCATCCTATGATGAGGTCGTCGCGAGCGCAATTATTAACCAGGTCTTGCAGCAGTGCTGATACCGGGTCCTCATTCTCATAGGGTAGGTAAGCAGAAGATAGAATAGTATCTTTACTGCCCCCTCCCGTTAACCCCTTAATCCTCACAGTAGTGAGGTCTCTGGAGCAGAAGTCATATAGAGGCATTGCCATTATGCCATTCCTGACAAAGATACAGGTCCTCATATTATTTGTGGGGCATCTATAGAAGAGCTGTCCTCCACGAACGTTTAGACCTCTGATGACGCCCTTGTACAGATAAGGTTCCTGTATGAGAGCGACATCATATTTATCCATATTAAGCGACCGGCAGAGTACTGCCGTAGCCGCCTTGCTGTGATGTAGATTAATTTGTATACATCTTAGATAACCCATTGGTGAAGGAACACCAATGGACTGATCACGCCTGCCTGTCTTTTCAATGGCTCCAGGCTTGCTTCTGCGCGTTTGCGCTGTACTGGTTGTGGCCCTTCCCAGCAGCGTCACTGTCCTGAAACCGGGCTCTGACGAGCCTTCTCCAGTAACTGCTCCGCCAGCCAAAGTCAGGGCCAAACCTTTCTTTGCCGGCTCAGTTTTACCACCTTGAGCCCCTCGGGTCAGAGTTCCGGTCCCATTCCTGTTCCCAGGCACTACCGACACACCAGGTCCCGCAGTAGCTCCATCGGCCGGCAAGTTATTGGTTGTGGCCCTTCCCAGCAGCATTGCTGTCCTGAAACCAGGCTCTGACGAGCCTTCTCCAGTGTCAGCTCCGCCAGCCGAAGTCAGGGCCAGACCTTTCCTTGCCGGCTCAGTTTTGCCACCTTGAGCCCCTCGGGTCAGAGTTCCGGTCCCATTCCTGTTCCCAGTCACTACCGACACACCAGGTCCCGCAGTAGTTCCACCGGCCGGAATATTTTTAGAGCAACCCTTGGAAGGGCTACCCCCGTCATCCCTAGGGACAGTGCGCGGTTTCTTGTGCGAATCCATGCAAATATTGTTCGTAACTTCATTTCACTGACTCCCCACCCTCCACGGTGCCCGCACCTTTGGGGATGCTTCTCTAAGCACCAGGGCTATCAGTGAAATATAGTCCTCCCAAGTGAGTTGTCCACGAGTCCACACAACGTTCGCCTGTGCAGCGCCGCGCCGCGCCCTCGGCTCACATTGCTGACTGTGGACCCCATCACCCAAGAAGACTAGCCGGCTGGTCTTAAGGACCACCAACAGCCGATTGATTGCGACCGGCTCAGTCGCAACCGCCCGTGTTATAGGAGTCCGGGACCGAAGAGTCGTGTTGCCGCATGGGACCGCGTCCGCAGGCCCACTGTGCAGCTCATCCTCCAGGCCTCCCTTCCCCCTCACCGCGCACGGCAAAAACACGCGGGAGGTCTTACCTACTTCCTACCATCTGCTGGTTTGTTGAGATGGTAGGACCGCAACGCCCAACCTCATGACGCCGCAGTATCGAATAAATATATACTTAAACATACATATGCTTATAAACATACACATATACTGAGACGCATAAACTTACAAACACGAATATATACATACATAGCGGGATTTAAATATACATACTATATAATATAATACATATATATATATACATCCTATATAAATATGAGGCGGGGATGCGGGATGGGAAAGGTATAGGGTGAAAGAATTATTCGCCCAACGATTTTTTGTTGCGTTTGTTTCTGAGGGAATCAAACCAATAACAGGCGGCAACCTCGGGAAGGCTAGATCATCGGGCTTGCCCTGGAGATCAATCACGACTGTTGCGCTCCCTCCAAGACCATTTGCCAAATTACACACGGGAGTAGTGTGTAAAGTAGGCAAGCAGCTAGTGCATTAGAAAGGGAAAGGAAACTAAGCAAGCATAGGAAAGCAAGCAAAGCATGCCCTAGCCACTTACCCGCCCTGGCTAACATGTTAGTTTTCTCGTCATTAAGTAGCTTTTAAAATGATGCTGATTGTAAACTGGGATTGATGAAGGTAAGCCAAATAAAATATAACTGGGCTTATTTTATTTAAATTATTAATATCTCTCAGTGTGCTGTTATTACTATATCTCTACGTTTCTTCTTTTTCTTTCATGTGCCATCTCCATCCTGGAGGTCGGCGACCATTTGTTGTCTCCCTGTCAGCAGTCATGCGAATTAATTAATTTGTCCGTGTCTTCCACCTTCAACCAGACATAATGTATAATCTATGAACCAGTCTCTTATGTTTCCAGTCCATGACATTCTTCTTCTACCCGGCCCTCATTTTCCTTCAATTTTGCAAAATTAAAATTATATTTTTTAATTTTCCTTTACGTTTTAAATGTTTAGTATTTTCATTAAACCAAAAGAAATATAATGGTTTTTTACATTTTTTTCTGTAGGCTATAGAGCTATAGGATTTTTTTTGCTACAAAAACATCATCAAAAACTCGTCACCGCTTTCTACAAATAGCAGCGTTTTCCCTGAAAGAAAACGCATATTAAAATACTTACCTTATTCAAAGCTTATTATGAGAGCGGCACTTCCTGTTTCCCGTCGACTTTGCTCCTATTGGTCAACTTTCTTGTGATTTGACCGGAAATAGCATCACCATGGCAGGCGAGGGCAGCAAGGGTTTGTTAAATATGCCCGCTCGCCCCGCTCTTGTTCATTGTGTCGAAGAATTACCAGGCAGGATTAAAAGTTAAGCTTTGAATAAGGTAAGTATTTTAATATGCGTTTTCTTTCAGGGAAAACGCTGTTATTAAATTACTGTACCGTTATTCAAAGCTTATTATGAGACGTGTTTGTTTTCGCCTGGTGATGCCAGTATACATGACGCCAATGTGATTGTGATACATAGATGTATTGTAATATCCATGTGTGAATTTTAAATAGAAATGCAATAAATTGCCTACTTATATATCTACATAGTCTGCTACGAATTTCTTTTAGAAATGGGTAGCAAAGATAAGAGAACTGTATCTCAACCATTCCAATCAATGTTATGGGCAATTGATAATCAATAATTATTTATATGCGATGTACTTTTGACTTCGATTTTATAAAACTGTCTAAAATGTATTAAAGACCTCCAATTTCCAGGAGGTAGCTAGTATCAAAAACTTAACTATGCTTGTAGCGCATGATAGCTAACTATTTAAGCTAGATTATGTTGGTAATTTTAGTCTTTTTAAAACCAATCAACGGCAGCTATCGTAACTGGAATATACAAACAATTTGTTTTTGGTATTTAACGCGGATGCTTTAAGCGCAAATCAAATTTTATTTTAACGCTGCAGGCGTTGCAAGCAGGTGGTTTTCCGATTAACGCAATTCCAGGACGCGACTATGAATTACATCCTACCAGGTGCTGTTGCAATGTTTAGCTAAGCTACTGCATGAAAATTATCCTTGGACAGGAAATTCACTAAATCATATCCTATTTAAAAGACTCTTGAGGATTTACAAGTATAATCGATATAAGAACATATCGTGACAAGAAATTACCAGTAAAAAACTGGACTGATCAGTAGGACTGTACAATCGTCAGACAAATGATTTAGGCCAAATAATGTTAAATGACAATTGTCTACTTATGTTTATTATGTATTTATGTATGAATCTGCTATAAAACTGTCCGAAATGATGCCAATACTTTAAATTAGATTAGAAAAAGTCGGCACAGATTTTACAGACTAGGTTCTGGTACTATGTGAATTTCAATGTATATATGTTTTAGATTGCAAAGTCAAGTCCTTTACATTTCGACTTTCAGGATCACGTTGTATGTTAATAGATAGTATGCCCACCTGTTGTTACGTTGTAACAACGTAGAATCATTAAATTGTAAAATAAAAAACGTTACGAACAAACAACCGCAATACCATATTTCTATTATCGTACGGAAGCCGCGCGACGCAACTAGTATTAGCGCTCACAGCGCCATATATGGCAATGTTCTGTGTCAACATCGGAAACAATTTTCTAGAAATCATGTTTACAATTCGCACACCTTCAGCGTCGAGATACTTCGATGGATGCTCCCTCTCGCTCGGAAGCATCATTGTTTTCTATTTCCTATCTCCGTCGCACATGCTATGTTTTCGAATAGAAGGAATGGATTCGGAATTTCATTCTCGATCGCGTCGTCCGCGCGGTAGGTTATCGGCGGAATATATATTTGGGTAGATGACCCGGGAAGCGGTCATTATTATGTTTATTCGTTGTTCTGTGTAGTGTTGAAGTACAAAATGTGACCTAATTGTGTTTGTGATGTAAAAAGGCGGTTGGAACCCCCTGGTAAGTTCATACAATTATCCAAATTATTTAATTTTCATGTTAGGTAATTCAGTTACAGCCTAGCGAGTAATATCTTCAACCTTTTAATAGTATTGCTATTTTTTATTTCTTAATTTCATTTCTTCAATGTACTGAATGTGACAGGATGTTTTAATGTCAATCAATTATAACCTCATTTATTTATTCATCCCAATAACTCTTATATACGTTTCGACACGGTATTTTCCTTATAAAATTCCTATATCTTAATATTAAAGCTCAATCAGTTTTAGCCATCACAAGAATCAGGTGAAATATAGTCTCAATAATTAATTCCATTGTGTAGTCTATGCCAGTAATCTTAACCTATATTCTAATGAGTAATTATTATTTTAGAATATCCAATTAGTTTAAACCCCATATATCAGTTCATACTTGCAGGTATAATCATTGTGTTTTCATAATTAGTAGTCTAATAGAATTTTCCAGAGTAAAAATTGTTTACAAGTTTGTCATTGTAAATTAAACTTATAGTCTTGAATTTCTAATGTGTGCATTGTTGTATAAGAATGTCTTAATTTTCCTTTAAGTGTTAAAGTCAACTGTAATGTAGTTGCTTACATAAATTATTCTTTATTCTATTAGTTCATCACACAGCTGGGAGATATATTTAGTTTTGTTATTATAAGGGAAAGTACCGGGGAAATAAATATTAAAAGTCTTTGTTCCTACTATATGTTTTTATTATAATTGCTAATGTAAATGTAATATTTTCTTTGTTCTGCATGGCGTTGTGGAATGGTGATTATCCGGCATATAAAACATTGGGGATTTGATTCTGGGTTGGGTAAAAATATTTCATTTAAATATTTAATTTCTTTAAATTACATTCACCACTCCATTCCGCATAATGTTTAATTGTTTTGCGAAAGATACCGACGCCCATATCTGGTCACACTAGTGCCAGGGCATCGGATCTTTCGCGCTACAGAAGATGTTTCGTCGCGTTCCAGGATTGGGGGGGCACCGCTAGGATTGCACCGCTAGGAGTGCACCGCTAGGGTTGCACCGCTAGGGGTTCACCGTTCCCCGTTGAAATTCACCGTTGGGAGTTCCCCGTTTGGAGTTCACTGTTGGGACTACACCGTGCCCGCTTGGAGTTCCCCGTTACACCGTTCACCGTTGGGACTCCACCGTTCACCGTACAGATTGACTGTACAAGCGGCGACGCTTCAGGCTGCACTGTATCACTCGAGCCACCGGTGCCCTTCAAGTAACCGAGTGTCGGCTGAAGGCACTACCGAAGACCCCCAAGCGTCGAGGACTCGGACGGCCAAAAGTTAAGCCCTGCACTATTTTATTGTTCCGACCAGATAACTTCCCTGTGCCGCGAATCCACACCCGTGTGTTTGACTTTATTTTAGAGACCTTAGAGATTGGTTCTAGTGCGATTTTTTAGAGACTATAGAGTTTCAATTTTATTAGTGAAAATTTAACTTCCTGCCGGGTTAACATATTTTTTTTTATTGTCGATTCAATAAACAACTTGTAATTTTACTTGTTGTACTTATTTCTTGTACCTAGCCGTCAGGCAAACGTAACAGTGACGTCCAACGTTACTGTTCACGTAACACTGTACGTCCAGTAAGACTAAGGTTGTGAGATATGAATCAAAACTCGTTCAAGAAACGAGTCTACTCCCCAGAATACTTCAGCGATTAAGTATGTGTTAACCCACACAGTATGTTTACCTTATAACCATATACTCAAAGATTTAAACATAGATGATATTTTATGGTATACCTGCTCTGAAGTCCCGAAAATATTTATTGTAAATATTAATTTATGGACTTAGGTAAGTACTCAGTCTGTACTACTATCTCAAAAAAATGATCTGTCAATAGAATCTGTTTCTAAATGGATATTGAAAATAATCAATAAAATTTGATTTGTATTTGATTAATATTTCGTAGCGTACTTTATCTGGTATGTACATACTTATAATCCGTAAGTGAATGGGTGAGCCCCCCCCCCCGTCTTTGCGGAGGTAAAGGAAACTTTTTGTCATAAAATCGAAATTGCAAGGGATAATAATCAGGATTGCTAACATTTCTTTCTGTTACAAATGTCCTGACATTGATCGGGATTTAAATTACACGCTTTTGTCTACCAAAATTGTGTCAGGAGTGAATTTCTGGCTGATAAAAATGCATGCGATGCAGTGTTGCTACAATTTCGGGTAAGTGGTTTACTTACCATACAATACAATTGAGTTTTCTAATATTATGGAAACTCCTGGATAATTCTTTTAGGCATTATCATTGATTGCATTATGTTATTATAGGTCCTCAAAACTTCCTTTGATTAATTGCTAAACAGCTATTATAATTGTAAGATTACATACTTTCCTTTTTTGTAATGAGGTAATAGTATAGAAAAACAAATGTTGGTTTTCGAATAAACTTGAAGGAAGGACTAAAGAGACCAGGAATGGCACTTGGGGCGGCCCTTCCCTCCATTATTTGTAGGAGTTTCTTACAATATTCTGTACAAAACTTCGGTAGACTTATAGTAGTTTCTGCTTGGTGGGTCCTGATATACCAAGACTGTCAAGAGAGGGGACCAAGAGTAAGATCCAAGACGTGACTGCGAGCCATAATTATGCAATGAATCCTCATTAAGAAGTATACATATATTAATATATGTTAAATATTCATGTTCATACAATCACGTATGTACTATTTGGAATAGCAAATATACATACATCCTTCATCTTAAAGTAAATCTCTGTGTTCCATCCCCCACGAGAGTGGGTCATATTCTGTGCAAGCTCTTCGAAACAGAGGTCAATAATAAGACGGACGATGTGCCAAGTGATGGCACATAAGTTAAAGTATCTAGGCTGAATTTATTCTTAAATAAGAGGTGAATGCAACTGTGCAGAGCAGCAATGCCTTTATCCGTCCTGCAAAGGACTGTTTAATATATCAGGCCAATCCACACTCATTCGTTTGATCCCAACCTAGACAGAGTCTGTACAATGGTAACCAGACAACTGATACAAAATACATATTTATAGACTTTTCATACTTATATCGATAAACATCACACACTTGGTGGGAATAGAACCCGACGATAGCAGCCCGAGAATCTCACCATTAGAGCAACGAGCCCGTCAAATTATTATGTTAAAATAGACTTAGCAAACAACTTTAAGACATTTTGAATGTCCCTGATATTCAAAATGATCCTGAAAATCAGGTACCTACGTGCTTTTTTCACGAGCTGCTATTTGTATACCATCCCTGCGAAGGAGGTTAAGTCTATGTGTACCAACCCTGCGGGGGTGAGTAATAAATTATTTAGTCCCTGCAAAGGAAAATATCATTATCATCATCATTAGCAGCCGATATACGTCCACAGCTGAATAAAGGCCTCTCCCTTAGAAGGGAGGGGTTTCCATAATCCCCACACTTGGCAGACGGCTTGGGGATCAATAAAGGACAATATGCTGATGGTGAAATAGACTTCAGCCAACCATTTTTAAATTAACTAGGTTGTCAAAATTGATTCCAAATCCAGATGAGCAACCATTTATGTACCATCCCTGCGAGGGAGGTTAAGTCTTCGTGTACCCACCCTGCGGGGGTGGGTAGTAAATGGTTTAGTCCCTGCAAAGGAAAGTACGCTGATGGTGAAATAGACTTTCAGCCAACCATTTTCAAATTGACAAGGTTGTCAAAATGGATTCCAAAAACCAGATGTGCTCTCATGATGAGCAACAATATATATATATATACCGTCCCCGCGAGGGAGGTTAATTATTTGTATACCCACCCTGCGAGGGTGGGGTATATTTTATGCGATGATACGATGAAGTGGACTTCATTATCTGAAAACCAGGTGCTTACCCTCTCGAGAAGCCACTGTACATGTCCCCCCTTCTTTGGTTATTTATTTGTATACCCAACCTGCGAGGGTGGATAATAACTTGTGCCATGGGATAGCACTATATACTTATTGTAACCATAATGGGTTAGCCAGATTTGTGAATTTCGTGTAGGGTAGAACATATATTGCCTACGCCATCGGCTTTCTTGAACACGTTGTGTGTGTGGTTATATTATGTTTATAATTGAACACTTTTATGAATCAAGGTGGAATATTAATCTTTTGGTTACCATGATAGCTTCTCTACGTTACTTGATACTCTCAGCAATGTGTCCTTTGAACAGTTTCTTATAAATATTTTTATTTATTTATTACTAAAATTGTATTTTATTTTACTATTTTACATAGAATATACATTAACGTAATTGTATTTAACTCGCAATTGTAATATTTTCACATTCCGGCACACAGACCATATCTGTAATAAACTACTTAGCCCACGCAGGAAGATTACGAAAACTGTCCAGCAGGCTATTTTTTGTTTTAAGACACAATAAAAAAATAAAAATGGACGCAATGGTGCGTCTGTTTAACTGGGATACTAATTAACTGAACTCGCTTGTTTGCTGTCTTTCACGTTGATAATAGAGTCACTATCTCACTGTTCAGGTTTTCGTAAATTGACAGTATTGCTACTGTCTGCATAATAATGTGGTTTAAAGAAATATTCATTCTGAAAAAAAGCTTAGAACTAACTGTAAGAAATGTATTATCATCGTAGGACTTTGCTACAAAATAATTCAGCAAATGTTTAAAACTGCGGGTAGATTGTAAAGAAAATAATTTGCATTATTAATATGATTTATGGGTCGTTTACTAAGAGTCGTTTTTTATCCACTTAGAAATCTCGTACGTACAAATTACCAGCAATAAACTTTACGAAAAATATCATATCTGCACAAGTATTAAAAACTAAGTTTCGAGTTTCAAAATAAAATTGTCGGTAGACTGAATGGAAAATAATTATTTATAAAAATATTGCTTACATAGCCCAATTTACTTTCACTATATTCAAACCACAAAATATTCATTAGTATAAAACATTTCATTAGGAACAAAGAAACAAAACGAACGGCAAAAACCGTTAAAATGTTTTTACTCACTGTTTGCTTGGCTTCCAACTATTTGTAACAACTATTGTTGTTCAATATTTTATTCCTTTGGAATTATTTAGAATTTGATTTGAATTCCATAAATAGTTGTAATATTGTAGCCTCGGACAGGTGTCCGTGACGGGAAATAAGACGCCAATGAACAAGAGCGGGGCGAACGGGCATATTTAACAAACCCTTGCTGCCCTCGCCTGCCATGGTGATGCTATTTCCGGTCAAATCACAAGAAAGTTGACCAATAGGAGCAAAGTCGACGGGAAACAGGAAGTGCCGCTCTCATAATAAGCTTTGAATAACGGTACAGTAATTTAATCCTACAATTATTTTCAGGAAATACTTATACAAAATACACATGAAAATAAACTGTAGGCTCTGAATTATTCAGAGATTTTGCAATATAAGAACACGAAATTAGGATATTACCTTCAGATTTTTTTGTCGGCATATAGTTCACGGACGTTTCTACTGACTTGCGCATGTAACAAGTTTTGTGTTGAGAATTTTGCTCATTAAGGCTGGTCTGTTTTTAAGTAGTTCTAATTATGTTTTTGGTGTCCACCCTCGATCAATAATACGATTAACTAATCGTATAATCCATAATATCCATCGATTAATAATCCGCCTTCAGATGTGAGTTAAAATTTCCTCAAACCTCCACTAGGTTTGAGGAAATTTTAAATAGACCAATTTTGGGTGGTTCATTGAGTCCAAGGCCAAAGTAGCTGCAAGGAAGCTGGTTGTCCTTGCAAAGGTCCGGCGGTACTTCACACCGGAACAGCTTCTGATGTTGTATAGAGCGCAAGTCCACTCGTGTTTGGAGTATGGTAGTCATATATGGGCCGGTGCTGTAAAATGCCATCCAGCTGCTTTGGACTCAGTGGAGAGGCGCGCTAAGCGGCTGATTGATGATACTGGGTTAGTAGACGCCAATCTATAAAGCCCTAGAGCTCAGGCGTAAAGGAGCCAGCCTCTCGGTATTCTACAGGATGCATTTTGGAGAGTGTGCGCAGGAATTGCATGACTTGATTCCACGATCCCCCTTCTATCATCGGACGTCGAGACGCACTGCGCATACTTGCCCTTATGTGGTGAAAGTGCCTTCAGTCCGGACTAAACGATTTGCCTCTTCGTTTATAATAAGGACAGCTAAGGATTGGAACAGTTTTCCTGCGTTGGTTTTCCCGCCCGATTGTAATTTGGGTGTCTTCAAGGCTAGAGTGTATTCACTCTTAATAAGCTAGTGTGCTTTACCATCTTCGATTGCGTCGCCACTTTCCATCAGGTGGGTCTGCAGTCAAACACTAGCATAAGTTGATTAAAAGAAAACACTAACAAGACACTATAGTACACTAGAACTTATAAACACTATTATACAAAGCATTTGAAGATACGAAATAGGAACTCTATGTAACAAAACGTGCATTCTTATATTCATATTTTCTTGTCCATTTTTCGAGTCGTCACACTTAATCTAGTATTTACAAATAATAAATAGAAGGTTTCCACAAACGTCACACATGGTCACACCTCATCAATATTGACACGTGACTGTTACAACCACCGGTACAGTGGAGTGAAAATCATGGCGCAACTACGTTTTTTTAAATGTAATCTATTTAAGTTTGCATAAAAACAAAAGCATTACACGAGTGTCGTCTGTACTAACAATGTTCACGTTAACGTGTATGGTATATTTTTTCAAAGCTGGGTTCTGCAGCCGAATAATAGCATCGGGTCCTACAGGGCATAGCGTAGCATCATCATCATCATCACCAGCCAAAAGCCGTCGACTGCGGAACATCAGGCCTCCCCCTTCGAACGCCACAATAGGCTAGAATTGGCTACTTGCATCCACCAGTTACCTGCGACGCGTACTATGTCGTCTGTCCGCCTAGTGGGAGGCCTGCCTACGCTGCGCCTTTCGGCTCGTGGTCGCCACTTGAGAACATTTCTTCCTCAACGTTTATCGGTTCTTCGAGCGATGTCTGCCCATTGCCACTTCAACTTGCAGATTCTGAGAGCTATGTCGATAATCTTAGTTTTTCGGCTAATCTCAACATTTGTCTGAGCTTCTCTAAAAGGCCAGCAGTTAAGGACCACGTCTCAGTACCATATGTACGGGAACACACCCTGGTTAAAAACCTTCGTCTTTAGGCATTGCGGTATTTCGGGCGAGAAGACATCGCGTACTTTCCCGAACGATGCCCATCCGAGTTGGATCCTTCGGGTGACCTCTTTCCGCGTAGCGCTTTAGTGAAGAGACGGCGGCTGTGCTAAAGGGAGGATCCTCCGACCGAGCGAGGTGTGATGCTCGGCCAGGGCCGAAGCCTCCGACAGTTGTTGTCGGGATGTTGTATATATTCTCAACGTTTGAGAAACTTTGCTTGCGAGATTCAGGATTCGGAGGTGGTGCCATCTATCACGTTGTATGTGATGCTACTTGCTTCTCATCGCGTCGCTGTACCACATGTGGCACCATCTGGTCATGTCGAGTCGCCACAGCGCATAATTCGATAATTTCATGAGCAAACTAGCAGTTCCGATTATCAGTTGTTGAAGAAATTCTTTTAAGTGGGTCTATTGAATTAAAATAAAATTAGAAATTAGATCAGATTATTTGCCGAAGTTTTTGTTATATTATACAGGGTGTAAGGGACATCGTACCGAAAACTGATACTAGGGATCCAGTACATGATTCTGAACACTCTAGTGTTGAAATTTTTCATCGGCTTTTTCATGAAGTTCCAAAAAAATAACCCACTTTTTTAAATAAAATTAGTATAATGTCATTATTGGTATAATAATAAAGCATAATTTTAATTTAAAACCAATAAATTACTTATTTGTGGAAAATTTATTTATTGTAATTAATCTATTCTTACGGATTATATCGCGATTTATTTCAATTTTCCCGACGTTTCGAATGCTTTGCAGCACCCATGGTCACGGGCGGACTGAGATGTTGAACGTCCCTGCGCTCTATTTATACAGTCATAATTTTCGGTGTACCCTCAGTTATTGTTGTTGTTTTTATTGATGTACCCTCAATTCTTATTGGTTATTATTGTTGTTGGTCCGACCTACGCAGTAAGAGCTTACAGTATCTTGACGCCGTGCAGTGTTTTGTCTGGTTTTGGATTTAATTATATTTATCACAGGATCCCAAGCTGGTGGTAACACCCAACCATCTTCTCTATTGAAATTAGGATGTTTTTTGATTTCAATAGCCTCACGAATCATCCTTGGTCGGAAACGGTGTTCTTTTGCGAGGATTTGTGGTTTATCAAATCTGATATAATGGCGGGTGCGATCCTGAACGTGTTCACAGACTGCAGATTTTGTACAGCGTCGGTGTTTCACATCAGCTATGTGCTCTTTAACGCGAGTTTTTATTGCACGCTTTGTTTGCCCAATGTAGGAAAGCCCACAGTCACAGTCGAGTTTATAAACTCCTGCATCTTGTAAAGGTATATGGCATTTGACAGGTGGTAAATATTGACTAATCTTCTTTGGTGGCTTATAATAAGTTTTGATTGAAGCCCGCTTTAAGATGTAGCCAATCTTGTCAGTAACCCCTCTAACATATGGTAGGACAGCAGGCTGACGCTCCACTGTGGCTGGTTTGACACGTTCACTATGATGGCGGCGCGGGATCCGGAGCTTGTTGTCACGCAGTACTTGCTTGACATGTTGAAGCTCAGCGCTCAGATGGTCATCATCACAGATTCCGCGTGCTCTTTGAAACAAAGATTTACCCACTGTAGCTAGCTGTGTTGGGGGATGATGAGACTCACCATTCAAGTACCTATCTGTATGGGTTGGTTTTCTGTACACAGTATGGCCCAAGGTATTATTAGGATTCCGCATTACTAATACATCCAAAAAGGCCAATGAGTTATTTAACTCCAACTCCATTGTGAATTTAATTTTTGGATTGATGGAGTTAAGATGGTCCAGGAATATTGTTACTTTATCAGATGGTAATATTGTGAAGGTATCGTCTACGTATCGCTTGTAGAATCTCGGAGTAACAGGTGAAGTTCTGAGGGCTGTCTCCTCAAAGTCTTCCATGAAAATGTCAGCTACTACGGGAGATACAGGTGAGCCCATAGCTACTCCATCTACTTGCTTATAGAATTGCTCCTTCCACAATAGATAGCCAGATGTAAGGCAATGTTCTAATAGTTCTGCATATTCCTTTGGCATGTTTTTCTCGGCTAGCCTCTTTTTTACAATTTCAATGCAGTCCACCACAGGTAAGCATGTGAATAGGGACTGGACATCAAAACTGACCATAGTTTCATTGTCAGAAATACTCAGTTGTTTGATTTCATTGACAAAATGGTATGAATCCCTGGTATGCGCTTGTGTGTGCCCTCTTAGTGATGAAAGCACTTTTGCCACGTGTTGAGCCAACTTGTAAGTTGCCAGACAAAACACTGCACGGCGTCAAGATACTGTAAGCTCTTACTGCGTAGGTCGGACCAACAACAATAATAACCAATAAGAATTGAGGGTACATCAATAAAAACAACAACAATAACTGAGGGTACACCGAAAATTATGACTGTATAAATAGAGCGCAGGGACGTTCAACATCTCAGTCCGCCCGTGACCATGGGTGCTGCAAAGCATTCGAAACGTCGGGAAAATTGAAATAAATCGCGATATAATCCGTAAGAATAGATTAATTACAATGTCTAGTATTCGCGTAAATAAAAGACAACATTAAAATTTATTTAATTATTTATTTATTTATTCTTTATGCACTAAAACAGTACATAGGCAATTAATTAATAGGCAATTAACTATTATTATTTTATAAAATTAGCAATGTAATTTGAGAAATAAATATTATTCCGCATATATTCATTACATGCTAGAAAATTAATAAGTCAGTCATTTGTCATTTTCCATATAAATCATTTCTGTAATGTTGTAACAGACATTATTTGGCTTCTTATAAAAAAAAATTCGGTACGATGTCCCTTACACCCGTTATTTTCCGACGAACATGTTACATCAAACTTTATTTTATTAGGGAATTATCGCCATTTACCTTAAATTTTGGCTTGACGTTTCGGCCGGTTTACACCAGCCGTGGCTACAAGTAGACTACTGTGAGTCTGCTTGTGACCACGGCTGGTGTAACCTGGTAAATAGCGTTAATTATCAAATAAAATAAAGTCTGATAATGGAACGCGAAAGTCTAAAAGTACACGTTACATCATCATTGTTAGTTCGATCTACGCAGGAAAAATTTAGTTTCTTGAGGTATTTTAGTACGGAATGCTTGATTATAGATTTAATTATACCTACCTATTTATCACAGGATCTCAAGCTGGTGGTAGCAAATAGTCATCTTCTTTATTGAAATTCAGATTTTTCTTATTTTCAATAGCCTCCTTTATAGTAGTCGGTGTCCTTAGAATTTGTGGTTTGCGGAATCTAATGTTAGGTTGGTACGATCCTGAATACGTTCACAGACTGCAGAATTCGTGTAGAGTCGATGTTAA
Source organism: Furcula furcula (assembly GCA_911728495.1). Taxonomy (NCBI): domain Eukaryota; kingdom Metazoa; phylum Arthropoda; class Insecta; order Lepidoptera; family Notodontidae; genus Furcula; species Furcula furcula. Next base: position 2,025,398 of record OU452254.1, on the reverse strand, counting down.
CTAAAAACTAGCTAATCTTTGATGGCATGAAATAAGTTTTAATTTAAGCTTACTTTTATTTTAGCTCTTACTTTATCTACTGAACGCGAATTGTAGTAGGTATTAATATACGAATAGAAACTTAACTGCTCCCAAATATATAAATGTTGACGGTGTGATGTGAGTGAATCAGTCGAATTTGCTCCGTGCTTCATTACTGATCTTCAAGTGGAAAGTGGTTGAACAATATAAAAAAATAGGTTCAGATAATCACTTAATCATTATTTCACAAATTACATTTCAATCTGATTTAATCAGTAATTGGTGAAGATCCAATAATCATCTCCAGAACCTGGCTCACAATAATCTCCAGAACCTGGCTCATAATATTAGTTATCAAGATTGTTTTTTTTCGAAGTAATTTAGATTAGTTAAAACAAAACAATTAGTTAATACAAATTAAAAAATCTTTATTAAGTTTTTAGTAAGAATTAAATCAATTAAAAACGACTAAGCTGCAATATAATTATTATCAATAGAGAAAGTGTTCGCAATAATAATGGTGGTCAAAAATCACGAAATGGGCCAAGGGCAGAATGTCGAAGACAACACTGTGTTTGAATACGAAGATGCCATTGAACTGACAGGTACGAATTTTGTTTTGGATAGAAGAAGAAGACGGGTACGTTTTGTACAAGAGACATCCTGTAAGCTTAGCAGCAAGTCTTGACATAGAAGTGTGAGTATGACGTAGTATTTCAAATTTTTGTATAGAGATTAACGTTTCGCTGTTAAAACTACGTCATACTCCATACCGATCTGTCTAGTTGAGCCAGGCCTGCAGGTAAGTTTCGGTGATTATCTGCATAAGATCGGACGTGAAGCGACGACGAGATGCTTCCACTGCGACCAGTCTGACTCCGCCCAACACACGCTGGAGGCTTGCCCCGCGTGGTCGTTGGAGCGTCGAGACCTGGTCGCAGTCATCGGATCGGACCTCTCCCTGGGCAGCGTAGTGTCGGCTATGCTGTCCGGGGATGCGGCGTGGGGAGCGATGGCCGCCTTCTGCGAGACTGTCATGTCCCAGAAGGAGGCCGCTGAGCGGGAACGCGAACGCGCTGATCCCGCCCGGCGACGAAGGCGCAGACCGCGTCAAGCGGCCGCCCAACGTCTCGCTCCCCAGCCCTGAGCCCGGGGCTATAAACAATGGGCACCCTTCGGAGTCGCTGGACGCTCGGGGTGTGGGCCCCTTGAGCGTCCATTGAGTACGGCGGCGACTCCGAGGAGGACGGCGGCGGGGTTGCGACCCCCGTCCCCGTGAGTACCGTGACTGGTTCCCGGGGGGCTACAATGCGCCCCCCGGCGGCGGGCTCAAAGGCAAGGCACTGAGGGGCCCCTGGTGCAGATCCCACCGGAGAGCCCTGGGGTTTCCCCTCTCATGTGCCGATGCGACAGCCGCGGGGGTTTTAGTGGGTAAGAATCCCACATACCCTGGTCGAGCCCCACAGCTCCCGGGGATCTTTCGAAGATTTCCGCCGCGTAAAAAAAAAAAAGGCCTGCAGGTAAATACCACCGCAGGAACCCTGCGTCTACGAGATAACCGGGAGAAGCTCACATTTCTGTTTCCTCCTCGGAAGTGCTCAAGCGAGCGTTCCACTCTGTTAAGCGCCTTGGATCGGTCATGCTCACCATCGCCAAAACCCAATAGAAAGTAAGATTACAATAATACTGCTATTATTGGTAGTGGTAGTTTGCATGGTAATTCCCACGTGGTTTATCTTAAAGTGGCTAAACTGGCAAAGCACTAGTAGCAAACCAACGTCAGACGCAACTGTCATGGCTGCCCTAGAAACAGGGTGGACATACTAAATAACTCCATAAGTAATCATTTATGTACAATTGTACTCTGCTTCAAATAAATTTATAAGTATTTTTATGAAACTCTCCTATGTTTTTCCTATTTTTCCATGTAGTGTACATAGTGTTGGCCCAAAATGGAACATCTCCTTTTCTATTCTGCTACATAATCGGCTAAACCCTAAAATGAGGGTTTAATTCTGCTAAATCTAGTCACACTGCACTGAAACTTCTTTACACGCATACATACCTACAGATGGCGCCGTTTTTATTTAATCTATACTATAATAAAACTCAAAGAGCACTTTTTTTGTACACTCAATATTTTTCCAAAATTTCTATGTGGGGATACTATACTATCGACATAGAGGCCAAAACAATTTTTTTTGAATTATTGTCTGTCTGTCTGTCTGTCGTTCTGTTTGTCCAGGTATCATTTGAAAACCCGTGGATGGATTTTGATAGAACTTTCACTGATGTGTTGTGTAGAAGTCAAGGTATAAATTGGTATATAAAACATCACGCTATGTTTCATAGGGGCTAAGCAGTGAAACATTACTTGCACATATTACCACGTAATTTCCTTTGTATGTGAATAGGGTAATTATAGACTGATCAGTTAATCATTAAGATATGTATTATTACGCTATATACAATAGGGACTGAGCAGACATTTAGTTTGCATAAGATATGGCAGTGGCGAAGGGTCAATTTTTGTAAGGGGTAAGCCGATCCAGTACACCCAGGACATTTTCATTAGATTTCTGTATTGTTCTAAGTACTTTGCTGATAGCAATATCACATTATATCTTTGAAAAGTTAAAATTTGTAAATCCCAAGCGAGTCCAAACTAGATCATGAAATTTTAATGAAATTCCCCAAGTCAAGAACGGCCTAACCGATTCGGCTGAAAAGGTAGGGAGGTAGCTTAGAACCAGGAAACGGACATAGGATACTTTTTATCCCGGTAGGTTAAGGTTAAGCAACGTTAGGTAAGGTCATTAAATAGATGGGTGAACCGATTTGTATGAAATTTTGTGTGCATATCGGGTAGGTCTGAGAATAGGCCGTAAAGTATATTTTATTTCATGCCATTAGGTTAAGGTTAAGCAACATAAGGCAAGGTCATTAAATAGATGGGTGAACCGATATGTATGAAATTTTGTGTGCATATCGGGAAGGTCTGAGAATAGGTCATAAAGTATATTTAATGCCGCTGATACCACGATTGACGAGGATATATAGAACGAGAGGAGGGTGCAAGAGAGGAGAAAGAGGGAGAGGGGACTCGAGGAGGGGGTGATGGGTTGAGTAAGGGGGGAGTGAGAACTTCGGAGTCGCTGGACGCTCGGGGTGTGGGCCCTTTGAGCGTCCATTGAGTGCGGCGGCGACTCCGAGGAGGACGGCGGCGGGGTTGCGACCCCCGTCCCCGTGAGTACCGTGTCAGGTTCCCGGGGGGCTACAATGCGCCCCCCGGCGGCGGGCTCAAAGGCAAGGCACTGAGGGGCCCCTGGTGCAGATCCCACCGGAGAGCCTGGGGTCCCCCCTCTCATTCATGTGCCGATGCGACAGCCGCGGGGGTTTTAGTGGGTAAGAATCCCACATACCCCGGTTGAGCCCCACAGCTCCCGGGGATCTTTCAAAGATTTCCCCCGCGTTACAAAAAAAAAAAAAGGAGGAGTGAGAAGGAGCAAATTCGTAGAAGATAGAGGGGGGGGGGGGGGGTTCAGAGAGGGGACAACAGGGAGAGGAAGAGCGGGATTGTGACGGAAACCGAAGCGGGAGGGGGAAAGAGAGAGGAGAGAAAGAGCATATAATTAGATTTTTTTTATAAGAGAGAGATATGGAGAGAAATAAATCTAGGGAGGACGGAGAAAAGGGGAGCAAAATGTAATAAAAGCGCGGGCGGAGCTGCACGGGTCAGCTAGTTTTTTAATATAAGCCAAAATCTACGTGACATAAACCAAAATAAAAAAATGTTTTGAAATGTGCAAAAGCAATATAGGTACTAAAAAAATATTCAATCTTGACTGTTTAGCCCATCGATATTTTTCAGAACATTCTTCTTCACATATTACATATGTGGTAGTGTGTATGTAATAGGTGCAGCGCGTCATACATTGATCTACACTCTCGCTTCCTTTACTCTTACAATCCGATTAGACGTAAGACTGACATGACATCCGATGAGAGGTAAGGCGCAGGGACGATTTTTACAGGCCCATCCAACGCATGGATCATCTTAAATTCTTCTTTTAAATTTACATACATCGTTGAAAAGTTAGTATATATATTAAAATATATATTAGTATATTTTATTTTCTATTATGTATTATATATTATTATGTATTATATTAAAATATATATTAGTATATTTTATTTTATTTTGTATTAGTATTATATTAATTATTGTAAGTTAAATTAGAGTTTTAAAATATTTATCTATATATTTAGTTTCACTTGTTTTGTTTGCACCTACCACGATTTGTCTCTGCATCACCCTAAGGTAGACTGGTAGAGAATGCCGGGGGTAACATGCGCCAATGACCTTGAGAATCTGGCCGCTCCGGCCGAGAGTTGTCATCGTAGAGGGCGCTACCAGCAAATATGAATATTACATTTGAAAAATCATAGACTAAAAATATGCAGATGTGTCGAATGGAGTTTTGTTAATTTTGCCTATTCCGTTATAGAATGAAATTTCAATATAATTATATCTATTAAATGCATGATAAAAACCGATTTTAACTCTGGCAAAGCTTTTTGTCATTTCACAGTGACACGAAAAGAACAAGACTGATGCAGTTTAAGAACGGTAACCCACTGTTTTATATTTTGATGTATACCTTGGCGTGCCACCTAATTACAATCTGATAACCCAACCACTTTCAGTGGTAACATAGTTGACGTGTTGCATCAGGATATGGATTATTGCATTTCATATTCCAAACTTCATATCAGTCCGTCTATTATAGAATGGCCAATGCATGACTAGTGAGACTTATACATACTTCTATTCTATTGTTGGTGGTTATTAGTTAGGTCCGATTATAACCGGAACGCACTTCGACCCAGCTGAATAAATTGTGCCTGCCATTCGGAATCCATATACATTCGTACTACTTATAACTTACAGTAGGCATAGTGGATTTTTGTGTGTCTGAAGTTAGGGTTGACGAACCATTGCGCAAGTACACTTGTGAGTTCTGAATACATAAACATAAAAATAGCTACTGCTCAGCGTCTTGCCGTGACTACTGTAAGCGTAATTGAAATGAGACTATGCACAAAGTTGTAAGGTTTCTGTTCTGCACGTCAAAACGAAAGCGTTTAACTTAAAAAGGGACCTTTTTAACATATTTCCTAAATTAGTACCAAATTCTCTAACCAATAAACATCCATCTGATAGTTAAGCTTTTTGATCCCTGGAAAAATGAACTGCAATTTGGGTTCAGTCAATGATTGATTGAGATGTTCGAGTATGACAAAGAGAGTGACTTAAGATGCTGCAATGCATGCCAGTGGCCCTGATGAGCAGCTAGCGGCATTACTAAAGAAGCGTGTAACTGTAATGTTTACTATTCTAATGCGTATATTCTCTTTAAGAGCGGCACAAGTACCCGAATCTTGGAAGCTTGCTAGCATCCAACCTTACTCAGGACCAGATACCCAATGTCGACCCTAGTCGTGCAGACCCAAAAATCATAAATTATTTTTATTGCGACAATTAGTTCCGTGATAAGAATAATAGCACCTATCCATCTCCTCCCGTTGGGTGTCCGTAAAAGGCGACTAAGGAAAAACAAGAAGACGAGCGGCAGCGTCTTTTTATTGGATTACCTACCACCTATCTGCGATCCCCAACCGCCTACCAGGCGTGGGGATTATGGCTACCACTCCCCTCTAAGGAAGAGAGAGCCTTTTTCAACAGTAGACGTTTCGGCTGCTGATGATGATGTTGATGAGTTCCGTGATCGACTCCGTAATGGCCATCGAACTGAAACTATGATAAGATACTTAACTTTTTACATAATTAAGTACAGGTAAAAACGACCCAGACCCAAGACAAACAGATTATGTTCATGCACATGAATGTTTGTCCTGTGTGGGAATCAACCCCAAGGTCAGCGGCCAGGGTAGCAAACTACAAAATCAACGGACCTGTGTTGTTATTTAACATACGTGGCTGCCAAAGGAATCCGTAGCACTGTTTGTTTGAACGCACTAATTCAGTAATAGTCTTTTTTAGTGTAACGTCATATTATGTACTATCGCGGACACGAACGCTATACCAGTTTTCAATCAAAATCGTTTAAACGACGTTCCGGGCGCTTATTTAGGGCCGGCTTGTGCAAGCGATTGTCGTCCTAAAGGTGATACACCTTTCGTGACCGCGAGAGTAAGTAACGTAACTTCTTCTTGAGTTCTGTACCCATCGCGGGGTTTGAACTACGCGGAGCATTTGACATTTTATTTATTCTTTAGCACACTTAAATATATACAAGGCGGACTTAATACCTTAGGCATTCTCTGCCAGCCTACCTTTGGATGGTACAGAGGGTAATAGTGGTAGGTGCATAGGTAATCTAAAATTTAAATAGATATTTAATTTACATTGATTCTAATAAGCAATCTGGTCTTAGAGTAACTAACATTTTAACGCGGTGGTATTTTTTAGAGAAAATACCACCGCCATCAGTTTATTGTTACGCAACTTAGTTAAGTAACAAGGTATTACCTGATAGTAATCGAAGCACCCACCCATAGAAAAGTCTCTTCCTGTCCCTGTCATCCAAAACTATAATTATAGCCTTTTGGTCCGATAGTTTTTTGCCAGCCACAGTGACCTTCTACTTATGTTACATAGCGGAAGAAATCTAAGATTAAAGTGGCGCCACCTAGATAGCACACAAGTAGGTACCCTTCCAACTTAACCATCCAGATGTCTCAAAAGACGAGAAACTGTCCAATGCAACTGTCCGTAGGTAAGCGTGTCGCTCACCACCAAGCCAGGTACTCGACTCGTTGCTAAGTTGTAAAAACCATCATGATAGGAATAATAACACCGTTCATGTTTTGACAAAAAAAACATAATGTAAAGGATATCATAATGTATGTCATTTTGTTGACCTACACAGTATTAAATACGATTTATAGTAAGATCAATAATTACTGATACGCTTTAAAAGTTAGGCATAATACTCGGCAACGATACTTTCGCATACTCTATGATGAACCAAAAATATGGTTATACCATAAAAATATCTTTAATTAAATATACAAGTATAGATTTAATTTGAAATGATTCATAATGTTATAATTATACCATTTGCAACATATTTTAATTAAAAATATGTTCAAATTCATTTAAATTAAATTCGTCTTGTCAAAAAAAATTCGAGCACGTCCACCCGCCGTAACAGTCCACGAAGGACTGATGGAAGGCGATCGCGGGGGCGCTTCAAGGGGAAATGCATCGCGTACGTGGTTTTTCTATAATTTCTTGTAAAACATGTATGAAATTAAGAAATGTAATCAATACAAATTGTAGAATAGGTTATATTCTTTTTAATAGTCCAAGTTTGACGTCTATCCGATGAACGGATGTTGAACGCTAACACAATTCATATCCAACGTAGTACATTTTTTAAATACATATTGCTTGAAAACGTTATATATAATCCAATATCTAATCAATAAAACTATTTGCTGAAGATCTGAGGTATAAGTACGTATAATTTTCATAGCCAATGCAATAGCGGATTGATCCATCGAACTCTTTAAACTAAGGCTATTTTTGCAATTTTACCGTTGTTACCCCCTTAAGTCCGCCTATGTACTGTTTTGTGCATAAAGAATAAATAAATAAATAAATAAATAAAAGTTTCTTCTTTTTTTCTGAAATTCCAGGCGATGGCTGGTACAACCGTGGCCTGGCCCTGACCCTCAGCATCGGCCTCCTGGGTATGGGCATCGATATCTTCGGCTTCTCCATCATCGTCACCGGATGTTTATGCGAATTCCATGTGAACTTACGGGAGAAGAGCATCTTGTTGTCCATGCCTTTTGTTGGTATGTAGTTTTGCCAAATAAACGATTTATGCCACTGGCCTGTGCTCCTCCTAGAATTAAGTCCTGAGTTTTGCTCCTCCAGTAGGATTAGTTTAGCGACATTTGATATTGAATTGAGATTCAATATCAAATGTCGCTAAACAAATTCCAACTTTCTTCCGACTGACGTAATGATGATGATCAGTCATCATCATTATCGTCAGTCGGAAGAAAGTCCACAGTTGAATATAGCCTCCCTCTTGGAACGCCACAATGAATGACAATAATTGACAATTTGCATGCACAAGTTGCTTGCGATTCGCATAATATCATCAGTCCACCTAGTAGGAGTCCTGCCTACGCTGCGTCTTCCGGTTCGTGGTCACCACTAGAGAACCTTTTTTCCCCATTGGTTATCGGTTCTTCGAGCGATGTGGCCTGCTCATTACCACTTGAACCTAGTGACTCGGTTTTATAGGAGTTAGCACCACTACTATTATTGTTTACCTATCTTGAATTCTTGCACCAACAACGTCGCTGTCGCTTGCGTCGCGTGTCGCATGTGAGATCTTATGTGAATGCAGATGTGGATGTTGTCCCGATGGCTATTATCCAATGTCCTTTAGTATGTTAATTGTTCCAGGACCAATCATAACCTCTATCGCTTGGGGTTATATTTCCGACACCCAGGGGAGAAGAAAAGCCTTACTAATAGCATTATGGGGCAGTTTCCTTACATCATTCATCAGTGCTTTCTCCTACAACTGGGTCATGTTGGGTGTTTTTAAGATACTTAGCTCGTCTTTGTGAGTATTTCTTAAATTTTGCTATCAAAATAGTTATTATTTTGTCTATTATTTTGTCTACCAAAATAAGATTATTTTAATATTCCTCGGGCCTGCATCATATTGCTTCCATGATAGTAATGAGTTTCAAGGAGTTAATAATAATACATAGATAGATAATTCGAGTATGCAATCTAATGGACATGTCAAGGATACAGGTGGTAAGGGAGAAGTTGGAAGCGAATCCATGTTTTCAACACCCCATCAAGAACTCGTTCACATGGTATATTATAAAATACATAACTACTTTCATTAATTGCCGCAGGACCATAAGGAAGAAGAATGTTAAGGGGTTTATCAAAAGCTATACTGAGTTTATGAATTCAATAAATAGTTTAAAAAAAATAGCTTTTATTTATAAGGCTCCAAATTCTAATATTGTTTGAACAGTTGTAGCGTTACACAGTCAGGAGCATACGCATTGCTCGGCGAATCATGCTCAAGGAAAGTCCGTGGCTTCTATATGCTCATAATGACCAGTATCCTAATGCTGTTTATGGTCGCGTATATCGGTAAGTTATTTTTTTTCTTACTTTTTTTATTAACCTCTACACGTAAATAAAAAAAAACATCCAAATACATCTAATCAACAACAAATTTGGACATCAAAACATGTATAAATACACATACACTTTAATACACTATAAAATATAATATTAGGTCCTTATATAAGAAATTGGCGTTTTGTACGGGAGGAATATAATGTCAATTTTTTTTTAAATATATTTATTTAATCAAAGTATGCACCGTTGTTATCTATGCACTTTTGCCATCTCATAGGTAGTTCATTGATCCCTTTACTAAAAAAAACCATGGGGGCAAGAAACAATAAACTCTTTGAAGGCGGTTTGGACTGCCCCATCGGAGTTGAATTTTTTTACTTGTAAGAAGTTGTCCAAATTCAGGAAAAAATGGTAATCTGTTGGAGCAAGGTCCGGGGGTACGGTGGATGTCACACACATTCCAATTGTAGCTCATCTAACTTAGTGGTTGTTTGTTGTGCAGTGTGTGGTCTTGCGTTGTCGTGAAGCAGCAGTGGCCTAGAGCGATTGACAAATCTCGGTTGTTTAGCAGCTAGTTCTTCCTTCATGGTTCGCAGTTGCTGACAGTAGGCCGTAATCGTTTGGCCAGATTTTAGAAAGCTGTAGTGAACCGGTGCTAGTCCACCAAACACTCACAAGTAACTTTTTCTGAGTCAATTTTCGTTTAGGGTAGGATTTGTCTGTGTCTCCAGGGTTCAGTCATTGCGACGAGCGCTTCCGATTATCGTACAGTATCCAGTATTCAAGTTTTTTTTTACTTTCCCGATTTGCTTCAAGTGGATTAATACAGTTTTATCACTTACCCCGAAGCCTGCAGCTATCTCTGAAGTGCTTTGTGATGGAACCGGTTCCACAATAGCCTGTAATTCTTCATTTTCCACTTTGGTCTCCGGCCGTCCATGGGGTTGGTTCTGAAGGTCGAAATTTCCAGAACGAAAACGTTGAAACCAAAAACGTACCGTGCTTTCTTTTGCGACACCAGCGCCGTAGACATCATAATCTTTCGAGCTGTTTCTGCAGCACTGGTGCCACGGTAGAACTCGTACTCGTAAATATACCGATATTTCACGTTTTCCATAAGCGACGCTAAAGAAAAAAATAATGAGGAAAAAACAAATGAATGAATGTTTTCAAAACTCAAATGTACCAGCTAAATGAATTTATAAATTTCAATTTGGAATTCTTAACCAAAGAGGAGATATTTCAGATTAAAGTGGTCAGTACGACAAAACGCTAATTTCATAATGTAAGCACCTAATATTATAAAAACCATAAAAAAACTTTCTTTATTTTAAAGTTGGTATCTACTACTTAATTTATTGACATCTTTATAAAATTTACAGTACCTGGCTACTTTATTCTGCAGTTGAACTTCAACATCAACCTTGACCTTATCAGCTTTACGCCTTGGAGATTCCTCACAATCATCTTGGCCTTCCCATTGGGCATAAGCGCTCTCCTCCTGCATTTCTTCTACGAGAGCCCGAAGTTCCTCCTTAACGCTGGCTACGAGAGCCAAGCTCTGGAGTACTTGAAACAAATTCATGTTAGGAACGGTGGACGAGGTGGTGAATATAAGGTAACTAATTACTAAATTGTTGCAACGTCATTATATAAAGTTCATGTGTTTTACACCCTATTTTTTCAGGTAAGCAAACTATATTTGAAGGAAAATGTTAATATTAAGCCAAAGGTCAATAACTCGCATATACTGAAGTCTCTGTGGGAGCAAACCGTACCGCTGTTTCGGCCACCGCTCCTCTGGACTACGTGCCAACTTTTCTTTCTGACTTCTGTTATCTACAGCATGTAAGTCTTGGCAATCTTTTAAAAAATATGGACCATCTGTGATTTTTACTGTTGAAAGTAGCTTATGAAATTAAAAGTACCCAATGAGTCTTAAGTATGTGATGTATTTGCTAGCATAATATGGTCAATTGCCCTGCCATATTTCATACATTCTTAATATCATTGTAACTTAGATCCTGCTGATCATCTCGACTTTGTTTTTCAGAAACAATTCTCTGGTGATGTGGATGGCGCATATTGTGGAAACGTTTAGTTCTGGTATCAGCATAAGTGGCAATGGAGAATCCAGGAGTTTATGTAGCATCATCGAATCAACTAACTCGGATGAAGATGACACTACTGTAAGAAGCCATTCTGGCAAATTATAATTATTATTTGCGCGAGACGAAACTGAGTACTTTTAGTGGATATTTATAATATTTACAAATTTTGCATTGTTACAAAATCATCTTTTTAATCTTTTTTTCGCCTTTCACGCACATGTCTTTCATTAATAGTGATCAAGAGTTTTACGGAAGTTCGATTAAAATGTCAGATATTCTGCTACAAAGCAACATTCCTGTGTTTTGGCTTAAAACAAATTTAAAGAGCAGAGGAAGGGGGATTTGGGCCCAATTGAAACGTTTGTTGTCCGTAGTACCCCCAGTAGTACCACCAGTGGTACCACGGACATTTTTTTTTGTGCGTGGTACCACTGGGGTACTACGGACAACTCCGTGGTACCACCAGAGATATATTAATTAGATTTAAATAATATTTTATTATTTTCGTTCATTTTGTAATCGTTTACTTGGTACCTTAGTTGGACTGTTTGTATTACACAACATTACACATGAAATTTCTAAAATTTGATTTTTTATATACTGGAACCAGAATATGCTAGAGATGTGGTATTGAGTAATAAAAGTAAGTAGAAGTACCAGGTTAGCATAGAACTTTTGGAGGATTCGTCACGTCTTGTGATATCCAGAGTATGTCTGGCTTACTAGTTTTGATTGGTGTTGCGAATCAAGAGGTGAGGGCCGGGAGGGTAACGGATGTATCAAGAGGCGAGATATCCTTGTATAGGTACTTTTTATCTAGGTACTTCTGCTATAAATATGTTAGCTACTAGTCAATAGGTACCACACATCCTCAGTAGGTACATCCTGGACGTAGTTAAAAATCTTGACGACTCTCCTTATGTCCTATGCTTCCCTGGTAGGCACTTCTAGTATAAAGATGTTAGCTCTAAACCACATTCATATGCTCACATAAGATAAGGCACAAGATTATGCACCATCTATTTTATGGTACCCAAGTACTTCCGGTAATAATTTGTCGATTTTATTACTCAATACGACCTATCTACTAAGTCAACGATTACAAAATGAACGAAAATAATGAAATATTATTAAAATCTAATAAATTTATTTCTGGTGGTACCACGGAGTTGTCCGTAGTACCCCCAGTGGTACTACTGGTGGTGGTACTACTGGTGGTGGTACCACGGACAACAAACGAATTGAAATGTGACGGGGTAGGTATCCCCTACGTTAAAGTAGGTTCGGGGATCGCGGGGACGCACAAAGTTGGGCACCGTGCAAGCCTACTAAAAGATGGGCAACGAGACGGTTTAGGCCCTGCATCGTCGCGAGCACTACGAGGGTGCCGAGGGGAGCATTTTTGCATATTATCAGTGGTTTTTGACCGAAATGGGATTGGGGGAATTGAGAGAGATTTACTTTTTTCTTTGCAGATCATATGTTTATCGACAATACACTGCAGGACTCTATACTCCGGGATCACTCACGGGGTTGTGTTCGCGGGTATCACACTACTGGTCTCCAAGCTGGCTTCTAGGAAGAAAGCTCTAACGGTCACTTTCCTCCTGATCCCCCTTGTATCCAGCATCGGGGCAGTGTTCAACCAAAACAATGTCGCTAGTCTTCTCCTTTTTGTCGGGATGATGATGACGAATCTCTGCATGGGCCCCCTGTTTGCATATTACGTGGATCTGTTTCCTACGTCTTATCGGTGAGTGGTTTTATTAGATGGCAGATGATTAGTAGTTCTGGCGTTTTAGAAAACAAACTGGTTAGTAATAATATTGATTGGTTGTTTATATTCTTTCTCGTGTTCTTCAGTGGCATGGCAGCGTGTTTGGGCGTGACGGTGGCTAGGATCAGTGGCCTCTGCAGCGTCAACTTTCTTGGTGTCTACCTGATGTCAAACTGCACCATGACCTTCTACGCTTTCAGTGGTTATCTATTTTGTAAGTATACTATATAACCAGGTGAACATCTTGCTGGTTTTATCACTAATTAGAATTGAATAAAATCTTTTTAAAAAAGTTTTGGTTTTAGCGTACCTGCTGTGTATATTTGGCACCAAATTCAATAATATTTAAATTATTTTATACTTGTACTTGCTTCGGCAGTACATAATTATACTAAAATTGGAACGATACAGAGTAGATTAGCATGGCCCCTTTTCGGTGATAGTGAAGTCGGTTCAATGTTTTTTTTAAAGTTTTTAGTGATATTTTCATAAATAATGATTGAACCATCGAAGACGGTAAAATGATCTAGGTAGGTTATGATCACATTATCGTCTACATAGTTTTACATATTCATGTTTCTTCAGAAAAAAATATCCAGTCGTAATGAAATTTGCATGGAATCTTCATAGTAGTTTATTCTCTCGAATAAAAAAAGAATCATCGAAATCGGTTTATATTTGTCACTAGCTGACCCGCGTAGCTCCGCCCGCGCTTTTATTACATTTTGCTCCCCTTTTCTCCCTCCTCCCTAGATTTATCTCTCTCCATATCTCTCTCTCTCTCTTATAAAAAAAATCTAATTATATGCTCTTTCTCTCCTCTCTCTTTCCCCTCCCGCTTCGGTTTCCGTCACACTCCCCCACTTCCTCTCCCTGTTGTCCCCTCTCTGAACCCTCTCCCCCTCTCTCTTCTACGAACTTGCTCCTTCTCACTCCCCCCTTACTCCACCTAACTCCCCCGATCCTTCACCCCATCACCCACTCCTCGAATCCCCTCTCCCTCTTTCTCCTCTCTTGCACCCTCCTCTCGTTCTATATATCCTCGTCAATCATGGTATCAGCGGCATTAAATATACTTTTGACCTATTCTCAGACCTCCCCGATATGCACACAAAATTTCATACATATCGGTTCACCCATCTATTTAATGTTTTTGTCTTATGTTGCTTAACCTTAACCTAGTGGCATGAAATATACTTTACGGCCTATTCTCACACCTATCCGATATGCACACAAAATTTCATACAAATCGGTTCACCCATCTATTTATTGACCTTGCCTTATGTTGCTTAACCTTAACCTAGCGGTATGAAATATACTGTATGAACTATTCTCAGACCTACCCGATATGCACTTTTCATACAAATCGGTTCACCCATCTATTTAATGACCTTACCTAACGTTGCCTTAACCTACCGGGATAAAAAGTATCCTATGTCCGTTTCCTGGTTTTAAGCTACCTCCCCACCAATTTTCAGCTGAATCGGTTAGGCCGTTCCTGAGTTATAAATAGTGTAACTAACACGACTTTCTTTTATTTAGCTAGATTAAAGTTCTATAGTGATTGTATGTTCAATTTCACCGATAGATGGCGCTGTTCATAATTATAAATCACGCTAACATCGTAAATTACTGTATAATGATATTTTATTGTTGCGACTGTGATACAATACCTATACACTACCTGGACTTGGGGAGTTTCATTAAAATTTCATGAACGACAGATTTTACAGATTTTAACTTTTTAAAGATATAATGTCATATTGCTATCAGCAAGGTACTTAGAACAATACAGAAATCTAATGAAAATTTCCTGGGTGTACCGGACCGGCTTACCCCTTACAAAAGTTGACCCTTCGCCACTGCCATATCTTATGCAAACTAAATGTCTGCTCAGTCCCTATTGTATATAGCGTAATAATACATATCTTAATGATTAACTGATCAGTCTATAATTACCCTATTCACATACAAAGGAAATTACGTGGTAATATGTGCAAGTAATGTTTCACTGCTTAGCCCCTATGAAACATAGCGTGATGTTTTATATACCAATTTATACCTAGACTTCTACACAACACATCAGTGAAAGTCCTATCAAAATCCATCCACGGGTTTTCAAATGATACCTGGACAAACAGAACGACAGACAGACAGACAGACAGACAGACAGACAATAATTCCAAAAAAAATTGTTTTAGCCTCTATGTCGATAGTATACACACATCAAAAGTGTCTAGGGATCAACATATATTTTTGCAATAACTTTTCTCCTGATTGATATTAATTAAAATTTTCTTTAAGGATTCATCAAATAAAGTGTTTTCGTTTGTCACAGTAACGATAAACCAAGTCACCTTTGCATTAATAAAGAAATTTGCCATTTTCCTAATAAAGGGATTTTTGACATTTGAACCACTAACACAAAAGTTCGAAAAAAAAGACTGAAATAACAGTTTTCTTTAAAATTTTATTGGGTAACTTAAACAATTAATAATCCGTGTTTCTACCGCGAACACTAACAACACAAGAACATCGGTTTGGCATACTCAAAATGAGTTCATCCAAATCACGCTGTGGAATGGCCGCCCATGTTCGTTGCAACAACAAAAAAAGGTCTTCTTGCGACTGGATACCCTCCATATTCGGCAGAGCTCTTCTCTGTAGCATATCCCATGCATGCTCAATCGGGTTCAAGTCTGGCGACTGAGCAGGCCAGGGCAGGACATTGATGTTAGCTGCGGCGAGAGTCTGTCTTACAACTCTTGCGGTGTGCGGTCGTGCATTATCATGCATTAACTGAAATAAGGGACCGATTTGCACTTGTAGAGGAACGATGACGTCTGATACAATCGTCTCAGCATAAATTTGAGCGTTGAGGTTGCCTCTGATCCAAATCAACTCAGTTCTTCCGCCGATCCAAATACCCGCCCATACCATGATGGTTCCACCACTATAAGGATGGACTTCCTGGCAGGATTTTAATCGCTGTTGGCGTCCAGGGGTTCTCCAGTGTCGTATACGTCTTGTATCCGGTCTCATACCAAAACGAGACTCATCAGAAAAGCACACGAAACGCCATTGTTCTTCTGCCCAATTTCTGTGTTCAAGAGCCCATTGATATCGAATCCTATGATTGTGCATTGCTATAGGTGGTACTCAAATTTATGCTGAGACGATTGTATCAGACGTCATCGTTCCTCTACAAGTGCAAATCGGTCCCTTATTTCAGTTAATGCATGATAATGCACGACCGCACACCGCAAGAGTTGTAAGACAGACTCTCGCCGCAGCTAACATCAATGTCCTGCCCTGGCCTGCTCAGTCGCCAGACTTGAACCCGATTGAGCATGCATGGGATATGCTACAGAGAAGAGCTCTGCCGAATATGGAGGGTATCCAGTCGCAAGAAGACCTTTTTTTGTTGTTGCAACGAACATGGGCGGCCATTCCACAGCGTGATTTGGATGAACTCATTTTGAGTATGCCAAACCGATGTTCTTGTGTTGTTAGTGTTCGCGGTAGAAACACGGATTATTAATTGTTTAAGTTACCCAATAAATTTTTAAAGAAAACTGTTATTTCAGTCTTTTTTTCGAACTTTTGTGTTAGTGGTTCAAATGTCAAAAATCCCTTTATTAGGAAAATGGCAAATTTCTTTATTAATGCAAAGGTGACTTGGTTTATCGTTACTGTGACAAACGAAAACACTTTATTTGATGAATCCTTAAAGAAAATTTTAATTAATATCAATCAGGAGAAAAGTTATTGCAAAAATATATGTTGATCCCTAGACACTTTTGATGTGTGTAGTATCCCCACATAGAAATTTTGAAAAAATATTCAATGTACAGAAAAAGTGCTCTTTGAGTTTTATTATAGTATAGATAGTAATGTAATGGAGAACATCAGTTTTATGGTTTTTACCAGATAAATTCCCCCACATCGTATATGGTCCTCCAGTAAGTTATTTGCTGGTAGTGATAAAATTCATACAGATTCATTACAGTGGTTTTTTCTTTCGAATAAAAAAATAATCATTGAAATTGGTAAATATTTGCCAGAGTTATGACCATTTTTGTCCGTAAAAAGCGACACAAAGTCATCTATATAGGCATTCCTGCAGTTCTCCTGCGCAGTCACCATTCTTGTTTTTTCAGGAACTACTTATTCGTAAGCAATAATTTTTTATGGGACCCAATTAATGGATTAAAGAATGGATGGAAGAAAGATTTTTTCAAATCGGTTCATAATTGCCAGAGTTATGCGCTGAGAGATACATAGAAAAAATATATATATATATACAGACGAATTGAGAACCTCCACCTTTTTTGAAGTCGGTTAAAAATGTAGTGAAATGAAAATGAATCAACAAATATACCGGGGGGTCCCAGAAATGGGGTATCAAGCCGATAATTACGCATTGTGTAACCTACAAGCAATTAAATTGTGACATAAAATCATGAAAAAAGTCGACAGACTTAGTGCAGTGAATTCAAAATTTTTATTCGTTATTTAACCGAAAATAGATGATTTTCTAATTAAAGAAATCAGACACGCAATCAATAAAAGAAGAGTGGCTCTATAGGAGTAGGCACGATGACACCGGGTTGCTTAAGAACCGTTGTAAGACGATATAAATAAATTTTGTATGTAATTCAAAATATTTTTTTTCCCGTTTTTGATATTTTTTCGGGGTCTTTACTATCAATACAATACATATCTTTTGGCTTGATATAGCCTTTCGGGACACCTAGTAGACTTAACCAGTCGGGGCCGAACGTGAGATCGCGCGTGCGCGCTTCGCGTGTTAACATGATGCAGATCGGAATCATTGGCCATTGAGTGATTAACTAGTTTTTTTTTTGTTTTCAGGCGGAGTGCTAGTTGCAGTTTATTTTCTACCCTCAGATCGATGAAGAAGCTTGGTGAAAAATCATCTAAGACCTAAGACAAACAGACTAAATAATATGTAATTTTCATCATCATCATCAAACGGAAGGCCTTTGGAACGCCACAATTAATTACAGTTAGCCACTTGCATACATCGATTGCCTGCGACTCGCATAAAGTCGTTGTTCTATTGGGATTGTAATTTAAATTTCGTTGAGGGATAAAATAGGAATAAGAATCACTTATCTGAAGATTTACTAGCGTAGAATACAAGTTAGGAATTTATACAAGACATAATAAGAAGAAGACACAAGAAATAATTACACCTTGCAAAGACATGCAAACATGTTTTATTTATTTTAATTATAATAATATATATTCTATTAAACACAAACAATGTACAACAGCAGGTGAGAATGACAAATACAATGTGACATTGTGGGAGGTGGTACCCTCGGAGGAAGGACTAAAGAATGGAGAGGGTCGGAAGAGGGAGAGGGGGGTAGGAATTCGAAACAAACCACTTTGTGTTCATCCTCCTTTCCCGTATAGGACATGCATCAAGAAAAACAAGGACAACCATATAGTTCTTAATTCGTCATTTCGGAAGGATGTGCACTATTTTAAAATTCGAAAAAAATTGTTGTCCTTGTTGTAAGCCTAAGTTGTAAGCACACATTTATCGATATTTCGACGATGTCATCCGAACCATTTTTGATTCATAATACCACTACTAAAGCACCGAAACGTCAGTACTTTTATATTCTGAATTCTGAATTTTGTTAGTATATTGAATGAATGTAATGTTTATTTAAAACTAGCTGTAGCCCGCGGCTTCGCCCGCGTTGGCTTTGTAAGTAAAACGCGTTTTAAATTAGGGATGAAGGTTTTTATAAATATTGTTAACACTTTTATTATTCCTGGACCTAATAAGTATCATGTCATCAAATACATATAGATAGCATGTATTTTTGTGTAAGACATCATAGATCTTATTTTAGTGCCTGAATGGATTTCTTAAATATTCATTGCTTTATTAAATTAATTTATAAAAAACCGGTCAAGTGTGAGTTGTACTCGCGCATCGAGGGTTGCAATCCTTCATTGGACCTATTAAAGTTATTTTACTATTCGTCTAACAACACAGACAGCAATAAAACCACACCGTAAAACTAAGTGTGTTTGTCAAGGTTTGTTTAGGGTTTCTGAACTATACGACCTATACGACTTAGAAAGATCATTTCATTCTTCCTGTATTCTATTCTATTCTAGGCTATAAAAATCGGGCCCAGTAACTACCGGAACGCACTTCGACTTATATGTGATAATGCTTGGTGATACGTTCCATACGGAATACCCACAAATGGTTCAGGGCCTACCAAATGTCTTTGTGAGCCGGCTCTCGCTAGTCTATCTGCCTTCGTGTCCCTCGACCCCTTCGTGTCCAGGTACCTACCCAGATAAGGCTGACGATGTTGTGTTTTCCCAGGTTGTTCAAACCTGTAACACCTTCTTTATTTCTTTTTTCTTTTGGACTTTCAACTATTCTTCCTGTATAATATAGATGTTTATCTATCTAGACATGTATTCCTACTTCCCTACTTTTTATTTTTATTTAATAATATTATAAATGTGAAAGTAACTCTGTCCGTCTGTCTGTCTGCTACGCTTTAACGCCTAATCCACAGAACTGATTTTTATGTTTGGTACGGAGATAGATTAGACTTTAACTGCGTAGATCACGACACGATGGTCAGGAAATTACGCCACTATGGTGTAAGGAATAAAGCTCTAGACCTTCTGACTTCATATTTGAATAATAGAATTCAGAGGGTCGATGTAAACGGTAAGAGATCTCCAGGTTCCGTGGTCTCCCTGGGCGTTCCTCAAGGTTCAATATTAGGCCCATTTTTGTTTTTAATATATATTAATGACTTACCCTACTTCGTGGGGGACAAACTTAATATTGTATTGTTCGCGGATGATACATCTCTTCTATTTAAAGTTAAGCGTAAACTCCATGATTATGACGAAGTGAACAATGTACTTTCTATGGTTGTCCATTGGTTCAATGTTAACAATTTAAAACTTAATGAGACCAAAACTAAATGTATGAAATTTGTAACTCCTAATGTGAGACAGCTGGCAACCAATGTAGAAATAAATGGAGCAGCGTTGGACCTTGAGGCGTCGACTGTGTTTTTAGGTATAACAATTGACGCCAAACTACAGTGGGGCCCACAAATTAAGAAGTTGTCGGGTAGGCTAAGTTCCGCGGCTTATGCAGTCAAGAAAATTAGACGTTTAACTGATGTTGAAACCGCTAGAATTGTTTATTTCAGCTATTTTCACAGTGTTATGTCATATGGCATATTACTGTGGGGATCTTCTGCAGAACTTAATACTATTTTTATTCTGCAGAAAAGAGCTGTGAGAGCCATTTACAATCTGGCTCCTATTGATTCACTTAGAGAGAAATTCAAAGAGATAGATATTCTAACGGTTGTGTCACAATACATATTTGAAAATTTAGTTTATGTTAAAAAAAATATCAGTTCTTTTAAAAAGTATAGTGATACACATAATATTAATACCCGGAACAAACACGATCTTGTTGTACATGCCACGCGTCTCCACAGAACAGGCAAATCGTTTATGGGCCAAAGTATACGCTTTTATAACAAACTGCCACAGGATATCCGAGATCTTCCAATAAAGAAATTTAAACCTTTGATAAAAAGCCGTTTGTCAAAAAAGGCTTATTATAAAATCTCGGATTACCTGGAGGATAAAGCTGCGTGGGCTTGAACTGCTCAACTCATGCAAGCTTAGAAGTTTAAGGCTGACATAAGTAAAATTTGTAAAACTATTTTTAAAAAAAAAATGACAAAAAAAGACAAGCCCGCTGAGTTTCTTGCCGGATCTTCTCAGTAGCGGCCGCGTTACGATCCGGTGGTAGTTTGTAAAAATGATTTTTGTGTAAGTGCCTCCGTGGGGCCTATACATAATAAAGATATTTTGACTTTGACTTTGACTTTGACTTTTGACTTTAAGAAAGGACATAGGCTACCTTTTATCCCGAACAAAAAGATTGAAGGGGTTGAAATAAGAAATGAAAGTTGGTATGGAATTTCGTCATCTATATCTATCTATTCTTATAATAAAACTGTAACAGGTCCAATTCTGTACATTGAAGATATTTTGAAAATTATATTTGGAGGGCATTCTATAACCGGTGCTGAGGCCGAAAATGGAATTTTTAAAATTTTTGTCTCTCTGTCTGTATCACGGCTGCGCATCACGCCGAAACTACTGAATGGATTCAAGTGAAACTTTGTATGATTTGAGATCTTACTACGAGGTAGAATATAGGATACTTTTTATCCCGTAATCTAGCACGGTTCTTTTGGGAGAGGGGATTAAAGTCAAAATGGGTACTTGGTATGGGTACTTTAACACTTGGTCCGATGTTATAAATTTTTCTTCATAATTATAATAAATATTAGTAAGGGAACACTCATAGAGAGTTGTTATCAAGGTTTTGTAATCGATCGGGTTAAGCAACGTTAGGTAAGGTCATTAAATAGATGGGTGACCGTTTAACGCCATTTGAACTAAACGGGTCCGTGCTTCGGAGAGCAAGTAAAAAGTGGTTTCCAGTTTTTAACCGACTATAAAAAAGGAGGTTATGTATCGATACGTCTGTTATTAAAAGTTTAGTTAACGTAAAAATAGCGCATGCGGAGCTGCGTGGGTCACTTAGTTGTTGAAAATAAAACCATGACTTTGTTTTACAATTGATAAGAAATCCACTATCCCTACTTCCTCCCTACTTCTATACTATCTATCTATATCTATATCTAACACTTCTATACTAATATTATAGAGTTTTAATTTGTATTTTTGTATGTACAAACACACAGTTTGTAAGTATGTGTAATATAAGAGAAATCTAATCTTCAGGCCTACTGATCTGATTTTGAAAATTCTTTTGCCTGCTGCCTATGCTGGGTTGAGCTGGATCATTGTGCTAAAGCGAGCTGGATCATTTACCTCGGTAAATCCAGGTGGATCGATGTGGATCAAGATGGATCGAGGTAGATCGAGATAAGTCAAGGTGGGTCGAAGTGAGTCAAAGTGAAACAAACTGGTTTGAGATGAGTCAATCCGGATTATCAAACTGCGCCAAACTCGATTGAACCGAATAATAACGGGTTGAGCTGAATAAAAACTGGTTTGAGCTAGATTAAAATGGATCATGCAGGATCAAGATAAATCGAGGTAAATCGAAGTGGATCGATATATAGGCCGAGGTGGATCGATATGTCAAGGTGGTTTGAAGTGGGTTAAGTATGAATAAAGTGAATTGAGCTAAGCCAAACTCGCTCATGAAATTGCATTGAACCGGATAATACCGGATTGAGCTGAATAAAACTGGTTTGAGCTGCATCGAATCGGATCAAACAGGATCAAGGTGAACCGAGCTAAAGCGAGCTGGATCAAAGTAAATCGAGGTGGATCGATGTAGATCGAGATGAACCGAGGTGGATCAAGATGGACGGACTGAGGTGGATCGATATAAGTCAAACTGGTTTGAAATGGGTCAAGTTGGAATAAAGTTGATCCAAATGACCCAAACTTGATCATCAAACTACATTAAACGGGATAAAACTGGATTGAGCTGAATAAAACTGGTTTGAGCCAGATTAAACTGGATCAAGCTGATAATCGAAAAAATATTATTAGCTCATGGATTTGCATTTGCTTTAGTTTGATAAATATATTCGCAAAGTTTCATCAATGCTGCATGATTATTTTTCAGCGCATTTCATACTAAAAAACCGTTTGTTGTCCGTGGTACCCCCAATAGAACCACCAGTGGTACCACGGACAAAAATAATTGTCCGTGGTACCACTGGGGTACTACGGACAACTCCGTGGTACCACCAGAAATAAATTAATTATATTTCAATAATATTTTACTATTTTCGTTCATTTTGGAATCGTTTACTTGGTATCTGGGTTTGACTGTCTGTATTGCACAACATTACACATGAAATTTAAAAAAAATATTTTTATATACTAGAACCAGAATATACTAGAGATGTGGTATTGAGTAATAAAATCGACAAATTATTAACGGAAGTAGTACTAGGCTAGCATAAAACACAGGGAGTGCATAATCTTGTGCCTTGTCTTGTGTGGGCGGGCATATGAATGTGGTTTAGAGCTAACAGGTTTATAGTAGAAGTACCAGGGAAGCATAGGGCATAAGGAAGAGTCCTCAAGTCCCCCTCCAATACAATTTTCAATGTGATTTTTAATTTCGTCCAGAATATACCTACTGGGGATGTGGTATCTATTGAGTAGTAGCTTACATATTTATAGCAGAAGTACCAGGGAAGCACAAGATACAAGGAGATATATCGCCTCTTGATACATCCGTTACCCTCCGGGCCGTCACCTCTTGATTCGCGACACCAATCAAAAGCAGTAAGCCAGACATACTCTGGATATCACAGGACATGAGGACTCCTCCAAGAGTGCTTGTTTTTTTGACGCGGGGGAAATCTTCAAAAGATCCCTGGAGTTTTGGGGCTCGAACGGGGTATGTTCTTACCCACTAAAACATCCGCGGCTGTCTCATCGGCACATCAGAGGGGGACCCCAGCCCACTTGTGTCTTTATTGTCCGGTGAAGCTGCAATGGCCATCTGCGGCTAAAAGCGTCTATCACTCCCCAAAAAAAAAGCACTTGTGTCTACGCAAGCGCGAGTACTTTATAATATTATCTCCCGCTAAATGGTTCTTCTTGTAAAAAATTGGCGGCTGTGAGCCAGGAGGACATTATACTTTTATGGAACATGTTTTTGGATGATTCATGTAACCATCACAAATTGTATCTGTATGCGTACCAGGTTAGCATAGGAGTTATGGAGGACCTTCGGAGTCGCTGGACGTTCGGGGTGTGAGATTAGGACGTCCATTGAGTACGGCGGCGGGTTTGTGACCCCCGTCCCCGTCAGCACCGTGACTGGTTCCCGGGGGGCTACAATGCGCCCCCCGGTGCGGCGGCGGACTCAAAATCAAGGCACTGAGGGGCCCCTGGTGCAGATCCCACCAGAGAGCGCTGGGGTCCCCCCTCTGATGTGCCGATGCGACAGCCGCGGGTGTTTTAGTGGGTAAGAATCCCACATACCCCGTTCAAGCCCCAAAACTCCAGGGATCTTTTGAAGATTTCCCCTGCGTCAAAAAAACAAGCACTCTTGGAGGAGTCCTCATGTCCTGTGATATCCAGAGTATGTCTGGCTTACTGGTTTTGATTGGTGTCGCGAATCAAGAGGTGACAGCCCGGAGGGTAACGGATGTATCAAGAGGCGATATATCTCCTTGTATCTTGTGCTTCCCTGGTACTTCTGCTATAAATATGTAAGCTACTACTCAATAGATACCATATCCCCAGTAGGTATATTCTGGACGAAATTAAAAATCACATTGAAAATTGTATTGGAGGTGGACTTGAGGACTCTTCCTTATGCCCTATGCTTCCCTGGTACTTCTACTATAAACCTGTTAGCTCTAAACCACATTCATATGCCCGCCCCTCCCGCCCACACAAGACAAGGCACAAGATTATGCACTCCCTGTGTTTTATGCTAGCCTAGTACTACTTCCGTTAATAATTTGTCGATTTTATTACTCAATACCACATCTCTAGTATATTCTGGTTCTAGTATATAAAAATATTTTTTTTAAATTTCATGTGTAATGTTGTGCAATACAGACAGTCAAACCCAGATACCAAGTAAACGATTCCAAAATGAACGAAAATAGTAAAATATTATTGAAATAAAATTAATTTATTTCTGGTGGTACCACGGACAACAAACGTAAAAAACCATGCTAATACCCTTTTAATGGTCGTTTTTAAGTAAGTTGTGAAATAAGAGTTTCTTTAGTTCTTTTGCTCAGTACACTGACAAAGTTTCGTGTCTATAAGATGATTTTTTTTATCCATACACGCTTTGGGAGCCCATTTGACCTACTTAGGTGTGTAATTTTGAAAAGTCCGTTCTTATTGTTCACTTAAACTATTGGATAATGTTGGTTCCAAATTACGTTAAATGGTTTTGGTTGTATCGTGATTCCTAGAAGAAAACCTGTTCTTTTGTTAATATATATTAAACTTTTTCAATCTTATCCCACTTTAGGGCCAGATTTTTTGAAAAATAAATAATACGTGTTCAATAATTTTCAGAATCAGAATCAGAAATAATTTATTCGCAGAAGAATACAGGTTCATGAGATATACAATATAAATAAGAGCTATACCGTATTCTACCTAGTAAGGCATGCAAACATGTTCAGGTTATTTTTAATTTGTTAATTTAATATTACATTGTTACATATCATGTCAAATTTAATTCGGAATTATTAATTATTAATATATTATAAAAGTTTATTCACATTTCAATTGTATCATTTAAATATTCACCTACTGTATAATACGCCTTAGTCAGTAGTAGGTCTCTAACCTTTTTCCTAAAAAGATCTATGTTCTCGATCTCAAGAATACTGTTGGGCAGTTTGTTATAGAGCCTAGGGCCCATACAAAAAACGCTTTTTGTGTACATTGCAGTCTTATGTGAAGGTACCCCTATTTTGTGTTTGTACCTTATACTACGGTATCCAGAAAAATCATGTCATCATCATCATCACCAGCCGGAAGACGTCCACTGCTGAACATAGGCCTCCCCCTTAGACCGCCACAATGAACGACAATTTGCTATTTGCATCCACCGGTTGCCTGCGACGCGAACAATGTCGTCGGTCCACCTAGTGGGAGGCCTGCCTACGCTGCGTCTTCCGGTTCGTGGTCGCCACTCGAGAACCTTTCTTCCCCAACGGTTATCGGTTCTTCGAGCGATGTGGCCTGCCCACTGCCACTTCAACTTGCATATTCTACGAGCTATGTCGGTGGTCTTGGTTCTTCGGCGAATCTCCTCATTCCGGATTCTGTCGCGCAAAGAAACTCCGAGCATAGCTCTCTCCATAGCTCGTTGTGCGACTCTGAGCTTCTCCAAAAGGCCAGCTGTTAAAGACCACGTCTCAGTGTTATGATATAGAAACTCGCTAGAGTTTCGACATTACATATTGTCTATGATTTTATTGTTCTTTAAATACGACATTCAATCTGTCATTCACTACTGTCTAATTCTCTTTTATTTTGCTGATTAAAACCATATTAGTACAGCTATTCAGGACGTAATCGTTGTAACGACTCGGAGGCCTTCGGTCTCTATTTGATCTACGTTGGATCTCAGCTGGTTGTTCCATGACCGGAAGTTCTGCCTCAACTGTTGGCGGTTCCTCGGTTTCCTCATCTATGTTCGTAGTCCGCGAATCATAATTTAATCAGCAAATTACGTAAATAAAATGGATAAATTTCTACGTCCCGATAAATTGGATATT
Organism: Furcula furcula; assembly: GCA_911728495.1. Classification (NCBI taxonomy): domain Eukaryota; kingdom Metazoa; phylum Arthropoda; class Insecta; order Lepidoptera; family Notodontidae; genus Furcula; species Furcula furcula. Next base: position 1,998,911 of record OU452254.1, on the reverse strand, counting down.
GATCCATCAGACAGCTCCGCTTCGAAGGAATGGGAGCACTGGAAGAGAACATTTGAAAGTTTCCTATCATTCTGCGTCAAAGTTGAGGAAGCAGATAAGAAATTGGATTTACTTATAAATCATATCTCAGCAAGAATTTACACGTATATCAGTGAGTGTAGTACTTTCGAGGATGCTTTGAGCACCTTAAATAAAATATTCATCAAGCCGAAGAATATTATCTATGCCCGGCACATGCTGGCTACTCGCAGGCAACAAAGTGAGGAAAGCATTGACACGTATGTGCAGGCACTAAAATTATTGTCAAAAGATTGTCAATTTGAAGCAGTGGATGCGGAGACAAATAAATGCGACAATATACGAGATGCATTTATTTCGGGTTTAAAATCAAACCACATTAGACAAAGATTACTTGAAAATCTGACGCTGTCACTTGACCAAGCCTGCAATCAAGCATTATCGTTGGAAATGGCTGAATCAAGTTCACAGAATTATAATGCTTTGAATTTGAATGCTGTTCAAAACCAAGAAGGTCCCAAGGGAACAATAACAGCAGCCTCTACATCCAATCGCAAATGTTTCTTCTGCGGTGGGCGCATACATCGAAGGAAGGATTGTCCTGCACAAGAAGTTACCTGTCAGATTTGTGACAAAAAGGGACACTTTGCCAATGTTTGTCGAAGTAAGAAACCTAATACTGCTGCAGTCATGGAAAAGGAAGCAATGACTAGCAGTTCAGCATGTATAACCGCAGCTTCATCGGATTCCCTAAAAAAAAGCTATTGTAACAGCCTACATTCAAGGGATCCGTGCTCAAGCATTGATTGACACAGGTAGTTGCATCAGTTTTATAGATGAGGATTTTTTCAAGTTATGTCGGTTGAAGAAGAGACCTAGTAATCAGATAATTTCAATGGCTTCAACTACACTTACGTCCCAGGTAGAAGGACAGACTTGTGTCACAGCTAAAATTGGAGATCATCATTACAATGGCTTGAATCCACTTACAATAGTGTGCAAACATCCCTATTATTCTTCTTAATGATGGCAAATCACATGGCGGAGGCAAGCTTAATAAAGGCCGTAAGCGATCGGCGTCTGGTCTAATGACATGGTCTTTAGGTCCACCAAAAGAAAACTCTAGGGAAGAATGCTTTTCTAGTATATCATGACCTATGATAAGATCAGTGCATAGATTCTTAACAATAAGTAGATACACTCATTTAGATGCATACCCACTTCCAAATATGGAAGAGCTGGTGTCACATATATCAAAATATCGCATATTCAGCGCTATAGATTTGCAAAGCGCATATCATCAAGTCCCAATCCTGCCGGAAGAACGCATTTTCACTGCTTTCGAAGCTTTGGGAAATCTTTACCAATTTCGGCGTATTCCATTTGGTGTCACTAATGGTGTTTCGAGTTTTCAAAGAACCATAGATTGGGTAATCCGACAAGAAGGGCTTAAAGGAACCTATGCGTATTTGGATGACATAACGGTCTGTGGAAAAACTCAGGATGAACATGATGAGAATCTCACAAAATTTTTGGCAGCTGCCCAGAGATATGGCCTAACTCTGAACAAAGAAAAAAGTAAGTTTTCCCAGAACTCTATCAACATTCTGGGATATAACATAAAAGACCATGTCATTAGACCAGACGCCGATCGCTTACGGCCTTTATTAAGCTTGCCTCCGCCATGTGATTTGCCATCATTAAGAAGAATAATAGGGATGTTTGCACACTATTGTAAGTGGATTCCAAATTTCTCTGAGAGAATCCATGCTCTCACTCATGCTAAATCATTTCCATTAAACAAAGAGCAAATACATAATTTCGAAGAACTGAAATCTGATATTGCAAAATCTGCAATTCATGCTATTGATAATAATTCACAATTCACAGTAGAAACGGATGCATCAAATCATTCGATTGCAGCAACTTTATCACAAGCTAATCGACCGATTGCTTTCTTTTCAAGAATGCTAAATAATAGCGAAAATAACCACTCGGCTATAGAGAAAGAAGCTTACGCTATAGTGGAATCTCTCAAGAAATGGCGTCATTTTCTCATTGGCAAACCATTTCGTCTCATTACTGACCAAAGATCGGTATCTTTCATGTTTAATAATAAACTGACGAGTAAAATCAAGAATGAAAAAATTCAGAGATGGCGTTTGGAGCTGGCTCCGTTTAAATATGACATTGTGTACCGACCTGGAAAGCAAAATGAAGTTGCTGACGCTCTCTCACGTGTGTGTGCTTCGGTGCCAATACGAACGGAAAGACTGATATCATTACACGAAGCTTTGTGTCACCCGGGCGTGGCGCGTATGACCCATTGGGTAAGATCGAAAAATTTACCTTATACTACGGAGGAAATTAAAAATATGACTAATTCATGTTGGCGTTCGTCTGATGCCAAAATATGACTAATTCAATTCCGAATATGTTCCGAAATAAAGCCGAGATTTTACAAATCTACTTCGCCTGATCCCGTTTTAATAAAAGCTACTTCGCCTATGGAAAGATTAAGTATTGACTTCAAAGGTCCGGTACCTTCTAATACAAGGAATAAGTACATACTAACAGTAATCGATGAGTACTCTCGCTTCCCATTCGCGTTTCCGTGCGCTGATATGAGCTCTACGACGGTTATAAAACATCTAAACGAAATATTTATGCTATTTGGCATGCCGTCTTACCTTCATTCAGATCGAGGAACTTCATTTATATCAGCGGAAGTAAAGAACTTCTTGAATTCTCGTGGGATTGCTTCAAGTAGAACCACTCCTTATAATCCAAGATGTAATGGACAAGTAGAGCGTTTTAATGGAACTCTTTGGAGAGCGGTTCAGTTGGCACTACGTTCACACAATCTAGCGATAGAAAACTGGGAAAAAGTTCTTGATCAAGCATTACATTCAATAAGATCTTTGCTGTGCACAGCTATTAATTGTACGCCACACGAAAGGATGTTTACGCACACGAGGCGTTCTTCGAATGGAGTATCTATACCCACCTGGTTAACAGAATCTGAACAAGTGCTAATGCGAAAATTTAACCGCACTAATAAATATCAACCAGTCGTTGAAGAGGTGACACTGCTTCATGTAAATCCAGATTACTCCTATGTTCGCCTTGCCGATGGACGTGAATCGACTGTCTCGAACCGACACTTAGCACCATTGGGTCAAGATAGCGAGGTTGTGCAAGAAATACCAGAAACGCTAAACGAGACGAGAGAATCAGATGAGACAAGTGAAGACGGCGCAGTATTTTATGATTCGCGGACTACGAACATAGATGAGGAAACCGAGGAACCGCCAACAGTTGAGGCAGAACTTCCGGTCATGGAACAACCAGCTGAGATCCAACGTAGATCAAATAGAGACCGAAGGCCTCCGAGTCGTTACAACGATTACGTCCTGAATAGCTGTACTCACTAGCATGGAAGAATGTTATGATATAGAAACTCGCTAGAGTTTCGACATTACATATTGTCTATGATTTTATTGTTCTTTAAATACGACATTCAATCTGTCATTCACTACTGTCTAATTCTCTTTTATTTTGCTGATTAAAACCATATTAAATTGTAATGGTTTATCTTTTAACAATCAGTACCATAAGTCATCACTGGCAACACACACTGGTTAAAAACCTTTGTCTTCAGGCACTGCGGAATTTCTGATGAGAAGATGTCACTTAGTTTCCCGAACGCTGCCCATCCGAGTTGGATTCTTCGGGCGACCTCTTTGTCGAAGTTGGACCGACCTAACTGGATTGTTTGTCCTAGGTATACGTAGTGGTCAACAACTTCGATTGTATCGTTCCCAACAACTACCGGTACGGGTGCAACATGGACATTAGACATGATCTTCGTCTTGTCCATGTTCATTTTAAGACCCACCTGTTGGGAAACGCTACTGAGGTCGCTGAGCATTGTATTGAGGTCCTCCAGCGACTCTGCCATAATGACTATATCATCGGCAAAACGAAGGTGAGTGATGTATTCGCCATTGATGTTGATGCCGAATCCGTACCAGTCCAAGAGCTTGAAAACGTCCTCCAATGCGTTAGTGAACAGTTTCGGAGAAATAACGTCTCCCTGTCTCACGCCTCGCTGCAATGGGATTGGTTTCGTGCTCTCGTCCTGTAGTCGGATCGACATGGTGGCGTTTCTGTACAAACACTTCAACACTTCGATGTACCTATAGTCGATATTGCACCGCTGGAGGGACTGCAGTACCGCCCAGGTCTCGATTGAATCGAAGGCTTTTTCGTAGTCCACAAACGCTAGACATAATGGCCGATTATACTCCTCGGTCTTCTGTATAATCTGGCGGAGCGTATGTATGTGGTCTACGGTGCTAAAGCCTTTTCGGAACCCGGCTTGTTCGGGAGGCTGGAAGTCATCAAACCTGCGTTCGAGACGGTTCGTAATGACTCTCGAAAACAGCTTGTATACATGGCTCAGGAGTGAGATGGGTCTATAATTCTTCAACAAGGTGTTATCACCTTTTTTGAAGAATAGAACCACCACACTCCCGTGCCATGCTTCTGGCGTAGTACCCTGACGGACCCTGGAGTAAGACGGAATTAAATAACTTCTGGAGGACTAATAGTACCGGTTTTCCACCCGCTCTCAGAAGTTCTGTTGTGATTCCGTCTTCACCCGGCGCCTTGTTGTTCTTAAGCTGTTTGAGAGCCATTCTAATCTCGTACAGGCTGATGTCTGGGATGTCCTCAGTGTAGTGTCGGGTTAATTTGGCTCTGGTGTCCTGAGTTGTTCTGGCAATGGGTTCCTGTGTTGAGGTGTATAACTGTCCGTAAAACCTCTCGAGCTCTCTCAATATCTCCGGTTTCGATGAGATGACACTGCCGTCGTCGATCTTCAGCCTGGTCATATGGCTGCGCCCAATAGACGAATTCTTTGCGAACACTTTAGAGCCTTGGTTCCGCTCAATTGCGTCCTTAATACATGATGTATTATAGGAACGCAAGTCGAGACGCATGGATTTCGAGATTCGTCTATTGAGTTCAGCATATTCTGACATAAGTTGAAGATTGCAGTCTCATCTCAGTCCGGGATTCCATTAACTTAATGGTTTGATTGGAGAGCTTCTGTGGCTTATTACGGCGTGGAGTCTTAAAGAACTTGGACCCCACTGCATGGACAGTTTGCACCAACCCATTGTTTAACTCGTCCGCAGTTTCGCATTCGGCTAGGCACTGAAAGCGATTGTGTAGTTCGAGTTGAAAGTCTTCGGGGTTTCGGATTTGGGCGGTTCCCGGACGGAGCGTGGACTTCATCAGACGAGACCTCTCGAGCTTGACATTGATATTCAATGTGCCTCTAACAATGCGGTGATCGCTACCGGTTTTCACCCTGCCGATCACGGAGACATCATCGAATATATGCTTCTTGGTCGTCATGATGAAGTCGATCTCATTTTTGGTTGAGCCATCGGGGCTTATCCACGTCCACTTCCTGGATGGTCGCTTCTTGAAGAAGGAGTTCATCGCAAAGAGTCCCTCCTTCTCTATGAAGTCGACCAGCCGCTGGCCCCTTTGGTTCCGCTGCCCGTACCCATATGACCCCACTCTCAACTCATCGCCATTCCGTGTGCCCACCTTCGCGTTGAAGTCCCCCATAACAACAGTGAAGTGTGTTTTGGAGGTATGTATGGCTTCTGATATCTCCTCATACATAGCCTCTACTTCATCGTCAGGGTGTGCCGAGGTCGGCGCGTATACCTGTATAACCTTCAACGAATACCGACTGGTTATTCTGAGTATAAGGTACGCTACCCTACTCGACACACTATCGACCTTAATCACGTTGTTAATAAGGGACTTACGGACGAGAAACCCGACATCACCCTGGAATTTCCGGTCTCCTTCCCGGAAGAAGAGCATGTTGCCGGAATCAAGGGTTATCGTATCCTGTCCCTCTCGCCGGATTTCAGACAATCCCAAGATGTCCCAACGCAACTTGCTCAATTCTTCCTCCAGCTCGACAATCTTCTCATCGGTCCTCATCGTGCGGATGTTGTGTGTTGCCAGGGCCAAAGTTCGGTGGGGGTGGTAGCGGGGCATCTGCCGGAGATTCTTAGCACCCCCTGCTCGACCGTTACCCCGCCTGCTACCAAGGCGGGGAATAGAGGAGCCGCCGGGGACTGGGGGCCGTATGCAATTATTGTCTATCATTGTTTGGGGGGGGGGGGGGTTGCCATAATCCCCACGCTTGGCAGGCGTCTTGGGGATCGCAGTTTTTGTGAAGAGATGGAATTTAAAACAGAAGACGCTGCTGCCCGTCTTCTGATTTCCCTTAGTCGCCTCTTACGTACACCCAAAGGGAAGAGATGGGTGGGTGCTATTCTTACCCGGACACCCCACAGGCCGAAAAATCATGTATATTACCTTTAATGAAACAAATTATTTCAAATATATACAAACATGGAAACGTTAAAATTTTTTAATTAACAAAATATGGTTTACAGGTGTCCGTTTGTTTTAATTTGCATACAGCCCTTAGCCATCTTTTTTGTGCTTTGAAAGGCCTTTCTCTCTCGGTAGAGTTTCCCCAAAATATAACACCGTACCTCAATACTGACGTGACATAGGCATGATACGCAGTTAGTAGAGAATCCTGATTGACTATTTTTGACATCATGTACAATGCATATGAAAAGCTATTGAGTTTATTGCAAATGTCATCAATGTGCAGTTTCCAAGTTAATTGAGAGTCAATGTGGAGTCCTAGAAAAGTGGTATCGTTAGTATTGTTAAGTCCCTTATCCAAATATTTTATGTCAAATTGTGGTGATTGATATGAATTATTTTTAAATGTCATAATTTTTGTTTTGTCAAGATTAATTATTAAATTATTATACGTCAGCCATTTAATGATGTCTACTAAGTTATTATTTATCTCATTTACCATATCATTAGTCATATTTTTACCAGAAAAGATAACTGTACTGTCATCTGCAAAAAGAACCATAGGGTGCCTTATTGCCTTTGGAAGGTCATTTAAATAGATAATAAATAACAAGGGTCCTATGACACTTCCTTGGGGAACACCGCACTCAACTTCTCTAACATCAGACCTATAGTGCATCTGTGTTTTAGAATTAGGACAGATACTATTTATTTGAGTTATTTGTTTCCTATCACTTAAATATGACTTTATCAGATTTAGAGCATTTCCTCTAATCCCATAAATGTTGAGCTTATCTGCCAATATACTGTGTTGCACAAAATCAAAAGCCTTAGTTAAATCCATGAATAGTGCACACAGTGGAATTCTTTTTTCGACACTACCCATTACTTCAGAAAGAAATCTGTACTCGTATATTGCCATATTAATATTTTTATTCTTCCGAAATCCAGACTGTTCTTCAATTAAGATTTTATTTTTTTCTAAATAGTCATATATGCATTGGTGAATGTACTTCTCAAATATTTTAGAAAATATTGGTAATAATGCTACTGGTCTATAAGCACGTATATTTTCTTTGTCTTGCTTTTTGAAAATTGGAATAATTAAAGCCGTTTTTAAACCTTCAGGAAATGTACCGCAGTTGATGCATAAGTTCATAATGTGGCATAGTATAGACGCCAAATTTAGGGAGACAAATTTCACCACGTCTGTAGCAATGTCATCAAGTCCTGTGCTCGCGGTCTTTTTAAGGCTCATAATGATTTTATACATGTCATCAGGCGTTGCTGGCCCCATGAACATTGAGTTTGATTTATTCCACGATACTGTATTTTTGTAATTTTTTGAAAGAATATCGCCTTGTAACGATTGTACTTCGTCTATAAAAAAAATATTAAAAGTTTGAGCAATTTCTTTTGGGTCAGTTATTAATTTGTCATGGATTCTCAAACACTTTATTTCATCTCTAACTTTTTTTGACTCATGGTTACCGATAACTTTCCATGTAGCTTTAGCTTTATTTGCGGCGGTTTTAATTGTGTAATCGTTCTGTGCCTTTCGTGTTAGCCTAATTATCTTTTTAAGCTTATCTTTGTAGGTTTTGAATATATTTTTATTGACATCACTAGGATGTTTCCGATAACGGCTTAATAATTGTCTCTTACGCTTTGAGCACATTTTAATACCCTTAGTTATCCATCTAGGTCTTGAAATCCTATTAATTTTAATTCTTATTATTGGGAAACATAAATCATAAAACAATTTAAAAATGTCGTTAAATTTATCAAATGCAGTATTTGGGTCCTGTGATTCATAAACGTCATGAAAATTAAGGCTATCTAGACATTGTTTAAACTTGGTCATATGATCTACACTATAATCGCGCTTAAATATAAACCAGTGAGACAACGCGCAATAATCCTTAACTGGGTAACTTAAAATTTGAGCTGTATGATCTGACAAAGCTAAATCAATAACCTCGGGCTTACAACCCCGTACATTACAAATAAAGTTATCTATACATGTACCACTGACCAACCGGGTTGGCTGATGCAAAGCAAGTTTTAGATTAAAACACCTAAGTAATTCCTCAAAATTAACGCTATACCTGGTTTTTTTGAGTATATCAATGTTGAAGTCCCCACAGATTATGACTTTGTTTCTTTTAAGACAATATCTACGTAACAAATGATTAAGTGTATTAAAGAATGTGTTTAAAGAATCCACACTCATTTTTGGGGGTCTGTAAATACATATTATAACCACAATATTATGCTCGGTCAACTTCACTGCACTACATTCCATTATAGTTGGAATACAAAAATCTTTTATGTCATGAATATATTGGTATTTTTGTTTGTTAGATACTAAAATGCAAGATCCTCCACTTCGATTATTTCTAGAAAAAGAAGATATCAGTGTAAAGTTCGGTATCTGCAATAAAGTTGTGTCACTATTTAACATGTTATGTTCCGTGATACATAGTACGTCAATTGTCTTTCCTTTATCAGACAATTCAGCAACACAGGTGGATAGAAAATCTGATTTCCCTATTAGCCCATTTATATTTTGATGAAGTACACAAATACTATTATTTACGAAAATTACTATGCATTTTCTTTTCCCTAACTTCATTAGTGTGACATTCTAATGCATCACTGTTGACATTGCTAAATTCTGTTTGGGTACTTTTTTCTGTAGTAGTAACTGATGCTTTATACAGTTTCCGTTGATTTTTGAATTGGTTATACTTTAATTTATAAATCTATACGTAAAATATCTTTTAATAGTGATTGACATAGGTTTCTTGCAAAATTCATATAATGTGGACAGTAATGATAATAGTTCATGTCAACGTACGTGACATGTATATATTGATTACATATAAACTTCAATTCATAGTTGAGTTTAGTCTCTCTTAAATGTGCATTATACGGAATTTCTGGTATTATTATATTAGTATGATTCATTGAGCAAAAAAACTTATTTAGATGTAATTGAAATTTATATGGATTTGTTTCATTAGTACCCCCGAGTATTATAACATAACATAGTCATTTTCAGTGAGACTCCTGATAGTCTTTTCCTCTACATTTAGTATGTCAGGCAACTTAGCACCTGACTTCCAGAAACAAGTGACCAAATACTTAGAACCAACTAATTTTTGTAAAGTTTTCTGTATTTTTCGTCCTTGTTGGTCAGCGATAACAATTATTTTATTCCTGTTTCTTATTTCGATTTTTCCCCCTCTTCAGTCTGGATCTGATCTTTATATTCCATATCTTGTTTATATATTTCTTCCTGGACAACCGATGTTTGAAGAGTGTTTAAACTGTTATCCGGATATTTTATGATATTTATTATATTCCGTTCTTTGTTAGTAACTGCTGATTCTGTTTCTTGAATTACTTCTGGTCTCCCTTCATCTTCCGAGGTACGATACCCTGGCGAGCTTGACGGTATATCAAGTTCTTGGTACCTATTCCTGTCATAGCACTGGTTTCGTTTAGTATTTTTAGTAGGTTTTATCTTAGACGGTTTTTCTATGTAATTCAATTTTTTATATACTTCTATTGTATCATAACATTTCTTTAACTCTGTTTTCAACGTTTGTATCTCTCCAAGCATATTATCGATTTCCTTATTTGCCGATAATAGATTACTGGTAAGCTCGTTTACTTCTTCACGTAGTTCCTCGCAGCATGCATTAGCGCCACCCATTGACGTATTAGGTAAACTTTGCATCGTCGTATCGAACAATGAAGTATGTGTAATATCTAGTAGTGAAGTGGAACTCCTAGGCTGGCGTCTAGTAACATTGTCTGTATCCATTATGGTTATAATTAAATAATTTGTAATACAAAAAGACGTTTACTTAACAACGGGGATACGAACTTGGGTGCACTTGGCCGATGTAACGGCGAATCGGAAGCCTTTAACGCCTGAGCTACGGAGGCACTTAGGTTCGTTAGCGAATTTTCTCTCTATACTTTTTGTTCAATATTATTCAGAGTGATTTGATAGTTACGTTTGCTTATTGAGTCCAAAGTCCAACTTTTGAATATTCTTGCCGTACTTGGTGGCGGTTAGTTTATTATTGTAAAATTTATATAACTGCAGATTTGCAATGCACTTTTGACACTGTTCGTTAGGTTTAACACTTTTATTATTGTTGTTGTCGGATTTTCTTCGTTTTATTGGCTTTTATTTGTATAATTTGTTATAATTACTTCATAATTAACACTGTGTAGTTTTTTACTTTATATGTTGTTTTCCATCAAATTATTTGATTTTATTAAGTACATAGTTAAGAAAATATCGTGTGGCCCAGATGGCATAAGTACCGAAGCTTTAAAAATAGGGGAACCTACTCTACTTCCTTACATAACAAAATTATTTAATAGTATACTAAGATCTGGTTGTTTTCCTTCAAACTTTTGCCATTCAGATATCATATTAATACATAAAAAAGGTGACCGAACAAATATTAATAACTATAGACCAATTAGTTTAATTTCTCATGTTTACAAAGCGTTCATAAAAATAATAGAAAACCGTATATCTAAGCAATTGGACTCATGTTAACCTCCGGAGCAGGCAGGCTTTCGCAGCGGGCTTTCGTCTACTGATCACTTACACACTATAAATCAGATAATAGAAAAGTACCAGGAGTACAACAGACCATTGTATCTCGCATTTGTCGATTACACAAAAGCTTTTGACAGTTTAACGCATAATTCAATATTTTCTGCATTGGAAAATCAAAATATACCGGTGACATATATTAATTTATTACGCAAAATATATAATATTAGTACAGCAGCAATCAGATTAGAAAGGATCGGTTCAACATTTAAGATAGAAAAGGGAGTCAAACAGGGTGACCCATTATCACCGAAATTCTTTACGAGTACCCTAGAAGAAGTTTTCAGAAAGCTATCAGTGAGATGGGAAGAGCAAGGTATTGCACTTGGCGAGGCAAGATTATCGAATCTAAGATTTGCAGATGTCATTGTGCTATTTTCCTCATCCGCTAAAAACTTAAGGCAAAGGCTGCAAGATTTGAGTTGTGCTAGTCTTGAGGTTGGACTGAAGATGAATATGTCAAAGACCAAAGTTATGACCAACTGCACACCCTGTACAGTACAGGTAGATGGGGAGAACATACAATACGTCCAAGAGTATATCTATCTGGGGCAAGTAGTTTCTTTCCAGGCCAGGCAAGATAAAGAAATCGCCTGATCGAAAATGCTTGGAAGAGCAAATGAAACATCTCATGAAAGGTGACTTACCTATGTCACTCAAGCGAAAACTCATGGACATGTGCTGTTCAGGACGACTACAATAGGAAGAAAGGACAAAATAGTGTTTGTGTTACAGAGTGTTGTGTTTTATAGTAATATATAGTTAAGTTTTATAACTCTGCGATAGTTAAGAGCCTAGATTTAATTTCCTAATAAATTATAATGTAGTTTTGTGTATAAGCTCACTATCCCGAGGAGGGGTGAGCTGAATCAGTTATAGATAGCCTAGCCTAGGTCTCATAGTACTTGCTATTTGTAATTAGCGTAGGGTAATAGTATAATAGAAGTACCCACATGCCCTAGATGTGCTAAGCACATATATGAACGGCAAATAGCTATTTGCAGCTAGGTCCCAAATCTAGGAACCAACTCAGGACCTAGATCTGGGTCCGCCTTGGTGGGTCTAAGTGCCTAAACAGCACTGATGTACATATTTCCATAGTTATAGGCAGTTGTTCTATCGCATATCATGTTTTCTAGAGTTTTTGCTATGACCTAGGCCCCTAGGTGGTCTAGATCATAGATATACAGATAGTACACATCGCAGGCTACCTATCGGTACTATTTGTGGGCATGTGGATGCTACGGGCAGGGCGCAGGCGAAGTGACAAGCGGCCAAAGCATAGTCGTCGCGCCCCTATTACAGTATTTATCGGCCTGTAGTTCCCTAACAGAAATAGATAGATAAACCCTATGTACACCGTTAGAAAGCTGCTTACACGCACTTTCTAACGGTATAGGTATCATGTATGTGTCTAGAATAGCCTAAATAGAATAAGTGAAAATGTACAGTTTTGATAATAAAAATTAAACGTTAGTGGCTGCCTCGGTGGGGCTCTCGTTACGGTAAAGTTCCCTGGAAGGATAGTAAATGCGCATTCGGCGCCACTGTCGGTGAACAAGCAAGCGGTCGACGCGGGAACTAAAAGCAAGATATAAATAGAAGAAAAGAATATTCAGTACGAAGAGCGCCACCGTCGTAGCCACTATCAAGCTTGCTATCAAATTGGGAGTTCTTATTTCACGGACACCTTGTAACCAACCTACATTGTAACCAACAGCGTCAACACTCTTCGGCGGGTTCATACCGTACCAGCGATAGCTACAGACACACAGGACGTCAGTGGCTCGTGCATTCGGGTCCGCCCGTCCTGCACATTCGCTGGTCCTTCGAGCCGGATAATAGAAGAACCGGCTGAAGAACTGAAGAACTGAAAATTTGGACTGAAGGCTTACAAGATGCCCATAACGCGTTCAAGAGGACGGGCTCCCGAGGCGTGGATGATTGAGGTGGGGGGGGCCCCCACCCCCAGAGAAGAACCGTCCGTTCGCCACGAGCTGCCGCCGCGTTCCCCGTCGACCGTCAGCACCGACCCGCCGCGGCCCGCGACCCCGCGGCGGTCCCCTCCGCCGGCCCCGAAAGACCAGAACCGCCGAGCCAGAGGAAGGGGAAACATACAGGAAAACATTCAGATGCGACGCTGCGCCCCGCCGACGAAGCACACCGACCGGACGCAGCGACCGTAAGCCGGGAAGAAGAAACCCGGACCGAAGAATCGAAGAGGCCGACCGGCCCACCGAAGTCCCACAGGACTCATCGATCCCAGAAGAGGATACTGAAAGCCCGTGAAGAAATACTGAAACTCAAGTTGGAATTAGCCGAGCTAGCGCTACAGAAGGCTGAAGAGGACTCATCGGAGGACGACTACGATGACGACGGTCACTCCAAGACAGAATTCGTACGTTCCTGGCTGGAAGAAGCACCGGAACCAGAGTCACAGCCACGCCCAGAAGAGGACGAGACCGCCGGGAGGGATGCCGACGCCGCCGACGCCGCGCAGCCCGTTCAGACACTGCCGCTCTGCCCGGAGGACATCGCGCCGGCTCAAGACAGAAGACTTCACGAGCATCGACCGGATCCCGACGCCGCACAGAAGACTGGGGTTCCGGATACAGAAGAACAGAAGTGTGCTGATCCAGTGAAGATCCCGAAGGAAGGCGACGCACTCCGTCCGTTCATCAGCGAACTAACGTCCGCTATCGCCGCGCTCGCCGACCGAAGCAAACCGTTCGAGACGTACAGTCACGCCGGTTGCCGCCGCATCGAAGGTCATCATGGACCTGCCAATCTTCAGTGGAGCACACACCGAGTGGTTATCGTTTCGCGCCATATATGACACCACTCGCAGCTACTTCAACGACGTTGAAAATACAGCAAGACTAAGAAGAAGTCTCAAGGGAAGAGCCTTGGAAACAGTTAGCTCGGAACTCATCGGGCACGCGAAGCCGGACGACATTATGAAGGAATTGGAACTACAGTTTGGCCGTCCGGACTCCATCGCTCAAGCGGAAACAGAAAAACTCCGAACTTTGCCGCGCTGCACAGAATCGCCGAAGGACATCTGCACCTTTGCAAGCAGGGTCAGAAGCAGCGTGGTCACACTTCGCGCGTTGAAGAAAGAATATTATCTCATCAATGCCGAGCTACTGCGGTGTCTCACCGAGAAGCTACCGAACTCTCTGCGCGTCCAGTGGTACAAGATGTTCACCGAGAAGTATAATTCAGTTCCGGACTTAGCAAGATACAGCGACTTCGTCACCGAGCAAGCCCGCTACTGCAGCGCCTTCGCACCGCCGGAGCTGATCACCGAACCACGGGCCAGTCTACGGACGACGCCGACGCACAGAGCGCACACCGCAACAGAGAAGCAGACGCCGCGGTGCAGGGTCTGCAACAAGGAGGGGCACGCCATTACAGATTGTGCCAAGTTCAAGGAAGCCGATTCAGATGGAAGGTGGGATCTCGCGAAGAAGCACAGCCTATGCTTTCGCTGTCTGAAGCCAAGATACGCGAAGCATCACTGCAAGATCAGAAGGTGCGAGATCAAGGGATGCAAGAGGACGCACCACCGCCTTCTCAATCACGAAAAGGCGGCGTTGGTAGCGTCCACCGAAGAGAGGAATGCGGAGGAAGCCAGGGAGACAGTCGCCAACGCATGGATGTCGCAGAAGCCTCAAGCCTATCTGAAGATAGTTCCGGTACGAGTCATCGGACCGGCGGGAGAGACCTCGACGTACGCCCTGCTGGACGACGGGTCTACGGTGTCTCTCATCGACGAAGAGATCGCCAAGCAAGTGGGAGCCGAAGGACGTCTGGACCCGCTCAAGATGGAAGCCATCGGGGATATTATCGTCGACACGCCAGAGTCTCGTCGCGTTGCGGTCTCGCTCACGGGGCCGCAAGGACAGCGCGTCAACCTACGCGCGCGCACCGTACTAGGACTGCACCTGTCGCCGCAAACCGTGGACCGGGACGACCTCGCGGGCTGCGGACACTTAGAAGATCTGCGCGAGAAGCTCGCCTACGAAGGAGCGGTGCCACGAATACTCATCGGGCAAGACAACTGGCACCTGCTTCTCGCCAGCAACGTGCGAAGAGGCCCGCGACATCAGCCGGTAGCATCGCTCACTCCGCTGGGCTGGGTGCTACACGGCACGTACATCCGAACGCAACCACCACAGCGTGTCCACGCAGTAAAGACCGTGGATACGCCTCTCGAAAAACAGGAGCGGCGCCCGGCCTTACAACCCGTTCGTCGCTCACCCGGCCACCGAGAAGAAGCACAGCAAGGTGACGGACTGGCGCCTGGTGACAAGACAGAAAAACGCAGTAGACGTCGCCGCTCGCGACGTAACGCCGGACGCCCACGACGGAAACAGACAGCATCGAAGCCCGTACAGAAAGAATCCGTCACAATGGCCGAACGAGAGACCGAGCATCAACGAACCAACGGGAGAAGAGAAGACTCTGACAGTAACAGAAGCTCGCAGCGCACCGAAACACAGAGAAGTCATTCCCGATCCGCACAGATTTTCGAAGTGGGAACGATTACTGCGGGCCACGGCAAGAGCGCTTCAATTTATAGCACTGTGTCGAAAAACCACAGCGAAAACGTGCTACAAAAGGACCAGAAAGAATCCGGAACAAGATCCCGACTGGAGACGGCAGAAGAGGACTCAGAAGACCTGCAGACCTCCACAGAAGACAGTCACCACTCGAAGATTCGTCACGTTACCGGCCGAATTCCTAAGGGAAGCAGAAGTACTACTGATCCGCGTAGTACAAGAAGAGTCCTTCGGACGGGAAATCAATGACCTCCGGAAGGGCAACAGTATCGCCATCGACAGTCGCCTGAGATCGCTGCCGATAGAACTCCGCAACGACGACATCATCACGCTCAGAAGTCGCATCGCCGCTGCTGAAGATGTAACAGAAGAGACGAAAAGACCGCCCGTGCTAGACGGCGATCACTACATCACGCAGCTCTACATCGACTGGACGCACCGCGATCTACACCACAGTGGAACAGAAATGATCGTGAACGAGGTGCGCCAGCATTATTGGATAGTGCGACTTCGGCCCGTCACGAAAAGCATCGTGAACCGTTGCTTGAGATGTCGCATACGACGAGCACAACCTCCAGTGCCGTCCACCGGCGACCACCCGAAGACACGACTGGCGCATCACCAGAGACCGTTCACATTCACCGGTCTGGATTACTTCGGACCGTTCTCCGTCACCGTCGGTCGTCAACACCAGAAGAGATACGTGGCCCTCTTCACCTGCCTCACCACACGGGCCGTGCACCTCGAAGTCGCGGCCAGCCTCAGCGCGGACTCCGCCGTGCTCGCGCTGCGAAGGTTCGCGGCGCGCCGCGGGTGCCCCGCGGAGATCTACTCCGACAATGGCACCAACATGCACGGCGCGGACAGGGAGCTGCGCGACGCACTCGCCGAGGAAGCCGGCCGTCGTGGGATGGCGTGGCGCTTCATAACGCCCTCAGCGCCCTTCATGGGAGGCGCCTGGGAGCGTCTCGTTCGCTGTGTCAAGACCACACTGAGCACAGTACTACAGGAGAAGCACCCGCAAGAAGAGGTTCTGGCCACGCTGCTCTGCGAGGCCGAATACACAGTCAACAGCAGACCACTGACGCACGTATCAGTGGACACCGGGGACGACGAAGCCCTCACGCCCAATCATCTGCTGCTCGGGGGGGTCGGCGCGGCTGCCGACACCCGGGACGTTCGACGAGAGCGACCTAGACAGCAAGAAGCAATGGCGACGCTCGCAAGCGCTCGCCGACATGTTCTGGCGACGCTGGGTGCGCGAGTACCTGCCCGAGCTGTAGCTCGGGCAGGTACCGGCGGGAGCCCCACGGGAGGGGTCCCAGTCTCCAGGTGGGCGATCCCGTCCTGATCGCCGACGGACAGCTGCCGCGCAACACTTGGCCGCGCGGGAGGGTCGAGGCAATCTACCCCGGAGCCGACGGAGAAGTCCGCACTGTGGAGGTGCGCACTGCGGGGGGCATCTTAAAACGCCCCACGAAGAAGATCGTGCCACTACCAAAATAGAAGCGTCGAGAGCGCCGGAAGCGTCGCCCTTCACCGGAAGAGGATGCAGCATCGCTCCGGCCCGTCGCGCTGCAGCACGGCGGGAGAGATGTTCAGGACGACTACAATAGGAAGAAAGGACAAAATAGTGTTTGTGTTACAGAGTGTTGTGTTTTATAGTAATATATAGTTAAGTTTTATAACTCTGCGATAGTTAAGAGCCTAGATTTAATTTCCTAATAAATTATAATATAGTTTTGTGTATAAGCTCACTATCCCGAGGAGGGGTGAGCTGAATCAGTTATAGATAGCCTAGCCTAGGTCTCATAGTACTTGCTATTTGTAATTAGCGTAGGGTAATAGTATAATAGAAGTACCCACATGCCCTAGATGTGCTAAGCACATATATGAACGGCAAATAGCTATTTGCAGCTAGGTCCCAAATCTAGGAACCAACTCAGGACCTAGATCTGGGTCCGCCTTGGTGGGTCTAAGTGCCTAAACAGAACTGATGTACATATTTCCATAGTTATAGGCAGTTGTTCTATCGCATATCATGTTTTCTAGGGTTTTTGCTATGACCTAGACCCCTAGGTGGTCTAGATCATAGATATACAGATAGTACACATCGCAGGCTACCTATCGGTACTATTTGTGGGCATGTGGATGCTACGGGCAGGGCGCAGGCGAAGTGACAAGCGGCCAAAGCATAGTCGTCGCGCCCCTATTACAGTATTTATCGGCCTGTAGTTCCCTAACAGAAATAGATAGATAAACCCTATGTACACCGTTAGAAAGCTGCTTACACGCACTTTCTAACGGTATAGGTATCATGTATGTGTATAGAATAGCCTAAATAGAATAAGTGAAAATGTACAGTTTTGATAATAAAAATTAAACGTTAGTGGCTGCCTCGGTGGGGCTCTCGTTACGGTAAAGTTCCCTGGAAGGATAGTAAATGCGCATTCGGCGCCACTGTCGGTGAACAAGCAAGCGGTCGACGCGGGAACTAAAAGCAAGATATAAATACAAGAAAAGAATATTCAGTACGAAGAGCGCCACCGTCGTAGCCACTATCAAGCTTGCTATCAAATTGGGAGTTCTTATTTCACGGACACCTTGTAACCAACCTACATTGTAACCAACAGCGTCAACACTCTTCGGCGGGTTCATACCGTACCAGCGATAGCTACAGACACACAGGACGTCAGTGGCTCGTGCATTCGGGTCCGCCCGTCCTGCACATGTGCATTCTCCCTATATTAACATACGGTGCACCGACATGGTCTTTGACTAACATCCAGAAGTCCAAACTCAAGGTATGCCAACGAAATATGGAGCGCAGTATTCTTGGTGTTAAATTAACAGATTGTCGGGATGTTTGGTTCTGATCTTCCGAGAGTTGTTGGTTCTTAAATAAGAGGCGAGTAACTGAAGCTTAAACCATATTTAATATACGTAGGTCTTCTCTGGACTTCTCCTCTAGGGGAGTCCGGGGCAACTGTTCGGGACTGTGGTCCCCTGCAGTGGTATCATACGCCGCCTGCTAAGACAGGCGGGGCTCTGTGGCGGGCACTTGGGCCCTTGGTGTCATCGTCCTACTGAGAGGTAGGGTATTTTTTGTTCTCGCCCCCGGCGAGATCAAGCCCGCCAGGTGGGACCCCGTTCGGGGAGGCCCGGCGGGTGATCAGCATGCCTGGGGGCGGCTAGGCATTGTTCGCGTGTAGCGGCGAGACTGGGCTTTGCAGTCCTGCCTCTAGCCGGCGTCTGGTGGTGTCTGGTGTCGTTGGTGCGCTGCTTTTGACCCGTGGCAGTGCTATTTTCCGGGAAAGGGGTGCGTCGACGGTTCATGGCGAAAATAATTTTGCAATACATCCGGTGATGACGGGTATCGGGTCTTTGCCCTCCACCATTGCCGTCAGGATCTCTTGCAAGACCCCGATGATTATTTTCGCCGTACGTGGGTCTATTTTCGTGGGCGTCGCCTCGTCCTGCTTCGCGCTTCTCCCGCTTGAGGGCGCCGCGGTCGCTGTGGGCGGGGCTTGTGTTGTTGCCACGGGTTTGGTCCGTGACGGTGGCTCCACTGTTGGTACCGTCGATGCCGCTACGGCGGCGGCGACGGAGGACTTCTTCTTCTTCTTTGGGCGGCGTTTTCTTGGTCTCCTGGTTTTCCCTTGGGCAGGATTAGCCGGCGCCATCAGTGAGCCGGGCGCGCTCTCCTCTGGCGCTACGCTGCGTTCCGTCGCAAGAGTAGCGCCAGTTTTGGCGACGGGTCCCGCCTTCCTGTTCCGGGCCTCCTTCCGGAACACGGGGCAGCTGACGCTGTTTGCCGTGTGCGGACCTCCGCAGTTGGCACACGTCGGGGGCTCCTCCCTGGGCCGCGGACAGCCGCTAGCCGGGTGGTGTTCCCCACAGCGGACGCAGGCGATTGGCCGGTGGCAATTGTGTGAGGAATGACGGAATTGCTGGCATCTGTGGCACTGCGAGGGTCCTTTCTTGCCTCGCCATGCTTCGATTATAACTCCGGGCATGCATAGAAGTTCTTCTATTTCATATATGCCCGGAGTTAGGTCTGGGGTTCGCTGGAGCTGCGCGAAGAAGATGCACCCCGGTCGCCCGTGACGAGCGTTTATGGGGCGAACAAACTCGGGGCAGTACCCGAGGTCGCGCAGTTCGGCTTCGATGTCTGCGGCGTCGGTGTTGGGTGGCAATCCCCTAATGGCCACCTTGAGGCTTCGTTCCGCTGGCAGCGAGTAAGAGAACCACGCTATATTGGCGGTCTTCTCTAGCTCCGTCAGGTACCGTTGTATGATACGGTACTCGGTGTCCGCTTTCGGGAGGAAGCGAACACCTTTCCCGTACGGGCGTGCGTTTGGAGTGTGCCCAAGGAGGGCTTTCAGTTTCTTGAAGTGGCTTGCCCAATCCGGAAACACCTCCACGACCAGTGGGGGGTAGCGGGGGGCTGCGGGTTTCTTCGTTGCAGGGGCGTCAGCGTTTTCTGTATCGGCGGTGGCAGTCGTGGCAGGCGTCGTCTCCCTTTTCCTCGTCGCGCCCGTCCTCTGAGGGAGCGGGGGCGGTGGTAGGGGGGTGGCTGCGGAGGCGTACGACGTCTTGGTCGGAGTGGTTTGCATCGGAGATATTATCTCCGGTAGTCCCAGCGACGGCGGGGTGATTTCCGCATCTACCCTTTTCTGCGGCGGTTGCGCAGTTGGGGATGGGAATCTTCCGGCCGTGATCTTGGGTGGTGGCACACTGTACCTTGGCGGACTCAAACTGATGACCGCAGCTGTTGCGGTCTTCGGTAGTGCACTCGGGGGCGCGGGGAATGCGGGCCTGGCAAGCGTGGCTTGTCTGGCTCTTGGTACGGGCTGCGATGGTGGCAGCACTGGCGTCTGTTTCGCCGCTTGTCCGCTAGGGGGCGGTTGCGACGATTGCGGTATGGGTGAGGCTCGCGGGGTGGTGAGGAAGAACTCGTCACCAGCTCCGGAAGTGCTCGGTGTCATGGGTCTTGCACTGGGGCGGCCTGCCTGCATGGATGTGGATTGCAGCAGCCGTTCCAGTTCAGGTTGGGGCAGCACCCTCTCGCGCATGCGTAAAAATACGCTCTGCGGGTGGCGCTTTGATTTCGCCTTTGGGGGCGGTTTCTGTACGGGTGGTGGTGGCATCTTTTTCGCTTTTTATTATAGCGAAGCGAAGCAACAGCAGGCAACCAGAGGGGGTTGGCAAACCCTTCACCACATCCCACTTACCCGGGCTAGCCGGGAGCGAGAGGGTTCAGGGTGCGCCTTCCCCGGCGGCACAGGAGTTCGGTGTCACTCGCTGCACAAACAGGTGCAGGCGCGATGCCGTAGGAAAATTTCTTGACTTGAAGAAGCTTTTGGATCTGCTGGTATATTTACTTGATTCGGACCTTGGCTGTTGCGGCAGTCCCCATATTTAATTGGGAAAACATAGCCTATATATACAATAGTTACATGCTTACACTAGTGAACTCTCTACACAGTAAACGCGCGCTGGGATTGGTCGATTACTGCGCGATGCGCTCGCGACCGAAGTCATAAATATGACCCGCGCGTTCCGTACCGCAATAGTTGTCCAGCTGACGCAGCGGCGCGCGGACGCACAGCAGCGCTGCGCGTGCGTGGCGATGCAGGTATTGATGTATGCCACTACAGTATTCCCCCCTAAGCGAAGCGTAGATTTTTCTTTACTACACGTCCAGAACGCGTAACATAGCGCTCTCTCGATGCTGATGTCGTTAGTCCTTGGTCGCTCCGACCGGCCGCCGACGCGACAGCATGCGGCGTAGGCGCAGTGGTTGGAAGCATCACTGGCGATGTGTCCCCATGTTCTTCTTCTTTGCAGATGAATGCCGGCTTAAGTCTATCCAGCGACACAACTGTGGTGCGATTGGGCAACTGGATTTTAAAAAACTTGTCGTGTCTCTGCAGCACTTGATACGGCCCATCGTACGGCGGTGTTAGAGGCGCTCGAACTGTGTCGTTTCGCACAAAGACATGCGTGCAGGAGGGTAAATCCTTATGGATGAACGGCTTGGCCGATGTTCTGTGCTCCTGGTACGCAGGTGCGAGTGTCGCCATACATTCGCTGAGACGGCGTACGTACTCTGCGTCATCTACTACGCTGGGTCTTGAGCTGGTTGCGAAGAAATCGGATGGCATGCGCAGGGTAGCTCCGTAATCAAAAATCATCTAAGATCTTGTACGGTTTGAGGTTTTGGATACTTAGATATGGCTTCGATGCGTTCTTCTGTAGGTCTGATTCCATCTTCAGAGACTTCATATCCAAGGAATTGAATTTTGTTTTTTCCAAACTCGCATTTTTCGATGTTTAATGTGACGCCGTATGAGTTAAGGCGTTCCAAGACTTGATGTAGATGACGCTGGTGTGATGTACTGTCTGACGAGTATATGAGAAGGTCATCGACGAAACAGAATACGATGTCATCCAGGCCGCGGAGTACTTCGTGCATAAACCGTTGAAACGTTTGGCCAGAGTTTCGTAAACCGAACGTCATGCAATTAAACTCAAAAAGGCCAAAGGGTGTGATGATAGCTGTCTTTGGTGCATCTTATTTTTCTATGGGAATCCAAAAGTAGGCCATTTTAATGTCCAGTTTTGAGTAGACCATTTTCCCGTGAAGTTGATTAGTGAAGTCTTGTATTCTTGGTATAGGGTAGCGGTCGGGCACTGTCACGGCGTTTAGTCTACGGTAGTCGCCACACACCCGTAGTGAGCCATCCTTTTTTTTTACTACATGTAGGGGACTGGCCCAGGGGCTATTTGACGGCTTGCAAATACCCATCTCCATCATTCTTTCAAATTCAAGTTTTGCTGCTTTGTACTTATCGGGCGGTAATGGACGAGGCCGTGAATATAAAGGTGGTCCAGTCGTTTCTATGTGATGCGTCACGTCGTGCTTCGTTGGAGTCTTCAGCGACATGGGTCGAAGTACATCTGGATACTGAGCGAGGATGTCGTGGTATTCGTGATTGCTGCTTAATGTGGAGACAGATGGTTCGTTGTTAATTACTTGAATGGCGTTAACGGCGATGTCAGTGACGCTGTCGATTAATTTTCTCTGGTGCAGGTCGACAAGGAGTTTGTGACTTCGTAGGAAATCTGCGCCAAGTATTGATGTCTTCACGTCTGCGATGACGAATGACCACTTGAAACTTCTACGTAGGCCTAGGTTGAGTTCTAGAGTTCGCTCTCCGTAGGTACGTATAGGTGTGTTGTTCGCGGCGTACAGTTTATACGACGTAGTGCTGTCGCGTGTTTCCTTGCTTCGTGCCGCCAATACAGATATATCTGCTCCAGTGTCCACGAGAAATCTCTCTCTAGTCTTGATGTCGACGACGCATAGGCGGTGACTGGCTTTAGGAACATCAACGCCCGCCACGGTTGATGTTTGTTTTAGTTTTCCTGCTTCTTTCTTGAACACGGTGACTCACAGCGACGCGCGTTTTCACCGAATTTGAAGTGGTAACGACAGAGCCATTCGCTGTCTAGAGGCGGGCGGGACGCGTCTCTTGGAGTCCTTGAACGAGCTGGGGAACGAAAACGCGTGCCAAATGGTCGGCGAAATGAACTTCGGCGTGGTGCTCGTTGATACGTTCGTAGTTCGGCAATTTCTAAGGACAGTCTCTCGACTTGTTTGGATAGGAGTTCAAGTGGTGTGCTGGCATCGCTGGCATTCTCTGTGCTTGAAGGCGTGGAGACTGCGGCCACGGTGTTGTTGTCAAATTGTTCCATAATTTTGTCTGCCATGACTGCTAGTCCGTCTAGTGTTGACTCCGTGTTGACTGACAAGACGGCGCGAACTTGGGTGGCCATCTGGTTCATCCACAATATTTTTAGCGCGTCGTCATTCAGTAGTTTTCCGCCCATAACGCGCATGCGTTGGAGGAGATGACTGGGCTTTTGGTCTCCGAGTTCAAGTCCGGTAAGAAGCTTTTGTAGCTGTTGATGCTCGGACTCTTCGTACGCTGTGATGAGGCGATTTTTTAAGGCTTTATATTGTCCTGTTGCCGGTGGATTGAGAATGATGTCGCTGACCATTTCGATGTCATTTCTTTCCAGCATAGTAACAGCGATATTATACTGATGTTGCTCGGAGATCTTCTGTGCGGAGACGGCGGCTTCAAACTGCTTGAACCAGAGGCTTGGTCTCTGGCGCCAAAATGGTGGAATACGCGCCTGTAGCGAGACTGTGGCTACCTCGCCCAGTGGGACGATGTCTTCCTTTTTCTGTTGCTCGGCCATTATGGATTTAATCTTGATGGTCGCTTTGTTCTGAAGGGGTCACCAATGTCGGGATGTTTGGTTCTGATCTTCCGAGAGTTGTTGGTTCTTAAATAAGAGGCGAGTAACTGAAGCTTAAACCATTTTTTTTTTTTTTTTTTTTTTTTTTTTTTTTTTTGTGTAGGAGTAGTGCTGTTGGCCGCAGATGGCCATTACAGCTTCACCGGACGAGAGGGCGAGCGCTTTGAGCGCTCCAGCCCGGAAAGGTAGCGACTAGCTCAAGGGCACCTCAGGGAGGCACGGCCTCGGCTTGGGCTGCCGCTTAGAGAGTGTGAGTTTACCACCGGTTCACAACGCGCCCCCGCTGAGAAGAACCGGCAAGAAACTCAGCGAGGGGATGCATGTCGAGGTCGCATGTGTACGATCCTTCGGCCTCGCCGGCGAGACCGGTGTCTGTGTGTTGATGATTTGTGTACGACTCGTGACGTCGTTGTCGGTGTTGGTGTTGGTGTTGTGTCATGGTCCAGGAGGACGGACATCGGGTCGGGTGGGTCGAGCAGTACATGCCGCGGACGGCGGCGATGTACGGTAGGTCGACGATCTGAGGGACCGGGAACAGGGTCAGGGTCGGGGATATAGTCGGCAGCGGCGCCGATGAGCGGGTTCGGGTGGACGCAAGCTTTTTCAAAGTAATGTTCGGACATTTCCTTGAAAAATTTGCGGATAGGGACTAGACCGAAGTCGGAATGAAGGTCGACATTCCGCATGTACCACGGGGCACCGACGGCATGTCGAAGGAATCGGTTTTGAATAACCTGGAGGCTATTGATGTGGGCGGGAGCCGCGTGTGCGAATACGGCACTGGCGTAAGCTAGAATGGGACGGATGCAGGTTTTGTAAAGTGTCAACTTATTCCTAAGCGACAGTTTACTCCGCCTGCAGATCATGGGGTAGAGCCGGCCGAGAACGAAGGCCGCTCGGTTGCGTACTGACCGTATATGCGGTCCAAATGTCATGCGGGAGTCCAGGGTGACGCCTAGATATTTGACCTTTTTGGTCCAAGGGATGGGACGCCCATAGAGGGTGATCTGACCTAATCGACTACTGGGATGGCCCGCAGTGTGAGATCTGGTGCTCCGGGAGAAGAGCACCGCGGCGCTCTTTTCCGGGTTCACCGCGATCAGCCACTTTTGGAACCATTCGCCTAGGGCGTTGACGGCGACTTGAAGAGTGCGCGTCAAGAAAGCCTTATTTCTGTGTGAGAAATAAAGTGCGGTGTCGTCCGCATAAAGGGCTAGTTGCACCCTGTCCGAACGAGGGATGTCGTTCGTGAACAGGCTGAACAGGAGTGGGGAGAGCACAGAGCCTTGAGGGACTCCGGCCTGAATAGGGTGGGAAGTGGATCGCGCACCTTCGACTCGATATCGAAAAGTACGATTCCTGAGAAAATCTCGTATGATGAGGACCAGACGGTCTGGCACGCCCATGAGGTAGAGCTTGTGAAGCAAGCCATTGTGCCAGACCTTATCGAATGCCTTAGCGACATCGAAGAATAAGGCTCCGGTGTATATGGGTCTGGGCTGGTTGAGCCCGGAGAGGACGTGCTCCGTGATGCGGTGCACTTGATGGACGCAAGAGTGTCCAGCTCGAAAGCCGAACTGCTCGTGAATGAGTATGCCCTTCGAGATGACAAATTCTTTGAGTCTTGCGAGAAGCAAGCGCTCGTAGAGTTTGCCCAGGGCGCTAAGGAGACTTATGGGGCGGTAGCTCGTGGGATCGTCACGTGGCTTACCGGGTTTGTGAATGCCGATGACGTCTGCTTCTTTCCACTCCGAAGGGAATATAGCGTGCGTCATGGCGGCATTGAAGATGGCTACCAAGAGGTAGATCAAGTGGTAGGGAAGGATTTTTAGTACGCGGTTCGAGATGCCGTCAGGGCCGGGGGCTTTCTTAGGCTTAAGGCCTTTGATGAGGTCTTCCACCTCGGAATGGGTGACCGGGGTGAGTGGGTCGGATGGCGGGGCAGAAACCCTGCGCTCTACTTCCCTATCTACGTGATCGCGATGGGGTGGGTCGGAAACTGAGACACTAGGAGAGCATTGTCTCTCTAGAGAGTCTGCGAGGACCTCGGCTTTTTCCTCGTCGTCGAAAGCTGGTGGGGCGCCTGAAGGGCGGGTCAGGGGAGGCATGGTGGCTACCGTGTCGGACTTGAGAGCCCTCGCTAGCCGCCAGTAGGCTTGGTGAGAGGGAGTGATACCCTCGAGAAAACCGTCCCACCGGTCCCCCCGGAGTTCCGCGATGCGGTTCTTTACGTCCCTCTGTAAAGCGCGCATGCGGATCCGGTTGGCTGCGGTGGGGTAGGAGTCGTGAGCGCGGATAGCCGCGTTTTTGGCTCGGACCAATTCTTTGACGTCGGCCGGCAGTTTGAAGCGTTGGACATAAGGGTCCACCGCTTCAACCTGCCGGGAAGATTGGCTGATGGCCGATTGGAGGTTGTCAGTGAAAGCACTGACGGCTTGTTCGGTGTCCTGAGGGGACGAGAGGTGGACTGGGATACGAGAGAGCTGTGGCGTGTCGGCATTGGCCAAGCAGGTGCTCAGCCGCTGCCAGTCCACCACAGTCTTCATGACTGGTTCCGGTGAGGGAGGTGGTCCGAGCTCCATGAGAACGGGACGGTGGTCGGAGTCTAGTTCATGGAGCACTTCTAAGGAGCGCAGCCGAAGCGTTACGTTCTTCAGAAGTGCCATTTCATTTCATTTCATTTCATTTCATTTATTTGCGTTTTGTACATACAGTCTTAAGCTAAAGGTTAAGTTACCTAAAACTATACTAATATGTACATACCCTGGCAGGGTGTCGCAAAGAGGGAGTACAATAATTATATGAAAAGTTACAAGTTACATTTATCTTCCATAAATTCTTTTATATTATAATAACATTTTTGCAATAAAAATAATTTAAGCTTCGATTTAAAGGCGCTATCTGTGTTTAAATCCCTTATTGCGTTAGGTATCTTATTATAAATTTGAATGCTGCGGTACTGTGGACTGTTTCGAAACCTTTTTTAATCTTGGTCTTGGTAGGGTTAATTTATTTTTACGTCTTACATTTGTATCAAATTCGAATAAGCTTAAATGTTTCCTGACGAATAAGGCTACTTCCAAAATATACATTGAAGGCAAGGTGAGATGTTTTTCTTTTATGAAGTGAGGTCTACAACTATTTCTTGGTTTTATATTATATATAATTCGGATGCATTTTTTCTGGGCGATGAATAGATCTATTGCATCTGTACATCTGTACCATGTCTAGGATATCGGGACGGTAGCCGATGCTGACGGGAAAATGGGTGGGACGCATTGGAGCAATGATCTCAAAATCGAGAGTGTCGACTAGAGCGTCGAGGCGCACGCCGTTATAATTGGTGGTGTGACAGTTCCACCTAACGTGTTTGCAATTGAAGTCGCCGCCAAGGATGACGGCGCTATCCATGTCAAGAAGTGCTTCGATGTCACTTCTGAGAAGTTTCTTGTCTGGTGGAAGGTACACCGAGACGAGAGTGACAGGGGGATGACCCGAGAGAGAGAGGCGGCAAGCCGAGGCCTCGATATTGGTGAGCGCAGGGGCATCGAGTGGAATGCAGTGCAAGGATTTCCTATAATAGATGACAGTGCCGCCTCCGCGGGAGGCAGTTCTGTCATTTCGCACGAGATGGTAGTTGGCGATGTTGGGACTCCTATGAGCGGGTTTGAGGAATGTCTCTTGCACTAGCATGACATCAACTTGGTGATCCCTAAGGAATTCACTAACTTGATCGCGTTGAGGGGAGAGGCCATGGGCGTTGAAAAACGCCAGGCACAAGGAGAGGGGCTTGATTCGTTTTGGGTGTAAATCCATAATCAAGGATAAGATTGGGTGGTGGGAACCACTGACAGGGAACTGAGCACACTCTCGTGCTCGACAAGGGCCATGGTGCGTTCGAAGTCGTTTTTGGCGACTCGAAGCTTGTGCGCGAGGGCGCGGATGGCGGCAATGTTGAAATTGCTCATGGTGTTGCGGATCAGTTGGATGTCCGACACCAGGGTGTTTTGTGCTGAGGGCACTGGGGTGAACCCGGCGTGAGGCGCCGGGGCGCTAGTCGCAGGGTGCATGGGCGCGCTGGGAACATGGGTGTTCCATGCGTTGGGACGGTTGAGCCGTGGGTCGCGGAGCGCAGAAGGCGCGACGCCTTGTGGGCCTGGGTGCAGGCCAGGAGGAGCCTGCGGCACGGAGGGTGCCGAGCTTGTCGGGACTACTTTTTGCGCAGAAGGCGCAGGAGGAGTAGGGGGTCCGGGCACAATGGGTGCCGAAAAGATGGGCGCTGAAGGCGCTGGATTCCTGGGCGCACGGAGACCGTTGCGCCTCGCCACTCGGCGATTCCTCTTTGGGGCCCTCGAACATCCGCGATAATTCGCGGGGTGTCCGACGGTCCCGCAGAGGACACAGCCGGGAGGTTCGGTCGCGGTCTCCTGCTTGCGAGAGCAGGTGGAGGTCGGGTGGTCCCCGATGCATTTAACGCATCGGGGAGTGGCGTGACAATTTCGGGCCGAATGGCCGTATAATTGGCAATTGTGGCACTGCCCGGGAGTGCCACGTTTGTGGGGGGGTTCGACGTAGAAGCCCCCGGTGAGGTCTAGGAGATGAGACAAGTCGAAAATACGCTTGCCTTCGGGGGTACGGTCGAGAACGACTGTCACCATACTGTATGGGACCTTGGGACCGCGGCCACTCGCCATGCGGTGGACTTCTTGGGCGGGGAATCCTTGGGACTGAAGGTCCTCAAGGATGAGAGAGGGCTCGAATTCCTTCGGAACTCCCCTGATGACCACTCGAAGGGTACGGTCCTCTTCGAGGGTGTAGGTGTGGAAGGAGATCTTCTCCTTCCTCAAGTGGGACGTGAGTTGACGGTGGTCGTCAGTCGTCATGGCGGACACACTGATGCCGTTGGCCGTGTTCGAGGCCTTGGTATACCGGATGTTTTTCGCTTTAAGAGCGTTAGTGACTCGCGGCCATGCGGCTTTGTCCTGTATGATTACAGGAGGAGGAGGGCGGGGCTTGCGGCCTTCGGGTTGGCTCGCCGGGGCGGCTGAATCGCGCGGCGTGGGTGAGGTGCGAGGGGACGGAGAGGCACTCAGGGAGATTGGGGAGGACGCACAGGCCTCCTCCTCAACGCACTGGTGCTTGGACGGGCGCTGGTCCCGGGGTTGACGCGCCCGTTTCTTATCCCGGACTAGCGTCCATTCGTCCTCCGAGGAGGAGATGGGGCGCTTGGCGGACTCTACTTCGACCTCCATGTCCGAGGCTGACTGAGGGTCGGCCTCGAACCCCGGTGGAGGGAACTGGGTTGGCGTATCTAGGTGCGCCGGGGTGGGCTGCGGCGAGATAATCACGGCGGAAGGTGGCGGGGTAAGCGCCGCTGGAGTCGGTGCGGTAAACGCGTCGGTGGGCTGCGACTGAAGGTCGGGCGGGGTCGGCGAAAGGGTTTCGCTCGAGGTGGCGGCGGCGTTCATGGCCGAGATTAACTCCGTCAAGATCGTTGGATACTTGACGGAGATAATCTCCACCAGTCTCACCGCAAATTCGGGAGGCACTTGGGAGAGTGCGGGGGGCGACATTTTTCCGTCCGAAGGGAAACTCTCCGGACGAAAAAACGGGTGAGTGATCCTCCCCGCCGGCAAGGCGGGGAGTGGGTGAGTGCCTAACGTGTGGCCCTAATGTGTGTGGGTGTGTAGGGTGTGTAGCCTAACAGCCCTGGGGCAGAGGAGACGAGACCGGCAAGCCGGCGGTTCGAAACCAAACAGCACCCAAGGAATAGGAAATAGGAGGCGGAAGGGTGGGAGGGCGACGGTCAAGATCGACTAGGGGGTCACTCCCAGGGCCGGTTGCCTTGATCCCGTCCGAGTTGCCGTTTCCTGAAGGGAACCGGCGAGCGCTCGGGTCACGCTCCGCCTAGGTGCGTTAACACCGCAAGGATCCCCTAGGCGACCACTAAAAACACGTGGTTTTTAAAACGCGGAATGACTGCTTTGTTATTTGGAGACAGGAACCTGTTTTCAAGTAACAAAGAGTCACTCACGGGCGGGTGCGCGCGACGCAGGTGTGCGGCGCGCGGGTGGCCGGCGAGCAGGTAGCCGGCGGCGCAAGCCGCGGCAGTCCAAACACGCGGCGGGTCGGTGGGCCGTCACGAAGCGACGGCGGTGACGCCTGGCGGCGAATCTGTGAACACACAAACACACGGAGCGTGAGAGAGCGTAGCGAGTGCGCACGTCCGATCGGGACCGGAGCGCGCAGCGGAATGGCCCCGGGCCCATATTTAATTGGGAAAACATAGCCTATATATACAATAGTTACATGCTTACACTAGTGAACTCTCTACACAGTAAACGCGCGCTGGGATTGGTCGATTACTGCGCGATGCGCTCGCGACCGAAGTCATAAATATGACCCGCGCGTTCCGTACCGCCATAGTTGTCCAGCTGACGCAGCGGCGCGCGGACGCACAGCAGCGCTGCGCGTGCGTGGCGATGCAGGTATTGATGTATGCCACTACAAGATCATGTTCGAAACACCATTCTGCGCTCCAAAACACAGATCACCGACGTAGCACGAAGAGCTGCAAGTCTGAAGTGGGACTGGGCAGGTCATGTCTGTCGCATGTCGGACGAGCAGTGGGCCCACAGAGCGACATTTTGGAGCCCCGATACAGCGACGCGAAAACGCGGCAGGCCTCGAAAAAGATGGCACGACGACCTAGATGCCTTCCTTGCAGATTGGCCGATAGAGGCGGGTAATAGACCAAGATGGAGGGACAGGAGGGAGGCCTTTGCCCAGCAGTGGGACAGAACAGGCTGACATAATAAGAAAATATAAAAACGGAATAGGAAATAGTTATACTCTGCCTTTGCAATTTTTTCTCTGCCTTCATCATCATCAGCAGCCAAACGATGTACACTGCTGAATAAAGGCCTCCCCCTTAGAAGGGAGGGGTTGCCATAATCACCACGCTTGGCAGGCGCCTTGGGGATGGCAGTTTAGGTGGTAGGTAATCCAATAGAAAGACGCTGCTGCCCGTCTTCTTGTTACGTTAATTGTCTGCCTGCAGAGTAAAAAATACAAATATTATCATTAAATAAACTAATACAATCATGGTATCTATAATGAACGTGTTGTAATTGTAAGGTCAGTCATCGATTTATAACCTTAGGAATATGCAGATGTCAACCCGTTTTAAATCTGCATCTTTTCACTCAACGACCTGCTATTGTCTGGCATCAACTATTCAACACTAACTTTTTGGTTACATCCTCCCTAAGACAGTCTTATTTTGACACCCTGGCCGTTACTCAATGGGCCTTGGGTTCGATTTCTATCATCTGTATGGGTGTTGTTTATCTGTATAAGTGTGTATTTGCAAGAAGGAATGGTTTATACCTTTCCATATGTATAAGTACTTCTGTATAAGTAAGTATTACACACATCAAAAGTGTCTAGGGATCAAGCATTTTTAAGCGGATTTCTTGAGATTGAGATGTGGCTTTGTAATAAATTTATGATTTTATAAATTTATATGGATCCTTTTTGGTGCATTTCATAATTTGAATCAGGAACTGTGAATCAAATTCGAGTAAAAGATGAAAATCAGCTGTCAATATTTTCCCTATAAAAACATACAACGCATTGAAGACATTATTAGTGCTACTGTTTCCCTACTACTGATTAAAACCAACGTTATTATGGAGCGGCGACGTCATTTAAGCAGGGAAGAAATGCTCAGAGCCGTGGGAATGATAGAAGCTGGTTCCCGGCAACGTACTGTGGCTTTAGCTCTGAATACAAGTCAGAGTGTTATCAGTCGACTTTGGACACGTTACCGAAGCACTGGTACCGTGGCTGAGCGCCATGGAGGACGGTATCGCTGCACCACACGGAGACAAGACCGATATATTCAAATCTTAACTCGAAGAGCTCCAACAATAACTGCCATGATGTTAGCCGTGAGGCTTCATCACTCTTCAGGGAACTTAATTAGCAACCAAACAGTCAGAAACCGCTTGCATGAAGTGAACCTTCATTCCCGAAGACCGCTACGGGTACCACCTATAGCAATGCACAATCGTAGGATTCGATATCAATGGGCTCTTGAACACAGAAATTGGGCAGAAGAACAATGGCGTTTCGTGTGCTTTTCTGATGAGTCTCGTTTTGGTATGAGACCGGATACAAGACGTATACGACACTGGAGAACCCCTGGACGCCAACAGCGATTAAAATCCTGCCAGGAAGTCCATCCTTATAGTGGTGGAACCATCATGGTATGGGCGGGTATTTGGATCGGCGGAAGAACTGAGTTGATTTGGATCAGAGGCAACCTCAACGCTCAAATTTATGCTGAGACGATTGTATCAGACGTCATCGTTCCTCTACAAGTGCAAATCGGTCCCTTATTTCAGTTAATGCATGATAATGCACGACCGCACACCGCAAGAGTTGTAAGACAGACTCTCGCCGCAGCTAACATCAATGTCCTGCCCTGGCCTGCTCAGTCGCCAGACTTGAACCCGATTGAGCATGCATGGGATATGCTACAGAGAAGAGCTCTGCCGAATATGGAGGGTATCCAGTCGCAAGAAGACCTTTTTTTGTTGTTGCAACGAACATGGGCGGCCATTCCACAGTGTGATTTGGATGAACTCATTTTGAGTATGCCAAACCGATGTTCTTGTGTTGTTAGTGTTCGCGGTAGAAACACGGATTATTAATTGTTTAAGTTACCTAATAAAATTTTAAAGAAAACTGTTATTTCAGTCTTTTTTTCGAACTTTTGTGTTAGTGGTTCAAATGTCAAAAATCCCTTTATTAGGAAAATGGCAAATTTCTTTATTAATGCAAAGGTGACTTGGTTTATCGTTACTGTGACAAACGAAAACAGTTTATTTGATGAATCCTTAAAGAAAATTTTAATTAATATCAATCAGGAGAAAAGTTATTGCAAAAATATATGTTGATCCCTAGACACTTTTGATGTGTGTAGTATTGGTTGTCTGGTTGTGGTGTAGGGTCAGCCTAGTTTGGGGACAGATGACCTTGTGTGGATTGTCCTGGAATATTATTGGTATTATATTATGATATTGATGCTTCTATCTTTACAACTAGCAGTATGATACACCGCCCGACTTCAGCAGTTGTCCTGAAGGGCTTTATTATTAAACGATGAAAATGGTCATAGGATGATCTGCACGATTAGCAAGAAATCTCCATATTTCTATAATAGACCTCAATTGCGGTAACAACGTTAGAATTACATATCCAATAATGGTTTGTTTAAATTATTCAACTAAAATATATCAACATAAAGTATAAATTAAATCGTACCGATGTCCATATTTATTCCGCAAAAGTTACAAATTATATTCTTATTTTATTAAGTATATCTTATTACTAACTAGCTGACCCACGCAGCTCCGCCTGCGCAATTTTTACGTTAGCTAAACTTTTAATAACATACATTCGCATCAAATACATAACCTCCTTTTTTATAGTCGGTTAAAAACTGGGACCCACTAATTACTTGCTCTCCGAAGCACGGACCCGTTTAGTTCAAATGGCGTTAAACGGTCACCCATCTATTTAATGACCTTACCTAACGTTGCTTAACCCGATCGATTACAAAACCTTGATAACAACTCTCTATGAGTGTTCCCTTACTAACATTTATTATATTATAACGAAAAAAAGATAAAATCGGACCAAGCGTATAACCAAGTATAACCATATATATAACCATAACCATTACCATAACCATTAACCATTTTGACTTTTATCCCCTCTCCCAAAAGAACCGTGCTAGATTACGGGATAAAAAGTATCCTATGTCCTACCTCGTAGTAAGATCTCAAATCATGCCAAGTTTCATTTGAATCCATTCAGTAGTTTCGGCGTGATGCGCAGCCGTGATACAGACAGACAGACAAAAATTAAAAAAATTAAATTTTAGGCCTCAGTATTGGTTATAGAATGCCCTCCAAATATAATATTCAAAATATCTTCAATGTACAGAATTGGACCTGTTACAGTTTTATTATAAGTATTGATATAGATAAGATTAGTTATAGTTCAGTTTAAACAAATTAAGAAAACTTCGTTTTATTCTGGAATATCTTTAATCGCAACATTGATTTTTATCTGTAAACAGCTGCTTAGTCAAGGGAGTATAAATATTTCAGTCAAGGACTAGATAATTAACTTACCTAAGTGATATCTTAATTATCCTGTCCTTGACGAGACGATTTAAGGTCCCGCCCTTCCCTTAATCAATTGCATAAATGTTGCAGCTGTATTTTATTAAACTCTAAAGATAATGAGGTGTCTGTCGCTTGGCTGAATATCGATGGCTAAGGGGTTAAAAAAGAGACGATAATATCGGTTTTTAAACTCTAAAAACTTGTGCAATAAGTCCGGAACGCGGGGTGGGGTGTCTGACTACTTAGTCAAGAAGTCTAAATTTTTTCGTCAAGGACAGGATGATTAAGATCGAACTTCACTTAGGCAAGTTCGTTATCATTAAATTATACAGATAATCGTGTATACCTAATATTCACACAAAATGTCATCGATATCGATTACGTAGGGTAATACTTTGTAGAAAACTTTTTTTTCTTTACACATATACAATTCATTCACACATATTCTAGGTTTTTCTTTTTCTATTTCATCTTTTATCGGCCTATATGTATTTTGTACATCTATTATTTAGACTTCATCTCATGGAAGTAATAAGTACTACGTACAACAGGAATGAGCTATTGTCGCAAAATTGAAGCCGAGCGAGAGCTCAGTAACTGTACCTCTTAACCCTCTCTGGCGATGGTGACTATATTGAACTATGATTGAAGGACAATAATTATAAAAAATCATTTGTTATCTGACGTCAGCAGATCATTGCTTCAGATGGATTTTAATCGAAGATGCTAGTGAAAAACTTGCCCTTTGCGGCACTTTACATTTCCTGTTTTTGCTTGCTTTTCACCCTCGCGTCATATAGGCAGGTACCTACTTACTTACTGGTCCTTGTGGAACACGACATGTAGCTGGACTGAGATAAAATTACGATAAGCTATTGTTGTATATTTAATTAATTAGGTAAGAACATCCAAACTTATCGAAGTCTCAGGAGACCGCCGGGCTGGTAGCTTTTTCTGCCAACGTATAAGCTTGGCCATAAAAAGAGGTAATGCCGCCAGTCTTTTAGGTACCCTTCCCTCCCAGTGCGGCGACAACTTCGAGGAAGTTTTTTACCTAGTTTAAGTGTACATGTTTGTAAATAAACTGTAAATATTTTGTTTCAATAAATGTACTTTCTTTATTAGGTAAGAAAAAAACAGTTAAGTTTACATTTAAGTTTAATTCGAAATCAGAGATTGCTAAATAAAACAGTCTTGTAAAGTTTCTGCCGCAAACCCAGCTTATTCCTTATATGTTTCATTGATTCTAATCACGTAAATTGAGATATGAATTCGCGAACGCCTTCACCAATTGAATATCATGTGGATCTTCAAATATAGATTGAGGAGGATGTGGTGGATCTAACAATGTACCTATGTAGTTTGTACGAAATCTGAAATTGAAACAAAGTTATTTTAATAGAGAAAGGAATAAAAAATGCATTGGTATTTCAATTATTTGTTCTTAAACTAGGATTGAATAGTCATGCATGGTCACCGTAATTCTTCACTAACAAATTATGTTTAAAACTATTACCTGTGAAAAGATAAACCACAAACAGGATAATACTCGCTTCCGCAAGCCTCCACGACATAAATTCAACCCATTTTAACTAAAATTCTTCAAAAATATCACGAAATCAAAAGACACACTACTTATTACTTCCATGTAAGTACTACGTACAACAGGAATGAGCTCTATCTGTGCATCTTGCAGCTAAAATAAAGAAAATAAAACCTTATGTTAAGGTCGTAAGAGTATTGTTGCGCGCAAAATAAAAATGAAACCGAGTGAGATGGCAACCACTGAACGCTGTGTCCCGTTCTAACAGTGACTTAGAGTTGCCAGAGTTATGTTGATTTCAATCCTTTCGTTGTTAGTAGAAAAATATGCGATTGATGTAATGTAATGAAGTAAAAACATTTATTTCTAAAATGTTTCTAAATATAAATAACAATTTATTACTGCATGTTAAAGCAATATTATTTGTTGCTACGTGTAAAGCCTTCTTATCGCAAACATTTTGCGATTGGCGTATAGGTTTTCTTTTATTTGTATGAAATACGGATACCTGACAACCCCAAATGAAATCGCCGACTCGGACGTTAATGGCGGAGTGTCTTTTGATTTCGTGATATTTTTGAAGAATTTTAGTTAAAATGGGTTGAATTTGTGTCGTGGAGGCTTGCGGAAGCGAGGATTATCCTGTTTGTGGTTTATCTTTTCACAGGTAATAGTTTTAAACATAATTTGTTAGTGAAGAATTACGGTGACCATGCATGACTATTCAATCCTAATTCAAGAACAAATAATTGAAATACCAATGCATTTTTTATTCCTTCCTCTATTTAAAATAACTTTGTTTTAATTTCAGATTTCCTACAAACTACATAGGTACATTGTTAGATACACCACATCCTCCTCAATCTATATTTGAAGATCCACATGATATTCAATTGGTGAAGGCGTTAGCGAATTCATATCTCAATTTACGTGATTAGAATCAATGAAACATATAAGGAATAATAGGTTTGCGGCAGAAACTTTACAAGACTGTTTTATTTAGCAATCTCTGATTTCGAATTAAACTTAAATGTAAACTTAACTGTTTTTTTCTTACCTAATTAATTAAATATACAACAATAGGTAGCTTATCGTAATTTTATCTCAGTCCAGCTGCATGTCGTGTCCCACAAGGACCAGTAAGTAAGTAGGTACCTGCCTATATGACGCGAGGGTGAAAAGCAAGCAAAAACAGGAAATGTAAAGTGCCGCAAAGGGCAAGTTTTTCACTAGCATCTTCGATTAAAATCCATCTGAAGCAATGATCTGCTGACGTCAGATAACAAATGATTTTTTATAATTATTGTCCTTCAATCATAGTTCAATATAGTCACCATCGCCAGAGAGGGATAAGAGGTACAGTTACTGAGCTCTCGCTCGGCTTCAATTTTGCAACAACAGCTCATTCCTGTTGTACGTAGTACTTATTACTTCCATGAGTACTTATTACTTCCATGCTTCATCTTGATTCATCTAGACAAGATCTAGACATCTAGACTTTTCTTTGAGACTTCCATAATGTCAATGTAGTGAAAGAAAACATAGATTTATAACTTTCTATAAGGATTTATAATAAAAACCACCTATGAAAAGAAATATTCTCTATCAGTTCACAGAGAATATAATCACTTCCGTTAGTCTGTTAACGTAGTGCTTATATTCTCTTTGGTCCGTTATTTTCAATTGTAAAATAATCCTCTACCTATACCTAATATCATTTATTTAACTTTGTTGCAATGCATCTGCTGTGTGCGGTCCTAGTGATTATTTTAACAATAATTCTATCAAGACAGCGTTATTTATTTTTGACACACTCGCGAGTGTATTTAATATCAGAAATGTTATAGTTCCCGTGTCTCTTATTCTAAGATAGAAGCCAAAGCGTGGTGAGCCTGTAGCCCTTCTACCGAGAACTTGGAAACAATGACTTGAGGTGAGCCGTATTCAGAAAGGTAATTTTACTTCTAGAATATGAACCTTCTATCAAATGACTTGATTCCACCATTCCCTTTCCATCTTTCATCTATAATTTGAGACGCACGGAGCTACAGTACGCGACAGGTCGACATGGCGATCGGGGAGGGGGACACCCCGCATCCCCGCATATCGTTCGCGTATGGCGCGGGCGCAGGATATGCGGGTATGCGGGGTGTCCCCCTCCCCCACGTCTCAACTCATACCCCGATTGCCATGTCGACCTATCGTGTACCTACTGTACGCACCCTTACTTTGTGTCCCATCAGTCCGGACTAAGCGATTTGATTCGTCGTATACCTACATCTTACCGCAACAATTAGCCTGCCTCTTCATGGTCTTCATATCCGATTATAATGTGGGTGTCTTCAAGGATAGAGTGAGCAGGCATGTAGCTAGTGTGCTTTACCATCTTCGAATGCCTCGCCGTTTTCTATCAGGTGGGATTGCAATCAAGCACTAGATACTAGGTTCTCTTAGAGTTCCTTATTTCCTTTACCGTGTGTTTAACTGTCTTGAAGGAGTTAATTTCGAAGTTACATGTGAATAAGACCTGGAAGGATTGTGATGATATTTGGCGCAGAGATAAGTTAATTTATGGATCATGGTTGAGCATACCTTGTGACCGTGGCACTTTGAGGATATTTTTATATACTACCAAAGTGGCACGTACGGCCCGCCTGATGGTAAGCAGTTAGCCTGACCACTACTAATGTATGAGTTCAGAGCGATACGCCAAACAAGAGAAAGCTCATGCCATCAAAGTGCTTAGGGCACTAACTGCCTTACCTATTAAAATAGTGTTAAATATCACTAATCAAGTTCATGAAAACGTATTATTTTAACACTTCCCATCCAACTTCACCACTTCACTTCCTTTCCTTTCCTTTTGTAAGGAACCGTCCAGGTAGGTACACCGCAGTGGCATATTATGCCGTCAAGCAGCAGTGTGTAAACATTGCTCTGTTCCGGTGTGAAGGGCACTTAAGCTGGTGGAAATACTGGACACAGATGTCATAAGGGTCGGCAACGCGCTAGTGATTCTTCTAGTGTTGCTAGCGTCTAGGCTGCGGTGACTGATAACCATCAGGCGGGCCGCTTGCCTGCCACCTTGGTATTATAAAAAAAAAACTATTAGGAATATGACCCTTCTATTACATGACAATACCATCATCCCCTTTCTATCATTGCACGACGAGACGCACGGCAATAACCTACTTTTACGTCATGTCCCATCAGTCTGGACTAAGCGATTTGCTTCATTGTTTATAATATCTAAACATATTACCTACCTGCACCTACCACTATGATCCTCTGCATCATGCGGGCATTAAGTCCGCCTATGTACATATTTAAGTGTGTATATGTATAAATAAATATTAAAAATGCCCAAGAAGTAGTTTCAAACTAACTACTGAGTAAGTAATGTAATAAGAAATAAATGGCTTTAAATAGTAATTTTAATTACAGCTGCGTCTGGGATGTCCTGTGGCTGTTTCTGATAGAATAGGTGGTTTGTAATCCAATAGAAAGGCACTGCTGCCCGTCTTTTGGTTTTCCCTTAGTCGCCTCCTACGACACCCAACGGGAGGAGATTGGGGGGGGGGGTGCTATTCACACCCGTACACCCCACGGGCAACTAAACTCATTGAAAAAGTGTAAACATATAATTAGTCATTTATGGCGACACCTTCGTGAATGTTTAAATATCTTTATAAAAACAATGTAAGTATTATTATAGAGAATCCTACACACTTGTTGGTCGCTCTCAAATTAATGGAGACTTCCTATCTGATGGGCAGTGCAGTGCAGCTAGACCAGAACAGGCGCGTTGTTTACCACGAGGCATCCAACTCGTTTACCTAGCTTCGAACCTGATAACCGTATACTGTGGTATATGGGTAAATAATAATATTCTAGGTCTAGGACAATCTATACAAGATCATACATGGGAACCAGATAACTGATACAAATGCTTAAATACATTTTTGTAACTACATACTTAAATAGATAAATAACTCCCAGACACTTGAGTAGCGGCCAGTGTCTAACCGCTAGACCAAAAGGTCCGTCAAATCCTACTGTTCCACTGTTCTACTGTTGTCACTGTGGTACTGTTCAGTGTTGGCTTCCACGTTCTTGTTAGTATTATTAAGTAGGGACATTCCAAGAAGTACATCTACCTTCCAGGAGCTCCATAGGAAGATCCATGCATGCAGCTGGGGATCCGTTGTTCGTTACTTTTGCCGTCAGTACAGCGATAATCTTGACTCGTCCTCTTTCTAAAACCAGAGCACCTGAATCCACCACTATTCTAGGCCCGGTAACCACCGTAATGCACTTAGCCCAGATGGATCCATTGTATACGCCAGCCCTCACTCCGCCTCGCTGACGCGTCGAAGAGTTCCCCAAGGCACTGATAATAATCATCCATACATTGCGTCGCAACTAATGGTCTTCTAATTTACAAACGCTTCAACAGAGTGTCGATAGAGTGTGAGTTGGATGGTTTTACACATTTGGTAGTCTACTAATTTAATAAATCCAGTGACGTGACAGTGGCTTACCACTATTGAGACCTAAGACCACAGTGTTGTGACACCACTGCACTGGCAATAATTATTTTAGTAAAACACAGATGATAACCGATGATGTAAAACACCGTTGATGGAATGGCAATTGTATGTCAATTTATTAAAATTAGCAGACTGGGTGGTCAAATATACCTATTTTTTTTACATCTAAATACAAACCGTACCATTTCATGTTGAAAATGTCGCATTATTAACGACAGTATGATTACTTCGAGGCCTCAATTGGTTCAATATCGATGAATCATTATTAAATTGATTGCTTCAGTGGCCTGGCTGCAAGCTCCGGCTATTGAGCTCGACATCTATAAGTTCAATTCTCAAGTCGGACAAAGTGTTATTGTGATTTAAAGAAGTTCGCGATAAGATAGTGCTTTCCAAATAGGTAAATACTGCTAGTTTTGAGTGGCGTAGTAATCTTGCGTTGGTTGGTTGCCAGTGATTTATGAGGGGCGACTGTGTTGGCTGCTGAGTAGGGCATTTTCTCTTAGTCTCTTATTCTGATAATACTGCAATTTCGCTACTCGGTTCATGACATCCCATAGCTCCTAATCTCTTAGACTAGCAGGAAGGCACGAACTTGTATAGCCCTTACCAGTAAGGAACGACCACTTCAGTAGTAGTCCGTAAAAAATATTACGCGTAAGAGCCACCGAAGGGCCTATACAACTATGATGATATTTTAAGTCTGACACAAAATTGATGCTCCTTGCGGAATGCAAACCTGCACTGTAGGCAGCGCCACAGGACTCTACGCAAGCACCGCGAGGGTCCCGAGGAAAGCGTGCTTTTCTACTCCCCCTTGGGACGCGCTCTAGCGAGTGTCAGGCGTTGGAGACCTTGGTACGATGAAGGCCACTGGAGGGGGTTTTAGTGGGCAAAAATCCCACGGAGACTCCGGTACCTATTAAAGATTTCTTCCCCGACTGCAAAAAATGCCACTATATGCTCATTGTGTTAACTTCACTCGTAAAAGTGACGTACATCATCATAGCTTCATCATTACCTAATTGAGTTAAAATTACAGTATATGAGGTATATAATAATATTATAATGTATAACGTAATGAAATGTTCGATCAGTGTGAACTCCCCGTTAAACTGTTATTAATTAAATATTAATTGTCACGAGTGTTGTAACAAAACCGTGTATATGTGACACAGAAGCAAAGTTATTATAATTATAACGTAATAATGATAGTGTATAGTTTTCCAGTTGAATCGTGAAATTCTTGAATTCTAACTTGCCCGGTGACGGAGTGACTTCTAAATGTTCGTCCGTTGAGTAAATTATACGTTGTACGATTAGTTGATCGCGAAAGTTGTGCGCGAAAATACGCGATTATTAAAATAAATTAAGTTTCTTTTTACTTTCCCTTAATTTATAATTATCTGTGCTAATAATCGTATTAAAATTTAAAAAAAGGGATTGAAATTTTAATATGAGAATTCGAAACTTATTTTAAAAATAAAGCAAATAAATGAAGATAAAAACTAAAAGTAATATAATAAAAAAACATGACGATTACACATTTTTAAACAGATTTTTTTATTAAATTTATAATATTACTAGTAGATAAATGTGATTGAAATTTTTGGCTGATTTTTAAAACATACTTATACAATAGTTAGTGATAACCATAATATCTGATTTTGGTAAGTCTTTTGTTATTTTTTTTATGTTTAGCCTAGTAATTGACGAGCCTGTTGGTCTAGTGGTAAGACACTGTGACCAGTACCCAAGAGGTTGTGGGTTCAATTCCCACCAATTGTCTGAGTGTTATTTTATCAATTTATGTAATTAGATATGTATTTCTTAAAAAATGTGTTAGTTGTAAGTATTTGTGTCAGTTTTCTGGTTACCATTGTGTATGGGATCAGACGACCATGTAGGACTCCGTCCTAGGATATTATTATCAAGTATAACATTTTTCATAATCTTTTGTCTTAATAACCGACTTCAAAAAAGGAGGAGGTTCTCAATTCGTCGTGTATGTATTTTTTTTAATATTTTCATTCTATTGCGACAAGAATATCGGCATGAGATTCTGCACTATAGGGAGTGGAAACGTTGTTAAATCAAAAATATATTTTTTTGTGCCAATTGCCCCAGGACCCCCCAATTGCACCTTTAAAGCAGTATTATTATAATCTTTCCATGACACGAGGTAAAGACGTCATTATACGTAATTTATACTTTTGTCAGTTTCTTTTGCTAAGGAAGATTACAATATTACTACTTCTAGCGGTTTTGGTAGAGCGTCACATCGCGATAAACCAGTACACAATAATACATATTAAATATTTTATGAATGTAATGTAAGGTGCTATTGATAAGCCTATCCAAGTGTGAAAATGTATAATATAATTACAGCTACATAGTATTTCACATTATGTATTTACCACATGTGGTTTTAAATAAATACGATTATTACGTAGATAATATACTTATGTAGGTGTCTAAGTACTACTTAAGTAGTGTTATTAATTTTATTTTTCATTCGTCCATAATTATGTAAGTATGCATTACTAAAGTGAATTACTAGGAATTAGATCGAGCACTGGCTTATATTGAGTCATTATCATCATTAGCAGCCGATAGACGGCCACTGCTGAACAAAGGCCTCTCCCTTAGAAGGGAGGGGTTGCCATAATCCCCACGATTGGCAGTTGGCTTGGGCATCGCAGTATAGGTGGAAGATAAATCCAAAATAAAAACGCTGCTGCCCGTCTTCCTGTCCTCGCTTAGTCGCGTCTCACGACACCCTACGAGAGGAGATGGGGGGATGTAATTCTAACCCGGCACCGCACGGGTAATTAATAATAATATATTAAGTATATAATACCTACTAATAAATAATAGTAACAGTATTTTTGTGACTGACAGTAAGTAGAATTTTGACAGATAAGACAATAAGATTAAGATTGTCATATCAATAAGATTTCTTGCGCCTAGGTCACTATTATGACTTTTTGCGCTCAGGTCCTTCTGCATTTCGGTCGTTCTGATTTTGAGTCATTTTGTTTATTGTGTCCTTTTGATACGGAGCCACCTTAACTATGTATAAATGTATGAAATAATTGAAATCAAACTACTTTTACGGATTAAATCGCGGTTTATTTTTGATTTTACTATCGATCTGAGGGATCTGAGGATAATTGTGACATAAGGACGTTCAACGTCTCAGTACTCCCGTGACCATGGAAGCTGCAAAGCATTCGAAACGTCGGAACAAAAGACAACATTATTGTATGAAATAATATTTTAATTACATGGGCCACAATTCTATGCATACATATCTATGCATCATTATAGCATGCTGTTATAGCTAATTATCAAATGTTTTTAAACAGATAGTCTGTGAGGGTGAATGTTTTTTTTTTTTTATTATAAACTAATGCTTGACAACATTCCCCTTGACGGGCCCGTTGGTCCTGTTGTTATACCTGCAACTTAACTGCTGACCAATAGGTCGTGAGTTCGATTCCCACTTTGAGCCTGGGAGTTATTTACCTATGAGTATATATACGTTACAAACGTACCCATGGGGTGTTCGGGTAAGAATAGCACCCTCGCATCTCCTCCCGTTGGGTGTTCGAGGCGGCTAAGGGAAAACAAGAAGACAGGCAGCAGCGTCTTTCTATTAGGTTACTTACCACCTATACTGCTATTCCCAAGCCGCCTGTTAAGGGTGGGGATTATGGCAATCCCTCCCTTCTAAGGGGGAGTTCTTTTGTTCAGCAGTGGACGAGTTTCTGCTGAAGATGAT
The DNA here is from genome assembly GCA_911728495.1 of Furcula furcula. Lineage (NCBI taxonomy): Eukaryota > Metazoa > Arthropoda > Insecta > Lepidoptera > Notodontidae > Furcula > Furcula furcula. The sequence continues at coordinate 1,954,844 of OU452254.1, read as the reverse complement.
AATTATGATATATTTAAAAAAATATATAAGTATGTGTATCAATTGTTTGGTGTACATAGTACAGGCTCTGTCTAGTTTGAGATCAGATGACCGTGTGTTATTGGATGGATGATGGGATATTGTTACTATTCCCACCTAATGGTAAGTGTAACAGTGTATCATCTAAAGATAGTTTTCTAACGGCCACACTCACAGACATCAATTAACTTTAATCGCAATTAAGTCATTTTTTGTAATCTATTTATTTCGAGTCTCCGAGTCTCTTATGATTATCTTTTAGTAGTCATTACGAGATTATTGATATATTTACTTACTAACCGCGTATGAAGTATTATTTGCCTTCTAAACTCGAAATAATCCGTTTACAAAATATGACTTAATATTGACGTTTGTAGATGCGACAGTAAGTCACAGCAATCAAGGTGGCAGCAAAATAGATAAAAAGGAATGCCCCGGCACCCAGCGCTACAATACAACTCCTTAAGGTCCAAGAAGGTTAGAAAAAATACCGGTCCAGTGCGATCCATATCTTCTTTGTATCTATTATAGGTATTTTACTATTCGTCCTTCCGAACAGCAATACTGATTTTGTTTGTCCAGGATTTTTAAGGATTTATGAAAGATATTTTTATTTGACCTGTAAAATATACGGGGTGTAAGGGACATCGTACCGAAAACCGATACCAGGGATCCAGTACATGATTCTGAACATTCTAGTGTTGAAATTTATCATCGGCTTTTTCATGAATTTCCAAAAAAAATATGCCGCTTTTTTAATAAAATTAGGATAACATCATTATTGGTGTAACAATAAAGCCTAATTTCAATTTAAAAACAATAAATTACTTATTTGTGCAAAATTAGCAAACATTAGCAGCCGAAAAGTCCACTGCTGAACAAAGCGTCCTCTCCCTTGGAAGGGAGGGGTTGCCATAATCTCGACGCTTGCCAGACGGCTTGATTAAAATTAGCAATGTAATTTGAAAAATAAATATTTACGTACACGTATTCATTACATGCTCAAATATTAAAAAGTTACTCATTTGTCATTTTCCACTTAAATGGTTTCTGTAATGTAACGGACAATATTAGAAATGTTATATAAAAGTTTTCGGTACCTCCGTGTAGATAGACATATATTATTTTAGATTTTCCCTACAAAAACGGTATTCATTTAACATTTTTTTATTATAAGCAAAAAACAACGCGACATAAACCAAAATCAAAATCTTTTTGGAAATGTACAAATGAAGCCCTTTCATATGATACCCCATTCGATATAGTAGTCTCACTTTGAAATCTTGATGACCCATTTCGACTCACATTATAAAAAAGTAAAAGAAAAAATATCTTTCTTTTCCATTTAAACGAGGTAACGGGTAAGTGTAGATCTAAAACTATTCCAAGTTTCAAATCGATAGCGTCAGTGGTTCCTGAAATATACAGGTGTGGTTTTGCATTTTTTCCATATTTGTAGACCTAACCGTTAAAGATTATGTTAATTCATTAAAAATAGATTAATAATTCAGTGTTTAATAAGTAAAAGATAATTAATGTTTCATGATTAACATTCAACCAGAATAAGAGCTCTCGAGCGCTCAGAATAGGTCCCACAAGGTTGGAAACCGCGCGTACTCTAGTTTACCTACTTTGCGCGAAGAGCGGTGTCAGATGGGGTTATTTCATAGTGACGGTTGCACACGGGATTTCTTTTCGTACCAAACATAAAAAATAATTCATAATTTTACGTCTATCATTTAATGATTGATTTATGTTCTGTAAAAGGTATATATCAACCTCCGTAAATATGGCAAGAATGCAGAACCACACCCTGTATAGGTATGACAGACAGACAGACAAAGTCAACCCATAAGGGTTCCTTATTTACCTTTTAGTTATGGAATCTTAAAAACAACACAATTAAACAAAGACAACATCATAAGGGTTCCTTTTTTACCTTTTAGGTATGGAACGCTAAAAACAATACGTAACCCTCCTACACTGATGTTTATATAAGAAAATGTACTGTGTACAATATTGGCTATAATGAATCCAACTAAACTTAATGCGAGTCGAATCGCTTTACCTAGTACAAGATTTACTGACTTATCAGCGGTACTTATTATTTAGTGTGTTTTTAATTAACTCCGCCTGACTGGTACCTTCGGTTGATCGATACGTTGGATTGCACGGAAGACCAACATGTTTGGGCCAGATCAGGCGCAGCACCAATATATAAAAAAAAATGACGGGACCAACTTTGCTGATTGCAAAATTAATTCTGAGTAGGTACCATCGTAGTATCAGGAGCCCTACTACAAGCTCTTATTATCATCATCATCCTCATCACCAGCCGGAAGTCATCCATTGCGGTACATCGGCCTCCCCCTTCCAACGCTACAATGAACGACAATTGGCTATTTGCATCCACCGGTTACCTGCGACGCGCACAATGTCATCAGTCCATCTAGTGCGAGTCCTGTCTACGCTGGGTCTTTCGGTTCGTGGTCGCCACTCGAGAACTTTTCTTGCCCCATCGATTATCGGTTCTTTGAGCGATGTGGCCTGCCCATTACCACTCAGATTCTGAGAGCTATATCGGTGACCTTAGTTCTTCAGCGAATCTCCTCATTTCTAATTCTGCCACGCAAAGAAACTCAGAGTATAGCTCTCTCCATAGCTCGTTTTGTGACTCTCGCGAAAATAAGATTACGTTAACACTGCCATTATAGTTGGTGGTAGGTTTAGTCTTTTGCGATAAAGCAGCATTGTGTAAACATTGTTGTGTTCTAATTAGGTAGGGTAGGTACCGGTGGGGTTTCCGTGTAAGAATAGCACCCTCCCATACTCCCATCTCCTCCCGTTCGGTGTTCGTATGAGGCGACTAAGGGAGAACAAGAAGACGGGCAACACCGTTTTCTATTGAATTACCTACCACCTATACTGCGATCCCCAAGACGCCTGCCAAGCGTGGGGATTCACCTCCCTTCTAAGGGAAGGCCTTTCTTCAGTAGTGAACGTTTTCCGGCTGCTGGTGGGGAATTAGTAGGAACTCAAGATGCTTAGGAACAATTGCCTCAGGTTACAACATACAGTTCAATGCAACTATCTGTGAAGGTGTCTGTTAATATAAAGGATTAATTACATAAATAAAAACTGTTAATGAATCCGTGACCTCTTTATTTTCAATAGCAAGCGATTATCCGCTACGCCTCGGAGGCTACAGTGTTTTTATTAAAATAACGTAATACGACCGTGGTATGATCACGTAAAGGTAAAATGTGGGAAAGCAGTTCCTGTATTAGCAATTGAGAGACGATCGCTTCCCTGTCTTCTACTGGCAGCGATGCGATCACTTACAAATAATCTGTATAATAATAATATAATATTCTGGGACAATTCCACACACGGTCGTCTGATCCCAAACTAGGCAGAGCCTGTTTGTAAATATACATACTTAAATAGATACCTAAATAACACCCAGCCACTTGGCGGGAATCGAACCCACGACCTATTGGGTAGCCAGGGTGTCTAACCACTAGACCATCAATGAGAGTAGTATTAGAGATCAATCAATGAGAGTGATCGCATGTATTTTCTTCCGGCAGTGCGTTTTACCACCTACGTAGTTTACTCACGCATACCATAACGTCGTATTGCGGTTAAACACCAGCTAAACTAGCAATTCCTTGCGGCTAACGCCCGCTATTATTTTAGTTCCACTCCATTAAACCCCTTTATGAGTGAAATTTTCAAAAACCCTTTCTTAGTGGATGCTTACATCATAAGAAGAACCTACTGCCCAAATTTCAGCTTTCTAGGTCCAATGATTTGGCGCGTGCATTGATGAATCAGTCGGTCAGTCAGGACAAGTAATTTTATATGTATTGATTAAAGAGCAGGATCTTCCAAAAAAACACAATGTGCCTATTATAATTTTGGTACAATTTATATTATCATTAAACATGAACATTCTTTAATTTTAGTTACCTTTACGTGGTACCCTTAGATCATGTGGTACCCTGTAGTATACCGGTATCCTTGGATCGTATTGTTAATTTGATTTTACCACGCATACAATAGTTGAAAAGTATTCGTAGTGACTACTAGTATTAAGTAGGGAATAAATATATACAAAAAAAGTTCGGTAAGGCATTGCTCCCATAGTAAAACGCACATTTGCCTATAACGTGAAAATAAATTATGTTAATTGACCCGTAGTAATTATAGTAAGATTGATGCGTATTCAAGGTAAAATAGAGCTCGAAAGATTATTCCACAAGGAACTATTTTTGGTCCTATATTCTAGTGTGTTGTTGTAGCAAACTCCTGCGTCGTATGCGCATTATGCATAGTATCTCTTGAACGTCTTATAAAGAAACAATTAATAAAAACTGAAGTCTTAATCCTTCCTGGGGTCCTCTCTCAGTCTTAATAAAGTCGGGGTCCTATTATAAATTGGGCTCTAAGAGAGCTTTCTCTGTTTCTTGAATTTAACAGCTATGCTCATGTCACATCACATTTGTAGATGTGGTGAAGAGCCAATCTCTCAAGAAGAACAAACACTCTGTTTTATTACACACAGAATTATTACCAATATCATAAAATACTTGTATATTATAGGTAACCCAGAGCAACATGGTATCAGCACCAGGAGTAGCACGGGGATCTGATGGCAGCCTCCATAACAATCGGCCGGCACTACCGTCAATCAACTCCAACAAAGAGGAAAGGATCTATACGTATGGAGAAGCTATTGACTTGGCTGGTAAGGTAACCAGTTTTCACTAAATCAAAACAGATATGGTCACGCATCTTTCGTTAACTATGTCGAATATCTTCAAGTAACTAGGACGTAAGTAACTTGCTTACAGATCTGATGTTTCTAAAATATTGTCAACAGTTAAATGAAATTCGTCCTTATTAACTCCAATGATTGAAGTGAAACTGATAATAAAATCCCGTAAAATTAGTTTCATTTCCATGTGTATTATTCGAGTAAATACTCGTAACAGAAATCATTATGTTAGCTCCAATGATATTCTCAACTCAATGATATTATATGATCAACTCTATAAATAAGACCTCATTAAACTACTGCTTTTCGTTGACCACTTCCATCGTCACTGCTATAATATACCATGAGCGGATGACAATACGAATATAAATGAAAAAGCTGGCAGTACTAGTAGGTACGTAGATATACATATTTTAAAACTATTAAATAAATCCTAACATAGAAATTTAAAAAAATGCTCTCAAACATACTAAATTGTGGAAAAAACTTCAACAATAGAACACCATTAGTAAATATCAACCTCTCTTACGTACGGCGCAAAGTCATTTGCTATAGACCTAATTTCGTGTAATTCTCTCAAGGGGAAATAAGCCTAAAAACGTGGTGTGTGTTATCAGGTAATGGCTGTTACAACATCGGTCTTCTCGTTACTCTGAGCATTGCGACCCTGTCGATGGGTATAGATATGTTCGGGTTCTCCGTGGTGGTGAGCGGGTGCACCTGCGACTTCAACCTGGATATCAGCCAGACCAGTATATTGCTCTCTATGCCTTTTGTCGGTAAGTGGTATAATGTCCTACCGACCCATACGATGGCAGTTAGTCAAGATCCTTTTTGCAAAAGTGCTTGATTCACACCCTTTTCCTTAACGCCTACAATCGTATCAGGTTGGTGACCGACACTTTCTTACGGTTACTTCTCCAACGCATGGACAATCTTAAGGAAGGAACAAGAACACAAAGTGTGGGAAGGTAGTGGATCGCTTTACCAGGTGGTACATATCTTGTAACAAGCAATTGGTAAGCATTGCTGTATTCCGCTGTGAAGAGCACAGCAGCTGATAAAATTCCCTGGTATACGGGACTTAATTACTAATAACTCAAGTAGTGTTGTACAATTATTTAACTTTTCCCCCTGACTTTTAGTTTCCCATTCAAAAACGAGGCTGTAATATCTTTATTGCGTAATGGAATTTTGAGTTATTTCGAACAAACGTTCTATAAAACATCAAAGGATATGCATATTTTTTGTATAAATGTGCTAATACAGTTCATATATTTGTATTTTGGGAATCCAGATACAAAATTGAGCTACTCTTATGAACTAAGTCCGTGGTTCGAGTGTGGAAACGGGGTAATGCTAGTACCTGTACCACAGGTTCGTTCCTAGAGGGGCTTGCGGTTGCTCCGCCAAATACTTGAGCGGCTTCCTTGTATTAGTATTATAATAATTAATGTACCTAGTAGTATCAGTGTTCCTGTTTTGAATTGAAATAAACTATTCTAAATTCTAAAAAAAAGTGCTAATAATAAGATATTGTTGTAGGTACTTTAGTACACCTCCACTGGCCTCTCCGGAGAATATTATAGAAACATATCCAACAGGTCATTTTTTACTGAAGTTAATTAGCATTAAAACCTGCCCAGAGAACTGATAGCAAATAAGTCTAAAAGTGTATTAGCATTGCTAATGTTCGTACAATTAATAAAATATAATTGTATCTGGAAGCTCTCTAGAAGCTCATCGAAGCCAAAAAGGTATGTTTTATTGACATACTTACATATATGTATGACTTACATATATGTATGAGTTATTTTTAAATTATGGTGCGTGTCTTTATCTAAAAGACAGGTCTAATATTAATTTGTTTTAAAAGTTTCATCTCATGTTTTTGTTAAATCAATTACAACAGAATTAAATCATTTACAAGTATTGAGATACGTATTAAATGTTTTACAACATAAACTAACTAATTTGACCCGGTTTCCAAAGTTCTTTTGATTTAGACCATTCTTAAACATTCAATTTCAAAAAATATTGAATGGTTAAGGTGATTGATACAAGAAGGCGATGTTAAACAATTATGTACTATGCTTATTATATTTCTGTGTTTATTTTCAAGGCCCTATAATGATGGCATACCCGTGGGGGTACATATCGGATACACGCGGTCGACGAAAGAGCCTGCTAGTTGCCATGTGGGTCAGCTTCATCGTATCCATGATCAGTGCTTTCTCCCCCAACTGGGTCGTTTTAGCTGTTCTCAAGTTCATCAGCACCAGTTTGTAAGTATCGTCATAAATTAAACCGGTCTAAATTATTCATATTGTTTTGAGGCAGGTAAGAATAACTTCTGTGCTATTCCACTATTTATTTCTCAAACTGGTTACACTTTAGTATTGGGCACCGTTAGAGGTATATGGCACTTGACAGGTGGTAAAAACTGACTAATCTTCCCTGGTGGCTTAAAATAAGTTTTGATTGCCTCTACAAGATGCAGGAGTTTATAAACTCGATTGTGACTGTGGGCTTTCCTACATTGGGCAAACAAAGCGCGCAATAAAAACTCGCGTTAAAGAACGCATAGCTGATGTGAAACACCGACGCTGTACGAAGTCTGCAGTATGTGAACACGTTCACATTAGATTTGATAATCCTCAAATCCTCACAAAAGAACACCGATTCCTACCTAGTATGATTCGTGAGGCTATTGAAATAAAAAAACATCCTAATTTCAATAGAGAAGATGGTTGGGATCCTGTAATAAATATAATTAAATCCAATATCAAGCAAATCACTGCATGGCCTCAAGATACTTTAAGCTCTTACTGGGTAGATCGGACCAACAATAATAACTAAGAAGATCTGAGGGTACACCGGCATAATTGTGACATAAGGACGTTCAACATCTCAGTCCTCCCGTGACCATGGGTGCTGCAAAGCATTCGAAACGTCGGGATAGTAAAATCTAAATAAACCGCGATATAATCCGTAAAAGTAGTTTGATTTCAATGCATTTTTTGCTGTTATTATTGTATCCTAATAATACACTTTTGAAATCTTTTCTGCTACTTGTTGCATAAAACTTCGACTTGGTCTTCCTCTGCCTTCTCCTTCTTCTCCCCTTTTGCCTTCTAACATTTTTTAAAGAAGGTATCGTGTCCTATCATGAGGGCAATCATCTTTTCTCTCCTATTTTCAACGGTTCTAAAAATCTATCTTTCTGCGTTTACCATTTCTAAAACTTCCTCATTGGTCTTCATTTTTATCAAACTTATTTCCTTCGGTAATTTTACCAGCAACAGTCCCCTTCACACCTGCATATAGCAATGTTTACATGCTGCTGCTTGATATAAAATGCTTGAGTATTAAAACGATCTAACGGTTTATCAATCAATGAAAGTAACCTATGTCAGAATTATCCCTGTCCCGGCAACAAAAGAGCCCAATGATCATCCATCGGCTGCTAGTACACTAACTTCTGATAGCGTTGACAACCTTAATCACTGCACGTACATGAGCCATTGGAAGCTGATACTATATGGCTACATACTATTGGAAGGAACCTGCCTGAAGAAGTATCCCCAATACTTCCTAGTGAGAATCATGTCACCTTTCCGTTTTATTAAACTAGCGAGCTATTTATTTTCCGGACATTTAAGACTGCCGAAACAATAGATATAATATCATCATCAGGTGTGTGTGGATAAACTGGGCTCTGCTCAGCATATTGTTGCACCAGTAGTTTTTATTATTTTTTCGTATGGTAATTGCCAAACCCCAAGCCCCAAGCCCAAGCCGCCTGACAAGCGTAGGGATTATGGCGTGTTTCGGTTGCTGATGATGAATTGCCAAGCTGGTGTCAGAGTTTACACAATTAGTGTAGCGCTGGTTTTTGAAGTATAAGATGTTATAAATTGGTTATCTATATCTATACATATTATAAAACAAAGTCCTCCGCCGCATCTGTATGTCTCTATGTATGCTTAAATCTTTAAAAGTACGCAACGGATTTTGATAGGGTTTTTATTAATAGATAATGATTCATAAGGAAGGTTTATATGTATAACTAGCTTACCCGCGCAGCTCCGCCCGCTCTTTTATTACATTTTGCTCGTCTCTCTCTTTCCCTCCCACTTCGGTCCTCGTCACACTCCCCCTCTTCCTCTCCCCGTTGTCCCTTCTCTTCTCCCAACTTGCTCCACCTAACTCCCCCGATCCCTCTTTGGACTCGCTCGGGATTTACAGCTTTTAACTTTTCAAAGATATAATGTCATATTGCTATCAGCAAAGTACTTAGAACAATACAGAAATCTAATGAAAATGTCCTGGGTGCACCGGACCAGCTTACCCCTTACAAAAATTGACCCTTCGCCACTGCCATATCTTATGCAAACTAAATGTCTGCTCAGTTTCTATTGTATATAGCGTAATAATTACATACCTTAATGATTAACTGATCAGTCTATAATTACCCTATTCACATACAAAGGAAATTACGTGGTAATATGTGCAAGTAATGTTTCACTGCTTAGCCCCTATGAAACATAGCGTGATGTTTTATATACCAATTTATACCTTGACTTCTGCACAACACATCAGTCCTATCAAAATCCATCCACGGGTTTTCAAATGATACCTGGACAAACAGAACGACAGACAGACAGACAGACAGACAGACAATAATTCCAAAAAAAATTGTTTTGGCCTTTATGTCGATAGTATAGTATCCCCACATAGAAATTTTGGAAAAATATTCAATGTACAGAAAAAGTGCTCTTTGAGTTTTATTATAGTATAGATACATGCATAACATAGTAGAGAAACACTAATAATTTTAGAGGTTTCTAATGTGATGTCGTAAATAAACACATTTTTTGCGCTTACATTGCAAACGCTGGCTGAACCCTACGAGATAGATCAAAATAATGTACTACAGTATTGTACACCTTAACAAGGTCTACAAAAAAGTACGCGATGGTATAATTATGTTTATCTCTTAGGGATAATCCACAATAACTATTTTTTATCCTTTACTTTTTATGAGAAATAATTAATTTATAAATATAAATAATTTATTGATGGGGTAAGGGATAGGGGGATTAAGGTTGAGCAATGGGGGAGTGAGGGGGTGCAAGGTGCGAGACGAGAGGAGGAGGGGGTTCAGAGAGGGGACAATGGGGAGAGAATGAGGGAGTGTGACGGGGACCGAAGAGGGGGGGGGGAAGAGAGAGGAGAGAGAGAGAGCATAGAATTAGACGTTTTTAGAGAGAGATGGAGAGAGAAATAAATCAAGGGAGGAGGGAGAAAAGGGGAGCAAAATGTAATACAAGCGCGGGCGGAGCTGCGCGGGTCAGCTAGTTAATTAATGAATAAAATAAAGTTCTTCTTCCAGTACATGTGGCTTGAGTGATAAAAGAAACAAAAAAGGAGGAACAACTAACCACAAATCTGTCGATCTAAGATCCTAAAAGTTAGTTAAAATTATACTTATGGATCTCAAAACTAATGAAGTTGCTATAATTATAGTTGCAGTTGTGCTCAGTCAACGTCATACACACTCCTGGGGGAGTCTTGTGCGGAAAGAGCCCGGGACGCCTACATGCTCATCATGACTAGTGTCCTGGATTTCAGCCTGGCAGCATATGTTGGTAAGTTGACATTTACATATTAGCGTGTAGAAAGCTATACCGTTTTTCTTTATTGATCAAGAATGGCTGGGAAGTCATTAAGTCCATTTTCCTTGTTTCGATATAAGTATGGTTATTTGAAGTGGAAAAAAATATATTTGACAACAAATGGCTGAACAATAAAATTTGGGAATAAATAAGACAGTGAAACTTAGCTTCTTTTTATTCGAAAATGAGTTAGGCCAACCCATAGAGAAAAATAGGGGGTATGTTTTAAGCTGGTAAAGTCGATTTAGATAAAAATAGACTTAGTGACTTTAAGAACATCTTCAAAATGAAATTAAATAAATGAATACGAGAGTAATGGCCGGCCAGTACCTAACTAACCAAAGATAATTTATATGGTTGAATATGACATAATTCTTGATCTTCTAAAGAAAAAACAATGCATACAATATTCTAGCAACCCAGTTTTTAAGAAATCGTTAGTTTTTATAATAATGTCATCCCTAACCGCTACCCACGTTAATAAATATAATCTATTTTCTAGTGGTGGCCTACTTTATCCTGAACCTGAACTTCTCCTATGACCTTGGCTTCGTGACCTTCACTCCTTGGAGGCTTTTAACCTTGGTCCTGGCTTTACCCCTGGGTATAGCGGCTTTTGGTGCGCATTTCTTTTACGAGAGCCCAAAGTTCCTGGTCAATGCTGGACGACACGACGAGGCTCTGGACCGACTGGCGAAGATCTGGAGGAGGAATGGAGAAACTGATAAATATCCCGTAAGTAGCGATCATTTGTTCATCATCATCATCATCATCATCATCATCATCATCATCATCATCATCATCATCATCATCATCATCATCATCATCATCATCATCATCATCATCATCATCATCATCATCAGCAGCAGCCGAAAGACGTCCACTGCTCCCCCTTAAAAGGGACGGTTTACCTTAATTCCCCCGCTTGGCAGGCGTCTTGGGGATCGCACTGTAGGTTACCACCTACCAGAAATCCAATAGAAAGACGCTGCTGCACGGCTTCTTGTTTTCCCTTAGTCGCTTCTTACGGACACTCAACGGGAGGAGATGGACAGGTGTCATTCTTCCCCGACCACCCCGGGGTTATTTCCATAGTATTTTGTAATAATTTATGTTCGAAATATATTAGGTAGGTACTATACATACGTATAATTCACAGCAACGTACGTAAATTCACAGTATACGTACAGTTCTGACGTTCTGTGTTTCACTATTTATAGTTTTCTGTTACAGTTGTGAAAACAATTCAAAAACCTATCAATAATAATTACGTTGAAGGCTACTTTTAGAATTATACAATGATATTACAAAAATAGGTAGATGTGCCATAAGCGCACGAAAAGTGAAGCCATGAAATTAATCGAAACTTGCACAATTTTAGTAGTTTAGTGTATAATAAAGATTTTAGGGTCGCTTAGAAATACAAAAAACAAAAAAGTTTAAATATGCACAAATTAACTAGATATTGCGAATCAAAAGTTGACTTTTCCACGTTGGCGCGAAAACGCTCACTGACAGCCGTGACGTCATTCTTTTGATTTCACGTACGCGTAAGTAAATTTTCATGGCGGGTGAATGAAGGAAATACGACTGTATAATAATATGTTCTCATTAAACTTTTGACGACTAATATAATCAGAATGATAAAATGATCCCCTAGAGTTATCAGTTCAGAGAAAATTAATAATATCCATAAAAAAATATGTGCGCGGGTCACCAGTCATGTAGTTGGGCAGGCCCGTTGGTCTAGTAGTAAGACACCCTGGCCGCTACCTACTATATAGTTGCTTTGATTGTCACTTTGTGTCGACGTGTTATTTATCAATGTATTTAAGTACAAAAAAAGTAATATAAGTTTTACAAAATTCAACTACGATAGTTAAATAGAGACGAATAACTGGCAGCCAGAATTTAGACAACGTTTGTTATAGAAGCAATAACTGTTGTTTTTTTTATTCATTGTAAGTTAGTTCCTCCCCGGATTCTGTTTATTACCCGTGAGGTATCCGGGTAACAATAGGACCCTCTCATCCCTTTCCGTTTGGTGTCGTAAAGGGCAACTTAAACCAGAAGGCAGGCGGCACTGTTTTCTGTGTGATATCCAACTACACGTACCTACCTATCTGCAATCACCAAAACGCCTGTCAAGGGTGGAGATTATGGCAAAACCCTACTTAAGGGAGGCCTATATTCGATATAGAGGTTAAGCTCACTAGCTTATTATAAGCCTATTCACTCTAGCCTTGAAGATACCCATATTATAATCTGATGCGAAAATCGACGCGGGCAAAATAGACCTATTAACCTATTATATTAGCCATGCTTTTAAAAATATATTCTTTTTAGGTTAAAAAGGTAGTCCTGATCGAAGAAGGCAACGAGAGGATTAAAGATGTTTCCCTGATGCAGTCGCTATGGGGACAGATCATGCCCTTGTTCAAACCACCACTGCTGTATAGGAGCATTCAACTATACTTCTTAATTGCAGTCATATTTAGCACGTTAGTATCAAATAACGATTTCACATGAGTGAGACTTTTTAAGCCTCGGCCTAAAATATTGGCCTGTTTTATGTTTGCGTCGTCTGTTTGTCTACCTGTGGTTAACTCCCAAACGAATAGACAGATTTGAATGCAGTTTTATACCTTGTCCCTAAATTAGGGCCAATTTAATGGATCACATTTGACACATCATAAATATTTAACCAAAACTATGGTTTTGGTATGCCAAAAGCTTGTAACGGCGAGCATACAATATTATGAAATTTTTCGAAGTTAGAACTGCGTAATTCTGTTACTTTTTACAATTACGATATTTATTATAATAATGACAAAAGAAACAGACAGAACAAAGAAACTGACCATCTGACAGTTTCTTTCAAATGTGTTCTATATAATTGGCCCTACATTAGATTGGCCAATAACTATGACCAAACAAAAAAGGTAAAAACTCATGGTATTATGTCACTAATGTTCAGCAAATTTCGACCCGGATACGGTTTCCCTAATCATTTATTACGATCAAATCTTCAGGAACAACAGCTACTTCATATGGTTCCCGTACTTGGCGGACAAGTTCACGGCTGGCATGAACTCCAACAGCAGTGGAGACCAAGCCGGTCTTTGCGCCTTGATCGTCAGCAACGCAACACACACAGATGACGTGAGTTCACAGACTACATCAACGGTCTTTCAATTTATCATAACTCCTGGTCTTTTGCTTGGTAACTAAGTGTAATTTGGATAGTCCACACAGAATACATGTGAAATTATAAAATCACAAATCGCATTGGTGAGACTGTAGTAAAGATCTCAGTTGACGAGCGTCAGTGTAATAAGGCTGATCATGGGCAGATGTATCACTTACCATGAGGCTATCGTTTCAATCCTCGGTAAAATATATGAAACATAGCTAGTATACTGGGTGTCCCGGAAAGGGTATATCAAGCCGAAGGGTATGTATAGTATTGATAATAAAGACTCCGGAAAAAATGTCAAATGTGGCTAAAAGTGATATATCTTATATCACATAAAAACATGTTTATACCGTCTTAAAACTGTTTCTGAGCAGCCCTATGTCATTGTGCCTTGTACTTCTATGAAGCTACTGTTTGTAATGATTGCGTGGCTGCCCTGTATAATAAGAAATTCATAAATTTTTGGTTAAATATCGAACACAATTTCGATCTCACTACACAAACTATTGACTATTTTCATTATTTTCTTTCACAAATTGATTGCTTATGTGTAACACAATGCTTCATTACCGGCTTGATAACCCGTTTCTGGGACACCCTGTGTAGACCACACTGCTACTAAATACAAAAATATAGACTTAGACCAAAGACGTATCAACAATGTCACCTGGCACGGTATTAGACAAACTGAATTGATGTGAGTAAATGGACGCAATGTTATTGGCAACAAATGATAGCAAACGTATGTAGCATATTTATAGCCTGCACGTACGAAAGTCGCTGTAATCTTCCCTTTTCAGATGTTATGGAAAATGTCTACTCATAAAAGTTTGGTTCTAGCTGGAACCTCTCTAACTACACGTTTCTGACTTTCTGATCATCACCAGCCGGAAGGCGTCCGCTGCGGAAAATAGGCATCATATCCCTATCCATCTTCTGGTTTTCCCCTAGTCGCTTTCTATAACACACCACGGGACGAGATAGGTTTTGAGTTGATTACGTTGAAAGTGTAGGAAGATCCAGGTGACCCTTATCATAGATAAGAATACTTATGCTGTGTTACGGTACATGTTTTCGCATGTTATGTGCTCACTGATCTCAAGGTCCCGGGTCTTAGTAAGATGATTATAATACTGCTAACCCTGTTGAATTCTTTGTTCCTTCTGACTTGTTGATGATTTTATCTAAAAAGTTCGCATTAGAAGTCCGAAAAGTCTAAAAAGAAGCGAGATTATGTCTAAATTGAATATTTCTACATTCCAGATCACGTGCACTTCAAATATGGAGATCAATCTGGTCTGGTCAAGCCTCGCTCAAGGAACTTCCTTCGTCATTATCATGATGCTGGTCACAAAGCTGGCTCGTCGGAAGAAATTCCTCATGATCACCATAATGACGGTGTCTGCTCTCTCCTCCCTCGGGGCAGCGCTGGTCAGGAACAACTTGATCAGCTTCATCCTGTTCTTCGGCCTGCTCCTCAATGAACTATGTATTGGCATAGTTTACACTTACTTCATAGATTTGTATCCTACTTCATTCCGGTAAGATACTTTCAAGAGAAATCTGAATCGCTAAGTCTTGGGTTTGATATCCAGGGCAAGAAAAGTGCAAGGGACCGTAACTGTAGGTATCGCCGCAGTGTCAAATATTCTGCTGCCAAGTGACAGCGTGAAAACAATGCTGTTTTCCGATGTGAAGGGCACTGTAGCTGGTGAGATTACGGGACACAAGAGCCTTCATAACTAAAGTCTCGGGTGACGAGCGGCAGTGAATTGCAGCTGTGTAAAGACAGGCGTCTTGTTTGTCTCATCACGGTAAACTAGAAAGAAGATTTACTTAGTACTAAATCCACAGCTCTTATAATATTACTAAATGAAAGAAGAAAAATGAAATAAATAGAATGAATATGAATGAATGAATGAATAGGGGGAAGAAAGATTCATGTCATTGTAGTGTTTGTGGTCGCACTCCTCCGATATTGCTCGACATGATTTTTTTACGTATATTTGGTAGGTATGAGAATAGATCGTTACATACCATATTTATTTTACTATTCGTCTAACACATTAGATAGCGAAAAAACCAAATCGCAAAACTAAGTTTGTTTGTCGAGGTTTTTTAAGATTAGGTAAGTACTAAAAAACTGTACTACTTACTTGGTAAAATCATTTTATTTTATCTGTAAAATATAGATAAACGTTTATTATCCATAATTATTTCAGATTTTTGACGGTATTAAAAACTACGATACATAAACCAAAATAAAAATCTGTTTTGAAATGTGCAAGTGAAGCCCATTCATATGATACCCCACTCGAAAGAGTAGTCTCACTTTAAAATTTTGACGCCCCATTTCGATCGCCATTGAAAAAAAAAGAAAATTATCTGCGATAAGTTGTGTACGTAAGATCTAAAACTTATCCAAGTTTCAAATTGATAGCATTGGTGGTTCCTGAAATATGTAGGTGTGACAGACAGACAGATGAAGTCAGACCATAAGGGTTCCATTTTTACCTTTTAGGTATGGAACCCTAAAAAAATATTTTAATTATATTATAGGTTGAAAATGTTACATCTAATTTGTTTACTCCTAGTGGCATGGCGGCTTGTATATGCGTGATGGTGGCTCGCACGAGCGCTCTGGTCGGAGTGAACGTGCTCGGAGCCTTCATCATGTCGCACTGTGCTGAGATGCTGTACATCTGTGGCGCATTGATGCTTGGTAAGTAATTCATAACTACAAACTACATTCATGGTTATAGGACGATTATGACTAAGAGCTGGATAATTATGTATGTATGTAGAATTCTCACCCGCTAAAATCCCCGTGGCTGTTGCATCGGCACACGAAAGGGAAGACTTGGTAGAACTGCACTTGGTACTCCTCAGTCCCTCGGGAACCTGACACGGAAATGCATTCCTACTAGTTCTACATGACTGTAAACTAGGAAGATTTTTTTTCCTAGTTGTCATACATATAGAACTAAATGTAGAACTACTGGGAATAGGCCGTCATGGAGGCCCCGGGAACTGGGGTCGCAACTACCACCGTTTTAGCAGCAGTTGTGCTATGACTTAACTCTCTTGCTACCTACCGCATTCACAAACACCAATTTGACGTTAATTCTCATTAAGCCTTTTGGAACGAAGTTCCTTAAGGGACGATGCGGAGGGGTACCCTAGCCGGGAAAAATCGTCCGTAACGTGGCCATCCGATCATTATTCACAAATATATGTCTTATTTTAGTTACCATAAAACTTAAATTTCTATGATCGAACATAATTAGGCTTAATTATTATTATTGGAACGAAGTTGTGTGTGTGTGTGTGTTGTGTGTGTGTGTGTGTGTGTTGTGGTGTGGTGGTGAGGTGTGTGTGTGTGCGTGTGTGTGTGTGTGTGTGTGTGTGTGTGTGTGTGTGTGTGTGCGGTGTGCCGGTTTGTCGGTTTGTTCAGTGTGTTTTTATTTAATTTTTTTTTTACTTTTTTTTTGAATGACAGAATGACTGCGTCACGTGAGCGCTTTCATAAAGTTAACAAATTTAACGCTTAACGTTTAACGCGTTAAGTGATAACATTTTTGGAAGTCGCATAAGAAGTTTCACTTCAAAAAATGTATACCCGAATAATTATTTTCTTTATACCTCGAATAGAACTTAAAATTAATATTTTTAAAGGAACTTCGTTCCTATCCGGTGTCCCACGACACCACACGGTTTTTTTTTCACTAATCTTTCGACTCTCGGAGCCGTATAGATTATGTTCTATTATTAATCCCGAGATAACAGAACTGAATCAATGATAACTAATTGACGTTTGTGAGTGCGGCAGTCAAAACAATAATAAATAATAATTTTCCTTTATATTCCAGTGGCGGCGGCGGTGTCGTTCTTGTTACCGCCGGACAAACCGAAGAATTGATTATAGCATTTACTTATAATAATAATAAAGCCTATTTCTATTTATACACTTTTAAACATACCATATTGTTTAATTTACTTCCGCTATAGAGAAAACTCATTCTCGTTTTGCCAACTTTTTTGTGATGCGTTGCGTAAAGAACAACGGCGATCATTGTTGATGGAATTCCTATGCGTCTGGAAATGTCATCATTACAAATACATATGAAATAATTTCCTAAGTTTATTCAAGTCCTACTGAACTGCCGTCAAAGTCTTCGAAAAAATATACATTAAAAAAAATACCACGGAACTAGAATGTTATGGAAATTGTCTATCGAATGTACCGTTTATTCCTCGTAGTCCGATTGGTAGTCCGATCATCGGACAGACAGACGGACAGACGGAATTTTTTTCTGCTGTCAAAATCCTGTCTGTCCAACTGGCTTCCGCGATCGAACAGTTAGTACACATAACCACTTGATGGTAGCCAATGATCATGGTCACCGGAACATCACCTACCGTGCGCATGGTGTATACATTTTCCATAATTTTGTGGTGGATAATTAAAAAAGCAAAACAATAAATATTTTTTATTGTTTAAATATATGAACTACTAGCTGACCCGCGCAGCTCCACCCGCGCTGTAATTACATTTTGCTCCCCTTTTCTCCCTACTCCCTTAATTTATCTCTCTCCATCTCTCTCTCTTATAAGAAAAATCTAATTCTATGCTCATTATCTCCTAATTTTCCTTTATATTCCAGTGGCGGCGGCGGTGTCGTTCTTGTTACCGCCGGACAAACCGAAGAATTGATTATAGCATTTACTTATAATAATAATAAAGCCTATTTCTATTTATACACTTTTAAACATACCATATTGTTTAATTTACTTCCGCTATAGAGAAAACTCATTCTCGTTTTGCCAACTTTTTTGTGATGCGTTGCGTAAAGAACAACGGCGATCATTGTTGATGGAATTCCTATGCGTCTGGAAATGTCATCATTACAAATACATATGAAATAATTTCCTAAGTTTATTCAAGTCCTACTGAACTGCCGTCAAAGTCTTCGAAAAAATATACATTAAAAAAAATACCACGGAACTAGAATGTTATGGAAATTGTCTATCGAATGTACCGTTTATTCCTCGTAGTCCGATTGGTAGTCCGATCATCGGACAGACAGACGGACAGACGGAATTTTTTTCTGCTGTCAAAATCCTGTCTGTCCAACTGGCTTCCGCGATCGAACAGTTAGTACACATAACCACTTGATGGTAGCCAATGATCATGGTCACCGGAACATCACCTACCGTGCGCATGGTGTATACATTTTCCATAATTTTGTGGTGGATAATTAAAAAAGCAAAACAATAAATATTTTTTATTGTTTAAATATATGAACTACTAGCTGACCCGCGCAGCTCCACCCGCGCTGTAATTACATTTTGCTCCCCTTTTCTCCCTACTCCCTTAATTTATCTCTCTCCATCTCTCTCTCTTATAAGAAAAATCTAATTCTATGCTCAATATCTCCCCTCCCGCTTCGGTCCCCGTCACACTTCCCCTCTTCCTCTCCCCGTTGTCCTCTCTGAACCCTCTCCCTCCTCTCTCTTCTCCCAACTTGCTTTTTCTTTCCTAATCTAGTTTGGACTCGCTCGGGATTTACAGATTTTAACTTTTCAAAGATATAATGTCATATTGCTATCAGCAAAGTACTTAGAACAATACAGAAATCTAATGAAAATGTCCTGGGTGTACCGGACCGGCTTACCCCTTACAAAAATTGACCCTTCGCCACTGCCATATCTTATGCAAACTAAATGTCTGCTCAGTCCCTATTGTATATAGCGTAATAACACATATCTTAATGATTAACTGATCAGTCTATAATTACCCTATTCACATACAAAGGAAATTACGTGGTAATATGAGCAAGTAATGTTTCACTGCTTAGCCCCTATGAAACATAGCGTGATGTTTTATATATCAATTTATACCCCTACTTCTACACAACACATCAGTGAAAGTCCTATCAAAATCCATCCACGGGTTTTCAAATGATACCTGGACAAACAGAACGACAGACAGACAGACAGACAATAATTCCAAAAAAAATTGTTTTGGCCTCTATGTCGATAGTATAGTATCCCCACATAGAAATTTAGGAAAAATATTCAATGTACAGAAAAAGTGGAGTTTTATTATAATATAGATTAACAATACCAATTACGTGATAAAAATATACGCATTGAAAAAAAAACCTGTATAGACCACAATACGATGCTCAGCGACCTCATTAGACCGTTTCCCAACAGGTGGGTTACACTATCCAGTTAGGTCGGTCCAACTTCGACAAACATGTCGCCAGAAGAATACAACTCGGATGGGCAGCATTCGGGAAACTACGCGATAATTATCTTCTCGTCTGAAATAGTCCGAAATAGTTGTTGCCAGTGACATATGGAACTGAGACATGGTTCTTAATTGCTAGTCTATTAGAGAAGCGAATCACACAACGAGCTATGCTCGGAGTTTCTTTGCGCGATAATATGCTGCTGACTATAGCTGAATATGTGTCAGTCCGACGGGATGGTGGCCGCCAGGTAGATGTTCTCTACTTTGATTTCCGGAAAGCATTCGATAGAGTCAATAATGATATACTGCTAATGAAACTCGGTGCCATAGGGTTCGCTCCAAGTCTTCTAAGCCTCATCGCTGATTATTTGCGCGATCTAAAGCAGTTTGTGAGGCTTGGTATATATGATTCCCATCCTTACCACACACGGCCCGGTGTAAGTCAACGATCAATTTTAGGGCCATTACTATTTTTAATAATGGTTAATGACATCCCTTCAGTCCTAAATTTTTCCGATGATCGGACTACCAATCGAACTACGAGGAATAAACCAATAATTCGAAGTGCCTTTTATCTGCTGACGACCTAAAGCTATACCGCGAAGTCAATTCCGAAGCCGACTGCCTGGAGCTTTAGCGTGATATTGATGCTGTATTTCAGTGGAGCTTGGAAAATAAAATGGAGTTTAACCTATCCAAGTGTTGTGTTGTGACTTTCGGCCGAATGAGAAACCCAATTCATTTTGAATATAATATAAATAACGAAACGTTAGCCAGAAAAAGCACCAAGATCTTGGAGTCTTATTCGATCGAAAGCTTACATTTCACGACCATATTTTAGCAGTTGCCAAGGAGTCCTTCCGAAGGCTAGGATTTGTACTAAGATATTCAAAAGATTTTCGAAGTGAGCACGCTATACGAGTTATATAATAACGCTTTAGTTCGTAGTAAACTGGAAACTAGCGCGAGCTTATAGAATCCCTATGAAAGTACTTATGTACTAATCTTAGAAAAGGTACAAAAAGCGTTTCTAAGGTATCTTTACAAAAAAATACATATCTACTATCCTTATCCTTTAAATATAAAGAAAATCCTTTTATTGGCTGTATTTACAAGTAGTCTACAAATTGTACTTTTTATTCTAAGAGCTGTGGATTTTTGTTTGAATAAATAAATAAAAAATATATATACCCTACTAAGTTTCTTCTAGGCTGTCTCAGTTACAACTCACTCGAAGTTAGGAGGAATAGTGCTTTACTTATAACTATGTGCAATATTCTTCGTGGAATGACCGATGCACCAGAACTCCACAATGAGCTGGCTCGATTATATGTACCAAACAATTATCGACGCAGCCGGAAACATGTGTTATCCGCGATCGCAGACCAGCGCACCGCCCGCCCGCGCCAATTCTCCGATACCGCGTGCTCTCAGCGTTCTCAACAGTCTCCTGGACTCAAGCCTTATGTTAGACCTGTTTGCGGACGGATGGCAGAAGATTATATTTGTTATTAAGTTGTTTTATGAAAGAGATAAAAAATATTAAAAGAAAATTATTTTCTTTTAATATTTTTTTTATTGCCTTTACTGTGGTTCTTGTATGACTTTATATTTTTTTTCTTATGGTCTATATTTTTATACTAATTAATATAATTAGTGTAATTGGTCATGGACTGTTCTAATTATAAATAAATAAATAAAATCCGGGATGAGGAGATTCGACGAAGAACTAAAATCACCGATCATCTCATATCTTTTACAAGTCTGAAAAGTGACCACATACCATGAGCGCACTACTTATCAGGCCACCCAGCTATTACGTCACCCAAACAGGTGAGTGGTCACGTGACAATATTAATGTCACGCTAATTAGTGCGCTCATTACATAAGTAAAACAGGTCACTTTTCATGTTACACTGCCCTGCTATAAAAGTTCATGGTAAGCTCCTTGGACACAAAAATAGTCCGCGCAGGAAGTGGCATATTCGTGTTGATTATATGAAAACAAAATATTTACTGGTGGCTTGTGTGCCACACAAGATACAAAAGTGTCTACGTTTCCGCAGAGCCTTAATTTTTGCGGTTTCCAATTACAGGTACCTATAAGTTATCGCATATCATTTACCTGTAATTGGGACTAATTACACTAACTATTTCTTTTTGCAATCTACCACTATTTGGCAGCCTAATTTTACATGCACGTATATAAAGTGCTTTTAATTAATTATTGAAACTGGCTTGACTAGTTCTTGAATGTATCGTATACTAGGTACAGTTAATTAATATTCTATTCAATGTAGATAAAAAACAGTGTGATATTTTGTGGGTCAAGGTGTTTTTACTAATCCCATAATAATTTAAGTAAGTATGTACAATATAAAAAACCTGTATTTGTTTAAAGGGATATTAGAACCTTGAGTTTGCCCTCAAAATATTTACTTATGTAGGTACATGATGATTAAAGTTTGGGAATCAAATTTATTCGGTCAGCACTGCGGAATGGTTCCTAGCCGTTCACCATTCCTGTACTACACAAGACTACATGAAGCCACATTCCATTCAAATAATATGTAGCTTGCACATCGGTAGTTGACATGCCCATCTGCCGCATGAATCACCTTGCTTTTCAGAAAATCTGGTGTAGGTACGATTTTTCCTAATCAGTAAGGAACAACGAAATAAAGTGGTTACTCCCAGCATGGTATGATCCTGCGTTAACGAATTAGCAAAGCAAGCAACCACTCCACCGCTCTCTACTACACGATAACGATTGAGAACAAGAGATTTTTTTATATTACTACAAGATGTGAAATCAATTGAGTAAATGCCAAACTCATGTATTTATTTAAGTTATAATGTTATAGTTCCATGTGTTATAGTTAAGCAATAATTTATTATACAGACCTAGGTACATATTGTGGTCAGTGGTAGGTAATTGTATGCCGAATTTGATAAGAGTATATTTTATAAACACAAATATATTGATTTTGTATGAATTTGGCTCCGATTTATCATTCATATTGAACTTTATTAACCGTCTTATAAAAAGCGGTGATTCGCAATTCATGGCTAAGCATGGCTATGTTTAGTCGCTACATTAACATCACTCTACCCTCCATTTGTAGGCTAAAACATACATAACAGTGGGGGTCCGTGGGGTGTCCGGGTAAGAATAGCACCCTCCCATCTCCTCCCGTTGGGTGTCCGCAAAAGGCGACTAAGGGAAAACAAGAAGACGGGCAGCAGCGTCTTTTTATTAGATTACCTACCACCTATACCGCGATCCCCAAGCCGCCTGCCAAGCGTGGGGATCATGGCAACCCCTCCCTACTAAGGAAAAGGCCTTTGTTCTGCAGTGGACGTTTCAGCTGCTGATGATGATAGATAACAGTAGTATATTATCATCTAAACCGTCAAAATCAATATGTTTTCTGGGTTTGCTCATATATGAGGATCTTGATTCAATGCTGATTCTAATACTAATAGGTATACCCTGTTTTTTTAGGATATAATATCTTAAAAAATCGATGTTAGGACTGGATACTCATATCCAATATGTCAATATTGGAACGCTGCCAATTGCCTTGCCTGGCCACCACCCCGGTCGGCCATCACTCCTGAATTCATACTTTTATTGCTATGATTTTGATCTTGTACCTAATGAAAAACAGAGTATACACATTTGAGGTCAGTCATCGAGGACTCAAGGTTCTAGGACGTAACTAGGGTCTAATTTATTGTAATATTACTTATTATTATGATCAAAAGCGACCGTGCATGTGTATTGTATCCGGAGTGCATACCATGGCCGCTAGTGGATTTAAATAGCTCATAGAATTACTTATCAACCCAGTTATCTCCTATGTCGCTACAAATTATAATATTTTTGTAATCACTAAGTGAAGACAAAAGTAAATGAATAGAATTAACAGCCAGTCGCGTCGTGGCTTGGTGGGAGATACATATATCTACCACAATAGGTTTTAAGTTTAATGCAAGAAAGTTAACGTATTTTTCATAAATGGTTCTTAACATTATTTTTATTATTACTTCATTTGTTTTAGTAAT
Organism: Furcula furcula; assembly: GCA_911728495.1. Classification (NCBI taxonomy): domain Eukaryota; kingdom Metazoa; phylum Arthropoda; class Insecta; order Lepidoptera; family Notodontidae; genus Furcula; species Furcula furcula. The sequence goes on along the minus strand of OU452254.1, from coordinate 1,930,845 downwards.
GAATACTACTCCATTTCATGTCTAATGTTTGCAAGATATAATAACTGTAGTTGTCCTGGTCTGGTATAAGTATACTGGGTAGTGGAAACTCGTGGAAAGCCAACATTCTGTAAGTACAAATATAATCTATTTCAATTTGAGATCGATAGTAACTATAATATATTAAGTGTGACGACTCAAAAAACAGTCACAAAAATAAGAATTCTTATTTATGTGACTGTTAAAATAAGAATCCTTATTTTAGTGACTGTTAAAATAAGAATCCTTAGTTTTGTGACTGTTAAAATAAGAATCCTTATTTTAGTGACTGTTAAAATAGGAATCCTTATTTATGTGACTGTTAAAATAAGAATCCTTATTTTTGTGACTATTAAAATAAGAATCCTTATTTTTGTGACTATTAAAATAAGAATCCTTATTTTTGTGACTGTTAAAATAAGAATCCTTATTTTTGTGACTGTTAATATAAAAATACTTATTTTTGTGACCGTTAAAATAAGAATAAATATAACGTTAAAACAAAATGAGATCAGAAATATGGTAGCAGTCAGATGTATGTACTCTCGCGGTCACAGCAGTGTATCACCTGTAGGACGATAATCGCTTGCACGAGCCAGCCCAAAATACGTGCGGACGTTTTGATTGAAAACTGGTACATCGATCGTGTCCGCGATAGTAAAAATAAATATAAAACTTAAATGCATCTAAAACATCACTTAAAAACTAAAAAATAAGGTCAAAGCATTGGGAGATAATTTGAAATAATAAATAGAAATAACACACCTGTGACACTAAACAACCCGTGCGGTGTCCGGGTAAGAATAGCACCCTCCCATCTCCTCCCGTTGGGTGTCCGTAAGAGACGACTAAGGGAAAAGAAGACGAGCAGCAGTGTCATTCTATTGGACTACCTACCACCTATACTGCGATCCCCAAGACGCCTACCAAGCGTGGGCATTACGGCAAACCCTTCCCTTCTAAGGGGGAGCCCTTTGTTCAGCCGTGGATGTCTTTAGTCTGCTGAGGATGATGACGATGATGAACAGTATTATACTAGACTGATAATAAAACCTAATTGTGTGTCTGTTTACGGTAAGCCAGAACAACATGGTATCAGCACCAGGAATAGCACGAGGATCTGAAGGCGGCGTCAACAGTAACTGGCCTACAGTACTATCTATCAATTCCAACGAAGAAGACAAGGTCTACACGTATGGAGAAGCTATTGACTTGGCTGGTAAACATTTTACGCCTCTTGATTTTATGCTTAAGTTTCGAAAAATGAATTCTCCCTTTGCTAATATTCATCACCTAAGACGAGTGGGTAAAGTCATGTTGAGGGACTTATGCGATATAAAAATCCAAGTTAGATTACTAAAACTGATATAATTTTTTTCCTATGAGTTCCTAAATTACATGCTCTAACAGACAGACAGTAACGAAGGTTTGTAACAAACCCAAAATTAGGTAAAATATCGATAATTATTTTGTACCACCTAGGTAGGTGGCAAACATGCAGACACTGCAGCCTATGGACGCTAGCAACACTAGAAGTATCACTATCGCATTGCCCCACCTACAGCTATTAGATATTAAGTCTCCTGTGTCCGGAAAATCAGCAGCTACACTGCCCTTCACACTGGAACATACCAATGTTTACAAACTGCTGCGTGGCGGCACAATATCCTTTATATAAAATATGTCATGTTACCAGGTAATGGCTTTTACAACATCGGTCTACTCTTTACTCTAAGCATTGGCATCCTGTCGATGGGTATAGACATGTTCGGGTTCTCCGTGGTGGTGAGCGGGTGCACCTGCGACTTCGACCTGGATATCAGCCAGACCAGTATATTGCTCTCTATGCCTTTTATTGGTAAGCTTATATCTTTAATATCGTATTGGTAGTCGAAGAGATATTCTTTGCTTCGACTTCTGCGATAGAATTTTATCATCATCATTAGCAGGCGAAAAACGTCCACTGATGAACAAAGGTCTCCCCCTAGAAGAGAGGTGTTGCCATAATCCCCACGCTTTGCAGGCGTCTTGGTGATCGCAGTATTGGTCCACCACCACCACCTATCCTGGCAGCAGAATAGAAAGAAGCAGCGTCTTTCTATTGGATTACTTTAAAAACGTAAGGAAAAAATGGGATAACATTAATCGCGGATTATTTAAATTTCACTAGAACACAGTGGTAACTATGCTAAGTACACTAGTGTGTACGAAAATGATAAAAAATCAAATGACTGAAGGAGCGTCATATAAGAATAACTAAAAACAAAATTTTAGTAAGTAAAAGTATTTTATTGTTTATTAATCCGTCGGCCGTCGAAACGTGATCACGCTTATGTGATTCGCGTGAATGGTGCAGATCGGAACCACCGGCCGTTGAATAAATATGTAATTATATTTTTGTTTATCTCCAAGGTCCCATGTTGATGGCATACCCATGGGGTTATTTATCAGATACACGAGGTCGGCAACGAATCCAGCTCATTGCCATGTGGGTTAGTTTCATTGTATCCACCATGAGCGCTTTCTCCCCCAACTGGGTGGTACTAGCTGTTCTCAAATTTATCAGCACCAGTTTGTAAGTACCTTTGTATACTTCAATTTCGATTTTGGTAGCTTCCGTGGCGCAATGGGAAACTGCTTGTTTTGCAAACCAGAGGTCGCAGGTTTGAATCCCGCGGGGAGCAACAAATTTGTAGTTGTTCCTTACAGACTAGGACAATGCTGGCCGATCACCTGATTGTAAAGTAAGGTGATCTGTGCGTCAGGTGGGCATTTATTAATGTAAACAGTCGGCCCTGCCCTTAATCTCTCCCCGTTCATGTCGGTTTTCCGTCTCATCAGTTTGTGAGAACTAAAAGGAAGAGAGAGTGTACTTGTGTCTACGCCAGCACTTATGCTTAGTATTATTATTATTAATATCTCCTGCATTGATGGCTGATCTTGCGAAAGATTGGCCGCAGTGGTCGTATCGGCCTGGAGGACATTATACTCAGATTTTATACAAATCAAAATTATTTTCTGTCTATAAAGTTTAAAAGCAGTAGATAGAGCTTTTGTTATTCTGCCCAATAATCTACCATTCATGCAATACCTATAGTTTCTTTTCCCAAATCATTTTGCTTCCTGTCACACAGTCAAATTTATGTTGTGTAAATTAAAATTAAGATTTAGTACATCTTTTAACTTGTAAGTAAGTGGTGATATCTGCAGAACTATTCAACGTCTTTATTTATTACTAGCTGACCCGCGCAGCTCCGCCCGCGCTTTAATAACATTTTGCTCCCTTGATTTATCTCTCTCCATCTCTCTCTCTTATAATAAAAATCTAATTCTATGCTATTTCTCTCCCCTCCCGCTTCGGTCCCCGTCACACTTCCCCTCTTCCTCTCCCCATTGTCCTCTCTGAACACCCCCCCCCCCCCCCCTGTTGCTCCACCTAACTCCTCCGGTCACTCACTCCATCACCCTCCCCTCTCCCTCTCTTGCACCCTCCTCTCGTTCTATATATCCTCATCAATCATGGTATCAGTGGCATAAAATATACTTTATAACCTATTCTCAGACCTTCCCGCAAAATTTCATACATATCGGTTCACCCGACTCTCATGCACGTAACTCAGAGGTTCTCAGATTTTGTTGTGCAAGGCGTTGCGAACGTTCGACACTCGACTCTCGTGCGCGTACCTGAGAGTTTCTCTGATTTTGTTCAGCAAGGCGTTGTGAACGTTCAGGTGAAGATTCTCCCATACGACGTATTCTTGCTGCCCGTGCTTGAAAACTATGTTTAGAAAGTTGAGACCTGGCTCTCTTAGGCATTTTCAAATGTTTCAGAAAATGCTAATAGCGTGTAATATTCTAGCTCTGAAAAGAACTGTTGTTTAGCCCTGAAAAGAACTGTTGGTTACCCCTGAAAAAATCTGTTGGTTAGCCCTGAAAATAACTGTTGATTAGCTCTGAGAAGAACTGTTGTTTAGCTCTGAGAAGAACTTTTGCGTAGGTGTAGTTTTAAGAAAGAAATCTAAAAAAAATCGCACTAAAATTATTAGACTTCGCGCACGACCGCTGCGTAGGGAGCCGACCGACTTCGCGTCTGAGCCGCGCGGGTACCTTATCTAAACTCCCCTCCCGCATGCGCACCCCCGCCTTGGTGACGCTCACTTCGCAACGGGCCGTGCAGCAGAAATCTTTTAATTTATAAGCAGTAATATTTTAATTTCGCCATAACTTCAAAACCAAATGTCCAATTTTAATCATTCACAGACCAAATATTATCTACATAATTTGTACTTAATGATGAAATAATTTATTATGATAAGGATTAATAGCATGAGTAAAATAAATGCGTTTAAATGTAGTCCAAACAAAATCAAAGATTTTTAAATAAAAAAATGGTTGTTGGGCCTCACTCGACATAGTGTGCCGCGGACTTTTTTGTAGATATTTATAAGATCTACAATTAATTAGAACATTTTATGGTTCTATCTTTTATAGTTTAGGCAGCGTACGCAAAATAAGCAACTTTTCTGGTTGATTTTTTACACCTTGTGTCCGAAAAAACCCAAATATCTAACGGAACCCTATTTTTTCCAAAATAAAATTTAGCCTATGTTACTTGTGGATAATGTAGCTTTCGAATGGTGAAAGAATTTTTAAAAACGGTCCAGTAGTTTTTGAGCCTATTCATTACAACCAAACAAACAAAGTTTTCCTCTTTATAATATTAGTGTAGAAGTGTAGATTTTAAAGTATTAAGTGGCCTGCTTCGAATTTCTAAACGAAGTTTTTTCTATGACTGTCGCCGCAATATCAATAATTCTTCTTCTTTATCGTCTGCAAAATAACTTACTGATGTGGTATTAGGAATTTGCATTAAATATTGTTATTTGTAGGACATAAATAAGATGCGTCCCCTTACCAGAGTCACATGGCCAAAATAGTGCAGCGTACCCTTAGCTTTATCTTGTAACTAGCTGACCCACGCAGCTCCGCCTGCGCTATTTTTACGTTAACTAAACTTTGAATAACAGACATTCGCATCGAATACATAACCTCATTTTTTATAGTCGGTTAAAAACTGGGACGCACTTTTTACTTGCTCTCCGAAGCACGGACCCGTTTAGTTCAAATGGCGTTAAGCGGTCACCCATCCATTTAATGACCTTACCTAACGTTGCTTAACCAGATCGATTACAAAACCTTGATAACAACTCTCTACGAGTGTTCCCTTACTAATATTTATTATATTATAAAGAAAAATTGATAAAATCGGACCAAGCGTATAACCAAGTACCCGTTTTGACTTTAATCCCCTCTCCCAAAAGAACCGTGCTAGATTACGGAATAAAAAGTATCCTATGTCCTACCTCGTAGTAAGATCTCAGATCATGCTAAGTTTCATTTGAATCCATTCAGTAGTTTCGGCGTGATGCTCAGCCTGATACAGACGACTTATTCGTCAACTCGCGTGATACAGACAGACAGACAGACAAAAATTAAAAAAAATACATTTTCGGCCTCAGTATCGGTTATAGAATGCCTTCCAAATATAATTTTGAAAATATCTTCAATGTACAGAATTGGACCTGTTACAGTTTTATTATAAGTATAGATAAATGTTACGTGGTAAATACTACGTTACGTAGTTTTAAAATACTACCCATCTCTTGCAGTCCAATATTTCATAAGCAATTATTATTTTAGTTGCAGCTGTATTCAGTCAACTTCATACACACTCTTGGGGGAGTCTACTGCTGAAAAATCCCGGGATGCCTACATGCTCATCCTAACTAGTGTCCTGGATTTCAGTCTGGCTTCGTATGTTGGTGAGCAAACTACATATTCAGCAAAATTGATTCCACTGTAGGAATAGTTGTAGCAAGCACTTTGATAGGTGATTTAAGTTTATTGTAGTCGTGATTTATTTGAAAGGTTCCTTTATCTAATAATTCACTTCACTTCCTTGATCTAATGGTTTTATTCTTAATTAAAGGCGTTACTAAGTCATTTACCTTCTGTAATAACGAGTCACTTCCCGAGTAGGATATTCCAGTTTTATAAGCGGGAATTCTCACTTTGCGCTATCGCTATTAAATCTTCGTGTCTTGATCTAATTTTTATTATATGGTTCAGATTAATTTACATTCTAAAATGATTCCTTCCCAAATGTTTTTTTTTACAATCCGAAACCGCAAATCGCATTAATTAATATATATTTATAGTTATGGCCTACTTCATTCTGAACCTGGACTTCTCCTACGATCTTGGCTACCTGACATTCACTCCTTGGAGGCTATTGACCTTAGCTCTGGCACTACCACTGGGTGTCGGGGCTTTCGGCACACACTTCTTTTATGAGAGCCCAAAATTTCTGGTCAATGCTGGACGACATGACGAGGCTCTGGACTGTTTAGCGAAAATATGGAGAAGGAATGGAAGATCTGATAAATATCCCGTAAGTGGCCATAATTTCTTACAAAAAAACCTTTTTTGCTGTCGAAGCAGAATCTTTTTTTTTGGTCTTCGTAAGCCAGTTTATGTGGGATTTTACTACTAAAACCTACCCGGTAGCCTTCATAGGCGGTGTGTAGAGACTCGGTGTATTCTTAGGACGTTCGCTTCGGAGGGAAGCAGAAATTACAAAGAGAGCCAAATGCCATTTGGTTTCACCCGCCCCTTATGGAAGTATCTTTGTTTTTTTATTGTCTCTTCCTCTTCCGTGTAAACGCCAATAATTGAATCTTACAATTAAACGTAAGAATATACGTTGTACATTGTTGCTACAAGAAACCTTTAAATATTTATATCGGTTCCTCTAAATGGCATAACTCTGCGTTAGTGTAAAAAAAAAAAAAATCAGAAATATAGGGTCGGTTCGCTTCTTGTGTTGCTAGGCCGCCCGTTAGGCCACACAGCTGCGAATCATCTGCTAATGGCATAAACGGCTTTGGTATTTCAGGTTAAGAAGGTGATCCTCATTGAAGAAGGCAACGAGAGGAAAAAGGATGTCTCCCTGACGCAGTCCCTGTGGGAGCAGATAGCACCGCTGTTCAGACCACCGCTATTGTACCGGAGCATTCAATTGTACTTCATCATTGCGGTCATATACAGTACGTGAGTATGAGCTAACATATAATACTTATCGAAGAGTACGTGTTATTTTTTTGTGGGTTCCAAGTATAGTTGATGTAGGTGTGAAATCTGCAAAGCTGAGGTAGGGGTGGTGCGTGAAGCGCATGGAGCCGCACTTATGGCCAAGTACTGTCAAGAAATGGATACCACCCGACGGCCGCCGAGGTAGGAGCAGACCAAGGAGAAGGTGGCGGCACGATTTAGAGTTTTTCTCGGATGGTACTTAACCAGAGATGGCATTAGATCGAGACGTGTGGACGAGTAAAGGAGAGGCCTTTGCCCAGCCGTGGGACACACCAATAGGCTATTAAAAAAAAGCATTTAGCGTTTCCCCGGGCCGTGTTATATTTACTGGTGGCCATTGTAGATGAAGTCAGGATTCACAACATACATTACGAGTAAATGTGGCTACAAAAACGGTTTTATAATATTTATTCTTCCAGAAGGAATGTAAGTATTTTTTTTGAGTGTATGTATGAGTTCTTATCAATTTCTTTTGCATGGTGTTTAGTCATTAATTAATTTTAACAGTCGAGTGACAAAGGATATAATGTATTCTTCTATCTTCAGGAACAACAGCTTCTTTATATGGTTCCCATACTTGGCAGACAAGTTAACTGCTGGTCTGAACTCCAACAGCGGTGATGACCAAGCGGGCCTTTGTGGCTTGATCGTCAGCAACGCAACACAGACGGAAGATGTAAGTACATATCAGCTCATTATTAAAGAACAGGGTGTTTAATAAGTATATTTTGATAAAGACAACAATTTAACGAGGAATCTTGAAATTCGGATCCGAAATTAGGTATTCAAATAGATCATTTCACCCCTAAGTAGGTAAAATGGGGTCTTAGTTAAAATAAAAATGCATCACACGAGAACAAAACTTCGTCTGTGTATTAGCAAGAGAAATTAAGAAACACGTTTCCCAATTTTTTAAAAATCAATCCCCATAGGTGTTTTGTCATGGCTTTTATCACACGCGGAAAAAAGTTACATTCTGCATAGGTGAAACTTTGCGAAGTTATTGACGGGGGTGACTACTTGATTTTATATTTAGATAGAGTGATAGGAAACTATTTTTTTAACCGACTTCAAAAAAAAGGAGGAGGTTATCAATTCGGTTGTATGTTTTTTCTGATGATGGGAACCATGAGTAACTGAGGGAACTCCTTAAATATTATAAGCAAACATATAGCGTTTTTGGCATTTTTAGAAACTAGTCAAGCATTTTCATTCAGAAAGTATCATTTGGTGAAGTGGATCTGATGAAGAAGGCCATAGATGGCCACCGGAACTCTGTAATAAAATTAACAATCCATCCTATCCTAGCCGTGCCTACTAAACGTAGAACTACCGAATTTGGACTCGATGGATAGTTCTCGACGAGTAGTTACTAGAAAAATGGAGATCATGGTCTGATGGTGGAGCAGGAAGGTTGTCACGGGATGTCTGCACCAATAAACGTAGATCCGCCGAGTTTGGGCTCGTTGGGTAGCTCTCGATGAGTAGTTGCTAGAAAAATGGTGATCAGCGTCTGATGATGGAGCAAGAATATCGTCACGGGATCTCGGCACCAATTAACATAGACCCACCGAGTTTGGGTTCGTTGGGTAGCTCTCCACGAGTAGTCGCTACAACAATGATGATCAAGGTCTGATAATGGAGCAGGAAGGTCGTCACGGTATCTCGACACCACCAAACGTAGACCTACCGAATTTGGACTCGTTGGATAGGTTTCGACGAGTAGTTGCTAGAAAAATGGAGATCAGAGTCTGATGATGGAGCAGGAAGGTCGTCATGGGATCACTGCACCAATAAACGTAGATCTGCCGAGTTTGGGCTCATTGGGTAGCTCTCGATGAGTAGTTGCTAGAAAAATGGTGATTAGGGTCTGAAGTTGGAGCAAGAAGGTGGACCCGGGTTCTCGGCACAAATAAATGTAGACCCACCGAGCTTGCAGTCCATGGTTCTCGAGAACAACGAATATAACACCTAGATATCTTCGGTTTATGGCAATTAGTTAGTTTTATTAAGATATTGTCACATGTAAATTTTTTTAATTTTTGCTTTAGCTTATATTTTAGTGATGGTCCATAGTTGTGTTATGTAGTGGGTGTTTTTAAAATAAATATTAAACTGGCTGTTTGTCAGAATAAAATATAAGTTGTTAAAACTTAACCTAATAATACACCAAGGGAACCACTAAAAAGAATAAAATAAAAATATTTTTTACAAAAAAAAGAACCGCCTTCAAAATGCAACTAAAAAGCCTGAAATAATTTCTAAGAATTAGTGGTTTTTACATTTATATTGTTGGACTTGGACTACAACATATTAAAAATACATATTACTATCAAAGACGGCGCCAAACTGGAAAACAGTTAGGTACCTACTGCCCTTGTAAGTATTTGCTAAACGTTAGGCGCCGTCTTTGATAGTAATATGTATTTTTAATATGTTGTAGTCCAAGTCCAACAATATAAATGTAAAAACCACTAATTCTTAGAAATTATTTCAGGCTTTTTAGTTGCATTTTGAAGGCGGTTCTTTTTTTTGTAAAAAATATTTTTTTTTTACTCCCTATAAGCCAGTGCTTGACTGCAGTCCCACCTGATGGAAAGTGGCGACGCAATCTAGGATGGTAAAGCACACTGGCTTATTAAAAGCCTATTCACTCTAGCTTTGAAGACACCCAGATTATAATCGGGCGGAAAAACTGACGCAGGCAAACTGTTCCAGTCCTTAGCTGTCCTTATTATGAATGACGATGCAAATCGCTTAGTTCGGACTGAAGGCACGTTTACCACATAAGGGTGTGTGCACGCCGTGCGTCTCGTTGTCCGATGATGGAAGGGGGATGGTGGAATCAAGTCATGTAATTCCTGCGCACACTCTCCAAAATGCATCCTTCATTCCAGATCACGTGCAGTTCAAATATGGGGATTAATCTCGTTTGGTTCAGCGTCGGTCAAGGACTCTCCTTCATTATCATGATGATGTTCGTCACGAAGCTGGTTCGCAGGAAGAAACTCCTCATGATTGCCATAATGACGGCGGCAGGTCTCTCCTCCTTTGGAGCAGCTCTGATCAGGCACAATCTGATCAGTTTCATTCTATTCCTCGGCATGCTAACGAATGGACTATGTATTGGCATAGTCTACACTTACTTCGTGGATTTGTATCCCACTTCTTTCCGGTAAGTCACCTTCTGTCACTTAATGATCTCCTGTAAAAGTAATAAAATAAGTGCCTATAAAAATATTTGAATTTCTTTAAAAACATAATTGAGAATTAAATAGGTAATCTTCTTAAATATGTCTGAAGTTCTCCGATATGCTCTCCCAGAAAAAAATAAACGGAGTTATGATTAAACTAAAATCGTTATTTCCTAAAAATTACATTTATTGTATTGTGACTCTCTCTTTGCCGATGTGCGATATGTACACACAGCGACACCTCGACCTAGACTGTTTGGACTTTGAACTATTAGAAGTTGAACGCTACGAATCGTTATTATTTATTATTATTTCGTCCCTCTGTTTGTTCTGACAATTCTCTGTATTGTATATAGTGTAGTTATATAGGGTGTTGCGGTTCATGTGTAGCCGTGTGTACGTATTTTGTTTCCCCTTAGCGGTATGGCGGCGTGTATATGCGTGATGGTGGCTCGTACCAGCGCGCTGAGCGGAGTGAACGTGCTCGGAGCATTCATCGCGACTCACTGTGCAGACATGTTCTACATCTGCGGTGCATTGATGCTCAGTAAGTATCTCCTACCAAACTAAGAGGCATTTAGCAAATAACTACAACCATTAAGCTCAATAATAGGGTAAACTTGTCGTTATCGGAAAGTGACTTCGTACCATAGGGAACGGAATACCGATATCAGACCTTTGCTTGGGGTTAATTTCAGAGTGTTTTCTGTACTTTAATCTATAAACACTCATGACTACAATAGCCTGAAAATATACCTGTAAGTACCACAGTATAAATGTATGTATACACTATGAACGGCGGGTCACCCCCTTCCCTCCAATATGGTTGAGGGGAGTGATGGCTGCTGCTTGAGTCAACTCGTGCGCGGGTGCTACTTGGGGGGACTGGTCCGACCACTATCCCTTTGGCATTTTAGTTTTTAGTTTGTTGTATTTTCGTCGTATTTTTTATTTTGTTTGTTATTTTGAACGGCAGGACACACTGTCGCTGGTGTTGATCTAATTGTAAAAAGACAAACTTTCTTTAAAAAAAAAAATGTGAAAAAATGACAAGCCCACTGAGTTTCTTGTCGGATCTTCTCAGTTGAGGCCGCGTTGTGATCCGGTGGTAGCTTTTAAAAAATTGACCGTTCAAAAGTGCTAGCGTTAAGCCTATTAGAAATAAAAATTTTGAATCTTTGAACAAAATAGTGATAAAAAATCTAAATCTATGGCAAAAACGGACATTTACCATATTTATAGCAAAAAATCTCACAAATCTCAAACGGCATCTCGAGTCAACAAGTTCACTTGCGGTTTGGCCTGTGTGGCGCCTTTTTCTTACTTCTTACAAGCCAACGGTGAGTCAACCAGGCTTCCGTATGCTAGGCGCTTTGTGGACCAAGTTTTTTATTTGTAAGCCTAGTATATTATGATTTTGGTGCTCCCCTGAAACTGCCACCCGGGGCGGGTGCCCCGGTTTGCCAGCATAGATCCGGGGCGGTCAGGAAATCTGTAATAACCATAATATAGAGGTGCATAATTGACTCGTAATATAGAAATTGATAAATGATGATAATGATATACAAGTAAGGCATAGACTCCGGCCTCGAAACGCTGGCAAGTCAGTCTTTCTACGCAAACACACCGTTTCCAGGGTGCGTCTATTTAATTTTTTTACGTTACCATCCATTAATCTTTTCCTTTATATTCCAGTGGCAACGGCGGTGTCGTTCTTGTTACCGCCGGACAAACCGAAGAATTGATTATAGTATTTACTTACAATAAATAAAGCCTATTTCGAATTAGGTACACCTTTAAACATACTATATTGTTTTATTTTCACCCCGCTGACGGTTACAATGGGAAGTACGTATCAGTTGATCAGAGACACCTTACGATCCGATTTTTACCTTCAACGTTAGCGAAACCTAATGATTTACACGAATGGTGGTGGGGATACAACCTTAGCGTCTTATGGAGCGGCGTGATCAGGCCCTTAGTCACTAGGCTATCACTTCACGTCCCGGACGCCACGCAGGGTGAGGATTTCGTGCGTCCATCTATACTTATAATAAAACTGTAACAGGTCCAATTCTGTACATTGAAGATATTTTGAAAATTATATTTGGAGGGCATTCTATAACCGATACTGAGGCCGAAAATGTAATTTTTTTAATTTTTGTCTGTCTGTCTGTCTGTCTGTCTGTCTGTCTGTATTACGGCTGCGCATCACGCCGAAACTACCGAATGGATTCAAATGAAACTTGGCATGATTTGAGATCTTACTACGAGGTAGGACATAGGATACTTTTTATCCCGTAATCTAGCACGGTTCTTTTGGGAGAGGGGATTAAAGTCAAAATGGGTACTTGGTTGTACGCTTGGTCCGATTTTATCAATTTTTCTTAATAATATAATAATATTAGTAAGGGAACACTCATAGAGAGTTGTTATCAAGGTTTTGTAATCGATCGGGTTAAGCAACGTTAGGTAAGGTCATTAAATAGATGGGTGACCGTTTAACGCCATTTGAACTAAACGGGTCCGTGCTTTGGAGAGCAAGTAAAAAGTGGGTCCCAGTTTTTAACCGGCTATAAAAAATGAGGTTATGTATTCGATGCGAATGTCTGTTATTCAAAGTTTAGTTAACATAAAAATAGCGCAGGCGGAGCTGCGTGGGTCAGCTAGTATTTAATAAAAATAAGGTCCTCCTGGCCGATACGACCACATAGGCCAATCTTTCACAAGATCAGCCATCTAAATCTTGCGTAGACACAAGTGCACTCTCTCTTCCTTTATACCTCTCACAATTCGATGGGACGGAAGACCGACACAATCGGGAAGTGGTAAAGCGCAGGATCGAATTTTTACATGCCAATCCGACGCATGGATCATCTTACTTATGCTTTACAGACAATCAGGTAATCGGCCTGCATTGTCCTAGCCAGTAAGGAACAACTACACAAAGTGTTTGTCCCCCGCGGGATTCGAACCCGCGACCTCTACGGTGACAAGTACCATCTCTACGGACAATACACTCATGATGAACTATTTACAAACAAGTTTTTATGTAAAAATAAACAACGGGTTGCACTCCGGGAGTAACTGCAGAAGTGAAAACTTGTATATTTGATATTCTAGCATGTTTAGGTACCTAATAAATTTGCACGAATTCCTTTAATTATCAGTCTTAAAGTATTATCATATAAGTGGTACAAAATACAATATTCATGTATTGCGCTATCGTACACAAACATGATAATTTATATTAGATACATTAAAAATTTAACACTTCAGAACTATTACAATTATTTTACATTAACTACATAGACATCAGCAGTCACCATCCATGGATGCGCGTGGCACGCTGTAACACAAACACACACGAACGTTCGTGCAAGCGCCCTGCGCCGTCTTACGAATTTTCGATCAGGTCTCGTGTCCTGACCAAATTTAAGATTTTTTACCCATCACAAAAAAGTTCATAACGCCGTTAAAGAAGTTTTCACTTCAAAAATATTTTTCTAGACAAGCTTTTATAAAATACGTCAGTGGTACTGTAAGCTGATCAAAATGTGTCCAAACACCGTCGATCTACTGTAAGTTACTGAAGAGTTCCGTTGCCCACCTTCCGTCTCCATCATCAAATCAGCTCGCTGTCACCATAATATTGTATTGTCATCGAAGCTTGACAGGCATGGAAAATTTCAATTCAATCTCAGATCGGGAAGTGGGTTAAATTTAACTTGCAAGATTTGATTACAGACAACGGGACAGGTGAAAGTAAATAAAAGCTTGTAATAAAGCAAAATCCCAAACCTATCCCCTCAGCATGGCAGACAATTTCTTACGCGTAAGTATAGATGATAATAATAATATCTTGGGACAATCCACATTGTCCCAAGATATTATTATTATTATGTTTGTTTAAAAGCTTTTTTTTCTCTCCGGAGAGGTGAAATAAGCACGGGCCATAGCCAAGTGCGTCTATTGTGGTCCAGTTAGGGAAAGGAACTTGCGGACTATGCGGCACGTATTTAGAATGACTGCTTTTTGGGCGAGTGCAAGTGTGGATGGATGCATGTCGAGAATAGTGAGGCTGGTGTGAAGTGTTTTGGGGATAACGCCTGTACTAGATAGGATAATGGGGATGGTTTTATTATTATTAATTTCTTACGCGTAAGTATAGATAAATACATAACCAGAAGGCGTGTCTGAAGTTTTACATTATTAAAAGAACATAACAAAATCTATCTATTAGATACAAATATAAGTGTACTTAGTATGTTATTAGGTATCTCAACGTTTTTGTTAGATTAGATGGCTATCGGCTTTTGATGGCTCTGACCTCAATCCCAATAACATGGTTTCAATCTGTCTGTCATTCGGTTTGTACAATATAAGTGATATCTTCTTCTATACTATAATAAAACTCAAAGAGCACTTTTTCTGTACATTGAATATTTTTCCAAAATTTCTATGTGGGGGTACTATACTATCGACATAGAGGCCAAAACAATTTTTTTTGGAATTATTGTCTGTCTGTCTGTCTGTCTGTCTGTCTGTCTGTCTGTCTGTCTGTCGTTCTGTTCGTCCAGGTATCATTTGAAAACCCTTGGATGGATTTTGATAGGACTTTCACTGATGTGTTGTGTAGAAGTCAAGGTGTAAGTTGGTATATAAAACATCACGCTATGTTTCATAGGGGCTAAGCAGTGAAACATTACTTGCACATATTACCTCGTAATTTCCTTTGTATGTGAATAGGGTAATTATAGACTGATCAGTTAATCATTAAGATATGTATTATTACGCTATATACAATAGGGACTGAGCAGACATTTAGTTTGCATAAGATATGGCATTGGCGAAGGGTCAATTTTTGTAAGGGGTAAGCCGGTCCGGTACACCCAGGACATTTTCATTAGATTTCTGTATTGTTCTAAGTACTTTGCTGATAGCAATATGACATTATATCTTTGAAAAGTTAAAATCTGTAAATCCCGAGCGGATCCAAACTAGATTATGTATGTATTACAGTCGCAACAATAAAAGATGCGGAAAACTTAAAACTTTCATTATCGAATATCATTAGACAGTAATTTACGATGTTAGCGTGATTTACATTATGAACAGCGCCATCTATCGGTGAAATTGAACATACAATAACTATAGAACTTTAATCTATATATTATATCAAAGAAAGTCGTGTTAGTTACACTATTTATAACTCAAGAACGGCCTAACCGATTCGGCTGAAAATTGGTGGGGAGGTAGCTTAGAACCAGTAAATGGACATAGGATACTTTTTATCCCGGTTGGTTAAGGTTAAGAAACGTTAGGTAAGGTCATTAAATAGATGGGTGAACCGATTTGTATGAAAGTGTGCATATCGGGTAGGTCTGAGAATAGGTCATACAGTATATTTCATACCGGTAGGTTAAGGTTAAGCAACGTTAGGCAAGGTCATTAAATAGATGGGTGAACCGATATGTATGAAATTATGTGTGCATATCGGGGAGGTCTGAGAATAGGTCATAAAGTATATTTAATGCCGCTGATACCATGATTGACGAGGATATATAGAACGAGAGGAGGGTGCACGAGAGGAGAAAGAGGGAGAGGGGATTCGAGAAGGGGGCGATGGGGTGAGGGTTCGGGGGAGTTAGGTGGAGTAAGGGGGGAGTAAGTGGCTAGGGCATGCTTTGCTTGCTTTCCTATGCTTGCTTAGTTTCCTTTCCCTTTCTAATGCACTAGCTGCTTGCCTACTTTACACACTAATCCCGTGTGTAATTTGGCAAACGGTCTTGGAGGGAGCGCAACAGTCGTGATTGATCTCCAGGGCAAGCCCGATGATCTAGCCTTCCCGAGGTTGCCACCTGTTATTGGTTTGATTCCTTCAGAAACAAACGCAACAAAAAATCGTTGGGCGAATAACTCTTTCACCCCAATCCTCACCCATCCCTCATCCCCACCTTATATTTATATAGTATGAGTTTATGCATAATATATAGTATGTATATTTAAATCCCGCTATGTATGTATATATTCGTGTATGTAAGTTTATGCGTCTCAGTATATGTGTATGTTTATAAGCATATGTATGTATATGTATATATTTATTAAATACTGCGGCGTCATGAGGTCGGGCGTTGCGGTCCTACCATCTCAACAAACCAGCAGATGGTAGGAAGTAGGTAAGACCTCCCGCGTGTTTTTGCCGTGCGCGGGGACCCGTAATGAGGGGGAAGGGAGGCCTGGAGGATGAGCTGCACAGTGGGCCTGCGGACGCGGTCCCATGCGGCAACACGACTCTTCGGTCCCGGACTCCTATAACACGGGCGGTTGCGACTGAGCCGGTCGCAATCAATCGGCTGTTGGTGGTCCTTAAGACCAGCCGGCTAGTCTTCTTGGGTGATGGGGTCCGCAGTCAGCAATGTGAGCCGAGAACGTGGCGCGGCGCGGCGCTGCACAGGCGAACGTTGTGTGGACTCGTGGACAACTCACTTGGGAGGACTATATTTCACTGATAGCCCTGGTGCTTAGAAAAGCATCCCCAAAGGTGCGGGCTCCGTGGAGGGTGGGGAGTCAGTGAAATGAAGTTACGAATAATATTCGCATGGATTCGCACAAGAAACCGCGCACTGTCCCTAGGGATGACGGGGGTAGCCCTTCCAAGGGTTGCTCTAAAAATATGACGGCCGGTGGAACTACTGCGGGACCTGGTGTGTCGGTAGTGACAGGGTACAGGAATGGGACCGGAACTCTGACCCGATGGGCTCAAGGTGGCAAAACTGAGCTGGCAAGTAAAGGTTTGGCCCTGACTTCGGCTGGCGGAGCAGTCACTGGAGAAGGCTCATCAGAGCCTGGTTTCAGGACAGCGATGCTGCTGGGAAGGGCCACTACCAATAACTTGCCGGCCGGTGGAGCTACTGAGGGACCAGGTGTGTCGGTAGTGACTGGGAACAGGAATGGGACCGGAACACTGACCCGAGGGGCTCAAGGTGGCAAAACTGAGCTGGAAAATAAAGGTTTGGCCCTGACTTCGGCTGGCGAAGCAGTCACTGGAGAAGGCTCGCCAGAGCCCGGTTTCAGGACAGCGACGCTGTTGGGAAGGGCCACAACCAGTACAGCGCAAACGCGCAGAAGCAAGCCTGGAGCCGTTGAAAGGAGAGGCAGGCGTGATCAGGCCATTGGTGTTGCCTCACCAATGGGTTATCTAAGATGTATACAAATTAATCTACATCACAGTAAGGCGGCTACGGCAGTACTCTGCCGGTCGCTTAATATGGATAAATATGATGTCGCTCTCATACAGGAACCTTATCTGTACAAGGGCGTCATCAGAGGTCTAAACGTTCGTGGAGGACAGCTTCTCTATAGATGCCCTACAAATAATATGAGGACCTGTGTCTTTGTCAGGAATGGCATAATGGCAATGCCTCTATATGACTTCTGCTCCAGAGACCTCACTACTGTGAGGATTAAGGGGTTAACGGGAGGGGGCAGTAAAGATACTATTATATCTTCTGCTTACCTACCCTATGAGAATGAGGACCCGGTATCAGCACTGCTGCAAGACCTGGTTAACAATTGCGCTCACGACGACCTCATCATAGGATGCGACGCGAACGCTCACCACGTTGCCTGGGGTAGCACAGACAACAACAAAAGAGGGGAAGCACTATTGGACTTTCTGGTAAGCTCACCCTTCACAGCACTGCACGGGGAACTTGTTGCCAGTGCAGCATGACGCTGAGTGGTCAACCTCATTTGGGCGAAAATGCGGCGTACGATGTCTATGTCGTTATTATTGTACCTGTTTTATCTTTTTGTTTCACTTATATTTGTAATGTTTAGATTTAGTTTTTCTTATTTTTGTGTGTGCGTCGTTTTTCGTTTAAATAAATGTATTTCTTCTTCTTCTTCTTCTTCTTCTTCCTTACAAATTTTAAATAAAGGCAATAGACCAACCTTTGTGAATAGACGCAGGGCGGAGGTCATTGATATAACGCTTGCATCCAATAGAGCGAGTAAAGCGATCCGTAATTGGCATGTGTCGGAAGAGGTCAGTCTATCTGACCACAACTACATCTGCTTTAGGTATGTAACTTCCAATAATTATGGCAAGGTACGAAGGAGGAACCCAAGGAGAACCGATTGGGAATCTTTCAGGAGAGACCTTAAGGAACACCTCGGGGATCCTACGCAGCGACTCAACTCAGTTATAGATATCGAGTTTGAGTCTGACAGAATTACCCAGGCAGTTAAGACCAGCTGGATCAAGAACTGCCCGGAGAAAGAGGCGGCGACGCAAAAGGAACCGTGGTGGTCACCTGCCCTTGAGAATCTAAGGCAGGAGACGCGACGTGTTTTCAACTGGGCGAAGTCAAATAATGACTTTACGGTATATGCCGAAGCTCTTACGCACTATAGTAAGGAAGTGCGCAAGGCGAAGCGGAGATCATGGAGATCTCATTGCAGTAGCATCAATAGCCTTCCAGAGGGCATGAGGCTCAGTAAAGCAATGAGCTCTGCAAAGGTTAATCCACTTACATCTATCCGGAATGACCAAGGTAAGCTCACTGTAACTGGGAAGGAAACTCTTACGCATATGCTAAGAATGCACTTCCCGGACTCAGTGGAGATACAAAATGTGACTGATAATGTCATTACCATGGAAGAACAAATTACAAAAACTTCCAAAGACGACTGGCGTACAGCAAAGAAAGTAGTTGACGCAGACAAGGTACGATGGGCAATTGATAGTTTCAGTCCGTATAAATCACCAGGACCTGACGATATATACCCCATCTTACTACAGGAGGGAAAAGGTATTCTCATACCTCACTTGTGCAGATTGTACAGAGCATGCCTAGCCTTTGGGCATGTCCCATCAGCCTGGAGACAGGCAAAAGTAATCTTCATTCCTAAACCAGGAAAGGAGAGCTATGAAGATGCCAAATCCTACCGCCCTATCAGTCTTACTTCATTCTTCTTGAAGACTTTGGAGAAGATGATAGACCGCTATATAAGAGATGGCCCATTAAGGAGACGACCGCTCCATGACATGCAATGCGCGTACCAACCGGGTAAGTCTACGGACACGGCACTGCACTATGTGGTCAATCGGGCAGAACATGCATTGGAGACCAAAGAAATCTGTGCTGGAGCGTTTTTGGATATTGAAGGGGCGTTCGATCGAACAACCTTCGCTTCAATAAGAACCTCAGCACAAAATCATGGCATAGAGGCGACAATTGTTAAATGGATTAGCACTATGCTGCAGGAACGTGTTATTAAAAGTAGTTTATTAGGTGATATGGTTACCGTAAAGGCAACTAAAGGATGTCCACAGGGAGGCGTACTATCCCCATTACTGTGGAGTCTAGTGGTGGATTCGTTGTTAGTGGAACTTAACAATGGACCATTTCAAGCCGTAGGCTATGCAGATGATATAGTCATACAAGTAAATGGCAAATTTCCAAACGTAGTAACGGATTTGCTGCAGGATGCTTTGGTTAGGGTGGAAAGATGGTGTAAAGACAATAACCTTTCCATAAATCCAAGCAAAACGGTTATAGTGCCTTTCACGAGGAAAAGACATTTAGAGGGCCTTAGAGACCCAGAAATGTACGGCACCAGACTAAAATGGGCTACGGAAGTGAAATATCTTGGGGTAACTCTCGATAGTAAACTAACGTGGCATAGTCATGTTGAAAACATAACAAGAAAGGCCTTACGTGTCTTCAATATGTGCCGTTCTGCGTATGGCAAAACCTGGGGACTCAAACCAAAGGTAATGTATTGGTTATATACCACGATGGTGAGACCTATTCTCACATACGGCAGCGCTGTATGGTGGCCTAGGACCAAACTAAAGATCTGCAAGGATTCTCTTAGGAAGGTACAAAGAGTAGTTTGCATGGCAATTACAGGTGCCTTCAAAACAACGCCTACATTGGCTCTTGAGTGGATACTGGGACTAACCCCACTACACACTTACATACAAACAGAGGCAAGGAAGTCGCTATACAGACTTGCAAAAGCAGGAGTTTGGAATCGTAACAAGCCCTGTACAAAACACACTTTATTGGATCCCGTGAAAGAACTGGACGATCTAATGGACATGCCCTGTGATAGGATAAATCCAGTGTACATGTTTAACAAGAGGTACCGAGTACATATACCATCCAGGGAAGAGTGGACGAGGGGACTCAAACCGGTTGGTGGAACTCACCTCATATGGTACACTGACGGTTCTAAAATGGAGTCAGGTACAGGGGCAGGGATTTATTCCAAGGACTGTAGTGTCAGTCACAGCATGGGGCATTATGCATCGGTATTCCAAGCGGAAACCTATGCCATAATTGCCAGCATTAAAGAAATGCAAAGGAGAAACGTCAAAGGTAAAACCATTTGCATTCTCAGTGACAGTCAGGCAGCTCTGAAGGCTCTGAATTCCTTCCGAGTTGCTTCTAAACTAGTCAAAGAAGGTGTTACAGGTTTGAACAACCTGGGAAGACACAACAATGTCAGCCTTATCTGGGTACCTGGACACGAAGGCGTCGAGGGCAATGAGAAGGCAGATAGACTAGCGAGGGCCGGCTCACAGAGTCATTTGGTTGGCCCCGAACCATTTGTGGGGATTCCGTATGGAACATATCACCAAGCATTATATGCACATGCTAGGAACGAACACATGAAGGAATGGAGGGCAGCGTCAGGCCTAAACCACTCCAAAGCGTTCTCTAGCGGAAGGGTGGACTGTGGGGTTAAATTATTAAGCCTTAACAGATCACAAATAAGGCACCTAATAGGTGCACTCACGGGACATTTTGGCACCAACGAGCATCTACACAGAATGAGGCTAAGTACTGGTGACATTTGCAGATTCTGCGAAGATGAAAAAGAGTCAATGCGACACATATTGTGTAGCTGCGACGCTCTTGCGAGACGTAGGTTGAGTCATTTGGGAGTAGCCTATCCTACGCCAAATGATTATGTACAGCTCCAAGCTGGCGCGATCGTTGCGTACCTGAGGGAGCTCTTCGATACGCCAGCAACAGAGTAAGGGCTAGGGCATGCACAATGGATCCAACTGGGTCGAAGTGCGTTCCGGGGATACCGGGCCCAAATTTATAGCCACCAAGAATAGAATAGAATAGAAAGGGGGGAGTGAGAAGGAGCAAGTTCGTAGAAGAGAGAGGGGGAGAGGGTTCAGAGAGGGGATACCAGGGTAGGAAGAGGGGGAGTGTGACGGAAACCGAAGCGGGAGGGGGAAAGAGAGGAGAGAAAGAGCATATAATTAGATTTTTTTTATAAGAGAGAGAGATATGGAGAGAGATAAATCTAGGGAGGAGGGAGAAAAGGGGAGCAAAATGTAATAAAAGCGCGGGCGAAGCTGCACGGGTCAGCTAGTTTTATATAATAAGGCAACATGACTTACTAGGACCTAGTACCTACTTACCACCTAGTAAGTATGTAGTAGGTCCCTTGTGGCTAGGACCCGTCCAGGTACTACCGCAGATGAGTTCCGGTGTGAAGCGCACTGTACCTGGTGAAATTACCGGACACAAGAGAGTTGTTAGGGTAACGTTAACGGTAATAATTAATACCCATATGTGGGTACTAACTAACATTGTCATTTGTTTGAGTTGACTGTTGTGTCAGTCGAATATACGAGCTGCACGTACCGGTTGTATTATTTGGATTGCCTCCCCCTAACGGTTATAATATTTGGCGACGTCGGAAAAAATAGATATGGCTAAAATTACAGTCGGCACCTTATCATTTTTCGATCATGAAGTTCAAGATTGGTGTATTTATAAAGAAAAACTCGAACAATGGTTTCTAGCCAATGACTTGGATGCGGAGGTAGACAAAGCCGGTTGTAAACGTCGAGCTATTTTACTCAGCAATCTCGCTGAGTCAACTTATAAACTGGTTCGTGATCTAGCGTTACCAAAACAAGTTGGAGTTTTAAGCTATAAAAATGTTGTTGAGCTATTGGATGGACATTTCAAGCCAAGGACGTGCACTTTTGCGGAGAGGTACAAATTTCATAGTGCCAGTCAAAATGTCGGTGAAGGGCTTGCGGAATGGGCGGCGCGTGTCCGTGGGCTTGCGGTGCACTGTGGTTTCGTGTCTACAACTCTGGATGAACAACTAAGAGATCGTTTTATTTTGGGAATGGAACATGGACCAGAACGAGATAAACTTTTCACCGAGGCCATGACGGAGCTGACCCTAGACAAAGCTTTAAAAATAGCGGAGGGGGTACACAGTGCCCGTATGGGGGCTCGGGACACCTTACGTCGTCCTGATTTATCTACGACGACAACACCGCTTCAGTTGATGAAGATGACCGTGTCAGGCTCGGGAGCCGGGCGGAGCGGAGCGGCGCGCCAGGCTTCGACGCAGCAGCGCGGCCGGACGTCAGCCGCTTTACCAGCGACCGCCGGCCGTAGCTATAATGATAACGGCAACGGGTGCACGGCATGCGGCTACACCGGGCATCAAGCGTCATCGTGTCGTTTTGCGCGCTACAAATGTAAAAAGTGTGGAGCTCAAGGCCATTTGAAACGCATGTGTAAACAAACGGTAAAGGGTCAGCATTACATCGAGTGCTTCGCGGATGATGATGACGACGGTAAGCGATTATGTTGCAATATTCGTACTATGCGCGGTGAACCGATGCAGGAATCTGTTGTAGTCAATGACGTCAAATTATCTTTTGAAATAGATACAGGGTCCCCCGTTACCATTATCTCTGAGCAGATGTATGGGCAATACTTTTCTCAACTTAAGTTAACAACTAGTAACATTATTTTGCACAGTTACAGTGGTGACAGATTAAACATTATAGGTAAAGTTAAACTACTTTTTTCATATAACGGGACCTCGAACCATTTAAATGTGTACGTGGTAAGGAATGGTGGGCCACCATTGTTAGGCAGAGATTTTTTTTCTTGTTTTAACATGCAAATCTGTTCTGTTAATAAATGCAATAACCTTGTCCAGGAAATAGTTTCAAAATATCCTAAATTATTTTCCGATGAATTAGGTTGTTGTAAGGAGATAAAACTAAATTTAACTCTAAAATCTGATGCAAAACCAATATTTTTCAAAGCACGTTCCTTGCCGTTTGCATTACGGGACCGCGTAGAAAGTGAGCTTAGCCGGCTAGTAGGGTTAGGTATTCTCGTTCCCATTAAATATTCAGAATACGCAAGCCCGATTGTTCCAGTCTTAAAGCGTGATGGCTCTATACGTTTGTGCGCGGATTATTCGGTAACTATTAATAAACAGTTACTCGTAGATAAATATCCGTTGCCTAGATATGAAGAGATGTTCTCTAAGCTTCATGGAGCAAGATATTTTAGTAAATTGGACCTCTCCCAAGCTTACAATCAGCTATGTCTTAATGAGTCATCACAAATGCTAACTTGTATAAATACACATAAAGGACTATACAAATTTACAAGACTGGTGTTTGGTTTGGCTAGCGCGCCAGCTATATTCCAAAGGACCATGGAATCTGTACTCACAGGGTTAGATGGAACGTTACTATTTTTGGACGATATTTTGGTATGGGGAACAGACAAAAAACAAATGCTAAATAGGCTACAGGAGGTATTCCATAGACTACAAGACGCCGGGCTAGTTTTAAAAAGAGAAAAATGCACGTTCTTTCAGGAATCTGTCTCCTATTTAGGTTTTGTTATAGATAGTAAAGGTATACATAAGTCTCCAAGTAAAGTAGATTCTATTTTAAATTTCCGATCTCCTACAAATTTATCAGAATTAAAATCTTTTTTGGGTATGTTAAACTACTATAGAGGTTTTATAAAAAACGCTTCCTCGATTTTAAGTCCCCTTCATAAATTATTACAAAAAAATGTGCCTTGGTCTTGGACTAAGGAACACAAGGATGCTGTATCCATTATAAAGCGCGAATTAGCCTCTGAGACCACGTTAGCACATTTTAACCCTGACGCTCAGCTAATTCTAACAGTGGACGCTTCACCAACCGGACTCGGTGCTATCTTATCACAGATCGAGAACGGAGTAGAAAAACCCATCGCCTATATGTCGAGTTCACTTAACACAGCTGAAAAACGGTACAGCCAAATTCAAAAGGAAGCAACAGCCATTATTTTTGGTATAAGGAAATTTCACCAATATTTGTATGGGTGGACAATACCATTTACCTTAAGAACCGATCATAAGCCTTTAATATCAATATTTAACCCAGACAAGGGTATACCTGAAATATCAGCAAACAGGCTACAACGATATGCGATCTTTCTGTCAGCGTACAATTACAAAATTGAATATATAAGCAGTGCTCATAATAGTGCGGATTACCTAAGTCGGGCGCCGAGCGGTGGGGCGGGCAGCGAGCCGTTGCCGGCTGGTGCGCGGGGTACTCAGTCAGTGCAAGCTGACGATGAGTCAGTGCTAGACAGATCGACGTATGTACGATTTGTTTACGAAGGAGAACGTTTTCTATCCTTATCGGACGTCAGAGAGGCGGTTAAATGTGATGAGGTCATTTCAAAGGTTGTAACTTACGTCATAAATGGGTGGCCACCTAAAATGTATGATCCCCAAATGCGTATTTTTTTTAGTCACCGATCGGAACTATCCGTTGAACATGGCTGCCTTTTAAGAGGACATAAATTAGTTATTCCCAGTAGCCTACAAATCAAAGTGTTATCTGAATTGCACAAAGGTCATTTGGGGGTAACAAAGGTGAAAGAGGAAGCGCGGAACAGATTTTGGTGGCCAGGTATGGGTCTCGCTATCGAAAATTTTATCGGCACATGCGGAATATGTACAGCGTTGCGGCCCGCACCCCCGCGCGCTCCGCTTACGCCTTGGCCTTATCCTACACAGCCGTGGTTTCGCGTGCATTTAGATTTCCTGGGCCCGATTAACGGTAAAACATATTTAATAGTTGTAGATGCCTATTCAAAATGGGTCGAATGTTTTGATGTGTCATCAGGGTTTAGTTCTCGCATTGTTATAGAAAAAATTTCTGAAGTAATGGCGAGATTTGGATTATTTAATACAATTTGTTCAGATAACGGTACACCTTTTATATCTTATGAATTCAAACAATTTTGTTTGCGGAATAGCATAACTCACATAACGTCTCCTGTATATAATCCTTCCAGCAACGGTCAAGCGGAGAGTTATGTCAAAATAATAAAAAAAGCTTTAAAATCGATTTTGCTATCAGGTGCGAATTCTCGAGACGTGAACATTAGAGTACAAGAATTTCTGCTACGCTATAGAAATTCTAATCATTCGACTACAAACAGATCACCTGCTGAGGTCTTATTTGGGCGGAAATTAAGATGTAGATTAGATTTATTAAAGCCTACCGTCTCAGCACCATTCGATCCAGCACTCGATCTAATTGTGAAATCCAAACAGTGCTCGCAGAGTGACTATTACCACGGTAATCGCAAAGTGGCTTTTAGTGTGGGTGAGGAAGTCCTAGTAAAACTGTTTAGACAGCAAAAACATTATTGGTCTCGAGGTTCAGTGCTTAAGAACATAGGAAATTCAATTTACATTATAAAAATAAATGGAACGGATCAGACAATTAAGAGGCATGTAAACCAGTTGCTGAAATTTAGAGGAGGAGGAAGTGTGGTTCCAGCTTTCGTCTCACCTGCCTCAAATGATGTAGCTGATTCTAGTTCAGGGCAGTCAACGTCAGAAATTATACACGAACAGTCGGTAGAACAAGCTAGCACGTCTGGTCCAGGACAGCATTCAGAAGATAATGTAAACCAATGTGATGAGGCAAATACCAACAGCATTCCGGCTCCAACTATAAATGAGTCGGAATGGCCAGGAAATCTACATAGTGAGAGGAACACTCGTTCAAGGCGCAAGAGAACCCCTGTAGACTATAGGAAGTTCTTTTAAATACTGGTGGAGGGATGTTAGGGTAACGTTAACGGTAATAATTAATACCCATATGTGGGTACTAACTAACATTGTCATTTGTTTGAGTTGACTGTTGTGTCAGTCGAATATACGAGCTGCACGTACCGGTTGTATTATTTGGATTGCCTCCCCCTAACGGTTATAATAACTAATGTCTCGGGTGACGAGCGGCAGTACAGTGCAGCTATCTATAGGCAGACGCGTCGCATACCATCTGGCGAACGTCTTGCCTGTCTCGCTACTAGATTGAATTAACAATCCAAGGCATCTCGGTCACCTAACTAGCCATTGACAGCAAAACTTCTGTCAATCTCCTGTGCCATTCAGTCAGATTCCCAGCGAGTCTTTCCTAGCTATGGTATTCTCTAACGTAACCTATCGTGGCTGTGCTCGACGGTGAGCCCGACGTCGAGCCAGCCTTGAATGGAACGCTGTTAAAATCCATATTCACTAGTATCTAGTATTCCAGCTCAATGTTGAATTGACTGTTAAACTATGTATTTAACCTTAAATAGTTTAACTGAAAACAGTAAATTCTCGTGACGACTACCGTCACGTACGAAAAGTTTTTGAATACAATTAAATATTTTAAAAAAAATAACCGATTTCAATAACACTGAAAAGTATAAAATAATTTAAATATTATAGAAGTTGGTGTTAGCGTACCTGCTGTGTATATTTTGCACCAACTTCAATAATATTTGATTAAACATAATCTAGCATACTTATTTCATTCCTCATAATATATCAACCTCCATTGTCATACCTCATCATTTTTTAAATATTTGTATTTATTGAAGTGAAACTTCTTATGCGACTTCCAATAAAATCTTTTTAAAAAAAAATTGAACCGACTTCAATATCACTGAAAAGTATAAAATAATTTAAATATTATTGAAGTTGGTGTTAGCGTACCTGCTGTGTATATTTGGCACCAACTTCAATAATATTTAAATTATTTTATACTTTTCAGTGATATTGAAGTCGGTTAAATTTTTTTTTAAAAAGATTTTATTTTAAACTTTTTAGTGATATTTTCATATATAAAGATTGAACCATCGAAAACAGTAAAATTATCTAGGTAGGTTATGATCACATTATCGTCTACATAGTTTTACATAATTCATGTTTCTTCAGAAAAAAATATCCGGTCGTAATGAAATTTGCATGGAAACATCATAGTAGTTTACTCTCTCGAATAAAAAAAGAATCATCGAAATCGGTTCATAATTGTCAGAGCAATGTAATGGAGAACATCAGTTTTATGGTTTTTACCAGATAAATTCCTCCACATCGTTCATGGTCCTCCAGGAAGTTCTTATCCGGTTGTAAAAAAATTCATACAGATTCAATACAGTGGTTTCTTCTTTCGAATAAAAAAAGAATCATTGAAATTGGTAAATATTTGCCAGAGTTATGACTATTTTTGTCCGACCGAGCGAGTCCGAGCGACTAAAACGTCATCTATATAGGCTTTCTTGCAGCTCTCAGTGCGCAGTCACCATTCTTGTTTTTTCAGGAACTACTTATTACTAAGCAATAATTTTTTTATGGGACCCAATTAACGGATTAAAGAATGGATGGAAGAAACATTTTTTCAAATCGGTTCATAATTGCCAGAGTTATGCGCGAACATACATAGAAAAAAAAAAAAATATATACAGACGAATTGAGAACCTCCTCCTTTTTTGAAGTCGGTTAAAAATGTTATCACATAACGCGTCAAGCGTTAAATGAAGCACCTTAACGCGTTATCGCTTAACGCGTTATCGCTTAACGCGTTAAGTGATAGGTGTTAAACGATAGGCGATAGGCGTAAATTTGTTAAGGTTATGAAAGCGCTCATGTGACGCCGTCACTGAGTGAGTGGGTGAGTGGGTTTCGGTGGGTTTCGGTGGGGTTCGGTGGGGTTCGGTGGGGTTCGGTGGGGTTCGGTGGGGTTCGGTGGGGTTCGGTGGGGTTCGGTGGGTTTCGGTGGGTTTCGGTGGGTTTCGGTGGGGTTCGGTGGGGTTCGGTGGGGTTCGGTGGGGTTCGGTGGGTTTCGGTGGGTTTCGGTGGGTTTCGGTGGGTTTCGGTGGGGTTCGGTGGGGTTCGGTGGGGTTCGGTGGGGTTCGGTGGGGTTCGGTGGGTTTCCGGTTGGGGCCGACCTGTCGCTGCCCGCCGTGATTCAATCCATGGTGAGCAGCGAGAGGTCGTGGTCAGCGGTGGTCTCCTTCTGCGAGCGCGTTATGTCGCAGAAGGAGGCAGCGGAGCGGGCCAGGGAGAGCGATCCTCTCGCTGACCCGCGACGCAGGAGGAGGCCCGGGCGCAGAAGGCGGGCCAACGCCGACCTGATGCCCCCGTAGCGAGGTAGTGCGGGCAGTGGAAACGGGGGAACTGCTGCCTGCGCACAGCGTTAAATCGCCCTCGCGGAGGATGGCGTGCCGGTGTGTCCGGGCACGCCACCCGGTTGTGGGTCTGCGGGCCTTTTACACCCGCAGACAGGTCCGTGGGCTTTACACCCGCGGACGAGGAAGGGCTCGCCGGAAGGCGAGCGGCCGCTGACGGGACCCGGACGAGTACCATGTACGTTCCCGGGGCCCGTCGACACAGCGGGTTGAGGACACCGTGGGGTTTTAGTCGGTAGCTGACACTCTGTCAGTAGTCCGACATAACCCGCACCGCTACCCCCGTGGTGGTGCGGGTATCCGTAAAGGATTTCCCCACGTTAAAAAAAAAAAGGGTTCGGTGGGTTTCGGTGAGTTTCTGTGGGTTTCGGTGGGGTTCGGTGGGGTTCGGTGGGGTTCGGTGGGGTTCGGTGGGTTTCGGTGGGTTTCGGTGGGTTTCGGTGGGTTTCGGTGGGTTTCGGTGGGTTTCGGTGGGTTTCGGTGGGGTTCGGTGGGGACCGACCGATCGACTGAGCGAGAATGAAGTTTCACTTCTTCCGCGCGGAGGGACTCCACGCACGCACATTTTTTTTTTTAAATTAATTTTAAAATTTAAATTTAGACAAGGAGCTGTCAAGTGGCAGAGAGAGGAGAAATTAAACGTCAGTCTGGAGTCTTGAGTCTAAGTCTGGAGTCTTGAGTCTGGAGACGAGTGGAAAGCCTGAGGTCTACAGCCTAGAGTCGAGGGTCGAGACTCTGAAGTCGCAAGACCGGAGGCCGAGCTGAACCAGGTCTTGAGCCGGAATTGGCCATTATCTACGCCAGAGGCCACGAATCTACGGGTGCTGCTGCTGTGGCGTGCTGACGCCCGCACCCCATTTCATCGGTCAGCCTGCTGGTTGACTGTCGTGGCCGGTGCTGAACCTGCCGGCGTCTGCGGCTGTGCCATCTAGGCACGCCGCCAGGCTTCCCTGCGCCCAGGAATCTTTGCAAGCAAGTTACGTGATCTTACTCTAATAAGTGTCCGCGTTCCCGACCCGGTGAAACGAACTGCGTATCTTTAGAGAACTGTAAACGTTTTATCTGTAATTATAGTGATATTGTAAGTCCTGAGTTCTCATTCTTTTATTGCTACTTCTCCCTTAGGTACCTACCTGTGTTAGTAGCGGTCTCCGGGTTCTCTCTACCCTACTCTAAACCAACCGTTACGTGACATATGACGCCCGACTATTAAGAAACCCCCCCCCCTTTCTCAAAATTCTAAAAGAACACCGTCGTTCCATTTATAATTTGGCCTGCCTATCTATACTTATAATAAAACTGTAACAGGTCCAATTTTGTACATTGAAGATGTTTTGAAAATTATATTTGGAGGGCATTCTATAACCGATACTGAGGCCGAAAATGTATTTTTTTTTAATTTTTGTCTGTCTGCCTGTCTGTCTGTCTGTCTGTATCACGGCTGAGCATCACGCCGAAACTACTGAATGGATTCAATTGAAACTTGGCATGATTTGAGATCTTACTACGAGGTAGGACATAGGATACTTTTTATCCCGTAATCTAGCACGGTGCTTTTGGGAGAAGGGATTAAAGTCAAAACGGGTACTTAGTTATACGCTTGGTCCGATTTTATCAATTTTTCTTTATAATATAATAAATATCAGTAAGGTAACACTCATAGAGAGTTGTTATCAAGGTTTTGTAATCGATCGGGTTAAGCAACGTTAGGTAAGGTCATTAAATAGACGGGTGACCGTTTAAGGCCATTTGAACTAAACGGGTCTGTGCTTCGGAGAGCAAGTAAAAAGTGGGTCCCAGTTTTTAACCGACTATAAAAAATGAGGTATTTATGTATTCGATGCAAATGTCTGTTATTCAAAGTTTAGTTAACGTAAAAATAGCGCAGGCGGAGCTGCGTGGGTCAGCTAGTATTGAATATTATCCTTTAGTGCTTTCTCATAATTCTAAAAAGAACACCGTCGTTCAATTTATATTTGGCCTGCTTATATGGAATACTTAGGTATCTCTTATCTTTTAATATAATAATTCTGCTGACGTCGTAGCCTGTACGTTCTATTATTAATATATTTTTTGTTTTTCAGACTACTTGAACTCCTGAACATCCTGAAATTCCTGAACTCCCTGAACCCGTTGCTGAACCAACCTACAACTGGACAAGGCATCCCAGGGCATAATTTCTGCTTCTTTATTTTTCTTCTTAATCTAAACCTATGCATCGTAGCGTAGCGTTGTTTTTTAGTATTATTTTCATTATTATTTCATTATTATTAGAAAATATAAATATAATAGAATATTTTTTTTTCTTTAGTATCATCTTTTATCTTTAATCTTTTATCTTTAACCTCTTATCTCTAATCTCTATCTTTAATCTTAACCTACTCTATTCTTAATCTTAACTTACTTATCTTAATCATTCTTCATTCTCTCTCATTTTTTTTAGGTCTTGTGGCCTAGCTATTTAGCTACGATCATAGGTTTACAAATTCCCTTTATCTATTTTCTCACTCTTATTTTTCTAAATTATTCCCTTCTATATTATTTTTATCTCTAGGCTACGACTCACAAAAATTATATAAATGTACCTGATGGGAAGTGGCACATTAAAGACTTAACTAACAATTCTGTATCCTCCTCGGCTCTAGACTCTATATATATTGTTTTTCTGATTGTTTCCTTGTATATTTATTATTTTACTCGTTTAATTTATATTTTAGCTTTTTCTTTTCTTTATGCTTTCTTTTATGTTTCTTTGTTCTGTTCTGTTATCCTATTGTTATATCACTCGCCTCATTCTGCACCTTCCATTTCCATGTTTCTTAACTTATTTTGGCTTATTTTTTTATTCACTCCCCCATCATTCCCTTCACCGAGCGGTGCACACAACTCGGTAAATAAGCCATATGTGTTGATGTATTATATTATCTTACTTTTTAGTCTGAAATAAGAAAGGTCTGATAGGTCTGTATTCTGAAGTCTTTTCAGACAATCTAATCGAGCGGTACTCAAACTCGTTAAATAAGCCTTATGAGTCTATTGTATATAATTGTTCTTATTTACAGGGTCTTAATCGCATGGTGCGGCTGACTACACTCTAAACAAGCCTTAGGTCATTGAGGACGTGGTCCAGTAATATACCTTGTGGAGTATGCGTCATAGGAATTATATAGCCGTGAACCATATCCCCTCCCTCTGGAAGTGCTAGTGTATGTGGAACTTTGAAAGTTGATGTATGTAAGGGCCAAGGATATTACAAACCTCAAAATTTTTCATATGTAAAAATTTTCTTTTCTGGGTTTTTGGGGTAATGTAGCATACTCATTTCATTCCTCATACTGGAGTACTTTGGGAACATTTCTTGGATTACTTTGGGAACTACCCATATATCAACCTCCATTGTCATACCTCATCATTTTTTAAATATTTGTATTTATTTTTAATTAATTTTAAATTTAGACAAGGAGCTGTCAAGTGGCAGAGAGAGGAGAAATTAAACGTCAGTCTGGAGTCTTGAGTCTAAGTCTGGAGTCTTGAGTCTGGAGACGAGTGGAAACCTGAGGTCTACAGCCTAGAGTCGAGGGTCGAGACTCTGAAGTCGCAAGACCGGAGGCCGAGCTGAACCAGGTCTTGAGCCGGAATCGGCCATTATCTACGCCAGAGGCCATGAATCTACGGGTGCTGCTGCTGTGGCGTGCTGACGCCCGCACCCCATTTCATCGGCCAGCCTGCTGGTTGACTGTCGTGGCCGGTGCTGAACCTGCCGGCGTCTGCGGCTGTGCCATCTAGGCACGCCGCCATGCTTCCCTGCGCCCAGGAATCTTTGCAAGCAAGTTACGTGATCTTACGCTAATAAGTGTCCGCGTTCCCGACCCGGTGAAACGAACTGCGTATCTTTAGAGAACTGTAAACGTTTTATCTGTAATTATAGTGATATTGTAAGTCCTGAGTTCTCATTCTTTTATTGCTACTTCTCCCTTAGGTACCTACCTGTCTTAGTAGCGGTCTCCGGGTTCTCTCTACCCTACTCTAAACCAACCGTTACGTGACAATAAATATGGAACAAATTAACATAACGTTTGTCCCGTAACTCCACTGTCCTACAAGGGTACCTATTGATAGGAGGTAAATAAAACCGTGGAATCCGAGTACAAACTTTAATAATACCAAAAGTGCCTATACTGCGGAGAGGGCAGTAAGGTGGGTTCGTAACCTACTCCGATTCCCTTCAATTATACGAGTATATGTGGTGTAGTACTTCCCGTGAGCCGTCGGAGAGCGCAGTGACCGGCCGTCCAGGAAACGACGCCAGGTAGGTACCACCAAATCTTCCACGTAGGTGGTCGGTGGTCTTGCACAGCGTATTATCAAAGCACGGTTCTTCCAACCGGTAGGTGAGACCCTGGCAGGCGCGGTCGCAGCCAACGATTTTGGGGGGGGTCATGTCAACGGGTCCGTTAGTAGAGACCCTGGCTGCTACGTAATTGGGCGTATTTCCCGGTGTTTATATACATTTAAGTATGAATTTACAATCGATAGACCGCCTTCGCTCTCCCCCCCTCCCCCTTTCACAATCATAGACAACATTTGTATCCGGTCTCCTATTCCGGCAGTTCAGCTTTACTCTTCACTTTGTTAGCGGGAGCAGTAACGGTGGAGCAAGTTCCAAAGCACCACCAACAACTTTGGCCCCAGCAACAAAATATCCGCACGCTAAGGACCGACGGAAAGATTGTCGAGCTGGAAAATAATTATCTCAAATCCGACAAGAGGGACGCGATACGATGACTTAATTTGGTTGGTGGTAGGAGACCGGCAATCCCAGGGCCGTGTTGGGTTTCTTGTCCGTAAGTCCGTATAAACAACGTGATAAAGGTCGATAGTGTGTCGAGCATGGTAGCATACCTTATACGCAGAATAACCGAATGGTATTCGCTGAAGGTCATACGGATACAGGTATACGCGCCGACCTCGGTAGACCCTGACGATGAATGAAGTAGAGGCTGACTGTAGAGGGAGACGATGAACTAGAATGAATGTATGAGGAGGCCTTCGATAGAGTCTGGCACGCTGGCCTGATAAGCAAGCTTTCAGCGTACGGCTTATCCCCAGGTCTGATCGGCTGGATAAAGGACTTCCTGAGTGAACGGTCTCTCCGAGTTGTTATTGACGGCTGCTCATCGGAGCCGATGATAACTAATGCCGGAGTTCCTCAGGGATCCGTTCTTTCCGCAAACCTCTTCCTGCTGCACATTAATGATCTGTTGATGATACCCGGTATCTATGGGTATGCAGATGACAGCACTGTTGTGGAAAGATATCTGCCGGGTACTCGGGCCGGTAAGGATATTATCCAGTCCGAAAGAGAGGCCATGGTAGAGCGTGCGAATCTCACACTTAAGGCAGTTTCCGAATGGGGCGATGCCAATCTTGTGAGATTTAATGCCACCAAAACACAAGCGTGTCTGTTCACCGCCAAAAGGAGTCCGTGTAACTTGGCTCCTACTTTTCAGAATGCATCCTTGGAATACACCGACCGCCTTCAGTTGTTGGGAGTTGAAGTCTCCTCAAACCTAAATTTTGGGCGGTTCATTGAGTCCAAAGCCAAAGTAGCTGCAAGAAAGCTGGGTGTCCTAGCTAAGGTCCGGCGGTACTTCACACCGGGACAGCTTCTGATGTTGTATAAAGCGCAAGTCCGGTCGTGTGTGGAGTACGGTAGTCATATATGGGCCGGTGCTGCAAAATGCCATCTAGCTGCTTTGGACTCTGTGGAGAGGCGTGCTAAGAGGCTGATTGGTGATACTGGGTTAGTAGAAGCCAATCTACAAAGCCTAGAGCACAGGCGCAAAGTAGCCAGCCTCTCGGTATTCTACAAGATGCATTTTGGAGAGTGTGCACAGGAACTGCATGACTTGATTCCACCATCCCCCTTCTATCATCGGACGTCGAGACGCACTGCGCATACACACCCTTATGTGGTGAAAGTGCCTTCAGTCCGGACTAAACGATTTGCCTCTTCGTTTATATTGAGGACAGCTAAGGATTGGAACAGTTTGCCTGCGTCGGTTTTCCCGGCCGATTATAATGTGGGTGTCTTCAAGGCTAGAGTGAATAGGCTTTTAATAAGCTAGTGCGCCTTACCATCTTCGATTGCGTCGCCACTTTCCATCAGGTGGGTCTGCAGTCAAGCACTAGCTTATGTTGAATAAAAAAAATAAAAAAAAAGATTATCAGCCCATAGGTATGTTGATAATCGATACTCTATTTTCTTACATATTGTGTTTGTGATACTTGTCTATGCATACTGTCTGTAATGTCTATGTGTTATCTATGGTCTCTTCCTATTCCTGTTTTCCATTGTAATCACGTCCGGGTGTTGTATTTGTACTAATAACGTAATCTATAATCATTTGCATTTATATTGATTGTAAACGTCGTTTGTGATAGTAAATATTACAAAAGGGGTTTCGCCACACTCTCCTGTGTTTTATTTTTGCCGTCTGCCCTTTATCTCTGGACCACCACTGCGTGTCATCTCTCAAGAGGTTATTCGGCCCAGTGAACGAAAGGCCAGAAATACCAAGAAAGGTGTGACATACGAAACGATTAATAAAGAGCAGACTAGCAGACTTGTGCAACGATGCCTGACGAGTCGACAAACGAGAGTGGTGATGGCACAGGTGATGCTGGCCCCCAACATGTGTCTTCAGGGCTGCCGACTACTAGTAGTAATGGCGGCGGGAGCATCTACAATGTTGAAAAGTTGGAAGGAGTCACTAACTACACAAACTGGAAGTTTATTTTAAAAATGATACTCACCCTGGACGGCTTATGGGGTTGTGTGGAAGGAAACGACACGGATACGACGAGAGATCAGCGCGCGCTCGCTCGCATTTGTATGAGCATACAATCATCTCTGTACCAGTATGTAAGAGACGCAACAAAAGCGAAGCAGGCATGGGAAATGCTTTCCAAAGTCTTTGAAGATCGAGGTCTGTACAGACGTGTATTGCTCTCAAGACAGCTACATCGGACCGAATTCAGTCAATTTGGAAGCATGAGCGAGTATATTAATGGCGTGATGACACTTGTGCAACAGCTGACGGATATTGGGAAGTCTATTGAAGATGCGGAGGTTGCCGAGATTCTTCTGAGTGGACTGCCAGCTGAGTATGACGTGCTCGTATCTAATCTGGAGACGGCGTGTATCAGCAATAATCTGACTACTGAGTTTGTGCGTACCCGTCTGTTGCAAGAAGAATTTCGTAAAAATAATACCAATGAATGTAATAATAATAACTTAGCTTATTTTTCTAGAAAAACAAAATTAATTTGTCATTACTGTAAAAAACCTGGTCACATAAAATCTAAGTGCTTTAAGCTAAAAAGGTTAAAAAAGTGTGATGACTCAGATAAAACATTTGTAACTACTGCAACAGCGTTAACCGTAAGTCAAAATGATTGGATTGTCGATAGTGGTTGCACAACTCACATGACCAATAATAAGGATTGTTTGTCAGACTTTAAGCCTTTTAATAGTGCTGTTTGTATTGCCAATAATGACAGATTACCAAGTAAAGGTACTGGTGGTAGGCTAAAATTGTCATTTAGTAATAATTCTAGTATTGCTACTGATACTATGCTCGTGCCAGATTTATCCACTAATCTTTTATCAGTCAGTAAATTAGTTAATGATGGTTTTACTGTGGTGTTCGACAAGCAGGGTTGTCACATTTGTAATGAATGCAAAATTATAGGGGTTAGTTTAAGTCATGCCAGTAATGTTAATGGTGTTTATAAATTAGATAAAGTTGTCATGTGTAATCAGGTTTCGCAAGCGGAGCATTCTTCAGCCACCCTAACGGATGTGCAGGGGGATCAGAGTGCAATGGTTGCAGAGGTGCCAGCATCTATTTGGCACAAGAGACTTGGGCATTTGAGTTACAGTGGTATGTGTGCTCTGCAGAAGCGCAACAGTCTTATGTTTCAGGTCAATGACGACAGTGAACACAGACTTAGCGAGTGTGTTCCATGTCTCGAGGGGAAGCAGGTGGCAAAACCATTCCCTGTGGAGGCGAAGCGTTCTACTCGTCTGCTGGAGCTCATACACACTGAGGTTTGTGGGCCTATGTCTGTCTGCAGTTGGGGCGGTGCGAGATACCTTTTGACATTCACCGATGACTTTAGCAGAAAGAGCTGGGGTTACCTTCTAAGAAACAAATCAGAGGTAATGTCCGTTTTTATAATATTTAGAGCTCTTGTTAAGAAACAATCTGGCTACCCTATAAAGTGTCTCAGGTCTGATGGAGGCGGTGAGTATTGCAATAGTAAGTTTGCGCCATACTTGAAAAGTGAAGGGATAGTTCATCAAGTAACTGTACCCTACTGCCCACAACAGAATGGTGTGTCAGAGAGACTAAATAGAACTCTGATGGAAAAGGCACGCTGCATGCTGCAGGAGTCGAATCTTTGCCGGCGCTATTGGGGAGAGGCGGTTATGACCGCAGTGTATTTAAAGAATAGGTGCCCCTCTGTCGCCTTGGCAGGATGTATGCCTGAAGAGGTATGGACTGGTTCAAAAATTGAACTTGGTCACCTGCGCGTGTTTGGTTGTGTTGCCTATGCACTAATACCTGACCAGAAAAGAAAGAAACTGGATGCTAAGTCTAGAAAATGCATCTTTGTAGGCTATAGTGACACCACTAAAGGATATAGGCTTGTCGACCCTTTGATACCCCATAAGATATTTTTTGCAAGGAATGTAGCATTTTTAGAGACTGAATTTTTAAAGAATAATGAATATAAATCTAATAATAATTATAATTTTTTCGAATATGACTATAGGTCTTATATTAATAATCAGTCTTATGATAATGCAATTATAAATAATACAGAGAATTTTATTGGCCATGACATAAATGATACTCACAATAATGATAATTTAGATAGTAGTAGTTTTTCTAATCAAAATATAACTGTGGTTTCAGCTCCTGAGTCGGAGTATTCTACTGGTGATGAGGCAGCAAGCTCAGAGAGTCCTGTTCCTCTTGCTGGTGGCAGTGAGACGTCGCAGATAGATGGGTTGTTTTCTCGAGGGGAAGAAGCCGTGACTAGTCCTGAGGAGTCAGTGACCGTCACTGGGCGACCCGTACGTACAACCCGTGGTAACAAACCGGTAAGGTTTTATGATTACGATTTGTCTCTACTTGTTCAGGACGATTCTGTACCTATGACTTATGAAGAAGCCATTTCTTCATCAACTGATTTAGAATGGAAAGCCGCTATGCAAAAAGAGTATGATGCTCTTATCAAAAATCGCGTATGGAAGCTTGTGGACCGACCCAAAGATCATAATATTGTAAAATGTAAATGGGTATATAGGATAAAACATGAAAACACAGGTAAGGATCAGTATAGAGCGCGTTTAGTGGCAAGAGGCTTTTCACAAAAGCAAGGTGTAGATTATAATGACACTTTCTCGCCAGTCGTGCGCCACAGTACAATGAGAATTTTATTTGCTTTGGCTAATAAACTTGACATGAATATAGATCATTTGGACGTAGAGACCGCGTTTTTAAATAGTGATTTAAATGAGCATATTTTCATGGAGCAGCCTGAAGGTTTTTGTTCTGATAATAGCAAAGTATGTCTGTTATTACAAAGTATATACGGTCTGAAACAAGCTAGTAGGATGTGGAACATAAAAGTACATCAGTTGTTGACAAATAATGGTTTTACACAGAGTAAATCTGAACCATGTGTTTATATTAAAAAATGTAGTAAATTTATAACTATAATAGCATTGTACGTTGACGATTTTTATTTGTTTAGTAATAGTTCCACTATCAAAGATGAATTGATAAGCTTGTTAGAACGGGAATTTAATGTTAAGAATTTAGGTACATTGAAGACATGTTTAGGTATGAATGTAACTCGTGACAAAAGTCGAGGTGTACTAACACTGGATCAGTCAAATTATATAAAATCATTGTTATTAAAATTCGGAATGGATAACTGTAAGCCAGTGTCTACACCAATGATGTTAAATAATAAGTTAAATAAGCCTCAAGAAAATTGTCTTGATGGTGATATATATAAATATAGAGAGTTACTGGGATGTCTAATGTACTTATCTGTATGTACTCGGCCAGACATATCTTTTGCTTGTAGTCAACTGAGCCAGTTTAATAATGGTTTTGATAAATCTCATTGGCTCGCAGCTAAACGTATATTGCGATATTTAGCGGGGACTATAAATTATGGACTATGTTTTTATAGGCACTGTAATTTAAATTTGACTGCTTTCGCAGATGCTGATTGGGCTAACGATATAACAGATAGAAAATCTTATACTGGCTTTGTGATCAGATTAGGCGACAATACTATTAACTGGGAATCACGTAAACAACGATGTGTAGCTCTTTCTAGCACAGAGGCTGAGTACCTGGCAATAAGTGATGTTTGTAAAGATTTATGTTTCATTAAAAACTTTGTATCTGAAATTTTGAGTAAGGAATTAGAAATTGTCTTATATAATGATAACCAAAGTGCACATAAATTATTGGAGGCTAAAGAATATTGTCATAAAAGGACTAAGCACATAGATTTAAGATATCATTATATAAAGGACTTAATACAAAATGGGTTTGCTAAAGTAAGATATTTATCGACTGATCGAATGATTGCAGATGTACTTACGAAGCCTTTGAGCTATGTGAAACATGCTAATTTTATTGAAAAAATGAATGTAAAACCTTTGAAATAATAAGGCTGCTACTTAATTTAGTGATAAGTATATTTGACTATATTGTATTGTATAGTTCCTGTGAAGTATTTGTTTTGTGTCAATGTGCATGGGTGAACAATAATGAATTATTATATTGTGTTATAATAATGATGTAGTGCCCATGTTAAGAAAATAAGGGGAAGTGTTGATAATCGATACTCTATTTTCTTACATATTGTGTTTGTGATACTTGTCTATGCATACTGTCTGTAATGTCTATGTGTTATCTATGGTCTCTTCCTATTCCTGTTTTCCATTGTAATCACGTCCGGGTGTTGTATTTGTACTAATAACGTAATCTATAATCATTTGCATTTATATTGACTGTAAACGTCGTTTGTGATAGTAAATATTACAAAAGGGGTTTCGCCACACTCTCCTGTGTTTTATTTTTGCCGTCTGCCCTTTATCTCTGGACCACCACTGCGTGTCATCTCTCAAGAAGGTATATAACACTAAAACATAAATTACACTATTGTTATGTGCAACCTCAATGTGAATATAGGCACCCAGAATGTCGATGAGTTGAGAGTGAGCTCGTATGGGTAGGGCCAGAGGGTGGTCGATTTCATGGAGAAGAAGGGACTCTATGATATGAACTCATTATTCAAGAAGCAACCATATAGGAATTGGATGCAGATAAGCTCCGATAGTTCGATCAAAAATGAGATCAACTTCATCATCATGATGGCCAAGAAGCATTCAATGATCTCTCTGTGATCGGCAGGGAGAAAACCGGTACCGATCACCGTTTTCTTATGATGAAGTCCACGCTCCGACTGGGTTTCAAAACCAAATATCTAACCTTTCATAAGACACGTGCTTCCCGTCCACACTTTTCTGGCCAACTTTTTATTCACTCTTGTACTCCTTACTTTGGCAGCTATCCTATATCAAACGCCTGCGGATGTCCCTATATTGACTCAGCTACGTCTATTAAATATTTGGGTATTTTATTAGATGAGAATTTATCTTTTAGAAATCATATTGCTACATTGTCAGGTAAAGTTAGAAAATCTATCTATCTAATGAAATCTTTACGCAATTCTGCACCAAAACAAGTATTAATATTAGTGTATAAAGCCATTTGCCAATCCAATATCTTATATTGTTTATCAGCTTGGGGCGGGGCTGCCAAATCTATTCTTATAGAACTCGAGAGAGCTCAGCGGGCGGTACTTAAGGTTATGTTGCATAAACCTTTCAGATTCCCTACAGACATTCTTTATAAAGAAACCAGCGTACTAAGAGTCCGCCAGCTGTACATTTCTAAAGTAGCCACTGCAATGCATAAGCACGTAATTAACTCTGACGATTTCACTTCTATAAATTCACGTCGTATATACAAAATATCCCTCCCAACAATACGATCAAGTTTTGCCAGACGCTTGCCACCGTATATGCATTCTTTCGTATATAACAAAGTTTGTAGATTGAATAATACTTTAAGATATTTACCAACCAGTAAAGCCAAACATCACATTTTTAAGTGGTTGCAAACCCTAAACTATCAAGAAACTGAAGAGATTCTCGAAGTCTGTCGCTGAGAGAATCGTCACATAACATTATTTAATACACATTCATTCTACACTTTGCACACCCCACACACTCATACACACACACTTAAACACCCGAACTCATACACATGTAAGGTATGTAAAGCAAAGTATGTATATTTTCTGCGCATTGAACATGTCGCCAATTTAATTATCTCATGTAATTGTTTTTTGGTTGCTGCGATACAGACCTAGAGTCTA
Source organism: Furcula furcula (assembly GCA_911728495.1). NCBI lineage: Eukaryota > Metazoa > Arthropoda > Insecta > Lepidoptera > Notodontidae > Furcula > Furcula furcula. Next base: position 1,889,606 of record OU452254.1, on the reverse strand, counting down.
GTGCAGTGGCCGCTGTTAAACCAATACATATGTCTGTAAGTAATAGTTATTTAATTGTTTCGTTTTCTGTAAATTACTTGTAAGATTGCTTGTAAGACTAAATTTTTGTGGCACTTAATAAACATTATGATTATGATTATTATGATTATGTAGTTATTTAGAAGAAATGTAACGTACATCGTTACACGTTATAGATGAAAGAGAAAAGAATAAACTACATAGCAGCCTTAGAATAAATATTCTAAGATAGCAGCATTACACATTGACACCCACCTTTCGTACACGACCGTAAACACATACAATACACACCCATACACACAGACACGTACGTAGTCTCACTACTCACACTATATGCGCGAATAACTTATACCTAAACAATATGTCTACATCTCTAGATGCATATTCTAATAACTTTGCACCCGCTCAAGGTCGAGCGGGCGAACGCACAGAAAGCCGAATGTTGTGTTTTTTTTTTATTCTTTTGATTTTTGTTATTGTTTTAGTTTCTTTTCAATTACGGTTACTTTGTTACTGTCGTCGCTTCGATCAGCATGTTAATCACTGCAATTAAGATACTGGTATGAGTAGGTCTCCCGCGATACAGGTCCAACCTAGTGCGGGGATCACAAGTACTCGAATAAGGTGCCCAATTAATGTAATGCAATTGTAAAGTATTCTACACAAATTGTAATATGTTTTGGAAATAAATATATTATTATTATTATATTATTTAAATTACAGTCTAGTCTACAGAGTAGTTCGTGCTGTGAGTCGTATATAGCTTGGGATCTCATGAGAGTCAGCGTGGTGATCTCGTAGAGAGTACCTAGTTTGTATTGCGAGTAGTCTAGTTTGGGATCATGTGACAGTCAGAGTGATGATCCCGTAGAGAGTATTGCGAATAGTAGTGTGGGATCTTGAGATAGTTGGTGAGGTGATCCCAAAGGGAGTGATTTGTACTGAGTGATCTAGTTTGGGATGTCGTGACGGTCTGGTCGCTGGTCTCGTACAGGGTTGCTTGTATTGGATGTGGTCAAATATCACTGTGTGCGTGAAGAATCATGTCATCATACGAGATGATGACATGATGAGGTGCCAGGGTGTCAGGTCCACGCTGTCATATGAGATGACAACTAGTCGAAGGGACGCCTTAGCCAGTGGTGGTTTGCATGAGGTCGAACATCACTGTGTGTGCGGAGGGTGAAGTCATCATACGAGATGATGACATGATGAGGTGCCAGGTTGTCCGGTCCACGCTGTCATATGAGATGACAAACAGCTGGTCGAAGGGACGCCTTAGCCAGTGGTGGTTTGCATGAGGTCGAACATCACTGTGTGTGTGTGGAGGGTTATGTCATCATACGAGATGATGATATAGCAAGATGTCAGGTTATCAAGTCCACGCTGTCATATGAGATGATCAAAGGGAAGCCTTAGTTGGTGTGGGATTATTTGTTAAGTGTGTGTGTGTGTGTGTTATGGTTCTTATGTGAGGTTCGCTGGGCAAGACGGTTACAGTGGCCTCCTTGAGGGACCAGCTGGGCAAGATTGTTACACCAGTGTGTGTATGTGTGTGTGTGTGTGTTGTGGTCCTTAAGTGAGGTTCGCTGGGCAAGACTGTTACAGTGGCCTCCTTGAGGGACCAGCTGGGCAAGATTTTTACACCAGTGTGTGTCTGTGTGTGTGTTGTGGTCCTTAAGTGAGGTTCGCTGGGCAAGACGGTTACAGTGGCCTCTTTGAGGGACCAGCTGGGCAAGATTGTTACAGTAGTGTGTGTCTATATGTGTGTGTTAGTGTGTGTTGTGGTCTTTATGTGAGGTTCGCTGGGTAAGACGGTTACAGTTGACAAATATGGAAACAGGGATCCGTAAAACATAGAAGAGAGTCTATGGTGAAGATCGGTGTTGGTGAGCTAACGTACTGCAGCTGTTGGTTTAGATTGTGAAAGTTTCCTGTGAGATTTCATGTTGAGTAGTTGTGCAATGAGTTGTTCTCTCTGGCTCGTGTAGTCCATTTATCTAGTGGTTGCAATATAACCTCCGGTGGGCAGTGGCGTGCACTGAAAGCATGCAAAAATGTCTGCGAGTTGCTTACGCTTTATGCTATTTGTTCATGTTCCAGCACAAATATCGTTAAATTAACCAATATTACCAACATATCCATTTACATTAAAAAAAATTACGTTAATTCATGTCCAAACTAAGATTTGTTTAAAATTAAGACTGTTTAGAGAAATCCTAGGGTAGGCAAAGTATTTTTGTCAGTATGGAGCCGCTGAATAAACTTATTAATGTTTTCAAATGCAAATTAATATGTCTATAGTATTTGCTTACATATGGATATTTGAAATGGTATAATAACATACTTAAAATAGGTTAAACAAGCCGAATACATTTTTTTGCCTACCCTCTGTGCACGCCACTGCCGGTGGGTTTGGTTACTAGGTTGATAGAAGGTCGAGATAGGAAGCGGTCGGTCAGGGGTGGCTGTAAGGGGCAGGTGGAGGCCACTCTAGGTAGGTAGGTAGGGCTTCAGTGCGTATTCGAGACTTTATGCCGGTAGTTTCCTCGTGTGTTATTCTAGTGTGCATGAGTGAGATTGTGTTTATGTGTTCAGGTGATCATGTAAAGTTTTAAAAAAATAATGTTAAACGTGTTTCCGACAAATATATCAACATAAAGTATAAATTAAAACGTACCGATGTCCATATTTATTCCGCAAAAGTTTCAAATTATATTTTTGTTTTATTATAACTTAGATTAGTTATAGTTCAGTTTAAAAAATAAGAAATCTTTGTTTTATTCTGGAATCTCTTTAATCGCAACATTCATTTTATATCTCTAAACATCTGTTTAGTCAATCAATCAAGGGAGTATAAATCTTTCAGTAGGGGACTGGATAATTAAATGATCAAACGAACTTACTTAAGTGAAGTTCGATCTTAATTATCCTGTCCTTGACGAGACGATTTAAGGTTACGCTCTTCCCTTAATGCCCCTGTTGAATCAATGTTGCAGCTGTATTTTATTTTACTGATAATGAGGTGTCTGTCGCTTGGCTGAGCCAGGGAGGTTAAGAAAGAGACGATAATATCGGTTTTTACTGTGGGTTTTTAAACTCTTAAAACTTATGCAATAAGTCCGGAACGCGGGGTGGGGGGTCTTACTACTTAGTCAAGGAGTCTAAAATCTTTTCGTCAAGGACAGGATAATAAAGATCGAACTTCACTTGGGCAAGTTCGTTAGATCATTTAATTCTACAGATAATCGTGTTTCGTAATGTAATTCACACAAAATGTCATCGATATCGATTACGTAGGGTAATTTTTAGAAAACTTTTTTTCTTTACACATATACAATTCATTCACACGTATTCTAGTTTTTTATTTCATCTTTTATCGGCCTATGTGTATTTTGTACATCTTTTATTTAGACAGACCAATGAGTATATAATCACTACGTTATAGACAGACTTCATCTCGATTCATCTAAATAAGATCTCGGTTCGGAAATGCAATGTGTCAAGTTATCGAACCAATAGCGCTAACCATGAAGCTTAGAGACCAAAAATGGAGTCCAAACTCCAAATACTTGATTGAGGCATTCTATTCTATTCTATTCTATTCTTGGTGGCTATAAATTTGGGCCCGGTATTCCCGGAACGCACTTAGACCCAGTTGGGTCCATTGTGCATGCCCTAGCCCTTACTCTGTTGCTGGCGTATCGAAGAGCTCCCTCAGGTACGCAACGATCGCGCCAGCTTGGAGCTGTACATAATCATTTGGTGCAGGATAGGCCACTCCCAGATGATGCAACCTACGTCTCGCAAGAGCGTCGCAGCCACACAATATGTGTCGCATTGACTCTTTTTCATCTTCGCAGAATCTGCAAATGTCACTAGTACTTAGCCTCATTCTGTGTAGATGCTCGTTGGTACCAAAATGTCCCGTAAGTGCACCCATCAGGTGCCTTATTTGTGATCTGTTTAGGTTTAATAATTTGACCCCACAGTCCACCCTTCCGCTAGAGAACGCTTTGGAGTGGTTAAGGCCTGACGCTGCCCTCCATTCCTTCATGTGTTCGTTTCTAGCATGTGCATACAATGCTTGGTGATATGTTCCATACGGAATCCCCACAAATGGTTCGGGGCCAACCAAATGTCTCTGTGAGCCGGCCCTCGCTAATCTATCTGCCTTCTCATTGCCCTCGATGCCTTCATGTCCAGGTACCCAGATAAGGCTGACATTGTTGTGTCTTCCCAGGTTGTTCAAGCCTGTAACACCTTCTTTGACCAGTTTAGAAGCAACTCTGAAGGAATTCAGAGCCTTCAGAGCTGCCTGACTGTCGCTGAGAATGCGAACGGTTTTACCCTTGACATTTCTCCTTTGCATTTCTTTGATGCCGGCAATTATGGCATAGGTTTCCGCTTGGAATACCGATGCATATTGCCCCATGCTGTGACTGATACTACAGTCCTTGGAATAAATCCCTGCCCCTGTACCTGACTCCGTTTTGGAACCGTCAGTGTACCATATGAGGTGAGTTCCACCAACCGGTTTGAGTCCCCTCGTCCACTCTTCTCTGGATGGTATATGTACTCGGCACCTCTTGTTAAACATGTACACTGGATTTATCCTATCACAGGGCATGTCCATTAGATTATCCAGTTCTTTCACGGGATCCAATAAAGTATGTTTTGTACAGGGCTTGTTACGATTCCAAACTCCTGCTTTTGCAAGTCTGTATAGCGACTTTCTTGCCTCTATTTGTATGTAAGTGTGAAGTGGGGTTAGTCCCAGTAACCACTCAAGAGCCAGTGTAGGCGTTGTTTTGAAGGCACCTGTAATTGCCATGCAAACTACTCTTTGTACCTTCCTAAGAGAATCCTTGCAGATCCTTAGTTTGGTCCTAGGCCACCATACAGCGCTGCCATATGTGAGAATAGGCCTCACCATCGTAGTATATAACCAATACATTACCTTTGGTTTGAGTCCCCAAGTTTTGCCATACGCAGAACGGCACATATTGAAGATACGTAAGGCCTTTTTTGTTATGTTTTCAACATGACCACGCCACGTTAGTTTACTATCGAGAGTTACCCCAAGATATTTTACTTCCGTAGCCCATTTTAGTTTGGTGCCGTACATTTCTGGGTCTCTAAGGCCCTCTAATCGTCTTTTCCTCGTGAACGGCACTATAACCGTTTTGCTTGGATTTATGGAAAGGTTATTGTCTTTACACCATCTTTCCACCCTAACCAAAGCACCCTGCAGCAAATCCGTTACTACGTTTGGAAATTTGCCATTTACCTGTATGACTATATCATCTGCATAGCCTACAGCTTGAAATGGTCCACTGTTTAGTTCCACTAACAACGAATCCACCACTAGACTCCACAGTAATGGGGATAGTACACCTCCCTGTGGACATCCTTTAGTTGCCTTTACGGTAACCATATCACCTAATAAACTAGTTTTAATGACACGTTCCTGTAGCATAGTGCTGATCCATTTAACAATTGTCGCATCTATGCCATGATTTTGTGCTGAAGTTCTTATTGAAGCGAAGGTTGTTCGATCGAACGCCCCCTCAATATCCAAAAACGCTCCAGCACAGATTTCTTTTGTCTCCAATGCATGTTCTGCTCGGTTGACCACTTAGTGCAATGCCGTATCCGTGGACTTACCCGGTTGGTACGCGCATTGCATGTCATGGAGCGGTCGTCTCCTTAGTGGGCCATCTCTTATATACCTATTGTTGCATATGCGTATTTCTGAACGCAACTTGTTTCTTAGTCTCTGGTCGCTGGTCTCCTCCCTCTCTGAATCTATGGTATTTTTCCTCTGTTCGGTTTTGTATGTCGAATTAACTCAATAAAGGAATTAATTAATTTCCAGTGTTTAATTGAGACATAACAAATTGGCGACGTTATAGAAACTGTGCGTGTGAAATACAAAAAAACAATTTTTCAAAACATCGGCCATAGTTGAACATAGCAAAAATTGAGTACAACGTTGTACGCCGTGACGCCTTTCGCCATTTTGTTGCATTATTGATTAGTGTACAATCATTTGAAGTTTTATGTCGGAATCTGAGGAAGATATTCAAACTGAAAGGCGTTCGTGGATAAATAATTTAGATAAAAATCAATTAAAACAAAAACTCGATCAATTAAAAATAAACTATGATTTGGATGCGAAAGTGACAGATCTTCGGAAGCTTCTCAAGGAATATTGCAAACAAAAACAATTGGGTGAGAAAATTACGACAAAAATGTCTAATAACTATAGTATTCCTTTATTTGATGGAGAAAATTTCGACGCTTTTGAACAACAATTGAATTGCATCATCCAACTTAATGATGTACCGGAAGACAAAAAGGTGCCATTGTTGATTACAAAAATTACGCCGAAAATCTTAGAAGTATTAAATTATATATGCACACCAACTAAGCCTACAAAGGTTAGTTACACAGAATTATGCAAAAAGTTAAAAGAAAAGTATAATCCAAAACAGCCAACCGCCATTGACCGTGCAGCATTTCGAAACAGAAACCAATTACCAACAGAAACTATAGAAGAATACATATTACAACTTCGAAAAATTGGTGGAAAATGCCAGTTTAAGGATCTTGATGATCAAATTAAGGAAAAATTAATTGATGGTGTCCATTCAAAATTAATTAAATTTGAATTATTAAAATGTGAAGACAATAAAACCTTGGATGATATAATAATTCTGGCGAGGACAGTAGAAGCAGCATTGTTACAGACTACTCAGAAAGATAATATTTCAGAAATGTATTTTAATCAAAAGAAGAGTGAGAAACAACATAAGATTGGAAGCCAATTTCACAAAATACAAAAACCCATTAAGGATGGAAATCATAACCAACCAAGATGTTTTTGCTGTGGCGGTAATAACCATCTAAAGTCAAAATGTAGATTAATTAATAAATTTTGCTCAGAATGCGGACAACAGGGTCATATATTCAAGATGTGTCGCAGAAGTAAACAGAATAGAGGAGTATATGTTTTAGATAAAATGGAGGATGAAGTGGAAATGTGCAAGGGCCAAGAGGACACTAATAAGTCAGAGTCTCACATGGTAAATGAGTATGAAATGTATTCAGTTCAGGTATGTAGTATACCTCCTCATTATGTTACTTTAAATGTTGAAGAAAAGCTTCTAGATTTTCAACTAGACACCGGCTCTGATGTCACAGTTATACCCCTAAAAGATAAAATAACATTTTTTAATCATAAAGATATTTCAGTATGTAATGTGAGGTTTAGGAATTTTGACCAATCCATTTCACAGCCTATAGGTATATTGAAGAATATTACAGTGCGATTAGGAAATAAAACAAAATTATTGAGTGTTTTTGTAGGGAATAATGACATACCACGTATCTTGGGTCGTGATTGGTTAAATGAATTTAAGTTGTGGCCTCCAAATTTTATGAATACTCATGCTATAACAGTAGATAGTAAACAGTGTATAAATTCTATTGCAGAGGCAGAATGCTATGTAAAGGACAAGTTTGCAGAAATATTTAGTCCAGGTTGGGGAAATTTTAGAGGAGAATCAATCACTTTAAAATTAAAACCAGATGCTAAACCAAAACACCATCCCGTGCGTCGCGTTCCATTTGCTATAAAAGAAAAGGTAAAACATGAGATTTTAAGACTTGTCGAGAATGGAAGAATAGTTCCTGTGGAATATAGTCAATGGGGTACGCCAGTAGTGCCGATCATTAAACCAGATGGGTCAGTTAGACTCTGCGGGGATTACAAGGTAACTCTAAATCCACATTTAGAAGTAGATCATTATCCCTTACCACATATTGAGGAAATTCTTGATATGTTAAAAAATGGACAGTATTTCTGTGAACTGGACTTGAAGGAAGCATATTTACAGGCCCCTTTAGATGAGGGCTCCCAGGAGCTGACAACAATTGTAACTGAGATAGGTACCTATAAATATAAGTATTTACCCTATGGTGTTAGTACAGGACCAGGTTCATTTCAACGTTTAATTAGTAACAAGCTATCTAATATACCAAATACAATAGTATTTATCGATAATATATACATAGTCGGGCAAACTGTAAATGATACATTTAACACTTTATGTAACGTTTTAACAAAATTAAAAGAATGTGAATTTAAATTAAAATTAGAAAAATGTAGTTTTTTTAAAGAAAGTATAGAAGTATTTGGATTTCTAATTACACATAATGAGATTAGTATTCTAAAAAAAAATATAGAACCCTTACTTAATGCTGAACCACCGAGAAATATAACAATGTTAAAGTCATTTTTGGGGAAAGTAAATTATTACTCTAGATTTTTAAAGGATATGGCTGCTATATTAACCCCTTTATATGAATGTACACAGAAAAATAAATTCAAATGGACACAGGAGTGTAATGATGCTTTTAGTTTAATAAAACAAAAATTAACATCAGTTGAAAATTTACGTCATTATGACCCGAATTTAACACTTATTTTATCATGTGATGCATCCCATACAGCTTTAGGAGTTGTTCTGTCAAATAGAGATTTAAACGGAGTTGTCAAACCAATTGCATACGCTAGTAAAAAGTTAAATAGTACAGAACAGAAATACTCTGCTATTGATAAAGAGGCTATGGCAATTGTATTTGGTGTAACAAAATTTTATAATTATACATATGGGCGTAAATTTGAGCTAGAGACAGATAATGCAGCATTAGTACGAATTTTTGGGCCAACCAAAGGTATTCCCAAGATGGCAGCTAAAAGACTACAACACTATGCTATATTTTTATCAGCATTTAATTATAAAATTAAACACATTAAGAGTAATTTAAACCCAGCAGATTTTTTGTCTCGTACACATACTAAGGATGTTACAGACACAGTAGACTATCATCCTATTTGTTTAAATGGTAACGTAAGCAATACCTATTATATTAACAGTTCAGAAATTCAAACATTAAACTGGGATTTAATTCAAGCAGAAAGTAAAAAAGATGTAATTTTGTCAACAGTTATAAGATATACGGTAGATGGTTGGCCTGAAAAAAAATTGTTGGATAAGAAATTATTAAATTATTTCAATAAAAGAAATGAGTTAAGTGTTGACAGGGGATGTTTGTTTTGGGGATACAGAATTATTATACCATCTATATTGAGGGACACAGTTATGAATAGTATACACAAAAGTCATTTTGGTACAGTTCGTATGAAACAATTAGCACGTTCATACTTCTGGTGGCCTAAGTTAGACTCGGAGATAGAAAGCATTACAAGTAATTGTATAACATGTTTAAGTAATCATAAAAATCCACAAAAATGTCAATTAAAGCCCTGGCCTGCGCCTCCATCTGTATGGTATCGAGTACATATTGATTTTTTAGGACCATTTTTTAACAAAATGTATATGGTATTACTTGACAGTTATTCCAAGTGGCCTGAAGTAATTGAAATGTCAAATATTAGCGCATCTCGAACGATAGAAGTATTAAAAAATATTTTTTCACGTTTTGGATATCCCATACATTTAGTGACAGATAATGGCCCCACTTTCACTAGTTCAGAGTTCGAAAATTTTTGTAAACTTATAAATCTTAAACATACTTTTTCACCCCCTTACCACCCTGCTACTAATGGAGCAGCGGAAAGATTTGTGGAGACATTTAAATCACATGTTACAAAAATTAAGGAGAGTGGAAATTCCCTCCCTTCTGCAGTAAACTTATTCCTTTTTGATTATAGAAATATGCCACACAGCATTACGGGAATTACACCAGCTAGACTTATGTTTGGAAGGGAACTTAGAAATAGATTTTCCTTATTAAGACCTCCAGCAGCAGTAGAGAAGTCATACCTAATGTTGGAAAGGCAGTATGAAAATAATTTAAATAATAGATGTGTGCAATTTGAGGTGGGTGAAAAGGTAATGGTTAGAGATTATAGGAAAGGTGCTAAGTTATGGATAGAGGGAATTATAATAAAGGAATCAGTTCCAAATACTACATATATTGTTGATGTAGGGACTGGTACTTGGAAAAGACATGTCAATCAAATGTTAAAATGTAGTAAATGTCTCAATGAAAACTAAATAAGTAAATAAAAACTAAGTATCTTTAGAATGTATTTTCATGCATAGATATAATTTTGATTTAAGTTTCTTTAAGCTGATTGTTGTTAGGGGAGGATACATTTATTTACTAAACAGCGAAGAGTGTTGCATATGCGTATTTCTGAACGCAACTTGTTTCTTAGTCTCTGGTCGCTGGTCTCCTCCCTCTCTGAATCTATGGTATTTTTCCTCTGTTCGGTTTTGTATGTCGAATTAACTCAATAAAGGAATTAATTAATTTCCAGTGTTTAATTGAGACATAACACCTATCTATCATCTTCTCCAAAGTCTTCAAGAAGAATGAAGTAAGACTGATAGGGCGATAGGATTTGGCATCTTCATAGTTCTCCTTTCCTGGTTTGGGAATGAAGATTACTTTTGCCTGCCTCCAGGCTGATGGGACATGTCCAAAGGCTAGGCATGCCCTGTACAATCTGCACAAGTGAGGTATAAGAATACATTTTCCCTCCTGTAGCAAGATGGGGTATACATCGTCAGGTCCTGGTGATTTATACGGACTGAAACTATCAATTGCCCATCGTACCTTGTCTGCGTCAACTACTTTCTTTGCCGTACGCCAGTCGTCTTTGGAAGTTCTCGCATTTTGTTCTTCCACAGTGATGACATTCCTAGTCACGTCTTGTATCTCTACTGAATCCGGGAAGTGCATTCTTAACATATGCGTCAGAGTTTCCTTCCCAGTTTCAGTGAGCTTACCTTGGTCATTCCGAATAGATGAAAGTGGATTGACCTTAGCAGAGCTCAGCGCTTTACTAAGCCTCATACCCTCCGGGAGACTATTAATGTTATTGCAGTGAGCTCTCCATGATCTACGCTTCGCTTTTCGCACTTCCTTACTGTAGTGCGTAAGAGCCTTGGCATAAACTGCGAAGTCATTGTTCGACTTCGCCCAATTGAAAACCCGTCTGGTCTCCTGCCTTAGATTTTCTAGGGCAGGTGACCACCACGGTTCCTTATGCGTTGCCGCCTCTTTCTCTGGGCAGTTCTTGGTCCAGCTGTCCTTAACTGCCTGGGTAATTCTGTCTGACTCAAACTCTATATCTATGGTTGAGTTCAGTCGCTTTGTAGGATCCCCAAGTTGTTCCTTAAGGTCTCTCCTAAAAGATTCCCAATCAGTTCTTCTTGGGTTCCTCCTTCGTATCTTACCATAGTTATTGGAAGTTACATACCTAAAGCAGATGTAGTTGTGGTCAGATAAACTAACCTCATCCGACACATGCCAGTTGCTAATTGCTTTGCTCGCTCTGTTAGATGCAAGCGTTATATCAATGACCTCCGCTCTGCATTTATTAACAAAGGTTGGTCTATTTCCTTTATTTAAGATTTGTAAGGGTGAGCTTACCAGAAAATCCAGAAGTGCTTCCCCTCTCTTGTTGTTGTTTGTACTGCCCCAGGCAACATGGTGGGCGTTCGCGTCGCATCCTATGATGAGGTCGTCACGAGCGCAGTTGTTAACCAAGTTGTGCAGTAGTGCAGATACCGGGTCTTCATTTTCATATGGTAGGTAGGCGGAGGCTAGAATAGTGTCTTTACTGCCCCCCCCTGTTTCCCCGTTGATCCTCACAGTGGTGAGGTCCCTAGAACAGAAGTCATAAAGAGGCATTGCCATTATGCCATTTCTGGCGAACACACAAGTCCTCATATCATTTGTGGAGCATTTATAGAAAAGTTGACCTCCACGAACATTTAAACCTTTGATGTCACCCTTATACAGATAAGGTTCCTGTATGAGAGCGACATCGTATTTGTTCATATTAAGCGTACGACATAAAACAGCCGTTGCCGCCTTACTATGGTGTAAGTTAATTTGTACACACCTTAAGTTGCCCATTTTTGGTTCTTGAATATTGGGCGCTGTAGCTCGCTTACTAGCGAGCCATATCATCCTCTCCCATCGGGAGATCGTCACCCTCCAGTCCGGCTGGAGAGGAGAGCAGCCCAAGCTCGTCAAAGCCTTGTGCTAGACAATCCGTCCCCATCGAGAAAGGTGATGAGGCCGAATCATCCAACACCGGCGCAGGTCTGTCCAGGCCGCCCCCCCCCCCCATCATCCTTCGAAGGGGCTTCGCTTACAATGGCAGTCTCGGCTGAAGTCGAGGCTGCCGGGTCAGAGTCTACAGTCTGCTCAGGGGGACACACCGGAGCCACACCCTTCCCAGACGTATCGTCCAGGAGCTTGAAGTAGCTCTGGTCTATCCCAGTGCGCAGACTGTAGTCATGCTGTCTGATGTATTCGGCCGAAGCCTTATCCATCAGGATAATGCTGCGGGCGAATCCACCGTCCAGCGCATGGCCAACGACCCTCCACTCGGTCGTATCTAGGCCCCTATTCATACATTGTAGCATGGAGAATTCCTCCGGAATCTTTGCAGACTTCGACGGTCTCCTTCTCCATGCCATCTTTACCGGTCTTGGCAAATCTTTTGCCTCGACCACCCTTAGTTTTAGGCTGCCTACTGAAAGTCCGCCCAGTGACCGAAGCCATAGGGCGGAAGGCTCACCCATGCAGGCCACATGAAAGGCCCCGGATGCGAGGTTGCCCAGAATCATGTCTGGTTTTGGGTCGGGAGATTCGACAGCTCGCCTCCAAATCAGGTCCCGTATGTCTTCGACATGCTCCGACTTGATCATGTCGACTGGGTGGTTGTCAGCGACGATTGCCATCTTGACGCACGCCAGCGCGTCCCTAAAGGACCCGACCTTGGTCCTTTTTGGTACGCTGGCCACACCCGTGGAATCACCGCTGACTTCCGCCCTCGTCCTTTTTTGTTGACGTGGTTCCGTAGGTGGGGTTTCCACCGGTCCCGCGTCCTGCCTAACGAGTGTCTTTCGCTTCTTCCTAGAGGCTCCGGACTCTCTTTTGCGCTCGTTGGTTCCAGCCCTACCCAGCGGTTTCGCCGTCCCGGATACAGACCCTGATGGGCCACCTCCGGTATCAGCTCTGCCGGCCGAAGTAGGTCCTAAACCTTTCTGTGCAGCTTTGCGCATATGCGCCTCTTTGGTTTCAGCCCTACCCAGCGGCTTCGCCGTCCCGGATACAGACCCTGATGGGCCACCTCCGGTATCAGCTCTGCCGGCCGAAGTAGGTCCTAAACCTTTTTGTACCGGCTCAGTTTTGCCACCTTGGTCCCTTCGGGTCAGAGTTTCGGTCCCATTTCTGGTCCCTCGTACCTCCGACACACCAGGTCCCGCAGCAGCTCCGCCGGCCGGCATGTTTATAGAGCGGCCCTTTGAAGGGCCACTCCCATCATCCCTAGGGACAGTGCGCGGTTTCATGTTTGAATCCATGCGAATGTTTTCCTATCTTCATTTCACTGATTCCCCACCCTCCACGGAGTCCGCACCTTTGGGGATGCTTCTGTAAGCACCAGGGCTATCAGTGAAATATAGTCCTCCCGAGCAAGTTGTCCACGAGTCCACACAACGTTCACCTGTGCGCTACCGCCGCGCCATTGGCTCACATCGCTGACTGCGGACCCCATCACCCAGGAGGACTAGCCGGTTGGTCTGAAGGACCGACCACAGCCGATTGATTGCGACCGGCTCAGTCGCAACCGCCCGTGTTAGAGGAGTCCAGGACCGAAGAGGCGTGTTGCCGCCAGCAGACAACGACCGCAGGCCCACTGAGCAGCTCAACCTCCAGGCCTCCCTTCCCCCCCATTACGGGTCCCCGCGCACGGCAAAAACACGCGGGAGGTCTTCCTACTTCCTACCATCTACGGGTCTGTTGAGATGGCAGGACCGCAACGCCCGACCTCATGACGCCGCAGAAAGCAAATAAATAAATACATATATGTAAATATGGTCGTACACATACATATATATTCCCATACGAATATACTTACATACACAACTATATACATACATAGCGGGATTTTAAATATACGTACTTGCTATAATATATACACAAACATAAAGTTAATATATAAGGTAGGGATGAAGGATGGGAGATGGCTGGTGTATAGGAGTTGTTCGCCCAACGATTTTTTGTTGCGTTTGTTTCTGAAGGAATCAAACCAATAACGGGCGGCAACCTCGGGAAGGCTAGATCATCGGGCTTGCCCTGAAGATCAATCACGACTGTTGCGCTTCCTCCAGGACCGTTCGCCAAATTGCACACGGGAATATTGTGCAAAGTAGGCAAGCAGCTAGCACATTCGTAAGCAAAACAAAAAGAAACTTAGCAAGCATAGGAAGCAAGCAAAGCATGTTCTAGCCCCTTACCCGCCCAAATGATTGAGGCATACGCTATCCCTTTCATTGAGGTTGGATCTCTCTTTCTAAGAGGTCCGATGTGTGGTCCATGTTATAATAGAAATTACCCGAGAAATGGATACCCTAATATAGAAATGCTCTACTTTAACATCAAAAGATTGTTTTGCAACCGAAAACATAAAATACGATGACAATCATGTCTATTAAAAAATTGTTTTGTACTGTTCTGCGAGTTCGATTAGATTAATGCTCTATTGTGTTTTCGCCAATTGTACTCAAATGCAATTATAAATGGGTGTTTTCTCGTGGACCCACTATTTTGTCCCACCAGTGGGTCCACGAGGGAGAACTATTTCTCGTGGACCCACTGCACTCTACGGTTGTTAAATGTTCCTCCTGTATAATAAAGATGTATAGCACCTTTTTGCATTGTCATTTATCTATCGTATAGTGAAGTGACAAGTGGCAGACAAAAAATATGCGCTCCGGCTGGTCGGTGTAAATCGTTGCATAGTTTTTTAGGCTTCCACTCCCATTTTTTCACTACAACTGCATTCTTAAAGGGCATTACTAAGTTATAAACTTCCCATTAAGAAGTTAACCATCATTCATGATGCGACCACCTTATGTCCTATGCTACCCTGGTACTTCTGGTATAAATATTGAAGCAAAGTAGTCACAGTTTGGTAAAACTAGATGTCTCACGAAAGGGGAAGGCCTCTTTGTGCCCTCTGTTGCCATAGTACTTCTGGTAATAATGTTTAAGAATGCGCAATTTTGCGGTTTCACGTGCTATTTCGTGGATGCCCTTTGAAATTCCGTCTGGAGCTACCACATTCAGCCGGTGTAACTACTTGGAATATTTACTTCCAAACTGTTCGATCGTAGAAGCCTATTCGAAGAAAATTTTTCCCATCTGTCTGATGATCGAACTACTAATCGGACTAATTGGAATGGATAATCCAATAGGAAGACGTTGCTTCTTGTTTTCCCTTAGTCTGTTCTTACCCGGACATCTCACGGGATTAATAATCCATACCATTAAACAACTCATACCCGGAGCTTAGTACTGGATGGCAAAATGCGCGAGGCCTCCTTGTATCTTATGCCGCCCTGGTACTTCTGGTGTAATATTATGTGGTGTATATAATGTCCGTTAATATAGATTTAATTTAATAAATTATAGTTAATATTATTTTATTCATATGATAATTTCATACTATTATCCCAACCCTTGCTATAACTATATATAGGATGTTAATAAGCAACAGTGGGTCCACGAGAAATAGTTCTCCCTCGTGGACCCACTGGTGGGACAAAATAGTGGGTCCACGAGAAAACACCGGAATTTTCTTTGAGACTTCCATGATGTCAATTGAAAGAAATCATAGATTTATAATAAAAACCATCTATGGACAGAAATATTCTATCAGTTCACAGAGAATATAATCACTTCCGTTAGTCTGTTAACGTAGTGCTTATATTCTCTTTGGTCCGTTATTTTCAATTGTAAAATAATCCTCTACCTAATATCATTTATTTAACTTTGTTGCAATGCATCTGCTGTGTGCGGTCCTAGTGATTATTTTAACAATAATTCTATCAAGACAGCGTTATTTATTTTTGACACACTCGCGAGTGTATTTAATATCAGAAATGTTATAGTTCCCGTGTCTCTTATTCTAAGATAGAAGCCAAAGCATGGTGAGCCTGTAGCCCTTCTACGGAGAACTTGGAAACAATGACTTGAGGTGAGCCGTATTCAGAAAGGTTTTTTTACTTCTGGAATATGAACCGTCTATCACATGACTTGATTCCACCATTCCTTTCTATCTTTCATCTATCACTTGAGACGCACGGAGCTACAGTACGCGACAGATCGACATAGCAATCGGGGAAGTAACACCCCTCATCCCCGTGAAGGTCGGTTGACCCTTCATTGTATTCCTATTCGTTTGCTTCAAAAAATAAATCCGTAGAGGTTTCAAAACATTTATTTGACCTGTAAAGCACTGAAGGCACTGTTCGTTTACATTAGGACTAGTGATTCCGCGATCACTAACAATATGTACAATGACTATTTGTCTATAAACTGCACGACTGTTCTTCACTAGATTTATAACATGAATTATTTTTCACTGTTGACGCTACTAAGTCATAACAAAGAATGTGTCAAATACTAGTCCGACAGCACGTTCTAAACTGACCTGTTCGGTATTCAAAAGACATAGAAAATACAACAAGTGGCAAAGAGGTTCTAGTCGCCACACCCGCATATCGTTCGCGTATGGCGCGGGTGCAGGATATGCGGGTATGGGGGGTGTCCCCTCCCCCGCGTCTCAACTCATACCCCGATTGCCATGTCGACCTGTCGCGTACTGTACGCACCCTTACTTTGTGTTCCATTAGTCCGGTCTAAGCGATTTGCTTCGTCATATAATGCGTACATCTAAGGACCTCAAATCCGATTATAATGTGGGTGTCTTCAAGGCTAGAGTGAGCAGGCCTGTAGCTAGTGTGCTTTACCAACTTCAAATGGCTCGCCGCTTTCTATCACGTGGTGGGTTGCAATAATGCACTAGATACTAGGTTCTCAGAGTTGCTTCTGTCTTTTACCATGTGTTTAACAGTCTTGAAGGAGTTAATTTCGAAGTTACATGAGAATAAGTCCCGGAATGATTGTGATGATATTTAGATAAGTGAATTTATGGATCATGGTTGAGTATTCCATAATACCCGGGCTATTTCAGGATATAGTTGCAAATAAACATGCGGCCCGCCTGATGGTAAGCCTAATGTATGAGTTCAGAGCGATACGGGGAAGAAGAGAAAGCTTATGACATCAAAGTGCTTATGGCACTAACTGCCTTAACTATTCAAATAGTGTTAAATATCACTAATTAAGTTCACGAAAACGTAACATATGTAAACGTAAATTTTAACACTTTCAATCCAACCTAGACGGTTTCTTGCACAAGAAACAGCCGCAAGCAACAAACTGCCGCCAAGCACCAGTGTGTGTGCATCATTGCTCTGTTCCGGTGTGAAGGGGACTGTAGCTAGTGAAATTACTAGACATAAAAGGCTTAATATCATAATATGTCTTAAGGGTTGGCAAGGCGCTAGTCATTCTTCTAGCGTTGCTAGCGTCTATAGGCTGCGGTGACTGATAACTATCAGGCGGGCCGCACTGACTTCATATGTGACCTTTCGACGCTTACTTTATAGATTACCCTGTATTCTCGCAGCACATAAAGCTTTTGCTTCCGTCAGGACTTAAACCTGTAACATCTTCCTTATATAACCCATCAGGTTGGAGCAATCTAAATCGCCATGGACATTTGCAGACAACTGTAACCACGGACAGTAAGTAACCTACAATCCCAATAAAACAGCCTCGCCCATAGGTTGCATTAAGTATATACTTTTAGGGCTGAAATGAATTTTCAATACAAAAATTCATTTGTTTCTCGCTGATATTTGCGATGCGATGCGAATTCGCAATTATTTGTGGGGGCCCTTAGACTTTCGCGTTCCATTATCAAACTCTATTTTAATCGGGAATCAACGCGATTTACCTTACATTTTGGCTTGATGTTTCGGACGGGTTGCACCAGCCGTGGTCACAAGCAGACTGGTTCAGCGATACGGTTCCGTGCGCGAGGCAGAAACATCTTCGTAAATCGCAGGTAAATTGCGTTAATTCCCGATTAAAATAACGTTTGCAACGTTGCATTGGCTGCGAACCATTGAAATCCATATAACTACTATCAGCAGCCGAAAGACAATCACCGCGAAACAAGGGCGGCTCCTTAGAGAAAGAAGGGGGGTTGCCATAATCTCCAAGCTTAGCACGCGTCTTGGGCATCGCAGTATAGGTGGTTTGTAATCCAATAGAAAGACGCAGCTGCCCGTCTTCTTGTTTTCCCTTAGTCGCCTCTTACGGACACTCAACGGGAGGAGATGGGTGGATGCTATTCTTACCCGGACACCCCACGGGAAACTAGACTTATTGAAAAAGTGTAAACATATAATTACTCATTTAAGTCGACATTCGTGAGTGTTTAAATATCTGTACAAAAACAATGTAAGTATTATTATTGAGAATCATACACACTTGTTGGTCGCACTTAAATAACCGGGCTTGGGAGAGTTCATAACTGATGTTTAGGGTAGCAGTGCGGGCAGTGCGGTCAGTGCAGTGCAGCTGCAGCATGAGGCGAACAACTCGTTTGACCTAGCTTCGAATCTGATAGCCGTTTATGCGTAAATTATAACATTCTAGGACACACACGATCATCCCAAAACCAGGGCAGGCAGAGCCTCTACTATGGAAACCAGTCAACTGATACTAATACTTAATAATACTAATATTTTTTTTGTAAATACATACTTAAATACATAAATTATACTCAGACACTTGGTGGAAATCAAACCCACGACCTATTGGGCAGTGGTCAGGGTGTGTAACCGCTAGACCAACAGGCCCGTCCAAATCCCACTGAGGGGGATCCCACGATATTGTTAGTATTATTAATTGAGAACGCCCCAGAAGTACATCTACCTTCCAGGAGCTCTTTGAGAGTAGAGAAGTACCATGGAGGCAGCTAGGTGTCCGTTGTTTGGCACTTTTACTGCGACTTGTCCTCTTTCTAAAACCACAGGGCCGGAATCCATATTCTATTAATATCTGGGCCCGGTAAACGCCGTAATGCACTTCAACCCAGTTAGATCTATTTTGCAGGATCATTACCAGTACTTCCTTTGATCTTAGTTCCATGCAACTGCTGGGAATGATCCATTTTGCATGCCCAGGCCCTCACCGTCGAACCGCCGCTGACGCGTCGAAGAGTTTTCCAGTGTGCTATATAATCATCCTCGCATTGCATCTCCACTGTCTGTCAGGTGGTATCGGGTTCAGCATCAGCTCGTATAGAGCCAGAAAATCTTTTTTTTTTAATCTAAATACAAACTATACCATTTCGAGTTGAACATTTTACATTCTTAACGACATCGACAGTCTGATTAGTTCGACGCCTCAATTGGTTCAATATCAATGAATCAATATTAAATTGATTGCTTCAGTGGCCTGACTGCAAGCTCCGGCTATTGATCTCGAGGTCTATAAGTTTAATTATCAATTCGCAATTATTCTTACCCACTAAAACTCCCGCGGATGTCGCATTGGCATATTATTATGAGAGGGGGCACCAGGGCTCCGGTGGGATCTGCACCAGAAGCCCCTCAGTGCTTTGCCTTTGCGCATTATAGCCCCCCGGGAACCAGACATGCTGCTGACGGGGACAGGTGTCGCACCCCCACCGCCGTCCTCCTCGGAGTCGCCATCGTACTCAATAATCATCCTAGACTCCTGGGGCCCACACCCCGAACGTCCAGCGACTCCGAAGGTTACTATGTGCTCCTTGTGTTAACTTCAGTCATACAAGTGACGTCATCATGGCTGCATCATTACTTAATTGAGTTAAAATTACAGTTTAAACAAGGTATCGTAAATGAGGTTCTTATGTAATAATGTTTTAATGCAGAACGTAATAAAATAATCGGTCAGTGTGAAGTCCCCGTTAAACTGTTATTAATTAAATATTAATTGTCACGAGTGTTGTAACAAAACGTGTATGTGTGACACAGTAGCAAAGTTATTATAATTATAACGTAATAGTGTTCAGTGTAGTGATAGTGTATAGTTTTCCAGTTGAATCGTGAAATTCTTGAATTCTAACTTGCCCGGTGACGGAGCGATTCTAAATGTTAAAGTTCGTCCGTCCGAAGTCCGATTTCGAAAATTCTTTTTGCAATAGTTAGAGTATTTTTCAACTTAGGGTAGAGTACAAGTTTCATCAAAATCGGTCCAGTAGTTTAAGAGATATAAACTTTTTATGTTTTCAGTAAGTTACTGTAATGTAGACGTTCGAGTTGCGTGATAGTGCTGATACCTATCTTGGTAAAATAAGTCACTAAAAAGTGTTAAATAAACTATTTTAAAAAAAATCAAAACCGACTTCAAAGTAAATTATCTAAAAAGCATAAAATAACGAAAATATTATTGAAGTTGGTGCAGAATATACACAGCAGGTACGCTAACACCAACTTCAATAATATTTTCGTTATTTTATGCTTTTTAGATAATTTACTTTGAAGTCGGTTTTGATTTTTTTTAAAATAGTTTATTTGACCTGTAAAGCACTGAAGGCACTGTTCGTTTACATTAGGACTAGTGATTCCGCGATCACTAACAATATGTACAATGACTATTTGTCTATAAACTGCACGACTGTTCTTCACTAGATTTATAACATGAATTATTTTTCACTGTTGACGCTACTAAGTCATAACAAAGAATGTGTCAAATACTAGTCCGACAGCACGTTCTAAACTGACCTGTTCGGTATTCAAAAGACATAGAAAATACAACAAGTGGCAAAGAGGTTCTAGTCGCCACACCCGCATATCGTTCGCGTATGGCGCGGGTGCAGGATATGCGGGTATGGGGGGTGTCCCCTCCCCCGCGTCTCAACTCATACCCCGATTGCCATGTCGACCTGTCGCGTACTGTACGCACCCTTACTTTGTGTTCCATTAGTCCGGTCTAAGCGATTTGCTTCGTCATATAATGCGTACATCTAAGGACCTCAAATCCGATTATAATGTGGGTGTCTTCAAGGCTAGAGTGAGCAGGCCTGTAGCTAGTGTGCTTTACCAACTTCAAATGGCTCGCCGCTTTCTATCACGTGGTGGGTTGCAATAATGCACTAGATACTAGGTTCTCAGAGTTGCTTCTGTCTTTTACCATGTGTTTAACAGTCTTGAAGGAGTTAATTTCGAAGTTACATGAGAATAAGTCCCGGAATGATTGTGATGATATTTAGATAAGTGAATTTATGGATCATGGTTGAGTATTCCATAATACCCGGGCTATTTCAGGATATAGTTGCAAATAAACATGCGGCCCGCCTGATGGTAAGCCTAATGTATGAGTTCAGAGCGATACGGGGAAGAAGAGAAAGCTTATGACATCAAAGTGCTTATGGCACTAACTGCCTTAACTATTCAAATAGTGTTAAATATCACTAATTAAGTTCACGAAAACGTAACATATGTAAACGTAAATTTTAACACTTTCAATCCAACCTAGACGGTTTCTTGCACAAGAAACAGCCGCAAGCAACAAACTGCCGCCAAGCACCAGTGTGTGTGCATCATTGCTCTGTTCCGGTGTGAAGGGGACTGTAGCTAGTGAAATTACTAGACATAAAAGGCTTAATATCATAATATGTCTTAAGGGTTGGCAAGGCGCTAGTCATTCTTCTAGCGTTGCTAGCGTCTATAGGCTGCGGTGACTGATAACTATCAGGCGGGCCGCACTGACTTCATATGTGACCTTTCGACGCTTACTTTATAGATTACCCTGTATTCTCGCAGCACATAAAGCTTTTGCTTCCGTCAGGACTTAAACCTGTAACATCTTCCTTATATAACCCATCAGGTTGGAGCAATCTAAATCGCCATGGACATTTGCAGACAACTGTAACCACGGACAGTAAGTAACCTACAATCCCAATAAAACAGCCTCGCCCATAGGTTGCATTAAGTATATACTTTTAGGGCTGAAATGAATTTTCAATACAAAAATTCATTTGTTTCTCGCTGATATTTTTTTTTTTTTTTTTTTTTTATACAACCAAGGTGGCAAGCAAGCGTGCGGCCCGCCTGATGGTAAGCAGTCACCGCAGCCTATAGACGCTAGCAATACTAGAAGAATCACTAGCGCGTTGCCGACCCTTAAGACATTAGATATTATGTCTTTGTGTCCAGTAATTTCACCAGCTACAGTGCCCTTCACGCCGGAACACAGCAATGCTTACACACTGCTGCTTGGCGGCAGAATATCTGACACTGCGGTGGTACCTACCTGGACGGTTCCTTGCACAAGGAACCTACCACCTAGTAAATTGATATTTGAGATGCGATGCGAATTCGCAATTATTTGTGGGGGCCCTTAGACTTTCGCGTTCCATTATCAAACTCTATTTTAATCGGGAATCAACGCGATTTACCTTACATTTTGGCTTGATGTTTCGGACGGGTTGCACCAGCCGTGGTCACAAGCAGACTGGTTCAGCGATACGGTTCCGTGCGCGAGGCAGAAACATCTTCGTAAATCGCAGGTAAATTGCGTTAATTCCCGATTAAAATAACGTTTGCAACGTTGCATTGGCTGCGAACCATTGAAATCCATATAACTACTATCAGCAGCCGAAAGACAATCACCGCGAAACAAGGGCGGCTCCTTAGAGAAAGAAGGGGGGTTGCCATAATCTCCAAGCTTAGCACGCGTCTTGGGCATCGCAGTATAGGTGGTTTGTAATCCAATAGAAAGACGCAGCTGCCCGTCTTCTTGTTTTCCCTTAGTCGCCTCTTACGGACACTCAACGGGAGGAGATGGGTGGATGCTATTCTTACCCGGACACCCCACGGGAAACTAGACTTATTGAAAAAGTGTAAACATATAATTACTCATTTAAGTCGACATTCGTGAGTGTTTAAATATCTGTACAAAAACAATGTAAGTATTATTATTGAGAATCATACACACTTGTTGGTCGCACTTAAATAACCGGGCTTGGGAGAGTTCATAACTGATGTTTAGGGTAGCAGTGCGGGCAGTGCGGTCAGTGCAGTGCAGCTGCAGCATGAGGCGAACAACTCGTTTGACCTAGCTTCGAATCTGATAGCCGTTTATGGGTAAATTATAACATTCTAGGACACACACGATCATCCCAAAACCAGGGCAGGCAGAGCCTCTACTATGGAAACCAGTCAACTGATACTAATACTTAATAATACTAATATTTTTTTTGTAAATACATACTTAAATACATAAATTATACTCAGACACTTGGTGGAAATCAAACCCACGACCTATTGGGCAGTGGTCAGGGTGTGTAACCGCTAGACCAACAGGCCCGTCCAAATCCCACTGAGGGGGATCCCACGATATTGTTAGTATTATTAATTGAGAACGCCCCAGAAGTACATCTACCTTCCAGGAGCTCTTTGAGAGTAGAGAAGTACCATGGAGGCAGCTAGGTGTCCGTTGTTTGGCACTTTTACTGCGACTTGTCCTCTTTCTAAAACCACAGGGCCGGAATCCATATTCTATTAATATCTGGGCCCGGTAAACGCCGTAATGCACTTCAACCCAGTTAGATCTATTTTGCAGGATCATTACCAGTACTTCCTTTGATCTTAGTTCCATGCAACTGCTGGGAATGATCCATTTTGCATGCCCAGGCCCTCACCGTCGAACCGCCGCTGACGCGTCGAAGAGTTTTCCAGTGTGCTATATAATCATCCTCGCATTGCATCTCCACTGTCTGTCAGGTGGTATCGGGTTCAGCATCAGCTCGTATAGATGGCTCTATACGAGCTGATGCTGAACCCGATACCACCTGACAAAATCTTTTTTTTTAATCTAAATACAAACTATACCATTTCGAGTTGAACATTTTACATTCTTAACGACATCGACAGTCTGATTAGTTCGACGCCTCAATTGGTTCAATATCAATGAATCAATATTAAATTGATTGCTTCAGTGGCCTGACTGCAAGCTCCGGCTATTAATCTCGAGGTCTATAAGTTTAATTATCAATTCGCAATTATTCTTACCCACTAAAACTCCCGCGGATGTCGCATTGGCATATTATTATGAGAGGGGGCACCAGGGCTCCGGTGGGATCTGCACCAGAAGCCCCTCAGTGCTTTGCCTTTGCGCATTATAGCCCCCCGGGAACCAGACATGCTGCTGACGGGGACAGGTGTCGCACCCCCACCGCCGTCCTCCTCGGAGTCGCCATCGTACTCAATAATCATCCTAGACTCCTGGGGCCCACACCCCGAACGTCCAGCGACTCCGAAGGTTACTATGTGCTCCTTGTGTTAACTTCAGTCATACAAGTGACGTCATCATGGCTGCATCATTACTTAATTGAGTTAAAATTACAGTTTAAACAAGGTATCGTAAATGAGGTTCTTATGTAATAATGTTTTAATGCAGAACGTAATAAAATAATCGGTCAGTGTGAAGTCCCCGTTAAACTGTTATTAATTAAATATTAATTGTCACGAGTGTTGTAACAAAACGTGTATGTGTGACACAGTAGCAAAGTTATTATAATTATAACGTAATAGTGTTCAGTGTAGTGATAGTGTATAGTTTTCCAGTTGAATCGTGAAATTCTTGAATTCTAACTTGCCCGGTGACGGAGCGATTCTAAATGTTAAAGTTCGTCCGCTGAGTAAATTATACGCTGTATGATTAGTTGGTCGTGAAAGTTGTGCGCGAAAATACGCGAATAAAAAAATAATAATTAAGATTTCCTTTATTTTAATTTATAATTATCTGTGATAACATTCGTATTAAAATTAAAAAAGTAACTGAAATTTTTTATTTAAATTAGAAACTTATTTTAAGAATTAAATAAGAATAAATGAAGACAGAAAATAAATGTAAATTGTTGAAAACGTGACGATGACAGTATTTTAAATAGTTTTTTTCTTGAAATTTATACCTAATAGTGCTAGAAATGTTAGCTAATTTTTAAATCAGGCTTATAAAATACTTGGTGACAACAAAATCTGTTTAAATTTTGGTAAGTCGTTTGTTATTTTTTTACCTAAGCTAGTCATTGACAGGCCTGTGGACACTGTAACCACTACCGGGTTCGATTCCCACCAGTACCTAGTCTATATTTTGTAGCCTCCGTGGCGCAGTGGGAAACCGCTTGCTTTGTAAACCGGAGCGGGGAGCAACTCCTTACTGGCTAGGACAATGCAGGCCGATCACCTGATTGTCTGTAAAGTAAGATGATCCATGCGTCGGATGGGCATGTAAAAAGTCGGTCCTGCGCGGTCGTGTCGGTGTTCCGTCCCATCGGATTATGAGAGGTATTATATAAAGGAAGAGAGAGTGCACTTGTGTCTACGCAAGCGCTTTTGTGCACTATAATATCTCCTGCGTACATGGCTGATCTGCGTAAAAGATTGGCCGCTGTGGTCGTTTCGGCCAGGAGGACATTATTATATTTTATTTATCTAATTATGTATGTATTTCCAAAAAAAATATTTCTTATTACCACGGTGCCTCTGTTAACTAGTTTGGGATCAGATAACCATATGTGGATTGTCCTAGCATATTATTAAAATATTATCGTTGCATTTAATTTCACCTACTCTAAAGAATTGTTATAATCTTACATGAGGTAGAGATGCACCGTATATTTTAATTCTGTCACTCTTACGAGAACGTAAGATTACAATAATATAACTATTAGCAGTAGTGCTAGGACGTCACTTCCGCTATAAACGAGTAGGAACAATTTTTTTTCAATAAATAACTGCAGAGACTGCAGTCAAGCTCGGGCGCCTGAAGTCCTACCTGACGGAAAGCGTTGATGCAATTGTGGATGGTAAAGCACACTAGCTTCATCATCACCAGCCGGAAGACGTCCACTGCTGAACATAGGCCTCCCCCTTCGAACGCCACAATGACCGACAATTGGCTATTTGCATCCACCGGTTACCTGCGACGCGCACAATGTCGTCTGTCCACCTAGTGGGAGGCCTACCTACGCTGCGTCTTCCGGTTCGTGGTCGCCACTCGAGAACCTTTCTTCCCCAGCGGTTATCGGTTCGCCGAGCGATGTGGCCTGCCCATTGCCACTTCAACTTGCAGATTTTAAGAGCTATGTCGGTGACCTTGGTTCTTCGGCGAATCTCCTCATTTCGGATTCTGTCGCGCAAAGAAACTCCGAGCATAGCTCTCTCCATAGCTCGTTGTGTGAATCTGAGCTAATCCAAAAGGCCAACAGTTAGGGACCACGTCTCAGTACCATATGTCATCACTGGCAACACACACTGGTTAAAAACCTTCGTCTTTAGGCACTACGGTATTTTGGACGAGAAGATTTCGCGTAGTTTCCCGAACGCTGCCCATCCGAGTTGGATTCTTCGGGCGACCTCTTTGTCGAAGTCGAAGACCGACTTACCTGGATAGTTTGTCCTAGGTATACATAGTGGTCAACAACTTCGAGTGTATCGATCCCAACAATTACCGGTACGGGTGCAACATGGACATTAGACATGATCTTCGTGTTGTCCATGTTCATTTTAAGACCCACCTGTTGGGAAACGCTACTGAGGTCGCTGAGCATCGTATTGAGGTCCTCCAGCGACTCTGCCATAATGACTATATCATCGGCAAAACGAAGGTGAGTGATGTATTCGCCATTGATATTGATACCGAATCCGTTCCAGTCCAAGACCTTGAAAACGTCCTCCAATGCGTTTGTGAACAGTTTCGGAGAAATAACGTCTCCCGGTCTCACACCACGCTGCAATGGGATTGGTTTCGTGCTCTCGTCCTGTAGTCGGATCGACATGGTGGCGTTGCTGTACAAACACTTCAACACTTCGATGTACCTATAGTCAATGTGGCACCGCTGGAGAGATTGCAATACTGCCCAGGTCTCGATTGAATCAAAGGCTTTCTCGTAGTCCACAAACGCTAGACATAATGGCCGATTATACTCCTCGGTCTTCTGTATAATCTGGCGGAGCGTATGTATGTGGTCTACGGTGCTAAAGCCTTTTCGGAACCCAGCTTGTTCGGGAGGCTGGAAGTCATCAAACCTGCGTTCGAGACGGTTCGTAATGACTCTCGAAAACAGCTTGTATACATGGCTCAGGAGTGAGATGGGTCTATAATTCTTCAATAAAGTGTTATCACCTTTTTTGAAGAAAAGAACCACCACACTCCTGTGCCATGCTTCTGGCGTTGTACCCTCGAGTAAGACGGAATTAAATAACTTCTGGAGGACTAAAAGTACCGGTTTTCCACCCGCTCTCCGAAGTTCTGATGTGATTCCGTCTTCACCCGGCGCCTTGTTATTCTTGAGCTGTTTGAGAGCCATTCTAATCTCGTACAGGCTGATGTCTGGGATGTCCTCAGTGTAGTGTCGGGTTAGTTTGGCTCTGGTGTCCTGAGCTGTTCTATCAATGGGTCCCCGTGTTGAGGTGTATAACTGTCCGTAAAATTTCTCGAGCTCTCTCAATATCTCCGGTTTCGATGAGATGACACTGCCGTCATCGATCTTCAGCTTCGTCATATGGCTACGCCCCATAGACGAATTCTGTGCGAACACTTTAGAGCCTTGGTTTCGCTCAATTGCGTCCTTAATACACGCTGTATTATAGGAACGCAAGTCGTGTCGCATGGATTTCGAGATTCGTCTATTGAGTTCAGCATATTCCGACATATCAGCTGAAGATTGCAGTCTCATCTCAGTCCGGTTTTCCATTAGCTTAAAGGTTGTATTGGAGAGCTTTTGAGGTTTTTTACGGTGTGGGGTCTTATAGAACTTGGACCCCACTGCGTGGACAGTTTGCACCAACCCATTGTTTATCTCGTCCGCAGTTTCGCAGTCGGCGAGGCACTGGAAGCGATTATGCACTAGCTTATTAAGAGCCTATTCACTCTAGCCTCGAAGACACCCACATTTTAATCGGGCGGGAAAACCAACGCAGGCAAACTGTTCCAGTCCTTAACTATACGAAGAGTACTAAACATATGAAATATTATATGAATGTATTGAAAAGTGTTATTGTTAAGCATATTCAACCGTGAAAACGTATGATATAATTACAACTACAGAATTTTACACACTGAATGTAACCACATGTGTGTTTAAATAAATACGATTATTACGTAGACATTTATAATGTTTCTTATTTAAATTCTATCTATTGTATATATGTACTTAGGTATGCATTACAAAACTGAATTACTAGGTTTTGGATGGTGGTGTATAATTTTTACCGTGGATCATTTTGCGATAGGTTGTGATAGCTAATTTTCCATTATTTTGATACTGACAGTGCGTGAGAGGAATTAAAAACTATCGCCTAAAAAGATTCCCTTTGACTGGCCCGTTGGTCTTGTGGTTAGTCAGCCTCGCTGCTAACAATTAGGTCGTGGCTTCAATTCCCATTTTGTGTCTGGGTGTGACGCTGAGTAGGTAGGCCTCCCACTAGGTGTACGGCATTGTGCGCGTCGCAGGTAACCGGTGGATGCAAAAATCCAATTGTCGTTCATTGTGGCGTTCGAAGGGGGAGGCCTATGTTCAGCAGTGGTCGCAGGGCGTCATTCGGCTCGTGATGTTGATCATGTCTGGGTGTTATTGATATTCGAGGCATCTAAAGATGGTCTTCTAACTCACAGATAAAGATGTGGCAGAAAAAAGGACAAAAAGGCCCCTGGCAGCTAGCGCTACTCATGGTCCAAGCATTTATATTACGACTAGCTGACCCACGCTGCTCCGCATGCGCTATTTTTACATTAACTAAACTTTTAATAACAGACATTCGCATCGAATACATAACCTCCTTTTTTATAGTCGGTTAAAAACTGGGACCCACTTTTTACTTGCTCCCCGAAGCACGGACCCGTTTAGTTCAAATGGCGTTAAACGGTCACCCATCTATTTAATGACCTTACCTAACGTTGCTTAACCCGATCGATTACAAAACCTTGATAACAACTCTCTATGAGTGTTCCCTTACTAATATTTATTATATTATAAAGAAAAATTGATAAAATCGGACCAAGCGTATAACCAAGTACCCGTTTTGACTTTAATCCCCTCTCCCAAAAGAACCGTGCTAGATTACGGGATAAAAAGTATCCTATGTCCTACCTCGTAGTAAGATCTCAAATCATGCCAAGTTTCATTTGAATCCATTCAGTAGTTTCGGCGTGATGCTCAGCCGTGATACAGGCAGACAGATAGACAGACAGACAGACAGACAAAACTTAAAAAAAATATATTTTCGGCCTCAGTATCGGTTATAGAATGCCCTCCAAATATAATTTTCAAAATATCTTCAATGTATAGAATTGGACCTGTTACAGTTTTATTATAAGTACTAGCTGACCCACACGCAGCTCCGCCCGCGCTGTGTTTACGTTAACTAAACTTTCAATAATATACATTCGCATAGAATACAAAACCTCCTTTTTCAAAGTCGGTTAAAAACTTGGACCCACTTTGTACTTGCCCTCCGAAGCACGGAGACGTTTAGTTCAAATGGCGTTAAACGGTCACCCATCTATTTAATGACCTTACCTAACGTTGCTTAACCTGATCGATTTCCAAACATTGTTAACAACTGTCTATGAGTGTTCCCTTATGAATATTTATTATAATTATAATGAAAATATGTTAAAATCGGAGCAAGCGTATAACCAAGTACTTACTCATTTTGACTTTAATCCCCTCTCCCAAAAGAACCGTGCTAGATTACGGGATCAAAAGTATCCTATGTCCTACCTCGTAGTAAGATCTCAAATCATGCCAAGTTTCGTTTCAATCCATCCAGTAGTTTCGGCGTGATGCTCAGCCGAGATACAGACAGACAGACAGACAAGAATAAAAAATATTACATTTTCGGCCTCAGTATCGGTTATAGAATTCCCTCCAAATGTAATTTTCAAAATATCTTCAATGTACAGAATTGGACCTGTTACAGTTTTATTATAAGTATAGATAGATATAGAAAAATCAATAAGTAACCATACTAAGTACATTGATGTTTATATAAGAAATTTCTTTATAATAACAGTATAAATTTTTAACCGACTTCAAAAAAAGGAGGAGGTTATCAATTCGGTTGTATGTTTTTTTTTTTATGTTTGTTACCTCAGAACTCTGTCGTTTACGAACCGATTTGGAAAATTATTTTTTTAATTGAAAGGATATGCTTCCAGATTGGTCCCATTTTTTTCAAAATCAAGTTCTGATGATGGGAACCATGAGTAACTGAGGGAACTCCTTAAATATTATAGGCATACATATAGCGTTTTTGGTATTTTTAGAAACTAGTCAAACATTTTCATTCAGAAAGTATCATTTGGTGAAGTGGATCTGATGAAGAAGGCCATAGATGGCCACCGGAACTCTGTAATAAAATTAACAATTCATCTTATCCTAGCCGTGCCTACTAAACGTAGAACTACCGAATTTGGACTCGATGGATAGTTCTCGACGAGTAGTTGCTAGAAAAATGGAGATCAGGGTCTGATGGTGGAGCAGGAAGGTTGTCACGGGATCTCTGCATCAATAAACGTAGATCCGCCGAGTTTGGGCTCGTTGGGTAGCTCTCGATGAGTAGTTGCTAGAAAAATGGTGATCAGCGTCTGATGATGGAGCAAGAAGGTCGTCACGGGATCTCGGCACCAATAAACATAGACCCACAGAGTTTGGGTTCGTTGGGTAGCTCTCGACGAGTAGTTGCTAGAATAATGGTGATCAAGGTCTGATAATGGAGCAGGAAGGTCGTCACGGTATCTCGGCACCAACAAACGTAGACCTACCGAATTTGGACTCGTTGGATAGGTCTCGACGAGTAGTTGCTAGAAAAATAGAGATCAGGGTCTGATGATGGAGCAGGAAGGTCGTCACGGGATCACTGCACCAATAGATAGATAGATAGATAGAGAACTCTTTATTGCACACCAAGAAGTACAGAAAACAAAGAAGTACAAAGAAAATATACAATGGTATACATTGGGCGGTCTTATCGCAAGTTGCGATTTCTTCCAGACAACCTTAATAAACGTAGATCTGCCGAGTTTGGGCTCGTAGGGTAGCTTTCGATGAGTAGTGGCTAGAAAAATGGTGATCAGGGTCTGACGATGGAGCAAGAAGGTGGATACGGGTTCTCGGCACAAATAAATATAGACCCACCGAGCTTGCAGTCCATGGTTCTCTCTCAGAACTACGAGTATAACACCTAGATATCTTCGGTTTATGGCAATTGGTTAGTTTTATTAAAATATTGTCACATGTACATTTTTTTAAATTTTTGCTTAAGCTTATATTTTAGTGATGGTCCATAGTTGTGTTATGTAGTTGGCTGTTTTTAAAATAAATATTAAACTGGCTGTTTGTCAGAATAAAATATAAGTTGTTAAAACTTAACCTAATAATACACCAATGGAACCACTAAAAAGAATAAAATAAAAATAATTTTTACAAAAAAAAGAACCGCCTTCAAAATGCAACTAAAAAGCCTGAAATAATTTCTAAGAATTAGTGGTTTTTAACCGACTTCAAAAAAGGAGGAGGTTCTCAATTCGTCTGTATATATATATTTTTTTTTATGTATGTTCGCGCATAACTCTGGCAATTATTAACCGATTTGAAAAAATCTTTCTTCCATCCATTCTTCAATCCATTGATTGGGTCCCATAAAAAAATTATTGCTTAGTAATAAGTAGTTCCTAAAAAAACAAGAATGGTGACTGCGCACTGAGAGTTGCAAGAAAGCCTATATAGATGACGTTTTAGTCGCTCGGACTCGCTCGGTCGGACAAAAATGGTCATAACTCTGGCAAATATTTACCAATTTCAATGATTCTTTTTTTATTCGAAAGAAGAAACCACTGTATTGAATCTGTATGAATTTTATTACAACCGGATAAGAACTTCCTGGAGGACCATGAACGATGTGGAGGAATTTATCTGGTAAAAACCATAAAACTGATGTTCTCCATTACATTGCTCTGACAATTATGAACCGATTTCGATGATTCTTTTTTTATTCGAGAGAGTAAACTACTATGATGTTTCCATGCAAATTTCATTACGACCGGATATTATTTTCTGAAGAAACATGAATTATGTAAAACTATGTAGACGATAATGTGATCATAACCTACCTAGATAATTTTACGGTTTTCGATGGTTCAATCTTTATATATGAAAATATCACTAAAAAGGTTAAAATAAAATCTTTTTAAAAAAAAATTTAACCGACTTCAATATCACTGAAAAGTATAAAATAATTTAAATATTATTGAAGTTGGTGCCAAATATACACAACAGGTACTGTCACGTGGTGAATTTTCAAATTTCATTGTAATTAATTAATAAAGAAAATAAATATATTTGTAAGTGAATGACCATTACTTGATGCGTGAATGGGAACATTAATTTCACTGTGTTTAAATACTCTTTGGGTTCAGTGTTGTCAGGTTTTTCTGACAGCCGATGTTAGTACTATTTATTTAGAAGTTGGTTATGTTTCCAACATTTAAAAACTAAGATATGAGTTAAACAGAACGTGTAGTTTAACATACAATGTTTAATTGTAAGTTATATTACTCTCCAGAGTAATATTTAATCACTAGTTTGTGAGAAAGTGACATAAACAGTGTAATTTATTCGATTCCGTGTGGAATTTGAAGGATAGTCCTGGCAACCCCATTAGCTGGTTTAGCCGGATACGAAATACTTCTGGAGGAAAGTTCTTGGCAATGGAGGCTTTGACCTAGGAAGGTCACCTCCGTAGTACCTTTTATAATATATAAGTTCTTCGTTCACAATAATTGGTAAGCATTATTGTGATGTCTTGTAGCATATTGTTGTAATGGTGAATAGTTGATACTTATTCGCTAAACTCATTTACAGGTATCCACATTATTATTTTTTTAAAAGAAGCACATGGCTTCTTGAATCGTTGGTTGTGGGGGGACCACAGTGGCTGATGTAGAACAGCAGCCATCTGGTATGTATTCTTTATAATTCACAAGGAGTATGTCTTTTTACTTCCAGTTTGTACAGATAATTAATTTGAGGTTATTTGTTTCAGTGGAATGGGATTCAATTTGATTTTAAGATTTTAAGAATTTATTAATTCAAAAAGTGATGTAAGTCTTTATTGGACTACATCCCATCAGCACCCCGTAGAGGATATTCACCCTCTGTGTTTGATGTTCTTCACACCGGAATGAATCCGGCTTCTGCATGTGAATGCTGAGGTACGCTGGAAGATGGCCTTTGGACACAAGACAGCAGCTTATCTTTGAAGGAAGGTTCAATTAAATAATATCAAGGTACTGAAATTATATTTCTATCTTTTCACCATATAAACTTGTAAAGTTTCTTTTATCTGACATGGCATGATTGGTGGTACAACCGTTATATGTTATTGTGCATATATAAATTAAATTAAGTTTCTTAGGAAGTGTTGTCTTTATAAACTTTACTCGACATACAACAACACCTGTATGTATATAAGCGTTCTTAGGTTGCAAGGTTAGTTGCTAGGTAGGATAATTAAGGAGTACATTTTAGAACCCACTAGCCCTATATATTACAAATGGCGCCCACTCATTAATAAAGGTTTACAAATGGTGTCCACTTGTTAATAAAGGGTTACAAATGGCATCCACTTGTGAATAAAATCTCCTTAATTATTCATTTTTAGTTTTGTACCACCGCCGTTTATTTTGTTAGTGCCAAAGTAGTAGTACCTCGCATTGTGCATTTATGTATTAGTGTATTAATACATAGTAATTTTTATTTTGTTTGTTTAAGCGATACTGGTAAATAAGTCATTAACTATTAATTTATTTAACAAGTGTTAATTAATATTCAATAGATAGTATTATACCTTATTATTTTACAATAAGGGTTAATAAGCAATCTTATTTTTATTTAATATAGAAATATTGTAAATTGTACCACCTTGTTGCCGCTGGTTTTTCATTTTGAAAGTATTTTTTTAATAACTTTCACTTTAACATTTTAGTTTTTTTTGTGACAATTTTTTTTAATTTTCAATTAATATGGAGTATAGAAAAATACAATTTCATTCTTTATTAAAAGACGAATTGACGTACGAAGTTACTATTCGTTCAGAGACACCTTCAACAACAGTAGTAGGTCTTCGTAAACAGTTAAGATTACTTACTAAAGAGTGCTCATCGGATGAAATTTTAGAAACCGATTTTTCAGCAGAAGAGGAATTAAAGGTAATTTCAGATAAATATCAGCAGCTGCTCAACATTATTCAAAAACTTGAGTCGCAGAAAGATAGATATAACCTTAGTCGTGCTCATGCCTTAGGGTATCATTTATATCATCGTGTACGTCGTGTCACGTCTGATGTTCCAGAAATCATGAAGAAAAAGGTAGATCTTTTCAAAAATATTGATAACAGCTGTTCATTGTTGGAAAAATCCATCGGGGTTTCAGAACCGTCATCGGTAGATGTTGTAGATGTAGTTCCGGATGTGCAGTGTTCCGGTGATAGGAATGTGGCGAAATGGGACGTTAAATTTAATGGTATTACTGATCCTCGTTCATTTTTAGAAACAGTTGACGAACTCAAGTGTGCATTTAGTGTCTCGGACAAAAATCTTTTTAATTCTGCAGCTCAATTGTTTTGTGACCAAGCTTTGTTATGGTTTAGGGGTATTCGAAAACAGGTGTCATCATGGAGTGAATTACGTAATTTACTGCTGGAAGAGTTTGATCCGGTAGATTATGATTATCGACTATTAGGCGAATTCGTAATAGAACTCAAGGTGCAGATGAACCGGTACATATTTATTTTTCGATCATGTTTTGTTTATTCAGTAGACTGAAAAACCCTTTACCAGAAGAAACCAAATTGGAAATTTTGCTTCATAACATTAGGCCATATTTTACTCAACAACTAGCTTTATATGATTTTACAACAATAACAGAATTAAAAAATAAATGTAAAAAAATTAGAAGCAGCCCGACAACGTTCGGAATTTTTTATAGAACCAGGTAAAAATGGCATCAGCAAATTAAGTGCCGAGTTTGCATATAAAAATAAAATTGGGAAAACAGTTTCTCAAGTGTCACACACAAAAACAAACTTTAATAAGTCACAAATACCAGCAAAACAAAATTATAATTTTAATAATAATAATAAGTATAATACACAAAATAATAAAAATCAAAGACTTGTTTGCTTTAAATGCGGTAAGGGTACGAGACATTCCTTTGTTAATTGTAAAAAGTCAACACAAGGTATTAAATGTTTTAAATGCGGAGAGTTAGGTTTCACAATTAGAACTTGTCCTAATTGTAATAAAATAGTTTCTAATAATAATAATGTTTCTATTCCAAAAAACTAAATAGTTTGGACCGCGGTTTATTTAATGATAATAATAATAAACCTTGTTCAGAGTCAATTAAAAAATTTTGCAATTATAATTCTTTAGCCACGGTCCTGTTTAAACCTGAGAAAAATGATATTAGGCCTTTTCTTAAAATAAACGTAAATGATTTAGAAATTATGGATTATTAGACTCTGGAGCTTCTGTTTCTATTTTGGGAAATAATTCACACCAAAATTTTATAAATTTAGGCTTTCAATTTAATGAAGGTTCAGACAAATCTTGTTCAGTTGCTAACGGTGTAATGTTAGAAACAATTGGTTTTTTATACCTTCCGTTAACTTTTAATAATCAAACCAGAGTAATTAAATTTTATGTAATACCTAGTGTCGTATCGCCTGTTATATTAGGCATAGACTTTTGGAATGCTTTTAAATTAGCACCAGAAATTTTTGAAAATATAGATTATAGATGTCCACCCGATTCGTTTATAAACACTTGTAATGCTTTTAATAAACTTAATTATCTTCAATCATATGACACACTATCTCCTTCACAGAAAGAGTTAGCTGATGCAATGGTTAAGAATTTTTATAACATTAGTTCTGAGAGGATAGGTTTAGGTAGAACAACCCTTATGGAGCATGTAATTAACACAGGCGATTCCCTTCAAATTAAGGCGAAACAGTATCCACTCTCACCAGAGAAGCGTGCTGCGCTTAGTGATGAGTTAGATAAAATGCTGAAAATGGATGTGGTGACACCTAGTGAAAGTCCATGGAACAATCCTGTGCTTTTAGTACAGAAACCAAATGGTGATTGGAGGTTTTGTTTAGACTGTAGAAAGTTAAACGCTGTCACCAAGGGAGACTCTTATTCTATTCCTTATATCCCACAGATTTTAGATAGCTTAAAAGAAGCTAAGTTTTTGACCAGTATCGACTTAAGTTCTTCATTTTGGCAAACACCATTGAATATAGATTCACAGGAGAAGACAACTTTCACTGTTCCAGGTCGCGGATCATTTAAATTTAAGGTAATGCCGTTTGGTTTATGTGGAGCACCAGCCAGACAACAACGTCTGATGGATATGCTTTTTCCACATAACTTTTGTAGCGACGTTTTGGATGGGAAAGTCTTTGTTTATATTGATGACATTATAATTTGTGCCAGTTCATTTGAATCACACTTATTATTGCTTAATAGAGTGCTTGAGAAATTAAAATTTGCTAAATTGTCAATTAATTATGAGAAATCCAAATTTTTTAGAAAGTCACTTAAATATTTAGGACACGTAGTAGATGAATACGGTCTTAGAATGGATCCAGAAAAGGTAGCCGCAATTTTGACTTTTCCTACACCTTCTTCTGTAAAAGAGGTGAAAATGTTTTTAGGTACTTGTTCATGGTATCGTCGCTTTATTCGAAATTTTTCGACTATCGCTGCGCCACTTAATAAGCTGACCAGCAGAGGTAAAAATGCACCAGAATTTAGAACCAGAACTTAGTTGGAATGAGGAGGCAGAAGAAGCATTCAAAACATTAAAAAATGCTTTGATCTCAGCCCCAATCCTAGCTGTTCCGGATTTTGAAAAACCGTTTTTAGTACACTGCGATGCTTCAGCATATGGTCTAGGTGGAATGCTCAGTCAGAATATAGATGGCCACGAACATCCTATAGCTTATGTAAGTCGTTCGCTGTCAAAGGCTGAACGAAACTATAGTGCTACAGAAAGAGAGGCACTCGCTGTCATCTATGCTGTAGAGAAATTTCAGGCATACTTAGGATCTCGTCCTTTTAAAGTAGTTACAGATCATGCATCGTTAAGATGGTTCATAAATTTAGAAAACCCTTCAGGCAGATTAGCTCGTTGGGGATGTAGACTTTCACAATTTAATTTCGAAATTGAGCACCGAAAAGGCACCGATAATGTAGTTCCTGATGCATTATCCAGGTTAATGAAAGTAGAAACTATTAACACAGACACAGATATTGTGAGTGACGAATGGTATGATCGAATTTTTAACGGTTGCAAAACACATCCTACTAATTATCCAAATTTTAGTGTTAAAGATAATAAATTATATCGTTTTAGTAAAAGTAAATATAACTTAACTAGTGAATTTGATTGGAAAGAAGTAGTTCGGAAAAATTTAAGACAAGAAATTATTAAATTAAATCATTGTGAACCAACAGCAGCTCACCTAGGAGTATATAAAAGTCACAGGCGAGTCTGTCTGTCATATTTTTGGCCTGGTATGTATAAAGACATACAGGAATTTATTAAAAATTGTGATGTGTGTTCAGCCTATAAACATTCAACAAAACCTACACCTGGTTTAATGGGTAAACCTAAGGTTTGTTCTAGACCTTTCCAGGTTGTTTCAATAGATTTGGTCGGTCCTCTACCTCGTTCACGTTCTGGTTTCACTTTTCTTTTAGTAGTGACTTGTTGTTTTTCCAAGTTCACATTGTTATTTCCCTTGCGTCGAGCAACAAGCGCTTTAGTGGCTAAGCACTTTGAAAATTCAGTCATATTGGCTCACGGTGTCCCAGAAACTGTAATTGCAGATAATGGAGTGCAATTCACAGGATCTGAATTCCGTCAGTTGATAAAACGTTATAACATCCCTAATCTCCACTATTGCCCTCTGTACACGCCGCAGGTAAATTTGGTTGAACGTTACAATAAAACGGTTATGACCGCTGTAGCATCTTATGTACAAGATAATCATCGTACATGGGATGAACAACTCCTTAGAATACAATTTGCTATAAATAGTGCAGTCAATGAGTCGACAGGGTTTTCACCTTTCTTCTTAGTACATGCTAGAGAGCCCATAATAAATGGTAACTTTTATAAGGATCCGGAAAAAGATTATGAGGTGTGTGTACCTAGGGAAAACTATGCAGGTGAATTTGGTTGTTTGAAGTCGATTTTTGAGTACGTTAGAGTTCAACTTCTTAAGGCACATGCTGCAAACTCTACACATTATAATCTGCGTAGGAGAGAAGCAAAGTATTCTGTTGGAGATGTTGTTTGGAAACGTTGTTACACGCATAGTGATGCGAGTAAATTTAAAATGGCGAAACTTTCGCCCAAATATGAAAAATGTCGAATTCGTAAGGTTTTATCACCTTTGGTATACGAATTGGAACGGTTAGACGGCCACCCGTTGGGTTCTTGGCACGTCAAGGATTTCAAGAAATAAATAGATATTAAGTACAGTTTATTTGGTGTTAATTGGGTTTACTAACCAATATAACACTTAAAGTTAAAAGGTTTTGTCAAACAGCAGAGTCTGTATTGACAATTTTCTGTAAGTAGAAGAATGTATGCGGGATATGATAGGAGTTATGTTAGAAGATTGTATAAGGTATGTTTGGTATAAAAACTGTCTTGAATTACATATTATTTTATTTCTTAGAATTCTTTTATTTTTAAGGAAACCAATTTTGTGATCGAACATTGCAAAAATAGTTTTAAGTGTTGCAATGAAAATTTACATGAAGATTACTACTTTTATTTGTTTTTTATATACTATAGAGTATACATAGTAGATTACTACTTTTTAATAGTATTGTTTAATACTTTTTTATTTAGTACACCTGGTACATAAGGTACTCTAACTGAGTACACTATGAAACCATAGGTTGGTTTTGTTGGTTTGGGTTTCATCCTCTTACCATTGTTTTGGTCTTGTTACCATTGTTTGGCCTTGTGCTATTTTGTTGGCTTGGTTGTTTTGTATAAGAACACATATCTTGTGATCTTATTATTGCCCCGGACTGAAGGGCTATTATTAATTATTTGTTAGGAAAACAACTGTCCTGGGTGTTTTGGGTTTTTGTTAGGTATGGAGATTACTGAAGGCTGGATAGCATTTTTTTGTTTTTTTGGGTTTTGGTTCTTTTTATTTTATTGTTCCAGAAAATGGATATTGTTTTTTTCCTTATTATTTTCTCCAAGGTTCTCGAAGAGGCGTTTGTTTATTTTCATTTTTTTATCTTTTTTTTCTTTTTCAGTACCAGTAGGTACAGGAAAACTTTAGTACTTATAAAGTACATTTTTTTACTTGTTAGTCACAGGTAAAAGTTAAACAGTATTCAGTTATTGATTAGTAAATTGTTTACTAATTAGGATTTTGTTTTGGTTTTGGTTGATGGAATGCAATTTCAGTTGGACTTGGTTAGTAGAAAGGTCGCTGAGGGCAGCGACTTCTCTTAGGTGAGGGGGTATTGTCACGTGGTGAATTTTCAAATTTCATTGTAATTAATTAATAAAGAAAATAAATATATTTGTAAGTGAATGACCATTACTTGATGCGTGAATGGGAACATTAATTTCACTGTGTTTAAATACTCTTTGGGTTCAGTGTTGTCAGGTTTTTCTGACAGCCGATGTTAGTACTATTTATTTAGAAGTTGGTTATGTTTCCAACATTTAAAAACTAAGATATGAGTTAAACAGAACGTGTAGTTTAACATACAATGTTTAATTGTAAGTTATATTACTCTCCAGAGTAATATTTAATCACTAGTTTGTGAGAAAGTGACATAAACAGTGTAATTTATTCGATTCCGTGTGGAATTTGAAGGATAGTCCTGGCAACCCCATTAGCTGGTTTAGCCGGATACGAAATACTTCTGGAGGAAAGTTCTTGGCAATGGAGGCTTTGACCTAGGAAGATCACCTCCGTAGTACCTTTTATAATATATAAGTTCTTCGTTCACAATAATTGGTAAGCATTATTGTGATGTCTTGTAGCATATTGTTGTAATGGTGAATAGTTGATACTTATTCGCTAAACTCATTTACAGGTATCCACATTATTATTTTTTTAAAAGAAGCACATGGCTTCTTGAATCGTTGGTTGTGGGGGGACCACAGTGGCTGATGTAGAACAGCAGCCATCTGGTATGTATTCTTTATAATTCACAAGGAGTATGTCTTTTTACTTCCAGTTTGTACAGATAATTAATTTGAGGTTATTTGTTTCAGTGGAATGGGATTCAATTTGATTTTAAGATTTTAAGAATTTATTAATTCAAAAAGTGATGTAAGTCTTTATTGGACTACATCCCATCAGCACCCCGTAGAGGATATTCACCCTCTGTGTTTGATGTTCTTCACACCGGAATGAATCCGGCTTCTGCATGTGAATGCTGAGGTACGCTGGAAGATGGCCTTTGGACACAAGACAGCAGCTTATCTTTGAAGGAAGGTTCAATTAAATAATATCAAGGTACTGAAATTATATTTCTATCTTTTCACCATATAAACTTGTAAAGTTTCTTTTATCTGACATGGCATGATTGGTGGTACAACCGTTATATGTTATTGTGCATATATAAATTAAATTAAGTTTCTTAGGAAGTGTTGTCTTTATAAACTTTACTCGACATACAACAACACCTGTATGTATATAAGCGTTCTTAGGTTGCAAGGTTAGTTGCTAGGTAGGATAATTAAGGAGTACATTTTAGAACCCACTAGCCCTATATATTACAAATGGCGCCCACTCATTAATAAAGGTTTACAAATGGTGTCCACTTGTTAATAAAGGGTTACAAATGGCATCCACTTGTGAATAAAATCTCCTTAATTATTCATTTTTAGTTTTGTACCACCGCCGTTTATTTTGTTAGTGCCAAAGTAGTAGTACCTCGCATTGTGCATTTATGTATTAGTGTATTAATACATAGTAATTTTTATTTTGTTTGTTTAAGCGATACTGGTAAATAAGTCATTAACTATTAATTTATTTAACAAGTGTTAATTAATATTCAATAGATAGTATTATACCTTATTATTTTACAATAAGGGTTAATAAGCAATCTTATTTTTATTTAATATAGAAATATTGTAAATTGTACCACCTTGTTGCCGCTGGTTTTTCATTTTGAAAGTATTTTTTTAATAACTTTCACTTTAACATTTTAGTTTTTTTTGTGACAATTTTTTTTAATTTTCAATTAATATGGAGTATAGAAAAATACAATTTCATTCTTTATTAAAAGACGAATTGACGTACGAAGTTACTATTCGTTCAGAGACACCTTCAACAACAGTAGTAGGTCTTCGTAAACAGTTAAGATTACTTACTAAAGAGTGCTCATCGGATGAAATTTTAGAAACCGATTTTTCAGCAGAAGAGGAATTAAAGGTAATTTCAGATAAATATCAGCAGCTGCTCAACATTATTCAAAAACTTGAGTCGCAGAAAGATAGATATAACCTTAGTCGTGCTCATGCCTTAGGGTATCATTTATATCATCGTGTACGTCGTGTCACGTCTGATGTTCCAGAAATCATGAAGAAAAAGGTAGATCTTTTCAAAAATATTGATAACAGCTGTTCATTGTTGGAAAAATCCATCGGGGTTTCAGAACCGTCATCGGTAGATGTTGTAGATGTAGTTCCGGATGTGCAGTGTTCCGGTGATAGGAATGTGGCGAAATGGGACGTTAAATTTAATGGTATTACTGATCCTCGTTCATTTTTAGAAACAGTTGACGAACTCAAGTGTGCATTTAGTGTCTCAGACAAAAATCTTTTTAATTCTGCAGCTCAATTGTTTTGTGACCAAGCTTTGTTATGGTTTAGGGGTATTCGAAAACAGGTGTCATCATGGAGTGAATTACGTAATTTACTGCTGGAAGAGTTTGATCCGGTAGATTATGATTATCGACTATTAGGCGAAATTCGTAATAGAACTCAAGGTGCAGATGAACCGGTACATATTTATTTTTCGATCATGTTTTGTTTATTCAGTAGACTGAAAAACCCTTTACCAGAAGAAACCAAATTGGAAATTTTGCTTCATAACATTAGGCCATATTTTACTCAACAACTAGCTTTATATGATTTTACAACAATAACAGAATTAAAAAATAAATGTAAAAAAATTAGAAGCAGCCCGACAAAGTTCGGAATTTTTTATAGAACCAGGTAAAAATGGTATCAGCAAATTAAGTGCCGAGTTTGCATATAAAAATAAAATTGGGAAAACAGTTTCTCAAGTGTCACACACAAAAACAAACTTTAATAAGTCACAAATACCAGCAAATACCGGAATGAATCCGGCTTCTGCATGTGAATGCTGAGGTACGCTGGAAGATGGCCTTTGGACACAAGACAGCAGCTTATCTTTGAAGGAAGGTTCAATTAAATAATATCAAGGTACTGAAATTATATTTCTATCTTTTCACCATATAAACTTGTAAAGTTTCTTTTATCTGACATGGCATGATTGGTGGTACAACCGTTATATGTTATTGTGCATATATAAATTAAATTA
Source organism: Furcula furcula (assembly GCA_911728495.1). Lineage (NCBI taxonomy): Eukaryota > Metazoa > Arthropoda > Insecta > Lepidoptera > Notodontidae > Furcula > Furcula furcula. The sequence goes on along the minus strand of OU452254.1, from coordinate 1,846,929 downwards.
AGTTTCTTAGGAAGTGTTGTCTTTATAAACTTTACTCGACATACAACAACACCTGTATGTATATAAGCGTTCTTAGGTTGCAAGGTTAGTTGCTAGGTAGGATAATTAAGGAGTACATTTTAGAACCTACCAGCCCCTCTGGTTGAGCTAGCAAATAGTTATTTATATCTGATGAGAATAAATAATTTTCAATAAATACCTGTAACTAACATATTCACTGCATTTTTATTTTCAACCACCTAGAACCTAATAGAGGAGAACATCTTCCCTTTGTAATCCTGGGGGACACCCAGGCAGGTGAAACCCAGGCTTACAGTACGCTAACACCAACTTCTTTAATATTTAAATTATTTTATACTTTTCAGTGATATTGAAGTCGGTTCAATTTTTTTTTAAAAAGATTTTATTACATCTACATTGTTGGATTTGGACTACAACGTCGCCGCTATCGAAGTCGGCGCCTAACGTCTAGCAAATACTTACAAGGGCAGTAGGTACCTAACTGCTTTCCAGTTTGGCGCCGTCTTTGATAGTAATATGTATTTATATTATGTTGTAGTCCAAATCCAACAATGTAGATGTAAAAACCACTAATTCTTAGAAATTATTTCAGGCTTTTTAGTTGCATTTTGACGGCGGTTCTTTTTTTTGTAAAAATTATTTTTATCTTCTTCGATCATAGAAGAAAATTTATACTGTTACTAATATTGGCTATAATCAATCCAACTAAGCTCAATGCGAGTCGAATTGCTTTACCTAGTACAAGATTTACGTGACTTATCAGCAGTAATTATTATTTAGTGTGTTTTTAATTATCGCCGCCTGACTACCATCGGTCTATCGATACTTTCGATTGAAAGAAAGACCGACACGTTTAGGTCCCAGGCGTAGGACCAATGACAGGGCAAACTTTGCTGGTTGCAAAGATTGTCCTGTGTTGGTCCTGAGAGTTAGTGTTGACTACAATTACCTACTTACCTACCATCCTAGTATCAGAGTCTTCTGCCATAAGGATTATTGTGTAAACATTATTTATTTATTTATTTAGACTTAAGTACAAACACAAAATACAGAACACATAAAAAGGAAACAGAAACATTGTACATATAGGCGGCATTATCGCTAATAAGCGATTTCTTCCAGGCAGCCCATAGGATAAGAAGAAGGAAATATAAATGTAGGTAATATCCTATAATAATACTAAGTATAGGTATATAAGTCCAATATAAAAATAATATACTAAGATATAATCCGTAAGAATAGATTGATTGCAATGTCTAGTATTCGCGTAAATAAAAGACAACAATGATATACTTATTGGAATTATCCGAAATAAGAGAGTGTAGACTCTGACCCACAAAATAATCAGATAGGAACCTAGTGGAATGGGAAGGGATGTTAAGACGTAGAGTATCAGAAGAACGGAGATCACGGGCTTGAGTAGAGACAACGAAGGAAAACCTTTCTTTAAACATTGTGTTCCAATTAGGTAGAAACTCAAGATGATCAGGAACAATTGTCTCTGGTTACAACACACAGTTCAATGCAACTGTCTGTGAAGGTGTCTGTAAATATAAAGGATTAATTACATAAATAAAAACTGTTAATGAATCTGTGACCTGTTTCTTTTATATAGCAAGCGATTATCCGCTACGCCTCGGAGGCTACGGTGTTTTTTTTATTAAAATAACGCAAGACGACCGTGGTGTGATTACGTAAAGGTAAAATATGGGGAAGGAGTTCCTGTATTAGCAATTGAGAGACGACCTTCTGTATGAGAGTGATCGCATTCCCTTCTTTGTGTTTTCATCCGATAGTGCTATACTAACTACTTTACTAAAGCTTACCATCACGTCGTATTGCGGTCTTATATTTAGTATAATTTTAGATAAATCAAAGACCAGCATCTTCCAAAAAATCACAATGTGCCTATTATGAATTTGAGACAATTTATATCATCACTAAACATGAAAATTCTTCAATTTTATTTACCTTTACGTGGTACCCGGTAGTATATCGGTATCCTTGGATCGCATTGTTAATTTAATATTACAACAGATACGTAATGTTGAAAGGTATTCGTAGTGACTATAGTATCAAGTAAGGAATAAATGTCAGAAAAAAAACGATAAGGCATTGCTCCCATACTAAAACGAGTTATGATAAACATTTGCCTAAAACGTGGAAATAAATTACTCGTATGTTAATCGGCCATAGCAGTAATTATAGTAACTTTGATGCGTCTTCAAGGTAAAATAGTGCTCGAAAGGTCATTTCACAAGGAACTGTTTTTGGTCCTATATTATAGTATCTATTGAACGTCTATAAAGAGACAATTAATAAAAACTCAAGTCTTAATCCTTCGTGAGGTGCTCTCTAAGTCTTAATAAAGTCGGGCTCCTCTTATAATTTGCACTCTTAGACAGTTTTAAATTTTTCTTGAATTTAACAGCTATGCTCATATCACATATATTATTTAGATGTTGTGAAGAGCAAGCCAATCTAATAACACTGTTTTATTTACTACGCATATAATTATTACCAGTATCATAAAATACTTGTGTATCAAAGGTAACTCAGAGCAACATGGTATCAGCACCAGGAGTAGCACGGGGAACTGATGGCAGCCTCCATAACAACCGGCCGGCACTACTGTCAATCAACTCCAACAAAGAGGAGAAGATCTATACGTATGGAGAAGCTATTGACTTGGCTGGTAAGGTAACCAGTTTTCACTAGATCAAAACAGATATGGTTACGCATCTTTCGTAAACTATGTTGAATATCTTCAAGTAAATAAAATGTAAGTAACTTGCTTAAACATTTCTAAAATATTGTCAACAGTTAAATTAAATTCGTCCTTATCAACTCCAGTGAGATGAACCACCGGTTTTTGTTAACCACTTTCATCGTCACTGCTATAATATACCATGTGCGAATGACAACGACGACTATAAATGAGAAACTAATATCAATTTTAAAACCATAAAATAAATCGTTATATTAGCAATTAAAAAAATGTTTTTAAAGTAAATTTAAAAAAATACTCACCAAAATAGAATACTATTTGTAGATATTGGGTCACCAATCTCTGGTAGGTACTGCACGGCGTTAAGTCATGTTATTTTTGACACCTTTTGACGCCAAGATTGCCAAATAAAAATAATTACATTGAACTAAAACATCTGCTGGGCTAAAACATCTAATTTCGCGTAATTAAGTAATTCTTTCAGGGGGAATATTGAAATAAGCCTAAAAATTTTGTGTGTGTTACCAGGTAATGGCTGTTACAACATCGGTCTTCTCGTTACCCTGAGCATTGCGACCTTGTCGATGGGTATAGACATGTTCGGGTTCTCCGTGGTGGTGAGCGGGTGCACCTGCGACTTCGACCTGGATATCAGCCAGACCAGTATATTGCTCTCTATGCCTTTTGTCGGTAAGTGGTATCTCTGAAATATAATGTCCTCCTGACCCATACGACGGCAGTTAATCAAGATTCTTATAGTGCACAAGTGCTTGATTCACACCCTCTTCCTTAACGCCCACAATCCTATGAGGTGGAAGACCGACAGTTTCGGTGACCTCTCCTTCTCCAACGCATGAACAATCTTTTAAGGAAGGAACAAGAACACAATATGTGGAAAGGTAGTGGGTCGCTTTTCTAGGTGGTAGATATCTTGTATGATATTCTGCTACCAAGCAATATGTATGCATTGCTGTATTCCGCTTTGAAGAGCACAGTAGCTGGTGTAATTACCAGGCTTATGGGACTTCATTACTCAAGTAGCGAGTGTTATGAAATTATTTAAGACTTTCCCTCGAATTTTAGTTTGTAGAACAAGTGACTTCCCCAACAAAATTTCAGTAAAAAGTCGAAGGATATGTACAGTTTTAGTTTAAATGTGCTAATAATAAGATATTGTACCTACACACTTTAACACACCTCCACTGGCCTCTCCGGAGAATATTATAGAAACATATCTAACAGGGCATTTTTTATTGAAGTTTATTAGCATTCAAACCTGCCCAGAGAACTGATAGCAAATAAGTCTAAAAGTGTATTAGCAATGCTAATGTTCGCACAATTAATAAAATATAATTGCATATAGTTGTTCGCGTCGCAGGCAACCGGTGGATGCAAATAGCAAATTGTCGTTCATTGTGGCGGTCTAAGGGGGAGGCCTATGTTCAGCAGTGGACGTCTTCCGGCTGGTGATGATGATGATGAATTGCATATAGTTCTCTAGAAGTTTATCGAAGCCAGAAAGCTATGTTTTATTAACATAGGTACCTAATTACATATTTATATGTATGACTTATTTTTCGTCCAATATTTTGACAGATTCCTAAATTCAGTAATTTGTTTTAAAAGATTCATCTCATGTTTTTGTTAAATGAAATACAACAAAGTATTCAGATACGTTATTGAATGTTTGTTGAATGCGGTAACAGCTCAGTGGGCGAGCGCTTGCCTTGGAAACAAGGTGCGCAGGTTCGAACCCCGGCTCGCACCTCTGATTTCTTTAATTAATCATGCGCGAACCGTCTTTGTGCGATTGTTACTAGCTTTCGTTGAAGGAAAACATCGTGAGGAAATCTGCATATCTGAGAAAGCCTAACTAGCTTTCGAATGACGTATGAAGTCTACCAACCCGCACTTGGCCAGCGTGGTGGACTACGGCCTAAGCCCTCTCATCTTCAGGGGAGGCCCGTGCCCAGCAAGGGGACATAAACAAGGGCTGATATTATTATTGAATGTTTTACAACACAAACTAACTAATTTGGCCCGGTTTCCAAAGCTGTTCTTATGATTTACATCATTCTTAACCATTCAATTTCAGAATAATATATTGAATGGTTAAGGCGATTGATACAAGAAGGTGCTGGTGGTTTACCAGCACTTTGCTTATTATATTTGTGTGTTTATTTTCAAGGCCCTATAATGATGGCATACCCGTGGTAGGTACATATCGGATACACGCGGTCGACGGAAGAGCCTGCTAGTTGCCATGTGGGTCAGCTTCATCGTATCCACGATCAGTGCTTTCTCCCCCAACTGGGTCGTGTTAGCTGTTCTCAAGTTCATCAGCACCAGTTTGTAAGTATCATCATAAATTAAACCGGTCTAAATTATTCATACTAACCACCTTTTGGGGCAGAAAAGAATAAAGTTTCTGCTATTCCACTACCTATTTATTTCTCAAACTGGTTACACATTAGTATTGGGCACCGTTAGAGTCCTAATCGTCTTCTTCTTCAAATTAAAAGCTATGCTTTCGTAAAACAATTGCCTTTTTAATGCATTTTTTGCTTTATCCTAATAAGTATCCTAATAAGACACTTTTAAAACCTTTTCTGCTCTTGGTCTTCCTCTGCCCCTTTTGCCTTCTAACATTGTTTTAAAGAAGGTATTGTGTTGTATGTATCTAGAGGCAATCATCTTTCTTCTCCTATTTTCAATGATTCTTAAAATCTGTCTTTCTTCGTTTACCATTTCTAAAACTTCTGCATTCGTCTCATTTTTTTCCAACTTATTTCTTTCGGTAATTTTACCGGCTACAGTGCCCTTCACACCGGAACACGTAAAACGTAACCTAGTACTTAATATGCTTGTGTAGTAAAGCACCCTGACTGTTTACCAATACAACGAAAGTACCTTATGTCAGAATTATCACTGGCCGGGCAGCAAAAAAGCCCACACCAACTCCTGATAGCGTTGGTAACCCCTGTCACTGCGGTAACATGAGCCATTGAAAGCTGCTGTTATTTGGCTACATACTTTTGGAAGGAATGAACAACCTGTCTGAGGAAGTATCCCCAATAATTCCTAGTCAGACTCACGTCAACTGTCATTTTTCTTAAACTACCGAGAACTAGATCAGATAAAAATGCATTTAAGACAGCCAAAACAATAGATATTATAATATCCTTATTAGGTGTGCGTGGCAACACTGGGCTCTGCTTCAGCGTATTGTTGCACCAGTAGTTATAATATTTTGTTATATGGTAATTGTTGTAATTTAAATAATTTAATTAACCAAAATGGCGGCGATGTGGTTCGCCACCCATCATGTCTCGTTTCTCATGAAGGCGAAAAGCGGCCCTTGGGCTCTGCCTACCCCTACGGGAAAAAGGCGTGATTTTATGTATATACTCGTATGTATGTATGTAATTGTTGTTGGTTGTACATTTGTCTATACATTGCATGCATATTGTGTACTGATATTTTAATGTATAACTGTTTGTTTTCCCCAATAAAATAAAATTAAAAAATAAAATAATTGCCAAACCCCAAGCCCAAGTCGCCTGCCAAGCGTAGGGATTATAGCAACCTCACCCTTCTAAGGGGGAGGCCTTTAGTTCAGCAGTATGATGAACTGCCAAACTGGGGTTAGAGTTTACACAATCAGTGTAGCGCTGGTTCTGGCAGAAAAGATATTATAAACTGGTTATTAGTGAAGAAAATACAGTTCTTCTTCCAATACATGTGGCTTGAGTGATAAAAGGAACCCTTAATTGCCTACACCTTGAGATAAAATCACATACTCGTAGTATAGATAGAGCTACAATTAAACTAGAAATCCTAAAAGTCCTAAAAGTTAATTCTACTTATAGATCTCAAAACTAATGAAGTCACTATAATTATAGTTGCAGTTGTGCTCAGTCAACGTCATACACGCTCCTGGGGGAGTCTTGTGCGGAAAGAGCCCGGGATGCTTACATGCTCATCATGACTAGTGTCTTGGACTTCAGCCTGGCTGCATATGTTGGTAAGTTGAGATTTCCATATTATCGTATAGAAAGATATACCCAGTTTTTCTTTACAAAGGTCACTAAGTCCATTTTCCTTGTTTCGACATAATGGTAATTTGAAGTGAAAAAAAATAAATATTTAAAACAAATGGCTAAACAGTAAAATTAGGAAATAACTGAGACAGTGAACTTAGCGTCATTATATTCGAGAATGAGTTAGACCAACAAATAGAGAAAAACACGGGGAATGTTTTAAGCTGATAAAGTCAATTTCGATTAAGGTGGATTTAGTGACTTTAAGAGCTCAGCCATCTTGAAAAGAATAAATAAATTAACACGGTTGAATATAACATAGTTTTGATGTTTAATTATTATAGTAATGTCATCCCTAACAAATACGTCACATCGGCCGATTTCTCACAAGATCAGTCATCTATGCGGGGTATATTATAGTGCACAAGGGCTTGCGTAACCTATGCCTTTACTCTCACAATCTATTCACATGCCCATACGATGCATGATTGGCTTACATTTTTCTAGTCAGTAAGGACCAACTACTCAAAGTTGTTGCACCCCGCGGGAATCGAATCCGGTTTGCAAAGCGGGTGGGTGGTTTCCTGCTATGCTACGAAGGCTACGTAACTGTAGTAAAATAGGCAATACGCGATCGATAGATTTGAATTTCTAAAAAGTTGGCGAATTGCGATGTAACTGTGGCAAAAATAAAAAAGTAGGCATGGTGCGATCTAATGTATGGTGGTTTTAAAAAGTTGGCATTGTGCTATCGATTACATTAAAATACTAAAAAGTTACCAAAGTGCGAAAGTAGGCAGCGCGCGACGAAACCCTTTCACCACATAGGGGTGTGTATGCGCAGTGCGTCTCGACGTCCGATGATAGAAGGGGGATGGTTGAATCAAGTCATGCAATTCCTGTTATCATTGCGTGCAAGCCTGTTTGGGACAATCAGGGTATGTGGAATTCGTACCCGCTAAAATCGTCGCGGCTGTTGCATCGACACACAAAAGCAGAAACTAGAACTGCACTTGATGCTCCTCAGTCCCTAGGGAACCTGTCACGGAGGCCCCGATAACGGGGGGTCACAACTACTACAGTTTGAGCAGCAGTTGTACATTTGTGCTATGACTTAACTCTCTTACTGCCGCACTGACAAACGTCAATTTCGTGTTAAATATCATTTAGGTAAGCGTTTTTTAAATGTGATCTCAGAGCCGTATGTATAGCTTATGTTCTATTATTAAGTACTACCATTAACAACCACTAATTGACGACTGTGTGTGCGGCCGTTAAAAGAATAATGATGAATAATCATTTTCCTTTATATTCCAGTGGCGGCGGCGGTGTCGTTCTTGTTACCGCCGGACAAACCGAAGAATTGATTATAGTATTTAATTATAATGATAATAAAGCCTATTTCTATTTATATACTTTTAAAAATACCATATTGTTTTATTTACCTCCGCTATACAGAAAACTCACTCACCTTCGTTTTGCCGGTGATATAAAGACCTCGGCTTAGCGACCTTAGTAGAGCGATTCCCAGCAGGTGGGTCTTAAAATGAAAATGGAGTAGACAAAGATCATGTCTAATGTCCATGTTACACCCGTACCAGTATAGTTGTTGGGAACGATACACTTGACTTTGTTGACCACTACGTTCACCTAGGACAAACTATCCAGTTAGCTCAGTCCGACAAAGAGGTCGCCCGAAGAATCCAACACGGATGGGCAGCTTTCGGGGAAACTACGCGATATCTTCTCGTCCCAAACACCGCAGCACACTGCCTGGAAGACGATGGTTTTTAACCAGTGTGTGTTGCCAGTAATGACATAATATGGTACTGAGACGTGGTTCTTAAAATAACTTTTAGTGAAGCTCAGTCACACAACGAGCTATGGAGAGAGTAAAGCTCGGAGATTCTTTGCGCGATAAAATCCGGGGTGAGGAGATTCACCGAAGAACTAACGTAGTCGCCGAAGAACGACATAGTCAACGACATAGCTCGCAAGATCAGCCATCTACGTGGAAGATATTATATAGTACAAGTGCTTGCGTAGACACAAGTGCACTCTCTCTTCCTTTACCTATCACAATCCGATTGGACAGCAGACCGACACAACCGGAGGAGAGGTCAGGCATAGGATCGACTTTTTACATGTCCATACGACGCGGAACTTAAGCTGGTTCATCAGCTTAGGTTCCAGACAATCCGGTGGTCGGCCCGCATTATCCTAAACAGTAAGGAACACATATACAAGTGTTGGGAGTCCATGGGATTTAAACCCACAACTTGCAAACGGTTTCCAGCAGTGCCAAGGAGCGACATGAGGCGCAAGAGGAATTTGGCTTAGAACATCCATTTATGTCTAATGTCGACAAGATCAGACTCAAATACAAGGCTTTTGAGTCGCATCACAAGGTTTTTCATTACAATAAACGAATGATAAAGCCATACGATACTCAGCGTCAATTGTAGTCAGCCTATTTTACACTACGCTACATGAGAATGCAGTTGTTTAAATATTCATATTTTAGATACGCACGCTGATACGATAATACGATATAAATACTCCAATATCAAAACTAATGTAATCAGTCAATAGCTTAGTGGTTTTTTGAGTTACGAATAGCGAAATCCTGCCACAATGAATTGACCAAGAAGCCTAAAACGAATAGCCAATTAGATACTTTTGACTCGCTATCGTCAAACGCGTCCAAAATTGTCATTCTAACACACCAATACAGGAAATCGAGTTGCTGTATCCCACAAAGGACACCAATCGCTCGTTTGCACAGTGCAGTACAATTGTAACGATTTCTTTAAATTTTGCTTGTGTCTTCTACTGACAGCTTTTAGTTTCCGGTTACCTACAGCAAACACTTTTTAATCGGAGTCGAGAATGTCTCAAGTGGAAGCAACAGGGGCCTTACCATGATCTCTTATAGCAGGGCAGTTTAACACGAAAAGTGTCCTGTGTGCTTACCATGAGCGCACTAATTAGCAGGCCACACAGCTATTACGTCACGCAAACAGGTGAGTGGTCACGTGACAATAATATTGTCACACTAATTAGTGCGCTCATGGTACACATTTGTAAGACAGGTCACATTTCATGTTACACTGCCCTGCTATAATAGTTCATGGTAAGGTCCCTGGACACAAAGAGTGGCTGATTTCATGTTGATTACATGAAATTAAAATATTCACTGGTGGCTCGTGTGCCACACAAGACACAAAAATGTCTACGTTTGCGAAGAGCCTTAATTTTTGTAGTTTCCAATTACATGTACTTCTACAATATAAGATACCGCATATCGTGTACCTGTAATGGGGACTAATTACATTAACTAATTTTTTAGGGTTCCATACCTAAAAGGTAAAAAAGGAACCCTTATGGTCTGATTTCGTCTGTCTGTCTGTCACACCTACATATATATTTCCGGAACCATTAATGCTATTGATTTGAAACTTGGAACAGTTTTAGATCTTACTTACCCAACCTCATCTCAAATGAAAATAATATTTTGTTATTTAACTTTTTTAATAATGGAGGTCAAAGTAGGACATAAAAAAAAAAAAAATTACTAGTGTGGCTGCGCCGAAGATACGGCATAGCATACTTGAGGTTTGGCCGGCGTGGGCGGCAGAGTGCTTGCTGCGCGCCGCGGTTGGGGCCGACCTGTCGTTGCCCGCCGTGATCCAATTCATGGTGGGCAGCGAGAGGTGGGCGTGTGAGAGTGGTCGGTGGTGGTCTCCTTCTGCGAGTGCGTAATGTCGCAGAAGGAGGCAGCGGAGCGGGCCAGGGAGAGCGATCCCCTCGCTGACCCGCGACGCAGCAGGAGGCCCGGGCGCAGAAGGCGGGACAACGCCGACCTGCTACCCCCGTAGCGACGCGGGTATCCATGTGGAAGTCATCAAAACTTCAAAGTGAGACTACTACGAGTATGTCGATGGGGGTATCATATAAGAGGGCTTAATTTGTACACCTCAAAACAGGTTTTTATTGTGGCTTCTGATAATCAAAAATGTCAAAAAAATACCGTTTCCCGTTCCCTGTACCGTACCCTTTATCTCCGAAGTGTGTGGAGGGAAAAATCTGAAATAATTATGGATAATGATGTATATCTATATTTTACAGGAAAAATAAAATGATCGTTCTAAGTAGTACAGTTTTTTAATTATCCAAAAAAAACTCGACAAATGGACTTAGTTTTTGTTTTTCTATCTGACGATTACGTGAATAGTAAAATAAAATTTTTATAAAAACAAAAAAAACCGACTTCAATAGACACCACACTAAAAAGTGAAAAATAACTTCAATATTATTGAAGTTGGTGCTGGTCAGTTGATTCTGGTGTTGGGGTAAGTATCGTGTTTATTTTAGCACCAACTTCAAGAATATTGAAGTTATTTTTCACTTTTTAGTGTGGTGTCTATTGAAGTCGGTTTATTTTTTTTTATAAAAATTTTATTTTATTCTTTTTAGTCATATTCTCTTGAAAAGTCTTTATTCAACTATATACCGATTTGGATATAAAGCTTTAATACCAACAGGTATAAATTTATTTTAATTAAAATCTCCCAACCCAACCACAGATCTAAAATTCGGTGGGTCCTACATTTCATGGTACAGAGTTCCTGTTAACATCATACTGTTTGCTCCCATCACCAGACTCTGAACATCATTTTTCTAGCAGATACTCGTCGAGACCTACACAACGAGCCCAAACTCAGTGGGTCTACGTTTATTGGTGCAGAAATCCTGTGACCACCTTCCTGCTCCATCATCAGACCCTGGTGATGGTTACCATTTTCTTAGTACCAGTTTTTTAGTATCAACGGATTTACATATGTTCTAAATTTCAGATCTTTCGGAGTAATAGAAGTAATTAAAAATGTCCATTGTATACGAAATATCCCTATCTCGACTTGGAAAAGAGCTGATGGTTTTCAAAGCTAAACCGATTTTCAAGAAACATCGCTAAGAACCATCTCCAATAAACCAGCATACGCCAATCTGTCCACTCGTTTGAGCGCTGAGATGCCACAGACAGTTATCAGACAGACAGACACGACCCCCCCCCCCCCCCCCAAACTAATAACACCTCGTTTTTGGTCGGGGGTCAAAAAGAAACCATCGAATTCGGTACGATGATCTGGATGGCGTATGACCATTTTGTAGACGAAGACATCATCTATTTTATGGTTTCTCCCAGTTATATCTCCTTCTCATCACTCATGTTCTTCGAAAAAGTTCTTATCCGGTCTTGATGAAATTCATACCGAACCATCCTTATGGTTCATGCTTTCGAATAAAAAAAGAATCACTGAAATTGGTAAATATTTGTATGAGTTATAACCATTATTGATTAGAACATCATCTATTTTTAGGCGTTTTACCAGATAATTCTAACATTCCATTCATGTTTTCTCAGGAACTACTGGTTCATAAGGAATAAAAATTTTATGGGACCAACTTGATGGAATGTCCATTAGGTACAAAAAAGAATCATCCAAATCGGTACATATTTGGCGGAATTATGAGTGAACATACATTAAAAAAAAAAAAAAAAAAAAAAATACATACACGATGAATTGAGAACCTCCTCCTTTTTTGAAGTCGGTTAATGAATACGTGCAAAGATGGTATGGAACCCACGGTACGCGAGTCCGACTCGCACTTGACCGGTATTTTTTTTCCAAACTACCACTCTTCTGCAGACTACTTCTACATGTACGTATATAAAGTGCTTTTAATTAATTATTAAAACTGGCTTGACTAGTTCTTGAACGTATCGTATATTAGGTACAGTTAATTAATATTCTATTTTAATTCAGATAAAAAACAGTGTGATATTTTGTGGGCCAAGGTGTCTATACTAATCCCATAATATTTTAAGTAAGTATGTACCTACAATATAAAAACTCTGTAATAGTCTAAAGGGATATTAGCACCTTGAGTTTGCCCTCAAAATATTTAAGACATGATATTTTTTTATTTATTTAATTATTTATCAAGATAAAGACGGATAGAACGGACGAAGCAGCGGTAATATTGAGCGGTAAAATTAAGACACATTCCATTGAAATAATGTATGTAGCTTGCACATATGTAGTTTACATGCCGATCCGACGCATGAATCACCTTACTTTTAGAACATCTGGTGATCGGTCTTTTTTTTGTGATCGACCTGTAACATCCTAATCAGTAAAGAACAATGAAACAGAGTGGTTACTTCCAGCATGGTATGACACCGCGACCAGCAGTTTGCAAAGCAAGCAACCACTCCACCGGTCTCTATACTACACGATAACGATTGAAAACAAGAGTTTTTTACAAGCTTTTTTTTATATTACGACAAGATGTGAAATCAATTAAGTATTGTCAAACTCGTCTATTTATTTAAGTTATTATCTTATAGTTCCGTGTGTTTAGTTAAGCAATAATTTATTATGCAGACCTTTTCAAATTCGGCATACCATTACCACAATATAGTGGTGATATTTTGATGGCTGCTGCTCGAGTCAACTCGTGTGCGGGTGCTGCTTGGGGGGACTGGTCCGACCACTATCCCTTTGGCATTTTAGTTTGTTGTATTTTCGTAGTATTTTTTATTTTATTTGATCTTTTGAACGGCAGGACACACTGTCGCTGGTGCTGATCTAATTGTAACAAGACAAATATGTTTAAAAAAAAAATGTGAAAAAATGACAAGCCCGCTGAGTTTGTTGCCGGATCTTCTCAGTTGAGGCCGCGTTGTGATCCAGTGGTAGCTTTTAAAAAATTGACCGTTCAAAAGTGCTAGCTAGCGTTAAGCCTATTTGAAATAAAAAAATTGAATATTGAATTTTATTTTTATTTTTTTTATAAACAAATAAGTATATTGATTTTGTATGAATTCGGCTCCGAATTATCAGTCATATTGCACTTTATTAACCGACTTATAAAAATCTGTGATTCGTAATTCATGGCATTCATGGCTAAGCAGTTTAGTCGCTACATTAACATCACTTCACTCCATTTATAGGTTAAAGTATACATATCAGTAGTAGGTATATCTGATGAAGGTTTATTTTATATCAATATGTGTTGGGAAACCTTCCTCCCCACCGCGTTTTGGGTCGGAAAGGGTTCACCCAACGTCTCCGCAGGCGCTGGTTCAGGGCGTTCCAATCTTTCTCCTGCCTTGTAAAAGTCGCCCTGTCATGTGTAATGATGAGAGAAACTATAATAACATAAACTTATGCCCTAAACTTACCCCAAGAATATTGTCTCGTCCTTTTCACATATATACAACACAAAAATAATAATTTGTTCAACTAAATTATAACGGCGACCGCACAGCCATCTTTTCTTCTTCCTTCTTTTTTCTTTTCTTCTTTTAAACGGCATCCGAATGACACATTAAAACCAAAAACCCTTGTCGAAAAGAGGATATATATTTATATTATGGTGTGTGTTGTGCATGAAAGTGTAAATGTAATCGTAAACTAAACATCCCCCCGCCCGAGAAAGGCTGTTAGAGCCCTTATCAATGAGATACAAAGGCAGATCAAAACAAAAAAAAATATTAATAAACATGTACTGCAACAACCGCCCAACTACAGTACCCGCAAACCTAATAAAATAATTAACCGAGGGGAAGCCTACACACCTTAACAACTGGACGCATCATTGTGCCTGTTGAGGTCCTGAGCTGCACAACACGCACAACTCCATCCTTTCCTGGGAACAAACCGCAAATTCTACCTCGCCTCCACTTCAAGCTTGGTAGATTATCATCTTTGATGAGAACAAGATCACCTACTTTTGGGGGATCTGTCAGCGACGTCCATTTATGTCGCATTTGTAGAGAATGAAGGTATTTGTTACTCCATTCTCGCCAAAACCGCTGAGACAAAGCCTTAACGAGTTTAAACCGATTTAATCTCGAAACAGGTACGTCTTCTAAATTATATTCAGGGACCGAAAATAGAGATCTACCTATTAGAAAATGAGCAGGTGTTAATACCTCAAAATCTTGAGGATCTTGAGTTATTGGACATAACGGACGACAATTAAGAACCGCTTCCACTCTTGTGACCACCGTTATCCATTCGTCAAGCGTTAACACCTGGTCGCCTATGACTCTCCGCAATAAAGTCTTAGCCGACTTAACCGTAGCCTCAAATAAACCGCCAAAATGAGGCGCCGATGGAGCATTAAAGCACCAAGTAATATTTTCTTTAGCGGCTTTACCACTAAGCTCCGCTTGTGCTTCTTGAGAAGCTAGAAACTTTTGCACATCGTTTAAGTGTCTATTCGTACCAATGTAATTGGTTCCACAATCAGACCGGATCACACTCGGAAGACCGCGACGAGATGTGAATCTGGTCAAAGCTGCAAGAAAACTATCCGTTGACAGATCGGTAACACACTCTAAATGAACGCACTTAGACGATGAACAAATAAATACGCAAAGGTATGACTTTAAAATCTTCGCATTCCGCACGCGAGAATGTTTAATAAAAAATGGCCCAGCAAAATCCGTTTGCACGGTGTGAAATACCCCGGTGGCATTCACCCTATCCCTAGGTAATGAAGCCATCATTGGTTCCGTGGGCTTAACTTTCGTACGAAAACAGACAATACATTTAAAAATACGACTACGTATTGCTTGCCGCGCCGAAATTATCCAAAACTGGTTTTGTAAAATGGCCTGTAGAGCCGGAGCGCCAACATGACAATGCGCTTTATGATAATGATCAATAACTAAAACCGTAAGTGGATGATCTTTCGGTAAAAGAATCGGATGTTTCCGATTAAATGACAAACTAGAATGTTCCAGACGGCCTCCAACACGTAACAACCCGTCATCACTAATAAAAGGCACAAGCCTGCGTAACCCAGTAGAACACAGCTTGCCTCGCTTAATATTATCTAAATCATTAGCAAATTCCGTAGCTTGCACTAATTTTATCAACCACTCTAATGCAGTTTGCCTTTCCTTTGCCGTTATAACCCCTGTACGTCGATGATTAATATTCCGACAGTTAAAATAAAACCGCAGACAATAAGCTGTGACCGTCAGCAACATTGTCAAACAACTAAAGCGAGTGAAGATGGGTACCGATTCCACTGTTCCCGCGTGAACTTTCTTCACTTCTGACTTTCGAATACCAGGTAAAGTATTTTCCGCCTTATCAATTATATTTTGTGGCCAAGTGTCCCCGTGCGCCTTCAGCCATTGTGGTCCCCACCACAAGGGGTGTGCAAGCAGATCTGAAGCTCTACAACCTCTACTTGCCACGTCCGCAGGATTCATCGCTGAAGGTAAGTACCGCCATATAATATTTAAACCGCTATTTACAATCTGCGAGACTCTATTACCCTCAAAAGTCTGCAATAAATGAGGAGACATCCGCAACCAAGAGAGAATGATGGTGCTATCTGACCAGCCTACCATCTCCTCGATGCTAACATCCGCGTGTATAGCATCTACAACATACTTCAGCAACCGCATTAATAAAGCTGCACCGCACAGCTCTAGTTTTGGAATTGTTAGTTTTGATTTCACCGGCGCTAGCCGCGATTTGGCCATCATCAAGGTGACCTTACCCTCTCCGTCACGCCCCACGGTTCTCAGATAAACCGCTGCACCATAGCCAAGCTCAGATGCGTCTGAGAATCCGTGCACCGTACACCGTTTTACATCTGTCAAAGCAAAGCGTTCCATTTGAATTTTCTCAATTAATGGCAGTTCCTGAATAATATCTCGCCATTCCGTGACCACCTCCGCAGAGGGTTTATCATCCCAAGCCAATTTTAACAGCCATAACCGCTGCATAAGAACTTTGCCTTGAAATATCACTGGTGTGATCCACCCTAACGGATCAAAGGTTTTGGCTAAATTGGAAAGAATTATCCGCTTAGTACATTCAAACTCGGGATTAAGGTTAATATGATAAGAAAATGAATCATTATTAGGGTCCCACTGAATGCCTAATATTTTGAAATAATTAGACCCATCCGCATTATTATTAAACACCCGAGGTTTTTCTAAATGCTCCGGTGATATGTCTTCCAAGATTTCGGCGCTATTGGAAATCCACTTACTTAACTCGAACCCACCAGAACGCAGTAAATCCACTAAATCCTGTTTTAACTTACTGGCATCTTCGGGCGAGTCCGCTCCGCCTAAAATATCATCCATGTAAACCGAAGAGCGCAGAAGTTTCGCAGCCGCAGGGTATCTGGCCTCTTCGTCATCCGCCAACTGCCTCAGCGTCCGAATCGCGAGGTACGGACTAGACTTCATTCCGTAAGTCACCGTCTTCAGTTGATACAGTTGAAGTGTTAGTTCAGGAGAATCTCTCCAGAAGATAAGCTGATAACTCCGATCTTCTTCCGCAATAACCACTTGACGAAACATCATCCGAATGTCCGTCGTAAATACATATTTCTGTAACCTAAATCTGCAGATGATTTCCATAATGTCCCTCTGCAGTTTAGGTCCCGCATGTAAACAATCATTTAAAGAGACTCCGGTGCTAGTAACCGCGCTAGCATCGAAAACAACACGAATTTTATCCGAATCCGCTTTAAAAATTCCATGATGAGGTATAACGTAACTCATCCCCATTTCATAGTCCTCTGCCTTTCCGCTGCAGAGCGACATATGACCGTTTTGTAAATATTCCCCCATAAAATTTACATATTTGTCTCTAAACACGGCATTTGACTGCAACCGCTTTTCCATGGCAAAGAACCGTCTTTTGGCTAATGACACAGTATCACCAAGCGCAGGTCTGTCCGCTAAAAAAGGCAACCTTACAACGAATCTTCCCGCAACATCCCGATGATGAGTATTCATAAATAAAGATTCGCATTCTAGATCCTTAGGGTCTCTAACCGCATCCGGTATGTCCTCGACCTCCCAAAACCGCTGAAGGATCTGGTCGGTGACAGTATGGCAAACAAATGTTTGAGATAAATAGGTTGCCTGAGGATAAGTATTCAATACCGCAAAAGTGACAGGCCCTGTTAATACGTAACCGAAGACCGTATTAATCGCTCTAGGTAAATGATCATTAACCTTTATGCAGCCACCATCCAGTAAAACATCTGTCATAAGATCCGCCCCAATCAAGATGTCTACGTCACGGCTTGAATAAAATAATTCGTCCCCGAGACATAAGCCGCGATAATATTCCGCAAGTTGAGGTGACAACGAAAAATTAGGTAAGTTATGGGATATTTTATTTAAAATTGTAGCCGTAGTAGTAAGAATAGGCTTTTCCGCATGCCTAGGAGCAATAGTAAGACAAACGTCACCCCGGCAACCGCTCACAGGGGCGCCGTTTAGTCCCGTTACTGTAACTACATTAGATCTATACCGCTTTAGACCTAGCTTAGTTGCGCAGGCTTCCGAAATAAAAGTACCCTGGCTACCGCCATCAAGCAAAGCACGCGCTTCTTGAAAATTACCGCAATCATCTAAAACGCGTACCATCGCTGTTGCCAGCAGTACTGTACGTTGGTAATTACATGGTGTCAACTTATTGAACGCCATGCCCGCAAAAGAAGAACCCGCAACTGTAGTTACGTTCGCTGGAGGGGCGCTCATCGGCGAAGGCACGACCGCTTGTACATTCCCCGCGAGAGCACTGCCATCCAACGGACTCTGCGGTATCACCGCTCTAGAATTGTAAACATTATCACTTGATTTCGGATGACGCTCCGACGCCGTCGCTGGAATGTCGAAGTGTAGCAATGTATGATGCTTAGGTGAATTACATTTATAGCAATTAGCCCTATAGGTACATTCCCTAACATTATGTTTATTAAGGCACTTAAAACAAAGACGATTAGCAATGATGTGACGTTTTCGCACCGCAGGCTTCATAGCCAAAAACTCATCACATTTTGCAATAAAGTGTGGGCCTTTTCCGCATACTATACATAAAACCGCCGAACTCTGAAAAGCCGCGTGAGCCCTAACCGCTGGGCTCGCCGCCGCACTGCTGCGTCTATTGGGTACAGCTGCGCTAGTTTGGGGATCCGCACTCGATTCTAAAATCCTAACTTCTGTTTCCAACAGTTTAATTAGGTCCGCAAAAGACGGTAGGTCCTTATCTACTAACTTGCTTTCAAAATGCTTACGCAACTGGATGTCTAATTTCTGAAAATTAATGTAAAATAAGAGGTAGGACCAAGATTCCACAGGAAAATCCAGCTTTTGCAAAGCTTTTGTACTTTCCAATAAAGTATTTAAAAATGATTTTAGTGCGTTCAGATTTTTTCCGTTAATCTGAGTTACACTTAACAAATTATGTAACCATTTATCCGCTAATAACCGCTTATTACTATACCGCGCCTTAAGTAAATCAATGGCAATCGAATAATTGTCATTTGTATAAGACAAGTGTTGGATAAGTGCTTTAGGTTCCCCAGACAAAGCACCCGCTAAATAAGTTAATTTTTCAGAATCCGTTATGAAACTATTACGATTTACAAGAGACTCAAACAATTCTATAAAGGACACAAACTCTTCCATTTTCCCCGAAAATGTGGGTAATGGTAAACTCGGTAGAGACGGCCGCATATTCGATCTGTTACTACAATGACTACCGCCTTCCGCATTATGCCCGCCAAGCATTTCCATATGTTTCCCTTTAATAAAATAATATTTTCTATTATACTCATCAAAAGACGACTCAAGTGTTCCCAACTCACTCTCTTCCGCCTTAAGAGTGATTTCAAAATAAGTTTCTTTAAACTCCGCAAAAACCGCATTAAGATCCGCAAAACGCACCAGAAACTCATTTTTCTGACCCGCAGAAAATGATTCCGACTGTGCTAAATCGTAAAGAAAGTCGATATTTTGAGCCGCAATCTTATATTTCATCTGTGCTAATGCTTGACTTCGAGTCATGATGAAAAGATTATAATATAATACCGCGTATATAGCACAGAACCCCGAAAGGCACAATAATTTGTGAAATATAATTATGGCGATAGTAAATCAAATCGATTAAATAATATCTGAAAATAATGAGCAATTAACCTTACCACTTGGTTAATATACACCGCAATCCGCAATAAAATAATTACAAAATTTTCAGAATCGAACTGGTTATTACAGTTACATGTCCTATTACCGCTAAACACGTAACGTAAGAACTTACCAAGAGGACCGCCGCGACCCCTATGGTAGAAAATAAACAATAACACAAATCCCGCAAAAAATTATAATTAAATAGGTTCAATCTTGATACCTACAAACTCCGCTAGATGCCGCAATTCAATTTTAAAATGTAATTGTATGGGAAAAGTGTTATGTATGAATAATATGGGAGGGCTAAAATATTTACTAATAACGTGTGCCTAGCACTAAAATAAACAATACCGCAAAACCTGTGTTTAGTTGTTAAGAAGTAGTTCATATAAAAATGTTAGTGGGCAGATTCCGCCATTACCGCACAAACATTTTATATGCCGCAAAATACCGCAGTGTTTCTCTGTAGACAGGATTACTTTTACAAAGCAGAAAATCGAGCAAAATCCCGCTCGAAGGGTCAAAAAAATGTTGGGAAACCTTCCTCCCCACCGCGTTTTGGGTCGGAAAGGGTTCACCCAACGTCTCCGCAGGCGCTGGTTCAGGGCGTTCCAATCTTTCTCCTGCCTTGTAAAAGTCGCCCTGTCATGTGTAATGATGAGAGAAACTATAATAACATAAACTTATGCCCTAAACTTACCCCAAGAATATTGTCTCGTCCTTTTCACATATATACAACACAAAAATAATAATTTGTTCAACTAAATTATAACGGCGACCGCACAGCCATCTTTTCTTCTTCCTTCTTTTTTCTTTTCTTCTTTTAAACGGCATCCGAATGACACATTAAAACCAAAAACCCTTGTCAAAAAGAGGATATATATTTATATTATGGTGTGTGTTGTGCATGAAAGTGTAAATGTAATCGTAAACTAAACAATATGTTTTATCAATACGTTTTCTGGGTTTGCTCATATATGAGTAGGTACTCGTATATTGATTCAGTGCTGGTACTAATACTAATAGGTATACCCTATTTTTCTTCAGGATTCATCGACATAAGATATTATACCTATCGATGTTAAGATTGGATACGACATATTGGAACGCTGCCGTCAGCCATCACTCCTGTATTCATATATACATTTTATAGCTACGATTTTGATCTTGTAAAGAAAATCAGGGTATAGGTACACATTTGAGGTCAGTCATCGACGACTCGAAATTCTAGGACGTAACTCGGGTCTAGTTTATTGTAATATTACTTATTATGGTCAAAAGCGACCGTGGATGTGTATTGTATCCGGAGTGAATATCATGGCTGCTAGTGGATTTAAATAACTAATTTAAATCCTTATCATCACAGTTATCTACTCTGCCGCCATAAAACAAAAGGACGTATCTACCTAAAGTTCAAAACGGAGAAATAAAATGATAAGTATTTTTGAAAGTAAAAAATTCGCTGTGCTCAAGAAAATAATAAAAATAATACTTTTTCCGTGAAAAAGTATGGATTAAAGTTTGGTCTATTGAATTAAAGATGAAAATATTATTAAAATAAATTTTATATATTAAATAAATTACATTTTCTCTTTTTTCTTAGTAAAAAAAAAACAAGAAAATACATAATACTGCAATGAAAAGACGTTTCTGGCTAGATACTTCCTTTCAACTTAGTAATTTATGAAACGTCTTTTTTACTTAGCGATAATGGGTTACTAGATTGTCGTTACCTAAATAAAATAGACGTATTTAGCCATTTACTGCTTTTCAACTTAGTGATTTTTACTTAAAGTCGGTGAACTTACAATAATACATGTAGAAACAAGTTGCATAATTAACTGTCAGATACTTAACTGTATAAACATAAAATAAAAATGAAGTATAAAATATTTCATGTAGCTTTTGATGGTACTCTCTCATACCACCAACAAACGTGAAATGTTAAGGTTTTGGGCGGAAAATTATAATAAACTTCTTAATATAAATCGCTTAGCTGATTACAACTGCTCATTGAACAAATATCTGAATTTCCTATAGGTAGATATAGCTCTAGACAAACCAATTTCTTTCAGCGAAATTACTGCCGCCATTCAGTTACAATGGAACAATAAGTCAGTTGGGGTTGACCAGGTTTAAACTTTCTAAGCAAATGTGGGATGTTGAACTAGTTCCCAAAGACTTTACAGTGTTAAAAATCTTTGCACTGTATAAAAATAAAGGCCCTCACTTCTCACGGCTTCCGGAAAAACCTTGGCCAGAGTACTCCCCAGCCGTCTCATAAATGAAAATTTTCTTCCCCAAACTCAATTTGGTTTTCGTCTACATAGAGGCAATATTTCGATAGGTAGGGACAAGAGAAAAGCAGAGAACAACATCGAGCATTATTTCTTTGTTTTCTAGACCTCGAGAAGGCCTTTGATAGTGTGCC
This sequence comes from Furcula furcula, assembly GCA_911728495.1. NCBI lineage: Eukaryota > Metazoa > Arthropoda > Insecta > Lepidoptera > Notodontidae > Furcula > Furcula furcula. The sequence goes on along the minus strand of OU452254.1, from coordinate 1,824,682 downwards.
TCGTGTGATTTTTTGGATTCTGCTACTCAAACTTGTTTGTACAGAAAAGTTTGCACGTGCAAACTTTTCTTAGGTTCTGTTAGGACTGTTACATGATAACATGACATGTGTTTCTGTAAAGGGTGAGCGGACAGAATTCTTTCCCGTGAGTTGTGGAGTGAAGCAGGGTTTCGTTTTGGAACAAATGCTATTTGCAGTGTACTTTTTAGTGTTAGTGGCATTAAAAAACAGCCAACTATATACACATTTGATTTGATATCATACTAATGGGGAACTTCTTTATTTATCCTTGCTAAAAGCTCAAAGAATGGTCTCCCATGATATAATCACAGAGATTTTGTATGCTCTTCGACGGCCTTTGTTTTGTGGCGGAAACATTAGATAGATTTCATCTCCAGTACCTCCGTGAAATCATGAACTTTCATTGGTCTTATCGTGTGGGACACCAATGTTTTGCGTCGAGGTAAAGTTTATGGAATGAGGCGTATCTAATGAAACGCCAATTGCGCTGAAGTAGCCACGTAGTTAGGATGTTGAACGATAGAGTAGTAAAACGCATCTTTTATTCTGAACTAGAGAAAGGTAGCGGAAACAATGTGTCTAACTCCTGAGGTATAAAATATGGTCAGAAAAGACATGAAGGGATGTAGAGTAGATCACTATCGCTAGGAAAATTTGGCTAAGCAACGAGGTACATGAAGACAAAAAGTACATGGCCTCGTGCAGGTGTTCGAAGAGCAAAGGAGGCATGTATTGGATGCTAAGTGGGATGCGATTTAGACACCATCTATGGCCACCCTCCTTGATCCAATACAATTATGTAAATGGTACTCTTACGTCCACATTGCACTCGTATGTGCAGTACCAAAACAGGCTATAACATTCATGTTAGAGTACTTGAGAAGAGAAAGGTTATCCACACAGCATGTGTCGTTGCTCCTAGCTGGCACAACGACGCTGAACTTCCGTGGATACCCGTCAGCTAGAGTGCGTCGGAGAGCAACAGCATACACCGGACACAGGTTTTACAATTAATAAAAACAACACAAGCAATTGAAACTGACCACAAGAAATTGAGAAGCAGGAACATGAAATGAAAAAAAAAATAATGATTTCATCAGTTTGAAAAAATAGGCTAAAAGTGATCTTATAATTATCCTTAGTCTATTCATAAATACACTGTAGGTATACTATTACAACTAAATGCTATTATATCTAAATGCTGATTTCAAATAGTGTTTAAATATTATGCGATATGAAAAAAAAAGTAAAAAAAAGTGACGAAAAAGTTAAAATTTTATTGCGGCCGCCATCTTGGATTTGATAGCACCAGCGGCTTCAATACCCTCGAAAACCATGAAAACGATACCCATGACAAAATAGTTGATAACTTATTGTAGCCGCCATCTTGGATTTACAGTTTGGCAGCATTATCCGCTATAACACCCCGGAAAACCACGAAAACTACAACCATAACAAAATAGTTGATAATTATTGCAACCGCCATCTTTGATTTACTTTTGTGTTATTAAAAGCGCCGCCATTCTGGATTTACAAATAAGTTCACGAATTCATTATGATCGATCACACAGACCAGATATAATATAACGATACAATAATATAAGAATAACAATACACCTATCATTCTTACCTTTTAAAATCAGCAGGCAATTTAAAATATTCGTACGATAGCTTCGGTTTTGATGAATTGTTAAAAAGATCGCGGAGACTAACTTCGCGGCACGCACAACTGACGGCATCGCGACATTCGCTTAGAACTCTCGTCGACGCGCATGTTTGTGTGAGTGTGCCGTTTCGAGCGTTTGTAGGTAGCTTCCATACTGTATACATATTTATACTGTGACGGTTCTACTTAAATGCGTCTTTTCAACTTATTATTATGTCAGAAATGACTTTCTTATTTAGTGAACATTATGACTTGCAGCAGAAGCGTCCTAATTAATAGTGAGATTTACAGGGTTCTGGTGGTTAAAGCCAGAATAAAAAAATACTAGTAGATGCGTCATTTTTTTCTGATCCCGATGGCGTATTTAACTCAATTATGAAAAAAAAATCAGATACCTTTTCCTTATGACGGCAGTAACTATTTCAATGTTAATGTCGTTACAAATTGTATTTTTTTTGTAATTGCTAGGTGAAGATAAAAGCGAATGAATAGAAGTTACAGTCAGTCGCGTCGTGGCTTGGTGGCACAACAGGTTTAGAAAGTTAACGTATTTTTCGTATATTATGGTTCTTACCAGAATTTTTATTATTACTTCATTTGTTTTAGTAATGAATACTACTCCATTTCATGTCTAATGTTTGCAAGATATATAACTGTAGTTGTCCTGGTCTGGTATAAGTATACTGGGTAGTGGAAAACCAACATTCTGTAAGTACGAATATAATGTATTTCGTATAAGTACATAATTATATCTTTTTCTATTAGATCGATAGTAACAACTTTACAACGTACAACGTGTAAAATAACTTTACAAATAAATGATTATGATTACAATACTAGATTACCTGTGACGACTCAAAAAACGATCTCAAAAATAAGAGTTCTTATTTTTGTGACCGTTAAATTAAGAATCCTTATTTTTGTGACCGTTAAAATAGGAGTCCTTATTTTTGTGACCGTTAAAATAAGAATTCTTATTTTTGTGTTTGGAAGTGTAAGAACAAAATGAGATCGAAAATATAATAGCAGTCAGTTGTATGTACTCTCGCGGTCACAAGCGTTGTATCACCTTTAGGACGATAATAGGTCGCACGAGCCGGCCCAAAATACGTGCGGGCGGGGTAAGCGCACGTAACGTCCTTAGATCATATAAATAGTCTAAGGTAACGTCGTTCAAATGATTTTGATTGAAAACTGGTACAACGTTCGTATCCGCGATAGTACGTCAGTATATAAATAAAGGGTGTAAGCCCTGCGAGCTACCGGCCTATCAGTCTTCTCAAGTCTCTCGGCAAACTCTATGAGCGCTTGCTATTAGCGAGACTCAAAGACTTTGTCAGTTCTAATAATATCCTTATTGACGAGCAGTTTGGCTTTCGAACCAGACACTCTTGCGTCCACCAGGTGCACCGCCTCACGGAGCACATCCTGACCGGGCTCAACCAGCCCAAGCCCGTCTACACAGGCGCCCTATTCTTCGATGTTGCCAAGGCCTTCGACAAGGTCTGGCACAACGGCTTGATATACAAGCTCTTCCAGTTAGGAGTCCCCGATAGGCTCGTACTCATCATACGAGACTTTCTCTCGAATCGTACCTTTCGATACCGGGTCGAAGGTACGTTTTCTTCACCCCATCCTATACAGGCCGGAGTCCCTCAGGGCTCCGTGCTCTCTCCCCTCTTGTTCAGCCTGTTCACGAACGACATTCCTCGTTCGAGCAGAGTCCAACTCGCCCTTTACGCGGATGACACCGCTCTCTATTATTCCCATAGGAACATGTCCTATTTGACGCGTGCTCTTCAAGCCGCAGTCGACGCCCTGGGTCAATGGTTCCGTACGTGGCGCATAGAGGTGAACCCGGAGAAGAGTGCCGCGGTGGTCTTCTCCCGGGGACCCGCCAATATGTTCTCCGCGCGGAGCCTTCGGCCCAACAGACGACTAGTCCCAATATCCCTATTTAATCGCCCTATCCCTTGGACTAGGAAGGTTAAGTACCTCGGAGTCACCTTGGACTCCCGCATGACTTTCGGCCCGCACATTAGGTCCGTCCGCAATCGAGCGGCTTTCGTATTAGGTCGCCTGTATCCCCTTCTCTGCAAGCGGAGTAGGAGTAAAATGTCGCTTAGAAATAAGTTGACATTATACAAAGCTTGCATTCGCCCTATCATGACTTACGCGAGTGTAGTTTTCGCGCACGCCGCCCGCACCCGTATCGATAGCCTCCAGGTTATCCAGAATCGTTTCCTCCGTCGCGCCGTCGGTGCCCCGTGGTACATGCGGAACGTAGATCTGCATTCCGATTTCAAATTAGATCCCCTTCGTAAGTTCCTCAAAGAAGCGTCGAAACGCTACTTTGAATCCGCGTCCCGTCACGCGAACAGTTTAATCCGCGCCGCCGCCGATTACGCCGCTAGTCCTTCTGACTCGCGCCGCAGACCACGGCACGTACTGCTCGACCCTCCTGACCCCATGACGGTCCTATTGGACCGGGATGCGCCGACCCCTCCCCGACAACCGTATGCTACACTAGCTATCAGACACCGGTCTCGCCGGCGAGGCCGAAGGGTCGTACGTATGCGACCGCAACGACGTGCATCACCCCACTGAGTTTCTTGCCGGTTCTTCTCAGTGGGGGCGCGTTGTGAACCGGTGTTAAACTCAGCCCTCTCTTAAGCGACAGCCCAAGCCGAGGCCGTGCCTCCCTGAGGTGCCCTTGTGCTCGTCGCTACTTCTGCCGTAAAGGCTAGAGCGCTTCAAGCGCTCGCCTCCTATTGTCCGGTGAAGCTGCAATAGCCATCTGCGGTTAACAGCGTCTATCATTCCCAAAAAAAAAAAAAAAAAAACCACGTACCGAATTTTTTTGACTTATTCGTCATCTCGCGCGTGGGAAACTCGCGCGCGCGCGCGAGTTGGCACCCTCCAATTTTACCTACTTTTTTTGTCGTCAACTCGCTTGATCGTGAAAATCGACGTATTTTTGCACAGTCAGCTACAAAAACGTTTTAATAACTCTAATATAAAAAAACCCTGATCTGTGATTTCTAGAGTTCTCAGACTATGATCGATTTTATTAGTAAGTAAGTAATAATTAACCAAATGCTATACTTGTTGTTGATTACGTTTTATTATAATTAGATGATAATAACGTTTGTTGTCCGTGGTACCACCAGTGATTTTTTTGTCCGTGGTACCACTGGTGTACAACGGACAACTCCGTGGTACCACCAGAGATAAATAATATTCCATTATTTTCTTTATTTTGTAATAGTTTACTTAGTATTTGGTAGAAATTGGAGTAATAAAATCGACAAATTATTACCAGAAGTACTAGGTTAGCAGAAAATAGCAGGTGCATAATTTTGTGCCTTATCTTTTATGAGCATATGAATGTGGTTTTAAGCTAACATGTTTATACTAGAAGTACCAGGAAAGCATAGGACATAAGGAAGAGTCCTCAAGTCCACCTCCAATCCAATGTGATTTTTAACTACGTCCAGGATATACTGAGCATGTGGTACCTATTGAGTGAGTAGTAGTTAACATATTTATAGCAGAAGTACCAGGGAAGTACAAGATACAAGGATATCTCACCTCTTGATACATCCGTTCCCTCCCAGCCCTCACCTCTTGATTCGCGAAAGCAATAAACGTTTCTTCTTCTTCTTCTTCTTCTTCAATCAATACCAGTAAGCCAGACATACTCTGGATATCACAAGACGTGAGAACTCCTCCAAAAGTCTTTTTTTTTTTGACGCGGCGGAAAATTTCCAAAGATCTCCGGGAGCTGTGAGGCTCGACCGGGGTATGTGGGATTCATACCCACTAAAACCCCCGAGGCTGACGCATCGGCACATGAGAGAGGGGAACCCCAGGGCTCTCCGGTGGAATCTGCACCAGGGGCCCCTCAGTGCCTTGCCTTTGAGCCCGCCGCCGGGGGGCGCATTGTAGCCCCCCGGGAACCTGTCACGGTGCTCACGGGGACGGGGGTCGCAACCCCGCCGCCGTCCTCCTCGGAGTCGCCGCCGTACTCAATGGACGTTCAAAGGGCCCACACCCCGAACGTCCAGCGACTCCGAAGGGCCTCCATAAGTCCTATGCTAACCTGGTACTTAGCTCTAAACCACATGAGCGAATGTGGTTTAGAGCTAAGACATGGCACAAGATTGTGCACCAGTTTTATGCTACCCTAGTACTTCCAACCCAGATACCAATTAAAATCTGATTAATTTATTTCTGGTGGTACCACGGATTTGTCCGTGGTACCCCCAGTGGTACCACGGATAATTATTTTTGTCCGTGGTACCACTGGTGGTACTACTGGTGGTACCACGGACAACAAACGGATAATAAGGGACTTTGTTTCACTTACATTTTGTGTTATAATTTTTTTTTTGTTTTATTTGCTATTTTGATTCCGCTGACTTGAATAGTATTTATTGATTATTATTATAAAAATACGCGGTTTTAAATTTTTGTTCTATTTTTAATTTTATAATAAATATAGCTACTATTTCAAAATCATATTGTATAAATAAGTGTCTTAAACAGGTAGGTGCCTATATTAAATATATTAAAATTAAAACGTTTTCGTTGTTGACTGTACATAACGAGCATATGAGCATACGAGCGAGTTGACGACAAAAAAAGTAGGTAAAATCTGAAGGTGCCAACTCGCGCGCACGCGCGAGTTCCACGCGCGCGAGTTGACGAATAAGTCATTTTTTTTATAAGATGTCAAATAATTAACCATTAAACCAACAATAAGAAACCATTTATATGGACAATGACAAATGAACCGAACCTTTATCCACACTGTGTGGATTGCGCCCTAACATGTCCAGCGCGGGGCAAAGGATAGGCACTCACTCGCCCCTCACCCCGCTGCCTAGCTACAAAGAAAGTACATAGTCCGCCCATAGCCACGACGACGTGCGTAGCTGTGTAATTCGTTTTATTGTGAACTTCTTGTTACCTACTTGTAATTGTTCTCGCGCATTATAATATACACCTTTCAATTGTTTGTCGTGTACCCTATAATTAATAACCCTGAGAACCCACAAATCTCATGTTAAAATATTATGCAGAATAATATTTATTTCTCAAATTACATTGTTAATTTTCTAAAATAATAATAATTAATTGCCTATGTACTGTTTTAGTGCATCTATATCTATATCCATACTCTATACTTATTATAAAACAAAGTCGCTCTGCTGTCTGTCTGTCTCTATGTATGCTTAGATCTTTAAAACTACGCAACGGATTTTGATGCGGTTTTGCTTAATAGATAGAGTGATTCTAGAGGAAGGTTTTTAAGTATAAGACATGCATAAATAATAGAGAAACACTGATAATTTTAGAAGTTTCTAATGTGATGTCGTAAATAAACACATTTTTTTGCGCTTACATTGCTAACGCTGGCGGAATCCTACGAGATGTATCAAAATAATCTACTACAGTATTGTACACCTTAAAAAGGTCTACAAAAAAGTCCGCGATGGTATATGTTATCTCTTAGGGATAACCCACAAGAACCATTTTTTATCCTTTACTTTTTATGAGAAATATTTAACTATTAATAAATTGTTGTTAGTATGAATTTGTCCTTCCTTCAATAAAACTTAAATTTCACTAATATTTACACCAAAGATAAAAAAGTCTGGAAATAGATGGGTGTACTGATTTGTATGAAATTAAGGTGGAGCAAGATGTGAAGAAGCGAGAGGGGGAGGGGGTTCATCTCTGAACTCCTCTCGGGGACAACGGGTAAAGGAAGTGGGGGAGTGTGACGGGGACCGAAGCGGGAGGGGGAAAGAGAGGGGAGAGAGAGAGCATAGGATTAGATTTTTCTTATAAGAGAGAGAGATTTAGAGAGAAATAAATCAAGGGACGAGGGAGAAAAGGGGCGAAATGTAATAAAAGCGCGGGCGGAGCTGCGCGGGTCAGCTAGTACTTATTATAAAACAAAGTCGCTGTCTGTCTGTCCATATGTATGCTTAGATCTTTAAAACTACGCAACGGATTTTAATGCGGTTTTTCTTAATAGATAGAGTGATTCAAGAGGAAGCTTTACATGTATAATACATGTATAATATATTAGAGAAACACTGATAATTTTAGAGGTTTCTAACGTGATGTCGCAAATAAACACATTTTTTTGCGCTTACATTGCAAACGCTGGCTGAACCCTACAAGATAGATCAAAATAATGTACTACAATATTGTACACCTTAACAAGGTCTATAAAAAAGTCCGAGATGGTATATGTTTATCTTTTAGGGATAACCCACAATAAACATTTTTTGTCCTTTATTTTTTATGAGAAATAATTAACTATTAATAAATTGTTGTTAGCAGGAATTTGTCCCTTCTTCAATAAACTTCACTAATATTTACACCAATTAAAAAATATCTGTGAACGTTGTTCATACCACTAGGTTAAGGTTAAGCAACATAAGGCAAGGTCATTACATAGATGGGTGAACCGATTTGTATGAAATTTTGTGTGCATATTAGGTAGGTCTGAGAATAGGTCGTAAAGTATATTTCATGCCACTAGGTTAAGCAACGTTAGGCAAGGTCATTACATAGATGGGTGACGGCGGCGACTCATGGTGCCAGGTTTAAGGGGGCCAGAATGCGCACCGCGGGGTATTTGGTGCAGATCCCACTGGAGGGCGCAGGTCCCTCCTCTTATGTTTGACGGGCCCGTTGGTCTAGTGGTTAGACACCCTGTCCGCTAACCGATGGGTCGTGGGTTCGATTCCCACCAAGTGTCTGGGTGTTATTTATCCATTTAAGTATGTATTTACAAAAAAAATGTATATAAGTATTAGTATCAGTTGTCTGGGTTCCATAGTACAGGCTCTACCTAGTTTGGGATCAGATGACCGTGTGTGGATTGTCCCAAGATATTATTTATTTATTTATGTGGCGAAGCGACAGCTGCAGAGGTTTAAATGGGTAAGAACTCCAAATACCATGACTGACGAGGATATATTATAGAACGAGAGGAGGGTGCAAGAGAGGAGAGAGAGGGAGAGAGGATTCGAGGAGGGGGTGAATGGGTGAGGGATTGGGGGATTAAGATGGAGCAAGGGGGGAGTGACGGGGAGTGAGTGGGAGCAAGGTGGGAGAAGAGAAAGGGGGACAGGGTTCAGAGAGGGGACTATGGGGAGAGGAAGAGGGGGAGTGTGACGGGGACCGAAGAGGGAGGGGAAAGAGAGAGAGCAGAGAGAGATTTTTCTTATAAGAGAGAGATGGAGAGTGAAATAAATCGAGGGAGGAGGGAGAAAAGGGGAGCAAAATGTAATAAAAGCGCGGGTGGAGCTGCGCGGGTCAGCTAGTAAAGAATAAATAAATAAATAATAAAATAAATTTTCCACAAATAAGTAATTTATTGCTTTTAAATTAAAATTATGCTTTATTATTATACCAATAATGGTGTTATACTCATTTTTTAGAAATTGATGAAAAAGCCGATGAAAAATTTCAATACTAGAGTATTCAGAATCATGTACTGGATCCCTGGTACCTATCGGTTTTCGGTACGATGTCCCTTACACCCCGTATAAAAGAAAATGCATCTAAAAAAAAAAATATATACAGACGAATTGAGAACCTCCTTTTTGAAGTCGGTTAAAAATAACTTTAAATACTAAAAAATAAGGTTCAAAGCATTTGGAGATAATTTTAAATAATAAATAGAAATAACACACCTGTGACACAAAACAGCCCGTGGGGTGTCCGGGTAAGAATAGCACCCTCCCATCTCCTCCCGTTGGGTGTCCGCAAGAGGCGACTAAGGGAAAACAAGAAGACGGGCAGCAGCGTCTTTCTATTGGACTACCTACCACCTATACTGCGATCCCCAAGACGCCTACCAAGCGTGGGCATTACGGCAAACCCTTCCCTTCTAAGGGGGAGGCCTTTGTTCAGCCGTGGATGTCTAGTCTGCTGAGGATAATGACGATGATGGACAGTATTATACTAGACTGATAATAAAACCTAATTGTGTGTCTGTTTACGGTAAGTCAGAACAACATGGTATCAACACCAGGAATAGCACGAGGATCTGAAGGCGGCGTCAACAGTAACCTGCCTACAGTACTATCTATCAATTCCAACAAAGAAGAGAAGGTCTACACGTATGGAGAAGCTATTGACTTGGCTGGTAAACATTTTACGCCTCTTGATTTTATGCTTAAGTTTCGAAAAATGAATTCTCCCTTTGCTAATATTCATCACCTAAGACGAGTGTGTAAAGTCATGTTGAGGGGCTTATGCGATATAAAAATCCAAGTTAGATTACTAAAACTGATATTTTTTTTTTCCTATGAGTTCCTACATTATATGCTCTAACAGACAGACAGTAACGAAGGTTTGTAACAAACCCAAAATTAGGTAAAATATCGATAGTTATTTTGTACCACTTAGGTAGGTGGCAAACAAGCAGGTAGCAACACTAGAAGTATCACTATCGCATTGCCCCACCTACAGCTATTAGATATTAAGTCTCCTGTGTCCGGAAAATCAGCAGCTACACTGCCCTTCACACTGGAACATAGCAATGTTTACACACTGCTGCGTGGCGGCACAATATCCTTTGTATAAAATATGTTATGTTACCAGGTAATGGCTTTTACAACATCGGTCTACTCTTTACTCTAAGCATTGGCATCCTGTCGATGGGTATAGACATGTTCGGGTTCTCCGTGGTGGTGAGCGGGTGCACCTGCGACTTCGACCTGGACATCAGCCAGACCAGTATATTGCTCTCTATGCCTTTTATTGGTAAGCTCTATATCTTTAATATCTTATTTTGTAATGATTGATTTCAAGTTGTCTGCGATGGAAAAGATAGTTATCTGAGCGCTAGTGTATGAAAATTCATATGTTTGAAGGAGCATAACTATGGAGATATAATTTAACTATTTTAGTATTTACCAATGATAAAACCTTAAAGAAGTCATATCCCTACTAATGCACGCCAAAAAATTGTGACCCATGTTAATTGTAGGTAATAGAATATTTTTTCATCTACTTTTGTGCAGTACTTTGTGCATTTTCTAAATACGCATGACGGCATTTTACTTGATTTTCAAAGGCACACGTAACGTTCGTGACATTTTACCGACTTAATGCTAGTTCATACCAGTTGGGTGAATTTTGTGTCTTCACTTTCGTGCATTTATGGCATATCTATTGTATAAAATATCATTGATATTTACTAAAAGTATTTGGTCGTGTATATTGTTGTGGAAATAAAATAAATACTTACTTATCTATTTTATTGTCTCCAAGGTCCCATGTTGATGGCGTACCCATGGGGTTATTTATCAGATACACGAGGCCGGCAACGAATCCAGCTCATTGCCATGTGGGTTAGTTTCATTGTATCCACCATGAGCGCTTTCTCCCCCAACTGGGTGGTACTAGCTGTTCTCAAATTTATCAGCACCAGTTTGTAAGTACATATTTATTAAATCTGAATTATTTTGTGTCGCTAAGCTTTTAAAGCAGTGGAGATTTTGTTATTGTACCCCACAATCTACCATTCAAGCAATATTGATTCTATTTAACTTTCCCCAATTCATTGTATCTACTTCCTTCCCCACAGTCATATTTATTTTGTGTAAATTAAAATTAAGATTTGAAACATTTATCTTTTAATTAATTCTATATGTTTATCGTCCAGCAAATTACATGATATTAAATATACCACTCAGTAAATTTTAAGTTTTTGCTGTAATAAAAAAAAATCAATTAAATTTTTAAGTCATTAATGATATCTGAAGTAGGTAATATTCAACGTCTTAATTATTTTAAAGTATTTAGTGGTCAAATTTACAACGAATTTCCAAACGAAGTTTTTTCTGGGACTTTCGCAAGATAAATATTTTTTTTTTTAGCGACTGCAAGGCAACTTACTGATAAGGTTATTAGGATTTTGCATTAAATACCAAGTCAGGTTATATGTACGACATAATAAGAAGCGTCATCAGATTCATACACCGAAATAATGCAACGTGCATAACTTTATCATGAGATAAATGTTACGTGGTTATTAATACTAATTATGTTACGTGGTTTTAAGTTACTAGCTATGTGTTACGGACCAATACTTGATAAGCTATTATTATTTCAGTTGCAGCTGTATTCAGTCAACTTCATACACGCTCCTGGGGGAGTCTACTGCTGAAAAATCCCGGGATGCCTACATGCTCATCCTAACTAGTGTCCTGGACTTCAGTCTGGCTTCGTATGTTGGTGAGCAAACTACATATTCAGTGAAATTGATTCCACTGTAGGAATAGTTGTAGCAAGCACTTTGATGGGTGATTTTAGTTTTTTGTAGTCGTGATTTATTTGAAAGGTTCCTTTGTCTAATAATTCACTTCCTTGATCTAATGGTTTTATTCTTAATTAATTGCGTTATTAAGTCGTTTAGCTTCTGTAATGACGAAGCACTTCCTGAATAGGATATTCCAGTTTTATAAACGGGAATTCTCACTATGCGCTATCGCTCTTAAATCTTCTTGTCTTGATCTAATTTGTCTTACATGGTTCAGATTAATTTACATTCTAAATTGATTCCTTTGCACATGGTTCTTTTTACAATCTGAAACCGCAAATTGCATTAATTATTATCTATTTATAGTGGTGGCTTACTTCATTCTGAACCTGGACTTCTCCTACGACCTTGGCTACCTGACATTCACTCCTTGGAGACTTTTGACCTTAGCTCTGGCACTACCACTGGGTGTCGCGGCTTTCGGCACACACTTCTTTTATGAGAGCCCAAAATTTCTGGTCAATGCTGGACGACATGACGAGGCTCTGGACCGTCTAGCGAAAATATGGAGGAGGAATGGAGGATCTGATAAATATCTCGTAAGTTGCAATAATTTCTTACAAAGGAGCCTTTTTTGCTGTCGAAGTGGAAACTTTCAAAAGGTATCCGGTCTGCGTAAGCCGGTTTATGTGAGATTTTACTAGTAAAATCTACCAGGTAGCATTCATTGGTAAAAAAAAATTAGGTCGGAAATATAGGGTCGGTTCGCTTCTTATGTTGCTAGCCCATAGGCCACACAACTGCAAACTGCTAACCAACAGCTAATGGCATAAACGGCTTCGGTTTTGCAGGTTAAGAAGGTGATCCTCATTGAAGAAGGCAACGAGAGGAAAAAGGATGTCTCCCTGATGCAGTCCCTTTGGGAGCAGATAGCACCGCTGTTCAGACCACCGCTATTGTACCGGAGCATTCAATTGTACTTCATTATTGCGGTCATATACAGTACGTGAGTATGAGCTAACGGATAATACTTATCGAAGAGTAAGTGTTATTTTTGCGGGTTCAAAGTATAGTTGATGTAAAAAAAAAAAGGTGTGAAATCTGCAAAGCTGAGGTGGGGATGGTGCGTGAAACGTATGGAGCCGCACTTATGGTCAAGTACTGTCAAGAAACGGATACCACCCGATGGCCGCCTGATGAAGTAGGGGTAGACCATGGAGAAGATGGCGGCACGATTTAGCCTTTTTCTCGGATGGTACTTGGCCAGAGATGGCATTAGATCGAGTCAACTCGTGCGCGGGTGCTGCTTGGGGGGACTGGCCCGACTTCTATCCATTTGGCCTTTTAGTTTGTCTTAATTTATTGTTTTCTTCTTTTCTCCCTTGCTTTATGTTTCGAATGGCAGGACACAATATCGCTAATGTCGATTCATTTGTAACAATGTTTTAAAAAAAAAAGTGAAAAAATGACAAGCCCGCTGAGTTTCTTGCCGGATCTTCTCAGTTGAGGCCGCGTTGTGATCCGGTGGTAGCTTCTAAAAAATGACGATTCAAAAGTGCTAGCGTTAAGCCTATTTGAAATAAAGATTTTTGAGTTTGAGTTTGAAAAAAATGTGTGGAAGAGCAAAGGAGGCCTTTGCCCAGCCGTGGGACACACCAATAAGCTATTAAAAAAAGCATTTAGCGCTTCCCCGGGCGGGACTGAGTCAACCCATGTTATATTTACTGGTGGCCACTGTAGATGAAGTCAGGTTTCACAACCGCTACATACATTACGAGTCAATGTGGATACAAACACGGCTTTATAATATTTATTCTTCCAGGAGGAAAGTATGAGTTCTTAACAATTTATTTTGCATGGTGTTTAGTCGTTAATTAATTTTAACAGTCGAGTGACAAAGGATATTATGTATTATTCTATCTTCAGGAACAACAGCTACTTCATATGGTTCCCATACTTGGCAGACAAGTTAACTGCTGGTCTGAACTCCAACAACAGTGAGGACCAAGCGGGCCTTTGTGCCTTGATCATCAGCAACGCAACACAGACGGAAGATGTAAGTACATATCAGCTCATTATTAAAGAATAGGGTGCTTAATAAGTATATTCTGAAAAAGGCAACAATTTAACGTGGAATCTTGAAATACGGAACCGAAATTAGGTATTTAAATAGATTAAAATGGGGTCTTAGTTAAAATAAAAATGCATCACACGGGAACGAAGCTTCGTCAGTGTATTAGCAAGAGAAATTAAGAAACACGTACCTCCCAATTTATAAAAAATCAATCCCCATAAGTGTTTTGTCATGGCTATTGAGTATGACACGCGGAAAAAAGTTACATTCTGCATTGGTGAAACTTTGCGAAGTTATTGACGGGGGTGGCGACTTGATTTTATATTTAGATAGAGTGATAGCAAACTATTTTCATTCATTCCAGATCACGTGCAGTTCAAATATGGGGATTAATCTCGTTTGGTTCAGCATCGCTCAAGGACTCTCCTTCATTATCATGATGATGTTCGTCACGAAGCTGGCTCGCAGGAAGAAACTCCTCATGATTGCCATAATGACGGCGGCAGGTCTCTCCTCCTTTGGAGCAGCTCTGATCAGGCACAATTTGATCAGTTTCATTCTATTCCTCGGCATGCTAACGAATGAACTATGTATTGGCATAGTCTACACTTACTTCGTGGATTTGTATCCCACTTCTTTCCGGTAAGTCACCTTCTGTCACTCAATGATCTCCTGTAAAAGTAATAAAATAAGTACCTATAAACAATATTTGAATTTCCATAAAAACATAATTGAGAATTAAATAATCTTCTTAAATATGTTTGAGTTATGATAAAACTAAAATCGTTATTTCCCAAAAACTACATTTATTGTGTTGTGATTCTCTCTTTGACGATGTGCGATATGTACACACAGCGACACTTTGACTTAGACTGTTTGGACTTTGAACTATTAGAAGTTGAAGGCTACGAATCGTGCGAAGGGGTGCTATGTAGTTTTGTTGTTATTTCGTCCCACTGTTTGTTCTCACAATTCTCTGTTGTATGTTGTGTAGTTATCGTTATATAGGGTGTTGAGGTTCATGTGTACGTATTTTGTTTCCCCGTAGCGGTATGGCGGCGTGTATATGCGTGATGGTGGCTCGTACCAGCGCTCTGAGCGGAGTGAACGTGCTCGGAGCATTCATCGAGTCTCACTGTGCAGACATGTTCTACATCTGCGGTGCATTGATGCTCAGTAAGTATTCATATACAGGTTGTTACAAAAACCCCCGTAAAAAATTGCCCCAAAAAAATAAAAAATATTATTATTTTCACTGATGTGCAAACCCTATTTCAGTAAAATTAAAGAGTAAACTACGCAGAATGTACCTACTTTTCTACCTAATTCGCGGAACGACAAAAATTTTAAATTGCTATCTTCATGGCCTACGCATAACATCATATCGTAATATTCCGAGTTAGAAAGCATCATTATTTTGCAAAAAATGTTGAAAAAAAAACTCGAAACAGTTGTAGGATATCGATTAGAAGATTTGAAATTGACAACATATTTTCTTTTTGCAACTAGGGTTGACACATTTTGTCTTTGATAATAAATTATATTATTTACGGGGTATTTTGTAACACGTTGTATTGTAACCTCTCATCTCACCAAACTAAGAGACATTTAGCAAATATCTACAACCGTGAAGCTGAATAGTAGGGTAAACTTGTCGTTATCAGAAAGTGACTTCGTACCATAGGGAACGGGATAGCGATATCAGACCTTTGCTTGGGGGTTAATTCAAAGTGTTTTGTGCACTTTATTCTATAAACACTCATGACTACAATGGCCTGAAAATCTGTAAGTACCACAGTATAAATGTATGTATACACTATGAACAAAATAGTGATATAAAATCTAAATCTATGGAAAAAAGGGACATTTACTATATTTATAGAAAAAAAACTCACAAATCTCAAACCGGCATCTCGAGTCCACAAGTTCACTTGTGGTTTGGCCTGTGTGGAGCCTTTTTCTTTCAAGCCAACGATGAGCTAACCAGGCTTCCGTATGCTAGGCGCTTTGTGGAGCAAGTTTTTTATTTGTAATCATATTATATTATGATTTTGGTGCCCCCCTGAAACTGCCACCCTGGGCGGGTGCCCCGGTTTGCCAGCAAAGATTTGGGGCGGTCAGGAAATCAGTAATAACCATAATGTAGAGCCAATCAAACGACCAGATCGGTGCATAATTAACTCGTAATATAGAAATTATACTTCGTTTATTTCACGAAGACAAGGCTGATTTACATGCAGCAGACGAGATATTATGCTGCCCAAGTCACATATTTAAAGATAAAAATACATATTTTTAAAAATAATATTCACTATTTTGACTCATTTCCCGGCAACGGCACGCAACCAGTCGCCATCTTCATTACGTGATTTTGTGATGCCCGAGTCACACGTAAATTTACCTCCGCAAATCAAATAAGATTGGATTTAAAGAAAATTTCCGCTAGTGAACATATTGTATCGTCATAAGATGTGTCAGCATAATATTGGTAAATTCTTTACTTGTTGTAGTTGTCATAAAACTTCAAGGTGAGTACAAAATTATATCTCAAAGTACAGACTAATATTCTTCCTTTCGGCAACTACCCACTTATTATATTTTTATATTAATTAAATAATCTACATTGTGATTAAAACATCTCAATCATAAATACGCCAAGGTATGTCGTACGTAAATGCTCAGTATCACAAAACGTGTATTGTATGTGTGTCCCAACATAGTTTCTTAAGGGCGTTTGCGCGCTTTTGTGTACTTTGGCATTTGGAAAAAACATAAATAATTAAGGTTAGGTACCTATCATGAACTATATTCTATTCGATGCTCATCGTATGATGTACTCGTGATATCCCAACGTATTTATTTTGCGCGGGGATGACGTGATATAGGATATTTACCTATTTGAACTCACAAATTAATCATAGATCAGATATACCATTTCGATATCACAATTTCAATGTTACGAAAATATTACTACTATAATATACACTACCTACTTTGTGTTATGAAAACGTGTTACCTATGTGAATACACAATACACGTATATAGTGTACGGAAGGTGCCATGAAATAAATAAATGTAATTATAACCATACTTTTCTGTGATGTCTTTTTGCTGTGGTGTTTGTGAATAGCTAGGAGCTGTCATCGTCTTCGGAGTTGGTCAAGAGGCGTTAGTCGTATTGTCCTCATGTAAACCGTGTATGGATCATATGACATCTGTATACAATGTTACCTATGATGTGTATTCATTGTAATCCTCGCGCTAGTCGTGTAAGGATCATTTTACGTCTATCTACACTGCGAGGCGCATTCATCGTTTAATCCTCGCGCTAGTCGTGTAAGGATCATTTGACGTCTATCTACACTGCGAGGCGCATCCATCATTTAATCCTCGCGCTAGTCGTGTAAGGATCATTTGACGCCTATCTACACTGCGAGGCGCATTCATCGTTTAATCCTCGCGCTAGTCGTGTAAGGATCATTTGACGTCTATCTACACTGCGAGGCGCATCCATCGTTTAATCCTCGCGCTAGTCGTGTAAGGATCATTTGACGTCTATCTACACTGTGTAGCATAGCTACATTGTTTTAAACTCATTTCGTTAATAAATAAGTAAAAGACAGCTGTTTTAACAGGACGTTGAATTACGCCTATAATGGTAGTAATAGCAACACATAGTAATCTTACTTATTACTAATAATTTTTGACGAGGCGTTTATATTAATATACGACCTGTTTACATCGATTGGGGAATACTATGCTCTTATTTTAGTTATTTCTGGTAATAGGCGATGAAAGCTGCATCAGGAATTCCTATTATTTTCATTGATAGAACCATAGGTAAAATTTAGATACCTAGGTAAGAATCACTTTTTAATAGAGGGTATTTGATTTAAAATAGGCGGAGTCTACCGAGGGCGAGACGATGCGATAAATGCTCAGTACCCGAAGTCTAAAAGTGTCGACCAATCGTAGGCGGCCACCGAATTAGGTACGGGCTCTTCTAGACGGTTCGACGCCATCTCCACTCGAGAGGTTTCGTTTTTGACTCAGAAGTTGAGCGAGCCACTGCCATCTCAGCTGAGCTACGATCATCACGCCTCATTATCGTGTTAGTCCAATACTGCCAGCGGGTTCTACGGAATTCTTAATTGCTAAAGTCTTTATAAAATTCTATTTCTATTCTAATCTATTATTAAAGTGAATATCAACCAGAAAACCCAGTATTACTGGTAAGTTGTTTAAATTATGTAATCGCTGCTGTAGGATTTTTTAATTGTAATCCTTCCATATGTGAACTAGGTACTATTAGGCCCATGTTTTACTTTATATTGTTAGGGTGTACCTTTTATTCCTGTAGACGTCTCCATAATGAGGCAGCCTCCACCAACTGAAAGCTGGTTGGAGGGTGTCGCGTCACCCTCCAACATTCCAACTCCAACTCCAGATGGCAGTGGCTCGCTCAACTTCTGAGTCAAAAACGAAACCTCTCGAGTGGAGATGGCGTCGAACCGTCTAGAAGAGCCCGTACCTAATTCGGTGGCCGCCTACGATTGGTCGACACTTTTAGACTTCGGGTACTGAGCATTTATCGCATCGTCTCGCCCTCGGTAGACTCCGCCTATTTTAAATCAAATACCCTCTATTAAAAAGTGATTCTTACCTAGGTATCTAAATTTTACCTATGGTTCTATCAATGAAAATAATAGGAATTCCTGATGCAGCTTTCATCGCCTATTACCAGAAATAACTAAAATAAGAGCATAGTATTCCCCAATCGATGTAAACAGGTCGTATATTAATATAAACGCCTCGTCAAAAATTATTAGTAATAAGTAAGATTACTATGTGTTGCTATTACTACCATTATAGGCGTAATTCAACGTCCTGTTAAAACAGCTGTCTTTTACTTATTTATTAACGAAATGAGTTTAAAACAATGTAGCTATGCTACAACTGCGAGGCGCATTCATCGTTTAATCCTCGCGCTAGTCGTGTAAGGATCATTTGACGTCTATCTACACTGCGAGGCGCATTCATCGTTTAATCCTCACGTTAATCATGTATGGATCATATGACGTCCAACCACACTATAATGTGCATTCATTGGTTAATCCTCATGGGCATCGTGTAAGTATCCCGTGTAAGTATCAGATATCCAACTACGTCGCAATGTGTTCTCACTTGATCCTCATGTGAATCGTGTATGGGTCCTGTGACAAAATGCACAATATGTGTTTATTGATTGATCCTCACGTAAACCGTGTATGGGTCCTATGGCGTGTAACTATCTTACACAACGTGTATTTATTGTTCGATCCTCACGTACACTGTGTATAGGGTGCCTGTCACATCAAAATATGTACCTTACAAAGTGTATTTATTGTTTGATCTTTACGTAAACTGGTTATGGGTCTTATGACATCGAACTACCTTACAATATGTATTATTGTCGGATTCCCCCGTACACCGAGTATAGCCCCGATGGCATCAAGCTAATACATAAAACAATCTTTAATGCTTTGTATAGTACCAGACATAATATCAAATTGTCAGGCACATACTGCTAGATATGGATTTTATGAACCCCAGCTAGGTATGCGCCACCTGAGGAGGTAGCGCATAGACCGAGTTATAGCAGAGTATGTCTCCCAGTAAGTGTAAATCAAGTAAAAAGGTATAAATAATAATACTGATTGTGACTACTGGTTGTGAATAATAATATTGCGCATAACATGCGTATACAAAACATAATCTTGTAAATTATGAGATCCTAATAATCAATCAGATTTACCACTTTCAAGGACATATATACTAAGCAGTTATATGGCCAAGGCCCTGCGTAAAATAAATCATTTATAGAATGCTTAAATTCAGTACTAGTAGTAGTATTAACTCCAGTACGGCGGAAGCTTGCTTAAACTTATATTTCAATTTCAATTTATTTACTCGTAAAACCTTAGAACAACCTATATTATACCTATTGTCGAATATTTCAACAGTTATATATACCATTGAGGGTAGAATGGTAGAATGACCGAATGCAACGAACGCGTATATAAGACACTGCTCTGGTGGTGCGAGGAACATTCATTTGTTAGATCTTGTGCGGAACGGTTGTTCCAGTAGTTGTATAGTGCGGTCACTCTGTCATTCTCTCCGTAGATTTGTTACAATGCGGTCATGCTGTTAAATTGTTTCGATGTATTTCTTATTGAGTAATTGTCACCTCAGAGTTGGTGTTGGTGTGGTTATTTTGGGGAAGGCGGAGACCACTGGGGGAGTCCCCACATTTTTATAATTACCCGTTAATGTGTCACAGTATGTGTAACCTTTGTGTCAGTGATGTATTAGTGGCAATAAACCAGTTTGGGTATGTACCATTGTTCTTTTTTTATTATTTCCACTTAGGGTTTCTAAAATCAGAAGTGGGATTGGATTCTTGCCTATCCGCTTCGCTTTCTGATGCATTTTGTTATATTCGTCTCCATTATTTTCATGTTTTGTTTTTCTCGAAAAAAAAATAATGCGGGTAGTTCGTGTTTTGATAAAATTGTTAGCGATGTTGTATCTTTCATGTCGGTATTGTCTAGTCGTTGTTCTGGTAATAGTGGTTGTTGGAACTCGAATAAATCTGCGTTAGGTGATATTCGCGTACGCGTCGGTGACGGCTTCTGACAAAATTAGAACTTTCTTTTGTTACATGTTTGGTAAAAGTGTCTTCACCATTCCACAAAACCAACTAATACCGGTTTTGTTTATTTGGTTGTTGTTTTGGATCTGGTTTTTGGTTCGGTTTTGTTTGGTTTATTTCTTTCGTTGCTTCCTTATTTGAAGCAGTGGGTATATTCGAGTGGGTAGATTTAAATTCTGACTGCTAGAATGCGATTGCTAATAATTTAGGCAGTTAAGTTGAATTTTGTTTAAGGTGATATTTTTGTTAGTCTCAATCGGACATCGCAATTTGTGAAGAGTAGTTTTTTGCTCATTGTTTATTTGTTTTCGGTTGGTGACTAATGATCGTATTTGAAATCTGGTTAGATTTGGATATGTTTTGTGAAGGAAGGCCGAGCGGTAAGTCTGGTGGATCGTACAGGCCTTAATATTGACGAGGGCCGATTGTTTCCAGGTAATTTTTTGATGTAACTACCTACTACCTATTTTTACGGCCATGTCAAATTTTAATTCGGTTTCTGTAGTCCTGTTTACAGAAGTAAGTGCTAGTCGCCAAGGCGATTGTGTGGCGTTGGCGCTGCAGGAGTAGTGTTGGTGCTGCACGAGTGGCGTTCGGCGCTGCACGAGTGGCGTTGCCGCCCTAACAGTGGCGTTGGGCCGCCACACTGCGGTGGCGCTAGGCCGCCACACGACGGTGGCGCTGGGCCATTCACATCACGGTGGCGCTGGGCCCGCCACATCACGGTGGCGCTGGGCCGCCACACGAAGGTGGCGCTGGGCCCGCCACATCACGGTGGCGCTGGGCCGCCACACGAAGGTGGCGCTGGGCCCGCCACATCACGGTGGCATTGCCACCCACACGGTGGCATTGCCACCGGTGGCAGCTGTAGGTTTGACTGTTTGGTAATGACAATGAACGTAAGTTGCATACTGTACTTTGTTGAAAGTAATCATCTCCAGAGTGGACTATGGGAGCAATACGCTAACCATACAAGTAGCATGGAATTCATTCTCGGTGAGGTGGGCAGAACAACGTATACCCGCCGAAAGTGGTATTTTTATGCGCTTATAGCATACCGTTGTGGAGGACTGGATCTTTATTTGACATGTCTTGGGTTCGATTCCTAGATCTGGCTTAAGTCTTGTTTGATTCCCGGGTCAGTGTCTTTGGACTTTCCTGTTGGTAGATTCTCATTAACAGGCTAAAAGCGATATACAAAATGGCAAGGGGTCGTTGCCTTGTTGAGTGTCGCTGACCAAATTTGTGGGTGGGGCTGCGCCGCTAAGGTGCTGTGGGCCCTAAACCAAAACGAAAATACTTGCGTGTTCTATTACTCTGTTCGTAGTGGAAAAGTACACAGTTGGGTGCTTGCTGTCGCGTGCTAAGGTGAATGGAGTTTTGAAGCGTGCGCTACAGGAGCACGTCGGCGTTCATCACCAAGACTGATTTCGCGGTGGTGGTGTCGCCAAGACTTCGCCTATGCGTTGGGAAGTATAATTGTTTATTGTCTTACGTCACGGGTCTACCTTAGTTACCTTACGGTCACTACCTATGCTGAGTGTGTATCTGGTAGACTGGGAGCCACGGGCGCGTACCTTATGGTGGCTACCTATGCCGTGTGCGGTGTGCGTGTCTGGTAGACTGGGAGCCACGGGCGCGTACCTTATGGTCGCTACCTATGCCGTGTGCGGTGTGCGTTTCTGATAGACTGGGAGCCATAAGCACGTATCTTATGGTCATCTGTCCAACTGAGAGCCACGGGCGCGTACCTGATGGTAGCTACCTATGCCGTGTGCTGTGAATGTTTCTGACAAACTTCAGCGTGTTTTGCCTTACATGTGTATACTAGAAGATGAATGTTGTGCAAATTAAAATGCTTAGTAGCTTAAAGGGTAAAACACATTAAGGGAAGTTTTGTCTTGCGGTTGGGATAGCCTCTGTCTCGGATGTCCTCGTACTCAGATATGCTATCTTGGCTGACGGATACACTTCAAGTAAGGTTTGGTTTCATGTTATTGGATGCTTTCTTGGAGTGCGCTCAGACATGCGATCCTAGTATATGGAACATGCCTGGGTTGGTTTTGTGTTTTAGTGTTTTCGCAAAGGGTAAACACATTATGGGAAGTTTTGTCTTGCGGTTGGGATAGCCTCTATCTCGGATGTCCTCGTACTCAGATATGCTATCCTAGCCGACGGATACACTTCAAGTATGGTACGGTTTCATGTTATTGGATGCTGTCTTGGAGTGCGCTCAGACATGCGATCCTAGTATATGGAACATGCCTAAGGTGCTTTTATATTATACTCGGACACGTGGTCCTGGAGCTGTAGTACACGCAGGGTCATGCCACAGGTTGACCACTGACGTGTCGGGGTGTAATTGATAGTTTGGGTTGAAATATGCTTTTATCTGGAACCGATTCACACACGCAAAGCTATATCTCACGTAAGTCCGCGTAGATCTCTAGCGAGTCGTGAGGTGGCGCTCCCCCGACGGGACCTGCCCCGGGTGGTCGGTACAGTTATCAGTTTATTTTACACCCTTGTGCTTAGGCTGAGTTAGGGGAACTTAGCTTACATATGTCGAATTGTTGTGTTGACACAGTTTTCTCACTTGATAGTTTTGGTTGAAGCATGCTTTTATCTGGAACTGATTCACACATGCAAAGCTATGTCTCACGTAAGTACACGTAGATCTCTAGCGAGTCGTGAGGTGGCACTCCCCCGACGGGAATTGCCCCAGGTGATCGGTACAGTTATCAGTTTGTTTTATACCCTTGTGCTTAGGGTCAGTTAGGTGAGCTTAGCTTACATGTATGTGGAATTATGTATCGGCACAAAGTTTTTCCACTCAGTTTTGTGGGTTTTGGACATGGTTTTGAGCCATTACGCGTGGTGTTGCACCAATGGGGCACACGCTGGCTAGAGACCAATGTAAAGCCTATAAGTTTCCTAGGTTTCAGGGTAACCTGTTAGAGACCGATGTAAAGCCTGGTTGCGCACAAGGTATTGGTTGCGCAGGAAGACACCTGAATAAAGCCTATGACTGTTTGTTTTTTGACTTTTTTCTGTGTTTGTGTTTTGTGCAGGAAAAGTCAACGTAACTGGGTTGTGTCGTCGCAGCCTAGACTCCGGGATTTCCTCTGAACTACGGACGGTGGAGTCCGCTTCTTCGGGTGGTGCTGTGAACGATGGATGGACTCCGCTTCTTCGTGTTGTTCTCGGAGAACAGTCGTCAAAATTTAACGAGCGCGGGGACGGTCTCATGTCAGGAGAGGCCGTGTCGAATATTTCAACTGTTATAAATACCATTGAGGGTAGAATGGTAGAATGACCGAATGCAACGAACGCGTATATAAGACACTGCTCTGGTGGTGCGAGGAACATTCATTTGTTAGATCTTGTGCGGAACGGTTGTTCCAGTAGTTGTATAGTGCGGTCACTCTGTCATTCTCTCCGTAGATTTGTTACAATGCGGTCATGCTGTTAAATTGTTTCGATGTATTTCTTATTGAGTAATTGTCACCTCAGAGTTGGTGTTGGTGTGGTTATTTTGGGGAAGGCGGAGACCACTGGGGGAGTCCCCACATTTTTATAATTACCCGTTAATGTGTCACAGTATGTGTAACCTTTGTGTCAGTGATGTATTAGTGGCAATAAACCAGTTTGGGTATGTACCATTGTTCTTTTTTTATTATTTCCACTTAGGGTTTCTAAAACTATATTATGACATATTTGTACCTATAGGTAGTAACAATATCAGTTTTGTAAATTTGGCAAGGCAGGGAAATCAAGAAGGTCCAACAGCGTTGCCTGCACTCGAATACTTTAAAATACTTTAAATTCGTATCAAGTAATTGCATACCGCAAAGTCAAATATGATGGTACTTTATTTGTATAGCACCTGAAATTAACTAGGTACTCATATTTTGCAATACATGAATTGAATTGAAAAATGTTACTAACCACAGCGTATGCGGTAATCAACTAAAAAAAAAAAAAAAAAAAAAAAAAAAAAAAAAAAAAAAAAAATTACTTATACGTAACTTAATTTCGCACCGCATTTTTCAGAAGATTTTAACGTATGGGGGGTGGACAGCCTAGAAGCCGTAAGTTTATCCCTACCACAGGCCTGTGCAGATCCTTGCACAACGATGACGTCGCTTTCATCATGCCGTGTATTGACAATTTATAAAAAAATCCCCTAAGCCACACACTGCAAACATTGAGCAATGTCTGTGCTACGGCGGCACCCGGCCGCCGGCGAACATACATGTGTATGTACAAATATGAATACATAATTTATTGTAACAACCTCATGCTGGATGTGTACATGCCAAACAGTTGTTATCATGGCTGGGAGTCAGCCCTCGACTTTGGGGTGGTGGTTGAGGTTTCTAGTCACCGCATTATCCGTCCCGTCAAACATTAGTTTTATATAATAAGTTACAAGATCATTTGATTGATCGATCATAGACGGTAATACAGGATAACATGATAAACTCTAGATGTCTATGTCCACTATCATAATAATTACTCACATCAATTATTGGTTTATGTAATTCTGACTTATTAGCATCGATGTACCTACTTATATTACTCGTATTATAATCGAATTTTATTATTTCTTGCAAAATACCTAGCGTTTCTTCTCACATTTTAACTGCAGTACCTACTGTAGTCTAATGGTAAAAGAAAATAAAGTCTTTATATACACATGAAATACACTAAAAATTAATATCAATTAGGTCTAAAAATAGAGTAAAAAGATGTTAATACAGACTTAGAATCTTCAATTTTATGTGAATCGCCTAATGATAATTGGGCATATTATAGCCTTATCGATAGGATACCGCTATCCCTTGATAATTGCTATGCTATCATTTATTTTACAAGACATTATTCTGGTTACACTCACATTACTTTAACTGAAATCAGAATCTATCATTGTTACCCTAATCGACAACAACGATAACTAACTATTATAATAATGAACTTATACTCGTATACCCAACGAAATAAGGTTCTTCAAAGTATTACAGTAAAACATTTTTACTATTGCACCAAATATGAAAATTTATTTGGAATACAAGTTGGCTATTAAATTATCTTAGAAAATGAGTGCTCGTAACTGTGCAACATTACAACTTTTTCAGCTGCTTATTATGTTTATTTATGTGCTGTAGTTTGTATACATGTTCACACCAGATTAAGCTTAATCTAAAAAAAAAAAAAAATTGCCCTCTAATCGAATGTTAACCTCTACGTTCCACACTATTTAACAGAAAATATGAATTGTTTCCCACTCATCTATCTTCAATTACTATACCTACTTATAATTAAACATAACTATATGTATACGAAAGTGGGAAGACTCTCTTCTTACAGGTCTGCTGGAAGAGATTTCATATGAAATAAGCAGCACTTTTGTAAAAAAATTTCCTATTAATTTTATGTAATTGTTTCCTTCTGTGTGCATAAATTGAAAAATAAATAATGAACCTTGCAGGGCAGGTTCTTTGAATGGGGTTGGAGATCGCTTTCTATATTGTTTGAAAATTGAAAACTAGAGATACCGCAGAGAGATGTATATCTCTGCCATTACAGAACCGAAAGTCATTGTCGCGGTATTTAGTATACCTACTTGTATATCTTGCATGAAAGTAAACAAGAAATTTATTAAGTATATAGATAGGCAATATGCCTTAATAACTTTAATTATTTTTTTTCGATGCTCTAAACATCCTGCATGTAAATCAGCCTTGTCTTCGTGAAATAAACGAAGTATAATTGAGAATCAAACGAACTTACCTTGTGAAGTTTGATGTCTAATTATATGAGTTTATTGAACGAAGACAAGATACTCCCGCCCTCCCTCAATACTCCCGAAAAGTATCGAAAAAAATTGGCTCTAAAAGTAATGAAGATGGCGACTGGTTGCGTGCCGTTGCCGGGAAATGAGTCAAAATAGTGAATATTATTTTTAAAAATATGTATTTTTATCTTTAAATATGTGACTTGGGCAGCATAATATCTCGTCTGCTGCATGTAAATCAGCCTTGTCTTCGTTCAATAAACTCATATAATTAGACATCAAACTTCACAAGGTAAGTTCGTTTGATTCTCAATTAATAAATGATAATTATGATATAAAAGTACGGCATAGGCTCCGGCCTTTAAACGCTGGCAAGTCAGTCTTTCCACCCAAATACACCATTTTCAGTGTATAATTTTCTTACGCTACCATTAATCTTTTCCTTTATATTTCAGTGGCGGCGGCGGTGTCGTTCTTGTTACCGCCGGACAAACCGAAGAATTGATTATAGTATTTAGTTATTATAATAATAAAGCCTATTTCTAATTATACGTTTAAACATACCATATTGTTTTATTTTCTTCCGGCTGACGGTTACAATGGTAAGTACGTGTCGGTGGATCAGAGACACCTTATAATGTGATTTTTACCTTCAAAGTTAGCGAAACCTAATGATTTACATGAAAGCTATGGTGGGGATCCAACAGCATCTTAAGGCGCTGCGTGATTAGGCCCTTATTCACTAGGCTATCATAACTTCACGTCCCGGACGCCACGCAGGGTGTGGATTTCGTCCATCCACATTAATAAAAATAATGTCCTGGCCGATACGACCACATCGGCCAATCTTTTATAAGATCAGCCCCCCACAAAATTCGAACCCGTGGCTTCTACGGTGTCAAGTACCATCTCTACGGACAATACAGTCATGATGAATTATTTACAAAAAAGCAAAATCCCAAACCTATCCCCTCGGCATGGCAGACAATTTCTTACGCGTAAGTACAGTGTGTTACAAAATACCCCGTAAATAATATACTTACCCCAAAAAAGTTAAAAAAATATTATTATTTTTACTGATGTGCAAACCCTATTTCAGTAAAAATAAAGAGTAAAACTACGCAGAATGTATTATATTTCTACCTAATTCGCGGAACGACAAAAAATTTAAAAGACCTAACCTAACGAAACAACCTAAAAACTGGAGGAAATCTCCAAATGTTGAAAAAAAAAACTAGAAACAGTTGTAGGATATCGATTAGAAGATTTGAAATTGACAACATATATTTTTTTCAACGTGACATTTTCTGAAACCAGTATAACGACATCCTTGTATTGAGATAGCACATCTATTTAATATTATATGAATGAATAATAGAAAAACGATTAAAGTATACAATTATTAGGTAAAATAGGTACGTAGGCCTTCCTGTTAAATAATCTGGTTCCCTGACATGACAGCTTACTAGGGTTGACAAATTTTTTGGCTTTGATAATTAATTATATTTTTTACGGGGTAGTTTGTAACACGTTGTAAAGATAAATACGTAACCAGAAGACGGGTCTGAAGTTTTACATTATCGAAAGAACATAACAAAATCTATAAAATAGATACTAATATATAAGTATAGTATGTTATTAGGTATCTCAACGTTTTTGTTAGATTAGATGGCTATCGGATTTTGATGGCTCTGACCTCAATCCCAATAAGATGGTTCCAATCTGTCTGTCATTAGGTTTGTACAATTTAAGTGATATTTTATATAATAAGGCAACATGACTTACTAGGACCTAGTACTTACCTCCTAGTAGGTAGATAGGTCCCTTGTGCAAGGAGGCAAGGATAGGAAGGCAGCGCAATGTATCTGGTGAAATTACTTGACACAAGAGACTTAATAACTAATGTCTCGAGTGACGAGCGGCAGTGCAGTGCAGCTGTCTGTAGGCAGGCGCGTCGCTTAACATCAGGAGAACGTATTGCTTGTCTCGTCACTAGATTAAATTAACAAAAAAAAGGAATCTCGGTCACCTAACTGCAAAACTTCTGTCAATCTCTTGTGCCATTCAGTCAGATTACCAGCGAGTCTTTCCTAGCTATGCTATTTCTAGCTATGCTCTAACGTAACCTATCGTGGCTGTGTTCGACGGTGAGCCCGACGTCGAGCCAGCCTTGAATGGAACGCTGTTAAAATCCATATTTACTAGTATTCCAGCTCAACGTGAATTGACTGTTAGACTATGTATTTAACCTTAATAGTTTTACTGAAAACCGTAAATTCTCGTGACGGTGGTGCTACGTAAGAAAAGTTATTGAAAACAATAAAATATTAAAAAAAAAATTGAACCGACTTCATAACACTGAAAAGTATAAAATAATTTAAGTATTATAGAAGTTGGTGTTAGCGTACCTGCTGTGTATATTTTGCACCAACTTCAATAATATTTAAATTATTTTATACTTTTCAGTGTTATTGAAGTCTGTTAATTTTTTTTTAATATTTGATTTCATACTTTTTAGTGATATTTTCATACATAAAGATTGAACCATCGATTACGGTAAAATGATCTAGGTTGGTTATGGTCACATTATCGTCTACATAGTTTCACATAATTCATGTTTCTTTAGAAACAATTTATCCGGTCGTAATGAAATTTGCATGGAATCATCATAGTAGTTTACTCTCTCGAATAAAAAAAGATGCATCGAAATTGGTTCATATTTGTTAAAGTAATGTAATGAACATCAGTTTTATGGTTTTTACCAGATAAATTCCTCCATATCGTTGATGGTCCTCTAGGAAGCTCTTATCGGTTGTGATAACATTCATACAGATCTATTACAGTGTTTCCTTCTTTCGAATAAAAAAAGAATTATTAAAATTGGTAAATATTTGCCAGAGTTATGACCATTTTTGTCCTTAACAAAATATTTTAAAAAAAAATTGAACTGACTTCAATAACACTAAAAAGTATAAAATAATTTAAATATTCAAGAAGTTAGTGTTAGCGTACCTGCTGTGTATACTTGGCACCAACTTCAATAATATTTAAATTATTTTATACTTTTTAGTGTTATTGAAGTCGGTTCAATTTTTTTTTTAAATATTTTATTTTATATTTTTTAGTGATATTTTCATACATAAAGATTGAATCATCAAAAACGGTAATATTATCTAGGTAGGTTATGACATCATTATGATTTCACATTATCGTCTATATACTTTTACATAATTCATGTTTCTTCAGAAACTCAGAAACAATTTATCTGATCGTAATGAAATTTGCATGGAATCATCATAGTAGTTTACTCTCGAATAAAAAAAGAATCATAGAAATCAGTTCATATTTGTCAGAGAAATGTAAAGGAGAACATCAGTTTTATGGTTTTTACCAGATAAATTCCTCCATATCATTCATGGTCTTCCAGGAAGTTCTTATCTGGTTATGATAAAATTCATACAGGTTCATTACAGTGGTTTCTTCTTTCGAATAAAAAAATAAGTTATGACCATTTTTGTCCTTAAAAAGCGACATAAAGTCATCTATATAGGCTTTCCTGCAGCTTTCCTGCGCAGTCAATATTCTTGTTTTTTCAGGAACTACTTATTACTAAGCAATATTTTTTTTTATGGGACCCAACTAACGGATTAAAGAATGGATAGAAGAAAGATTTTTTCAAATCGGTTCATAATTGCCAGAGTTATGCGCGAACATACATAGAAAAAAAATATATATATACATTACGAATTGAGAACCTCCTCCTTTTTTGAAGTCGGTTAAAAAGTGGCATAATGTCATCTAAATGTCATGTTTTTAAGCATTCCTGCAGGTTTCTTGCGCAGTCGCCATTCTTGTTTTTTCAGGAACTACTTATTCGTAAGCGATAATTTTTTTATGGGACCCAATCAATGGATTGATTGGGTTTCTCTTGACATAAAGGCGGCATTTGATATTGCTTGGTGGCCGGCCATGTTCCATCGCCTGAGACATATCAAATGCCCCAGAAACATCTTTCGCCTGATACAAAGTTACACTCAGAACCGTTTCGTCACCCTGGACTACGCTGGTGAGCGCGTTACCAAGGAAATGACTAAAGGGTGTATTCAGGGATCCACCTGTGGCCCAACACTATGGAACATCATCCTCGATGAGCTTCTGGACATCCAACTTCCAGACGGATGCCACATCCAAGCCTTCGCGGATGATGTTCTTCTTATAGTGGCTGCCCCTAGCGTACCGGTACTGGAACGCAGGACAAACGAGGCCCTCAAGACCGTGACATCCTGGGGCAAAAATGTCAAACCGACGTTCAGCCCTCATAAAACAGCCATCGTCCCCTTTACTCCTAAGGCTAAAACAGCAAATATCACAATAGAAGGCAACCTCATCCCACTTTCTAGCGAAGTCAAGCTGCTTGGAGTAATTCTTGATTCTAAGCTTCTGTTCAACGCCCACATCCGCCATATTATCAAAAAAGCCACTAACATATTTTCTAAGCTCTGTATGTACACCAGACCGACCTGGGGCGCTCACCCAGATAATATCCGCGCTATTTATCTGCAGGTAATCGAGCCCATTATAACGTACGCGGCAGGCGTCTGGGGCCACATAGCTCACAAAAAAGGAGTTCGTACGCAGCTTCTATCACTACAAAGAGGGTTTGCCCTGAAAATTATCAAGGCCTTCAGAACCACCTCCACATGCGCCGCATTAGCCCTTGCACAAGTAGTACCCCTCGACCTCAAAGTCATAGAAGTGGCAGCTCTAGAAAAAGTCAAGCTAACAAAATTAACAGACATTCTCCCATTTGATATCACTCTGGAAACCCCCACCCCACCTCACGAACTCCTCCACCCAGCTTTCAGACCAGCTATCCCCATAATTCGTGCTCATACACAAGAACAAATCGATTTCCACATTCTCCCTAATACAACAACCATATATACTGACGGCAGCAAGCAAGAGGATGGTTCTGTCGGTGCGGCATTCATATGCTGCAATCCGGATCGAGCACCGAGTACCTCCACTAAGAAAATAAAACTCCACTCTTCTTGTTCTGTTTACCAAGCCGAACTTCTAGCCATCCTAGAGGCTACCAGATTCACAATAACTAACCGCTTTCCTCACACTCTCATCCTCTCCGATTCTCTCTCATCCATTCAAGCTCTTAACATTCGCTCAAATACTCATCCAATAGTGTCTCAAATTCACAAAAATATCTATGAAAATCCCTACCCAATTAAAATTATCTGGGTCAAAAGTCACTCCGGAATCGCAGGAAATGAAGCTGCGGACCGGGCAGCTAATGCTGCAGCAATAGCGCATAAGGCCCCCGACTATTGCAACTTTCCGCTAACTTACGTAAAGTCACAAATCAGAAAAGATCACATTAATACCTGGAATTCAAGATACCAAAGCGCCCAACAAGGATCACACACCAAGGGACTCCTACCCACAATTGCTGATGTACAAAAGTTCTTCCGCAGCACAAAAATGTCATTCCAATTAACTCAGATTTTAACCGGCCACGGCTACAATAAGGCCTACCTACACAGGTTCCATATAACCCCGGACCCTCACTGCCCCTGTGGGGCGACACCGCAAACTTTCAAACACCTCCTTCTCGACTGCCCTGAATTCTTGGATGGTCGCATGACTCACATATCGCTCTGCGAATCTAATCTTATAGACTCCTTTGATCTAAAGGGGTTTATTCAAAATCCCTTGGCATTGAAATCCTTTATACGATTCGGCAGCTCAATTGTCGATCGCCTTAAGGATTTCAATGGCACTTAAATACATAACCCAAGCGACTCAAAAATCCCCAAATTAGAAAACAGGTAACGTATCAAATCGCGTTTTCCTGCCATTACTTAATTTAAAAACATAACATAACCAAATAAGCGAAACAACCTAAATGGAAAAAAAAACAATGGATTGAAGAATGAATGGAAGAAAGATTTTTTCAAATCGGTTCATAATTAACAGAGTTATGCGCGAACATACATAGAAAAAAATATATATACAGACGAATTAAGAACCTTCTTTTTTGAAGTCGGTTAAAAACGCAACTCGCCGCTGCTCGCAGCGACGATTTCGACGTTGTGTTGCTTAGAGAATAGCAGAGTAGTTACGATAATCGAGTTTAAACGCAACCATGTCACGCTTGATACAATCTTTAATTTATGTTTATAAAATAAAGAACGAAGACACTCATTATCTTATATTCGATACGCATAAGGGGCGTACTATTGTTTCGCAAACTTAACTAAAAACTATACCTACTGCGATCTCCAAGCCGCCTGCCAAGCGTGGGGATTATGGCAACCCCTCCCTTCTAAGGGGGAGGCCTTTGATCAGCAGTGGATTGCTACAGGCTGCTGATAATAATGATGATGACATAGAAGCTCATAAATCTTTGTGTTTGCTTAAAATGTTTTTTTAAAACGTGTAAGTAGGTACTTACGCTAGTAAAAAGTTATTATACGTCAAAAGGTATTTCTTAAGTTGGGTGGACTGTAGTGCTCTCTATCGTCGTCGCTCCTCCACATGGGATTGTGGAAGAACTAGCATATAATAAGTAAAAACACCACTAACTCAGATAATGATATAGGAAAAACACAGACTATAAAAAGGACCACGCAATTTCACTGAATGGATTGGTAGAAGTGTATTACGTCCAAACTCCGGGTGCAATGACTAACCATGGACAGTAAAATGCTCGATTAATAATTATGCATTAGACTAACCTAATTGACATTTGTCAGGCTCAGAGAATCTTCTCATTTCAATCTGAAAAGGGATGCGGGGCTTAGCTGGAGGAAAATTAATACAATTATTGTCTTTAGTACAATAGTAGACACCAGAAAATATGACCTCGCTCTTAAAACCGTTCTGCTCGGGCGCGTGTGAGATAAAGCAGAGCCATTGTGATTTAGTATCGGATAGTAATATTATCTACAAAATATTTTAAATAAATTTCGCTATCCGTGATAATAACAACATGTTTTGGTTACATTTCACTTTAAATTTGTGCTAACTCAATGGTAACTCAGTGCTATTAGAATTCAATATTTCGTTAAATATTCAGTGCATCTATTTATTTAAATTATAGTTATTGTTTTTTTTTTAATAATTGTAATAATAATAAAAGCTCGAGATAATATTCGAGTAACTCAGTGTTGCTAAATTTTAAACCTTAGAATTTAGATTTTAAGGTTAAAATTCCAATAACATGACTGTACTACACTTTATCTGTCTAGTCTTGCTATGAATGAAAGTTTTTTTTCTACGTAGTAATAAAATATTTTTCTACCAGCCAGTAACTATCAGTAAATATTTTGAAGAATTTCACCTTTAATATAGTAGGCGGTGATATCACTATAATAAATTCATCGTGACGCAAATGAGAGTTAATTATTTCTATAAATTATTGAATTAACAAAATGGATGCATATAAACATGAAACTCTAGGTGATATTGAGTTAGATGAAACGTCTATAGTAAAACACCAAAGGTCTTACGATTACGAAGAAGCTTTAGAGCTAACAGGTAAGTTACATTTCTATGCTACCTTACTTCATATTCTAAGTTAGGTACTACCTTGAAGATATGAAACCTCGCTGAAACTGACAAGTTTTTTTTTATTAAGAGTACTTGGTAAGGCACAAATGGACACAAACGTTTAGGGCTTAAACTTTAGGGCATGGGCCCTTTTTTTCGAGGGGGAAACCTTCAAATCGGAGCTATGGGACTCGACCAGGGTATGTGGAGATCTTACCCACTAAAACCCCCGTGGCGGCGGTGGGATCTGCACCAGGAGCCCCTCAGTGCCTTGCCTTTGAGCCCACCACCGTGATCTATCTATGGTGACTGTTCACGATAGCTGTTCAAGTCATTCAAAATTGGTTGTATATAAATTATATTTGATAATAATTTGCATTTCTATCATCATTTTTTTTTTACACTTTTTACATAGTACGACTAATATTGTCTCCATCGACTTTGAACTTGAATAATTAATTATTCAAGTTCAACATAGAAAGCTACTTACGCATAATTTTGTAATTTATTTACATATTTCGAAATTTAATTACCTCCATCTCTTAAATCTGTAACAGATTGCGGTAATGAAATTAATTTGTGTGTCCGTGTAAGGATAGCACCCTCCCATCTCCTCCCGTTGGCTGTCCGTAAGAGGTGACTGAGGGAAAACCAGAAAACGGGCAGCAGCGTCTTTCTATTGGATTATTTAACACCACACTGCGATTCTCAGTAGGTATAGGTTAATAAAAATAAAATACGTAAAAGAGTGCTGGCTCGTGCAGCTTCGCTCGCGTTTTTTCAACTGCTTTTATTTTTTGGCCTATATTTAAAATTTACTTAATATCTTTTGTTTAGCTTATCCTATTACGATGAAATAAAGCTGAGATGTTACAGTCGGACTCAGATGCTATTTTCAACATTTTCATTTACAGTTTTATTATAAGTATTGATGATATTTAATGATGATGTAGGCATAGAAACAGTGGGTTGTTATTTTGTTATTAGAGCTTGTCCAGAAAGGGCGAATTCGCCGCGATTCTCTCGCGCATATTACGCGCGACCGTTGCGTCCAGAAGGTGCGTACTAACGCGCGAGCATTAGGGAGGAATTCAGTACGAAACATGGAGTTGAACGTGCACTGCAGCTTGTCCAGAAAGGGCGAATTCGCTGCGAAACGTTTCGCGCGAAGTCATTCGCGCGTTAGTGAAATACTAGACACCAATACATCGCGTCCATAAGCATGGCGCGAATTAAAAATACGCGCGTAAATCGCGTGCACTACGCCAAACTCTCGACTCGCGCGTGATTCGCGCGTATTGCGCGCGAGTCGAGATACTAGGGACGCCTTGTTGCGTTGCACGTTCAACTCCATGTTTCGTAATGAATTCCTCCCTAATGCTCGCGCGTTGGTACGCACCTTGTGGACGCAACGGTCGCACGTAATACGCGCGAGAGAATCGGGGCGAATTCGCCCTTTTTGTACAAGCTCTAAGTCTTTGCAGGTCTGTGTATGGCTTTGCATCCTGCAATTTGGACTGACTGACTGGGCCATGTTGGTTTAATCTAGTGGATAAACACCCCTAGCCAATAGTCGCGAGTTCGATTCTCACCTCGTGTCTGGATGTTATTTATCTATTATAGTAGATTTATAACAATTTGTATCAGTTGTCTGGTTACCAAAGTAAAGCCTATTACATGCCTGCCTAGTTTGGGATCAGACGACAGTATGTAAATTGTTCCAGGATAATAATAATAATGTCCTCCTGGCCGAAACGACCACAGCGGCCAATCTTTCACATGATCAGCCATGTACGCAGATAGATATAGATAGAGGAGATATTATAGTGCACAAGCGCTTGCGTAGACACAAGTGCACTCTCTCTTCCTTTATATAATACCTCTCATAATCCGATGGGACGAAAGACCGACACGACCGGGGAGAGGTTAGGCGCAGGACCGACTTTTTACATGCCCATCCGACGCATGGATCATCATACTTTACAGACAATCAGGTGATCGGCCTGTATTGTCCTAGCCAGTAAGGAACAACTACTCAAATCTGTTGCTCCCCGCAGGATTCAAACCGCGACCTCCGGTTTACAAAGCAAGCGGTTTCCCACTGTGCCACGGAGGCTACAATTGTACACTACAAAATTGTACAATTGTGTATTGTTCCAGGATATTATATTATTAAAAACATACAAGTATCCTACTCTTAGGAATACAACATAATGTTCAGAACATCTATTTCAGGTCATGGGATGTACAACTACGGGCTACTGTGGGCGTGTTTTATGGTGATAATAGCCATGGGGATAGACATCTTTGGACTAGGAATCATCGTCACAGCAGCCACCTGCGACCTGGATATGACCTTAAACCAGATAGGCGTGCTGTCTTCTATGCCCTTTGCTGGTGGGTATTTCTGTTTTTTTTTTATTAGGAATGTAGCCCTACTAATGACACTTCCTAATTCTTTGTAATACAGTGCGAAACGAAAAATTGTAACACGACTTGTTTTTCGAGCAATAAGAAACA
Organism: Furcula furcula; assembly: GCA_911728495.1. Classification (NCBI taxonomy): domain Eukaryota; kingdom Metazoa; phylum Arthropoda; class Insecta; order Lepidoptera; family Notodontidae; genus Furcula; species Furcula furcula. The sequence goes on along the minus strand of OU452254.1, from coordinate 1,788,053 downwards.
GTTTTGAATTACTTCACCTACATACTTTAATCTTTCCCTTTGGTATCAGTTTTTGATAAGCGAGTGAGTGAGGTAAGGAGATCAAAAAACCTTTGGTTTACTTTACAAGTTGCTATGAATTGATTTTAAGATTTGAATTTGAGTGTGAGTGTGTGTATATGCGTGCGTGTATATGCGTGCGTGTATATGCGTGCGTGTATATGCGTGCGTGTATATGCAGGCATAGGCACAAGCACACGTCTAAAAGAGAACGTGCGGGCCCGCATATATGTGCGCATGCACGCATGGGTCTCTAATCAAGGTTAAAAATATTTTAGTTTACAATTCTTTCATATAATAATCAGCTCGAAATCTATAATAATAAGGTAGCAAACGCCTTAAGAGGTGAGGTGCCGGGTTAGAATTGCATCCCCCCATCTCCTATCGTTGGGTGTCGTAAGAGGCGACTAAGCGAGAACAGGAAGACGGGCAGCAGCGTCTTTCTTTTGGATTTATCTTGCACCTATACTGCGATACCCAAGCCGCCTGCCAAGCGTGGGGTTTATGGCAACCCCTCCCTTCCAAGGGGGAGGTCTTGTTCAGCAGTGGACGTGTTTCGGCTGCTGATGATGATGAAACGCCTTATGTGTAAAAAGATTTTTGGCTCAAAAATCAATTTAAAATTCTAAAAGGATTTAAAATTCTAGGCATAATAGTTATGTCGTACCCATGGGGGTACCTATCTGACACGAGGGGACGGAGACTGGTGCTGATGTGGGCTATGTGGGGAAGCTTCATCAGCGCAGCACTCAGCAGCTTAGCACCCAACTGGCAGACGCTAGCTGCACTCAGATTTATCAGCTCAGCACTGTGAGTAGTTCTTCTTATAACTCAAGACCATCATGTGCAGCGCCGCTCGCGGAGCGCCGCGTTTTTCAAGCGATACTGATCTGTTACGTATTGTAGATAAAGTTTAAAATTCTATCACACTGAAAGTGCGCTGCCGGCCGCTGCCATCTTGGTGTGAATTGAGCCTAACTCGCCAATCTGGTTCGGAATTTCAAATGACCTTTTAGTTTAATTTCAAATTCGATTAGTTTTTTTTTGTCTAGAAGTTCTTAGTCCAGAGTTTTTTATCTGTGTCTGGTGATGAGTTATAGACAAAAACTATAGTACCCAGGGTCTAACATAGCTGGTGAAACCTCTCTGATGAAGAATAGCCCTTATATCGTCCCTTTTGCTGCCAGTAGTTTCTGGAATACATCCGACTGCATTACCGCTGCAGTTAATTTGTAGCCTCCGTGACGTATTGAGAAACAGCTTGCTTTTCAAACTGGAGGTTGCGTGTTCGAATCCCACGGAGAGCAACATCTTTGTGTATACAGGCCGACCACCTGATTGCCTGTAAAGTAAGATGATCCATGCATCGGATGGGCATGTAAGTAGTCGATCCTGCGCGTAATCTCTTCCCGGTCGTGTCGGTTTTCCGTTCCATCGGAGTGTGAGAGGTAAAAGGAAGAGAGAGTGCACTTGTGTCTACGCAAGCACTTGTGGCCCGTAGCTTGTCCCACGTAGATGGCTGATCTTGCAAAAGATTGGCCGCTGTGGTCGTATCGGCCAGGAGGACATTATTCGTGCGCAGGTGCTGCTTGGGGAGACTGGTCCGACTACTATCCCTTTGGTCTTTTAATTTGTTGAAATTTTTGTCGTATTTATTTGTTTTCTTCTTTTTTCCCTTGCTTTATGTTTCGAACGACAGGGCACAATATTGCTAATGTCGATTCATTTGTAACAAAACAATGTTTAAAAAAAAGTGAAAAAATGACAAGCCCGCTGAGTTTCTTGCCGGATCTTCTCAGTTGAGGCCGCGTTGTGATCCGGTGGTAGCTTTTAAAAAATAACCATTCAAAAGTGCTAGCGTTAAGCCTATTTGAAATAAAGATTTTTGAGTTTGAGTATAAATTGTTAATTTGAAAATTAATGATTAAAAAGAAATAAAGAATTTTCTAGGCAAAGACTAGGCAAAAATAATAAACCGTAAAGTGAAAGTGGAATTTATATGTGACACGAAACCGGCTAGTGTGGAATAAATTAATATCTAATGAATGGTTAAACTGCTATAATATTTCTTTATTCTGATGTGGCAATGTGACTTTGTTCCTACGTGATCCTCATATTCACAATCGGCCAGTTCCAGTGGGAGGTGGAATGAGCTACGAGTATAGTGATTAGACAGGGCCGTTGGTCTAGTGGTTAGACACCCTGGCCGCTACCCGATCGGTCGTGTCACCAAGTGTCTGGTTGTTATATCTAGTATATAAGTATGTATTTACAAAAAGTATATGTCAACAACGCAACGCCAACGCAGTCGCCAACGCGCTAGTGATTATTCTGGTGTTGCTAGCGTCTATAGGCTGCGGTGACTGCTTACCATCAGGCGGGCCGCACGCTTGCTTGCCACCTTGGTAGTATATAAAAGTATTAGTATAAGTTGCCTGGTCACTATAGTACAGGCTCTGCCTAGTTGGGGATCAGATGACCGTGTGTAGGTTGTCCCAACATATTATTATTACAGTCTTAATAGATCCTTGGTGGATGGAAAAAAAAAGGAATTTAGGTACATCTGTTTACCTTCATGGAGTAGGAGAATTTTGGCCGAAAGGCGTCGTGTTTCGCCGCTTCAGAGGTGGACTACAGGACACCGCGCGCGACACGAAACATACTCTATGTGTTAATTAACATGTATTGTAACTTTTATGTATGTTATTCTCTAAGGCTAAGGTATTTGTTTTTATATGGGCCATTCATGCCTGAAATAAAGGTTAATAATAAAGGTTAACAAGGGCGTTGATTCCAGGTCCAGTGCGGCGGAGTCAGCAACGTACGCGCTCGTAGGTGAGTGTTGTGGTCCCAGGGTACGAGCGCGGTACATGCTGCTCATCACCAGCGCGCTTATGCTTACCCCAACTTTGTACTATGGTGAGACATTACTATAATTGGATCTCTTAACTACATATATACTAGGTGGTAGGTTCCTTGTGCAAGGAACCGTCCAGGTAGGTACCACCGCAGTGTCAGATATTCTGCCGCCAAGCAGCAGTCTGTTCCGGCGTGAAGGGCACTGTAGCTGGTGAAATTACCAGACACAAAGACTTAACATCTAATGTCTTAAGGGTCGGCAACGCGCTAGTGATTCTTCTGGTCTTGCTAGCGTCTATAGGCTACGGTGGCTGCTTACCATCAGGCGGGCCGTACGCTTGCTTGCCACCTTGGTAGTATAAATAAAAAAAAAATCAGATCTAGTGTCTAAACCAGCAATTTTCGGACGGTAACCGATACGAGTGCCTATGGACAGTTCAATTGCCCTGCCACTTGCCACCTGAGACAGCGTAAAAAAAACGGTCAAGTGCGAGTCGAACACGCGCACCGAAGCCGCGTAGGTTCTATACTTTCTCAGGACGTATACAAGTTATTTTACTAATCGTTTAACATCTGAGATAGCATTACAATAATTTAGTTCCATCAAAATATTCTTGCAACAAGTTTCGCTTATTTACAGTCGCAGGCTACCTAATCATGAAGCTGGACTTCACTGTCCACATGCTGGGCATCGTATACCGTCCATGGCGTCTCCTAACCCTGATCATGGCGTCACCCCTCGGGGCGGGCGCGCTGATGCTGTGGCATTACAGTGAGAGTCCCAAATTACTGCTGAATATTGGCAGGCATGACGAGGCCGTTGAAGTGCTGAGTAGAATTCATAGAGTCAATGGAAATACTGATAAAGAATATCCTGTAAGTGAAAATATAAGTACAGGTTATATGCAGTAAGTGTAAGCCGAGGGTCACGAGTCGTAACGCTCAAGCAAATTCGCTCTGCGCTGCAAGCGTCAGCGTCGAGCGTTAAAAACAATAGTCTTACCGCCGCACCTACAAACGTCAATTATAATTAATACTCATTAATCCATTTTAAGAAATCTGATTATTTCGACACTCGATGCCAATTATTGCTTAATACGCAGATAATGAGTAGAGATACGTATAGATTTTAATAACTGACTTGTTTATAATTAAAGTTAATTGACGTTTGTGAGTGCGCAAGTTAGGTTTTTTCAGGTCAATCATACAAAATATCCGTTATTCCTGTTACTGTTACTCAATAGTACAAAAATCGTATATAATCAGAAGTTTTCAAATATTTATCTTTTTATTTGAATTAAAATTACATTGACGTGACAATAGATAGCAAAAGTATTTCAATAAAAATATAATATTTTAAATCAGATTTACCCTATCGTTAAATAGTTGAGTCTTATTCGTCTTCAGAATAAAAAAAAACAATAATCAAAATCAAGTTTCATACATTATAAAAATATGGCGTTCCAAACAATATGCCTGTGGAGTGAGTGTTACAAATTGCAACTTAGGTACAATAAGAGAATAATTATTTATAAGAATTACTTATTCATGATATTTCTGTGAAGATTTAACTTCTTTTAAAGTTTCATTTTTCTTTTAATAAAGATGAAGAAGTCTCCCGCGCTCTTATCTTCATTACGCGCCGGGCGGGTGTCCAGTACACACTTGTCTGTGCCACCCACCCACGCTTTCTCAGCACACTGCGTGCGCATGGTCGAGTTATCTCCGAAAAACGGGACTGAGCCTGTCCCACGTGGGACATTTAATTTTGATTTAAAAATCGGGACGTCTGGCAACGCTGCTGTTGCCTGGCGCGTCAGCGTTTAAAACGAGTTACTTTGTTTTATTGACGTTACAGGCATCTGGATCTCGTGGCCTCGTTTGTGATGCATAGAAATGACGTTTGTAGGGAATAAGCAGCCTAAAGCGGGGCGATAGTTTCGTGGCGATGGGGTTGGACGCCGTTTTTACATCGCCTTTACATTTTTTCAGGTAAAAGTGATTTTCCTAGGAGAACAGAGTGAGAAGGAAGTAGGGGTTTTCTCCGTCCGTTCGCTGTGGACACAGATCGCGCCCCTCTTCAAACCTCCACTCCTTTGGAAGACCCTATTGCTGTATTATTTAACATTCGTCGTTTATATTGCGTAAGATATTTTTTAACAAACTTCAAAAAAGCAGGTTCTGTGTTAAATGCGCATGTAGGTAGATACATATGTAAAATTAATAAAAATGTGTAATAATTATATACGTATGTTAGACTATGTGGGCTTCTAAACAAATGTACCAATTCCTGAGTGTATATTTGTATGTAGCTTTTTGCAATAGTTTGACAATTGTATTTTTTAAAATAGGGAAGAGAAGAAGTTTCATCAAAATTGGTTTAGTAATTTAAAATATACTTACCTGTAAAACAGATTATGTTTTCAGGAAGTTACTTTATCGTAGAAGTTTGAGTTGCGAGATAGTGCTGATACCTATCTTTGTAAAATAAAAGTCACAAAAAGTGTTAAATAAACTATTTTTAGAAAATTATTATAATAATATAATACCAGCCCTTGTTTATGCCCCACTGTAGGGCACGGGCCTCCCCTCAATCAAGATTAACCACTCGTTCGTCGGCGGTAACGACTGATGCCGGTTTCAATTTTCTCACGCCAGATAGCGGCAACGTCTGTTACCTCGCCCAAAATATTTATTAAAATGCCATCTATGATCGAATGGAGGAATTAATCATAAAACTAGTCTCGTAGAGGCGTAGTCTATTAAATTGTTGAGTGGTACAACACCAGATGGCATAGTTTTGCATAAAGAATATTGAGAAAAAAATGTCATTCAAACTGAGTACTTTTGTGTGGTGTTGTGTGTGCGTGCTCGGAAGATACGATTTCATTATAAATCTGTTAACTCTTTATATCTCAAGTTGATCCGTTGATCGAAAGATATAATTTCAATAGGATTATGAAATATATTAGCTTTAATATATTTCAGTTCATTTTATAAAGTTATTATTATTATTTATTTCTTCAATAAAAATAATATGTAAGTAATTTCCACTAATACATTAAAATATTTTCTGCTTTATTACAATATCGAAACGTGTTGTTTTCTGTGCGTGTATTGCATATTTAAAGTCATGATTTTATTTCATCTCAAAATGCACCTTATTACAACCTGCTTAGAAATTATATCTTTTATTTCAGATTTCGCTCATTAACCGATCACTCAGTTCTATCCAATCACTCACCCACCCCGACGCATGCGTCACAGCGTCATACGCACGCTACGGTACACGATCGCGTGCTTTTCCTATCGCTCTCACTCGCTTACATCCGTATTTCATAAATCAGCCATCTCATTCATGCTCCAATAGATCTCAAATAAATCATAAATCTAAAGATATATTATATTTGAAGAAGAGGTGATATATGGAGTGGGATTTTTCCAATGTTACATATCTTTTTTCTCAATCACTCCTGAGTTACACACCGCTACATCACGCTGGCCAAGTGCGGGTTGGCGGACTACACACGTCATTCGAAAACTAGTTAGGCTTCCTCATACATGCAGGTTTCCTCACGATGTTTTCCTTCACCGAAAGCTAGTAACAATCGCACAAAGACGATTCGCACATGATTAATTAAAGAACCTGCGCACCTTGTTTCCAAGGCATGCGCTCGTCCTCTGTTACCACCGTTAGAAAAATATTAACCGACTTCAAAGAAAATTATCTAAAACGTATTATAAAATATATTGTAGTCAGTGCTAGCACATCATGTTAACTAACAATAGCACCGACCTGCTGGCACCAACTTCAAAATAATATTTTCGTTATTTAATGCTTTTTTGATCATTTTCTTTGAAGTCGGTTTTTACTTTTCTGAAAATATTTTATTATCAGTAGCTTTTCCCAACAGGTGGCTTGTCTTAAAACGACAACACGAAGGTCACGTCTAATGTCGTTACTAAAGTCATCGTGGGTCACAGTGTCATTACAGTAGAAGTCTGCTACTCCTGTTTTAATGTAAAAAAAAATAAAAAATAAAAAATTAACTGACTTCAATATATCGATGCTTTTTAGTGATATTTTTTTATACATAAAGATTGAACCATCGAAGACGGTAAAATGATCTAGGTAGGTTATGATCACATTATCGTTTACATACTTAATTCATGTTTCTTCAGAAACCATTTATCCGGTCGTAATGAAATTTGCATGGAATCAGCATAGTAGTTTACTCTCTCGAATAAAAAAAGAATCATCGAAATCGGTTGATATTTGCCAGAGTAATGTAATGGAGAACATCAGTTTTATGGTTTTTACCAGATAAATTCCTCCACATCGTTCATGTTCCACCCGGAAGTTTTTATCCGGTTGTGTTAAAATTGATACAGATTCATTACAGTAGTTCCTTCTTTCGAATAAAAAAAAATCATCGAAATTGGTAAATATTTGCCAGAGTTATGACCATCTTTGTCCTTAAAAAGCGACTAAAATGTCATCTTTTAGGCATTCCTGCATGTTTCCTGCGCAGTCGCCATTCTTGTTTTTTCAGGAACTAGTTATTCCTAAGCGATAATTTTTTTATGGGACCCAATTAATGGATTGAAGAATGAATGGAAGAAAGAATTTTTCAAATTGGTTCATAATTGCCAGAGTTATGCGCGAACATATATAAAAAAAAATATACAGACGAATTGAGAACCTCCTCCTTTTTTGAAGTCGGTTAAAAAGCGATCTTGCTAAAGACTTCATTCTTCTTTTGCAGCAACAATAGCTTTGCTGTGATCCTGCCGACCATCCTTAACCTATTTTTCACATCATACAAGACTAGTGCTCCTGGATCTGGCTTTTGTGACCTGATGGGATTGGTGAACAGCACTGATGCTGGTGAAGTTGATCAGGTAAGACATCGTTATCTAAAGCAGAGATGAAATTTGTTAAACAATGCTGTGTTCCGATATGAAGGACACTTTAGCTGGTAAAATAACCTGGCACAAGAGACTTAATAACGAATGTCTCTGGTGACGAGCGGCAGTGTAATGCAGCTGTCTAGGCAGGCGGGTCGGTTACCATTAGGCGAACGTCTTGTTTGTCTCGTCACGAGGTAAATGGAAATAAAAACTGGACTAGCGCGAGTCGGACTCGCGCACCAAAGGTTCTTTCCTTGACGCATTAAAGTTAGTTTGCTTCATCTAACACCTCAAATGGCAAATAGACCAAATCGCATAAACCACCTAAGTGTGTTTGTCTAAGTATTTTGATGATTTAAAAAATCTGTGCTACCTACAAAAACATACTTTTTTTCCCTGTAAAATGTACATGAACAAATATTACGTAATTAGTTCAGAATGTTTCCATAACAAACTTCGGAGGTAAGGTGGCGGCCGGACTGTATTTATTGTCTTCAGAATACCAATGAAGCAAGCCGGTGTTTGTTTCAGGAGGAGCCAGGGTGCAAGGATAGTATAATGGGCAACACAATATGGGCGGGGTGTGCTCACGGACTATCGTTCTTCGTACTGAACGCTCTCATTTCCCAATGTGCGGGAAAAAGGAAGGTATTATGTTGTTATTTTTCTTATCCTTGATTAGAATGGCATAAGGGTAATGATATGATTTTTTTCAGATAAGCTTATATCACATAAGGCGGCGTTTTATTTGATAAGATTCGTCAAGAACTCAGAGGGCTTGTAATTTTTAGGGTTCCATACCTAAATGGTAAAAAACGAAACCCTTATGGTGAGACTTCGTCTGTCTGTCTGTCTGTCACACCTATATATTTCAGGAACCACTGACGCTATCGATTTGAAACTTGGAATAGTTTTAGATCTTAGCCAGGTTGGGCCTCATCGCAAATGAAAAAAAAAACTTCTTTTTTGGGGGTCGAAATGGGTCATTAAAATTTCAAAGGGATACTAGGGGAGACCAGGGATGAACGTAACAATTTTTGATATTTCTGTAATATCTCACAGAGATTTTTGAATATTCAAATTATAATTAAATACACATGATAGATGGGACTTTCAGCTATCTTTTAACACCTGCTTAAATGGAATTTATATTACAGATTTTGAGAAAAACGACTAAATATTTGAAGTGGAATTTGTTACAACCATCCCTACCCCTAGGGTTGGTTGTAACAGAGTAAAGGGATGTTTGTAACATTGTTAATAAAGTTACTTTCATGATCAACATATTTATTTGTAATCAGCCTATTGAGTTTCACATTCATAGGTATCACAACTCTTATAAAAAAAAAAACATTTCAACATTTTTACATTTTGAACAATTCAATAGTCTTTGAAATCAGACTAGCAAATTTATGACACACATAACTTATTTCGTTATTAGTGCTGTCTGTCAATATGAGCCCACAGCTAGCACTCTAAGGCACTGTACCTAACAATTTTTCATTTGACCTGCTATTTGAAAAGGATCCAAAACTATACAAATGAAATCTTTATTTTAGCATCGTTTTTCTTCTTTTGTGCCTTATTTCCTTTTGTTATAACAACTACAACATCATAACAACTAAAGTTTCAGGCATTTTTGTGGCTGCAGCATTCTGCAAAATTAATTTCTTAATTTGTTTGGCTCCTGAAGCTCTCCTTTCTAATTTCTTGTTCTTGAATTTCAAGCTTATTTGGAGTATCAGTCACTGTTGCCGATTTTCTGCATTTTCTTCCCTTTCCATTATTCTTTCTGGGTCCTACTAAAAGGTAGGGATTTAACTTCAAAGGGGATAAACGATGTCATCGTGATGTTGGGATGAAAGTCACAAATTGTCACTTTCATCCCTACATTTAAAAATCCGAGAATATGACAATCATATGCCTATAATCTAAAAACTGCTTTAGTAAGATACCATTAAAAAACTAAAATAGAGAGATGAATAGTTACGCTACTTCGCTGACACTTGACATGCAAGATTGAACATACCATAATAAAAACAAACGCAGTTGCAAAACATGGTTAAAACTTACTTTGGAGGTATTTTTGACGCACTGACTCGCTACGTCCACAACCTGACGGCACAGCGCTGTAACCGCAATTCAGGTGATTTGGGATCCAAAATTGTGCATATGGGTGAATCAACCATCAATGCAGTCAACATAACTTTTTCAAAAATTCATTTGTTACGTTTATCCCGTGTTACTTTTATACCTGGTCTCCCCTACTATATATATCTAATAGGGTATCATATGAAAGGGCTTCATTTGCACATCTCAAAACAGATTTTTATTTAGATTTATGGCACGTAGTTTTTGGCTGATAATCAAAAGTGTCAAAAAAATACCGTTCCTCACCGTTATCTCCGAAGTTTGTGGAAGGTAAAATCTGAAATAATTATGGGGGCCTTGCACGATATAGGTCAAGTTTTATATTAATCAAAACGAGAATTCGTCAAATTAGATATTGGTCAAATTGGTAGTTCATGTTTATTTATATTTAACAGAAAAAAATAATATGGTCTTCCTAAGTAGTACAGTACAGTTTTAGTAACCCTAGACAAACCTCGACAATAGCGGTTTTTTTTGCTATCTGAGGTGTTAGACGAATAGTAAAATAGCTTAAATAGGTCCAAGGATGATATGGAACCCTCGCCTCGGTGAGTGAGTACGACTCACACTTGACCGGTGTTTTATCTTTTTTGGGTTCCAACCACTGATGTTATCGATTTAAAACTTTAATAGTAAGATCTAAATCTTACTTACCAAACCACCCAGCAAAAGAAAAAAAATCTTTTTTCTTTTTAAAGGGGGTCAAAATGGGACGTAACAAGAAATTGTGTTTCATTAAAACTACTATATCAAGTGGGGTATCATATGAAAGGGCATCATTTTATTTTGCAAATTTTAAACCAATTTTTTATTTTGCCTATTACGTAGTTTTAGTAAAACATGTCAAAGAAACCGCCCCTAATCAAAGTAATTATAGGTAGTAAATGTCTATCTATATTTTACAAGAAAAATACAATTATGTTTAAATAGTAGGTACAGTTTTTTAAATCCTAAAAACAAACCTCCACAAACAAACTTAGTTTCGCGGTTTAATCTTTTTCTATCTGAGGTATTAAACGATTAGTAAAATAACTTTATGAAAGAGGTATTGGTTTCTTAAGGATATAATGAAAATAAATCTAAGAAGAAAATATTTAACACCTGTATTAACAAATCAGAATATAAAACAATTAGAAACCTACCAGCACAGCATGGAACGAAGCATGCTCAACATTAAACTAAAAGATAAAATTCAATTAAAAATTATACGTCACCAAACTAAAGATATTGATGTTACTTATTTTATCAAAAAACAAAAATGGAAGTGGGCAGGTCATTTAATTAGGAACAAGAAAGATAAATGGACGAAACAAATTACCAAGTGGTTTCCTAGATATAAGAAAAGACAAAGAGGGAGAAACATCGTAGATGGAAAGATGACATTACAAGATTAGTAGGAATAACATGAATGAGGAAAGCGCACGATCGAAAGTGATGGAAAGCTCTAGGGGAGCTCTATGCTGTAAAGCAAGAGAATCTGTGAACTACCGGTGTCAAATATGTAATGAAATTATATCTGTATTTTGTTAGATTGTTAATAAAGTCTATTATTATTATTCCATTTATTTATTATTCAAATTATTATATAATACATTTTTAATATATATATAATAAAAATACATTTAAAAATATAAACAACACCTTCCAACCGGCTGCGGGAACAGGGTCCTAGCAAACGGTGGTTAATGCTCCAGAGAGAGGAACTTCCTCACAATGCGTGCCGTCCCCGGGAGCACTGCCTGTATCCAGCCGTTTAACGTGAGCCCCTTGAGATGTGTATCGAGGCTCTTGGCCATTAGGTCATGGGCAGAAACGACTATGGGTACAATGATTGCCTTATCAATATCCCACATGTCAACAAACTCGTGCGCGAGATCCAAATATTTGCATTCTTTATCTTTCTCCGCCTTCACGAGGTTCTCGTCATGGGGGAAAGTGACGTCTACAATCATTGCACGACGCTCGGTGCGATCTATCAGCGCAATATCAGGGTTATTGGCAAAAATAGTCGTGTCTGTGATGATAGATCGGTCCCAGTATAACGTGATAAGGCCATCCTCCAGAACTGTTTCTGATACATACCTGTAGTACGGTACCTCTGACGTCACAAGGCGGTATTTCAAAGCAAGTTGCTGGTGGATTATCCTGGCCGCTTGGTTGTGTCTGTGCAAGTATTCATTTGCGAGACGCGAACAACCGGAGATAATATGCCTGAGGGATTCACCAGGGCGATGACATGCTCGACAAATGTCGATGGTGCCATCCCTCAGGATATATTTCCGGTAGTTGTTCGTCATCTCAATTTCGTCCATAATTGCACAGACAAAACCTTCGGTTTCCCCAACGAGGTTACCGAATCGTAGCCAGGCCATGGAGGCTGAGAAGTCTACATCGGGCCCATGAAGAGCCCGGTAGAAACTTCCGTGTAGCTCTTTACTTTATTATTATAATTCCATGGTATTTTATGCACGGGTAATGCCCGGACATTTTAGAGGCTTGCATGGGGACGGAACCAACACGTACAGGCTCTTTGTAATAAATAAATGGTGTGTCCCTCCCGGGATCAACTGCTAAAATGGTAAAAAAAAGGCAGTTGACCTCGACAGGTGTAGGAACTATTATAAGTACATGGAAAGATTATAAGACTATGATGTTGAATATTTGGTGGACTAGAAGCTTGGCTATTGCAAAGGCCCCGGCCTTTGCACTGACCGGGGTCACTTGCCATAATTACATTCATAATTATTTTGTGGCAAGTGGTGGCTTGCCACCCACTAGATCGTCCGATGACGACGGCGAGCAACACTGGTGTGGGTGACTCAGGGGAGTCGAGAGGTTTGCTGCGCTTTCTCCGAAGTTACTAGCGGCGTTATACCCTTTAACACTCACCCGTGGAGCGTATAGCTCTAACAGCTCCTCTCTGGACGGCCAATTAAAGCAAGCCAGAGCCGCGAGTCCTGCGGGCCCCCTTGGGTTTCCACTCGGCCGACGAAGACACGCCGAGGTAGGGGTCCTGGCCGACTCTCTGGAGCACTCGGGTCCGTGGTGTCGCTACGCACCAACAGCTCGCCACAAGCTGCCCTGCGGGGTTATTATTATTATTAAATTAACTTTAATACATCTAAAGCAGGTGTGGAACCCTCGGTGCGCGAGTCCGACTCGCACTTGGCCGGCTTTTTTCTTCTTACAATCATAATCAGCGACAACACGATGTGTGTGTGCGTGTGTGTTTAGCCCATCGAAAGATAAAATGAAAAAAAAGTTCTAGGGAAATGAAACGAACCAAAAGTAGTCCAGTCTCCCCGAGCCGCAACCGCGCACGAATATTACTTGAGGAGGCTACATATTCTAAAACCTCACCGTCTATTTGTTCAGGTCATGACTATTACGCTGCTATTGGTGGCGGCGGCAGCGGCAGTGGGCGTGGACAACACAGCTGAGCCCATCACTGGGTTGGCGTTGTTCTACGTGTTTCTGACCACAGCCATGGTGTTTGGGGTCATATCGTCGTATTTCGTTGATCTTTACCCCACATCTTATAGGTGAGAAGGTTTCTGGATGCGTTGTATTGAATGTACGATACCCATGAGCTATTGCGCCTTTTCAAAGAGAGGTACATAGAAGGAATGAACGGCGCTTAACATTTAATCTTGATCTTAAGCCCGACTAAAGAAAAGGTAGGTACTTCCATCTTACGGCGCGCGCATCATCTCTTGAAGAGCTCATAGTCAGTAGTAATCAGTGTACAGTAAACGATCAGTTGCTTAGGCGACGTCAAGGAAGGTCAGTCCTTGGATGGGTGACCGTTGCTTGACATTTCAACTGAGCATCTGTGCTTCTGAGGGCACGTTATAAGTCGGTCCCGGTTGTTGGCAGCAGTCGTTAAGCCAATTAAGAGACCTAAGGCAGTTTGAACAACCCTGTTTGTTGACGCTAAACATATCACAAAAAAAAGGTTATGGATAATCGCAGCCAATAACACAACTATAGCAATATCTTCCTGAGATGAGGTAGATACCACCATTTGCGGATTTCTATATAAACTGGTCGTGGGGTGTCCGGGTAAGAATGACACTCACCCATCTCCTCCCGTTGGGTGTCCGTAAGAGGCGACTAAGGGAAAACAAGAAGACTGGCAGTAACGTCTTTCTATTAGATTAACTACCATCTATACTGCAATCCCCAAGACGCCTGCCAAGCGTGGGGATTATGGCAAACCTTGGCCTAAGGTAAGAGGAGGCCTTTGTTCAGCAGTGGAAGTTTTTCGCCTGTTGATGATACGGCGTGGTTCTAATCGGTAAGTGTGTTTTTTATTGATCGAAAATGGTTCAAGATATAAAAACAATGTTTAAACAAATTGTAGAAAATTTAATCCTCTATAAATACAAATAGCATACAACCCATAGGAAACGAGATATTTGCAATAAGTGTGTAATAAAATTGTTTTTAACTACGGTTGTTGGTAAGTTTTAGGGTATCAAAATAAAGGTTTATGCAATTTTATAGCTGACTATCTCACATTCCGAGGTGAAACCCCTAATATGCATGGACTAGTAATGAGTTAAGCAAATCAAACATCTTTATTTGCTTTAATCATAATCTGGAGAGTTTTCTAATTGAATAGCCGCTACCCACGGATAACTAATAAATTAATGTTAATTCTTATTCAATTTTTAATTAATTACTTACCTACTTTTTATAATTTCAACTAGATTGTTATAAAAACCCCTAATGTCTTTGTAAGAATAGAGTAAAATAATTATTTAGTTATTTTTAATTGCCTAATTTAATTTCAGCTAATTCCATTGTTATGCTTATCACTTGATACATGTTAACTATCTACAGTGTGACTGCCTTTGTGGTCCCATGGTCATGTTCGCTCACCTAGGTACGATCTGGCGACGCGACGGCTTGAACTAGAGTTTCGTCACTAAATTCATTGAATTATTATACACCTACAGGTGGGGTTTAGATTTAACTAGCTGACCCGTGCAGCTCCGCCCGCGCTTTTATTACATTTTGCTCCCCTTTTCTCCCTCCTCCCTAGATTTATCTCTCTCCATATCTCTCTCTCTTATAAGAAAAATCTAATTATATGCTCTTCCTCTCCTCTCTCTTTCCCCCTTCCGCTTCGGTTTCCGTCACACTCCCCCTCTTCCTACCCTGTTATCCCCTCTCTGAACCCTCTCCCCCTCTCTCTTCTACGAACTGGCTCCTTCTCACTCCCCCCTTACTCCACCTAACTCCCCCGATCCCTCACCCCATCGCCCTATTCTCGAATCCCCTCTCCCTCTTTCTCCTCTCGTGCACCCTCCTCTCGTTCTATATATCCTCGTCAATCATGGTATCAGCGGCATTAAATATACATTATGACCTATTCTCAGACCTCCCCGATATGCACACATAATTTCATACATATCGGTTCACCCATCTATTTAATGACCTTGCCTTATGTAGCTTAACCTTAACCTAGCGGTATGAAATATACTGTATGACCTATTCTCAGACCTACCCGATATGCACACTTTCATACAAATCGGTTCACCCATCTATTTAATGACCTTACCTAACGTTGCTTAACCTTAACCTACCGGGATAAAAAGTATCTTATGTCCGTTTACTGGTTCTAAGCTACCTCCCCACCAATTTTCAGCCGAATCGGTTAGGCCGTTCTTGAGTTATAAATAGTGTAACTAACACGACTTTCTTTGATATAATAATATAGATTAAAGTTCTATAGTTATTGTATGTTCAATTTCACCGATAGATGGCGCTGTTCATAATGTAAATCACGCTAACATCGTAAATTACTGTCTAATGATATTCGATAATGAACGTTTTAAGTTTTCCGCATCTTTTATTGTTGCGACTGTAATACATACATAATCTAGTTTGGATCCGCTCGGGATTTAAAGATTTTAACTTTTCAAAGATATAATGTCATATTGCTATCAGCAAAGTACTTAGAACAATACAGAAATCTAATGAAAATGTCCTGGGTGTACCGGACCGGCTTACCCCTTACAAAAATTGACCCTTCGCCAATGCCATATCTTATGCAAACTAAATGTCTGCTCAGTCCCTATTGTATATAGCGTAATAATACATATCTTAATGATTAACTGATCAGTCTATAATTACCCTATTCACATACAAAGGAAATTACGTGGTAATATGTGCAAGTAATGTTTCACTGCTTAGCCCCTATGAAACATAGCGTGATGTTTTATATACCAACTTACACCTTGACTTCTACACAATACATCAGTGAAAGTCCTATCAAAATCTATCCACGGGTTTTCAAATGATACCTGGACGAACAGAACGACAGACAGACAGACAGACAATAATTCCAAAAAAAATTGTTTTGGCCTCTATGTCGATAGTATGGAACCCCACATAGAAATTTTGGAAAAATATTCATTGTACAGAAAAAGTGCTCTTTGAGTTTTATTATATACACCTACACAGGTGGGGTTTAGATTTAATAATTCTATTGTTCCACTCTGTTCTATATCACGCGGGGAAACCCTTTAAAATATCTCTCTACTTAACTCCCACGGCTGTCGCATCAGAACATTAGAGGGGGACCTGGGCAGTCTGGTTGGAACTGCAACCCCCCAGTGCCTTATCTTTGAGCCCACCGAGAACCTGTCACGGTGCTCACGGGGACGGGCGTAGTAACCCCACCGCCGTCCTTCTTGGACTCAATGTCTATCTAGGGCCCAAACCCCAGACGTTCAGGCACACTGAAGTGGTTTTCCCGTCCCAGAACCAACATAGAAACGACTCTGAAAAGCAGTAACCACTGTAATTACTTTGTTGTTTCCTTTGAGGCGATAAAAATAATTAAGAAACAGTTGTATTTATATTTATTTATTTATAGTTATTTTTACTTGACGTGGTAGTCAAGGAGGGTGATGTTTTTCAACTGTATGAAGGACATATTTCGTGTCGCTTTAGCTGCGTACGAAACGCAATTCTACGTAACCAGTATCGTACAAAAAATATTTTTTTCTTTCTACGTAACCAGTTTCGTACAAAGATTTTTTTTTCGTACGAAACCAATGAAAACGAATGCTACGGCGTAACGTGTTTGGCTATTTCATTGGCAGGCTCCATAGCCTGTTGTTAGAATCACCTCAATAAAGCTAAATTATGGCAGCCATCATAGAAATAACATTATTATACTTACTTATATTAGGGTCTATTTCAAATATACATAAATATATGTTTAATGAGCATTTATTCATTAAAATTCGTGCCCATTTTATTCGCAGTCAGGTGTTTATGTTATTTTGTAATTATACTTATTAAAAACGTTCTACGTAACAGATAAGGAATTATAACTCCAAGTCATAGTTTTTGTTTTAATTTGTTCCCACAAAATCTAGTTTTAGAACAGTGAGCTGTTATAGTAATAACACCTCACTGTTTTAGAACGACTGTTTGCGTCATTGAAAACAGTAATTTTTATCTCTCTTCTTCCTCAGTCGTCCTTCATTGTTCAAATATACTTAAATCGCTTTGCTCTTACTACAATCTCACTTTTTTATACTACCAAGGTAGCAAGCATGCGGCCCGCCCGTTGGTGAGCAGTCACCGCAACACCAGAAGAATCACTAGCGCGTTGCCGACCCTTAAGACATTAGATGTTAAGTCTTTCGTGTTCGGTAATTTCACCAGCTACAGTGCCCTTCACACTGGAACACAGCAATGTTAACACACTGCTGCTTGGCCTGACGAAGTGCGACCGCGCTTGCCGGTAAAAACAAAACACTGTACACGGAAGAGCTTCCGGAAAACACACGTACATACAACCATATGTATTTGAATATGTACTATCGCGGTCATGCTTTACCAGTTTTCAATCAAAATCGTTAAAACGACGTTATGTACGCTTACCGCGACCACACGTATTTGGGCTGGCTTGCGCAATTGATTATCGTTTTAAAGGTGATACACCGAAAATGTCTCTTACTGTATATTGCGGTGCTACCTTTAAGGGTGGTCTGTAATTATTTTATTAAATAATTCTTTTTTTACAGAGGCATGGTAGCTTGTTTAGGAATGATGGTGGCACGGCTCAGCGCCTTCGCTGGTACCAACATGGTGAGCGGGCTCATGACTCAGCACTGCTCAGTGGCACTGTACAGTGGCGCTAGTATTGTTCTCAGTGAGTTCTTTGCATCTTAAACAATATTAATAACGACACACGACTTACTTATCCAGAGTCGGTCCTCGGTCATCTAGACACCTGATACACTATACAGCGTGTTACAAAACCCATGTCCGATCTTTAACGGAAGTATTTGCATTGCTGATACAAATGAGAAAAAATAGTTATGTAGATTGATAATTATTTACTGTACAACCAACGTAAAAACATAACAAAACAAGAAATATACAGCAATACAGCAAATTATGTACAATGGGCGGCCTTATCACTAGTATATAGTACTAGTGATCTCTTCCAGGTAACCTTTGGATGGAGAGGATCTGTAATTATTTAAGGCGGTACAGAATACTTAATGGACTTTATGTATCATTAGAATAAAGATGACAGATTAAAGCTAAATTATAATATAATATATCCTAAATCAGTAGGTATATATATATATATATTTTAATTAAATTTTATCTAATCTATAAATGTAATGTGTAAATGTTGAATTTCTAATATTATTTTGCATGTAAAATTTAATTGAAATGTATTATTATTATTGGGATATATATAGGCTTATTATTATTATAAAATATTTATGAGATACCGATCGAACGACCGAATTATACATAAACAGGTTGGTATATAAGTATCGTTGTATTGCTTCACCGAATAATATTTTTAGTGATTGGACAGGGTTTTTTAATACTGGGTGAACACGTGAATACTTTTAAATGTATGCATTGTTGACCACTGTAGGGCTAATTTAATACATCTGTCAGTTTCTTTGTTCTGTCTGTTTATTTTGTCATTATTACAGTAAATATGTAATCGTAATTGAAAAAAGTCAAGCAATTGTGTAGTTCTAACTTCGAAAAAATTAAGAATATTTTATGCCCGCCATTACAAGGTTAAATTTTGATGAAGTGTCAAATGTGATATATTAAATTGGCCCTACTTCAGTTGAGTAAAATGTACTTGTTGAAACCGTTGTGGAAAAGGGCTATGTTGGGGGTGTAACCAATCAGCTCTTAATATAGGTATTCCAGTTCATTTGCATTGTCCCATAGACAAATACTTATCTTTCCAACATAGGGCAACTACTGGACAGCTTGGAATATTTCAGTTCTGTAGAAAAATCTTTAGTGGGGTAATCTTAGAATAAATAAAATCTTTTTTTGGTTTTAATTGAACCGACTTCAATGTCACTGAAAAGTATAAAATAATTTAAATATTATTGAAGTTGGTGTTAGCTTACTTGCTTTAAATTATTTTATACTTTTCAGTGATATTAAAGTCAGTTCAATTTTTTTTTTTAAAGATTTTATTTTAATCTTTTTAGTGATATTTTCATACATAAAGATTGACCCATCGAAAACGGTAAAATGTTATAGGTAGGTTAGCTCACATTATCGTCTACATAGTTTTAAATAATTCATGTTTATTCAAAAAAAAAATTATCCGGTCGTATTGAAATTTGCATGGAATCATGATAGTAGTTTACTCTCTCGAATAAAAAAAGAATCATCGAAATCGGTTCATATTTGTCAGAGTAATGTAATGGAGAACATCAGTTTTATGGTTTTTAACAGATACATTCCTCCACATCGTTCATGGTCCTTCAGGAAGTTCTTATCCGGTTGTGATTACATTCATACAGATTCATTACAGTGGTTTCTTCTTTCGAACAAAAAAAGAATCATTGAAATTAGTAAATATTGGCCAGAGTTATGGCCATTTTTGTCCTTAAAAAGCGACATAAAGTCATCTAAATAGGCATTCTTGCAGGTGTCCTGCGCAGTCATCATTCTTGTTTTTTTCAGGAACTACTTACTCGTAAGCAATCATATTTTTATGGGACCCAATCAACGGATTAAAGAATGGATGGAAGAAAGAAATTTTCATATCGGTTCATAATTGCCAGAGTTATGCGCGAACATACATAAAATATATATACGAATTGAGAACCTCCTCCTTTTTTGAAGTCGGTTAATAATATAAAATAATAGTGCCTTACGATCTATTTACCTAATAATTTTATCAAAGCAAAGCCGCGGGCAACAGTAGTATTTAATAATAATAATATCCTCCTGGCCGAAACGACCACAGCGGCCAATCTTTCACAAGATCAGCCATGTACGCAGATAGAGATATAGATAGAGGAGATATTATAGTGCACAAGCGCTTGCGTAGACACAAGTGCACTCTCTCTTCCTTTCCCTGTCCATCTGATATGTCTTTTAGTGACTATCTTCAACGCAGCCATGTCCCACTGCGTCTTTCCTGCCGAATGGAAAGACGCGGATGTAGTAGGTATCCCTAAGCCGGGTAAGCCTCGCAGCAGCCCTGCGAGCTACCGGCCTATCAGTCTTCTCAAGTCTCTCAGCAAACTCTATGAGCGCTTGCTATTAGCGAGACTCAAAGACTTTGTCAGTTCTAATAATATCCTTATTGACGAGCAGTTTGGCTTTCGAACCAGACACTCTTGCGTCCACCAGGTGCACCGCCTCACGGAGCACATCCTGACCGGGCTCAACCAGCCCAAGCCCGTCTACACAGGCGCCCTATTCTTCGATGTTGCCAAGGCCTTCGACAAGGTCTGGCACAACGGCTTGATATACAAGCTCTTCCAGTTAGGAGTCCCCGATAGGCTCGTACTCATCATACGAGACTTTCTCTCGAATCGTACCTTTCGATACCGGGTCGAAGGTACGTTCTCTTCGCCCCATCCTATACAGGCCGGAGTCCCTTAGGGCTCCGTGCTCTCTCCCCTCTTGTTCAGCCTGTTCACGAACGACATTCCTCGTTCGAGCAGAGTTCAACTCGCCCTTTACGCGGATGACACCGCTCTCTATTATTCCCATAGGAACATATCCTATTTGACGCGTGCTCTTCAAGCCGCAGTCGACGCCCTGGGTCAATGGTTCCGTACGTGGCGCATAGAGGTGAACCCGGAGAAGAGTGCCGCGGTGGTCTTCTCCCGGGGACCCGTCAATATGTTCTCCGCGCGGAGCCTTCGGCCCAACAGACGACTAGCCCCAATATCCCTATTCAATCGCCCTATCCCCTGGACTAGGAAGGTTAAGTACCTCGGAGTCATCTTGGACTCCCGCATGACTTTCGGCCCGCACATTACGTCCGTCCGCAATCGAGCGGCTTTCGTATTATTAGGTCGCCTGTATCCCCTTCTCTGCAAGCGGAGTAAAATGTCGCTTAGAAATAAGTTGACATTATACAAAGCTTATGCCTTGAACGTACCCCAAGATTGTCAACAATATGCGAGTCTAGAATTCTGCAATATTTTGGACATGTTGCACGAAGAGATCCATCTAATTTAGAAAAATTAGTGTTGACAGGAAAAATTGAAGGAAAGCGGCCCAGAGGACGTTGTGTAAAGCGGTGGTCGAACCAGATCTCCGAGATACTGGAGCGATCTGTCAGCTCTGCCCTTCAGCAGGCAGAAGATCGGGCTCAATGGAGGCGGATCACAGCTAATATACATGAGTGTGCACAGCGGAGTCACGATCCTCAGTAATGAGGGACCGACTGGCAGAGAGAGAGATACAAAGCTTGCATTCGCCCTATCATGACTTACGCGAGTGTAGTTTTCGCGCACGCCGCCCGCACCCATATTGATAGCCTCCAGCTATGCAATTCATTAAAGTAACCAATCGTGACTACGCTCGACAGCAAGCTCGATGTCGAATTAGTCTTCATTTCGACGTCGAGCATAAATCCGCATTCTCTATCACATTTCGGCTCGACGACGAACTGGAGGCCGTGCCGTTCGCTGCCGTTATCTAAGGCGAGTTAAGGACTGCTCAAAGTTTTTTTCGGTAAAAATCGGTTTTTATTTTAAACACGATTCTAATGGAAATGCCATCAATAATAAAATTTCTGGATGCAAAAGATGGTTCAATGAACATAATACTTTCAGTTTTAGGCACAGGAATGCACTATACATTGTTTTTTCTTGATATGTATTTGTGTTTGGCAGTATGTGGTCGATACCTTTGCTTGATTTTAATTAAAAAAAAAATCACGCATGTCATTTTGACTGTCATTGTCAATGTCATGTCGCGTTCCAAGTGTCTATCTAGTCTAGGTACAGGGTCTCCAGATTGGGGGTTTTTTCCCATTTTGGGGAAAAATAAAAACTTCGGGGAACTTTTGGCGAAACGAAAACTATGGGGAAAATTTTGGGGAACACATTTTTGCTTGGCGAAAGCTTGTGGAGAAACAAAAGTCTAATTCAGAAAGTTTATATAGTTTCATCAAACATATTTCAGAATCACACGTAAAACAATAAAATACTCATGGCTAATGGTCAGAATGGCGGGGGAAGGTGTGTTTTTTGATGGATAGAGATCTTATTTTAATAATCTCCGCTATAGTTTCATCTCATACTAGTAGTATAGATATGTGAATTTTGGTTCCTCTTGTCCCTCTGGAACAGTTTAATAATTCTTTTCCAAAGAGTAGCCTCTAACGTACAAGTTCCCATCTATCTCTATATGACAAAAATTCAGCCAAATACGTGAAAGCGTAACAAATAAACTAAGAAACTAACTCGTTTTTAGTTTTATAAAATTATTAGGTATAGCTAAGGAAGGATTAGATACGAAATTAATTTGGGGAAAATTGTATAAAAATGTATCTTTTTGGGGAAAAATAAAACCTGATTTGGGGAAATTTCACATGCAGGACCTGGATACCCTGTCTAGGTAACTGTTGTATATCGATGTGTTTACATTTAATTTTTTGGGAAAACGGATATGGTATAGTCAATCGATAAAATTAGCAATAAGTTGACTTTTTTCTTAAAATGTGAAGTGAAAAACGAGTTGAAACGTTAGAAAAGCATAAGGTTCTCGCGACTGGACTTGCTCGTACTCCTCATACCACACACCGTACTCAAGGTGACTACTATGATTGCATCAAAACCTTAGTCACAGACTAAAAGTTAACAACGATGAGCTAAGGTCAGCTGTGTTTTGATAATTCTTTATCTTTTACTGTAGGTATAATTTACCACTGAACTAAACTAATACAATTTATTTATTTTAGTACCGGGAAGATAAGAAGGATGTCCTAATCAACTTCATTGAGATATATTCATATATTGATGGCGGTTGCAGTGGAGGAAATCCATTTGAGAGACTGCTGTAAAGGAACACAGGACGGCGACTATTGCATCGTAGTGCCCCAGCTCAGAAATTTATAAATGGCTAGTTTGACTGAAAGCTATTGAAGAATTCAGTGTAGCGATAGAACTGATGCATGCCTAAATTTTGGTGAGCATGGCTCAAAGTTTCGATCACACCAGCCTGGATTTCTTACAACATAGCAGGTTTTGCGGGCTCTGGAAGTCGATATAAGAAATAATCTTAGAATGACATCAACTGTAACATGCTGTGTTTAGGTGCTATCAATATCACAATAAATGTATGAACACAGGTGTAATGATGAAAGAAAATGAATTATTGACTTTTATCTTCTAAAGAAAAACAGGGGTTTACATAGATAGTTCTAATCTAAGTATTTGTCTACTAACTGTGTAATATTTTTAATAAATGTTTTATTGTAAATAATAATTGTTTGTTTGTTAATACTAATATAAGTAGTTTTTTGTATGTAGGTGTAATCTGTGGAATTAATGAATTCTACAATCCTAAACTTTGCCCTCCATAGGTAAGATTTTTTCCTGCGGTTTCACCTGTTATATATTTTATTTAATATTATTTTTGTAAACAAACAAATTTTACCAGTTTATGTAACTATTGTTTGTTTGTTTCCAAATAAGGTATGAAGTTCTTTTTTTAAATATTTTATTTGTTGAAAGAACAATACATAATTAATATTAAATATTTTATTAAATTAATTCTTTCTTATATTTATGTAAATACTACACATTACAATGAAACCGGCTATCACCCACTCTCCTGTATTTTGTAGAAACTTCGTGAATTCCTTTTTACAATATTAGCCTTGCATTTACAACATGAATAACTTGTGTGAGAGGACTGCGATATATAGGTAGTAATCCACATTTGTGGCCACTAGCATCTTGTAAGTTCCTCGTTCCATTAGCCTGAGATGATACTTATATAGAATCTGAAAACAGTAATTATTTTAATAACATAAATCAACTCAAACAAGTTATTTAGGTACTTTTGCATTTAATAAGTAAGTATTCACTGGCATTGTATTGTTTATTTATATTAGATAGGTTATGCACAATATTTTGAATAACATATCTAATACAAATAAACAATTGGGTCAGCTAGTTGAAGACACCGAGGTTTAACCCACGGCACGTCCCAGGGAAACGGAACAAAGAAATAGATAGGTACACAGTACAGCAGGTATATATAGGAGTTAGAAAAATATAAATTAGTTACGAGACAAGTTAGTTACTTATATGAAAACGAATTGAGAGATTCAAATAGATACCCTTTTTCTTCTTTCCTTCAATTTATTAGTTAATGCACTAGTCATCTTCTATGTCGAGGTAGATAATTATGTTTTCTAAGTTTTCTGTATGTTTTACTTTGGTGTGCAAATAAAGAGTATTCTATTCTATGTTGAAATATTAGTAAATCTTCAAAAAGCCTTTAATTGAATTATGTAATTCACGAACTTGACGACGCTTAAGGAAATCATCAGATTTTTTGGCTCTTAGTAAATCTACGATGCACAACACACGTACAGCTACTTTAACACTATTCTAAACACAAAAACAATAAATATCCACGTATAATAATACAATTCAAAAGCTTTTAAAGCAGCGGTGGCAATTCGTTCACAAATTCGCCTACAAAAAGCTGCAAAATACAAGCTTTCTATTTTGACAAGTTATGTCGAGGCTATGGGCGAAGTCGAGGGCAAGACGATTGACAAATTTTGCTTAACGAATACGATTTTCACCTACGAACAATCAAATTATTCGACCGCAAGTAGTTCCACCAAAACGCCGTTAATTCTCGTGGCGCTAGTGCTGCGTAAGCAAAGTTAGTGAATGCGAAAACGCAATTCGCCGGTGCCGCGGCGTCGAACTCGAGGTTATTTTGCTTAGCGCATAACACTACAGGTTATCCAGAATCGTTTCCTCCGTCGCGCCGTCGGTGCCCCGTGGTACATGCGGAACGTAGATCTGCATTCCGATTTCAAATTAGATCCCCTTCGTAAGTTCCTCAAAGAAGCGTCGAAACGCTACTTTGAATCCGCGTCCCGTCACGCGAACAGTTTAATCCGCGCCGCCGCCGATTACGCCGCTAGTCCTTCTGACTCGCGCCGCAGACCACGGCACGTACTGCTCGACCCTCCTGACCCCATGACGGTCCTATTGGACCGGGATGCGCCGACCCCTCCCTGACAACCGTATGCTACACTAGCTATCAGACACCGGTCTCGCCGGCGAGGCCGAAGGGTCGTACGTATGCGACCCCAACGACGTGCATCACCCCACTGAGTTTCTTGCCGGTTCTTCTCAGTGGGGGCGCGTTGTGAACCGGTGGTAAACTCAGCCCTCTCTTAAGCGACAGCCCAAGCCGAGGCCGTGCTTCCCTGAGGTGCCCTTGTGCTTGTCGCTACTTCTGCCGTAAAGGCTAGAGCGCTTCAAGCGCTCGCCCCCGGTGAAGCTGCAATGGCCATCTGCGGCTAACAGCGTCTATCATTCCCAAAAAAAAAAAAAAAGAATAAATAAATAAAAAAAATAAAAAAAAAACTCTCTTCCTTTATATAATACCTCTCATAATCCAATGGGACGGAAGACCGACACGACCGGGGAGAGGTTAGGTGCAGGACCGACTTTTTACATGCCCATCCGACGCATGGATCATCATACTTTACAGACAATCAGGTGATCGGCCTGCATTGTCCTAGTAAGGAAGGAACAACTACTCAAAGTTGCCCCCCGCAGGATTCGAACCCGCGACCTCCGGTTTACAAAGCAAGCGGTTTCCCACTGTGCCACGGAGGCTACACAATATCATAACTAGTATTTAATATTAACTTTTCAGACACAATATGATAATGACGTCACTATTTTTTTTTATTGTTCAGGTGGTGCATTGGCTGCGTCACTGTTGCCGTCTGGAAGTTAATGATCTCCAAATATAAGACAAGCGCCTCAATCTACACATCCATTCCTGTTCACATTCTATAGACTCAGCTGTCTCATGTAACTGTATCGTACTTCAGCGTACAACGAATATTAAGTATCTGGGCATAGTGCTGGATGAGCATCTAACCTTTCAGGTCCACATAAATGGACTGGCAGGGAAAGTGAGAAAATTAATGAGGATCATGCGAATCCTAACACGCTGGCTACACGGTTATAAACCACAGGCACTAACTTGATAAAGTGGCTATGATTCCAGGAAAAATATCGATATTTCGATATTTTATGTTTAGTAGTCTTGTGTACTACAAGAACGGTGAACGGTTAGGAACCCTTGCGCAGTGCTCACCGAATAGATTCGATTCCCTAATCATAATCGTACATCGGACACTTGTTCTTTTAGTTCAGCTTGAACGATGAACAAGCAACCGTACGAAGTACTACGTACGAAAGAGTCCGGTCCTCATCTTGCGGATGTTGTGTGTTGCCAGGTGGCCCTGGCAAGTTCGGTAGGGGTGGTAGCGGGGCATCTGCCGGAGATTCTTAGCACCCCCTGCTCGACCGTTACCCCGCCTGCTATCAAGGCGAAGAATAGAGGAGCCGCCGGGGACTGGGGCCCATTTGCAAGTCGTGTCTGTCATTGTGTGTTTAGGGGGGAGTTGCCATAATCAGGTGTCTTGGGGATCGCGGTATATATGAAGAGATGAATCTCAAACAAAAGACGCTGCTGCCCGTCTTCTTGATTTCCCTTAGTCGCCTCTTACGATACACCCAACGGGAAGAGATGGGGGGATGCAATTCTAACCCGGCACCCCACGGGTATTTTAAACTATATATGCAAAATTCCTGTGACCAGCCCCAAACCATGTGATGATAATGATGATCGTTGTGTGATGATGATCTTCATCACCAAGATATGAACGAAGTTGATGATGTGTGATGATGATTTATCTTTTCATGTGTACTTATGTATACATGAAAAATACACGATGTATTTATTTCAATCAATCAATCAATCATTTATTGTTCACAAATATGGGTGTTATACAGATAATATACATTAATAAGTCTCTCCATATTTTGCCAAGAAAGAAAGCATGCAAACACTACAACATAGTTAAGGGAATCACAAAAATTGCATATAATTCACTGATCTGCTAAAAAATCGGACACTTTATAATAACATTTATCTACTAAATATTTTTTTAAATGCTTTTTAAATAGGTTTAATTAATAATAATCTTAGGCGCCATGCAATAAATACTTTTATGTAAAACAGCTGCAGCTGTTTCAATTTGTAAATAAAATTCGTTTATTAATCGGTTGGTAAAAGTAAACAAAAAGACTAAACTAGTTTTGAGGTTGAAAAAACGACGGATGCATCGTCAACGATTGACAACGACGTCGACAGCTAAAAACATTCTGTTTACGATATAAACTAGTCGAAACTTTAGACTGTTTTATAAACTAGATTATCGAGGACGATATTACTAGTTTATCGTCGACGATAGACTTGTGTAGTACATGAGAGAACTATTCCTTTTCATTTTTAGTACAACACTCTTTTAGTACTTCGTCTTTCGGTATGTATTCGTAGTCTCTGGCTCTATGAACGAATAGGAATAGCTGACCAGTTATTACAGATAATAACTGGTAAGCTATTCCTATTCGTTTTTAGTACATCATTCATTTGGATTAATTTAGTACTTCGTCTTCCGCTCGAGATTTATTCGTCTCTGGTTCTGCACGAACTGGTCCGATCAGTTACTCGTTGACACATAGAACGGGACTGAATGAGCGGGAATTATATGTACTAAAAGTACTAAAATAATAAATTTTTACATTTGAAAGATTATACTTGTACGTAGCGCTCCGTTCAATGTCCGAGCAAAATAATAAATAATAAATAAATAAATCTTTATTCATTAACCAGAAAGATTACAAACTTCAAAACAAGGTTGGAATCGCCTTTTAAGTGTAACACCTGTGCCAGACGATTCCGCTCTCCCATAGCCATATGTATTTATACATTTCAATAAACCTAGCAGTAAATTGTGTGTTATTGTAAATATTAACATTAACAGACAAAAAATAAAGAAAAGGTAAGTTTTTTTTTGTATTCTGTATCTGAATGTATGTTTGCCTATGTGTGTGTGTGTTTGTGTGTAGGTGTGTGTGTGCGTGTGTGACTGTGTGTGTAGTTGTGTGAGAGAGAGAGTGTTGATATTTAACTATGTATAAGTATAAATATAATCCAAAAACGTCTCATACGAATGATTCAAATTCATGATTTTTAATTTTTAATTTAGGTACTTACTACAATATAAATTACGAAGATGATTGTAATAATGTTTCTGTATCTTCATATGTTAAAGATTTTAACCAATTAGTTATCCTTAATTTACAAGTACGAGTATCCATAGGATAGATGTTTAAGATTTTATTAACTTTATTATATAAGAGGGCCGATTGTTTAATATACTGTCGTTGAGAAAAAACAGTTTTGACATTGTCTATAGTGAAAACGATATCTTTCCTCCTTTTAGTTAAAATACTGGGATCAAAGACTACAGATTTATGCCTTTTCAGTACTACAAATAAAATATACAATTTTCTGACGGTCAATAAATTACTTTCCATGTAAAGCTCATTTGTGGGGTACATGTACGGCTTAAAATACATCACTTTTAAGAGCGCCCTTTGAGCTCGTTCCACTTCCAAAAATTTTATTTTGGATGCCCCACCCCAGACAGAGACACAGTAACCTAACACAGACTGAGCTAATGCTAAATATATTCTATTCAAAAGTGATTCAGAGGCTACATATCTTAATGTTTTAAAAATCCAAATTAACTTTCTTATTCTGGTAGAAACTAAATCTATATGACTGTGCCATGATAATCATTACACCTAGGTATTTAGTCGAAGCTACTTTATTAATTGTAGAGCAATTGCAATTTATTTCAGGTGAATAATGACAAGTATGTAATTGAATACTAAAGTTAGTAGCAGGCTGGGTACGAATATTTTTCGAAAAACATATATAGTTAATCTTCTCACTATTGAGCGAAAGAAGGTTCATCCTTAACCAATGAGCCACCTGCATAAGTGCCAGTTCAGTATCGTTATGATCGTTCAGTATTCCATGAAGAACCATTAACAACCAAGACTGTGTCATCGGCATAGCAAAATATATTAGCACCTTTAATTTGTAAATTACACAGCCCGTTGATATAAATCAAAAACAGCGTCGGGACCAACACACTGCCTTGTGGCACTCCGTAAGAAATATGTGTGTCATCACTGACATATTGTCCAACTTTTACTTTCTGTTTCCGACCACTCAAATAGTCTTTGAAAAGCAGTAGGGGGGTACCCCTGATGCCTATGTTCTCAAGCTTTTGCACCAGAATGGGGACAGAAAAGGTGTCAAATGCCTTTTTTAAATCTAGAAATACAGCAAGACTCTTGTATCCTTTATCTAAATGTGTTAGCTTAAAGCTATTAGTGAGCTTAAAGCTATGACGGCATCCTCTGTCGACTTGTTTTGCCTAAAACCGAATTGCGAATCAGATAAAATGTTATATTTACTCAAATAATTGATTAATCTTTTGTTCATTACTTTTTCTACTATCTTAGATATAGAAGATAGTACTGAAATAGGACGATAGTTGTTAACATCGTTTTTGTCACCATTCTTGTATACCGGAGTAATAAGAGCTTGCTTAAGCATTGCAGGAAATACGCCCAGTTTGAAGCATATTGACCAGATGACATATAATTGGAGTAACTTCGTTTATGGCAAGTTTTAAAAAACTAGAAGGTATATTGTCCCAGCCTGGAGCACTGCTAGATTTCAACGAATTAATCACATCATGTATTTCCATTGGGTCTGTGTCCAGTAAGGCAAAATATGAAAGCTGAATATGACGCTGGACGTCGCTGGACGTTCGAGGTGTGGGCTCTTTGAACATCCATTGAGGAAGGCGACGGGGTTGCGACCCCCGTCCCCGTGAGCACCGTGACTGGTTCCCGGGGGGCTACAATGCGCCCCCCGGCGGCAGGCTACAATGCGCCCCCCGGCGTCGGGCTCAAAGGCAAGGCATTGAGGGACCCCTGGTGCAGATCCCACCGGAGAGCCCTGGGGTTCCCCCTCTCATCGTTCTGTTTTCCACTTGCATCTGATAGTCGTGTACCCATACTTCTTCATACTTAGTACATCGAGCGGTTTCTTGCACATCGTTCAAGCTGAATTAATAGAGCGAGTGTCCGATGTACGATTAACGGTTGGTGGTTAATCAGCATTGCGGAATGGTTCCTAACTGTTCACGGTTCTTGTACTACACACAAAAACTAATTTGAACTTTCAGTGTGTTTAGAACTCCGGCGTCCGGTAAACACGCATCTAGGGATTGGTCGTCGACGCATTTTCGGTTGACGAAACGAGGCCGTTTATCGTCCACGATAAACTAGTTTATAATACAGTCTAAAGTTTCGAGCAGTTTATATCGTAAGCAGAATGTTTTTAGCTGTAGACGTTGATCGTCGACGTCGTTGTCTATCGTTGTCGTTGTCGTTTGGTCAACGACGAAACTAGTGTAGGCTTCTCGTTTACGTTTACCAATCGATAGATCAATGACTTTAATTACAAATTGTAATCAGTATATTTTCGTGTAATTTTTCATGTGTACTTCTGCACACCATCATCACCATTCATCATAATCATCATTTTTCACATCTTCATCAGCATTATCACACATCATCATCATCATTATTCACATATTCATCACCGTTCATCATCATCATCAAACACCATCATCGTCATTCATCATCATCAACACTATTCATATGTTTATCACCATCAACACAAATTTTCACTATTCATCATCATCATCATTCACATCCTCATCACCATTATAACATATAATCACCATTCATCATCATTCACATCTTTCACACCATCATCACCATTCATATCTTCATCACCATTCAACATCATCATTCACATTTTCATCACGTTCATCACACAACTATCATCATAATCATCACCATCATCATCTATACCATCATCATTGTTCGAATTGAAGACGCCACCACCCCACGCATTTCAGCCATTTAATTATCTTGTTTTTTTTGTTAGCTTTATTTGTTTACATACTGCGTCATACAACAATAATATTTCAAAAACTATTAAAATCACAAACGTTACATAATTAATATTCAATAATAACCTAATCCTCATGTTCTTTAACATTCATATAGGTATGCATATCTTCTAGGCTTGTTTTTGCTCGGACATTGAACGGAGCGCTACGTACTAGTATAATCTTTTAAATGTAATAATTTATTATTTTAGTACTTTTAGTACATATCATTCCCGCTCATTCAGTCCCGTTCTGAGTGTGTCAACGAGTAACTGATCGGACCAGTTCGTGCAGAACCAGAGACTACGAATAAATCTCGAGCGGAAGACGAATTACTAAATGAATCCAAATGAATGATGTACTAAAAACGAATAGGAATAGCTGACCAGTTATTACAGAGCTAGAGACTACGAATAGTCGAATACATACTGAAAGACGAAGTACTAAAAGAGTGTTGTACTAAAAATGAAAAGGAATAGTTCTCTCATGTACTACACAAGTCTATCGTCGACGATAAACTAGTAATATCGTCCACGATAAACTAGTTTATAAAACAGTCTAAAGTTTCGACTAGTTTATATCGTAAACAGAATGTTTTTAGCTGTCGACGTCGTTGTCAATCGTTGACGATGCATCCGTCGTTTTTTCAACTTCATAACTAGTTTAGTCTTTTTGTTTACTTTTACCAACCGATTAATAAACGAATTTTATTTACAAATTGAAATAAATACATCGTGTATTTTTCATGTATACGTATAAGTACACATGAAAAGATAAATCATCATCACACATCATTAACTTCGTTCATATCTTGGTGATGAAGATCATCATCACACAACGATCATCATTATCATCACATGGTTTGGGGCTGGTCACAGGAATTTTGCATATGTAGTTTAAAATACCCGTGGGGTGCCGGGTTAGAATTGCATCCCCCCATCTCTTCCCGTTGGGTGTATCGTAAGAGGCGACTAAGGGAAATCAAGAAGACGGGCAGCAGCGTCTTTTGTTTGAGATTCATCTCTTCATATATACTGCGATCCCCAAGACGCCTGCCCCTGCGTGGGGATTATGGCAACTCCCCCCTAAACACACAATGACAGACACGACTTGCAAATGGGCCCCAGTCCCCGGCGGCTTCTCTATTCTTCGCCTTGATAGCAGGCGGGGTAACGGTCGAGCAGGGGGTGCTAAGAATCTCCGGCAGATGCCCCGCTACCACCCCTACCGAACTTTGACCCTGGCAACACACAACATCCGCAAGATGAGGACCGGACTCTTTCGTACGTAGTACTTCGTACGGTTGCTTGTTCATCGTTCAAGCTGAACTAAAAGAACAAGTGTCCGATGTAAGATTATGATTAGGGAATCGAATCTATTCGGTGAGCACTGCGCAACGGTTCCTAACCGTTCACCGTTCTTGTAGTACACAAGACTACTAAACATAAAATATCGACATATCGATATTTTTCCTGGAATCATAGCCACTTTATCAAGTTAGTGCCTGTGGTTTATAACCGTGTAGCCAGCACTTAAGACGCTCGGCAAACCTTGCTACCTTAAAAACTGTGTACTATGCAGTTTGTCAATCAATTATCACCTTAGAGGAGATACCACTGGAGAGAGCATGATGCGCTAACCCCCTCTGCCAAATTTTTGGTCATATGGTCAGGTCATTCTTTATTTGTGTGCGTGTATTTTTGAATGTGTTGCGAGTTTACTATAGTGTGGGTATGCGTGAAAATGTATCTGTGTGTGTTTACTTCGCCTCCCGCACCCCGCAAAAGTGCCACGAAAAATTTGTTCGGGGAATCGACGCGATACTAACTCCTTTGGTACTTTCTCTGAGATTATCACGTATTGTATTGGGATTTGGGGGTCTGCAGCAAAAACGCATCTAATTGTTCTAGAAAGAGCTCAACGTGGAATTCTAAAGGTAATTAATGCTACGGAAAACTTTTAGATTTCCGACGGATTCACTTTATTGTACCATGAAAGTTTTGCGTGTTAGGCAATTGTATATTTTAAGGGCCTGTCTATCTGTTCATAAGTCGCTTCTTAAATCGCCAGATTATAAAAAAACTCTTGGAAAAAAGCGTTTTCAGGGTACCCCCCCCTACAGTTAAAACCACCTTTGCAAAAAGATTTGCTCGCGTCTGTTTTTTGGCCACGTACAATGCTGTTACATCTCGTCATAATCTGAGTGTTCTTTCTGTGAAGGAAGTTAAGGAAGAATTGACAAAGTTGCGTTTAAGTCTGGATTATAATCAAACAGAATCTCTATGTCATCATCATCATCACCAGCCGGAAGACGTCCACTGCTGAACAAAGGCCTCCCCCTTAGACCGCCACAATGAACGACAATTTGCTATTTGCATCCACCGGTTTCCTGCGACGCGAACAATGTCGTCGGTCCACCTAGTGGGAGGCCTGCCTACGCTGCGTCTTCCGGTTCGTGGTCGCCACTCGAGAACCTTTCTTCCCCAACGGTTATCGGTTCTTCGAGCGATGTGGCCTGCCCATTGCCACTTCAACTTGCAGATTCTGAGAGCTATGTCGGTAACCTTAGTTCTTCGGCGAATCTCCACATTTCGGATTCGGTCGCGCAAAGAAACTCCAAGCATAGCTCTCTCCATAGCTCGTTGTGTGACTCTGAGCTTTTCCAAAAGGCCAGCTGTTAAAGACCACGTCTCAGTACCATATGTCATCACTGGCAACACACACTGGTTATAAACCTTTGTCTTCAGGCACTGCGGAATTTCTGATGAGAAGATGTCACGTAGTTTCCCGAACGCTGCCCATCCGAGCTGGATTCTTCGGGCGACCTCTTTGTCGAAGTTGGACCGACCTAACTGGATAGTTTGTCCTAGGTATACGTAGTGGTCAACAACTTCGACTGTATCGTTCCCAACAACTACCGGTACGGGTGCAACATGGACATTAGACATGATCTTCGTCTTGTCCATGTTCATTTTAAGACCCACCTGTTGGGAAACGCTACTGAGGTCACTGAGCATCGTATTGAGGTCCTCCAGCGACTCTGCCATAATGACTATATCATCGGCAAAACGAAGGTGAGTGATGTATTCGCCATTGATGTTGATGCCGAGTCCGTACCAGTCCAAGAGCTTGAAAACGTCCTCCAATGCGTTTGAGAACAATTTCGGAGAAATAACGTCTCCCTGTCTCACACCTCGCTGCAATGGGATTGGTGTCGTGCTCTCGTCCTGTAGTCGGATCGACATGGTGGCGTTGCTGTACAAACACTTCAACACTTCGATGTACCTATAGTCAATGTGGCACCGCTGGAGGGACTGCAATACCGCCCAGGTCTCGATTGAATCGAAGGCTTTTTCGTAGTCCACAAACGCTAGACATAATGGCCGATTATACTCCTCGGTCTTCTGTATAATCTGGCGGAGCGTATGTATGTGGTCTACGGTGCTAAAGCCTTTTCGGAACCCGGCTTGCTCGGGAGGCTGGAAGTCATCAAACCTGCGTTCGAGACGGTTCGTAATGACTCTCGAAAACAGCTTGTATACATGGCTCAGGAGTGAGATGGGTCTATAATTCTTTAATAAAGTGTTATCACCTTTTTTGAAGAAAAGAACCACCACACTCCTGTGCCATGCTTCTGGCGTAGTACCCTCGAGTAAGACGGAATTAAATAACTTCTGGAGGACTAAAAGTACCGGTTTTCCACCCGCTCTCAGAAGTTCTGTTGTGATTCCATCTTCACCCGGCGCCTTGTTGTTCTTAAGCTGTTTGAGAGCCATTCTAATCTCGTACAGGGTGATGTCTGGGATGTCCTCAGTGTAGTGTCGGGTTAATTTGGCTCTGGTATCCTGAGCTGTTCTGACAGTGGGTTCCTTTGTAGAGGTGTATAACTGTCCGTAAAACCTCTCGTGCTCTCTCAATATCTCCGGTTTCGATGAGATGACACTGCCGTCGTCGATCTTCAGCCTGGTCATGTGGCTGCGCCCAATAGACGAATTCTTTGCGAACACTTTAGAGCCTTGGTTACGCTCAATCGCGTCCTTAATACATGCTGTATTATAGGAACGCAAGTCGTGACGCATGGATTTCGAGATTCGTCTATTGAGTTCAGCATATTCTGACATATCAGCTGAAGATTGCAGTCTCATCTCAGTCCGGGTTTCCATTAACTTAGTGGTTTGATTGGAGAGCTTCTGAGGCTTATTACGGCGTGGAGTCTTAAAGAACTTGGACCCCACTGCATGGACAGTTTGCACCAACCCATTGTTTAACTCGTCCGCAGTTTCGCATTCGGCTAGGCACTGAAAGCGATTGTGTAGTTCGAGTTGAAAGTCTTCAGGATTTCGGATTTGGGCGGTTCCCGGACGGAGCGTGGACTTCATCAGACGAGATCTCTCGAGCTTGACATTGATATTCAATGTGCCTCTAACAATGCGGTGATCGCTACCGGTTTTCACACTGCCGATCACGGAGACATCATCGAATATATGCTTTCTTGGTCGTCATGATGAAGTCGATCTCATTTTTGGTTGAACCATCGGGGCTTATCCACGTCCACTTCCTGGATGGTCGCTTCTTGAAGAAGGAGTTCATCACAAAGAGTCCCTCCTTCTCCATGAAGTCGACCAGCCGCTGGCCCCATTGGTTCCGCTGCCCGTACCCATAAGACCCCACTCTCAACTCATCGCCATTCCGTGTGCCCACCTTTGCGTTGAAGTCCCCCATAACAACGGTGAAGTGTGTTTTGGAGGTATGTATGGCTTCTGCTATCTCCTCATACATAGCCTCTACTTCATCGTCAGGGTGTGCCGAGGTCGGCGCGTAAACCTGTATAACCTTCAACGAATACCGACTGGTTATTCTGAGTATAAGGTACTGTTGAGGCATTGCTGGTTGAGTCTTTTCGCTCACCCAATCACAGGGCTGCATGCGCCACTAGCGCCTCTCGGACGTCGAAGGAAACATTAATAACGAACAGACGGTTGTTGGCTACCTACTCGGAATCGGAGCTTGAGGCGGATAAATAATTCCACATCAATATTGTTCGAATTAAACAAATTAACACCGCGCGCGGTTAAATAAGTAAAGACAATTGTGAAAGCTAATACTTAAAGGTACGAAGAATAACTCTTGTGTGTGCTGTGTGTGTGGTGCGGTGCTTTGATCGAAGTTCAAGAATCAGCCCGCCAGCTGCTCAGAAAAGGTGAGTGAATTGCTCTTTCGGTAATGCCCTCAACTTAATCTATTTACCTTACATAGGTTTCTGTTCCTTCGAGTCGGGTAAACATTTTTATATAGACATATTAAATTTTTTGCTGTGTAGGATTTTTGGGTGTCATTTGAGGGTACAAAATGGCTGCGAAATCTTTGGAAGTCAAATTTAAAATTGAAAGGGAGTGGTTTGCTAGTACGGTTGATATGATTAAGTCAAAAGAATATTCATCATCGGTACTGTCGGCTCGGTTAAGAAAATTAGAAACACATTATTCGAATTTATTATCGGCTTATGAAAGTCTTCTGAATGTTATGACTGATGAGGAGGCTATCGATACATTAGATGCGCAATTTAAAAAGGCCAGTTTGCACTATAACGAGCTGGAAGCGGTTTTGTTAAAATATCCTAAAAGCGACGGCAGCTATGTTACGACAGAAAGTGCATCTCAATCGAACCTACCGCCAATTCAACTCGCACAGTTTGCGGGAGATATGTTTGAATGGTTTAGCTTTATTAGCCTGTACAACTCACTCGTGTTAACTAGAAAAGACCTGTCTAAAACGGAAAAGTATCATTATTTATTTTCAAATTTGCAAGACGAACCACGTATGCTATTACAACATTTACCGATGGTAGACACGTCGCTAGACACTGCTTTAGAAATACTTAAGTCTAGATACGAAAACAAAAGAATACTTATCGATAAACACTTGGCTAAGTTACTATACCTACCTGCATTAAACGATGAACGTAATCTACGCACTGCGATTTTGAACCCTATTTTGGAGTGTACAAGAGCGCTTTCCAAT
This sequence comes from Furcula furcula, assembly GCA_911728495.1. Lineage (NCBI taxonomy): Eukaryota > Metazoa > Arthropoda > Insecta > Lepidoptera > Notodontidae > Furcula > Furcula furcula. The sequence goes on along the minus strand of OU452254.1, from coordinate 1,750,642 downwards.
TTAGGTCTAAACAACGTTGAGAATTATATGCTTTTATACATTATGTTGCATAAATTGCCCTCCAGTTTAAAGTCTAGATTTGAGCAAAGATACGGTGGTTTGAAAGGAGATTTACCCATTTTTGAAAACCTTATTGAATTTCTTCAAAATGAATCATATTTCATTGAGACAGCGAATTTCTCACCGGCGCACGTATCATCTGATAGCAGGCGAGTTGAACGACCGCTTCGAGTCGAAGCGTGTGTATTTTGTTCATTCACAGGACACAAAATTGTTGACTGTCGCAAATTTAACAGCTTATCAATTGAAAATCGGCGTGCGTTCGTGAGGTCCAAAAGATTATGTTTTAAATGTTATGGCATGCATTCAGCTATTTCGTGCACTCGCAATACTCCGTGTGCATCTTGCAGTAATACGGGTCACCATAAATTAATTTGTACCTTTTCACGCGGTGATAATATCGGTCAGGATAATAATTTTAGTAAATCTTTCAGAATGAATAATAATGACACGTATACTTCTAATAGACGTCACGTATCTGTCGGTTGTTTAGACGGGCAGCAGCCTCTAAATGACTACGAGTATCGGTGTAATAACAATACCGAATTTTCCCATGAAATGATGCAAATGGCGCACCCGGGAATGGAACCGGCGGCACCCTCGCGTTCATATGAAGTCGTACCGGTTCCGTCCGGTAGTAGCGGGTATGGAAGCGGTGGCGCCGTCGGTCGCGGTGGTGCCAGCAATATAGCAGCTTGTCCCACTCGCACGATGTCGGCCACGGGAGCGAACGAGTCGGTAGACAAAACCCCACCGGCGGTGCCAGTATACGGTTACGAGTGCCACAGTAGCTCGCCCGCGCATAACGCGCATATGCAATAGCAATTAACTTGCAGTAATGTTGCTTCTTCAAATGACCACAAAATAAATCTAAATTCTAATATAATCTTACCGACAGTTATTGTTTATGTAAAGTCAGCGTATGGAAATTTAGTGCCTGCACGAGCTTTATTGGATTTCGGATCACAAATTACGATAATAAGAAGTGAATTTGCAAGGTCTTTGAGCTTAACGCGACATTACTGCAACATACCCATAAGTGGAATCGGCGGAGACGGTACGAAACTTGTAAATCGTATGGTTATGCTTAATTTTACGTCAAGGAATAATACGGATCTTGGGTTAGCGACTCCGGCGGTTATAATGAAAACTCCAACTAGTTATTTGGCGGATCGGTTTAATTCGCCTGTAGGTGTTTCGGATTACGGTTTCTCTAATTTATCAAAAATCGATGTAATTTTCGGCTGTGACATTTTAGGGGAAATTTTAAAAGGTGGAAAGATAACCTTAATGTCGGGCGGTCCGTATGCTTTGGACACTATTTTTGATTATGCGGTATTTGGCCCAAACGGGTATATAAATGAAAACTCGGATATTCATTCAGATGCGGTTATTTTGAACTCGGATAATACAGTTTCGGATACTCACTCGGTTGCAGCCATTAGTTCGGTTTCGGATTCGGACAATAGTTTTAATGACGGTTTATTATTTTCGGGCAGTACTTTAATAGATATTGTGGAACGGTTTTGGGCTACAGAAGAGCCTCCTTCGGCGGTCATTAAAGATCCTTTAGACATCCAATGTGAGACTTTATTTTCAGAAACTACGGTTCGCGGTTCGGATGGAAAATATACAGTTCGACTTCCTTTACTTCCGGCTCACTCTAGACTCGGTAACTCGAAGCAAATGGCTTATCGGCGGTTTCAAGCCTTGGAGAAACGATTTAAATTACAACCAGAATTCAAGAAAAAATACTTTGATTTTGTTAATGAGTATATTAGCCTCGGACATATGAAAAAATCGGATTTTTGTAATTACTCGGACGAACATTATTTTTTAGCTCATCACGGAGTATTTAAATCCTCGGGTGATACTAATAAAATTAGAGTAGTTTTTGACGGCAGTGGGAAGACATCGAATGGAATTTCTTTGAATGACTGTTTGTACGCGGGAGAAAAATTACAGAACGATGTCACAAAAATAATAACTAATTTTCGATTTCACAAATACGTTTTTACAACGGATGTTAAAATGATGTTTCGTCAAACATGGATACACCCTTTGGATAGGAAATATCAATTAATTTTGTGGCGTGAATCAGACCCACAGCCTGTACAGGTTTTTGAACTAACAACTAATACTTACGGGTTGAAATCGAGCCCCTTCGTGGCTATCCGGTGTTTGCTGCAACTTGCTGAAGACGAAGGCGAGAAGTTCCCTCGAGCGGCTAATATTATACGTTATAATACTTACGTGGATGATTTACACGGTGGTGCTGATTCCATCGAGGATGCGCTGGAAGTACGGAACGAGTTGATCGCATTAATGAAAACAGCTGGTTACGATCTTCGTAAATGGTCATCTAATCACCCAGATATTTTAGTGGGTTTGCCTCAAGAACACTGTGACGCTCACTGTAATTTTGATAGGGACAACAAACTAGGTTGTCTAAAGGTTCTAGGCATTAAATGGGATCCCAAGTCGGATTGTTTCTCCTATGAAATTAACATTCCCACCGAGTCTCGAGTCACTAGAAGAACCATATTGTCAGCTACAGCCAAGTTGTTCGACCCATTGGGCTGGATTTCCCCAGTAGTTTTCCGGGCTAAGCTTTTGCTTCAAACCCTCCTAAGTAGCACATCCAATAACGGAACTATAGATTGGGACTCCCCTGCACCTGCTGATATCGTTCAGGCATGGCAGGCTATTTTGTCGGACTTTTCGAATTTAACTCAGATTTCTATACCACGATTTATGAGACCTCTTGGTAATAACCAATACACTCTTCACGGATTTTGTGATGGGTCTTCTCTTGGTCACGGTGCAGTTGTGTATTTACGTGCGGAACAAGCGGACGGAAATGTTTCAGTTAGTCTTCTGATGTCAAAATCCCGGGTGTCCCCTTTAAAAAAGAAAATTACTATCCCACAATCGGAACTGAATGGTGCAGTCTTGCTGTTGACTCTGCTATGTCACATTTATCAAACACTGGTCGAAGAATTACGTATAAAAATCAAACAGGTATACGGCTGGTGTGACAGCACTATTGTTTTAGCTTGGATTAAGACTCCTCCACATAAATTACAAGTTTATGAAGGTAATCGAGTCTCCAAATTAATCTCTTCCAAATTGAAAATATTATGGAGACATGTACCATCGGAGCTTAACTGTGCAGACCCTGCTTCTCGCGGTGCTGCCGCTGCAGATTTGATTACCGAAAGTTTGTGGTTCAGCCCTAACTGGCTACGTACTGCACCCAGTGATTGGCCTGAAAAAATTGCAACTTATCCTGATACTTTACTGCCAGGTATAAAGTCAAAAGTCGTTGCTAACGTAACGCTAACTGAAACACAAATTCAACCTGTCTCGGATCTTTTCGGTAGATATAGTTGTTTACAAAAACTCCTTAATGTCACTAGTTACATGCTCAGATTTTTACATAATATTAAAAATAAGGATTCATGTATTTCGGAAAAATATATAACGGTTTGTGAACGGAGGCACGCACTTTCTCTTCTAATTAAACTGGTTCAATCGGAAGCATTCGAAGTGGAAATAAAAGCATTACAAACTAAATCAAAAATTAACTCTGCTCATAAAAAACTTAACTTGTTCCTTGATAATCAGGGTCTGGTGAGAGTAGGGGGAAGAATAGGGAACTCCGACTTGCCGTATAATGCGAAACACCCAATTTTGCTTCCGGGGAAGGGTCACTTTGTGCAACTTTTAGCTGAAAGTTACCACAAAACATACTGTCACGTCGGCGCGAATACACTGTCAGCTATTTTATCTCGGAATTACTGGATACTGTCTGCGCGTCGGCTAACACGAAGTGTAACTTTTAGATGCGTTCATTGCTATCGAGCGCGACCACGGCTGGTTCAACCTTTTATGGCTGATTTGCCCCCGGACAGGGTAAAATGTGCACGGCCTTTCCTAGGCGTGGGTACGGATTTTGCGGGTCCGTTCTATGTTCGGACAAGTTTGCTTAGAAATGCTCGGGTCGAAAAGTGCTACTTGTGTGTTTTCGTCTGCCTTGCAACGAAAGCAGTTCATTTAGAGGTTGTTTCCTCGTTGTCAGTCGAAGCTTTCGTTGATGCTTTCACTAGATTCGTGTCAAGACGAGGGTTGCCCGCGCTTGTCAGATCGGACTGCGGTACCAATTTTACCGGAACTGATAAATATTTAAAGGAGTTATACGGATATCTACGGGATCACAGCAGTGAGATTGGTAGAGAACTTGGCAAGTCAAATGTTACTTGGTTGTTTAATCCACCCAGTAGCCCTAACATGGGCGGTCTTTTTGAAGCAGCAGTTAAAATAGGTAAAATGCATATGCGTAGAGTTTTAGGTGAACAAAAACTAACGTTTGAACAAATCACCACCTTTTTCGCACGTGTAGAGGCAGTCATGAATTCTAGACCATTGACTCCTCTTAGTAGAGATCCCAAGGATATGGATATTTTAACTCCCGGTCATTTTCTTATAGGCGAGCCGCTAGTGTCGTTGCCTGAGTATAACTATGAGGATATCAATGTGGGTCGGCTTACCAGTTTCCAATTACTCCAAAGACTTTCGCAGCACTTTTGGGCTAGATGGCGAAATGAGTATTTACATACATTACAATTAAGACACAAATGGAACGATCTTACAGATCCCCCTCAAATCGATGAGTTAGTCCTTATAAAGGAAGATAATACACCTCCCTTAGACTGGAGACGGGGTAGGATTATTAAACTTTTGCCGGGTAAAGACGGTATAACTAGGGTAGTCGAAGTTCGGACACACAAAGGCTCCTTGTTGCGTCCAGTCTCCAAGTTGTGTAGGCTTCCAGTACAGTAGTCCAACCAAGGAGAGCCTTGGTTCTGGGGGGAGGATGTTGAGGCATTGCTGGTTGAGTCTTTTCGCTCACCCAATCACAGGGCTGCATGCGCCACTAGCGCCTCTCGGACGTCGAAGGAAACATTAATAACGAACAGACGGTTGTTGGCTACCTACTCGGAATCGGAGCTTGAGGCGGATAAATAATTCCACATCAATATTGTTCGAATTAAACAAATTAACACCGCGCGCGGTTAAATAAGTAAAGACAATTGTGAAAGCTAATACTTAAAGGTACGAAGAATAACTCTTGTGTGTGCTGTGTGTGTGGTGCGGTGCTTTGATCGAAGTTCAAGAATCAGCCCGCCAGCTGCTCAGAAAAGGTGAGTGAATTGCTCTTTCGGTAATGCCCTCAACTTAATCTATTTACCTTACAGGTACGCTACCCTGCTCGACACACTATCGACCTTAATCACGTTGTTAATAAGGGACTTACGGACGAGAAACCCGACACCACCCTGGGATTTCCGGTCTCCTTCCCGGAAGAAGAGCATGTTGCCAGAATCAAGGGTTATCGTATCCTGTCCCTCTCGTCGGATTTCAGATAATCCCAAGATGTCCCAACGCAACTTGCTCAATTCTTCCTCCAGCTCGACAATCTTCTCATCGGTCCTCATCGTGCGGATGTTGTGTGTTGCCAGGGCCAAAGTTCGGTGGGGGTGGTAGCGGGGCATCTGCCGGAGATTCTTAGCACCCCCTGCTCGACCGTTACCCCGCCTGCTACCAAGGCGAGGAATAGAGGAGCCGCCGGGGACTGGGGGCCGTATACAATTTGTGTCTATCATTGTTTGGGGGGGGGGGGGGGGGTTGCCATAATCCCCACGCTTGGCAGGCGTCTTGGGGATCGCAGTTTTTGTGATGAGATGGAACTTAAAACAGAAGACGCTGCTGCCCGTCTTCTGATTTCCCTTAGTCGCCTTTTACGTACACCCAAAGGGAAGAGATGGGTGGGTGCTATTCTTACCCGGACACCCCACGGGCAATCTCTATGTATTAATAGATAAACCTCTCGAATACGGATTTAGTAGGTACTCCTTTGCCTATCATACACAAACGTACACACACTGACATACGCACATATACACTTTCGCACATTCTCAAGCATATCTAAACACTTCTTCTAAACAAGTCTTGTTTAAATTCTGATGTCCACTTCTTAGCTGGTTTCCCAAGATACAGGCTGTGCCTAGTTTGGGAACCCCTGGTAATTCTTTTAAGAATGTTTATTGTTGTGTCTAGTTTGTAATTGTGTGTTGTAAAACTGTGTGTTTTTTTTAAAAATAAATTATTAAAAATTATTAATTGATTATTATAATGATTTCTGATATTTACGCGAATACTACCTACACATTGAAATGAAACTAATTTTACGGATTTTCGCGGTTTATTTATGATTTGAATTGCCCGACGTTTCGAATACTTAGGTACTTACCGAGATATAATCCGTAAAATTATTATTATTACAATTGATTATTAATAAATATCATAATGAAAATATACTTACATTATTTTATTTTATATCGTGCTACATAATTAAAATGTCAGCCTAACTAGTGGTGCCATGGATTTTTTTGTATATTTTGTTCATGTTGTAACCGTTCACTATGATACATTTGCATTGTACAGCATTAGATATTTGGATATTGAGAGAGAGCGAAGGTCGCTGTCTGTGCGCTGCAATATGTTGGCCCGCAGATTTGCTAGGTGTACTGAGCAAGTTAAGGTCACGCTTTTTAAAGCCTATTGTCAATCCTTTTACACCTGCGGTCTGTGGGTGAACTATACGCGGGGGGCGTACAGCGACCTACGCGTACAATATAACAATGCATTCAGGGTGGTGGTGGGGCGGTCGCGTTATTGCAGCGCCTCTGCCATGTTCGCATCGGCGCACGCTGATGGTTTCGCTGCCATCATGCGCAAGCGCTGCGCATCACTACTACGGCGGATGTGCGACAGCCCCAACACCATTCTGCGTGCATTGGTGGACCGATGGGACTCGCCAATGCTGGCACGCTGGTTACGACTGCATGCAGTCAAGTAACTGGTTTATGCCAGACTTTGGTCTGGGTGATATTGGTCCACTTAATTTTTAAGTTATTGTCCATATACTGTATTGTTTTACTAACATTAGTGTTAATTATTTAATTGTTACTAACCTTTATGGATCCTGTTATCCGAAATAAATGATTATTATTATTAGGTAGTACACTATTTTTTATACAACTAAGGTGGCAAGCAAGCGTGCGGCCCGCCTGATGGTAAGCAGTCACCGTAGCCTATAGAACACACACACACATGAACAAACACTTTTCAACGATACGACCATAGCAGCCAATCCTTCAAAAGTTCAGCCTTTTTTTTTGTAGGGGTAGTACTGTTGGCCGCAGATGGCCATGACAGCTTCACCGGACAAGACGGCGAGCGCTTAAAACACACAAGTTCAGCCAATTACGCAGGTGATATTATTATAGAGCACAAGGGCCTGGCACAGGACACAGCTGTACTTTTTACTCTTACAATCCGATGGGATGGAAAACGCAATCTTTCACAAGATCAGCCATCTACGCGGGAGATAGGTATTATAGTGGACAAATGCTTGCGTAGACACAAGCGCACTCTCTCTGCCTTTATTTCTCACAATCCGATGGGACGGAAGACTGACATGACCGGGGAAAGGTCAGGGAAAGGACCGATGCTTACAAGCCCATTAGACGCATGGATCATCTTACTTTCCAAACAACCCACTACACTAACACTACACAATGTTGTTGCTTCTCGAAGGACTTGAACCCGTGACCTCCGGTTTGCAACACATGCTGTTTCTGCATAATAAAGTTAATAATAGTAGTTGCAAAAAATTCAATGACGTACTAAAAATGTTCTTTTACAGACAAATTGAAACATATTTAAAATATCAATCATACTCAATGATATCAATCAGCACAAAGGAACGTCAACGGCGCCATTTTTAAATTCAAGTAATTGCATGTCACGGAAATATTACCTCAATGATTGATAATTGACCATATTTCACCTTTTTTGTTGTTGGCATCATAAAATCTTTAATAGGTATAAACTATACAACCAGATAACAAAATAATGTATCGATACAAAAACCATTGATGTATAAAAAATGTGCAAATTCCCCGATAAATATCCAATCTATTCTTTGATAGGTAATTAAATTTTGTTTCAACTAGAAGACAACATGTCTTATTTACGCGAATACTAGACATTGTAATTAATCTATTCTTACGGATCATATCGCGATTTATTTTAATTTTCCCGACGTTTCGAATGCTTTGCAGCACCCATGATCACGTGGTGGTGGTTTGTTTTAAAACTTTTATTATAACGATAAAATCTAGGTTCTCACCTTGTTCAAAATATTAGTTTGTTTGGTTTCATTGAAACGGATAGGAACCAACTGTTCCATAGGACCAGAGACCAGACTGTTTCTGTTTTACAATAGGACAGGTATAATTTAGAAGAGTAAGAAGAGTCCATGTTCCAGGCTGGCTGTGGAGGGAAGGTATTCGTCTATTAGAAAAACGCTCCTGTTAAATTCTTTGTGCTTCACGAGGAACACCATCGGCTCTTCCTTAAGCCATCGAAATGTTAGCGTATTCTTCATTAGAGAATGTAGCCATTGTAAAACGACACATAAAATTAATTAAATTTAATACAAATAATTTTTTTTTTATAATTTTTGTACACACCATACAGGAAAACGGAAATATAGGAAAGAATAGTACAAAGGCACAGCTTATTTCTAAAGAAATTTCTTCCAGCAGGCCTGCGAGTGGAAAGTTGGAAGAAAGAAATGGGACGTAGTGTGTAAATGAAATATAAATAAGTAGCAAAATGATTAATTAAAATACATTATTTAAATAAAATACATACGGACATAAATACTTAATATAATAAACACAAATACATACTTATAAATAAATTACTATTACTACTACACTGATATACTAAAAAAGATAAATACTATACATATATAACAAAATGTCAAGATAAAGAAAGTTAGTGCTCTTTAACTCGTCTTTTGAATTGTGTCACATTTACAGACAGACGTATATCCGTGGGTGTGTGTGTGTTAGTGTGTGTATGGTGTGTGTATTTATGTGTATACGCGTGAGTGTTTGCGTGTGTGAAAATGTGTGTTAAACAAAATCATGCCAGCTTAGTCGTTGGATGCCAAGTCCAGGGGGAGCAACGCCCAATGCAAATATTCACAATACACAACTAAATAAAATTACATTAACAAAACAACGCCTTAGTTTCTACAATTTATTTAGTAAGCTGCTAACTGTTTAAGTTTGCGGCTTTCACCCTGTGATAAATAGAGACATAATATGAGCAATGCCATTGTGCAGCAGGTAGGTGTTGTAGTAGGATTCTTATCAAAAATGAGGGAAAACCTGTTAGTTTTCCCTGTTTCGCGCGTGTTATTTTCTATGAATTCTACGTCCCGATACTCTAATTTTGTGAATTAGTGAAGTTAATACAAGTTTTTTGGCCATATTTCATACCGTTGTAAAGGGGATAGACTAGAGAAGTTTTTAAAATAATTTGAAGATCCCGATTGCTTTTAGTTTTTTTTATAACAATTTAGATTTGATTCTTACCTTTTTGTTTCGTTTTTTCAGAAACTTTGTTTGGTATTTAAAAAAAAACTAGATGTTACTAGCAAGTAATTTTGTATTTGATAGAACCATACAACTGTACTTTTAAGAAATAAAATGAAATTTGAACACCATACATAATGCATTTTATTTTAATTTAAGCTTAAATGCCGATTTCTGCATTAAAAAAAAAAAAAGATGTAACAAAAAAACTGATGTGGCAAGTAATGAGTTTTATGGCCTAAAGAGGTAGCCAATTACCTCTTCTTTCGGCCAAATCAATTTGGCAAACAATGCACCAAACACCCTGTATATAGTGTCTTTTAAAAGGTAATTGAAAACTATTTTTCATTATACATATAAGTAATAGGTATGCGTTATATCATGGCTCTTAAATCGACATCGATGTTTAAAATTTGAATTTGATGGGATTTTAAAAGTGATGGGAAAAGATTATATTGTTTAATTAAACTATTATGGTAACTGCTGCGATGGTCCTATTAGCGCGAGTGTGACTTCTAAATGCACGCAAGGTTTCAATCAGGCTGCCGAGAGGGTTCCTGCACCGCGCGCACCCGCGTTACCCGCGTCAAGCGGCCGCCAAACCACCGGGCGACCTTCGGAGTCGCTGGACGTTTGGGTTGTGGGTCCTAGATGGCTACTGACTACGGGGCATTTTAGTCGGTAAAATGCTCCGGTTTGGAGCTAGGTACCGAATCGAACCAAAGAAAAACCCAATAAAAAATCGGACTAGTGCGAGTTGGACTCCGGCAACGAGGGCGCTATAACTTTTTTGCGCATATTAATGTTATTTTATGCGTAAAACGATTCATCGATTCAAAAACGATACATCAACAAAACGGAATAATATCTCAGACTATATAAAACGCCTCATTGCAAGAAGAAACGAATTAACAAGCAAGAAAAATCTAACAAATGAAGAAAAAGAAGAGCGCACCCACTTATATAAAAACATCCATAAACTAATTAAAAAGGAACATATGGAACATAGAATAAAGACAATAGAACATCATCTCGAAACATCAGAAAGCCTGAAGAAAGGATTCAAAGCACTGAACACCACTAAACAATGGATTCCCTGTTTAAAAGAAGACTCTACCAACAAAAAAACATATTCTAGAGCAAAAATTATAGAAACAGCTACCAGATTTTATGAAAACCTATACTCATCTCAGGATGTAGAGCAAGTCACTGTACATCTACCGTGTATTTCAGACTCTATCATTATTGACAGATTTTCCAACGAAGAAGTCATGAAGAAAATAGAAAACTTAAAATCATTCAAAAGTAATGGTCCGGATGGGGTTCCAAACGAAGCTATAAAAAGTGGAAATCATGTTCTTATAATGCATCTAACAGCTCTTTTTAATAACATTTTAGACTGCAGAAAAGTACCTAAGGCTTGGTCACAATCTGACATAATATTGCTATATAAAAAAGGTGATCCTGCCGATATCAGTAACTACCGTCCCATCAGTTTACAATAAAACATGTACAAACTGTTTGCATCATGTCTAGAAGAACGCTTAAGAAAGTAAACAGAGGAATATCAGCCCCCGGAACAGGCAGGATTTAGAAGCTGCTTCTCCACGATAGATCATATCCACACGTTGAACCTGTTTAGAGAAATATGTAGAGCATAATCGACCACTATAATACCTAGCTTTTATTGACTACGCTAAAGCATTCGACTCTATATCCCATAGTAGTATGTGGAAAGCTCTACATGACTGTGGTGTACCTATAGAAACTATCGAGCTCTTAAAAGATCTATATTGTAAAAGCACAAGCCGTGTAAAATTGGAGAGACAAGGTTCCAAAATCTACATATGTAGAGGCGTTAGACAAGGCGACCCTCTTTCGCCAAGGATCTTTATAACTGTTCTCCAAAACATTATGAAGAGTCTAAAATGGGAGAGAAAAGGTATATACATTGAAGGTGAATTTCTACGCAACCTTAGGTTTGCCGACGATATAATTTTATTTTCTGAAACAGCATTCCAGCTGGAAGAAATGGTAAACGAACTACATAACATTAGTAGTAAAATAGGCCTGGAGTTAAATACTGCAAAAACAAAGATCATGACAATGACAAATCATGTATATATATGTTTTCCCAGGTATATGTAATCTTTTACGTATTCTAAAGAGATGTATATATATATATATGTAAAAAGATGTACATGGCCAATTAAAGTCAACAACATCTCTTTAGAATACGTAAAAGATTACATATACCTGGGAAAACAGATATCGTTTAACAAGTCCAGACACCATGACGAACTAAACAAACGGATATCGAGCACATGGAATAAATTCTGGAGCAACAAAGAAATCCTCAAATCAAACCTTCCTATCAATGTTAAGAAAAAGGTTCTGGATTCCTGTCTATTGCCGTGTCTTACCTACGGATACCAAACTTGGATATTTAATAATCATACAAAAAACAAAATACAGGTATGCCAAATTTCAATGGAACGTAGCATCTTAAACTTAAAAAGAAAAGACAAGAAAAGGAGTTCAGACATAAGAAAAACGACAAAAATACTAGATGCTCTGGATCACGGCATGACACTTAAATGGAAGTGAACTGGCCACATTGCACGCATGGACAATAGAAAATGGACTAGAAAAATTTCCACTTGGTCAAGACCTTGAAGATTCAATAAAAGAAGCAGAGGTAGACCAAAAGAGAGATGGGCTGATGAAATAAAGAAAGTGGCTGGCATAGATTGGATCAGAAAGGCAAAAGACAGAAAAAAATGGAGAAAAATGGAGGAGGCCTTTACTCGTAGAGAGGTCCTTAATAATAAAAAAAAAAAATATTATTTAATAATATAATGCACAAGCTGATGCGTGCATATCACTGTTCACTTGTGTTTAATTTGTTTAAAATGTTTATCTAGCCTGTTTTTAAATGCATTAACTGAGGGGCGCACTGATTACTGTTACTGCAATTTCTTAGTATATTATTTAATAACTATCTAATTTCAATTTCATAATTTAATTTTCAATGTTAAAATATCAAATAATATTTTCTTTAATCCATTATATTATATCCATTTATAATGTTAAATTCATTTCATTTTAAAATTTAATTAAATAAATTAATGTAATTAATATCAATTATAACAATGAGTGTAACATATTATGTATATTATGGAATAAATGAGGCTTATTATTAATGTTATTTTACTACCTTATACCTCAGATAGCAAAAATCCCATCCGCAAAGCTAAGTTTATTTCTCGATGTTTTTTTAGGATTACCTACTAAAAAACTGTAGCTACTACTTAAAAACATAATTTGATTTTTCCTGTAAAATATAGAGATACCTTTATTACATTACCTATAGTTTTTCATGAGACAGCCGTGGGCGTTTTAGTAGGTAAGATACTCCGGTTGACCCCACACGTCCCGGAGACTTAATAAAGATTCCCCCGCGAGAAAAACAAAATTGATTGGATTGGCAATAGAACGGGACCGAAACAGAACTGAACCCAACCAAATTTATCTAAGTCAACCCTTTCAAAGAGTTGAAGAGAAAATAATTTAGTTTATGACGCTGAAGCTAATCGAATAAAAAAAAAACTAAAAAAACCGGTCAAGTGCGAGTCGGACTCGTGAACCGACGGTTCTATACTTTTTTGCACATATTTATCTTATTTTATTATTCCTCGAATATCTCAGATAGCAAAAAACCCAACCGCAAAACTAAGTTTGTTTGTCGAGTTTTTTTTAGGATTACTTAAAAAACTGTACTACCTAGATATATCATTTTTTTTTTGTAAAATATAGATAGACCGGTAGACATGGTAGCTTTTAAAACAATTGACCATTCAAAAGTGCTAGCGTTAAACCTATTTGAAATAAAGATTTTTGACTTTGACTTTGAGACCTCTTAACACACTTCAGAGTTAAAGGAGGACCCGTATTTTTTGTGATATTTTTGATTATAAGCCAAAAACTACGAGACATAAACATAAATAATTGAATTTGTTTGTTGAAGTAACATTTTCGAGTCTCACCAGCGGCCGGCGAGCCCATCATCTTCCGTGGGTGTAAATAAGGCCCGCAGAATCTCATCAGGTAGCATGCCGGAATACTCTAGCACGCCATATCCACGAGGGTGAAATACAGCGGTGCACAGGCAGCAATTCCCCCGTTCCTCCTGTCTGCACATCCTCGATATGGTGGCATGAGGTTAGCGTTGGTCCGCATTCTGCTCTTCGGAGTCGCGGGACGTTCAGGGTGTGGGCCCTAGAACGTCCATTGAGTAAGGCGGCGACTCTGAGGAGGAAGGCGGTGGGGTTGCGTCCCTCATTCCCGTGAGTATCGTGGCAGGTTCCCAGGGGGCTACAATGCGCCCTCGAAGGCGGTCTCTAAGGCAAGGCACTGAGGGGTCCCTGGTCTTTTAGTGGGTAAGAATCCCACATACCCAGGTCGAGCCCTACAGCTCCCGGGAACGTTTTGAAGGTTTACCCGCGCCAAAAAAAAATCAAATGGTCCACCTTCTGCGTTGCGAATCTCCGAGAGAATCACTCTCCTTTTTATGCGCTCTGCTACATGAAACTCGAGCAGCCCTTTTTCCATCAAAACCTCAAACTTTCAAAGGTCCCTGGGTTACTGTGGGGATCAATCGATGAGATCTGTACCAGGTGCCCCAGGCCCCTCAGTACCTTGCCTTTCAGCTCGCTGCCGGGGAGCGCATTAGAGCCCCCCGGGTACCTGTCAAGGTGTTCACGGGGACGGGATTCGCAACCTCGCCGCTGTACTCCGAGTCGCCGCTGTACTCCGAGTCGCCGCCGTACTCGATGAACGTCTAAGGTCCACATCCCAAACATCCAGCGACCACTACGAAAAACTGGAGCCAGTCGACCCAGTTCGACCGAAAGCTGCATAGTCTTCAGTGTCTGTCCCTGCAACTATTTGATTCGAGAACCAAACGCTTACAGAAAAATTGGCATGTTCATAGCCAGTTATTATCACTGTTCGGTAAACGATCAGTTGGTTAAGAAACGTCATTCTTTAGATGGGTGACCGTTAAGGTATCATTTGAACTGAGCATTTTCGTGGTTCGGAGGGTACGTAAAAAGTCGATTCCAGTTGGTGTCAGCTAGACAGCAGTCGATACGCCAGGTCAGATGCCTAGAGGCAGCTTGAACTTTCAATTAAACTTTGAGCTTGACTCCTGTGTGTCATCTGAAAGGAATTGGGATGCTCACTTCTTAAAAGACTCAGACTTTTGAAACTTCCTATTGTTCTTGTGTATGTTAGCGAAACTTTCCATACGTATTATATACGTAACTCATGTTTTTGGGCTTCCCTCTCTTTTTATGAATTTGCCAACAACTCTACGCTAGCGCCAATATTTTCATGGTCAGCGAAGTTAATACGTAACGTACCTATGTATGTAGATAAAAACCCACTCCTCACTTTCTCGACCACTTCTCTACTTCTACTTTGACTAAGGTTGGCCATCCGAACTACGATACTTGGATTCGTCATTTGATGTCCACGGTAAAGAGCCTATACCGTGAACATCAGATGACTGTCTATACTATAGACATAGGCAGTAGATATAATCTGTAAGGCAGTAGTTCCCAAGCTTGATTGGGCTCTGATCCACCTAACAAAAACTGCCAAATTCGGGACCCACCTCTTTGCCATCCTAATAAGGGGGACAAAATATTGGTAACGTTTAGATACCCTAGTCTCTGTGGTCAGAGGGAAGAAAACATTCGCTGACGCTAAGCCTAACGACGTGGACCGACCGAGAGTTTGTTTCAAAGTATTTTTTATTTTATTTTGGCATTTATTTGTTATCATAACAGACAACATATAGGTATAGTGAAAATTAGTAAATTTAGTTAGTTAATTTTTTTGAGCTCCCACCTCTACTCATAGAACGCCAGAGGGCCTAGACAAGATGCAATCGCTTCATAGCGAATCTATTTCTTCATTCGCTAATGGTGTCCATTCCCTACAATCTGTCACGTGATTTTTCGATGACTTATGTCATTCTCATACATTTTTAAACTTTCTATTAGCGATAGCGCTTGTAGAATGTTACATTGTCTAGGGGGACAGGTCTCCTGATTTACCATTAAAACATCTTTTGAATGTTCACTTTTCCTCTTTTTCGCCGTTGCCGTCATTTTCCGGAACCTGCTTTGTAAGACATTTTGTTTGTCGGTTGATCAAGGGTTGATCAGTACTACTGCCGTACTACCTTCACCCTTATTTAATAACTAGCTGACCCGCGCAGCTCCGCCAGCGCTTTTATTGTTATTTTTCTTAACTATTTTTATGAATATTCCCAATTTTCATATTTTTAACCTCTGGCCTGTATATGATACAATTTTAAAGGCAAAAAGAGATCCAGAAGAACAGTTTGCTAAGTATTTTGTATATGGTATAAGCTAGCGTCGGTTATGCAATGTCAAGCGAGGCCAATCCATAGATAGCCGATGTCCGGATTTGCTTCAGAGCGCGCGAAAAAAGTCGGCCTCGGTTGTTGTAAACAGAAGTTGTTACCTTCGGAGTCGCTGGACGTTCCGGGTCTGGGCCCTAGGACGTCCATTGAGTACGGCGGCAACTCCGAGGAGGACGGTGTCGGTTACGACCCCGTCCTCGTGAGCACCGTGTCTGATTCCCGGAGGGCTATAATGGAAAGCAATGTGGTACGCCTGGTGCAGATCCCACCAGAGAGACCGTCTCATGTGCCGATGTGACAGCCACGGAGGTTTTAGTGGGTAAGAATCATACCCCGGTCAAGCCTCACATCTCCCGGGGACCTTTTGAAGGTTTTCCTCCGCGAAAAAAAGACAGTAGTTATAATAATAATATCTTGGGACAATCCACACACGGTCATCCGATCCCAAACTAGGCAGAGCCTGTACTATGGAAACCAGACAACTGATACTAATACTTAAATACTTTTTTTTTGTAAATACATACTTAAATAGATAAACAACACCCAGACACTTGGCGGGAATCGAACCCACGACCCATCGGTTAGCAGGCAGGGTATCTGACCACTAGACCAACGAGCCCGTCCGTCTAGTAGTTTAGTCGTTATGCAGTCAGAGGGTCTAAGGGCAGCTTGAATAACTCTACTTATCACCAGCTAGGCCACTAATCAAATGCCGAAAAATAAAAAAAAACTCATATTAAGTACATGCACGTACAATACTAACACCTTCTAGTTGAATGATTCGTAAACTTTATGTCCCACTAACCTCAAACACCTTGTTTGTATGCGGCTGCAATGGAGCTGTATCTTATATTATATTTGATAGATTTTTATAAAACATGAACTATCTTCTAAGTTGGGATAGTACCTACTTCACTGTTCGGAGTCGCTGGACGTTTTGGGGTATGGGCCCTAGACGTCGATCGATTAGGTACGGCAGCGACTCCCGAGGAGGACGGCGGCGGGATTGCGACCCACCGTTAACACCGTGTCAGGTACGCGGTGAGCTAATTGCATGCTGAATAAAGTAACAAACTAAACGTGTAACGTACCACCTTTAATACGATGTTTCTAGCAAATAAATATATTCTATAATGCGCCCCTCGGCGGCGGACTCACAGGCAAGGCACTTGGTATTCCTGGTGCAGATCCCACCGGAGGGCCTAGTCCCCTCTCTCATGTGCTGATGCGCCAGCTGAGGTTGTTTTAGTGAGTTTTTCATCATCAACGGCCGAAAAGTCTACTGCGGAACAAAGGCCTCGCCCTTAGAAGGGAGGGGTTGCCATAACCCCACGCTTGGCAGGTGGCTTGGGGATCGCAGTATAGATGGTAGGTAATCTAATAAAAATACGCTGCTGCCCGTCTTCTTGTTTTTCCTTAGTCGCCTTTTACGGACACCCAACGGGAGGTGATGGGTGGGCTATTCTTACGCGGACATTATTGAGTTAGAATTCCATATTTCACGGTTGCAACCTGTGGCACGGGTCCCGAGGGCCTGTTGAAGTTATTTTCCGCGAGAGCAAAAATATTCACTATTATAAATTGCATTGATTTGCATTCAGCCGTCTTCCCGAGATGAGATAGACAGAAATTTTAGAAGTAGCCAATATTGTGTTCTTGCTGGCTTGCTTATTTCTAACGTCCCGGGATATTGTGGTAAGAAATATTCAATGTACATACTTTCAACCTTTACTATTTTATTATAGTGTATTTAGATTGATAGTAGTGTGCAAGTGAATAATATGCAATACCAGCCCTTGTTTTATCCCACTGTTGGGCACGGACCTCTCCTCAAGATGAAGGGATTTAAGCCATAGTCTACCACGCTGGCCAAGTGCGGGTTGCAGGTTGGCGGACTGTACACGTCGTTTGAAAGCTAGGAAGCTAGTTAGGCTTTCTCAGACGTGCAGGTTTCCTTACGATGTTTTCCTTCACTGAAAGCTAGGAACAATCGCAAAAAATATCTCTATTAAATTCTGGAGATAGAGGAACAGTTTATTTTGATAAAGAGTAATAAGGTGTTCCTGAAAACCCGTTCTTAAATTATTTTATGATTTAATTAAATTTTAAATCATAAAAATGATTATCGTGGGTCTTTCATAATAGATAGACATATGCTGTCGCGGACTTTTTTGTACAGCTAATAAAGACCAATATTTTTTCTATACATTTTATTCACTTATATCCAACTATTTAGCCAGCGTTCGTAAATAAAGCAGCCAGACACCCAGTTTTTTGTCGACTTGTGTTACAAATATTGTAATTTCTTACCAAACAAAACCTTTTATCATGATAACAAATAGCCTATAGCATTCCGGAATAATGTAGCTTCCTACTGGTAAAAGAATTTTCTAAATCGGATCAGTAGTTCCGAAGATTACCCTTTACTAACAAACTTACAAACTTACAACATACAAACTTTACCTCTTTATAATATTAGTATAGATATAGATTATGGGTTATAATTTACTTGCTACAAAAACTACAAATAATGCCACCTTCAAATAATTTACTAAATTAAACAACGAATGTAACGAATTTGTTTTTTTGACGTCATATTTCTTTTACATGTCATCATCATCATCATCAGCCGAAACACCTCCACTGCTGAATTAAAGGCCTCTCCCTTACAAGGGAGGGTTTGCCATAATCCCCACGCTTGGCAGGCGGCTTGGGGATCGCAGTATAGGTGGTAGGTAATCCATTAGAAAGACGCTGCTGCCCGTCTTCTTATTTCCCTTAGTCGCCTCTTACGGACACCCAACGGGAGGAGATAGGTAGGCGCTATTCTTACCCAAACACCCCACGGGTCTTTTACATGTAGTTAAGAATTGTCCTAATCAAACCAGTTTTTAATTTCGAAACCTATATTCAACTCCATCTATTTGTTTTAGAGCTGTGACGACACAGAGAGACAGACAAATGCGTATGTCACCCCTCCTTTTTGTGTCAGGGGCTAACCCCACAACACAAACAAAAAGAAGGGGTGACATACTTTTAACTAATTGATACGTAAAAGTTCTTTAATTTCTAAAAATAAAAGAACTTTTACGTATCAATTAGTTAAAAGTGATAATTAAAACATCAATTATTATGATTTATGCCAACAATAGATTTTTTGTCTGATCAGATTTTTTGGCTCCAATTCTCCTGACATTTTAAAATACAGCTGGCAACTATGCCCTCAGTGATCGTTCGGCTGTTAGCCCGATCGGTCGGGTTATCTTATGTTTCAGGGCCCACACGGAAAAAAATTATTTAGCTGTGGTCGCTAAATTGGTTTTGCTGCCAATTCATTTGCTGCTCTGTATAATATCTTAGGTACATCAGCAAAGCATTGTGTATTACAACTAAGACCACCTAGCCATTATTGATAACGACATTTAGCTATAAGAACTACAAAAAATTAACAGGTGTTACAAATGGTTTAACAACTATCGCAAACATTTTTCGCTATATCATCAAAACAACATTAGGGGTTGCCCTTAGCTGTGGCTACAAATCATTATTACCATTTATGGATAATTACTTCGTCACTATTGCAAAAAGATAGATGCCTTAAGCAGCAAAGACATGTCTGTATCGGTCCTGCTAATAGTCTTTGCAATCACTGCAAATGATTTTGCAACCAGTAGTAAATTTGTTTGCAGATGAATCTGTTAAGTTGCATTTGCTAATACTGTTCAAAATCTTAGTAACTATTCCAAATTATTTTAAACACCACAACTAATATTTTGAGCTGTGGTTGCTAATTATAATGTCTTCATGTAGCTAAATGGTCTTTGCAATCACTGCAAATAATTTTGCAACAAGTACTAAATTTTTTTGCAGATGAATTTGTTCAGTTTCATTTGCTAATATTGTTCAAAATCTTAGTAACTATTCCAAATAATTTTAAACAACACAACTAATATTTTTAGCTGTGGTTGCTAATTACAATGTCTTCCTATAGCTAAATGGTCTTTGCAGTCACTGCAAATGATTTTGCAACAAGTACTAAATTTGTTTGCTGATAAATCTGTTAAGTTTCATTTGTTAATATTGTTCAAAATCTTAGTAACCCTTCCAAATTATTTTAAACAACACAACTAATATTTTTAGCTGTGGTTGCTAATTATAATGTCATCCTATAGCTAAATGGTATTTGCAATCACTGCAAATGATTTTGCAACAAGTACTAAATTTGTTTGCTGATAAATCTTTTAAGTTTCATTTGTTAATATTGTTCAAAATCTTAGTAACCCTTCCAAATTATTTTAAACAACACAACTAATATTTTTAGCTGTGGTTACTAATTATAATGGCTTCCTATAGCTAAATGGTCTTTGCAATCACTGCAAATCATTTTGCAACAAGTACTGAATTGGTTTGCTGATAAATCTGTTAAGTTTCATTTGTTAATATTGTTCAAAATCTTAGTAACTATTCCAAATTATTTAAACAACACAACTAATATTTTGAGCTCTGGTTGCTAATTATAATGTCTTCATATAGCTAAAAGGTTTTTGCAATCACTGCAAATGATTTTGCAACAAATACTACATTTGTTTTCTAAATCTTAGTAAACCTTCCACATTATTTTAAACACCACAACTAATATTTCGAGCTCTGGTCGCTAATTATATGTCTTTATATAGCGAAATATCTTATTAATACTTTCAAATTAACTTAACAGTGAACCATAATAATACCTTATCAGGGGTAGCAAACTAGAGTTGCGTGAGTTTTATAAGATCGTTTTGGAACTTTATCTAATTGTTCTAAATTTTACAACAATTTTTTTTACAGCAAGTTACAACAACGCACAACGGCCAGTGTTCTTTATGCAGTCTCGTAAAGTTAAATGTATATCAAAATTTTCAAAACTGACGGTTTCACTGACGGTTTCCATTGCGAACCCAAGCGATCCAGGCACAGCGTAAGGGGTGAGCCATTATATCGACACACCCCTCTATATGGAGGGGGTTCTGGACATAGCCCACCAGCTGGCCGTGTGCGGGTTGGCAAACTACACACGTCTATTTTTGAATGACGTGCAGGTTTCCACACGATGTGTACTTACATCGTACACTGCACCATAAGACAAGTGATAATCAATATTGAAATTAAGATAACATGAAATAAGAAAATCTCCGAGGTGCAAGGCGTTGTTTGAACATGGGACCCTTGTGTTCAAGACATGCTTTTTGACTACTTTTCTTGACTTCTGTTGACTAAAATAAATATCTCGATTTTACACGTATGTACTTCATGCATGCATCTAACCCGTGGGGTGTCCGGCTAAGAATATCACCTTCCCATCTTCTCCCGTTGGGAGTCTGTAAGAGGTGACTAAGGGAAAATAAGAAGACGGGCAGCAGCGTCTTTCTATTGGATTACCTACCATCTATACTGCGGTCCCCAAGACGACTGCCAAGCGAGGGGATTATGGCAACCCCTCCCTTCTAAGGGCCCTTGTTCAGCAGTGGGCTACTTTAGGCTGCTGATGATCATATATTTCGTGGATGGTTTTATATATTTAGGTATACACTATACATATCTACTTGTTGCCGATTATTATGCATATAATACCTAAGATAATAATAAAACACTGTATACGGTTACTCAATCTTATGTAGTAATAGGCATTTACTACCTATTAAATACTTGCGTTTTAGTTTGAATTATAAAACGAGCCCGAATTTTTTAGTGACTTTTGCAAATATTATATTTGTAACAATACCATAGAATAATTTGCCAGTACAGCTAACAAGATTAGCGTTTAACTCAGATAACGGGCCTTTAAAAGTATTACCAGATATACCAGATTGGTTTATGGAATCCGCCAAAATAGTGAACAAATAGATTTGACTGTATTCACTCGGTCTCTGAGATGGGTTTTAAACATTGATACCTATGTCCCACAGTGAGTAAAAACGGGATAACATCAGCAGTGCCCATGACTTGTACGCGTGGTCTTTAGTTCATTGTAAATAATGAGGAAAATAAAAAAGGACCAAATGAATCGTACCGAGGACCAAAACTTCTATAGATAGGTACGATAAACGATGAGGAGTTCGAATATTTGTTAGAGTAGGTATGATACATTCGGAGTAATATCGTAAGTATATCGTTTCGAATGTATCGTTGTCAATTTTGAGAGTTGATATACGAATCCAAGATCTGTGGTTATTAGACAGACTTTCCTTAATTGACAGTGAAAAAGCGCCCTACGCTCTTATTCTTTAATATAATGCTTAATTACAAACACGGGGCTGAAAGGAAGAATGGGTTCCATAATTTATTTATTGCTATTTGATGCGGTATACCTACCTTA
Source organism: Furcula furcula (assembly GCA_911728495.1). Lineage (NCBI taxonomy): Eukaryota > Metazoa > Arthropoda > Insecta > Lepidoptera > Notodontidae > Furcula > Furcula furcula. Next base: position 1,728,258 of record OU452254.1, on the reverse strand, counting down.
TAAACGCGTGTATTTTTATTTTTTTAAACTAATAATTTATTTTACATTTCATACACAAATATAAGTCATTGTCTTTTTTTATTGATTCGTAGCTTGAATCAAAGGTACGTTGTTGCGAAAATTATTTACTAGAGATTACGCGTAGGCATCTCAATGAGAATGCGAAGTTTAAGAAAGTGCTACGTATTTACCCTTTAAACGGTCAAAAGCACGCTAAAAATCAATAGTTTCACTAGTAGTATTCAAGGGTTCCGTTATCCAGCTTCCGGGTCGATCAACAGGTCCACGTTATTAGGCAAAGTAAATAGAACTCTTTAAGACCAATTAAACGAGCCCAAACTCAATAGGTTTATTAGTTGCTGTTCCAGGGTTCTGTCATAATAGGCAAAGTGCAAAGAACTCTTACCAAATCAAACGAGCTATTCAAGGGTTACCTTCCAGCTCCATCATCAGATCCTCATACTGGGAAGAGTCAATAGAACTCTTAAAGCCGAATCAAGCGAGCCTAAACACGATGTGATTACTAGTACCCATTCCAGGGTTCCTTTACCCACCTTCGAGTTCCATCATCAGATCCTCATTAGTGGTCAAAGTAAATAGAATTCTTTAAAACAAAACAAATGAGTCCAAACTCGATGAGTTTACTAGTAGCCATCTAAGGGTTCCCTTATCCACCTTCGAGCTTTATCATGAGATCAGCTCGATAATACTATATTAATATATTGTCACGGGTCCTTGACACATGTGCAAAATTCCAAACGATTTGAACGTGTAGAACTGGGTGAAAATTGAGTGGCAATATTCTATTACCATCATATATACCTATGTACTACTTATTACAGATGAAACTAATAAAAGCGCGTTTTAAAGGCGTTCAAGCTAGCTGCTCATATTATGGCGAACATACAGACAGATACAGGCTTAGTACTTATCAAGACAAATACATCTAGCCTAAACACGACGGGGTTATTTCGGGTATTTGAGTAGTTCCAATGGTTACCATTCCTAATGTTCCTATGGTCCAATATTAGTAAGTAGGTCTATGTTTTTCGTAAGACAAGAAAGCGAGTTAATAGGTACAAAAGTAACGTTTTAAAACGAGCCCGAATATTTTAACGACTGTTGCAAATATAGTATTCGCTGCAGTCATCATCATCATCATCAGCCGGAAGACGTCCACTGCTGAACATAGGCCTCCCCCTTAGAACGCCACAATGAACGACAATTGGCTATTTGCATCCACCGGTTACCTGCGACGCGCACAATGTCTTCTGTCCACCTAGTGGGAGGCCTGCCAACGCTGCGTCTTCCGGTTTGTGGTCGCCACTCGATAACCTTTCTTCCCCAACGGTTATCGGTTCTTCGAGCGATGTGGCCTGCCCATCGCCACTTCAACTTGCAGATTCTGAGAGCTATATCGGTGACCTTAGTTCTTCGGAGAATCTCCACATTTCGGATTCTGTCGCGCAAAGAAACTCCGAGCATAGCTCTCTCCATGGCTCGTTGTGTGACTCTGAACTTTTCTAAAAGGCCAGCCGTTAGAGACCACGTCTCGGTACCATATGTCATCACTGGCAACACACACTGGTTAAAAACCTTCGTCTTCAGGCACTGCGGTATTTTGGACGAGAAGATATCGCGTAGTTTCCCGAACGCTGCCCATCCGAGTTGGATTCTTCGGGCGACCTCTTTGTCAAAGTTGGACCGACCTAACTGGACAGTTTGTCCTAGGTATACGTAGTGGTCAACAACTTCGAGAGTATCGTTCCCAACAACTACCGGTACGGGTGCAACATGGACATTAGACATGATCTTCGTCTTGTCCATGTTCATTTTAAGACCCACCTGTTGGGAAACGCTACTGAGGTCGCTGAGCATCGTATTGAGGTCCTCCAGCGACTCTGCCATAATGACTATATCGTCGGCAAAACGAAGGTGAGTGATGTATTCGCCATTGATGTTGATGCCGAATCCGTACCAGTCCAAGAGCTTGAAAACGTCCTCCAATGCGTTTGAGAACAGTTTCGGAGAAATAACGTCTCCCTGTCTCACACCTCGCTGCAATGGGATTGGTTTCGTGCTCTCTTCCTGTAGTCGGATCGACATGGTGGCGTTACTGTACAAACACTTCAACACTTTGATGTACCTATAGTCAATGTGGCACCGCTGGAGGGACTGCAATACCGCCCAGGTCTCGATTGAATCGAAGGCTTTTTCGTAGTCCACAAACGCTAGACATAATGGCCGATTATACTCCTCGGTCTTCTGTATAATCTGGCGGAGCGTATGTATGTGGTCTACGGTGCTAAAGCCTTTTCGGAACCCGGCTTGTTCGGGAGGCTGGAAGTCATCAAACCTGCGTTCGAGACGGTTCGTAATGACTCTCGAAAACAGCTTGTATACATGGCTCAGGAGTGAGATGGGTCTATAATTCTTCAATAAAGTGTTATCACCTTTTTTGAAGAAGAGAACCACCACACTCCCGTGCCATGCTTCTGGCGTAGTACCCTCGAGTAAGACGGAATTAAATAACTTCTGGAGGACTAAAAGTACCGGTTTTCCACCCGCTCTCAGAAGTTCTGTTGTGATTCCGTCTTCAGTAGCATACAATAATTTGGGATGGTAGCAAATTTATTCGCGTTTGGCGCGGACAAATGAAATAACGGTTCTTACAAGTGTTGCCAGAGTGACGATTCACTTAATCACATCAATTCACTAAGACTTCGCAGACTTGATGAAACGCTATAATATAACGTGTTAGTTGTGTATTTAATAGGTGATAAATATTGAAAATTATAATAAATATGGTTTCATACTTTTCATAACGTGATTTTTCGCTAGTTGGGATAAAGTTTTTGAATTTACTTTTTTATTTTTGAAATATCAACAAAGTTATCAACTTTGAGTCATAGTGTTAAAAAATATAATGGTTCCATGAAATCTCAAACTAAACCTCTGTAAAATACGTTGATGTGATAGATATCGAAATCATTGAATCATTGATCTTGAAATACAAAAGATAGTACTTAATAAAAAAATATAAGAAGTTATTGACCACTTATAATAACATTCTTCAATCTATAAGAATAAAGCTCCTTCAGAAAGTTTGAGGTGTGTGGCCCTAGATGTGTAACAAGTACGGTAGCTTGCTTGGTGGATGTATAAAGTGTCTCCGGCGGGCGTGCAGATCCCACCGGAGCGTCCACGCCTCCCGTCTCATGTGCCGATGCGACAGCCGTGGGTAAGAATCCCACATACCCCGTTTTTTTTTTTTTTTTTTTATAATAATAATATCTTGGGACAATCCACACACGGTCATCCGATCCCAAACTAGGCAGAACCTGTACTATGGAAACCAGACAACTGATACTAATACTTATATACGTTTTTTTGTAAATACATACTTAAATAGATAAACAACACCCAGACACTTGGCGGGAATCGAACCCACGACCCATCGGTTAGCAGGCAGGGTGTCTGACCACTAGACCAACGAGCCTGTCAAACCCATACCGGTTGACCCCATAGGTCCCGGGACCTATTGCAGGTGTCCCCCGTGAGAACAAAAAGCAAGTAGATCACGATATGCAGCTTGACACTTATTTAGTAAAAAATATTATTTACATAACTTTTCTTTTCAATTATCCAAACTAATGTTTGTTTTAGGAGTAACTTTTTTGTGAGTTCAATAAATAGATACTTTCTTTAATTTTGTTTTATATTGACTTCATGTAACAATTGAGAATGGTGATTAATTTATCATAATTCGTAGCATGTTAGGTAGTTTAAGCAGTACCTAGTAACTAAGGTAATTTATTACTCTATCGTATCACTGTAGCTGCACTTGACAGTGTTTTAAGTGTAAATGTTAATTGTGTTTGTTAGCTCACCTACCGATTTAATTTCAGTTATGTATTACATTTATTTGAAAAAGCTAATGTATAGTAGCATGGAAGGTCATTTTAGCTGTTGAAGCTAAGTTAATTTGATTCTGTATCGTTTCACCTTAGCTAGAACTGACAGTGTTTTAGCTATGGCTACAAATTGTGTTTGTGACTAAACCTAAGGATTATAGTTGCAATATCTAATAAATTTATGAGAGGTAGCTAATATAATCCGTAGTAGCATGGAAGATAATTTTAGCAGTCGAGGCAAAGTTAATATGATACTGTATCGTATCATCGTAGCTACAATTGATATGATGACATGAATAGAATATGATAAATAAAGTATCACAAAATATCAAATAATCCTGAGTTGCTATAAGTATTTCAATACAAAAATATGTATTTACGCACTTGATGGCAACACCATAACAATTTATTAGAAAACGAATAACATAACCGTAACATATTTAAAGCTATGTAACCGGTAACCATTTACACATTCTTTTTAATAGTTAAAGATGTTGAATTGCTTTAATTAAATATGTAAATGATCTCATTAGGCGTCTTCTGAAGATTTGTTTTGTTGCCATCAAGTTTGTAAGGACAATCTATCGTATCAAACATACTTCTAGCAACATGAGATAGTGTTAATTCATATTTTGTGATATATTTTTTTATCATATTATATTCATGTCATCGTAGGAATTGTAGCTACATTAATACTATACAGTATCAAATTAACTTTGCTTGTACTGTTAAAATTACTTCACATGCTACTACGAATTATATTAGCTACCTTTCATAAATTAATTAGATATCGCAACTAAAATCATTATGTGTAGTCACAAACACAATTCGTAGCCACAGCTAAAACATTGTCAATTGCAGCTAAGGTGATACGATACAGTATCAAATTAATTTAGCTAATACTGCTAAAACAAACCTATTATACTACGAATTATATTAGCTGACTCACATAAATTTATTTGGTGCCGCAACAAAAATCCTTTGGTGGAGTCACAAACACAATTCGTAGCCACAGCTAACACATTGACAATTACAGCTAAGATGATACGATACAGTAACAAATTAAGTTAGCTAATGCTGCTAAAACAAACCTATCATACTACTAATTATATTAGCTGACACTCATAAATGTATTTGGTGTCGCAACTAAAATCCTTGGGTGGAGTCACAAACACAATTCGTAGCCACAGCTAACATATTGGCAATTGCAGCTAAGGTGATACGATACAGTATCAAATTAACTTAGCTAATACTGCTAAAACAAACCTACCATACGACGAATTAAATTAGCTGACCCTCATAAATTTATTTGGTATCGTAACTAAACTCCTTGGGTGGAGTCACAAACACAATTCGTAGCCACAGCTATCATATTGGCAATTGCAGCTAAGGTGATACGATACAGTATCAAATTAATTTAGCTAATACTGCTACAACAAACCTACCATACGACGAATTAAATTAGCTGACCCTCATAAATTTATTTGGTATCGCAACTAAACTACTTGGGTGGAGTCACAAACACAATTCGTAGCCACAGCTAACACATTGTCAATTGCAGCTAAGGTTATACGATACAGTAACAAATTAAGTTAGCTAATGCTGCTAAAACAAACCTATCATACTACTAATTATTTTAGCTGACACTGTTAAATGTATTTGGTGTCGCAACTAAAATCTTTCGGTGGGGTTACAAACACAATTCGTAGCCACAGCTAACATACTGGCAATTGCAGCTAAGGTGATACGATACAGTAACAAATTAAGTTAGCTAATGCTGCTAAAACAAACCTATCATACTACTAATTATATTAGCTGACACTCATAAATGTATTAGGTGTCGCAACTAAAATCCTTGGGTGGAGTCAAAAACACAATTCGTAGCCACAGCTAACATATTGGCAATTGCAGCTAAGGTGATACGATACAGTATCAAATTAACTTAGCTAATACTGCTAAAACAAACCTACAATACTACGAATTATATTAGCTGACACTCATAAATTTATTTGGTATCGCAACTAAAATCCTTTGGTGGAGTCACAAAAACAATTCACAGCCACAGCTAAATATTGCTAATATTGTTAGCAGCCACAGCTAAATATAGCAAATAATATTGGCAGCTACCGCTAATTTTAGCTATTACATGTAGTAATTTTAACTAAAATAATTCGCTACCTTGGCTAAATTCTGGTAGCTAAAAACACTTTGCAAAGACTGCTACAAACTTCGCTGTCCCTATAGTTCGTAAGAAAATTTGCAATATCACCTAAAATTTAGCTGCTGCAGCAAATTTTTTTTTTCCGTGCACTCAATATTCGCATAGTTTGGGAACTCCTACTGTAAGGTATTCTGAAAAGACTGACGGCCTTGGTGCATTTGCACTTGACTTGTTATTGTTACGTTCTTGTAACAGACAGAACCCCAGTAGCGTCGACTGACACGCCTTTGGCGATACTAATGCTGTGCAGCAAGCGGGCACAGTTGACAGGGCGTACTAAGAACTGAAGTGCGCGGAAAGAGCCTCTTCAAATGGCAAAATAATATATTAAGTTCAACGGGCGCAGCCTGGACCATCAGTCTTAAATATTTTGTTGATTGAACAATCTTTTCACTAAGACATGAAACTGACCGTGGCGCTATCGATCATAAGTGAGTTAAGCTTCAAGTAAGGCGAGTGTGAACTCACCACTGTATTCAAGGAACCGTTAAGTAGGTAGCCTAGCGGTACACAGTGAAGCTCAGAAGGCGCTGGTCGTTGTGAGGATATGTTACAGGCGCAAGCTTCACTGTAGCGTTCCCAATCACATATAAATTACAATTTCCGTACCTGCATAGCCATTCACAAATGTCGAGAACATTCCGTTTCGGATCGGACAGTCAGATGACATGTCAAATTATGATCCGACGGATTGTTAAACGCTATTCACAGTTCCTATCGGAAAGGGAGTTTACGAATTCGATATGAGTGTGTTTACGGAGACCATTATAAAATGGTAGAAAAAGAGAATAAGGTGGTAGAAAGTTTTAAAGTGGTTAAATAAATGTTTATTATTGAAATTTTAATGTATTTTGTAACATATCATATAGGCAATAACATAATTTATATATTGCGGCTTATTTAGTCATTTATAGGAATATGTTTTATTGACATAACATTTTTGCGAATATTCTTCTAAACTTGCGTCGTAAACGCTTAGTCATTTTTTCCTTTAGTGCCGTGTACACACCTTGGAGGAAGGAATGTACACACCGGGCAAACGGACGGGATTCGTTGGTTTTTTAAGGATGTTTCGGCGAAAGCTAACCATCGATTACTGCTTTTCTATGTATAGATTACCAAACAAACCCAGCTAATGTGTTCCTCTATTGATCCTATTTGGAAGTTTAGTGAAAAAGTAGTTTGTTGGCGTAGTGTGAATGCACCATAATAAAATTCTCAATTTAATTTTACTAGTTACGCGAGTCGCGAATATTCTTTATATAAGTGAGTGTCTATGATTATTGTTATTGTAGTCTTTTGTAAAGTGTATAAAAACTTAATATTCTTGTGAAATATTAACCTTCCCGACAGCAAAAGGCTCGCGGAATAGTTTCTGTTAATTATCGTCTTGTTATCGAATCGAACTGTCAAAACTTTTCGATTACGGATTTGTGAATAACGTTTGAAGGACAGCCTCGGAAACTTTCCTCTCGGATTCGGATACGGGACTTTCCGACGGAGAACCGTCGGAAACTCGACGTCGGGTATTCAGAAGAATAGCCCTGCTGGTTACTTACTTTCTTTATATCGAGATGCAATCTAACCGAGACAGGAGCTATTCAAAATATGAATATTTAAATTTATTTTATTAGAAACTAGCATTTCCCTGCGGCTTCGCCCGCTATTTTATTTTTCATACAATGTTTACCAACCCTTAACGCACCCCCAAAGGTTGTTTTTAAAAATTCGCGAAACACGTCTTGATTTATTTTATTTATAGAATATTTTCAGTAAATTTCAAGTCAATCTATACTTATAATAAAACTGTAACAGGTCCAATTCTGTACATTGAAGATATTTTGAAAATTATATTTGGAGGGCATTCTATAACCGATACTGAGGCCGAAAATGTATTTTTTTTAATTTTTGTCTGTCTGTCTGTCTGTCTGTCTGTCTGTCTGTCTGTCTGTCTGTCTGTCTGTCTGTCTGTCTGTCTGTCTGTCTGTCTGTCTGTCTGTCTGTCTGTCTGTCTGTCTGTCTGTCTGTCTGTCTGTCTGTCTGTCTGTCTGTCTGTCTGTCTGTCTGTCTGTCTGTCTGTCTGTCTGTCTGTCTGTCTGTCTGTCTGTCTGTCTGTCTGTCTGTCTGTCTGTCTGTCTGTCTGTCTGTCTGTCTGTCTGTCTGTCTGTCTGTCTGTCTGTCTGTCTGTCTGTCTGTCTGTCTGTCTGTCTGTCTGTCTGTCTGTCTGTCTGTCTGTCTGTCTGTCTGTCTGTCTGTCTGTCTGTCTGTCTGTCTGTCTGTCTGTCTGTCTGTCTGTCTGTCTGTCTGTCTGTCTGTCTGTCTGTCTGTCTGTCTGTCTGTCTGTCTGTCTGTCTGTCTGTCTGTCTGTCTGTCTGTCTGTCTGTCTGTCTGTCTGTCTGTCTGTCTGTCTGTCTGTCTGTCTGTCTGTCTGTCTGTCTGTCTGTCTGTCTGTCTGTCTGTCTGTCTGTCTGTCTGTCTGTCTGTCTGTCTGTCTGTCTGTCTGTCTGTCTGTCTGTCTGTCTGTCTGTCTGTCTGTCTGTCTGTCTGTCTGTCTGTCTGTCTGTCTGTCTGTCTGTCTGTCTGTCTGTCTGTCTGTCTGTCTGTCTGTCTGTCTGTCTGTCTGTCTGTCTGTCTGTCTGTCTGTCTGTCTGTCTGTCTGTCTGTCTGTCTGTCTGTCTGTCTGTCTGTCTGTCTGTCTGTCTGTCTGTCTGTCTGTCTGTCTGTCTGTCTGTCTGTCTGTCTGTCTGTCTGTCTGTCTGTCTGTCTGTCTGTCTGTCTGTCTGTCTGTCTGTCTGTCTGTCTGTCTGTCTGTCTGTCTGTCTGTCTGTCTGTCTGTCTGTCTGTCTGTCTGTCTGTCTGTCTGTCTGTCTGTCTGTCTGTGCATCACGCCGAAACTACTGAATGGATTCAAATGAAACTTGGCATGATTTGAGATCTGACTACGAGGTAGGACTTAGGATACTTTTTATCCCGTAATCTAGCACGGTTCTTTTGGGAGAGGGGATTAAAGTCAAAATGGGTACTTGGTTATACGCTTGGTCCGATTTTATCAATTTTTCTTTATAATATAATAAATATTAGTAAGGGAACACTCATAGAGAGTTGTTATCAAGGTTTTGTAATCGATCGGGTTAAGCAACGTTAGGTAAGGTCATTAAATAGATGGGTGACCGTTTAACGCCATTTGAACTAAACGGGTCTGTGCTTCGGAGAGCAAGTAAAAAGAGGGTCCCAGTTTTTACCCGACTATAAAAAAAGGAGGTCTGTTATTAAAAGTTTAGTTAAAGTAAAAATAGCGCAGGCGGAGCTGCGTGGGTCAGCTAGTCGAACCATAAAATAAAAAGTCTCATACAAAAGAAAACACCCCATTTAACCCCTTTAGGAGCCGAATTTTCAAAAAGCCTTTCTTAGTGGGTGCTTACATCTTACTACCTACCTACTGTCCAAATTTCAGCTTTCTAGAACCAGCGGTTTGACCTGTGCGTTGATGAATCAGTCAGTCATGACAAGTAATTTTTAACCGACTTCAAAAAAGGAGGAGGTTCTCAATTCGTCTGTATATATTTTTTTATATGTATAGATTGAAAGCAATACCTATCCATACTATTAAAAGCAAAATAATAATGATCAAAATGACAAAAAAAAAACAGTTCATCCGGGATCGAACCCGGAAACATAAAGATACCGGAAGACCGTTCAACCGCTACGCTGTGTCAGCCGTTGAACTTCATTTCGAGATTCCCTTTCTTATGAAGTGTTATAGATATTTACTGCTTAGCTCCTTATGTTTATATAGCGTTATAATTTTAATTTTGGAGTTTAACAATTAGTTTGTTATATTGTAATATGACTAGTTTTTATTTACAATTGGCAAAATGTAGAAGTACTTTTTACAATATTGCTCATTCCCTGTAACAAATAGCTTGACACATTACTTATGCTAAAGTCTGACCATGTCTATAATAAACATGTTCGTCAAATATCAACTAAATCTGTTGAACAGTATTGGCACAAATCTTCAACACAGAATAATTTCGCGGCAAATTGTAGTATAAAAGGTACATATTTTTTCATTCCCCGTAACAAATAGCGAAATAATTTATATCCTATATTTTTTCTAGGTTTTCAATAAATATATTTTAGCCATTCCAAATAGCAACTAAATCTGTTCAGGGGTTTTGGCGCCAAGTCTCCACAAAGTCACAGACATACAGACAGACAAAAATTCTAAAAATTATATATTTGGCATCAGTATCGTTCCTAGAACACGTAACAATTAAAATTTTCAAAAAAATTTCAATGTACTGTTTTTACTTTTCTACGATTTTATACACGATAGAAACACATCGAGTTAGGGCTCATTTGATTTCTTTTGATTTCTTTTGACGAGTTATTTTCACTCTGACCATTAACGAGGACCTGATGAAGGAATTGGAAGGTGGGTGACGAAACCCTGGATTGGCCACTAGTAAACCCATTACGTTTAGGCTCGTTTGATTCATCTTTAAGTATTCTATTGATTTTTTTCAATAATGTGGACCTGATGATGAAACTGGAAGGTGATGGAACCCTGGAATGGCTACTAGTAAAAACATCGAGTTTGGGCTCATTTTATTTGTATTAAAGAGTTCTTTTCATTTTGTCTAATAACGTGGGCCTATTGATCGACCCAGAAAGTTGGTAACGGAGCCCTTGAATACGACATGTGAAGCTATTGGTTTTTAGTGACCTACTTTTGACCGTTTAAAGCGTAAATACATAGAGTACTTTCCTAAATTTCGCATACTCATTACGATACCTACCTAAGCGCAATATCTACTCTAGTATAATAATTTTTCCAACCACCTGCCTACGATTCAAACTGCGAATAAACTATTTAAAAAAAAATAAAAACCGACTTCAAAGTAAATTATCTAAAAAGCATAAAATAACGAAAATATTATTGAAGTTGGTGTTAGCGTACCTGCTATGTATATTTTGCACCAACTTCAATAATATTTTCGTTATTTTATGCTTTTTAGATAATTTACTTTGAAGTCGGTTTTTATTTTTTTTAATAGTTTATTTAACACTTTTTAGTGACTTATTTTACCAAGATAGGTATCAGCACTATCACGCAACTCGAACGTCTACATTACAGTAACTTACTGAAAACATAAAAAGTTTATATCTCTTAAACTACTGGACCGATTTTGATGAAATTTGTACTCTACCCTAAGTTGAAAGATATTCTAACTATAGCAAAAAGAATTTTCGAAATTGGACTTGTAGTTTCTGAGAAATCCGTGGACAAACCTACATACATACATACATACATACACTCGTGAAATTTGGTAAATTCGTTTAGAAGCCCACATAGACTAACATATATGAATATTACGCATTTTTATTAATATTACATACATACGCGTCGAATACAGAACCTCCTTTTTTGAAGTCGGTTAATAAATAAAAAACATAACCCTCCTCTGGGGCAGTCGGGCTAAAATGTCAAGTTTATCCGTATTTTAGACTAATATTACTAAGACTAAAAAGTGTAAAATAAATTTATAGTTTAAAAAACTAAAAGTACACGCTTTTATACGGTACACTGCACTAAAAAGCAATAAATAACTTATGGAACCCGTTCTTTCTTTCTACCCCGTGTTTGTAATTAAGCATTATATTTAAGTATAAAAACGTGGGGCGCCTTTTCCGAATAACAGCTTATCTAACTAACTTTGTTTAAAATTTCAAGTACTTTTATTGACATGGCAATCATTTGTATATGTATAGATTGGGTGTAATCTATATTATTAACTGATGAATTATGAAAAATACTGACATACGTGTTTTATTATTTTCATTAAAGAGTCTAACTGCAAAATTTCAAGTCAAAAGACAATGTCTTTACTCCCTTCCCATACAAACTTTCAACCCCTATTTTACACCCTTAGAGTTCGAATTTCCCAAAATCCTTTCTTATTGGTTCCCTACGCCCTAAAATGAACCTTTTGTCCAAATTTTGTAATCCTAGCTTTGGTAGTTTCGGCTCTGCGGTGTTCAGTCAGTCACGCAAAAAGGCCTACCTCTTTATAATATAGTATAGATTATACCTATTCTTGAAATGAATAACCACTGTGTGTGAGGGCCTAGTTTATCTATAGTGACGATTAAAAGTAGCGCTGCTTGACGGAGCAACCAGTTTTAGTCTCACTTGTCGTCTATAGCAACGATAACATTGAATCTAAGTCCGTATTTAAATAGATATTATTATTTAAAATTTATTTCTTATACCGGTGCCTTTAATTTTAGTTCTGATTGAGATAAAACTGTGTGCCAAGTGTTTGTTTATTTATTTTATTAATATTTAAGAAAAGGTAAGTTTCAAAATAGGTTTTTTTTCCATTTATAAATTTTAAGGACAGTTCCCGTAGGTATCCTAGGCGTCCACGTGAAATGCATTTTGATTAATTGTGATGAAAAATTAAACTAATATCTCGTTCACAGCTCGCAAGAAGAAGACTTAAATTAGAAAATGATTTAGTTTATTAAATAAATAATTTATCCAATACTTACTGAGACAAATTTAAAAAACACTGTCGTCATAGATCTAAACATTCAAAATTAACTCCCTTACAGAATGGTATCCCCGCGGGGATCTAGAGCTATATAATAGGCATCGACAAAGCTAGACAATGAGTAGGTAAGCAGGTGGCTATATTTTTAACCCTAACTCCAGCCTAAATGGTATTGGAGAGCTCATTTTTTTAAATATACAAACTACTAACAATTAAAGAAAGTAAAAGTTTAAAGAAAGTATTCAATAACTGTATTATACCAGGCTTGCTAATTTAGATCTTATTCTGTGGCGAATTTGGTTCATTTAATCATTCACCACACACGCACTCACGCACTGATTACCTACTTCTTGAAGAAGAAGTTTTTTTATCAAAGGTTACTTACAATATAAATGTTTAACAGAGTATCATCAAACTTTAAATAAGTAACATTAATTAAGGATAAAAAATTGGGCCCATGTGGTAGGCCCTTGAGAAGCTGGCAGCATTTCCTCGGTACATATCTAAAGCCACTCTCTGAGCGAAGAAATTCCCAGCTCTGGGGTCACCTGTGAAGTTGACCAACCTAAGATCTAAGCAAAGTAAGGACGAACCGTTTGCTTAATATAAATAAAATAAAATTTTGTGCTGCTCTAATTCGGGGTCGGGTAAAGAAATTCACAGCTGCCGTTCAGAGGGCGTTTGTTCTCCCCATACGTACATAGGATCTCACATAAATGGCAAAGCGTGAATTCAGTAACAAAAAAAACCTTTACCGACCCCTAGGGAAGTTATACTTTAATTATATTTTATTTTTTTAAACATAAATGTTACCTTTATTTACATAATAAGTAAATATTTACTGTAAAAATATACTTAAACTAAGTAAAAAACTTCCTCCAAGTTGTCGCCGCACTGGGAGGGAAGGCTACCTAAAAGACTGGCGGCGTTACCTCTTTGTATGGCCAAGCTTATACGTTGGCAGAAAAAGCTACCAGCCCGACGGTCTCCTGAGACTTCGATAAGTTTGGATGAAATTTCTTTCACCAAACCGCGCGTCTCGTGAGACCAAGGCCCCATGGTCTCCACCACAAAGCGCGCAAATATATTATTTATTTATTCATTAGTTAATTAATTTTCCGTATCCTGTCGGTCTGTTTTACTGCTAACCATTGATATCCACGGAGCAATCAACTAGGTAATTAATTTTACTTCATTATGTCAGAAGCGTCTAGATTCCTGATCGGATTATGAGCATTGCTAGGTCAATATCAACAGGATTGTGCAACACTAATTGTGGAAAATTGCTTGCCAATTATACTACACTGTAATTATAAGGTAAATTGAGTTAGGGTTAGGACTTGGAATTAGCGAGCGTATGAGGCCAACTGTAGGGCCATAATCTTGATACTTTAGTAATTTTCTCGAGCTTTTAGTTGTAGCGGAAATCGGCTAGAACAAATAGAAAAGTCAATAATAAGGATCATAGCACGGCGCGGTGGTATTTGCAGGCTCCCAGCCGGATCGAAGTGACGTTAGTCAAAAAGTGCTGGTCCTATTAAATAGTATAACATTATCATAATTAACCCATATCTGTGCCCTGCTGCCTGCCGGAAGACGTCCAGGCCTATGTTCAGTAGTGGACGTCTTCCGGGTGATGATGAGTGCCCTGCTGGATATAAGACACGCAGCGGTGGGTCTTGGAACACCCTATGTCCAGAAGTGTAGCTATGGCTCTGTGGACCCAGAAATGGTCTTAAAACATTGATAAAAAATTTATATTCCTGTTGAGACGGGACCGTTGGTCTAGTGGTTAGACACCCTGGCTGCTACCCGATGCGTCGTGGGTTCGTTTCCCATCAAGTGTCTGGATGTTATTTATCTATATAAGTATGTATTTAGACCTTTGTAAAGCACATTATTGCAAATAAATAATCTTATCTTATCTTACAAAAAAAAACATATATATATCTTATTATATAAAAGAGTAGACAAAAACCCACTCATCACGAAATCTCAGAAACTACAAGTGCTAGGAGTCTCAAACTTTGCATGGGGGTTCCTTTTAAGACGTAGGTGCTCACTAAGACTGGATTTTGAGAAATTCAACCTCTAAGGGGGTCAAACAGGGGGGCAAAGTTTGTATGGGAGAACGCGATTCCTTGGTCCTATTGACTTGAAATTTTGCACAGACATTCGTTAAGAAAATTAATTGAATTAGTATTTCATATTTTTTTATAATTTATCCCTTTACAGGGTAAAAAATAAGTATTATTACTCAACCGATGGCGGTACAAATATATTACAACAATAAGGTACGATAATTTGAAAAATAAATTAAAAGTTCCTTGGCCAAGTGGTTACGGAAGCGTCCTCTAAGTACGGATTGTCCGGGTTCGCTACCCGTGTGCGGATTTTTTTTTTGTATTTTTAAACTTTGTTTTTGATTTTTTTATTTATATTAATATTCGATGTTTTAAATATTTAACTCATATTGACTCCGGCACTTTTTATCTCTAATATATTTTTTATATTTGATACTTTTTTTAAATTTAAAATCATGCATACGTAGTTAACTTCTCTCTAATGTTATGATTTAGTTATTAGTGGAAACTTAATTTTTGTACAATTGGATCTAAAGTAAAATATCACGCTATATGCATTAGGGACTGAGCAGACATATAACAAGAATATGATCAAGTAATTCGAATAATAGAAAGTAGCCGTGGTCTGGAGGTTACGGAAGCGTCTTCTAAGCACAGCAGGGTCCGGGTTCAAATCTGTCTTTGGGATTTTTTTTGTGTACTTTTAAATATTTTATTTTTGATCATTTTGGTTTTTTTTTTAATTTTTCACTGAAGGTTTATATATTAACTGAATTTATTTAGAAGTTTTATCTAAGTAAATACATTTAATTAGCTTACGTCGACTAAACCTAAAGAGGTACCTACATACTTAACAATCAAGTAAGTACTAGACATTCTATATATCATTATCATTCCATATAATATAAGGTAAATCTGGGATATAAAATGCTTGCCCCCCGTCGGCGGACTCAAAGGCCAGGCACTGAGGGACACCAGGTGCAGATCCCACCCGAAAACCCAGGTTTCCCTCTCATGTGCCGATGTGACAGCCACGGGAGTTTTAGTGGGTAAGAATCCCAAATACCCAGGTTGACTTCCCCACGGGATCCCGGGGACATATTGGATGTTTCCCCCGCCACCCCTTAACTGTGACAACGGTGACAAATTCCCGGGGGGCTATAATGCGCCCCCGGCAGCGGCTTCAAAGGCCCTTGCCTTACACTGAGGGGTACACGGTGCAGCCCCCCTCTTTTGTGTGGACAGCCGTGAGGGACACATACCGCAGTGGATCGCCCGCAGGATCCTGGGGGATTATTGGAGGTTTCCCCCGCGATCCCCGTATCTTTGAGCACGATGATAGTTTCTCGGGTGGTTTTATTGTGCCCCCTGGTGGCGGGCTCAAAGGCTCTGAGGGATCTTGGTGCAGATCCCACCGGATAGCCCAGGTCTCCTTCTTATGTACTGATTTAACGGCCGTTGGGGGTTTTGTGTATAAGAATCCGACATAACCCGGTTGACTGCCAACAGGGTCCCGGGGACCTATTGAAGGCTTCCCCCGTGACCCCTGTAACCGTGAGCACGGTGACAGGTTCCCGGGTGGCTTTATTGTGTCCCCGGGTGGCGGGGTCAAAGGCAAGCCACTGAGCGTATCATGGTCCAAGCGCATAGCCCAAGAAGGGGTTCTTATGTGCTGATTGCACGGCCGTTGGGGGTTTATACACTAAAGAATCCTACATACCTGGTTGACCACCAACAGGGTCCCGTAAATCTCATTAAAGGCTTCCCCCGTGGCCCCTGTAACCGTGAGCACCGTGACAGGTTCCCGGGGAACTATAATGTGCCTCTTCGGCGGCGGGTTCAAAGTCAAGGCACTGAGTGGTATCAGCTGGTGCAGATACCGACAGATAGCCCAGGTCCGCCCACTAATGTGCCCACGTGATAGCCGCGGGGGTTTTAGTGGGTAAGAATTCCCCGGTTGATCCCCGTTTACGTCTTAACGATGAAACCGAACAAGGAAGCCCGTATTGCTTCCTTAAATTGGATTTAAAGAAATGGTGTCCTGTTCCTGTCCTTAACCCACCCAAATAGTGCACCGGTACACGTTTGCAGTTTCTAATAAAATTATAAATACAATTAATAAATCACAAGTTCAGAGATTCAATGTTGCAGGCTTAAACCTAAGCGTTGAGTAGGTACTTTGCCCATGGAGAGACAGCTATACGTACGTAGCGTTTCACGCGTCACTTCTAAACAAAATTTGTTCATATTGCGTTACGAAAAGTCAGCTACAAGCATTATTAGCATTATTGGAGAATTTCTGTAATCAAAGGCAATAACTAAATTATTCACTTCTTTTTCTTCTCAATTACACCCGTGCGAAGCCGGGGCGGGTCGCTAGTATATATATATGTATAAGTATTAGTATCAGTTGTCTGGTTTCAATAGTACAGGATCTGCCTAGTTTGGGATCCTATGACCGTGTGTAAATTGTCCCAATTATAATAATCAAATTATTTTGTAAAATGGACGATGTACTGTGTTGGGAGTGTCAGTGTATCCGTGTATTCTGTTAGTTATATTAATATTATACTTTCGATATTTTTTAAAAAAAAACGTACTTATCTATGAGACTTACAAAGTGACAACTACGCACAGTACCTAATACCTATGTTAGCGTTCAGTTATTAATTTAATCAATTGTAGAGAATATTTAGCATTTTCACTAGATTTTATGTAAAACACAATGATTGATAGGATTATTAGTTATCTAATTGCACATTTAAACTGCGGTTTACTCCAATAATGGGGCCGTAATTTAGCGGTCGGCACGGTTGCCTTTTTTGCTGTCGGGGAGGTAACGTTCAAAAGCTACCCGGTCTACATAAGGGCCTGAAACCTTCCTGGTGGCCTTCATGAACGCTGTAAAGAGTCTGGCCACTCCGTTCGAACTTCAGCAGAGTCTCTCCAGCGCTGAAAGCTTGCTAGACTCCGGGCACCACGAGGGTGCTAGGGGATACGCTCTAGTGCTGCCCTCAAGACTTCAAAAGGTCCCCGGGAGCTGTGGGGCTCAACTGGGGTATGTGGGATTCTTACCCAATAAAAACCCCGCGGCTGTCGCATCAGTACATGAGAGAGTGGATCCCCGGGCTCTCCGGTGGGATCTGCATCAGGGGCCCCTCAGTGCCTTGCCTTTGAGCCCGCCGCCGGGGGGCGCAATGTACCCCCCAGGAACCAGACACGGTGCTCACGGGGACGGGGGTAGCAACCCCACTGCCGACCTCCTCGGTCGCCGGTGTGCTCAATAGACCGCTCGCGCCACGTCGTGAGAGCGATGTGTCGTTCCTGCCGCTTGATGGATTCAAACGCCACCGGTCATAGACCCTCGCATACATGCTCACCAGTATGTCTAAGGGCAAAAAGCATGCCAGTATGGTCGCCGCCTCAAAGGACACGGTATGGTATCCTCGTAGGAGTTAACACCGTATCGTAACATCAACTTACCATCTGCCAACACATTCCCAACCGTATAGAGCCAACGGCAAATGCTACCACCTAGGTACGGCTGGTTTTTTACGGCTGTCATATCAAGTCTGCTTAATTGACGACACCGCTATTATTGGGACTCAAAGCTTTTAATTACTCGTACTTGTGACTTTTATCCTATAAATGTGCCGATAGATAAATTAGTTTTGTAACCTCTCGACTATTAGTCAGTAGATACTGTTTTTTTCTAGTAAGTACCTACTTAAATATAAATTTAGGATGTGGAAAT
Organism: Furcula furcula; assembly: GCA_911728495.1. Classification (NCBI taxonomy): domain Eukaryota; kingdom Metazoa; phylum Arthropoda; class Insecta; order Lepidoptera; family Notodontidae; genus Furcula; species Furcula furcula. Next base: position 1,709,725 of record OU452254.1, on the reverse strand, counting down.
GAAACGCAATTTAAGTGTTTTCATTTCTCACGATGAAGGAAGACAATAGTTGAGTAATATTTTAATTTTAACATTAATGAGTTAATTATATTTTAATTTTGTTTCAGACAAAACAAAAAAAAACGCGAGTATGGTAGGAAGTTTAAGTGTTAATTAAAAAGATGGGTTACATTGCTAAGGAACGTTTAGAACCGGCTATAGGGATCAAAAGTAAGTATCAACACTTAAATAATAATAAACAGAATGATAGTAATAGGCAGGCTACCTCTCTCGAGGAACTGATAACCGTTGGGGAAGAGAGGTTCTCCAGTGGCGACCTCGAACCTGAAGACATAGCGTAGGCAGGCCTCCCGTTAGGTGGACAGACGACATTTTGCGCGTCGCGGGTAACCGGTGGATGCAAATAGCCAATTGTCGTTCATTGTGGTGTTCCAAGGAGGAGGCCTATGTTTAGCTGTGGACGTCTTCCGGCTGGTGATGATGAACGATACGCAGAAAACTGACCACGTAGAAGTCCACCTGAACTAGTTTTAGCCCCTGAGTGGTTATTCTTTAAAAAAAATTTACAATTTGCAATCAATCTATCTATCTACACATATAAAATCACTTGTCCTGACTGACTGACTGATTCATCAAATCACAGGCCAAACCGCTGAACCTAGAAAGCTGAAATTTGGACAGTAGGTTCTTCTTATGACGTAAGAATCCACTTAGAAAAGGTTTTTGAAAATTTGACTCCTAAAGGGGTTAAATGGGGTATTTTCTTTTGTATAAAACTTTTTATTTTATGGTTCGATTGACTTGAAATTTACTGAAAATATTATCTAAATAAAATAAATCAATACGTGTGTTGCGAGTTTTCAAAAACAACGTTTTGGAGTGCGTTAGGGGTTGGTAAACTTTGTAAAAAAAAATAGCGAGTGACGCCGCAGGAAATTGCTAGTTTATTGATAATCATTCAATGAATTTGATATCTCATCGCGGATTTAGCTTTCTAGTTTGATAAATCTTCTTAAAAAAGTACCACTACAGCGAGCGTAAAATGGCCACATAAGCAATTCATCTAAAAGGATTTCGTATTCTGCATTACCAGCAGATCCCTCGCAATTCCTGTAATTTTCGTAAACACATTTTAGGTGCATCATACTCAATTCATTTATAAGCAGATTCATATTTGGTGTTAATGCTATTTAATACGAATTAAATTAAACCGTAACTTACTCATATTACGATTCACCAAACGTGGCCTTTTTAGATCCGCTGATCCAAAAAATAGGGTTCTTACAAGTTTTAAGCCGTCTGTTGTCTATCTGTCTGTTTGTGTTTGAATGGAACGATTTGGATGAGATACCTTTTTCTGTACGCCCGCGCCGCGCTGGTTCAAATCCAGATGGATTTCAACTAGGATTATTATTAATATTACATCATATTCTATCGTTGGTGGCTGTGAATTGGGCCCGGTAACCACCGGAATACCTTAGACCCAATTGAATCCATTGTGCATGCCTTACTGCCCTAACTCTTTCTCTGTTGCTAACGGTGTCTAATCAATAAGGTACATAATTACATAATTATCTGGTGTAAGATAGGCTACTCCCAGATGACTCAATCTAAGTTAGGGTCAACTTAATAGATCACATTTGACATCCGTGTCAGTTTCTTTGTTCTGTCTGTTTCTTTTGTCATTATTAAGTACAATTAATATGTAATCGTAATTGAAAAAAGTTAAGCAATTATGCAGTTTTATTTTCAAAAAAAAAAAAAAAAATATGCCCGCCGTTACAAGGTTACGTTGTTAAATTTTGATCAAATGTGATATATTAAATTGGCCCTACTTTATGTCTTGCAAGAGCGTCTCAGCCATACAATATTATATGAAAGGGCGTATTACGCGACCGTTGCGCCCACCAACGCGCGAGTATTTAGGGAGGAATTCAGTACGAAACATGGAGTTGAACGTGCACTCGCTCGCGCCTTAGAGGTCGTCCATTAATCACGTGATGTTTTTAGCAACTTTTTAAACCCTTCCGTAGTTTAAAACCCCACCACATATCACCAGGAGGGGCCTGGTGATATGTGGTGGGGTTTTAAACTACACCCCCCCCCCCCCCCCTATCCAAAGTCACGTGTATTTTTTTGTTCAAACTATATTGAAATTTTCGGAATATTATCTTTAAATACAGGTAACTGATTAAATGTTGTAGAAGCTGCTGCTGCTGTTTGGTTTAGAAATCGTGCATTCAACGAAAAATAAATACACGTGATGTCTATTTACACCCCTCCCCCCGGTGAATTTCGTGATTTTTTCGGAACCCCTCCCCCCCTTTCGAGCCTCACGTGATTAATGGACGACCCCTTAACTGGACGCAACAAGGCGTCCCTAGTATCTCGACTCGATACTAGGGACGCCCGAATCAAGCGCGAGTCGAGAGTCTGGCGTAGTGCACGCGATTTCCGCGCGTATTTTGAATTCGCGCGATGCTTGTGGACGCGATGTATTGGTGTCTAGTATCTCATTAACGCGCGAATGACTTCGCGCGAAACGTTTCGCGGCGAATTCGCCCTTTCTGAACATGCTCTTAATAATTGAACCCATTCATCCATGTGCTAGTCCAAATATGGAGGTATAGGCCAGTCACTTCCCTCCATACTTTCGTTTGTTCATTCCTAGCCTGCGCCATATAATGCTTAGTGATAAGTTTTATACGGAATCCTGACAAATAGTTCAGTGCCAGCTAGACATCTACGGAAGCCGGCCCTACGCTATTTCATCTCCCTTCTGATTACCCTCGGTGCCTTCGTGTTCAGGTATAGAGATGATGACGTTGTGTGTTGAAGACACACAATTTGGAGACAATTATGAAGAAGTTTAAGGCCTTCAGAGCTCTCACTTTCACTGAGAATGCAAATGGTGGTCCCTTTGACTTTGTTTTTTAGCATTTCTGTAATTATGGCATATGTTTCCGCTTGGAATACCGATATATAATGCCCCAATGGTTTGACTGACACTGCAGTCCTTGGAATAAATCCCTGTCATTATACCTGACTCCATTTTAGAACTATCAGTGAGGTGAACTATCTACCATATGAAGTGAGTTCCACCGGCCGGTTTGTGTCTCCTCGTCCATTCTTCCCTTGATGATATGGACATAAAGATATCTATTAGTAAACATGTATACTTAATTTATCTTACCACAGGGCATGCCCATTGAATCATTCAGTTCTTTCACTCCTCTACTGGCTGGATCCCATGAAAGAACTTGTGTTTTGTTTATTGTTCAATTAATATTACTTACATACGCGTTATATACAGAACCTCCTTTTTTTTAGTCAGCTAACAAATGATTTACAATGCGGTACTATGTAATAGGTAATAATAACAATTCTGAAAGCTCGGTCTATCGCCCATCTCATCACGACTATTTGTGGTCAATAGCATTTCAACTTTATCTTTAACAATTATTAGCATAATCATAGTAAAAATATAATAAACCAGAAAAACCGGATTAAATGGTTATGTATTTAAAATACTCGTCCATTAAACGTTTTATTTGTATATCAATTGAATATTTTATTGGTGTAATAATAAAATAAAAACCAACTGACTGCCGCTATATGTATTTTTTTTTGCTCAGTTTAAACCAGTGCTTGACTGTAACCCCACCTGATGGAAATTGGCGACGTAATCGAGGATGGTGAAGCACAATTCACTGTAATTTCTCTCGGATACACCCACATTTTATACGGGCGAGAAAACCCATGCACGCAAAGTGTTTCAGTCTAAGTTGTAGCAAATAAAGAAGCAGTTCGCTTAGCCTGGAGTTCCGGTCTCCGGACGGTTGGCACGTTTACCACCTAAGGGTATGGCCGCGACATGCATCTCGTCCTCTGTAGATTTTTTTTATAATAATAATGTTCCGGGACAATCCACACACGGTCATCTGATCCTAAAATAGGCAGAGTCTGTACTATAGAAACCAGAAAACTGATACTAATACATTTTTTGTAAATACATACTCAAATAGATAAAAACACCCAGACACTTAATGGGAATCGAACCCATGATCTAGTGGGTAACGACCAGGGCGTCTAACCACTAGACCAACCAATTCGATTTAGGGGCGAGGTGCTTGCCTATTAGAGAGCCAAATTTGCTGGATCATGTTTTTAAAAATCGATAAAATCTAATAATTCGGTATTTGTGCCTAACACATCTATCACAGATCGTGCCATGGTTTTAGTAAACCTAACCCGCAAAAATACATGTAAAATTAAGAACTGTGCTAAAACCATATCAATTAATAATTTGACAACGCTTATAGGGACCCAATAAACACTGATACGACATTTTCAATATACATCAAAACCCAAAATGTTTTGCTAACTAGACATAATCAAGACATTCTTAGTCACATCCAATACAAAAATTAAACTGATCTCTGGCTCTAAACGTGCTCTTAAACCGTGGATGTGGTGCACTAGCACTGGGACTAGGTGCCCTACGATGTATTAAACTCCGAAATAGAAAGCAAATGCAGTCAAAGAAAGACCCTAACAACATAATACTTAAAAAAATTATTAAACGTTTAAATGTGTTTAAACGATTAATAAATATTGAATTTGTACTTTCTTGATGTACTTAACTGGTTTAACTCTCAACATTGTATTTTATGACTTACTGGGATAACCTCAGTTTATACATATTTGCATGCAATATTTGAGAATCAATAAAAACATTTTGATTTGAGAATCAAGTCCTTACATCCAGCATAATAACGATGATTTTTCTTATTTCAGGAAAAGTTCTATTCTCACTAGGACTGGGTTTTACACTGTTGGCTGTAGCTGTGGCTACTTTCATATTTGATCCAATTTATTTCATCGTCAGCCTTGTAAGTATATTATGGTATTCAACTTGTCAAATTTCTTTGTCCAATACTTCATCAAATTTCATTGACGGATGCCCATTCCACGCGTCCAATATCTTTGTTCAAGATTTCTTTGTAATTTGCGTAGTTGAGAAAATGGAGAAACGTGGAGCGGCGAGCGATTATCAGTTGATTAATATTAAAAAAGAAAATAATAATACTGTCCACGATTTGCAGTCATTTTGATTGAAATGTCGAAATCTTTGATCAAATATCGGTGTCGCTAATACATAGGATAAATTCATCCAATTTATTTGATCAAATTAATATTGGACAAATAAATTTGACGAGTGACATATTAATAAAGTCCTCTTCACTGATACGTCCACAGCGGTCAATCTTTCACAAGTCCAGACATATCTGCGGGAGATGTTATAGTGCACAAGTATATGCGAAGACATAAGTGCACTCACTCTTCTTTTCATCTCACCATCCGATGGGACGGATGACAGACACGACCTAATTGTGTCTACAACTAATTCCTACCAACAAGTGACGATATTTAACTGGTGGTCGTCAGGGTGGAGATAATTCCTCGGACGAACTGTTCTAGTCCTTGCTCTGTGGTACACCCTAGATCGCTACAAAAATGTGTTATATAACCATAGAAATAAAACTGCGAATAAAACATGGCCCATAAAAGCAGCGGGTTCTATTTGTATACGCAAAATGTTGTTTTGGGTAATGCCCTTGGTTGCTTCCTACACAAGAAAATATAGGTTAGTGCGTGGCGACTCGACATAATTTCGAATATCGTACCTTTTAAATATTGCTTATGTAAGTGGCCAGTTCCGGAAACATATAGTGCGCGCTCTATGTATGTTTACATTTTTATATAAACGGGCCTAAGCCGCGATAAATAACTTTGAATTTTTCCTAACCTTTTGTATCGGCCTTACTTATAACTTCATAGAGTTAAAGACTAATTATTATAGTCCTTGATTGACCGCAATACCACTCGTTCCACCCCTGATGATAATTAGGGGTATTAAGGTGTTAATAAGGGGTGATGCAAAAGTAAACAAGATTGAAATACATTATAGAATGTATCACTTACAGCATATCAGAATAGACTATGGGACTAGAATCCATCAGATCCTCTCCTCAGAGACAGACAGCATCCATTTATCCGCGTACCTGTTCAACATCACGAACGCTGACAGATTCCTCAGCGGTGAAGACAAGAAGCTCGCCGTCCAGGAGGTTGGCCCGTTTACATACCAGTAAGTGCCTATATAGCTGTAAAAGTTCAGTGGGAGAGCGCTTGCCTTGGAAACAAGGTGCGCAGGTTCGAACCCCGGCTCTCGCACCTGAATTCTTTATTGAACGTTGTACCGATTTTCAATCAAAATCGTTTGAACGACGTTACGTGCGTGCACTTACCCCGCCTGCATGTATTTGGGGCCGATTCCTGCAAGCGATTATCGTACTAAAGGTGATACACCGTTCGCTACTGCGAGAATACATATTATGGATATCAAAATAACTTAGATCCACACAAAGAAGGTGGCCCCTGGCGCGGGATTCCGACTCGCACTTGACTGGTTTTATTTTATAACCCGTAACCATTGCTAGGCAAAGGTCTTCTCTTTGATGACAGCTTAGGTTATAATGCACCACGCGGCCCAAGTGTAGACTGGCACCATAATAATAATATCTGCGTATGCCTGGGTTTCCCCACGATGTTTCCCTTTACGTTAGTAAATGACCAAGGCTTCGGTAGGGTTGGAACCGAACCTTTACAGCGTGCTAGCTAGGATCCTCGGCTACTATCGTATCTATCAAAAATTGAAGACGTTTACAATAAGAACACTTTGTTCTACAGAGAGAACCGGACCAATCACGAGATGATTATCAATACCAAAGAAGGGTACATGAGCTACATCCCACGACACAAGGTCACGTTTATACCCGAAGAGTCAGTGGGTAGACCCGAAGACATGCAGGTCGTGATGCCTAATGTGGCTATGTTGGTAAGATATCTTCTTCAGAGATCAAATTGATTCAATACTCTACTTTCAACTTGGTATTATTATATGGTCTTACAGAGCGTGGCATCACGGCTGAGCTCATACTCCTACTTCCCGAAGATGGCGTTCAACTTGTTGGCGAATCGGCTGAACAGCACGCCCATTGTCACCATGAGCGCTAAGGATTACTTGTGGGGCTACGATGAGCCCATCATCAGGTTTGGCAACAGTATTCTGCCAGGGTGGGTCGACTTCTCTAAGCTTGGAATACTTGATCGAGTAAGTAAGACTATTTTCATTCTGGAAGGAGCAAGGCATAAAATCATTAAGCTTCATTCTGAAAAAGTATTTATTTAGTAGTCTGTAAATTACATCGACTCACCCTCACACTCACCTTCGCTTTGTCGATGATATAGTAATATGGCTAAGTCGCAGGGGATACAATTCAATACGATGCTCAGCGACCTCAGTAGCGTTTCCCAACAGAACCCACCTTAAAATGAACACGGAGAACATGAAGATCATGTCTAATGTCCATGTTGCACCCGTACCGGTAGTCGTTGTGAACGATACACTCGACGTTGTTGACCACTATTTCTATCTCGGACAGATTATCCGTTTAAGTCGGTCCAACTTCGACAAACAAGTCACTCGAAGAATCCATCCATCTTCTCATTCGAAATTTCGCAGTGCCTGAAGAGAAAGGTCTTTAACTAGTGAGTGTCACCAGTGATGACATATGGTATCGAGACGTGATCCTTAAAAGTTGATTCGCCGAAGAACCAATATAACTCTCAGAATCTGCAAGTTGAAGTGGCAATGGGGCCACGTCGCTCGAAGAAGTGATAACCGATGGGGAAGAAAGGTTCACAAGTCTGAAGGCGACCACGAACCTGAAGACACCTGACACAGCGTAGGTAGATCTCCCACTAGGTAGACTGACGACATTGTACGTGTCGCAGGTAACCCGGTGGATGCAAATAGCCAATTGTCGTTCATTGTGGCGTTCGAAGGGGCTATCTATGATCAGCAGTAGACGTCTTCTGACTGGTGTTGTTGGTGATAAAATTACATCCAAGCCTATGTTTGGTTACAGATAAATGTCTCAAATATAGTACGCTTAGGATTTGTGTTTATGAGCATAATTATATGCTCATAAACACATATATGCTCTTAAACACAACTCCTGCATAAACAGTTGTGCCATTAAATGATGTCTCGGTTGTAAAGCGGTAGTGCATGGCAACTGTTCTCGAGCACTGGCGTGCACTGGGATATATGACAGGGTAGGCAAAAATCGACTGCGAACTAAATTGACTTTAATTTAATGATGTGAACACAAGAGAAACATACATAATTGTTTTTGAGTAACTAATACTGTTTTTTTTTAATATATATTCTGTATTTCACTTCCACTACTAAGATGACACGTAGGAAGTACCAGGCATACATACACACTCGAAAAACATAACCCTCTTATTCTTGTAGTAGAGTAAAAAAACTTACCAATATGAGAGAGACTGCGAGTTACTTGTACACACACACTAAGATGATTGTAAATATGCCACCTCAAAGGACCATGCCCATTTGTGCCCCAGAAATGCCCAGTTAAAGTCTATTACAAGATTGCTCTACTAAATAAAAACTAGAATTATGTTGTTAATTTTAAATCATATGAAGCACTGGATAAAAAAAATAAAAAAATAAGACGTTCTGTTGACATTGCAGTACCAGTGTATCTAACCAAATTGTTTTTACATACATATTGACACTATACAATGGAGACAGACTAGATAATTCCAAATAACTGACATGTTTATCTGATAACATACAGATAAGTATATAAAAGAACACTGAACTGGCTTAGCTTATGTGATGATGATCATGAAGTTCCTAGTGAAAAACTAATAGCAATGTTATCTGTAAACGATAAAATGTATAAAAAAACCAGTAGGAAGTTATCATGTTTAATGTCCAATATCTTTTGAACCGGTGCTTTATATGACATTAAATCTAGTTATCATATAAATACTGTTAAAAGTTATCATATGACATAGAGCTGCAATTTGGGCATTGCATGGCATTTCTGACTTTCAGCTCCATACTAATATGGGCATGGTCCTTTTAATATACAAAAATTAACTTAATTGTATATCTACGTAGCCGGTGTCGGTACACCAGTAACTTTTTTTAAACATACTGCACCGAACGAAAACAATCGTATAATGAAAATAAAAACCAACAAAAAATGGATGTCATTATGAAATATTGAAGTTTGAACAAAGTATTATATAATTTGTAGTATTATTCATTCATTCACATTCGTCCAACCGTATTGCGTTCGTTCGAAGCTCTCTGGGCTCTTATTGGTTGACTTATATATAAGAGTATATTGGATCGATCTCTGAGGGATCGACTGTCGTCGAAGACAGTGCCTATTATGTTTGCATGTGTGCGTGACATTTATTCTGTTTGAATGGTCGGCGTGCCTACATGTGTGTGTGTAACTTTTCAAGAAGTAAAGGTTTGAATGTATGCACATCAAGATTTTGCCTTTTAAAACCTTTAGGCCGCGCGCACTTTGGACACGAATTTGTATCGTACGTAAACGTATGATCGTGGTCGTACGAATTAGATGCGCACATTGAATACGTTTACGTACGTACGTACCACATTTATGCAAATAAATTGAATTGAATTTTTTCCGGTTATATCGTACTCGTGAAGTCTTCTTTGGAGCGCCATGAATAACCTGTATCTGGTAATTCTCTTATAACTCGCAGACTGCGGCAGCGTCATCGCTGTCGTAGAAAAATATATTCAGTGAATACCATTATATTATGAAAAACATATAATGACCACATACTGTTTCACGTTCGTAAACCAAGTTAATAATTTTTTCTCCATCCACTTTTCATTTTTAACGTACGTACGTGTTTGAAATCCCAACAAGTTCGGATTGTATTTGGACGTCTGAACTACACGTACGTATACGCACGATTAACTTGCACCCAGTCTGCGCGCTCCCATAGTACTTGGAATGTCGGGATCGTTCGTACGTATTCGTATGTGTCCGCACGAGTAAAATTCGTACGAAAACGTGTCCAAAGTGCGCGCGGCCTTAGAGCTTGATTAGCGGGCCTCGCGGCTCGAACGCGCGTAGTTTAAATTTCCGCGTACAGAATAGTTCAATGCACTTTTGCTCGTTGCCGCGGCGCGCTCAGCTGATTGATTTCAAACATTTCGCGCGATTTTGTTTGTTTATAATAATGAAATAATTCAAAACAAAATGTTATTGTGCACTTAAATTATTTTTGTTATCATGTATTGTTCCGGAAATCACAGGGTAGGCAAACACTTTTTGCCTATATGGACTGCACGCCACTGTTCTCGGGTAGGCTGTTCACATTTACCATCAGCCGAACGACAAGCTTGCCTCGTCACAAAAAAAATCAATAATCAAGTGACAATAATATCGTGAGCCATTTGAACCCAAAAAAGACAGAGCCTGTACTACCAGGCTACGGAATATATATTTAAAGGTACTCCAATATTGTAAAGAAGATTTTGTAGCTTACATGTTGCAAATCTGAGGTCGCCGGTTCAAAACCTACGGAGAGTAACAAGGTCCAGAGATTAACGTCTACTAAATAACTTTACCTCTAAACAATAATATGTATTTTGTATTTTATTTGTTTTTGAGGAAAAGTTAATTTTCTCTAATTGGTACATTAATTATAATCCATTGGTATCTTATTTTCAGCTGTATGACAATGCGACGTACAAAATGCAAGTGAGCATTAACAATGAAGACAAGTTTACACTCAAGTCCGTAAATGGAGTGGGAGGTCTAGAAAAATGGGGATATACAGACCCGCTGAAAAGGTGACTATGACTATTTTGTCACTATTGCTAAATCGTAATACAAACAGCAGCCAAAAGAAACCTAAAATTACAATCATTAAGCTCTCGTAGGCAGAACGTTCACTTACATTCAAACCCGCGCGTTAAAGTAACGAAAAATCCTTAACAAATGTCGTTACTTCTCAGTTCCTGAGGTAGTCTAGTAAATACGTACTTGTGTAAGAACAGAGACAACATATATTATCCTAAGTTATATTCTTATACAAGTTTTTCTATAAAATCCCACTTGATGTAAAGTGGCGATACAGTTGTTGATAGTAAAGCGCCAGCCAGCATATATGGAAGCATAATCATTCCAGCCTTGGGTGCATTGTAATCAGACGGAAAGATTGCCGGCAAACTGGTCTGAAATATTATCTCTCTTTAAACGGATTATAAACGACAAGAAAGCAAAACGCTTCGTCTGGCTGATAATAAAAAGGGGATGGCACACCAAGTCGTATAATTCTTGCGCGTACTTGTACTACACTTTTCAAATTGGGCTCAACTAAGACTGTCACCAAAAGCCTCTCGTTTGTTTCTAATAGCTAGTATGACATTGTACTGTACTAGTACATGCATGTATATAATAATATCATAAAGAATCAACCAAACTTATGGTTTGAGAAAAAATCATCACTCATCAGTTGTTGTTGAGGTGCTTGCTTCTAAGGATACATTTCGAAAGATAAAAGCTAAATTCCTTTTGTCGGAACATACATGCTTGAATTTTAGCGTTGTATCTCCCACGAGTGGTATACCATTAGGAGACTGGCTGTAGTGTGTTACTCGCACGCTCTACTAGGGACTCTCCTTTCAGGCTGATTGCGATCTATATTAAGGACCACTTCCTTATTTGAAGTTGGAAATAATTTATCACCAGGTCAAGGTGCAACAGTTTGACAGACGTGTACGAGGGTATAGCATACCCTCCGAGGCTTCCTTCATCCAGGCCGCTCAGGATCTACCGACCGATCCTATGCCGTTTTTTGGAGCTCGACTATGTAGGTTCCAAGGACATGGAGTATGGCATAGATGCCATGGCTTATAGGATAAGTAACAGGACATACTGCAAGCTGCCGGAAAATGAATGCTTGTGTGGCAATGGGGTTTGCCAAGACGGTGTTTCGGATATATCACCTTGTTTTTATGGTGAGATCATTGATTTAGCTTTTGATAGCAACGCGATGCAGATAAGAATATTTTTGTTTGTTTAATTTAATACAATAATCTTTGCTTCTTAGTACCTAGTAGTTTCAAATTTACATAGACCTCATAATTAGTCTTATTTTCTTTCATTTTACAGGTTTACCTGTGGTGTTATCAAACGCACACTTTTGGGAGACTGATCCTTCTATCTATAAGCGTATTAAAGGCATGAATCCGAATGAGAAAGAGCATAGCAGTGAATTTGTTATAGAACCCGTAAGTTCCATTTATTCGAAGATAAAACGTACGCGGAAGTACGAGTAAGTTCTTTTGATAGAGCAGCAAGAAGTTGGGGCATTACTTCAGGCGATGGCGTGAGGAGAATATTTTTCATACCTTCATTACGTCTTAAATTACTTACGTACTGAAAATAGTTCCCGAGGCAAGCAACAACTTGGCGTTTTGACACCCACAGATCCCGGGGACCTACCGAAGGTTCCCCCGTGAAAACAAAAAATGGCTCAGGGTGCTCGCGAGTACCACGAGGGTGGTCAACCGGTATGTGGGATTATTACCCACTAAAACCCTCGCGGCTTAATCGGCACATGTGAGGGAGACCTGGGTTCTTCTGTGGGATCTGCACCAGGAGCCCCTCAGTGCTTGCCGCTGCTTGGAAACCAAATATGGTGCTCACGGGGACGGAGGTCGCAACACCGTCGCCATCCTCCTTGGAGTCGCCGCCGTACTCAATGGACGTCCTAGGGTCCACACCCGGAACGTCCAACAACTCCAACCTTAACCCATAGTACTAGAAAGATCTAAATACAAGGTTAATTCAGTAATACTAATAACAATTATTTATTACGAGAATGTTGCTTCATAATATCATAGAACAAAGTTTACTCTAGGACAATTAATCATTCATCGTGTTTCTTAACATATTATTATAGTCCCAATTTCCAAATGGTATGTGGTCACCACTAGACCTTATCAAAATCATAATAGAGTAGTGTGTCACAAGGAAGCATTTTGAGCCCGATCCTTTTCCTAATTTTCATAAATGGTCTTCCTTGTGTTAAATGATGTCAATGTATCCCAGTATCAGTATAGTATATCTCTTGTGGCGCTCTGTGTATATGAGACCAGAGTTTGAAGTCTGTTCTCTTTACAGATAATGGGAATTGTATTAAAAACGAAGTTCTCGGTGCAAGTGAACGTGGTGGTGGGAGACGTGAACTTCAACTCCGGAGTTCGCCAGTTCTCCAACATGGTAGTGCCAGTCGCATATGTTAAAATTGTGAGTATCTGACCGCACTATGTCATAGTAGGGCAATTACCACACTTATTTACTTAAATGTTTTTTGCAACTTAGTGGTAAGACGAATGAGACCTTCGCCTGCTAGTAAGTTAAGTTACATTCGTCACCTTAGATTGTAGTAGTTCATCATCATCATCATCAGCAGGTGAAAGGCGTCCACTGCTAAACAAAGGCCTCCCCCTTGGAAGGGAGGGATTGCCATAATCCCCACGCTTGGCAGGCGTGTTGGGGATCGCAGTATAGGTGGTAGATAATCCAATAGAAAGACGCTGCTGCCCGTCTTCTTGTTTTCCCATAATCGCCTCTTACGGACACCCAACGGGAAGAGATGGGTAGGTGTTATTCTTACCTGGACACCCCACGGTGTAGTAGTTAAGCCCCAGTAATTTCTTCAGCTACAGTGCCCTTTGGAACTTAGCAATGTTACACACAGTTGGTTTGCAAAGAATATCTAACACTGCGGTGTTTTGTAAGAGAGACATCATCATCATTTTTCCTGTGTTGACCGTATACAGGCGCAGTACAATTCGCTTAATAAGAATTTAAATATTGATATATTTGCTATAAGCCCGTTAAAATTTAAAAAGTGTATATGTAATCACTTATATTGTAAATTGTAATTGGTGTCTAGACCTTCTCATCTATTATATGCTTTTGTTAGATTACTATCTTCTCAACTCTTATCTCGTTTGCTTTTCGACTTTTATACTGTACCAGGCGTCTTGCGATCGCAGTCTATGTAAGTAATCCAATAGATAAACGCGGCTACCCGTCTTCTTGTTTTTTTTTATACAACCAAGGTGGCAAGCAAACGTGCGACCCGCCTGATGGTAAGCAGCTACCGCAGCCTATAGACGCTAGCAACACTCGAAGAATCACTAACGCGTTGCCGACCCTTAAGACATTAGATATTAAGTCTTAATATTATTGTTCTCTCTATTGTTTTCCTTATTCGTCTGGTACGACACGGAACGCGAGGACATGGGTGGGTGCTATACAAGGGAGCAATCACCTACTAAATTTAATTTCCGAATTTATGTTACAGGTGCAGCCAAAACTACCAGATACCCAGATTGCAAATGTTAGACTTGTTAGAATTTACTCTCCGTATATTCTTCTAGGAGTTCAATCCATTCTGATCCTAGCAGGTCTGGTATGTCTCTCGTACTCGGCCAGAATGGTCTATTGGAACTGGTACTTTGCACAGAGAAATTGTACGGCTTTAAAATTCTCCAAAGCAGCAGTGAAACAAGCTACCTTGACTGGAGCTTTAGATCCTCTTGTTAGAAAAGAGATATTAACAAATGGGATAGGTACTCGTAGCTTGATCGTTTATGAATAATTCATAATAGAGAACAATATGCACTAGTTCTTAGGAAATGCATGTCGTCACAAGAAGACTGGAATTCAGGAGGTAATCATCGGACAAGTTAATAACCCGATAGATTGTTGACATCAAACCTGTCCGATGATTAGACGGTTGTTAACAATAGGTTGAGGGTTTGATTCGGGCCTAAGGGTCCTACCATCAGATTTTACGGCAGTGTTCTTTCTTTTCCGTAGATATGTGACACAGCGTCCCAGCAGTATAAATAGTTCTGTTCCTTTCTCTCGCAAAAATAATATTACAATAATACTGGTCTAACAGCTGGTGGTAGACCCCTAAGATCAGCACAAACATGTATCCATTAATTTAATTTAATAATAATAAATACACTTTATTGTACACCAAAAGTTACATGTAAATTGAATAATACGTTGTTGTCGTTGTTGTTGTACGAATGTTTTTGTCTTGCCTGGCTGGTAAATGATCTATTAATTTAAAACTATACAGATTTTTAATGTACTTAATTACGAGCAGCTGGCTTGTTTGATAGTATTTAACTTAATTGTGAGAAATAACTATTAATGTTAAATACAAAGAATTTCCTTTAAACGTCTTACTTAAATAATTTAATTAGTTATTATTAAAATGTGATAAATAGTTATAGCTGTATAAACTTTAAAATTAGAAAGGTACCCAGTACCCACTCATGGTTATCATCAATACAGCGATGTTTAAAAACTATAAAAATGTTTCTTTTTTGTGCTCGGAAAACAATATTTTTATTATGAAGGATTTGTGATAACTTTATATAATAATAGGTAACATTACTAATTTAAGTATATAATAATAAGCAATACTTAAATACAATTGTTCTGAAGCGCCTGATGAAATATTAGCTGCATGCATAACTTTAAGTTGCGTTTATCTACACACACAACTATTTTTTTTTATTCTATTCAATAAAAACAGTCAGCCTACACATTTTAAGTTTACTGCATCGTAATATCCTAAGACAACAATTTATAATACTAACGTAATTATTTCCAAACACATGTACATTTTAAACCCCCGAAAAAAACGATGGGAGTAACAAGTTTGACGCTTTATTTTTTATTTTTTTTTGGGAACGATAGACGCTGTTGGCCGCAGATGGCATTACAGCTTCACCGGACAATAGGAGGCGAGCGCTTAAAGCCTTTCCGGCAGAAGTAGCGACGAGCTCAAGGACACCTCAGGGAGGCACGGCCTCGGCTTGGGCTGTCGCTTAAGAGAGGGCTGAGTTTACCACCGGTTCACAACGCGCCCCCACTGAGAAGAACCGGCATAAGTTTGACGCCTATGTCAGGGTGTCTGTCTGTTTGTCTGTCTATATGTCTGTCTGTGTCATCGCAGCGCTCATACGAGTGGACGGATTTGTATGTGTTTTTTTTATTGAAAGCTGGTTTGATCGAGATGGTTCTTAACGATGTTTCATGAAAATCGGTTCAGCTGTTTGTAGACCATCAGCTCTTTTCCGAGTCGAGGTAGGGATATTTCATATAGGTACAATGGACATTTTTCATTACTTCTGTTAGTCCGAAATATCTGAAATTTAGAACACATGTAAATCCGATGATACTAAAGATAAAATCTTTTTAAAAAAAATTGAACCGACTTCAATATCACTGAAAAGTATAAAATAATTTAAATTTTATTGAAGTTGGTGTTAGCTTACCGGCTGTGTATATTTGGCACTAACTTCAATAATATTTAAATTATTTTATACTTTTTAGTGTTATTGAAGTCGGTTCAATTTTTTTTTTAAATATTTTATTTTATAGTTTTTAGTGATATTTTCATAAAGATTGAACCATCGAAGACAGTAAAATGATCTAGGTAGGTTATGACATCATTATGATTTCACATTATCGTCTACATACTTTTACATAATTCATGTTTCTTCAGAAACTCAGAAACAATTTGTCCCATCGTAATGAAATTTGCATGGAATCATCATAGTAGTTTACTCTCTCGAATAAAAAAAGAATCATCGAAATCGGTTCATATTTATCAGAGAAATGTAAAGGAGAACATCAGTTTTATGGTTTTTACCAGATAAATTCCTCCATATCATTCATGGTCCTCGAGGAAGTTCTTATCCGGTTGTGATAAAATTCATACAGGTTCATTACAGGGGTTTTTTCTTTCGAATAAAAAAAGAATCATTGAAATTGGTAAATATTTACCAGAGTTATGACCATTTTTGTCCTTAAAAAGCACCATAAAGTCATCTATATAGGCTTTCTTGCAGCTCGCAGTGCGCAGTCACCATTCTTGTTTTTTCAGGAACTACTTATTACTAAGCAATATTTTTTTTATGGGACCCAATTAACGGATTAAAGAATGGATGGAAGAAAGATTTTTTCAAATCGGTTCATAATTGCCAGAGTTATGCGCGAACATACATAGAAAAAAAAAATATTTATACAGACGAATTGAGAACCTCCTCCTTTTTTGAAGTCGGTTAAAAATGGTAATCGTCACAAGGGTCGGATGATGATCAGCAAGAAGGTGGTAACAGGATGTCGGCCCCAATAGACGTTCGAGTTTCGGTTTTGTTGGATGGGTCACGACGAATGCCAGAAAAATGGTAATCAGGGTCTGATGATGCAGCAGGAAGGTGGTCACAGGATCTCTGCACCAATAAACGTAGAACCACAGAATTTGGGCACGTGTTGGGTAAGTCTCGACGAGTAGCTACTAGAAAATTATGATCAGGGTCTGATGATGGAGCAGGCAGGTGGATACGGGATCTCTGCACCAATGAACGTAGACCACTCCGAATAAATAAAATGCCAGCCGTCAGCCGCACGCTTTATGTATAATAATAATAATACCAGCCCTTGTTTATGTACCACTGCTGGGTACGGGCCTCCCTTCAAGATGAAGGGGCTTAGTCCATAGTCCACCACGCTGGCCAAGTACGGGTTGGCGGACTTCACACGTCATTCGAAAGCTAGTTAGGCTTTCTCAGACATGCAGGTTTGCTCACGATGTTTTCCTTCACCGAAAGCTAGTAACAATCGCACAAAGATGATTCGCACATGATTCAATAAAGAAAATCAGAGGTGCGAGGTTTTTCTGTAATGTATTTAAAATTTTGTTTATTCGCAGTCGGGCTTTATGTACTAAAAATATAAAATAAAATCACCCTGAAATATAAAAAAACGGTCAAGTGCGAGTCGGTCTCGAGCACCGAGGGTTCCATACCATCTTTGGACGTATTCAAGTAATTTTACTATTCGTGTAACACCTCAGACTCTGAAAAATCCAAACCGCAAAACTAAGTTTGATTGTCGTTTTTTTTTAGATTAAGTACTATTAAACTGTACTATTTAGAAAGATCATATTATTTGTCCTGTAAAATATAGATAGACATGTATTACCCATAATTATTAGAGATTTTTCCCTCCACAAACTTCGGAGATAAGGGTAGTAGTCTTTTTTGATGTTTTTGCAAATTCAAAATTCAAATTCAAAATTGTTTATTGGCTCAATTGTGGTACATAAGGTGTTCTTATAAAATAATATGAACAGCACAATTTACCATTTAGGCATGCAACAACATGTAGGTACTTATGTAAAATAATATTCTCATTGTAATTCCTTATTCACATTAAATTCATCATATTTTAGTTATTGTCATACTAATTTCTCACTAATTAAGTCTATTTTGCAACTTACAATATACTAAGTACGTCACATTAAATAATAAAAATATACACATGTCAGCTAGTAGGTAATATTCAATGTCAAATTCAAATAATAAAAGTATCTACAATAATAAATTGGAAATAATAGGAATAATAATAAAAGTTATACATCGTCAAATTCATAAATGTGGATAAATAATCTTTACACTAAAATACTCATTTATGTCATAATAGCAATTATTAATTAATATATTTATTAGTACAATTTTTAAAGTTCTATAATTTAAAGAGGTCAAAGCAGATGGCAAATGATTAAAAATTTTTATCCCCATGTAGTGCATATTTCTACTTACTATTTCTTTTTTAGGGTGCGGTAAAATTATTTTATCCTTACTTCGGAGCCTCGAATTATATTCCATGGTGTCATTATTTGGGAAATAACTTTTATATTTCATTATAAATAGCACTATATTATAAATGTAAATTCCAGTTAATGTCAAATATTTGTTCTCTTTAAATATTGGTCTGCACGAGATGTCATTTCTAATACCATGTATTATTCTAAGGCACCGTTTTTGCAATATAAAAGTACTTGGGGCGTCTACTGCATTACCCCAAAATATCACACCGTAGCTAAGGATAGAGTAGATTTTAGCATAGTATGCTACTCTAGCTGTTTCAATATTTGTAGTGTTCGTCAATACCTGTAATGCATAGCAAAAGGACCTGATTTTATTATTTAATGAATCTATATGCTTCTTCCAGTTCAAATGACTATCAATTAACAAACCCAAGAAACAGGAGGAATTTTCTTATTCAATATTAGTTCCTTTGTAGTTTATATGTAGTTTTATATGTTTAGCCTGGTATGGACGGAATTGAATATATTTAGTTTTAACAAGATTTATGTTTAAGTTGATAGTTTTCAACCAGTCAATTATTTTTGTAAATAAACTATTTATTCTTTCTTCATAATCAGTTGATTTTTTATTTCCGGTTATCAAAACAGAAACATCGTCCGCAAAAAGTACACACATTTCATCAATAACATTCGGTAATTCGTTAATGTATACCAGAAACAGCAAAGGACCAAGTATACTACCCTGCGGAACCCCTACCTTTATTTCCTGAAATTCAGATCTTTTAGATAATATAGATTTTGTTTTTGCATCGATATAATTTATTTCAGTTGCTTGTGATCGTTTAGTTAAATAAGTTTCAAACAACTTTAGTGATACGCCTCTAACACCTATATTCTCTAATTGCTTTAATAAAATGTTAAAATCTACACAATCAAAAGCCCAATTTGATTAGGTATCAGCCATTTTTTTGTAGGTAATCTTAAAAAACCTGGACAAGCAAACTTAGTTTTGCGGTTTGGTTTTTTCAATATCTGAGGTGTTAGAAGAATTAGTAAATAACTTTAATACATCCAAAGATGGTATGGAACCCACGGTGTGCGAGTCCGACACGCACTTGACCGGTTTCTTTTATTCATGTACCAATGTTGGTTAATGTTAATGGTGTAGTTGAATATTTCTAACGAACGGTAACGAACGGTATTTTTTTGACTTTTTTGATTATCAGCCAAAAATTACGTGACATAAACCAAAATAAAAATCTGTTTTGATAAGTACAAATGAAGCCCTTTCATATAATATCGATATAGTAATCTCACTCAATATAGTAGTCTCACTTTGGAATTTTGATGACCCATTTCGACTTCCATTAAAAAAAACTAAAAGAAAAAATTTACTTTTTTTATTTGCGATGAGGTTGGGTAAAAAAGATCTAAAACTTTTCCAAGTTTCAAATCGATAGCGTCAGCGGTTCCTGAAATATATAGGTGTGACAGACAGACAGACAGACGAAGTCTCACCATAAGGGTTCCTTTTTTACCTTTTAGGTATGGAACCCTAAAAAATATATAATTAATTAAATTAATAATCAATAATATAATTTTTTAATGTTTTCCTCCCAAGAGTTGTAGGTACAATCGCGGACGCGAACGGTGTACCAGTTTTCAATCAAAATTGATTTAACTACGTTACGTGCGCTTACCCCGCCCGCACTTATTTTGGGCTGGCTCGTGCAAGCAATTGTCGTCCTAAAGGTTATACAACGGTTGTGACCGCGAAAGTACTTGCCTAACTCAAACTAGACGATCCATAGAAATTCTTCACTTTCTTCCCTTGGTAAACAACACATTTCGTTGTCAGTTGACATACCGCACTAATGACCCGGATACGACACATACATATTCACAAACAGTTTATAACGTCTTGTTTTGGCCTACGGTTATATATCTGGTAAATATCTAAATTCGCGATAAAGGTGCCTACCTCATATCTTTAACTTTTTTTTGCCATACTGACGTAAAACGAATGTCATTTATCATTAAAATACCTTAACATAATTGTAGTGGGTGATGATGAATTGTAATGGTATGGCAATGGTAGCGGTAAACAAACAAACAAGATGGTCCCAAACTAACAAAAAGTGAACGGCAAACAAAAAATTGAGAGGTGTCTTATGGACACCCGGTTAGAACCGAGTTCCTTTTTTGTTCTGCCTCTCTCACACCCTTTAAACCTCACTTCCCCTCTCCCTCACCTTGCGTCGAATACATAACCTCCTTTTTTTAGTCAGTTAACAACCGGGTCCTACTATTTGCTTGCCCTCCGAAGCACGGAGACGGTTAGTACACAAGACATTAAGCGGTGGTCACCGTCTATATAATGACCTTGCCTAACGTTGCTTACCCTAAATAAAAGTTAGACTACATCACTCAAGGATAATATACCTTTCTAAACGAGAAAGAATTTTCAAAATCTGATTAATAGTACCTGAGATTACCCCCAACATCAAACTCTATATAATAGATTTATATTACACTAGCTGACCCGGCAAACGTTATTTGCCATAAAAAAAAAAAAAATTTTTAGGGGGATGAAAAATAGATGTTGGCCGATTCTCATAGATACCGGATAAGCACAAAAAATTTCATCAAAATCGGTCAAGCCGTTTCGGAGGAGTATGGCAACGAAAACTGTGACACGAGAATTTTATATATTAGATTACAGCTAATGAATTATTATTATTTTTAGTTATTACCTTAGTCAAGCTCATAGACCACAAATATAGCGATTAAAACCACAGATAGGTACTCGCAGAAGAACATCGTTTCCTACCAAGGATGATTCGTGAGGCTATTGAAATCAAAAAACCTCCTAATTACAATAGAGAAGATGGTTGGGTGTTACCACCGGCTTGGGATCATATGATAAATACAAAACCACGGTGTTTTCTCGTGGTCCCACTATTTTGTCCCACCAGTGGGTCCACGAGGAAGAACTATTTCTAGTGGTCCCACTGTTGTTCATTAACATCCTATATATATTTATAGCTAGGGTTGGGATAATAGTATGAAATTATCATATGAATAAAAAAATATTCACTTTTATTAAATGAAAACTATATTAGCGGACATTATAAAATATTACAACAGAAGTACCAGGGCTAGGCGGCATAAGATACAAGGAGGCCTCGCGCGTTTTGCCATCCAGTAATAGGCTCTGGTATGAGTTGTTTAATGGTATGGATTATTATACTCGTGAGACCTCCCGAAAGACCGGTCCTGCAGGGTCACAATATTGCCCCGAGACGTCTCGCCACCGAGGCCGAAGGGTCTGCGACCTTGTCGTGCGGCTGAGTTTCTTGCAAGATCTATTCAATGAAGACGCGTTGCGATACGATGGTTAAGCTCTTTGGAATCACTGGACGTTTGGGGGTGTGGGCCCTAGACGTCCATTGAGTACGGCGGCAACTCCGAGGAGGAAGGTGGTGGGGATGCACTGTGACAGCTTCCCGGGGGGCTATAATGCACCTCCGGCCTCCTGGCACCTGGTGAAAAACACATGCTCCATTCTTATGTGCCGATGTGACAGCCGCTGGGGTTTTAGTGCGTCAGACTCTCACTTTACACAGTTGAACTTATGAAGGTTTCCCAGCCAAGTTGAACCCGTGCTTTCCGGAGGATCCCTTGAGGTCTTCAGGCTAGAGCCCTCCGGGCACTCGTCCCTCTTATGTAGTCATAAAATAGCATCAACCTATAATAGCGAATTCCTGTGGAGCAACCATGACTGATTAAATAAAGCAGTAAGTAGATTTTCATACAAATTTTGTGTTATTTTTTTCACTTGCGGTTTCCAAAGTTTTAATTTTGAAGGAAGGTGATATGGTCATTCGATTTTTAGATTCATGGAGATTCGATATCACTACAAGCTACTTTTTATGGCGGTGTAACAGATAGACACGAGACAGGATGTTCAGTGGTAGAGTTCAAACTTTAAAAGTACGACGTTTTTGAACCTGCCTCTCTCAATGGTTGCCCATTGACAGAGGCAGGAAAGGTGTCTTTAATGCGAGTGCGTTGCAGATTTTTAGTCTTTCATGAACCATCGGAGTGGGGAGCACCGCGCTTTTGCCATAGAAGCTTAAATGTCGAGTAGTTTTTCGATGACTGAAGCACGCTAGAGGTACAGACTGTTAAGTCAAAAGTCAACGGTGAAGCCCATTTTCACATCGGAGGATATATAAAAAATCAAAATCTTCATAACGGGGGTGTCAGCGACCCAAGGCAAATGCATTAGAACGTTTACAACAAAACTCAATTAACCGTATCTAACTTTATGCGGCCGTAGTTTATTGCAAAACAGGATTGGCCATACTGTGACCGTCAATTCGGAGAGATATACGGTAATAATAAATGATTATTTTAGAATGCAAATACAGAATAGTCCCTGGTGCAACTAAACCGGTTTCTGCCGGATGGGGCATCAGCTCATACAGCTATTGGGTCGATCAATGCACTGCTGCAGTTATTTCCCGAAAAAAAAACATATCCAGCAACAACCGCCTAGGTCATTGGTTTTAAGTCTGTGTGATATTTTTAATGAGGATATTTGTAATCAGTCGTTTACAAAAACAATCCGGTCACTGTGGCCGAACTAAAAAAAATAACTGCCGTGAAATCAACTTGATTTCGTTTGTCGTTTCGTTTCGTTTGTGTTGGCTTGACGGTTACCATATGAAGGTTGTGACTTAAAAAAAAAAAATCCGCATAATCGTTACTAGTTTTCAATATACATATTTGGTATGTGATAGGACATAACATTTATTGAAACTAAATATTTACAGTTTATTTACAAATATGTATACTTAAACTAGGTAAAAAACATCCTCCAAGTTGTCGCCGCACTGGGAGGGAAGGGTACCTAAAAGACTGGTGCCATTACCTCTTTGTAAAGCCAAGTTTATACGTTGGGAGAAAAAGCTACCAGCCCGACGGTCTCCTGAGACTTCGATAAGTTTGGATGAAATTTATTTCACCAAACCGTGCGTCTCATGAGACTAAGGCCCCATGGTCTCCACCGCAAAGAGCGATTGCATCACTAGCGGTCGCTGCAGCCCCTCCAGCCGCCCTGCAAGTTGCCGGAGTGTGGGACGCAGCAAGTGTGTCGACACATGTCGCGTCCCACACCAACGGCTTTCCATGTCGTCAAGGTATTAATGTGACAGCATCAGGCCTCTTGCCATCATCTGGTGTAATACCGACTGGTTCCACTACGGCAGGGACACCGGCAGTGGCAAGCCCCCTGCGAATAATATCATTCAGGGCGACATCGGCAAGGCGTGACATACGGCCAGCGCTACGACAGCCCGTGGTGACCATATTTATCTACGTGCTACCCACAGCGACAAAGACGAGAAAGGTTGGACCAACCTTCCTCGTCTTTGTCATAAATTCGTATAGTTTGAAATCTGCCACTGGACACCCTATACCAGGGATGGCGAACCAATGGCAAGCCAATGCCACCAGTGGTGGCACGCGACGTAATATTTTGGGCACGCCACCGATCACAAAGTTATTCATCATCACATCATCACCAGCCGGAAGACGTCCACTGCTGAACATAGGCCTCCCCCTTCGAACGCCACAATGACCGACAATTGGCTATTTGCATCCACCGGTTACCTGCGACGCGCACAATGTCGTCTGTCCACCTAGTGGGAGCTACCCTACCTACGCTGCGTCTTCCGGTTCGTGGTCGCCACTCGAGAACCTTTCTTCCCCAGCGGTTATCGGTTCGCCGAGCGATGTGGCCTGCCCATTGCCACTTCAACTTGCAGATTTTAAGAGCTATATCGGTGACCTTGGTTCTTCGGCGAATCTCCTCATTCCGGATTCTGTCGTGGAAAGAAACTCCGAGGATAGCTCTCTCCATAGCTCGTTGTGCGACTCTGAGCTTATCCAAAAGGCCAACAGTTAGGGACCACGTCTCAGTACCATATGTCATCACGGGCAACACACACTGGTTAAAAACCTTCGTCTTCAGGCACTGCGGTATTTTGGACGAGAAGATTTCGCGTAGTTTCCCGAACGCTTCCCATCCGAGTTGGATTCTTCGGGCGACCTCTTTGCCGAAGTTGGACTGACCTACCTGGATAGTTTGTCCTATGTATACGTAGTGGTCAACAATTTCGAAAGTTCGTGGTCACCAATTTATTATGTACTGAGAAAAAAGTTATTTTTTTCTCAATGTGAAGTATTAACAGCGAACGCGAGTGATCACATAAAGGTTCGCCACCCCTGCCCTATCTCATTCCAGTGAGAAACTAGCACCTGTTACTGACCTACTCCTTACATTCTTATTTGACGTAGGTAACTATTGAAGCGACTGGCCACAACTAACTAATTAAGGTATTAACTATCAATAAGACAACTTTTAAATTCACAACCAAAATGGAAAACGGGTAAAGTTATATTTATGCTATCAGCTCTGCAAATCACCACAACGCAGACATAGCACTTCTTTAATATAATAATCAGCGATTTGTTACGTAGACATTTATAGTCTTGATTATAACATATTTATGAGCTTAATGACTCAAATGTTATATCATATAACTTATATGCATTGAAGATACGTACACGGTCAATGACATCAAATTGGAAATTACGACGACGGCGACGCCACCCTTGACACTTCTGTCAAAGATGAACTTATCAGCTTTGGCAGAAAGTTGACAAACCTTATAACTGCACGTGCAAATAGGCATGAAGCTAATACAAATAGGCTTGCCAGACGTCCTTTAATTTGAAGGACGTCCTCTTTTTCAGGTCCAAATATAGATAGAGTCCTTTATTTCAAAAAAAGAATAGAGGACGATAATTCGTCCTTTATTTTTAGAAAAAATGGAAAATGAAGAAGCTCTTAATTAAAACAGCAAAAACTTATACTAAATATACAGTAAAAATAAATAAATTGTGTCTTTGTTTTACCTACGTAAGTTTTTTAATACCTTATTTTTGTTTCGTATTAAAATAGTGATTTTTGTTAATAAATATCTCTACTGACACCATAATAGATCATTTTGCTTAAAATAACGTCATGTCCTGAGTCCTATAATTTCTACTAATAAATCCTCTACAATAAAAAACAGGAGCTGGCAACCCTACGTGCAAAGTAGACTGGTGCTGTGGGTCAAAGAATTTGGGAATCGATAGCTTCCGCAGCGCGGTGGACAACATTCGCAAAGAACAATGAAAGCATTGTTGATGGAATTTCTATGCGTCTAGAAATGTCATCTATACTTATAATAAAACTGTAACAGGTCCAATTCTGTACATTGAAGATATTTTGAAAATTATATTTGGAGGGCATTCTATAACCGATACTGAGGCCGAAAATGTAATTTTTTTAATTTTTGTCTGTCTGTCTGTCTGTCTGTCTGTCTGTCTGTCTGTCTGTCTGTATCACGGCTGAGCATCACGCCGAAACTACTGAATGGATTCAAATGAAACTTGGCATGATTTGAGATCTTACTACGAGGTAGGACATAGGATACTTTTTATCCCGTAATCTAGCACGGTTCATTTGGGAGAGGGGATTAAAGTCATAACGGGTACTTGGTTATACGCTTGGTCCGATTTTATCAATTTTTCTTTATAATATAATAAATATTAGTAAGGGAACACTCATAGAGAGTTGTTATCAAGGTTTTGTAATCGATCTGGTTAAGCAACGTTAGGTAAGGTCATTAAATAGATGGGTGACCGCTTAACGCCATTTGAACTAAACGGGTCCGTGCTTCGGAGAGCAAGTAAAATGTGGGTCCCAGTTTTTAACCGACTATAAAAAATGAGGTTATGTATTCGATGCGAATGTCTGTTATTCAAAGTTTAGTTAACGTAAAAATAGCGCAGGCGGAGCTGCGTGGGTCAGCTAGTCGTGAAATAATTTCGTAAGCTTTTTCGAGCCCTACGGAACTCCTGTCCCAGTCTTCATAAAAAAAATACTAAACACTATTTTTTTTAAGGCTTCACTTCTACCACGTGCATATTCTAATAGTCTGTGACCACGTGTGAATTGCACGATACATGGTAGAAGGGAAACCGTTTTTTTTTTTTAAAGTCGATGATACGAAAAAGCGCCAGTATCGCTTTTTCGTTTCATCGACTTTCAAATCACAACGATGCTAAAGAAGTTTTCACTTCAAAAATACATCATAAAAATAAATACAAAAATCCACACACGGTCATCCGATCCCAAACTAGGCAGAGCCTGTACTATGGAAACCAGACAACTGATACTAATACTTATAAAAATATTATTATCTGTGGAGACTTTAACATAAATTTACTGGAAAATAGCAATGTAACTGGTAAATTTATGACACTACTTAAATCTTATAATTTGTACAACATTTTCTTTGAACCTACTAGGATAACCTCTACTAGTGCAACTTGTATTGATAATATATTTACTAATATGAAACCAGTCCACAAAGAAATAATAAATAAGTTAGATTCCGATCATTGTGGACAGTTAGCTATATTTCCTAGTAAAACTAATAAATCACAAAGAAATGTTACGTTTGTTCCAGTAACTAAACGCCGTCTAAATTATTTCAAAGCCGCCCTGACTGATAAACTACCTGCATTACCCTGTCATAACGACCCGAATACTTTGTATAACGACTTATTCCAGCTGATCGATAATCAGTTCAATAAAATCTTTAAACCTAGAACATTATTAGTTAATGATCGTGTGTCATTTAATGATTGGGCAACTGTAGGTATTCTTAAGAGTCGGAGAAAACTATATGAGTTGTATAATGAAAAATCTTCAAACACTTGTCCACTCTTTAAAGAATATGTTAAGAAATACTTTAAGGTCTTTAAACGAGCCTGTTCCTTAGCTAAAGCAATGTACTTGAAAAATAAAATAAAAAAATCTGAAAATAAAATTAAAACTACATGGAGCATTATAAACAGCGAAACTGGAAGAACAACTGTGCGTAATCGCGATTTTCACTTGAAAATTAACGATGCTGACATAACAGCGGATCTCGATGTAGCGACCGCGTTTGAAAATTTTTTTGCTAACATTCCTTCAGAAATATCAAAAACCCTTAAGTCGTCGTCCACTTCCGCAGAGTTATTAATGCAACAAAGTGTACCCAAATGTGGAACAACTTTTGAAT
This sequence comes from Furcula furcula, assembly GCA_911728495.1. NCBI lineage: Eukaryota > Metazoa > Arthropoda > Insecta > Lepidoptera > Notodontidae > Furcula > Furcula furcula. The sequence goes on along the minus strand of OU452254.1, from coordinate 1,681,889 downwards.
TCTCCTTCGTTACTACTAAGGATATTGTAAACACATTTAAAAAACTAAATCTAAAAAAAACCGCGGACTTGTGGGGGCTATCTACTCAGATGGTCTTATCTGTCATTGATCTTATTGCACCGCAATTAACTGTAGTATTCAATAGTTGTGTCGCTAGTGGTGTGTTTCCTGACCTTATGAAACAGAGTAAATTAATTCCTATGTTTAAATCCGGTAGTACCACTGAGCCTACGAATTTCAGGCCAATTTCGGTATTACCTACATTAAGTAAAATCTTTGAAAAATTATTGCTTAACCAAATGTTAGACCATTTTAACAAATATGATCTGTTTCATGATAAACAGTTTGGATTTACCAAGAATCGTTCTACGACAGATGCAGGAGTCGAATTATTAAGAAATATATACGACGCCTGGGAGGACAAACAGGATGCCCTTGGCGTATTCTGTGACTTATCCAAGGCGTTTGATTGCGTACAACATGATACGCTGGTCAGGAAATTACACCACTACGGAATCAGGAACAGAGCTCTCGATCTTCTGACTTCATATCTGAGTAATAGAATTCAGAAGGTTGATATTAACGGAACGAGATCTGCAGGATCTGAAGTTACGTTGGGTGTACCACAGGGTTCAATACTAGGCCCATTCCTATTTTTGATATATGTTAATGACTTACCCTATTTTGCAGGGGACAATTATAAGATTATATTGTTCGCGGATGACACCTCGCTTTTGTTTAAAATTAAGCGTGGTCTACAAGATTACGACGATGTGAACAATACTGTATCTAAAGCTGTATGAAAGTAAAACCAAATGCATAAAATTCACAACACCTAATGTCAGACAGGTAAAAACCAATGTTGATATCAATGGAGCTGTTTTGGACCCTGTAAATTTAACTGTATTCTTGGGCATTACTGTTGACGCCAAGTTGCAATGGGACCCACATATTGAGAAACTGTCGGGTAGGCTAAGCTCGGCGGCTTATGCGGTTAAGAAAATTAGATGTCACTGATGTTGAAACCGCTAGAATTGTTTATTTTAGTTATTTTCACAGTATTATGTCTTATGGCATATTGCTGTGGGGATCTTCTGCAGATCTTAACACCATTTTTATTCTGCAGAAAAGAGCTGTGAGATCTATTTACAATCTAGCTCCTACTGATACACTAAGACAGAAATTTAAAGAAATAGATATTCTAACGGTTGTATCACAATATATTTATGAAAATTTGTTGTATGTAAAGAAAAACATAAGTGCTTTTGCAAAGAATAGTGACCATCATAATGTAAACACCCGGAACAAACACAATCTTGCTGTACACTCCACGCGTCTCCACAGAATTAGCCATTCGTTCATGGGCCAAGGTATCCGTTTCTATAATAAACTGCCACAGGATATCCGAGACCTACCAATAAATAAGTTTAAAAGCACTATTAAAAGCCGGTTATCTAAAAAAGGCTACTATAAAATCTCGGATTACCTGGAGGATAAAGCTGCGTGGGCTTAAACTGCGATGCTCATGCAAGCCTCTAACTTTAAGAAATATTTAATGTATAAATTATTTAAAAAAAATACATACTTATATTAAAAAATGATAAGCCCACTGAGTTTCTTGCCAGATCTTCTCAGTAGAGGCCGCGTTGTGATCTGGTGGTAATTGTAAAAAAGTTGACAATATGTAAGTGCCCTCGTTAGGCCTATGCATAATAAAGATATTTTGAGTTTGAGTTTGAGTTATATACCTTTTTTTTTTGTAAATACATACTTAAATAGAAAAACAACACCCAGACACTTGGCGGATTCTTAGGATATTATCTATCGATTATAAACCTATATCAGTTTCTTTTTCCTTGAAGCGTCTTCATGCGAAAAGAAACTACTACAGGAGTGACAGAGATAGAAATATTGCATCTGTCTATTGCAAATATTGGTCTAGGCATTTGTTACCGCGAAGAGTCAAAATGTTACCGTGTTGGACAAATTGTAGTCGTGCGTTTGCACCGGGATTTGCCTATTTTGCTACTGATAATTAAACCATCTTTGCTGCGAATTGTCAACAGATGGCGTCATAAGTCTAGTAGAGTCTCCGTCTCTTCTCCGATCCGTTAAGGCCAATTCTGTCAGAAAAAAAAATTGTGTGCCTTATTATGTGGATTTTTTTAATATTTAGCATGCTTCGCTCCATACCTCTTTAACAAGTAATTATTTTAGTTTTTGCCTTGGTTGTGAACTTCCATGTTTGGCAGTCGTATGTCATGCACGGTAGAAAACAAGAAGACCTGACTTGTTTTTATATTCGATGGAATGTTGCTCCTAAATATTTCTTGGAGACTCCAATATTTGTTCCACGTTTGTTGCGTTCTTCGTTCTATTTCTATCTCGTTATTTTTGTTGTCAAAAGTTATTCATTTGCCTAGATAGATATATTGTTCCGTGTACTTCAGTGGTTCGTTTCCTACTGTTATTGGATTTTTGTTATAATATAACATGGTATATTTTAATAACAAATTAGTATTAGTAGACTTTTGACAAGCGCATTCACAACGTAACATAAACTTAATAACGATGTTGCACCTACATTCGTCAAAATAGCACGTTGCTAGTTCTAGATATGTACTTATACAAAATTATCACATACTAGCGACCCGCCCCGGCTTCGCACGGGTGTAATTGAAAAAAAAGAAGTGAATAATTTAAAGCTACTGCCTTTGATTATAGAATTTCTTGGAATTATTTATCAGTTTGTAGCTGACTTTTCGTAACGCAATATGAACAAATTTTGTATAGAAGTGACGCGTGAAAGGGCTACGTATAGCTGCCTGTCCATGGGAAAAGTACTCAACGCTTAGGTTTAAGCCTGCAACGTTGAATCTCTGAGCTTGTGATTTGTTAATTGTATTTATAATTTTAGAAACTGCAGACGTGTACGGGTGCACAATTTGAGTGGATTAAGGACACCATTTCTTTGAAACCAATTTATGGAAGCAATACGGGCTTCCTTGTTCGGTTTCATCGTTAAGACGTAAACGGGGGTCAACTGGGGAATTCTTACGTACTAAAACCCCCGCGGCTATCACGTCGGCACATTAGAGGGCGGACCTGGGCTATCTGTCGGGATCTGCACCAGCTGATACCACTCAGTGCCTTGACTTTGAACCCGCCGCCGGAGAGGCACATTATAGTTCCTCGAGAACCTGTCATGGTGCTCACGGTTACAGGGATCACGGGGAAGCCTTTAATGGGATTTACGGGACCCTGTTGGTGGTCAACTGGGTATGTAGGTTTCTTATAAACTAAAGCCCCAACGGCCGTGCAATCAGCACATAAGAACCCCCCCCTTCTTGGGCTATCCGGTGGGATCTGCATCATTATACCCTCAGTGGCTTGCCTTTGACCCCGCCACCGGGGAGCACAATAAAGCCACCTGGGAACTTTTCACCGTGCTCACGGTTACAGGGGTCACGGGGAAGCCTTCAATAGGTCCCCGGGACCCTATTGGTGGTCAACCGGGTTATGTAGGATTCTTATACACTAAACCCCCAACGGCTGTTAAATTAGTACATAAGTAGGAGACCTGAGCCATCCAGTGGGATCTGCACCAAGATCCCTCAGTGGCTTGCCTTTGAGCCCGCCACCGGGGGGCACAATAAAGCCACCCGGGAAACTATCATCGTGCTCAAAGATACGGGGATCGCGGGGGAAACCTCCAATAGGCCCCAGGATCCTGCGGGCGATCAACTGCAGTATGTGTCCCCCACGGCTGTCCACACAAAAGAGTGTGCACCGTGTACCCCTCAGTGCAAGGCAAGGGCCTTTGAAGCCGCTGCCGGGGGCGCATTATAGCCCTCCGGGAATCTGTCACCGTTGTCACAGTTTAAGAGAGTAGCGGGGGAAACATCCAATATGTCCCCGGGATCCCGTGGGGAAGTCAAACTGGGTATTTGGGATTCTTACCCACTAAAACTCCCGTGGCTATCACATCGGCACATGAGAGGGAAACCTGGGTTCTCGGGTGGGATCTGCACCAGGTGTCCCTGACTGACTGACGCGGACGGTCCCGGTCAGTCCCGCTCAGTCCCGGTCAGTCCCGGTCAGTCCCGGTCAGTCCCGGTCAGTCCCACTCAATCCCGCTCAGTCCCGGTCTGTCCCGCTCAGTCCTGGTCAGTCCCGGTCAGTCCCGCTCAGTCCCGCTCAGTCCCGGTCAGTCCCGCTCAGTCCTGGTCAGTCCCACTCATTCCCGGTCAGTCCCGCTCAGTCCCGCTCAGTCCCGGTCAGTCCCGGTCAGTCCCGGGCTGACCCGCTCAGTCCCGGTCAGTCCCAGTCAGTCCCGCTCAGTCCCTCTCAGTCCCGCTCAGTCCTGGTTAGTCCCGCCCAGTCCCGCTCAGTCCCGCTCAGTCCCGGTCAGTCCCGGTCAGTCAAGGCCAGTCCCGCTCAGTCCCGCTCAGTCCCGGTCAGTCCCGCTCAGTCCCGCTCAGTCCCGGTCAGTCCGAGTACCACACCGTACCACACCGTACCACCATGTCCCTGGGATCCTGTGGTGGATTCTTACCCACTAAAACTCTCGTGGCTGTCACATCGGCACATGAGAGGGGGTTCTCCGGTGGGATCTGCATCAGCTGTCCCTCAGTGCATTGCCTTTGAGTCCGCCACCGGGGGGCGGGTATATTATATCCCGGATATTTACCTACTTTATAATATATGGAATTAATGAAATTCTCTAGTACTTGATTGTTAACTATGTATCTCTTTAGGTTTAGTCAATGTAAGCTATGTAAGTTTATTTACTTAGATAAAACTTAAAACCTTCAATGAAAAATTATCTAACCGATGGTGAAAATCGCTGCGTGGTTTAGGAGGTGCTATCCGATATAGACAGACTCGGATAGCGACTTTGTTTCACACTATTTAAAGATACTTTGACGTCGTTGGTCCCCAACACCAGCCAACCTATAGAAAAAACCCTGACTGACAGACAGACAATAATTCCAATAAAGTTTTGGCTTTTTTTATATCATACGTACAATAGGTGCATGCATATTGTATTCCTACCCAAACAGATATTTTGAAAATATATTTTCATTATTTTATTTTTAGTTTGTTATATTTGCGAAACAAACAAATGATACCACTTATTACTAAATATAAGATCCAATAGTACAAAAATCAATTCAGTTTCCACTAATAACTAAATCATAACATTAGAGAGAAGTTAACTACGTATGCATGATTTTAAATTTTAAAAAAGTATTAAATATAAAAATATATTAGAGATAAAAAGTGCCGGAGTCAATATGAGTTAAATATTTAAAACATCGAATCTTAATATAAATAAAAAATTCAAAACAAAGTTTAAAAATACAAAAAAAAATCCGCACACGGGTAGCGAACCCGGACAGTCCGCACTTAGAGGACGCTTCCGTAACCACTTGGCCAAGGAACTTTTATTATGTCTTTCGAATTATCGTATCTTATTGTGGTAATATATTTGTACCGCCATCGGTTGAGTAATAATACTTCTTTTTTACCCTGTAAAGGGATAAATTATAAAAAATATGAAATACTAATTCAATTAATTTTCTTAACGAATGTCTGTGCAAAATTTCAAGTAAATTTTAGAGAGATCGAGGCTCCAAAATGCTCCCAGTTAGAGATTCCAAAAAAGGTATGGCACATCAATATGGAGAATCAGGCCCAAAAATTGGGACAGCCTCACTGGAATAGTACCTTTACTTACAGAAGACCGCGGACGAAAAAGACCATCTCCGGATGGCGTTATGGCGTTGAGTCAGGCGCTCTACAGGCCCTTCGGAGTCACTGGACGTGTATCGACTATGGTAGCGACTCCGCTGAAGATGGTAGCGGCGTGTTTTAGTGGATAAGAATACCCCGGATGAGAGGGTTCAAAAAAGGTGTCCAAGCCAACACCACTGACCATAAGGTGGAACTACGTTCAAGCACTTGGTTATAAAAAAAATCGACCCGTACCTTCACGAGTTGATCGTCATAATCTCGAAAAGGTACGGTCGATGATTTTTTAAAACACTAACCTCTTTATCAGTTTTTTTTTATGGTACTATACTTAGTATTTATTAAGATACATTCATAACAATGTTGCAGTCTACCACTGAATGTAGTCGATGAAGTTGTTTGACGGGGTTTATTTTTGCGAAAGTTTTAAAAGTGATTACCTATAAAAAATAAGTTATATGTTGAGTGTTTTATAAACTGTGGTTCTAAGTTAAAGGTGATTTGACATTTTTTATTTAAGGTATTTTTTTAATTCTAATCTACATCTACACTTAATAATATTATAAAGAAGAAAGATAACAAATATTTCCTCTTTATAATATTATTAAGTTTGTAACGAATAAATTCAAAAACTATTGGACCGATTTCGATCTTTTTTTGGCTTCGGACCAGTTATACCAATGTTATTTTATTTTTATTTTTTATAATAGCATTATAATGCTATATTATCCCTGATTAACTAAAGGCTATATATATTACTAGAAAAAATGTCTACCCATGGGACGCTTGGGTGGGCCGCTAGTCTGTGATAATCTTCTCCTTTGGTCGCGCAAAAACTTAAAACAACTAAACAACAGTCTTTACATTAGTCACACACAGAATACAGCTCCATAGACCAGGTCAGACCTATTAGTAATTTTTTTTTTAATCGTTTATATTGTATTTGGCATTTCTCGAACCTATACCGACTGGGAATGGAAGAGTGCGTTGATATGTATTATAATTACAATAATAATATTCTGTGGACAATCCACTCACTGACATCTAGGCAGAGCCTGGTACTAAGGTAACCAGGCAATTATTGATACTAATACTTATATAAACACCTATTTATTTTGTAAATATGTACATATTGTAAACTTTGAATTAATTCTTTATTTACATAATTACAGTTATTTACAAAGTAGTACAATTTATCTAATACCTATACATTTAAATTAAAAAGAGATTCTAATAACTAAAATATATTATTAAATGGAGTCCCTTTAGGCAAGGTTCCGAAGATACTGGCAGCGTTCCCCCTTTGAATTGCTAGACTAATTCTTGGTCCGAGGTAGCTGCCAGCTCTTCGGTCTCCTGTGATGTCGACTAACCTTTTTGCTATTTCCATAAAAAGCTTTATAGCACTAGGACCCCACGGACCAAGGCTCTCGACACCGAATGGGACAAAATCATATTCGGAGCCTGGACCCCTGTATTTGCATGCTTTAGCTTTTTCAGACGCATCACAAGCCGCACCAGCTCTGTTGTTGGTTCCATGTAGGAATAATTGTAAATACATACTTATATGGATAAATAACACCCAGACACTTGGTGGGAATCGAACCCACGATGACCTATCAGGTAGCGGCCAGGGCGTCTGACCACTAGACCAACGAGCCCGCCACTATATTATTGTGGATAATATTATTAGGACTTTAGGAAATACTGAGGGCAGTGGCGGACTAAGCCTGTCGGGGGCCCGGGGCGGCAAAAAGAAAAAAGGCCCTCTATCATTCTACAATGTACATTTTGTGTAAATTCCCTGCTGAATTGACCACCGGTACTACAGATACATTGTAGGGATGTTTGTATTTTGTTTACGTGCATCATGGGGCCCCCAAATCCAAACTGCGTTATACTTTTAAAACACAACATTATGTCCGTCTTTGAGGTTTAAGGGACATATCGGCTAATTTATTTCAAACAAGCTTTAAGAGTTCCGACTTCCGACGCAGAAACTCAGTTTTCACATATCAATCTGATTATAATCTAAATGTCGCGTTGTCACAAACTCTGTTAAGAGTTTATGCGAAGGAACTTTAAAATAATTTAGGTATGATGACTCTCTAATACGTAGTAGGTACTGAAATTCCTCAATCATAAAAAAAGATTTGGAGATTGGAGGCCCCCTTGGACCCCGGTTTTCCAACCGGGGTCCAAGGGGGCCTCCAATCTCCAAATCTTTTTTTATGATTTTTAAATGTACTTGTTTTTATATTTATATTTAAAAATGTAAAATAATTGATCAAAAATTAATAAATGGTATAATAATAATATCTTGGGACAATTCACGCAATCCATCCAATAATTTGTATATAATAGATAGTATATAATTTGTATGTATCGAAGTTTATATAATTGGTCCGAGAGAGATTTTTAATATAATACATTTGTACGCCGGAAACGGCAAAGTATTTGGTACCTATATTCCTGTAACATCTTATGTATAAGACTACTCTGACAAATAAATCATTCTTATTCTTTACAGTGCAATGCAAGTGTTAACATTTTATTTGAGTTGAACATAGGCCACATGAAAAAAGCGAGCCTACACAACACACATATCTTTATTACATACCATAATAAGGATACATTTAATTTTATTTGAATTTATAACTACATTTATATTTTGGTCACACTATACAGAAACCTGTTCATTATCTTCTTCAATCAATTCAATTCGCAATCCACGGGAGTTGTTATATGATCCATCTTGACCTTGGACTTTTTTATGTTTAACGTAGTTACTTCCTATGTAATTAATGGGAAATTACCGGGAATTAATATAGGTAATTAGTTAATTGCTAGTGTACACGCCGCGGCCGCAGCGCGGTGCTGCGCCAAATTCAGATTGAATGAAATAAATTTATTTTCATAATGTTTTTACGCGAATACTACACATTGTAATTAATTTACTCTGACGGATTACCTATAACGCGGTTTATTTTAGACTAGGTGACCCACGCAGCTCCGCCTGCGCTATTTTTACGTTAACTAAACTTTAAATAACAGACATTCGCATCGAATACATAACCTCATTTTTTATAGTCGGTTAAAAACTGGGACCCACTTTTTACTTGCTCTCCGAAGCACGGACCCGTTTAGTTCAAATGGCGTTAAGCGGTCACCCATCTATTTAATGACCTTACCTAACGTTGCTTAACCAGATCGATTACAAAACCTTGATAACAACTCTCTATGAGTGTTCCCTTACTAATATTTATTATATTATAAAGAAAAATTGATAAAATCGGACCAAGCGTATAACCAAGTACCCGTTTTGACTTTAATCCCCTCTCCCAAAAGAACCGTGCTAGATTACGGGATAAAAAGTATCCTATGTCCTACCTCGTAGTAAGATCTCAAATCATGCCAAGTTTCATTTGAATCCATTCTGTAGTTTCGGCGTGATGCTCAGCCGTGATACAGACAGACAGACAGACAGACAGACAGACAAAAATTAAAAAAATTACATTTTCGGCCTCAGTATCGGTTATAGAATGCCCTCCAAATATAATTTTCAAAATATCTTCAATGTACAGAATTGGACCTGTTACAGTTTTATTATAAGTATAGATTTTAATTTCCCGACGTTTCGAATGCTTTGCAGCACCCATGGTCACGGGCGGAGCAAAATATTATAAATTTATTTTCACTTATATTTAATAAAAATAAATTTTAATAATCTATACTTATAATAAAACTGTAACAGGTCCATTTCTGTACATTGAAGATATTTTGAAAATTATATTTGGAGGGCATTCTATAACTGATACTAAAGCCAAAACAGTACTTTTTTTCATTTTTGTCTGTCTGTCTGTCCGTCTGTCTGCCTGTCTGTATCACGGCTGCGAATCACGCCAAAACTACTGAATGGATTTAAACGAAACTTTTCATGACATGAGGTAATACTACGAGGAAGGACATAGGATACTTTTTATCCCGTAATCCAGCATCGTCTCCCGAGGGAACCGTCCCTCGGGAGACGAGATTAAAGTCATATTGGCACTTGGTTATACGCGTGGGCCAATTTTATCCATTTTCCACTGTAATTATAATTATAATAATAAATAATAATAAGGAAACAGTCATAGACAGTTACTGTTGTTATTGATGTTTGACAATCGATCAGGTTAAGCAACCACCAGCTTGGGATCCCGTGATAAACATAGTCAAATCCAAAGACAAGCATTCCACTGCAAGACCTCAAGATACTGTAAGCTCTTTCTGCGTAGATCGGACTAACAATAATAATTAGAAGACCTGAGGGTACCCGAAGACAACAATGACGTATGGACAGCTACCACCTCAGTCCGCCCGTGACCATGAATGCTGTAAAGTATTCCCAACGTCGGGTAATTAAAATCATAAATAAACCGCGATATTATAATCCGTAAAATTAGTTTCATTTCAATGTGTAGTATTCGCGTAAATATCAGAAATCATTAAATAAAATATTGTCGTTATTTAATGCTTTTTAGATCATTTTCCTGGAATTTTGTTTTTATTTTTTCAGAAAATATTTTATTTTGCTTTTATAGGTAATTTATACTTGTTTACTTTTTAGGTAATTAATAAATGATAGGTTTAAAACATAACTTCCTACAATAAGGCAGTAAACATGCAATAAACATGTACCAACTCATGATCGGATTCTGCGATTTTTATTAACTACATAAAATAACAGGTTTCAACATCAATATACCTAATATGTATAAATATTATATCGATACGTTTCAATGTAATATTTAAATTATTATTTATTCTTACTGGATCTTCCGGTGGATATCATTTTTATACAATATTTTCCAAACTAGTGGTAGATCGTTTTTGTAGGGAACCCTACATACCAATAGGTTTGGTTTGGTTTACTAGGGTGTAGAAGAACCTCATAGGTATCATGTGAAAAAAAAAATCACTCGAAAATCTCACACCATGAAGGTTTTATGTCAATTCAAAGTATCTATTACTATACCACGGCAATTCATGGTTAGAATTTTATACAGGTGGCCAGAACAGTGACGTCCAAAAATTTTTTTTAGGGGCCTCGTGTTGAGAGGGGTCTGAATCACCCCTATGTATGTTCTACGATTTTTCGTAGTATTCGAGTTATGATTTTATTTATGAATTTTTGCAAATTTGCGACAGGAGCTGTTTGAAACATTTCTAAAAAAAAAGTAGAAGTTTCTTCGATTTTTTTGCTTGCAGCTAAATCTCTATGAACTGTACATTTATGCATAAAATAAACAGCCTCATAACTTTAATGGAAGTTACTACAAAATTGACCTAAAGTTGAGAATCTATTTATTTTATTTTATTAATTTAATTTATTTATCATTTAAATTTTCATCTGAAAATTAAAAATCTAAACTGATAGTACCTATTCGCATTCGACTTTAAAATCGAAAGTCTTACCATCACATACAGATAACTTGGTTCCAGCACATTTTAAAGACCCAAATGAAATGAACAAGGCATTTTTAGATTTACCTGGCAGTAGCACTGTGAGCATACAGCAACTGACATATTTAGAGTACCATAGGCATAACCAATTAAGTTTTGCAGCCAGTAACTGAAGAACAAGTTTTTAAAATAATAAACAGTCTAAAATCACATGCAGTGGGTCTTAATGGTATCAGTCATGATATGATAATTTTAACTTTGCCGAATTCCTTAAAAACAATAACAGAAATTATAAATAAATCACTAACTACTGGTAAATTTCCTTCTCTTTGGCGACAAGGGGTTGTTCGCCCACTACCTAAAAATAATGATCCACAAGATATCAAAAATCTTCGGCCAATCAGCATTCTGCCCTCTCTGTCCAAAGTTTTGGAGCGTGTAGTTTCCCTCCAAATGGTGCAATACTTGGAAAATAATGATATCCTACCAGATTTACAATCACGTTTTAGGAAAGGACGAGGAACAGGTACTGCATTAAGTGATATTGATGGAAACATGCTTGAGGCTCGTGATGTAGGAAAGGGTACGCTGCTTGTGCTCTTGGATTACTCAAGGGCATTTGATACCATCAATACAACGTTATTGCTTTCAAAGTTGTCTTTATATGGTTTCAATACAGATACTGTCAAATGGTTTCAGAGTTATTTAATGAACAGACAGCAAGTGGTTGAGTTACGTGCAACTCGTGCAAGTGATGGCAAGATGAGTATGTCATCCCCATTAAGTTTGGAGCGTGGAGTGCCACAGGGCTCTATTCTTGGCCCCCTGCTGTTTGTGTTGTATAGTGCCGATGTTGTGCATTGCATACGTAACTGCAATTATCATGTCTATGCAGATGACATACAGTTGTATATTTCCTGCAGCCCAAAGTATATGGATACAGCTCTAGATAGTATAAATGATGATCTGCATAGACTAGCTGACTGGTCTGACCAAAACTCGTTAGTACTAAATCCCTCAAAATCGAAGTTTATGATAATTGGAAGTAAGCAGCAAGTAAAAAAGATCAACACGGAAACAGAGCCAGTAATTAAAATAAGAGATCAGGTGATTAATATCGTAGATACAGCTTGCAGCTTAGGACTTATTATTGACCCTGAACTTCGGTTCGAAAAACATATATAAATAATATTTAAAAAAACTGCTTCTATCGACTTAAGATTTTGTATTCAATTCGAGATTGTATTAGCGTGGATGTCAGAAAGAAGTTGGTAGAAAACTTAGTCTTGTTTAAACTAAATTACTGTCACACTGTGTATGGTCCCTGCTTACTTTCAAGGACAGTACAGTTAATACAGCGCATACAGAATGCATGTGCCAGGTACTGTTTCCACATTCCTAGACGAAGTCATGTTACGCCATATTTGAATGATATTGACATGTTGAAAATGGCTGCTAGGAGGAGACTGCATTTATCTTGCTTGTTATTTGGAGTAATTGCCACAGGAAAGCCTAAATACCTGTATAATAAACTTAAATGGAGACATGGCAGATCCATGGAGCATTCCATTCGGTCTTGTACCGATCCCTTGGGAAGCCATAGGCATGGGACGGCTGCTTTTAGGGGATGTTTTAAGCATGCCGCTACTCACTGCTGGAATAATCTTCCACCACCAATGAGAGAACTAAAATCAATAAAATCATTTAAATATCAACTTAAACAGTACTTGTTACAAGAACAGAAAAATGACCCCACCTATTCTTAGTCATTTAATTAGTGTTGTTTAAGTCTATAAGTCATTCAATTAGTGTTGTTTAAGTGTTTAAGTCTAATAATCATTATAATCTTTATAATCTTTATTTCATACATGTAGTTTAAAACCTGTTAATTAAGTAGGTAAGTAAGTAGTTAATTCTTATTATTTTCTAATAGTAGAATAATAGATTTCTATTTTCTTCATATATTCATTTATAATAAAGGAGTGGTATGTACAATTAGTTTATGAAATTATGAAATAAAAAATACATTATTATAGGTACTTAACACAAATGAATCATTAGTATTCTATTAAGATTTACAGACTAAGTCATTTCATTCTGTCATATAATACATTACATAAATTATATACATTTAGGGATTATATATTATTTATACTATGACAATCATATAATGAATTTAAATCTTACTTAAGCGGTCATCTCCTATAGATTCGGTGGTGTGAGGTAGTCACTCTAGTAAGTGAAGCAGTCAGTTGGTAGTCTCTGTGTTGACTTTATTCTATATTATTGGTTGATTGTGTGCAGGTACTAATAATAGGAGATGTAAAATTTTCATCTGGGCAACAGATGAAAATTTTAATGATGATAATTGTAATGTAGATTTTAATGTAAATTTGTGCATGCAGGTAAGATTTCATATTTTGTAGGTTATGTTATTAGGTACTAGTCCGGTTTGTTTATTCTCTTACCTTTGCCTGTGAATCGCAGTCAAATTCAGAATATTCTGCGATTCTATAGTAACAATGTATTCAGATTTTTTGTAATTATGTGATGCGGCATTGAAATGTCAATGAGGTTGACACTGAAAAACAGCGCTGCGTCGGGAATCTGTATTTCCGGTGCAGCATATCGCTGAGTTGCCAACCTCGTTTGGCGGAAGCAGGACGCACAGTTGCCACATTTATCTCTTAAGTTTTTTTTTAAGTTTAAGTTTTTTTGTACTTTTTTGTGTGTCCGAATACCTTTTTATTTTGTATATTTGTGTGTGTGTCGCTGTCCGCCGAATAAATGTCGTTCTTCTTCTTCTTCTTCATTCTCTGAAGCTACTAAGAAACTAATAAATTATCAGTTTATATATATACTTTTTTCTTTTATATTTTAACATAAATTCTTGATTTTAGTCCAATTTTGTAGTAACTTCCATTAAAGTTATGAAGCTGTTTATTTCATGCATAAATGTACAGTTCATAGAGATTTAGCTGCAAGAAACAAAAATCGAAAAAACCTACTTTTTTTAGAAATGCTTCAAACTGATCCGGTCGCAATTTTGTAAAGATTCGTAAATAAAATCGTAACTCGAAAACTACGAAAAATCGTAGAACATAATACATAGGGGTGATTCAGATACCTCTCAACACGAGGCACCTAAAAAAATTTACGCCACTGTTCTGGCCACCGTGTATAGACTACTAATTACATTACCATAACATCAGGGCGGTACTTTTAAATCATACATGACAATCAGTTGGCAGCAATATTTTATCTTAATAATAATAATTTTTGTAAAAATTTAGGTCTTTTGTAAGTGTTACGTTATCTCAATACTTAAAGTGTGATCCATGGCTTTTCCAGATGAGCGTGCCCCAGATATAAGTACGGTACACCAGGGTGGTTAGATATTCAGTTGCAAAGAAATGTAGCTGAAGAAATTGCTGGGCTCAATAGACTTATTAATCTCTGACTTAACGAGCAGTGCAATGCAGAATGCACTGCAGTTTCGCTTATCGACAGCCGGACGTACCACTCGTGTCAGTTAAATATAAAACCACTATTCACTTGCTTTTAAGTAGGATAAAATTGTATTATTGTTTACAGAAATATGAACTTCTGGGAGAAGTGGAGCAAATAATTACAAACATCTATTGATTGATATCTGAGATGGTGCTTTTGACAAGGCGGGACGCAATTAAACAGCGCTTAAACAAAAGTAAGTTATTTTTATGTATACTTCATAAACACATGAAAAGACTATTCAATCGGCTATATATATTTAAAGGCTGAATATCTATTGTGTGGGGGGTCCGGGTAAGAATAGCACCCACCCATCTCCTCCCGTTGGGTGTCCGTAAAAGGCGACTAAGGGAAAACAAGAAGACGGGCAGCAGCGTCATTTTATTGGACTACCTACCACCTATACTGCGATCCCAAGCCGCCTGCCAAGCGTGGGGATTATGGCAATCCCTCCCTTCTAAGGGGGAGGCCTCTGTACAGCAGTGGACGTTTCGGCTGCTGATGATGATCTATTGTGTGACTAGCAATCTTACATTATTACGCCATTCTTGGAGGCTAATTATTGGCTAATTATTGAATTATTGCTCAGGGATCTTAATCTTGCTATTGTGTTGTGTAAGCTGACTTTAGGCTTCTAACTTAGTTTAACGACCGATGTCTAGACGACAATAGCTGGGACCGACTTTTAACGTGCCCTCCGAAGCACGTTAATTCTAATACCACTAAATGGTCACCCATCTAAGCACTGATTTTGCCTGAAGTTGCTTACCCAACTGATCGTTTACCAAACAGTGGTTACTAGGCTATGAGTTATTACTATTTGTGGATGATAATAGCCTCGTCTTCTGTTGTATAAAAATATCTTCTCCCGTTCTTTATATTTATGAGGGACCAATTGCTAAACTTCAGTGTCTGTACCTACTTCATTATTATAATACGCTATTTGAGCATTTGTTAAATAATTTGTTAAATAATGACACTTGATAGTAAACAGTAACAGTGTCAATAAAGCGCGTTTAATTAATTATTATTGTTAATCACTGCGCTAGCAGCGATAGGGTCCTATTGGCTCGTAGCCGCTGGCAGTGGCTCCTCAACATTACGTATTGAGAGTATAATAAAGTTTAAGTAATGAGATATTGTCAAAAGAAAGCCTACAGATAGCTAAACACGGAGAAAAAATGGATACTAACTTTGAAAGCACGAAAAACATCAAGCAAGCTCCAAACACGAAAAGATATAGTTAATATTGCCTCAGACTATTTTACAAGAACCTATATAGCGAAGTTCCCTCCAGTAGTAACCAAAAACGATATGAGCAGCGGGAAGCGAATTGGAAAACGGATGTATCAGTTGAACCATTTAATGACGAAGAAATCATAACAAAAATACAGAGTCTAATAAAATATAAAAGCTCTGGACCAGATAACATTCCTAATGAAGCCTTGATAGTGGGAAAAAACATACTTGTAGGCCATCTTACTATGTTGTTTAACAAAGTGCTCGAGAAACAAGTCGTCCCTAAAGGGTGGACAGAGTCACGAATTACTCTTATATATAAAAAAGGGGATCCATCTGATATCAAAAACTATCGGCCAATCAGTCTACTCCTTACGATGTACAAACTCTTTGCTATTTGTCTAGAAAAGAGAATAGAACCGGTGATAGAGAGAAGTCAACCAGTTGAGCAGGCAGGTTTCCGACGGTGATCGGTCGTAGAGTACCCACGACCGATCACATTCATACACTTGATAAAATAATAGAAAAATATCAAGAATTTAAAGAGCCTATGTCGACTATGAGAAAGCGTTCGACTCTATATCACATGAGAGCATTTATTTGGCATGCTTTAGAACAGCCGGGCATTCCAAACACATACATAAACATAATCAAGGACATGTACAAAAAGCATTAGCCGTGTAAAGTTGGACAGACTTAGCCCTGAAATTATGATCCGAAGAGGTGTAAAACAAGGTGATCCATTATCGTCAAAACTATTTATAGCCGTTCTACAAAATGTTATGAAAGATCTAGACTGGCACAGGAAGGGAATAAAAATAAATGGAAAAAATCTTACCAATTTAATATTCGCTGATGACATTAATCTGTTTTCAAGAACGTCAAAACAATTAGAAAAAATTAATGATGGTCGAACTTTGCACCGTTAGCAGTAATGTCGGATTGAAAATAAATACTTCAGAATCAGAATCAGAATCGTTTATTTGCTATGAATGTAAGTAACAAATATAGGTGTTGTAGGCATTATACAATTTGGATCCATTACATTCTACCTTTTGGCATGCAAAATATAATCGTAAGTAAATTTATTAATTGTACAGAAATTAAAAATGTCATATTTTTATCCTACTAAAATCCTATTCTTAAGTCATTTTATACAATATAATTAATCAACAATGCTAAATCATTTTAAACAATACAGATAAAAGAATAATTAAAACAATAGGTCAAATATAAAAACATAAAATACTAAATACTATACACTACATACTTAATACTATATACTTCGAAGACTAAATTAAGTACAAATAGCTCTAAAAATCCTATAATTATAAACCAAATGCCAATCGAGTACGTAGACTTAGGTAAACAAATGTCGTTCAAAAACTCAAACCACAAAGATGATCTTGATAGAAGAATATGTCTGACTTGGAAGAAATTCTGGAGCCATAAAGAAATATTAAAAGCGAAACTTCCAATGAAATTCGAGACAGCATGCAATGCGATTAAAATGGAAATGGGCGCATATAGCCCGCATTTCAGATGGAAGATGGTCAAAGCGAGTAATGGAATGGAAGGGTCCAGCAGGAAAGAGAGCACGAGGTAGACCTAAAGAACGTTGGAAAGACGAAATAGAAAAGAAAATGCAGGAAAAAACTGGATGGATATAGCAAGATATAAAAATAAATGGAGACAGTTGGAGGAGGCCTTTACCCGAAACGGGGCCATGACTTAAATATATTTTTGTATTTAAAAAAAATGCATGTAAGTAATCAAATAACAATTGTCAAGGAAATAAAAGGCTTATATTATATTATTATTAATGAGATATTGGCCGGTTGTTACTAGGTTAGGTATAAACTCAGATTATTTAAGAGAAGAAGCGTAATTTAAAACAGCACAAAAAACTGTACCGAATGGCGTAAGTTAAATTGTATGTAGGTAAAATTAAATGTATTAAATTATATTTCAAGTCTTCTCGTTAAGATCTTTTATTTGATATCCATAATGATGTTTTTAGTTGGAGGTAAAAACGTGGCCTGATGGCGTTTATATATATATTTTTAATACATCTAGATGTATTCTATTCTTGGTGGCTATAAATTTGGGCCCGGTATTCCCGGAACGCACTTCGACCCAGTTGGATCCATTGTGCATGCCCTAGCCCTTACTCTGTTGCTGGCGTATCGAAGAGCTCCCTCAGGTACGCAACGATCGCGCCAGCTTGGAGCTGTACATAATCATTTGGTGTAGGATAGGCTACTCCCAGATGATGCAACCTACGTCCACATCTAGATCTACATCTAGATGTAACTCTCAAGCCGTAAAAAATAAATGCCAAAATAAAATAAAAAAAAAGAAATAGACAAGTATTCCTTAATATATTCCATTTATATACGTACATGCACACACTCGAAAAACATAGGCCTCCTTGTCGACAGTCAGGAAAAAATATATACATTCTTTCTAGATATATTTATAGAACAGGAAAACAAACATTGAGGTAGGTAAGTTCACGTAAGTAGGTATGGTATTGATTAAGATTTCTGTGAGCAATATTCTAAAGGTTAGTATGTATAATATTATATTAAGAGCTGATACCTATCTTTATTGTCATAATAAGTAGATACAGAACACGTACTATTTAAATATTTTCAACATTGTAATTTATTCCTTAATTAAGAAATCTGGTATAAAAACAAAGTTTACAGAATTACTATCATACATTGTTCATGATCATCAACACCATCATCAGCCGGAAGCCGTCCACAGTCGAACAAACGCTGCCCCTCAGTGAAGGGGGGGGGGGGATTGTCATAATCCAGACTTGGCGGGCGTCCGTCTTGGGGATCGCAGTTAGGGTAGGTCGCCACCCAACCATTAAGACACCCAGGACGAGATGGGTGGAGCCTATTTTTTGCGGACATTCAATGGGAGTCATATGTAAGTAGTTACTGGTTTAAAGTAAGGTTCTCGTCCTTCGGCGGAAAATACCTATATTTACGAAGCGTTATTTCCGCATTGGAAATATTATATAATTCTATTTTTGTTCTATTTCAGATAAAATCCTATCTACATTTGTATTAGGTATCCTGTGCTTACTAATACCAGTTATAATTGCAATAATAGACCCAGTAAATGTCTACGTTAATTATGTAAGTAGTGATGTTTTTATTTAACTAATATTAGTTCCAGGTAGATACCACCGCATTGTCAGATATTCCAGTGCCAAGCAGCAGTGTGTAAACATTGCTGTGTTCCGGTGTAAAGGTTACTGTAGCTGGTGAAGTTACCGGGTTCTAACTCGGGTGACGCGCGGCAGTGCAATGCAGCTGTCTTTTCGTCTTTTCGCTAACCATCAAGCGAACGACTTGCTTGTTTCTTCACTAACTGCCGGTCCAAATATCCTATCGATCTCTAACTATAAGTTAAAATCATTGATCAAGTCATCGATATCCCGCGATAAACCTCCGAAATGGAGCGATAACTAAAACCCTGACAGACTGTCATTGAAACAACCAACAATAGGCTGTTAATGTGTTATTATTGTAACGGAAATATGTCACTATAGCTACATATTGATGGTAACTATTTTAACTTATAATAAGGGATCGATAGGATCGGTAGCATAAAAAAATCATCATCATCATCATTATCACCAGCCGGAAGACGTCCACTGCTGAACATAGGCCTCCCCCTTCGAACGCCACAATGACCGACAATTGGCTATTTGCATCCACCGGTTACCTGCGACGCGCACAATGTCGTCTGTCCACCTAGTGGGAGGCCTGCCTACGCTGCGTCTTCCGGTTCGTGGTCGCCATTCGAGGACGAGAGTCCAAGAGCTTGAAAACGTCCTCCAATGCGTTTGTGAACAGTTTCGGAGAAATAACGTCTCCCTGTCCCACACCGCGCTTTAATGGGATTGGTTTCGTGCTCTCGTCCTGTAGTCGGATTGACATGGTGGCGTTGCTGTACAAACACTTCAACACTTCGATGTACCTATAGTCAATGTGGCACCACTGGAGAGACTGCAATACTGCCCAGGTCTCGATTGAATCAAAGGCTTTCTCGTAGTCCACAAACGCTGGACATAATGGCCGATTATACTCCTCGGTCTTCTGTATAATCTGGCGGAGCGTATGTATGTGGTCTACGGTGCTAAAGCTTTTTCGGTACCCGGCTTGTTCGGGAGGCTGGAAGTCATCAAACCTGCGTTCGAGACGGTTCGTAATGACTCTCGAAAACAGCTTGTATACATGGCTCAGGAGTGAGATAGGTAAAATGAGTGAGATAGGAATAAAGTATTATCACCTTTTTTGAAGAAAAGAACCACCACACTCCTGTGCTATGCTTCTGGCGTTGTACCCTTGAGTAAGACGGAATTAAATAACTTCTGGAGGACTAAAAGTACCGGTTTTCCACCCGCTCTCAGAAGTTCTGATGTGATTCCGTCTTCACCCCGCGCCTTGTTATTCTTGAGCTGTTTGAGAGCCATTCTAATCTCGTACAGGCTGATGTCTGGGATGTCCTCAGTGTAGTGTCGGGTTAGTTTGGCTCTGGTGTCCTGAGCTGTTCTAGCAACTGGCTCCTGTGTTGAGGTGTATAACTGTCCGTAAAATCTCTCGAGCTCTCTCAATATCTCCGGTTTCGATGAGATGACACTGCCGTCATCGATCTTCAGCTTTGTCATATGGCTACGCCCAATAGACGAATTCTTTGCGAACACTTCAGAGCCTTGGTGCCGCTCAATTGCGTCCTTAATACATGCTGTATTATAGGAACGCAAGTCGTGTCGCATGGATTTCGAGATTCGTCTATTGAGTTCAGCATATTCCGACATATCAGCTGAAGATTGCAGTCTCATCTCAGTCCGGTTTTCCATTAGCTTAATGGTTGTATTGGAGAGCTATTGAGGATTTTTACGGCGTGGGGTCTTATAGAACTTGGACCCCACTGCGTGGACAGTTTGCACCAACCCATTGTTTTCACCCTGATCTAATTTTTGGTTGAACCATCGGGGCTTATCCAACATATAAAAACAACACATAAAAAAATAACTTATTGAAACCCTATTGTTTTTTTTTACAAATCATCAGCAGCCAAAGGTCGTCCAATGCTGAACAAATGCCTCTCCCTTAAAAGGGAGGGGTTGGCATAATTCCCACGCTTGGCAGGCGTTTTGGGGGTCGCAGTATAGGTGGTAGGTAATCCAATCCCGTTTTCTTATTTTCCCCTAGTCGCCTTTTACGGACACCCAACGGGAAGAGATGGGTGGGTGCTGTTCTTACCCGGATAAGTAGGTACCCCACGGGGAAAACAAAAAAATGACAGGAAAAAACTAATTTAGTTTTGTGTTAAGCTCCATGAGGAAGAGACCATCTTAGTTTATGGTAAATACCATTACCATTGCAGTGGCAGTCTTTCGGAAAGCAGTAATGTTTAAACAATTCTGTTTTTTGTACATTCTATTTATAACAGAAAAATTTAAGAATGTTCAGAATTCTTCATGTTTTTTGTGTCCATGACACTGTCTCTAACGTAAAGTTAACCAACGGGTAATCGATAGGTCGATGTTTCATAACAGATGTATCGTTCATATTATCAAAGATATTAATTATAAATTATTTGTACTTATTGTCAAAGACAGACGAACGTATATTATTTTAATCAATTGAGGGGCCTTTTGTTAACATAATCTGTCGTTGCTAGCGTAGGCTTCGGCAAGTTCGGCAACTGCTTATTAAGCCGAGGCATGCTTGATGGCACTTTGCTAGTCCTATACAAATTAAAACATCACATTAAGGTGCGTCCTCACCAGGGGGGATTAGCCTTCGGCTCCGAGCACGAGCAGTGATTACGTTGAATCGAGAGCTTGAGAAAACTACCTTAAGACCCTGTAATTTGTTATAGACCAGGTTTTGATGTTTGTTGTAGAGCACTATATATCCAATGCATCACTATTTGTTCGGTTTAGAATTTAATCTGCACTTCATTTACGCAATCTTTATCATATAAATTATACTCCTGTGTACCTAAATATATGTTTAAATACGTACTCACACTTATCTGTCCAAATCTGCAAATCGTGCTAAGACTGCAGATTCCTACGTAGTATATTAATATCCTCTTTGCTGCAGATAGAATTGAATTATTTTATTTCACAGATTACACAACTTTAACTATAGTATTAAATGCACGTCGTCTGTGTGAAACAGGGCTCCCACTCAGCTTAATACTGTGTTGTGGAACCAGCCACAACACCGCGTCAGTTTTCAGGGGCAAGCCCTAAATGAACCCACGAACGCAACCCTGAGTTTTGGCAATAACATAAACTAACTTAAGATACTTAAGGTTGTTTTTGTTGTTGTAATGCGGCTTTTTAGTAGCGGATATGTTTTATTCTTAATCAAGTCATGACGACAATTTCCAAGGTAATTCACACGTTCACAATGGCCGCTAACTTGCTATTATTATATGCGAGAATCTATACTTATAATAAAACTGTAACTGGTCCAATTCTGTACATTGAAGATATTTTGAAAATTATATTTGGAGGGCATTCTATAACCGATACTGAGGCCGAAAATGTAAATTTTTTAATTTTTGTCTGTCTGTCTGTCTGTCTGTCTGTCTGTCTGTCTGTCTGTCTGTCTGTCTGTATCACGGCTGAGCATCACGCCGAAACTACTGAATGGATTCAAATGAAACTTGGCATGATTTGAGATCTTACTACGAGGTAGGACATAGGATACTTTTTATCCCGTAATCTAGAACGGTTCATTTGGGAGAGGGGATTAAAATCAAAACGGGTACTTGGTTATACGCTTGGTCCGATTTTATCAATTTTTCTTTATAATATAATAAATATTAGTAAGGGAACACTCATAGAGAGTTGTTATCAAGGTTTTGTAATCGATCTGGTTAAGCAACGTTAGGTAAGGTCATTAAATAGATGGGTGACCGCTTAACGCCATTTGAACTAAACGGGTCCGTGCTTCGGAGAGCAAGTAAAAAGTGGGTCCCAGTTTTTAACCGACTATAAAAAATGAAGTTATGTATTCGATGCGAATGTCTGTTATTCAAAGTTTAGTTAACGTAAAAATAGCGCAGGCGGAGCTGCGCGGGTCAGCTAGTGCTATATAAGTCAATGGCAAATTTGGCCATACGTGTCCTTTTTACCAGGACCTTCCCGGAAAGCAACGGTTATTTCAGTCTGGCGCTAAGTTTCTTGCCGGATCTTCTCAGTAGCGGCTGCGTTTCGATCCGGGGATTCCGGTGGTAGTTTTAAAAAGTTTGTAAGAACCTATTCGTAGTACCTAATAAATATACACACATCAAAAGTGTCTAGGGATCAACATATATTTTTGCAATAACTTTTCTCCTGATTGATATTAATTAAAATTTTCTTTAAGGATTCATCAAATAAAGTGTTTTCGTTTGTCACAGTAACGATAAACCAAGTCACCTTTGCATTAATAAAGAAATTTGCCATTTTCCTAATAAAGGGATTTTTGACATTTGAACCACTAACACAAAAGTTCGAAAAAAAGACTGAAATAACAGTTTTCTTTAAAATTTTATTGGGTAACTTAAACAATTAATAATCCGTGTTTCTACCGCGAACACTAACAACACAAGAACATCGGTTTGGCATACTCAAAATGAGTTCATCCAAATCACGCTGTGGAATGGCCGCCCATGTTCGTTGCAACAACAAAAAAAGGTCTTCTTGCGACTGGATACCCTCCATATTCGGCAGAGCTCTTCTCTGTAGCATATCCCATGCATGCTCAATCGGGTTCAAGTCTGGCGACTGAGCAGGCCAGGGCAGGACATTGATGTTAGCTGCGGCGAGAGTCTGTCTTACAACTCTTGCGGTGTGCGGTCGTGCATTATCATGCATTAACTGAAATAAGGGACCGATTTGCACTTGTAGAGGAACGATGACGTCTGATACAATCGTCTCAGCATAAATTTGAGCGTTGAGGTTGCCTCTGATCCAAATCAACTCAGTTCTTCCGCCGATCCAAATACCCGCCCATACCATGATGGTTCCACCACTATAAGGATGGACTTCCTGGCAGGATTTTAATCGCTGTTGGCGTCCAGGGGTTCTCCAGTGTCGTATACGTCTTGTATCCGGTCTCATACCAAAACGAGACTCATCAGAAAAGCACACGAAACGCCATTGTTCTTCTGCCCATTTTTTTGCCCAAAAATGCTTGATCCCTAGACACTTTTGATGTGTGTATTTTATTTTCTATTTTGGAGAAAATTACAAAAAAATTCCTTCTATTGTACGCTATTAGGGATATTCGGGTCACACCATCTAGTTAAAAAATTGCTTATTCTAAGTGGAACCGTGCTGGTCCTATAATAATCTAAAGGTCCGTGGATAACCACAGTCTGCTATCACAAAAATGATTCTCAACCCACTGGCTTTTTTTTTTTTTAACGTGGGGAAATCCATTACGGATACCCGCACCGCCACGGGGGTAGCAGTGCGGGTTATGTCGGACTACTGACAGCTTGTCAGCTACCGACTAAAACCCCACGGTGTCCTCAACCCGCTGTGTCGACGGGCCCCGGGAACGTACATGGTACTCGTCCGGGTCCCGTCAGCGGCCGCTCGCCTTCCGGCAAGCCCTTCCTCGTCCGCGGGTGTAAAGCCCACGGACCTGTCTGCGGGTGTAAAAGGCCCGCAGACTCACAACCAGGTGGCGTGCCCGGACACACCGGCACGCCATCTTCCGCGAGGGCGATAAATCGCTGTGCGCAGGCAGCAGTTCCCCCGTTTCCGCTGCCCGCACTACCTCGCTACGGGGGCATCAGGTCGGCGTGGGCCCTCCTTCTGCGCCCGGGCCTCCTCCTGCGTCGCGGGTCAGCGAGAGGATCGCTCTCCCTGGCCCGCTCCGCTGCCTCCTTCTGCGACATAACGCACTCGCAGAAGGAGACCACCGCCGACCACGACCTCTCGCTGCTCACCATGGATTGGGCCACGGCGGGCAGCGACAGGTCGGCCCCAACCGCGGCACGCAGCAAGCTGCGCTCCGCCGCCCACGCCGGGCAAGCCTCGAGTGTGTGCTGCGCCGTATCTTCGGTGCAGCCACAGTCGTGGCAGCCCGGGGTCGCCTCAGCAATCTTGTGCAAATACCTGCCGAAGCAACCGTGCCCCGACAGGATTTACACGAGCCGGAAGGAACCCAGTGCCTTAGCCCAACGACTTTAACTAAGTTTGATTTTATTAAAAATGGAAGATCATTTTCAGGTTCAACCAGATTTTTTTACCTTTTTTTACAATATTCCTAATGGAGACCTTTGAACGTGATTTATGCTCTGCTACATTATAAATTTGAACGACTACCTGTTTGGTATAAAAATATGGCATGTATTTATAGGTTTAGACGAAGATCATGTCTAATGTCCATGTTGCACCCGTACCGGTAGTTGTTGGGAACGATACAGTCGAAGTTGTTGACCACTACGTATACCTAGGACAAACTATCCAGTTAGGTCGGTCCAACTTCGACAAAGAGGTCGCCCGAAGAATCCAACTCGGATGGGCAGCGTTCGGGAAACTACGTGACATCTTCTCATCA
Source organism: Furcula furcula (assembly GCA_911728495.1). Lineage (NCBI taxonomy): Eukaryota > Metazoa > Arthropoda > Insecta > Lepidoptera > Notodontidae > Furcula > Furcula furcula. The sequence goes on along the minus strand of OU452254.1, from coordinate 1,656,339 downwards.
GAAATTCCGCAGTGCCTGAAGACAAAGGTTTTTAACCAGTGTGTGTTGTCAGTGATGACATATGGTACTGAGACGTGGTCTTTAACAGCTGGCCTTTTGGAGAAGCTCAGAGTCACACAACGAGCTATGGAGAGAGCTATGCTCGGAGTTTCTTTGCGCGACAGAATCCGGAATGAGGAGATTCGCCGAAGAACCAAGGTCACCGACATAGCTCGTAGAATATGCAAGTTGAAGTGGCAGTGGGCAGGCCACATCGCTCGAAGAACCGATAACCGTTGGGGAAGAACGGTTCTCGAGTGGCGACCACGAACCGGAAGACGCAGCGTAGGCAGGCCTCCCACTAGGTGGACCGACGACATTGTTCGCGTCGCAGGCAACCGGTGGATGCAAATAGCAAATTGTCGTTCATTGTGGCGGTCTAAGGGGGAGGCCTTTGTTCAGCAGTGGACGTCTTCCGGCTGGTGATGATGATGATGATGATGATTTATAGGTTTTAGGCTTAGTGAGCTTCCACTAGAGACTGTATCATGCATATATTTTTTTTATGTATTGGACAGAAACTACGTCTAGCCGAAGGCAGCGCTCTGTGCGAAATGATCCAACATGAAATCCCGGCTGATCACCTCTCCTTCTACTTCTTCAATATCACCAATGCCGCCAGATTCCTATCCGGTGCTGATCGGAAAATGAAACTCGAGGAGATTGGACCGTTTGTGTTCAAGTAAGTAAAACAAATAATACATAAACAGGAAGCGGATTTAATTTGCAGCGATGTTGCTCACATTGACATGTTTAAAAAAGTTTCTGAATTCATAAAAACGCTGTAATCGATTTGGTTTATCCTAAACGACTGCAGGTAAATTGTGCAAAGTGCAATACAATGACCCGCAGTTCGCGTGGCAAGGCCAAGTGCCGAGAGGAAGATAACTCGATCATATAATTGAATAGATACTCGTAGGTCATCGACCAACACCATTTAGGTTTTAAGTTGACTTTGACTTAAAAAATAAATGATATTGTTTTTAAACAGGCAGAAACTGTTTTTTTTTAAGGATTTAGGTAGGGTATCGTACTCTGATTCATACTTTTGAATGCTGCCTAGTGATGTAATCGGCATTTTGTATAATTTGGGAATACATAGAGCAAGGTCTCGATCAGAAAACATGTGAAGTGTGTGGCTGTTTAAGGTTCATAACTGGTTGTAACAATAACTTAAAACTTTTGGAATATATTTATCCGTTTTTGGTGTAACGACAAAAAATAAGCAAATGAATTTATTTAATTTCAGAGAGTACAGAATATACAATAACTTGAGCTTCAGTGCAGATGGGAAGACCATGTCAATGACCCCAAAAATCCGTGTGGAATTCGTCCCAGAGATGTCCATAGCCTATCCCAAGGATGTCAACTTAACTGTGCCAAATCTGCCTATGCTTGTAAGAAAATAATTTCCATAAAACTTTAACACACTTAAGAAGGTTTTGACACACCAACAAAAAAGGCGTGCAAGTATGTTTAGTTGTGTATTGTATGGAGGGCATTTGAAGGGAATTGTAGTTTTCTATGAGCAAACGATACCGCAATCTATCTATACTTATAATAAAACTGTAACAGGTCCAATTCTGTACATTGAAGATATTTTGAAAATTATATTTGGAGGGCATTCTATAACCGATACTGAGGCCGAAAATGTATTTTTTTTTAATTTTTGTCTGTCTGTCTGTCTGTCTGTCTGTCTGTATCACGGCTGAGCATCACGCCGAAACTACTGAATGGATTCAAATGAAACTTGGCATGATTTGAGATCTTACTACGAGGTAGGACATAGGATACGTTTTATCCCGTAATCTAGCACGGTTCTTTTGGGAGAGGGGATTAAAGTCAAAATGGGTACTTGGTTATACGCTTGGTCCGATTTTATCAGTTTTTCTTTATAATATAATAAATATTAGTAAGATAACACTCATAGAGAGTTGTTATCAAGGTTTTGTAATCGATCGGGTTAAGCAACGTTAGGTAAGGTCATTAAATAGATGGGTGACCGTTTAACGGCATTTGAACTAAACGGGTCCGTGCTTCGGAGAGCAAGTAAAAAGTGGGTCCCAGTTTTTAACCGACTATAAAAAAGGAGGTTATGTATTCGATGCGAATGTCTGTTATTAAAAGTTTAGTTAACGTAAAAATAGCGCAGGCGGAGCTGCGTGGGTCAGCTAGTACCTAATATTTGATTAGTCCACATATATCAAATCAATGTATTTATTGCTTTCATGTATACAATAAATATGTTATAAGTTAGTAGTAGTGGAGACATGAAACCCTGATAGGGCACAGCAAATTTATATGTAATTGGGTTTTTTTATATTAATTATCGTACTTTCCTCTTGAACCCCCCATCTGAACCCCCTAGGAGTTCCACGGACACTCGCATATTATTATTTAGAATAACACATGTATCTATACTTATTTGTAATAATATTTAGAATGTTAAATAATTATATTGAATGAAGAAAGTAGGTAATTAACAATAATAGTAAAAGAAGAAAAAAAATATTGAAAAATACAATATTGAAATATATTATAAGAGCACAATCGAAAATATGTTATTTCATTCATTTATTATCGTCAAGATATTTTAGTTTCGTCAAAATTTCGTCAATATTTTTCTTCCAAAAACTCTTTCAGACAAGCATTTCTGTAATAAATATTGATTTAAATTGTTTTTAAATTCTTTGCAATCTTGTATACTTGTTATATTATTAGGTACCTAGTTTGTTATAAGTTTTTATTGCCATGGCATGAGGTCCAGAGTGGACTTGTTTCAAGCTGGAGAATGGTAAAGCTAGTTTTTGCTTATTCCGTAAGTTACGGGGTTAGGTGTAGTGGTCTGAGTTTCTTGGAAATAAAGAAAATTATTTTACACAAAGATACTTGTTTCAAGGATATACATACATGTGAGCGTCGGGATCCCTAGTTTTGTAAAATGTGGTCTACAGCTTTCCGTCACTGGTATGTTAGTTAATATTCACACACATTTTTTTTCGTAATACAAATACTTTTGTTACATTTACGCTATTACCCCATAGTATTAATCCATAACGGAGCCAGGAGTGAGCATAAGCATAGTAGGCAGTAATAGCGGATAAGCCTGTAGATTTCTTTAGTTCCCTCAATGCATTATGTGAACTTTTATAGTTTTCCACTTAAGCTCTGGACATTTCCAGTTGATGTGAGTGTCTAATAATAAGTCCGAATAATTTATATGTATCTACGCATTCTAGTGTATCATTTTCGATTGTAAATTCAATTTTTAGTGGTGTTTTTTTTGGTGAGGACGAAATTGCATTAATTTTGTTTTTTGAAAATTGATTTCAAGATTATGGTAGGTATTTTAGCCAATTTGTTATTGTTGGTATATATTTTTTAAACTAGCTGTACCCGCGGCTTCGCACGCAGCCAGTAGGTAGGTAATTTTGGGGTTATACTCATGAAATCAAACTCGACATAACACGATCCATCTCCATTCAACTTGATCAAATTCAGTCCGATTCGATCCGACCCTTTTATTTTTCGCGGGGAAACCTTCAAAAGGTCCTCGGGACCTGTGGGGGTCAACCAGGGTATGTGGGATTCTTACCCACTAAAGCCCACGCGGCTGTTTCATCGGCACATGAGTGGGGACACCAAAGCTCTCCGGTGGGATCAGCACCACTGGGATCAGTGCCTTGCATTTGAGCGTTGACAGTGTCACGGTGCTCACGTGGATGGGGGTAACAACACCGCTGCCATCCTCCTAGGAGTCGCCACCGTACTGGATGGACACCCTAAGAAAGGGCCACACCCCGAACGTCCAGCGACTCCGAAGGAACTCAATCCGTCTCGATCCAACCACGTCTGACCACCTGATCCGACTCGATCGATTTACACAAATTAAATCAAAATCATCCTATATATTTTGCGCGGTACCCTTATAATTTGATGCCCCGTCCTGCGGGAACCCTTCAATTTTTATGGATAAAGCTACCTACTAATACTGACACCAGGTATTTGATTTATCCGTAAATCTATTGTTCAAGTAACCCTGACCTTGTTTGTAAGTTGTCTATACGATAAGTGTCAAGCTATACATATCGTGTGTGCATATTATCGTGATCAACTTGCTTTTTGTTCTCGCGGGGGACACCTTCAATAGGTCCCGGGACCTATGTGGTCAACCGGGGTATGTGGGATTCTTACCCACGCCTGTCGCATCGGCACATGAGACGGGAGGCGTGGACGCTCCGGTCGGTTCTGCCTTCCGCGCCGGAGACACTTTAGGGCCTCCGCCGACACGATACTTTTTGCATCCGCGTTCGGCAACTCAGTTGCTTTTCGGAAGCTTGATACCGCAGCCGATCGCGAACCCCCGCACACTACTAGCAGATAGCGACTAGCGATTTCGACGCTTTCCGGTCGCTGAATGCAGCAACCGCGCGCTACACCACGCACACTACAGATGCCAGTCGCCGCGACTTTGGTAGTTCCGGGGTTCCCAACTTTAAGGATTTCTCCCTAAATAAATGGAGCATAATACATTGAACTATTTGTATTCTGATTACGTAACATTTATTAATGGGCAATATTATTAATCTTAAAACCGACTTGTAGTTAAAATCTTAGTGTATAAAACTTGCTTCGAGGAAAATATATTGAGTTTGATTAATTTTGTTAAAATTTTATTCGTTGAAATATTTTTTCGTACCGTGCAAAGCCGCTTGTAGTGTATGAAATTTAAAACAATCTAAATAAATAGGTACCTAGGTACTTATTAGATATAAAATTAGTCACTATCCGTGTTATACGTATAGTCGCTCCTGTTTATTTGTTTCCTTAATCTAAATTAAATTAAACATTGAATTTTGACCCAATTTCTACAATCATTTTGAGGGTTTCGGTACGTTTTAATATTATACGTAGGTATGTATAATTATAAGGTTTAAAACTCCGGCGAGAGAAGCTGATGTCAGTTAATATGTTATGTTAAGCACCGACTTCAATACATCTTCTTTATATAGTACTTTTTACATCATAATAATATCGTTAAAGTCGGATTTTAATATACTAGAAATATTTTATTTAAACTTTTTATTGACTTTATAACTATTATAACGCTCTGAATGCATGAAACTACCACGCAACTAGAACAACTATGCTAGACTTTACTAGGAACAAAACAGTGCATTATATACTAAAGTACCGAACTGATTTCAGTTTTCAAAAAAATTAAGCTAGTGAACCTTATTTTTGGCCCACTGTGCATCGATGACAGCAGTCGCTAAAACGCGGTGCAGCATTGATGCGGTTGCTAAAACGCGCGACTCCGATACAGCGACCGAGCGCAAGGAGTCGCTCAATGTCGCTAATGAGTTGCTAAAACGCGATGCAGTCGCAAAATTGCCAGTCGTTGCAGCTAGAAAACGCTAGTGGGCGGAGGCCCTTATACATCCACCAAGCAAGCTGCCGTACTTAATTGTTGGACATCTAGGGCCACTCACCTCAAACTCTCTGAAGGTGTCTCGGTGTTTAGTCTTATAGATTGAAGAATATTATTTCAAGTGGTCAATAACTTCTTATATTTTTTTATTACTATCTTTTGTATTTCAAGATCAATGATTCAATGATTTCGATATCTATCACATCAACGTATTTTACAGAGGTTTAGTTTGAGATTTCGTGGAACCATTATATTTTTAACACTATGATGCCATCAATAAATTGAAACCACCACCTTGCGTAGAATTGAAAAGTAAAATAAACTATTTAAAAAAAAATAAAAACCGACTTCAAAGTAAATTATCTAAAAAGCATAAAATAACTAAAATATTATTGAAGTTGGTGCAGAATATACACAGCAGGTACGCTAACACCAACTTCAATAATATTTTAGTTATTTTATGCTTTTTAGATAATTTACTTTGAAGTCGGTTTTTATTTTTTTTTAAATAGTTTATTTAACACTTTTTAGTGACTTATTTTACCAAGATAGGTATCAGCACTATCACGCAACTCAAACGTCTACATTACAGTAACTTACTGAAAACATAAAAAGTTTATATCTCTTAAACTACTGGACCGATTTTGATGAAATTTGTACTCTACCCTAAGTTGAAAGATACTATAACTATTGCAAAAAGAATTTTCGAAATCGGACTTGTAGTTTCTGAGAAATCCGTGGACAAACCTACATACATACATACCTACATACATACATACATACATACATACATACATATATACATACATACACTCATAAAATTTGGTAAATTTGTTTAGAAGCCCACATAGACTAACATATATTAATATTACGCATTTTTATTAATATTACATACATACGCGTCGAATACAGAACCTCCTTTTTTGAAGTCGGTTAAAAAACCTAACTAATATCGAAATTATTTAAAAATAACAATTTAAAAAACTATTTAAAAAAAAATAAAAACCGACTTCAAAGTAAATTATCTAAAAAGCATAAAATAACGAAAATATATTGAAGTCGGTGCTAGCACATCGTGTTAACTAACACTAGCACCAGCTGACACCGACTTCAATATATTTTCGTTATTTTATGCTTTTTAGATAATTTACTTTGAAGTCGGTTTTTATTTTTTTTTAAATAGTTTATTTAACACTTTTTAGTGACTTATTTTACCAAGATAGGTATCAGCACTATCACGCAACTCGAACGTCTACGTTACAATAACTTACTGAAAACATAAAAAGTTTATATCTCTTAAACTACTTGACCGATTTTGATGAAACTTGTACTCTACCCTAAGTTGAAAAATACTCTAACTATTGCAAAAAGAATTTTCAAAATCGGACTTGTAGTTTCTGAGAAATCCGTGGACAAACCTACATACATACATACATACATACCTACATACATACATACTATAAGACAGAAATAAGAGAAACACTGAATTTATCACTATAATTATTTATTAGCACAATACATACACATGGCGCGAAAAACGAGAAGTGTGTCACTCGAGCGTCTAGTGCGGGGACACGTCAATCCGTATTAGTATTAGTGAGGTGCCCCGACAGTATAGATATTGTCGATTTCAATTTTCTTGTCTAACAGTTCGGCCATCCTGCATTCCTTCGGTCCCCGAAGGAAATATTTCTAGCCATCCAGTCGTCAGTCACCACCGCGATGGAAATCACCGTCCACGAAGGTGATGATTCTTCTTGGTTCCTCCAGACAGGAATTGTAATACGGTGCTATGAGGCCCCAAAGGCAAGCACCCTTACACGCTGTTAGGCCCCGAAGGCAAGCGTTCTAAGTGAGATGACTTAAGTGCTGTAGGGCTCCGAAAGCAAGCACTCTTGCACGCTGTTAGGCCCCGAAGGCAAGCGTTCTTAGTGATATGACTGAAGTGCTGTAAGGCCCCGAAGGCAAGCACTCTTGTACGCTGTTAGGCCCCGAAGGCAAGCGTTCTTAGTGATATGATTTAAGTGCTGTAAGGCTCCGAAAGCAAGCACTCCTGCACGCTGTTAGGCCCCGAAGGCAAGCGTTCTAAGTGATATGACTGAAGTGCTGTAAGGCCCCGAAGGCAAGCACTCTTGTACGCTGTTAGGCCCCGAAGGCAAGCGTTCTAAGTGAGATGACTTAAGTGCTGTAAGGCCCCGAAGGCAAGCACTCTTGCACGCTGTTAGGCCCCGAAGGCAAGCGTTCTTAGTGATATGACTGAAGTGCTGTAAGGCCCCGAAGGCAAGCACTCTTGTACGCTGTTAGGCCCCGAAGGCAAGCGTTCTAAGTGAGATGACTTAAGTGCTGTAAGGCCCCGAAGGCAAGCACTCTTGCACGCTGTTAGGCCCCGAAGGCAAGCGTTCTTAGTGATATGACTGAAGTGCTGTAAGGCCCCGAAGGCAAGCACTCTTGTACGCTGTTAGGCCCCGAAGGCAAGCGTTCTAAGTGAGATGACTTAAGTGCTGTAAGGCCCCGAAGGCAAGCACATTTGGACGCTGTTAGGCCCCGAAGGCAAGCGTTGTAAAATATGTGACGTAAGTGCTATAAGGCTCCGAAAGCAAGCACACTTGGACGCTGTTAGGCCCCGAAGGCAAGCGTTGTAAAATATGTGACGTAAGTGCTATAAGGCTCCGAAAGCAAGCACACTTGGACGCTGTTAGGCCCCGAAGGCAAGCGTTGTAAAATATGTGACATAAGTGCTATAAGGCTCCGAAAGCAAGCACACTTGGACGCTGTTAGGCCCCGAAGGCAAGCGTTGTAAAATATGTGACGTAAGTGCTATAAGGCTCCGAAAGCAAGCACACTTGGACGCTGTTAGGCCCCGAAGGCAAGCGTTGTAAAATATGTGACGTAAGTGCTATAAGGCTCCGAAAGCAAGCACACTTGGACGCTGTTAGGCCCCGAAGGCAAGCGTTGTAAAATATGTGACATAAGTGCTATAAGGCTCCGAAAGCAAGCACACTTGGACGCTGTTAGGCCCCGAAGGCAAGCGTTGTAAAATATGTGACGTAAGTGCTATAAGGCTCCGAAAGCAAGCACACTTGGACGCTATTAGGCCCCGAAGGCAAGCGTTGTAAAATATGTGACGTAAGTGCTATAAGGCTCCGAAAGCAAGCACACTTGGACGCTGTTAGGCCCCGAAGGCAAGCGTTGTAAAATATGTGACATAAGTGCTATAAGGCTCCGAAAGCAAGCACACTTGGACGCTGTTAGGCCCCGAAGGCAAGCGTTGTAAAATATGTGACGTAAGTGCTATAAGGCTCCGAAAGCAAGCACACTTGGACGCTGTTACCTTGTAAGGCCCTGTGTATTTCGGTACGAGTTTACCGCTAGTCAGACCAGGTCGTAATATCTTACGCTCGACCATTACTAACTTCCCAACCGGAATTGGCGTTACTTGTCGACGACCTTTGTCGAAACGCAATTTCATTTTTAATGTATTACTTTCAACAGTCTTAGCTGCATCTGCTCTCAACTTAAGCAGATCTGTATTATAGACTGCCCCTTGTAAATCACCAGCTAATCTTGGCCTCAGTCCACACAACAATTCTAAAGGAGACTTTCCCGTCCCTTGACTTACGGTAGAATTAATACCTAAAGCGAATTTTTGGAAGATCCGTAAGACAACTTAAAATCGTGCGATTTAAACGCTTTACTTGCCCGTTTGCACGAGGTGAGGCGACAGCATTAAGTATGTGCGTAATTCCAAGTTTTGCACAAAATTCCTTAAATTCCCGACTGGTGAAGGCAGTACCGCGGTCGCTAACAAGTCTCATAGGAAAAACAAACACTTGACCTAACTTGTTCAACGCCGTGATAGCTCCCCTGGCATTAGCACTTACAACAGCTTCCAACCATACAAATTTAGTGTACCCATCAATTATTGCAAACATATAGGTTTTACTATTACTCTTGCAAAATGGACCTAAATGATCCACATGCAAAGTATCAAAAGGTGTAGAAACTCGTGGAATGGGGTGCAACATCCCAGGTTGCTTGCCAGTAGACTTTTTGGTGAACTGGCAACCAATACTATACAGACCATAAATATATTTTAAACACGTCATCTCAATCTCGGATACCAGTATTCGGTCTGAATAGCTTCTATACACAAATATTTATTTATATCATGGTAGTTCTATTTTATTAATAATAATATGCCATGGTGCACCATTTTTCTTAATAAATGCCAACTCACAATTTATCATAAGGAATAGGACTTATTATCACTATCTTACTAAAATTTGATTCTGACTAAGCATGTCAATGTGTGGCATTAAAGACCCCTGTCTGTGTTCTACATGAGTCATATTCTTGTAAATCAATCCACCATCACTGTAATCAAGGTATTAAGTCTCGTTTAGACTGCAACGACTGTAACGCAGAGCAATTTGTTACTACTTGGAATTTGAAGCAGGTGTAAACTTTAGAAAGCTGAACTCACATCAACCAACGCATCCAATTCAAAACTATGATACTTAATTTTAGTTAAATACTTTTGTATGCTTGCATAAGCAACAAACAGCCTTTCATTAATATCTGTCTCGTCGTTGGAGTAATACTACACTCAGTCCAAGCTTGGATGCATTAGTATCTCACAACATTGACTATAAATATGAACAGTTTAAGTGGTAAGCATACCAGAAAAGCAACTATCATCTCCCTCAAGAAGGATTTCCTCTGAGCAAGTTGAGATCTCCCATTTTAGGAAATTAATATAGCAGAAAATATTTAATAATTCAGCTTAAGCATTACAGTGTTCACTTCCAATTTTAAGTAATATTCCCATCAGTTTAATTTTAAGTAATAGTCTCATTAGTTCTATTTATAATTTTGATGATAGCAGTTAATAATAATTTTCTAGGACAACCCACACAGGGGCACCCAATCCCAAACGAGGCAAAGCCACCATGACAGCTAATACCAATACTTATTTCTTCCTTTCATTACAACTACACACTTAGATACACCCAGACACCTGTTGGGAACCACACCCACTACCCATTGGGCTTAGGTCTTGACCTTCAAAACATCAAAATATTACACCTCATCAGAAACAACATAAAACTGTACCTCTTTTTAATACCATCAACACTTAAATATAATAATAGCATAGAGTTAAAGCATGCCCCATCCTTTGATAACAACTGTGCCATTAACAGTATATTTCAGATACAATTTATTACAAGAGTCAATAAAACGATTGACACTAATGACATGTATTAGTATGGTCAAGTACTTTTCATCAGACTAAACAGAGCTAACTGTATGAACATTTCTCACAACTCTGTTTTGAGAGTCAGTTCTGGATTGCTTGTGACATTCATCCACTGTATGGCGTTTAAAGTTACAAAATGTACAATGTACATAAGACAAGCAACTCCTGTCATTTCCTTCAAATCTCTTTTAAAGGAACACTATCTGTCCCTTTCATTCTAATTGTATTCTTAATTCTAATTTAATTCTGTCAGTATCTGTTTCTAATTTGTATTTATATATAATATGTTATGCATTAGTATATCCTAGAAATTATTTAAGTATTAGTATGTAAATTATATTCTTATTTAAGAAGGTAGTTTAGTTTAGTTATCATGTGATAAGAAATCAGGTTGAATTTGTCCTCAGTCCACGCCTGAAGAATTGATACTAGCCAAGTATCTTAGCAGTAAACTAGTATCAAGACAAAGTCAAAATTATTTATTTCAACCAGGCCCAACGCCAGCACCCCTGAACGGTCAATTATTTAAAAGCCACCACCAGACCACAACACGGCCCCAACCGAGAACATCCAGCAGGGGCTTGTCACTTTTTTTTCACTTCTTTCAAACACTGTTTGTCCTGTCACAACCGGATCAACAACAGGGACAGTGTGTCCTGCGTTAACTGCTGTAAACATAAAACAAGGGAGAAAAGAAGGAAACAATAAATTACGACAAAATCACAACAAAGCCCAAAGGGGCAGCAGTCGGACCAGACCCCCTGAGCAACATCCAACACTCCCCTCAACCATATCAGAGGGAAGGGGGGTGACTCGCCACAAGCACAGACCACTCGATGGTGAGCATGACCGATACAAAATCACAGTGGCTTCTTGCGCTGACGGCATGCTGACCTAGCTCGCACCGTCAGCAAGTCTGTCTCCAAGAGTACCGATAACCGCTTCAGTGATGACTTCATCACTCAGGTGGCATGACATACCAGCCCTGAGCATAGCCACTTAATTTAGATGTCCAATTGCATATTAAGGTGCATTCATCACAGCCATGCATGTTTGCAGTGCTTTCTAGATTCCGAATCCAGTGCTCAATGGGCACTGAAGTAGTTTGGAATAAAATCCCTACGTCCAACGTAACAGACAGCTGGTTCTATGTGGGTGCTTCTAGAAGTGGTAGCTGGTGTTACTGATACCATTGATGATCCAGATGTATTTTCACTGACAACAAACTCGCTGCTCTCTGCGGTAACTATGTGACTGTCGCAACTCTCTAATTAAGCTCTCTAATGCCTCTATATGTTCCTCTTTTTGTGCTTATTCTCTCTTGTACTTTTTGTATTCCTTTCTAGAATAGGAAGGTGAAACACTCCTATCCCTTTTCTTTTAATCCTTATTCTGTCCCATTTTAAACTTATTTATAATACTTTAATTTAAAATGTTCCCAAGAAAATGCAATAAAGAAATGATAAAATGCATACACAAAACAAAGAGTTAGTCCACACTATTTAGTAGCATACACATAAAACGTTAATAAATTAAAAGTCATTAAATTGTAATGAAAAGTTAGTATAAGGAACGAGCTCACCAAGTAACCGCAAGCACCTGGGTATGGCAAATCATGCAAATGCATGCAGAACTGCTTCAGCACAGGGCAGGATAATTAACTTAACGTAGCTGATCACACCAAGTTCCCTCAAGCCCACTTTTTTTTTTTTAAAGCTTCCCAACAAAACTTTGTCAAAACTTTTCCAACAAAAGTTCACAATACAAAAATATTTGCCAATATTGCACAAAATTGTTAATAAATCGTGTGTTAGTGGTTAGTTAAGCATTATTTACACATAATAAGCATCCACAATATCACTTAAACACATTTTTTATGAAAATAAGTATCGAAAGTTTGTTTATCACTTTGCACTGACCAAATTACAAATTAATTATCGTATAATTGTATGTGGAACGTGAAATTGTCCCGCTTCTAGAGCTGTAGCAAACCGTATGTATTCGTTACTAAGTAACGGGTACGCCATCTAGTACCGAGTAACGAAACGTTACTCACGAATACTTTTCGTTACTCGCATGTTTCGTATCATGGTTACATACGCTTTTGCATACGCTGTTTCAATGACCGATGTGCGCGCATTATGGTGTCAAAATTTCAAATATTCAAAACAAAGTTTTCTTTAACAGAGTATGCAGTAAAAAAAAAAAAATTATACTTGTGAAAAAGTGTTTTCATAAAATTTTGCCACTATAATTTCATAAATTTTATGTAATAGTATGAAATAAACGAAAGTAACGAGTAACGATACGATAGTAACGAGTACTGAATGTATAGTAACGAATACATACGGGTACGTGATTTTTTCGTTACTTTTACACCTCTACCCGCTTCTGACTTCTATAAGACAGAAATAAGAGAAACACTGAATTTATCACTGTAATTATTTATTAGCACAATACATACACATGGCGCGAAAAACGAGAAGTGTGTCACTCGAGCGTCTAGTGCGGGGACACGTCAATCCGTATTAGTATTAGTGAGGTGCCCCGACAGTATAGATATTGTCGATTTCAATTTTCTTGTCTAACAATACATACATACATATATACATACATACACTCATAAAATTTGGTAAATTTGTTTAGAAGCCCACATAGACTAACATATATTAATATTACGCATTTTTATCAATATTACATACATACGCGTCGAATAGAGAACCTTCTTTTTGAAGCCGGTTAATGAAGCCGGTTAAAAATATAATTTAATAAAAAAGATATGTTAAATGGTTCGCTTTCGGCCGCCATCGCAACTGAGTTTCGCAATTAGTTGCGATGGAAGAATTTTTCTCCTTTGTTAGCAACTAGTTGTGAAAGAAGATTATTTTACATTAATACGCAACCAGTTGCCAACGAAGATTTTTTTATTGTATAGTTGCGACAAAATACAGTTTATTCGTAATACGCAACCAAACTGAAAGATTCATTAAACATATGAATAGGGAGGAAACAATGCTATGAACATTTCTTTCACACATTAATTAATTGTCAGAAACTTAACCTTTTAGATGGTTTGTAAGGTTTGTATAATAAAAGAGGTGACCAAATATGAAAAAATGTAATTATAGAAATACTTATATAATTTATTGAATTTGCCTGAAATACATAATATTTTTTACTTATAATTATTAAGTAGGTAATATATGTTTGGCTTTTTAAATCTTTATTGAAAATGGGCTAATTATCTCAAAACAATGACCGACTGGAATTTTATTTTCTTTTAATTCTTTTACGGCTAAATTGATTTCATGGTAGATAAATTCATATTTTATGTTCTTCTTACTTGTATTGTTCAAGATACAATCTCAAGATACTTGTATTACATCACTTCTAGGGTTTTTATTCATGACGTATCTATATCCGTTCTCGGTTAAAACGATCCGATCCAATAACAGTTAAAATGAAAGAAAAAACAACCTTTAAAGATGATTTCCGGAAATACACTTTGAAAGGCAATTTAAGATGTTAACGGCTGTACCGATAGGCACAAATTTAAAAAAGTTCGTATACATTATCTTTCAATTGACTGATTACTAGCGTTGCGTATTAAGAAAATAAACAAAATCTTTGCAACTGGTTGCGAAATATAGTTGCTATAGTGGAAAATAGTTTACTTCATGGCAACTGGTTGCGTATTAATGTAAAATAATCTTCTTTCACAACTAGTTGCTAACAAAGGAGAAAAATTCTTCCATCGCAACTAGTTGCGAAACTCAGTTGCGATGGCGGCCGAAAGCAATGGTTCATGGTTCTGGGAACAAAGAAACAGGTTGAGAAAATTCTAGAAAATAACCCTGTTGTTAAAATTCTGGGTACAAACATCGAACTGGTCACGCAAGCTAAAAACTTAGGTATTACTTTTGATAATCTGCTACGCTTCGAAAACCATGTCTTAGGTCTTGTTAGAAATTGTTTTTACAGGCTAAAAATTCTTTATAAGATTCGCCATTTTTTAACAGAAAAAGCCCGAATCAACCTGTGCGAGTCCCTAATTTTATCAAGGCTCAATTATGGTGATCTTGTATATGGTCCTCGGTTATTGTCTCAAACCCAGCGGTTAATACAGCGAGTGCAAAATGCCTGCTGTCGCTTTTGTTTTAATATTCCTCCGCGTACCCATATTTCCCCGTTTATTAATAATGCATCTATGCTAAATATGGAATCTCGAAGGCGACTACATCTTGCATCTCTAATGTTTGACCTAATAAAATATAAAAACCCGGAATATCTATATAGTAAACTGAAATTCTCTTCTTTTCACCATCAATACGGTGCAGGTGTAGCTCGGTCAACGCGGGCTCCGTTAGCGGCCCATATACACAAGACGGTGGCGTTCAATGGCAGTTTTCGCTACCAGGCGACCAAGTGTTGGAATAACTTGCCGCCTCCTATAAGAAATGCTAGTTCAAAGTTTACCTTTAAAAAGCAATTAAAATTAGCACTATTGGAACATCAAAAACTATACACAAGGTTTGGTCGTCTTGGTAGTGGTTTCCCATTAATGAGCCAAATACTTTAATATTAATTATCTTTTCTAATTCTGCTTCTGGACATTATTAATAATATTACCTTAAATTATTTATTCTATTTTATTTTTATTACATACTTACATATTACATACTTCTCCAAACGATAAACATGGTATTACATTAGACATCTGTTCGACTCACGTCTGTATCGCTGAGCGCGATCCCGACTATCCTCTGGGCTGTGGCTGAAAATCAGCGCTTTGCTCTTTGAGCAAATACATCGTTGAGCTACTGCCCGTTTGCATCACTGTGACACACACCTTGTCGAAAGTATGACAACTCAAGTTATTGTTTGCTTATTGTATGTATGTTTTTTTTTCACAGTATTTTGTTCTTTTTTTATTATCATGTATGTTTGTGTGTCTTCTGATGCAAATAAAAACCTTATCTATCTATCTATCTATCAAAAAATTAAAATATAACCCCGAGTGGGATGCGAACCCGAGAACTACGACGTTTTCTAGAAGAATCCATAACCACTCGACCACGGAACCTAAGTAGTTCCTGAAAAAACAAGAACGATGACGGCGCAGGACACCTGCAAGAATGCCTATTTAGATGACGCTTTTTACGTACAAAAATGGCCATAACTCTGGTAAATATTTACCAATTTCAATTATTCTTTTTTTGTTCGAAAGAAGAAACCACTGTAATGAATCTGTATGAATGTTATCACAACCGGATAAGAACTTCCTGGAGGACCATGAACGATGTGGAGGAATTTATCTGGTTAAAACCATAAAACTGATGTTCTCCATTACATTACTGTGACAAATATGAACCGATTTCGATGATTCTTTTTTTATTCGAGAGAGTAAACTAATATCATGATTCCGTGCAAATTTTATTACGACCGAATATTTTTTTTTGAAGGAACATGAATTATGTAAAACTATGTCGACGATAATATGAGCTAACCTACCTAGATCATTTTACCGTCTTCGATGGGTCAATCTTTATGTATGAAAATATCACTAAAAAGTTTAAAATAAAATCTTTTTAAAAAATAATTTAAATATTATTGAAGTTGGTGCCAAATATACACAGCCGGTAAGCTAACACCAACTTCTATAATATTTAAATTATTTTATACTTTTCAGTGATATTGAAGTCAGTTCAATTTTTTTTTAAAGATTTTATTATTATTTATTTCAAATAGGCTTAACACTTTTGAAAAGTCATGTTTTAAAAAAAAAAAAAAAACTACCACCGGATCACAACGCGGCCTCAACTGAGAAGATCCAGCAAGAAACTCAGCGGGCTTGTCAGTTTTTCACTTTTTTTAAACAGTGGTCATGTTACAATTACATCAGAGCGACAGTGTGTCTTGCCGTTCAAAAGATCAAATAAGACAGAAAAAAATAATAAAATACTTTCGACGAAAGTACAACAAACTAAAAAGCCAAAGGTATAGGTAGTAGTCGGACCAGTCCCCCAAGCAGCACCCGCGCACGAGTTGACTTGAGCAGCAGCCATCACTCCTCTCAACCATATTTGACTGGAGGGGGTGACCCCACTGGTTCCACTGCTTAGCCCCTATGAAACATAGCGTGATGTTATATATGCCCGGACTTCTACACAACACATCAGTGAAAGTCCTATTAAATTCCATCCACGGGTTTTCAAATGATACCTGAACCCACAGACAGACAGACAGACAGGTAGACAAACAGACAATAACTCCAAAAAAAATTGTTTTGGTTTCTATGTAGATAGTATAGTATCTCCACATAGAAATTTTGGAAAAATCAATGTACAGACAAAGTGCTCTTTGAGTTTTAATAGAAGAAGATTGAATATTAAGATTAGAAGTTTTGTCGTTTAACCTTTCCAAGGTTATAGAAATATCGTCGGGGAATAAAACGCTCACGGCGTCTATGTTTTTGGGTAAATCGTTAATGTAGATCAGAAATAATATGCATTCAAGTGCACTCCCCTGAGGGATGGATTTTTGTACGTCGGCCTTTCGTGATCTGATATTGGCAATTTTTCCTGTTTGATGATTATGATATTCTATTTCTACATACTGCACACGGTTTTGTAAATACGAGTTAAATCATTTATGTGCAATACTGCGCACTCCGATCCCATATAATTTGGTTAATAGAATTTTATAGGAAACTCTGTCGTTGGCTTTGCTCATATCGAGAAGAAGTCATTAATCTGTTGTAATACCTGATGTATATATCCATAGACTGCTAGAGCCGTCGATTTATTCTTGCGGAATCCGTTAAAGATATTAATAAGTATTTTTTTCAGAAAGAGTAAAGGCGTTTAGACATTGCGGTTTCTAATATCTTTGAGAATGTCGGTAATAGTGCTATTGGACGATAGTTACTAGGACAGGTTTGCTCATCTTTCTTAAATATTGGTTTAATTATAGATATTTTAAGTAGATTAGGGACAGATCCTTCCAAGAATAATGAGATATGTATTAATAATTCGTCTGTGCGCTTTTTAATGAGTAATTGGTGGCAATTAATCTATTCCAGCGCTTCGCTTATTTTTAAGGCTGCTTATTATTTTACGGGTCTCTTGGATGGTGACGGGCCGGATGTATATTGAGTTTTCGGTGGGTGTAATAACCGGTCGACCGTGATTTGAGGATGCCAGATCGCCCCACTTCGGGAATTTCGGTGATCGTGTTTTGTATGTTCAATTGTAAACTTTTCCTTGTTTTTACTGTTGTCTTATTGGGCGTTATTTTATTATCTGCCACATAGTTTTTAATATATTATCACTAGCTTTTATTTATTGGATGTAACTTTGTTTTTTTTTTAGATTTTTACTGTATTTTTTAATACTTTTTCGTATTTTTTATAATATTTTGTCAAAATAGTATTTTTGTTATATAGTAGAAATGTTTTTAGGCTTCGTTTATGTTTACAAGAAATTTTTAATCCTTTAGTCAGCCAGGTTGTTTATTTTTATGGTTTAATTTTATAACTTTCTTTGGTATGTGTTTGTTTAGTATATTTTATATTTTGTTATAGAATTGTTCATAGTTTTCATTTATACTTTTAGCGTCACTAAATATATTTTCCCATTTTATTTTCGATGCCTAACTCTTCCCTAAAAGATGTCATATTTTTATCATTAAACAATCTCTTTTCTGTGTGTGCCATACTGTCCAAATATTTGTAACCGTTGTATTTGGATATGTAACTAAAATTCCTTTGTGGTCAGAAATACCATAGTCATGAACTTGAACAGCAAAGTCACTGGTTTTAAATTAGTGAATATTAAATCTATGCAAGTGGCACTAGTACTTGTAATTCTTGTGGGTTCTTTTATTAATTGGTTAAAGTTATAACTTATCATTAGGTTTAGTAAAGTACAGTTAGATGTTGTATTTTCTAGTATATTAACATTAAAATCTCCACCAATAATAATATTTTCATTAACTGTCTTTTAATGCTAGAGTCTGTAAGAGTTTTTCAAGTGAATTATAAAAAAAATGTCTTGTTTTTGCGGCCAATATAATATAACTATAATGACTAGATTTAAGCTTAAGATTTCTATGGCACATGTTTCAAAAACATATTCAACTGATCTCTTAGCAACTTCTTTTCGCTCAATTCATTCCAAGTTTTCCTTTACAAGTATACATACTCCACCACCTATACATATGACATAGAGCTGTAGGGTACCCGGTAAGAATAGGAACCGTTCCCATTTCTCCTCCCGTTGAGTGTCTGTAAAATGGGACTCAGAGAAAAAACGGACGGACAGGAGCGACTTTTTATTGGATTACCTACCATCTATTCTGCGATCACCAAGGCACCCGCCAAGCGTGGGGATTAAGGCAACCTTCTAAGGAAAGCCGTTGTTCAGCAGTAGTCGTATATTGGCTGCTGCTGCTGACACACATAGACTTCAAATACTCATTATTTTCAGCCTAGGCTTGGGGCTTGAAAATCATGCTTGCAAAGCAAACGTTTAAAAGTGCACCTAAACAAAACAAGTATTGAGTACCATTTCCTGGTAACTTGTTCTGCTTCCACTGTCTATCACCCTAGGTCTAACGTTTATTTATGAGTTCTTGATCTTCAGTGGTGTCTCTAGCTGATCATATTACGTCACATAATATTATAAAGAATTTGGGCAGAGCGAAAACGCTTGCCCAAAATTGGAAAGGCCTAGTACATCTTCGCTGCCAATAACGCCCATTTCGACTGTCGTTGCATCCCAGCGGTGAGTGATGTTATCAGGGTTCCATGTGCGATTGTGCGGTCGTTGCGCCGCCAGTGGCTGAGGGTTGTCGTTTTTATCTCTTGCTTTCAACGAAACTTAGAATCTGCAACTTAAAGTGGCAATGGGCAGGTCACATCGCTCGATGAACCGATAATAAATGGTGAAGAAAGGTTCCCGAGTGGCGACCACGAACCAGGAGACGTAGCGTAGGCAGGCCTTCCACAGATAGACTGTCGACACTGTGCGTGTCGCAGGCAACCAGTCGATTATGACGTTTCAAGGGGAAGGCCTATGTTCAGCAGTGGATGGGTTCCAGCTGGTGATGATGATGATATATTTTCATTTGCAGAGTTCTACGCATCTTTTATCCGAATACCCAGGATTAATCCATTTCGCTTTCAACGTGATGATCAATACGCATAACTCCAAGGCAATAATAAATCTCAACTTAGAGAAGTATCTATGGGGTTATGATGATCCTATTATGACATTAGCCCATCAAATCGCACCTGGATTGGCATATTTCAAAACCATGGGACTTTTAGACCGAGTAAGTATTAATAATTGTATTATGGTATCATCATTAGCTTCAGAATAGCTTTAGGTACACCTGTGCTTATGCCTTAAGTTTACAACCGTAAAGATAGCAGCTAGCATTTAATTGTGAACGTCCTTGTAATGAATGAGGTTCAAGTAACGATGTTTTTTCGAAATGAATACACTCTAGGTTTTGTGCGCACTATAAAAAGCTTACGCACTGAAATAGATCACAACCATTTTAACCAAAATAACATCATGTTCGCGTATTGTTTTGGCGTATGGTGGTATAGTTTTCGAATTAATAGGAGAATAGGTACTGAATATGCAATATGCGAGAATATCTTCTATTAAAAGCTATGCTATTTATAGTCTTCATACGTTAGAAGGTGATTGTGAATATGAGTTCTATGTTTCAGTTTTATGATTATGACTCTGAATATAGGATGGAAGTAGGCATCACTAACGAAGATAGATTCAGCATTAAATCTATGAAAAAGTTAACCCATATGAAAATGGGGCATTACGACCATGTAGAAGAAAGGTAAGATACAACAAATATTTGACCCAGAATCAACTGTTGGATACACAATTTAGACTACTGCTAGGGTGAAATGAACTGGTTATATTGTAGTTTTAAGGATATATTTAAAAATTTCCTTAAGATTAAAGATTTATCACGCTCCTGACAGAAAGAAAGAAAAACCATATGTTTGTAACCAAACAATAATTAAAATTACCTATTATAACACCCAACCTGAACATGTCACAACTCAGATGAATAATTTAATGAAATACTATCATTTCATATACACCTTTATCAGCCGAAAAGCATACCTTAACGTATAAGTAAATAATAATACTCAACCTTAACTTTTATGTAATAAAGGATTACAATGTTTTACCTAATGTAGATTTTTTCATACTAGGATTACTCAAATGTTTAGGATATTTCCCAACTTATTATTGAAATCAAAATTTTTCACAACATCTGTAACTATTACACTAACCAAGAAATACGACCCTCTTCCCTCCTCTTTCTCGACACGTAAGCACATACCTATACTATACAGAATGTAAAAAAACATGTGTCCGATCCGTGAGGGTCTTATTCAGTACAATACAAACACATGAATATAACTCATTTGTTAATCTCAATTTATTTTCTAATTTGTAACAGAAATACAAGTTCAGATAAGTACGTTTTTCTGGAACAAAGTATGAAAAAAATGTGGGATATTCAACAAATGAGTTACGTATATGTATTTGTATTCATACACTGAATAATACCCTTACGGATCGGACATGTGTTTTTTTACATTCTGTATAACAAGTCAATGTCATCATCATCATCATCACCAGCCGGAAGACGTCCACTGCTGAACATAGGCCTCCCCCATCGAACGCCACAATGACTGACAATTGGCTATTTGCATCCACGGTTACCTGCGACTCGCAGAATGTCGTCTATCCACCGAGTGGGAGGCCTACCTACGCTGCGTCTTCCGGTTCGTGGTCACCACTCGAGAACCTTTCTTCCCCAGCGGTTATCGGTTCGCCGAGCGATGTGGCCTGCCCATTGCCACTTCAACTTGCAGATTTTAAGAGCTATGTCGGTGACCTTGGTTCTTCGGCGAATCTCCTCATTCCTGATTCTGTCGCGCAAAGAAACTCCGAGCATAGCTCTCTCCATAGCTCGTTGTGTGACTCTGAGCTTATCCAGAAGGCCAACAGTTAGGGACCACGTCTCAAGTCAATGTACACCTCTGTAATTCAATGATATTTTAGAGTAGAAACATACGAAGACACATACGAAGGTTGCGGATATCCCCCAAACCTGACACCTGAAGTTCCCATCAGCGTCTTACGCTTGGGAATCTGCGAGACCTTCTACTTGGAATTCCTGACCACGAAGACCATGGACTATGGAGGCGAGGCGTTCGTCTACACTTTGGGCAATAAAACATTTTGGAAAAATAAATTTCCGAACTCGAGGAGTATGCCAGATGGGATCCTGGATGTTTCACGTTGCTTCTACAGTAAGTAACAATGACAAAACTATTTTTTTGTAAAATGTTCATTGATCCCCAAGATGTCTGTAAAGCTTTGAGTATACTAACTATAACTACCCCCTTCTGGGGTTTTTATTCAGCTGTTGACGTCTTTTCGCTGCTTATGGTGATGATTCATTGATTGTTTTGTTACGTGTATTATAAAGTAGGTAATTAACTAATTCTGTTAAATTGATGCTTGTAAATATTAAAATCAATCAATCAATCAAATGTTTATTTGCTTACGTATTCTTATTACGACTTGAGAATATGGCTATTTAGTCATAAAAATCCTAATGTTGTCTTTTACTTACGCGAATATTACACATTGAAATTAAACTACTTTTACGGATTTTATCGCGGTTTATTTATTGATTTTACTATCCCGACGTTTCGAATGCTTTGCAGCACCCATGGTCACGGGAGGACTGAGATGTTGAACGTCCTTATGTCACAATTATGACGGTGTACCCTCAGGTCTTCTTAGTTATTATTGTTGGTCCGATCTACTCAGTAAAAGCTTACAGTATCTTGAGGCCGTGCAGTGTTTTGCCTAGGATGATTCGTGAGGCTATTGAAATCAAAAAACATCCTAATTTCAATAGAGAAGATGGTTGGGTGTTACCACCGGCTTGGGATCCTGTGATAAATACAATTAAATCCAATATCAATCAAAACACTGCACGGCCTCAAGATACTGTAAACTCTTACTGCGTAGATCGGACCAACAATAATAACTAAGAAGATCTGAGGGTACACCGGCATAATTGTGACATAAGGACGTTCAACATCTCAGTCCTCCCGTGACCATGGGTGCTGCAAAGCATTCGAAACGTCGGGATAGTAAAATCAATAAATAAACCGCGATAAAATCCGTAAAAGTAGTTTAATTTCAATACATAAAAATCCTATTATGTCTTTTTATACTTGCACAAGTAATACTACGACTAGTGGTCTATAATCGTTGTAGATTTCACTAGAAAGAAGGGTAGTAGTAGTGTAATAAGGTAAGAGTTGTCATCTTACCATTTTAAAAAGACGTTTATTTTCAGATCTCCCATTTGGAGTTTCCATGGCTCATTTTCTAGACTCGAACCCCAAGTTGTCTGAACGTATCGACGGTCTGAAGCCGGACAGAAACGTGCATATCAACAGAGTTACAATAGACAGAGTAAGAACTATTAGCTCTTATGTTTGTTAAACTGATTTTATCATCAGTTGGTAGCCTACGTGAGGCAGCTGGAAACCGCTTGCATTCCAAACAGAAGGTCACAGGTTCAAACTGGCAGGCAAAGGCAGCAACTTTGTGTAGTGGTTTTGTTACTGATTAGGACAATATAGGATGATCCAAGGTGGCAAGCAAGCGTGCGGCCCGCCTGATGGTAAGCAGCCACCGTTACCTATAGACGGTAGCAATACCAGAAAAATCACTATAGGCCGACCGTTTAACTCGCGAATCGCCTGCGCGGTAAGAAGGGAGCGGGGGCGGGTAACGCACACGGAGTCAATAATCCAAAGATTTATCTCGAGATAGACATTGTTGGTAAAGAATAAAATAATAAGTATCTTTTTTTTAAGTTTTACAAATATTTTATAATAGCTTCATAGGTACAAAATCTTGTTTTCTGGCTTTAAAAAGGAATATACATTGTATGCTATTTGTTTAGCTTGCTTGTTAATTTTGTTCGCAAAACTGGAAGAGCGATTCATCTTGAGATTTATCTTGGCAGTCGTATACCTTGTGCGTTTATCTTCAAGCGTCCATAACAAAAACACCAACCGCGCGCTGCGAGCACAGCCAGCGCACTGCCGCATTTGACGTAAGCTCTCTGCTCCGCGCACCCCTTTCACCCATCCGCTAACATCTCCCCTCGCTCCCTTCTACCCCCTCAGGCGATACGCGTATTAAATGGTCGGCCTATAGCGCGTTGCCGACCCTTAAGATATTAGATATTAAGTCTTTGTGTCCGGTAATTTCACTAGCTACAGTGCCCTTCACGTTGGAACACACCTACACACTGCTGCTTGGCGGCAGAATATCTGACACCGCGGTGGAACCTACCTGGACGGTTCCTTGCACAAGAAACCTACCACATAATAACAAACATTAAACACTTCATGTTAAAACATTTTCATGGTTTTGACTTGTATGATGGCCTTTTGTATAAATATGTATATGTGCAACCCTATCTTCGCTTGCACTGAGTACCTCTGATTTGTTTTTATACAGAAAGTAGCCTTTTCCATGAACACGGAGATGTCCCTGCAGCTGAACATGGTGCTCGGGGATATGGAGTTCAATCCTGAAGCGCAGAAGTTCACCAACTCTGTGATACCGATCGCTCATGTCTCAGTTGTAAGTGAATCTATATTTCGGTAATTAGGCAAACAGCTATCATTTTAAAAATTTCCAAATGTCATCGAGAAATAGAAGGGAATAAAATAACATTATCAAATTTTTGCTTTTTGGCATCGATATACATTTTGGTTTGTTAAGATTTAGTTACCAAGACCAATAATTTTCGGGTAGAAAACCAAATGATCCTTTTCCGAAATATAGTTTGTTTTTCTCATTCTAGACGGTTCTGTTTTTCTTTATAAATTTAGTGAAGAGACTAGCAGGATGTTCGCCTGATAAGCAACGTACTTGACCATGGCTACCTATACTGCACTACCGCCCGTCCAGTCTTCTCCCGAGTCATTAGTAATTTCACCCATGATACATTGCTATTTTGCAGCAGATTATGCAACACATGTACGATATCTTGCACAAGGATATCTACTATCACCTAGTAGTAACTGCAGTGAGTCACCTTTAATCCGGCAGAAAACTCAGCGGGCTTGTCATTTTTTTGACTTTTTTATAACAGTTTTTTTCTTGTTACAATTAGATCAGCATCATCAACAGTGTGTCTTGCCGTTCAAAAGATCAAATAAGAGAGAGAAAAAAACATGACTAAAATACAACAAACTAAAAGACCAAAGGGATAGTAGTCGCATCCTGATTTATTGGCCCAAGACGCCGTATGCACATGTATCACATACATAACGCAAAGTATATTACTCTTTTTAATATTATGTAATTTGTTACAGAGACAAGTGAAGTTTGATAGCAGCATAATGAACAAATTTATTCTGGTGTACTCCACTTTACCATTCATCGTGAGCTGCCTCGAAGCTGCGTCATGCCTCATTGGTCTGGCGCTTGTAGCCTACGCAGCAAGGTTATTCTACTTCACCTGGATGACCAGAACTAAGTCCATAATCTTTGATACTGCTGTAAAAAGTGAATCTAAGGAACCAGTAGAGAAACCACTAATGCGTACCGATATTTGTAGATAATAGTTTAGATTTTGTATTTTTTGTTAAACTAGAGTTAAGGATTAGGGATGGCGTTAAGGGATTACTTTAACACGTGTAATAATTGTATGGCCTATGGTTTTACTCGCATCTTATATGTTAAAATTCTTAGCTCTTGTTTTGAACATGTATCTATCTAAACGTGTAAGATGTAAGTAATCATTATAATGATAACATCAGTTTCTAAATTTATAATTGGAAATAGAATAGCCCCGAAAATAACCAAAAAATAAGAACGAAAATAAAAATGAATTTGTATATAATAATGTTGTCATTAATTTACGCGAATACTACACATTGCAATTAATTTACTCTTACCGCGATATATTCTGTAAGAGTAAATTAATTACAATTTGTATAAGTATAATTAATATCATTTGTTTATTTCTCACCACAAAAAAAGACAAAAACACAAAAAAAAGCAACAAAACAAAGGATTCTTTAATGTTAGGTGTGGAACGCTGGTGCCTGTGGCAGGTAAAATATACATACGTCTAGAGTACAGTACCCAGGTCTTCACAACTCAAATGACGTTGAACCAAAGGACACATACAAAAGTGCGTTTTCGAACATTCATCTGCATATTATGTTCAATTTACGACAGCCCGCATAGTACCTATATATGTGTAGCGCCCCTTATATATGTCGTTCCATTACATTTGTTTTATATTCTCTAGCGTTTCGTATTGTAGAATGACAACTTAGCTACAGCTCCAGAGGGCCTAGACAAGTTATCATTCTACAATACGAATATATGGAAATGACATATCTCTTCACGTGTCTCAGCGATGAGATATGCCATTTCCATACATTTATTTTCTATTCTTTTCTATACAAATCCGATCTTATATCGCTGGCACAAATAAGGAATAAAAGAGATATTTAACAATGAGTTACATTACGTAATAAATATATTGATACACCGAATAATAAGTGATGCAACAAAGTTTTTGTTACATCCTGTATATTATACTTTGTATCATTAAGACCATTCATTTTACCCATATTTATGTTCACTGAAGTAAAATAAAATACACAATGGCGGCCATTAACTTTCTTTTTAAAGATCCCACTCCCACAACGAAGACGAATCTAACGATATATTACGTATTATAATAATATATCATAAGTGAAAATCCATCGATTCGATTAGGCTATGCCAAAGAAATAGACATGCGTACCCAAATACTTACATACAATACATGCATGCTCTCGAGAAACATAGCTCTCCCACTGGGTCAGTCGGGCAATAAAACATTAAAGAATTCTAATATTTATCTATTTCAGCGTACAAAATTAAAAAAAGTAATCAAACAATATTACGTCAGGCTTAATGATTAACATGAATAATATCATCATAATAATCCACCGGATTCATCCCCTTACTAAAGTCTCCCTCAGATGAACTAGTATCGCTACTCTCCGAATCAGAACTCAGTGTTTCACTCGAACAACTTTTAGCTGGCTTATTAGTGTCTTTTTGCCACCTCTTCTCGTCTTCCTCGATCAGCTGCCTTATCTTATGTATAGGTGGATGGTTATGTTTTACTGGTTCAAAGAAAGTGTGCATTGGCACGACTAATGGTGGTTGCGGCATTACATACACAGGATAAGACATTGGTGAATTAGGAATAGGTGGTTGGATATATTCTCGTACCAATCCTGGAACAGCTGTTGTTGTTGGTTCCCTTAAAATTGGTGGGAATGGTATAGATAGACCATTCTCATTGATTTTTGGGTGTGATTTCTTGTAACCTTTATTCTCAATAGCGTTAGAACTCAACGGCCTCATAATGTCAGTCATTAGTTCGTCCATTTCGAAATCTGATCCTGGGAATTTGAAGCTTGTTAGGATATCAAAGGCGATTGATTTTGATAGCATTGTGAGCATGGTTAGGATTGTGTATATCTTCATTGTATCCTGGAAACATTATTCTTTAATAACAAACGCGGTAATAACATTTTATAATGCAATCTATAAAACTACATCATACTAATTACCAATGTGATTGATACTTTTAAAAAAGTACCGTAGATCAAGAAAATTATAAAAATCAGGTCCTAAAATGTTCTAAAATAAAATATCTCTAAAATCGTTTAAGTGCTTATTTAGTAGGTACAACCGACCCCGCTGGGCAAACTGTATTCACAAGCTGGAATTGCTCCACCTTGCGTCCGTAGGGCGATAGCTTCCTCAATGGAGAAGTCGAAGCAGGAGTCTGATCCTAGGCATCCCTTGTCCGGCTGTACCCATGCCCCTCCCAGGCTTAAAAGACGCAGGAGCTTTCTGGGTACTGTGCAACCGATCACAGAAAACATTGCGCACGCTAAACTTCGTCTGTGGAGACAAACTTTCCCCGTCACCGACAACTTCATCCCACAGATTGAAGCGCTACCTCCCGGGACAGACATGCAGTGGCCTTCATGGAAGTCCCTGAACAGTCTTCGGACACAGGTCGGCCGCTGCAAAGAAAATCTTTGCCGATGGGGCTTCAGTGGCGATGACCAATTCATATGTGGATATGCGCCACAATCTATGACCCATTTGCTTTCTTGCCCTGCGTGCCCTGACACCTGCACTCTTGAAGATCTTTGGAATGCTACAGACACACGCACGCACGCACGAAATGTAGCTGCTTACTGGGCTAATACGATCTAGTTTTTGCCATCGACACGATAAGAAGAAGAAGAAGTAGGTACAGCAAGTGTAAAGTAATTTGTTTTAAAAATATTAAGTTTAGGTATCTGTTATCTGTAAATTGGCCTACTGGCCAATCTATATAAACAACAGATAAACTTAATATTTTATCTACTGATAATATAAAAATTCCGCCAACCCTCACTAGGCCATCGTGGTGGGCTATGGCCTAACCCCCTCACCTTGAGAGGAGGCCCGTGCCCAGCAGTGGAACAAAAATAATGGCTGGTATTATTGTTTATTATTATTATATAAAAAATATGTAGTATATAAATGTAATCAATACACTCACCTTAAAATCAGAACATATACAGTATAACCATGGATTGGTACTACATAAACTAATCGGTTCTAATGGAGCAAAGTTTGGCAAGATTATGTAAAAGTATTGTTAGCTGAAAGAATAGGACTATTGTTCAAGGTTCGTATATACTAAGTTATACAAAGATGTATTACGCAAGATAAAAAAAGTTGCGCCTGTATGGTGACATAAGTAAGTATAATAATAAATAAATAAATAAAAATAAAAAGCTTTATTTTGATCCCTTACACCTAAATAAAGTATTTATGGTACTTAATTATTGGATGTGTTAGTATTTGTTAGTATTTTCTTATAATATTATGTTAGTAATCTTAGTTAGTATAAGGGCCGCCTGTTGCGGTAAAAGCCTCCTCCAAAAGCTTCCACTGGTCTCTGTTCTTCGCCAGTCTTGACCATGTATGTCCCGCTATTTTTATCACGTCATCGTCCCATCTTTTGTATGGTCTTCCACGTCTTCTCTTTTTCTGTATTGGGTACCAATTTGTAATCGTTTTTGTCCATCGTTCGTCCTTAAGCCTTTGTATGTGTCCTGCCCATTTCCATTTTAAGGTCAGTACGTGTTTGACTACGTCTCTTGCTTTAGTTTTTCTCCTGAATAGTGAGATTTTTACTCTATCTTTTAGTCTGATATTCATGCAGCTTCTTTCAATAGCTCTTTGACATGTCCTTAATTTATTTATGTTGTCTTTCGTGAGTGGCCATGTTTGACATGCGTATGTTAAACATGGTAGCAAACATATGTTCATCGCTTTAGTTTTTAGGTTTGTTGGTAGCGGCCCCTTAAATATTTCTTTCATTGCCCAGAATTTATTCCAGGTGGTTTTTACTCTTCGGTCGATCTCTTTTTCTGTGCAGGACTTAAATGATATAAGGTGTCCTAAATATACGTATTCTTCAACGTACTCTAACGGTCTTTGGTCTAAGTTTATTATAATTTTCTTTGTATTCGTCATTACATTTGTTTTGTCCAGATTTATTTGTAACCCGACTGCATTGCTGTGTATTCTAAGGGATTCCACCATGTATTGAATCGTTTCGGGATTTTCCGAGAGCAGGACAATATCATCAGCGAATCTTAAATGTGTTAAATATTGGCCGTTTACATTTATACCTTTATTTTCCCATTCCAGTTTCCTGAAGATGGATTCAAGAACAGTGAGAAAAAGCTTAGGAGAGAGTGGATCACCCTGTTTCACTCCTTGCTCTATTTTGAATTTCGGCCCTTTTGTGTCAAGGCGTATCCTTGCTGTACTATTTACGTAAATCGACTTTGTAAGATCAATGTATTCTTTATTTATACCTTGTTCGTTCAAAGCTTGCCATATAGCCTGGTGTGATATAGAGTCGAACGCCTTCGAGTAATCTATAAACGCTATATATAAAGGTAGGTCATGTTCTTTGTATCTTTCGATAATTAATTTTAATGTATGTATGTGATCGATAGTGCAGAAATTTTTCATAAAACCTGCTTGTTCAATGGGTTGGTTTTCATCAATAATCTTTGTTAATCTTCGTAGTAAGGTGGATGCGAATATCTTATATAGACATGACATGAGGCTAATTGGTCTATAGTTGGTGATGAGGTTTGGGTCTCCCTTTTTGTATAAAAGTACAATTTCTGACGATGTCCACGATTTTGGCACTTTTTTATTTACTAGTATCATATTGAATAGGTCTGTTAATGGTTTGGTTAGTTGGTCTTTACTGGGGGGCAATTCAACTAACATAAATGTTGACTGAAACGAAACTAAACCATAGCGTTTGACTGTTTTCCTATTCTACTAAGTGCTAACGATCGACGTTAAGTTTAGATTCAGTTTCAGTCAACGATCGGTTTAAAATTTAACAAGTTCTATTCTGTTAGAACACGAACTAAACGTAAACGTAATCGAAGCTAAGCGCTCCATCTGTCAAAATTAACGGTTGAACTTACGTTATTGTGCCTAGACTTTTTCTCAACCGAAACTAAACTGTTATTGTTTCAAAGTCTGCCATCACGTTTATTTAACTTTTAATCCAACTTAAAAATTATGTTTTACATGAACGTTATTGAAATTGCCCATGAGGCTGACTTATGAAGAGTTAGACGTAGAAATGTTCTTTAGAGACTTCGCAACTGTGCTTTCAACTTAACTGGTCGAGAATTTATAAAGAATACAGACTAAATAAAAGCCTGGCAAGATCCCTTATTGCGGAGATCAGCCCGTATATGCCAGCCCGACTTCGTTCCGACAGCATTGATACGGAGACAAAGGTAAGAATTTAACGTATTATTTAAATAAAATTTATTTGATATTGCTAACAAATACCTGTAAAACACAGGCAAAAGCAATCATAAAAGCAAAAAGATACAAAATGTATGTGTTTTTAGATCTTGGTGGCACTAGCATTCTATGTGACAGGCTCAAACCAGACACTAGTTGGTCAGAGTCTCATTCAATATCACAACCTTCCGTTTCTCGGGCTATACATCAAGTAACAGAGGTGCTTAATTTACCACACACAGTGGCGGACTAAGCCTGTTGGGGGCCCGGGGCGGCAAAGAGTTATGAGGCCCTCCGGTCAGAGAGTGATGTATTTTTATCGGACTATCCCAGAAAAAGGGGTATGTTTTTTGAGAGTATGTCTGTGTGTTTGTCTTCTTTGGTACGGCCTACAACCTAAATGGCTCAATGGATTTTGACTTGTGATATGTCGTTAGATTTGTGTTAGTTGTGCTAGTGAAATAAATGCTTTACAGGATGGACACGTTATAAATGTCAACAGACAATATTTTCGTAAATTTATAGTAATATTCTTCTACTTAGTCGTGACTTCATGACTAACGGACGTGACTATGCAGACTTGCCACCACTCATCTCTATGCTGTTCGATCTTGAGCTCCATGTATTCTTCCCGTAGCGTCGCTCTCGTAACCACTTTGACAGTGTCTGCCCATCGCATCGACATGCGTCCTCTGCTTCTCTTGCCATCCATTTGGCTTATCACGATAAGCCTCTCTAGGCTGTTCCGTTTTATCTTGCCCTTGTGGCCGAAGAAGTTGACGACAAGTCTAACGCAGACATGACCGTCCACCAACCCATGCCCCCACCGACTTTCCGGTCATATGGGCAGAATCGCGAGAGATGCTCGCGGTGGAAAGTCGCTCTTTGATATTATTAAGCTCTTCGAGATTAGATGCATTAGTGCGATGCTTGGTCTAAGATTTGCCTAGCATTCTGCGCCAACACAACATTTCCAATACATCCAGTTTCAGAAGTATATAAAAAGATCGAGAAGACCAACGCATTAATTTGATTTAGAAAGAAGATTCTTCAAAACCATTTTATCAATTTTTCATCAATTCTCAATTTTTCAAGAAGATCGGCCTGTTCCTTTTTCGAAGATCAATCAAGATTATTAGTTAGGTGTCATCGGTGAAGCGGATATCGTTCAGTAGGGTCCCACCAATCCGGATACCTCCCTCCCAGTCCTCTTAAACGGTGCGCATTATATGTTCACCGATTATATTAAAGAGCTGTAGTAATAATACGCAAACTTGACATAAACCTCGTTCCGTCTAAAAAGATCCTGAGTCTGCAGCGCAAGATGGCCGACCGGGTCGCTATAAGGGTACCGTAATGTCATGTATGAGGGGAAACAGTCCTGGCGCGCTTTCAGGGTCAAATAACTTCAGTCGGAGGTGGATAAGGCACGCACTTGAACAATTACGCTCATGGCCTTCTGATGAGCGTACGAAAGCAAAGGGAGTTGTCAGTGTTGTCCTGCCAGTCTTCAAAGTCCAGATATAGATTTACATAGATAATGCAAGTATCACGATTTGTATTGAAACCAAGAAACTTTTGAACCAAGTTTTTAACACCTTCTGTGACGTCACGGCCGAATTTAGTGACGGAATTCCAAACCTATTCAAAGACACCGATGCGGGGCATCGGTGTCTTTGAATAAAATGCGCCGCCGATTTCTTTTAGTTTTTGCGGCCGACCGGCTGCAAGGCTGCAACAACAGACTCGCGCGGACTGTAAGTTTTCCAACCCCGGCGTTTCATCGGGGTTCGGACACGCGAAATATATGCATTTGCGTTATCTATGTAAATATCTGTTCTTCGAAGCCTGGCTACGACAGAAACGTGAGCGAATAACCTGTAGACTCACTTAGAGAATCTGGGTATGTGTGTTACAGTGTATATCTGAGTGAGATAGGGTGAGGGTGACAACGACTTGTCATCATTGAGGTGGGCCCGGGCTTCCACCCAACACGCACCATAAGTTTCTTCTCTTATCTTAAGCCTCTTTCAACCATTATGGTGTAGACCACCGTCATTTTCCTCCATTCCGATATTTTTGGGCTTTACTATCCAGTTTTTGCCCGCTACCCTTGAGATATCGTCCTTTCAACTCATTTGCGGTCTCCCTACTGGCCTTTTTCTGTCCCAAGGTCTCCACTCCAGTACAGTCTTACACCACGACTCCGATTTTCGGGTGATGTCACCAGCCCAGTTCCACTTCAAACTTGCTATTCTATTGGCAATGCCGGCGACTTTACTTTGTTTGCAAAGCCATTTGTTTGTCGTATAGGTACAGGCTTTGTGTGGTAAGGCGGCATTGCTACTTTTTGCCTAATAGCACCACAAGTATACTATGCGTGTAAATTAGAGCAGAGGATCCACGTCGTCCAGATTGGACACGACCAGACCACTCTCTGTCGGCAGTAGTATTACTATATTGGCAGACAGTCCTGTAAGACAGTCATGCTCCAGAAGAAGGAGACCAAAGAAACGAAGACGATGCGTCAAGCCGGTGGTGCAACTCGCATGGCCAGGGACCAATAGAAATGAGACTAGGTATCCTTTGCCTTAAGGAGGCACTTGTGTTCTTGGCACAGTATCATAATTAATCAGCCAGCGATGTGCTACCCTATCTCTCTCTCTGCCAATCGGTCCCTCATTACTGAGGATCGTGACTTCGCTGTGCACACTCATGTATACGTATTAGCTGTGATCCGCCTCCATTGAACCCGTTCTTCTGCCAGGTGAAGGGCAGAGCTGACAGATCGCTCCAGTATCTCGGAGATCTGGTTCGACCACCGCTTTACACAACGTCCTCTTGGCCGCTTTCCTTCAATTTTTCCTGTCAACACTAGTTTTACTAAATTAGATGGATCTCTTCGTGCAATATGTCCAAAATATTGCAGAATTCTAGACTCGCATATTGTTGACAGTCTTGGCGTACGTTCAAGGCATAGCTCCTGTAGTATCGAGATGTTCGTACGAAAACCCGTCCAAGGTATTCTCAACATACGTCGCCAGCACCACATCTCAAATGCGTCGATTCTGTGCTTATCTGCTGCTTTGATGGTCCATGACTCCGATCCGTACAAGAATATGGAAAAGATCAAAGTGCGCACAAGATGAATTTTTGTTCGCCTGGTAATATTCCGATCCTTCCATATCTTGCTGAGTTGTGTCATCGCTGTTTTAGAAACTCCAATGCGACGACGAATCTCACGTTCGCAGCTACTATTGTGAGTGACTACGGATCCTAGGTACTGAAACTCCTTCACTTCATCATAGTCCTTCAACAGATTTGTATTCTGTAGCGATGCGAAACGGTCGACTATCATTAATTTTGTTTTGCTCTTGTTAACAGCAAGGCCCAGACTACAACTTTCTAAACGACCCATTAGTGTCACCATTTCTTCCATAGAACTTGCAAATAAGGTGGTATCGTCGGCATAACGCAAATAGGTTATTTTAACTCCACCAATTTTTATGCCACCTTCCCATCCATGAAGGGTCTTGCGCATGATATATTCCCCATAAATGTTGAATAGGATGGGTGAGACCCTACATAAACATACCCTATATAAACTTATAATTTAATTTGTCAATTTTGTGTATATTACACTTCATTTACAAATCACTAATTGATTGATTGGGTTGTCATTCTACAGAGTAAATTTTGTGCAAATTCCCTGCTGAATAGACCATAGGCACTACAGCTACATTGTAGGTACATTTATATTTTGGTTACGTGCATCATGAGGCCCCAACTCCAAACTGTCTAATAATTACCACACATAACATTATGCCCGTCTTTGAGATTAAGGGGACGTATCGGATAGATTATTTCAACCAAAATTTAAGAGTTTCGACTTCCGATGCACACACTTAGTTGTCTCATATCAATCTAAATGCAATTGTCATGGACTAACAGGATTTGTGCGCTATAATCTAGGTATGGTAATAATCTCTCTAATACGTAGTAGGTACTGAAATACCTCAAAGATTAAAAATAAGTTTTGGCGATTGGAGGCCCCCCTGGACCCGAGGCCCGGGGCGGACCGCCCCCTCCGCCCCCCCGTTAGTCCGCTACTGCCACACATATTTAAAAAATATGGGAATTTTCCTTCTTGTAAAGAAATCCGTGATGATATAAAAAGGAGGTATGTATTATAGATCACATTATTAATTTAAAGTACTGAACTATCAGTTTTTGTCAAAGAAAAATTTAATGCAATATTATTTGCAGGTTCTATAATAAATTTAATGCTATATTGCTTGCAGGTTCTATAATAAATTTGGCATGCCTGGTGTTCTAGGATGTATTGATGGCACAAATGTAGCTATAGTTCCACCATCAGAACATGAAGAAAGATTTTATAGCAGGAAAGGTTATCATTCCTTAAGTACCTTAATTGTAAGTTCTTTATTAATATTTTACTGTATATGTACTGAAGATATTATAACAAATATATAGGTATAGTAGGTTATTTGTGTATATAGTTAATTAAAGAAGTTTGTTTCAGATTTGTGATTGTGATGCTAGGATAATGTGCGTTGATTCCTGGATCAACACATGATAGTACTGCATGGAACAACAACCCACTACAAAACGCATTAGACAGAGTACTCAATACCTCTGCAGATGATTTTTATTTAATAGGTACTTTGTAGATTAGATGCACACATTGTTTTGAACCTTTGATTGCAAGTTGTAAATTCTAAATGCTAAAATATTTCCTTCCAGGTGATTCTGGATTTCCATTGAGATGGCTGTTGATGACCCCAATATTAAATTCTACTTTCAACACTCCTGAAGCATTCTATACTGACATGCATATGACAGTGAGGAATGTTGCGGAGAGGTGTATTGGTATTTTAAAAGGACGAATTAGGTATGCAAACTATTATACATTACAGTAAAATAAAAATAAAAACAATTTATTATTAATTATTTATTGTAAGAATACATACATGATAATTATATTACAGGTGTTTATTAGTGGATAGAAAGCTGCACTACAAGCCTAGAGTTGCAGCAAAAATAATTAATGCATGTTGTGTCCTGCATAACATAGCGCTTCAAACTAATCAGGAGGCAGATTATACTGAAGAGGATTTAGAAGCATGCCAGCATTAATACTGCTCGCCTAGCAACAATGGAACGAAGAAGGACAAGACATAATGATCAATTACAACGAGGGTATATCTATCAACAGGATTTGGTGTCCCGCTTGTGGAGACAAAGAAATCAAAACTAGTTATTTTTCAAATCAAATCATCTTTATTTGCTGACTTTATTTCTTTGTGATCTTTTTGTATTAAAATATAGTATAAAAATATTATAGTATAAAAATGTCAGCTATCTCGTTTGTTTTTAATCCCGACCAAAAACGAGGAGTGTTTTAAGTTTGACGCCTATATCTGTAAGAAAATGGTAACCTTTACCAGGGTCTGATGATTATCAGCAAGAAGGTGGTAACAGGATCTCGGCCGCAATAAACGTAGACCAACCAAGTTCGAGCTTGTTGGATAGGTCTCGACGAGTAGTTGCTAGAAAATGGTGATCAGGGTCTGATGAAGGAGCAGCAAGGTGGTGACGGGATCTCTGCACCAATAAACGTAGACCCACCGAATTTGGGCTCCTTGGGTAAGTCGACGAGTCGTTGCTAGAAAACGGTGATCAGGGTCTGATAATGGAGCAAGAAGGTGGTTAAAGGATTTCTGCACTAATAAACCTAGACCCATTGAGTTTGGGCTCCTTGGGTAGATCTCGACGAGTCGTTGCTAGAAAACGGTGATCAGGGTCTGATGATGGAGCAAGAAGGTGGTTAAAGGATTTCTGCACCAATAAACCTAGACCCATTGAGTTTGGGCTCCTTGGGTAGGTCTCGACGAGTAGTTGCTAGAAAAAAGGTGACCAGGGTCTGATGATGGAGCAGGAAGGTGGTCACATGATTTCTACACCAATAAACGTAGACCCACTAAGTTTGGGCTCGTTGGGTAGTTCTCGACGAGTAGTTGCTAGAAAAATGGTGATGAGGGTCTGATGATGGAACATGAAGGTGTTCACATAATCTCTGCACTAATAAAAGTAGACCCATCGAATTTGGACTCGTTGGGTAGGCTGCTCCATGATCAGACCCTGATCACCATATTTTTAGCACCTACTCGTCGAGACCTATCCAACGAGTCCAAATTCGGTGGGTCTGCGTTTATTTGTGCAGAAATCCTGTGACCACCTTCCTGCTCCATCATCAGACCCTGGTCACCATTTTTCTAGCAAATACTCGTCGGGAACTATTCAACGAACCCAAACTCGATGGGTCTACGTTTATTGGGGCCGAGATCCTGTTACCACCTTCTTCTTGATCATCAAACCGTCATATCATTGGATTTACATACTCGTATGTTCTAAATTTCAGATCTTTCGGACTAACAGAAGTAATGAAATATATCTATTGTATACGAAATATCCCTACCTCGACTCGGAAAAGAGCTGATGGTGTTCAAACGGCTGGACCGATTTTCATGAAGTATAGCTAAAAACCATCTCGCTTATACTATCTTTCAAATAAAAAAAAACGCATTCAAATCTGTCCACTGGTTGGATGCAGCATTTTCAGCTATAAAGGTGTATGGAAACCCAGTAATGTTTCGATATGTTTCAATTGTAGTTCGGTTATGGTTCAGTTTGCGTTTTGGTTGGAGTTAAGTTAAGGTTTAGTTTAAGTTTGTTATTGCAACTAGTGGAATAACTTTTTACGTCATTATCGAATGACAACTGCAATCTAACGATTACTAAACCGAAACTAAACTTTAACCGTTGTAAATTAGTTGAATTGCCCCCCTGGCCTTAATCATTTCATTAGTCACTCCGTCTGGACCCGGGCTTTTATCCATTTTAAGATTTCTTATTGAAAACTCTACTTCACTTTCTGTAAAGAGAGGCACAGAATCCCTATTGTTTGATTGGTCTGCGCATAATAATTTATTTTTTGTAGAGTCGCTGTAAAGGTTTTTGTAGTACTCTGTAGCGATCATCATAAGGCCTTCCCTATGCGTGACTATGTTACCCGAAGTACCTTGTAGCTGTGTCATAATACATTTTGTGTGATCTAATTTTTTTTGTGCTTTTTTTATTCCTCCTGTCTTCTCTAGAAAATTACGTATAGTTTTAAACCTTCGAGATTGTATGTTTACTTTTATTTTCTTTTTTATATCTCTGTATAGTTTGCTTAATAATAACTTTTCTTCTTTGGATTTGCATTTCTTATTCCTGAGTATAATTTTTTCTTTTTTTAGCTCTATTATATCATCTGTAATTATTTCTCGGTTCCGATTCTTGCTGTTCTGTTTTTTAATGTGTTTAAAACCCGTTAGTAATGTTTTTTCAATTAAATCAGTAAAATCATCAATACTTTTATTCTTGTATTGAGAATAACTAGGAAATTCTCCTTCAAAGTTATTTAGATCGGCTTGGTTATGTGGTGTGCTGTTGTAATTTCTGCGTGATTTTTTGTTGCTTGTAATTTGTATTGTTATTCTGACTAAACGGTGGTCACTTGGGTGTAATAATCTGCTCAAAACATTTATATTTTGCACGATTTTGGGTGTTGTGGTTGCAATAAAATCTATTTCATTTTTTGATTTTCCGTTTGGTGATAACCACGTCCATCTTAACTTATCTGGCTTTTTGAACATCGTATTACATATTTTTAGTTTATGGCGAAAACAGAAGTCTATAAATATATCTCCCTTTTTGTTTCTGTTTCCGTATCCATACTTGCCCATAACGAGGTGGTCTTTTTGTTCAGGTTTGCCTATTTTTGCGTTCATAGCACCCATAAAAAATATGTTGCTTGTACAGTAATTCATTGATTTGTCTAGATCGATATAGAAATTCCTCATATCTGTTTCGGTGGCGCTATCTGTCGGTGCATAAGCTTGTACTAATGTGAAGGATGTTTCTTGTATATTGACTTGTAATAAAGCAACTCTTTCTGATAACGCAATAAAGTTTTGTACTTGGATGCTTTGTTGTTTTTTGACCATAAATCCTACTCCTCTTTGTCCTTTAGTCTTTCCATAATAGTAGAGTAGGTAGCTACCTCTGTCTTCAATTTTATATCCATCTCTTCTCACCTCAGATAAACCTATGATATCCCATTTTATATGGGATACAGCATATTCTAGCTCTTCAATTCTCACCTCGCTAGCTAGCGATCTGACATTAAAAGTGGCTATGTAGAGTTTCGTAGCTTTTGGAGGGTGTAAGTCTACATCCCCCGCGGTGACTAGCCGTATAGCCGACATAAGTAAGTATACTGTGAGCTATAATGTATGAACAACTTGACAGGGTCTAATGATAACGTAACCTTAACCAATTATGACCAACCAGATAATTATATAGAGTAGCAGGTTATTATGAGACAAGTCGTGAATCTTCCACAATCAGTCGTAAAATCAATCATAGTTTTAAATAGCGACTAAAAATAAATATTGAAATAATTATTACTGTAAAATGGAGATTAAAGTTCCGTAAAACTTATATATATATATATATGTGTAGTGTATTCCCTTAAACGATGCATTTGAGCTATCGAATAACTCGTTGATCAATAATAGTTTTCTATAATGCTTGCCCTATATTTACGCTGCTGGTTTTTCATTGATTCCAGATTTGTAATTATTGTCAATCATACTTGCAAATTCAAATTCAAAATTCTTTATTATGCATAGGCCTCACGGGGGCTCTTACATATTGTCATTTTTTACAACTACCACCGGATCTTAACGTGGCCTCCACTGAGAAGATCCGGCAAGAAACTCAGCTGGCTTGTCTTTTTTCAATTATATAAGATTTTTTTAAAACAAATTTACAATAAATATAACTGACATACGAATCGAAGTATATAATAATAATATAATATTCTGGGACAATCCGCACACGGTCATCTGATCCCAAACTAGGTAGAGGCTGTACTATGAAAACCAGATAACTGATACTAATACTTATGTACTTCTATTTTGTAAATACATACTTAAATAGATAAATAGCACCCAGATACTTGGCGGGAATCAAACCCATGACCTATTGGATAGCAGCCAGGGTGTCTAACCACGAGACCAGTTGAGCAGGCCCGTCCATATCGAAATAATTATTAAGTAATTATTTACGTGAATATTATACATTGAAATAAAACTAATTTTACGGATTATATCAGTTCATTTTTGATTGTACTCTACCGACATTTCAAAGACTTGTAATCTTTAACTGTCTATGAATGCTGTAAAGTGTTTGAAACGTCAGGAAAGTAAAATCAAAATAAACTGCGATATAATTCGTTAGATTAGTTTTATTTCAATACTTAGAAACACAGGGAGCTTAAAGATGTTATAATTATATGCTAAAGCTTAGTTTGAAAATGAATAAAACATAATAAGAACACATAACTATTCAATAACTAGTCATTTATTTGTACAAAAGTGAAATAAATTATTAAAAAATACAAAATGTAATAACATTACTTCGAAACTTGGAACGACACAGACAAATTGCTGATCTTTTTGTTACCTGGCGGCCTGAATATTAGATTTTTCCTTCCATTTCCATTAAAAACTTGCTGATTGAAACCTCTCTTCAACGATATTTGCTTCTTTGGCTTACTTGCTGCTGTGCTGCGTTTAGATCCTGGATTAGATACTACTAGCACTCTGGGTTTGTTGTTCGAGTCATCTCCAGCCACTACATGAACATTTTGATAAGTATCATCGTTCATCAGTTCAGCGGCTTCATCTTTACTAATCGGTCTTTTAATTTTAACGTCACCATTATCGGCCACATAAAACAACATGGGTTTAACTAAATCATTATCGCTGGAGTCAAAATTCCGGCGTCTGAAACTCCTCCTGTACATACCGTATTTTTTCCTTCTCTTTCTCCTACTTCTGCTACTCGAAGAGCTATCTGAATCTGTACCACAACTATCTGATTCTTCTGAATACTCACTGGATGACGTCGATGATCTAGATGTACTACTCGCAGAATAACTAGGCGATGGTATACGTATTGAAGGAGGGAAAGGTACAACCATTACCGATGGAGGCATCGGCATAGGCATAGGCATTGGAAAAGCTGGCCCTTGCAGCGGTTGAGGAGCTTCTGGTGGCATGGGAATAGGGTTATCTTCGGGTTTCTTACATCTACATACTTGATGGCATTGCGAACAGTAAGAGAAGAAGGATGGAGTGCAAGGACTACAAGAACAGGGAGGGCATGGTGGGCATTTTGGATTTCTAGGTTTATTTTGACAAAAAGGAGGTGGTTGCATCGCCGGTATAGCAAATTGCACCGGCAGAGGTACTGGCATAGGGAATGCAATAGCGATGTTATGATTATCATCTTGATGTGATGGGGGTTTTGTTGTAGTTGTAGTAGTAGTAGTAGTAGTGGTCTCTATCTGTACTGGTATCGCTATACCAACTGGAACGGGCACGGGCACCGGGACATGGATAGGCGGAGGAGGAGGCATCGCCATCATCGGCCCATACCCAGGCATTGGCATTGGCATTTGCATTTGGAGATTCACGAGTCTGGTTGCGAATATCAGGATCAGTAATATCCATTTTTGTTGTGTCTTCTGTAAGAAAAATATTATAACTTTACTCTTTTTCTGTAACAGCTACAACACTTTATATTACTAGTAATAAATCTTTCTATCAAAAATTGGAAATTTCGAGTCAATTTATTCCTTTTGCTGATGATTATTGATAGAGTCGGGTAAAACAATGTAATAATGGATATATTAATTAAAAGCCCTATAGCAGCAACGCTAAACAAAGCTAGCACACCGACTTCTTGACTGATGGTAAGTATTGATGATAAAACGCAATGTAAACCTTTAATCCTTTTCCAGAAGGTACTTGCTGACAAGCGCCTTGTTGAAAAAATCCCCATAAACAAAATTATCCGTTGAATATAATAATTGAAAATGTGACTTACTGAAAACATAACGCATTTAATGTGGCATCGGTCACGTCTCGACCGTCAATACGCGCCACTTTTATACAATTCTCATGTTAGTTGCGTAACAAAAGTGCATTGTGGTGTGCGTACTTCCAGTGTTCGGCTGCATTTATGTATTTCGTAACTGCTTTGTAGAGTTTTTTACGATTTTAGGTAACCATACGATTGTGAGATGAATGCCTAGTTAGCCACGGGTGCTTGCTATTGGCTTAGTACGTCAAGTCTAAATTATGATTGGTTATTTGTTTAGACTTGCCACTGTTGAATAGGTTATAATGAGCACAAGTCTTAGCGAATACAATCAATACATATTGATAGATAATGTCTTGGGTGACAATTGGCATTACAATGCAGGTGTCTATCAGCAGGCGAGTCATTGACAATCAGGCGAACGTCTTGCTTGTCTCATCACCAGGTTGGATAAAAAAAGCAAGTCCTATACGTGATACTATGTACTTAGGGGATGATAGTGCTGTATGGCACACCTCAACCAACAGAAGATGGCAGTCAAATAACACCTTTGAATGGCCTTGGACTACCAATGGAAGAGGTGCGGTCACGACTGAGGAGCTATCGTTTGTCTCCTGCTACCGGAATAACGATGCTTCTAATTCTTCTTCTTTAATGTACCGTCTCCTAACGGAGGTTAGCAATCATTAAAGCTATTTCTGCTTTAGCATCTGCCACTCGAAATAGTTGCGGAGTTGTTTGGTCAAACCGTTGACGCAAGTTTTTTAGCCATGATAACCTCCTTCGGCCAGGCTTTCTTCTACCATCTATTTTTTCCCTGCAGATTGACCTGTAGAAGGTCGTACTTGACATTGCGCATGATATGGCCAAAATATTCAAACTTTCTTCTAATACTGATGCATCCAATATTGAAGATAATTATTTGTGTCTTAGTGCGCTTCTATCTTCAGCTAAATCACGATCAGGAGGCGCAGTCAAGCACTCGATTGTATTGGACATGAAAAAACGTAGTTTAGAAGCCGAGCTAACCTTTAATTTAGATAAACCTGTGGGCAGATACTTGCCAAGCTTTCTGTCAAGCGTCGCATAATTTCATCGATCTATTATCGGTATTAAAGTTATATAACTACTATTTTTTTGGCTTTTTAGTCTGTTGTACTTTCGTCGTATTTATTTTATTATTCTTTTCTGTCTTATTTGATCTTTTGAACGGCAAGACACACTGTCACTCTGATCTAATTGTAACATGACACACTGTAAAAAAAAAGTGATAAAATGACAAGCCCGCTGAGTT
Organism: Furcula furcula; assembly: GCA_911728495.1. NCBI lineage: Eukaryota > Metazoa > Arthropoda > Insecta > Lepidoptera > Notodontidae > Furcula > Furcula furcula. The sequence continues at coordinate 1,613,287 of OU452254.1, read as the reverse complement.
TCTTGCCGGATCTTCTCAGTTGAGGCCGCGTTGTGATCCGGTGGTAGTTTTAAAAAAAAAACACACATGACCTTTCAAAAGTGCTAGCGTTAAGCCTATTTGAAATAAACTATTTTTGAGTTTATCAACAATGAAACGTCCAACAACAATATCATGCACCGTGTGTATCTTTACTGATATCCGGATTACCCGGTTAACGAGGTTCTTTAAATCTGATAGAATGAACATTCATAAGTAAAGAATTGGGCACAAAGGTAATGCCGTAACTATATTAAGTAATATTATAGAAAAAAAACATTTAAAGCGTGCTCGAATTAAAAGCTGCGCTACCACTCGTTATTAAGACTTGAGTTCAATTAATTCACCAACAGCACAGCACCCTTCACATCGGAATACAGCAATGTTTACTTACTGCTTAGCAGCCGAATATCTGACACTGCACCTAGTAAAATATCGAGTAGGTACTTAACTAACGTCTTCATATCCATTTTGATTATTTAAATAATCCTTAATATTTGGTTTGATACAATGACATTTATATTGAATTTCTTTGGTTTGATCAGATTAGGCAAATTCTACGTTGATAATTATCGCACCGCACTTATATACCAATCAAACAATTTTCAATCGGCTTTGCGCACGAGACCAATTCTCAATGGAGAGGTGTTGTGATTTTATAGTAAAATAAAGATACTCCTCATGGAGCTATAGTTTGAGCCATAGATACAGACCGTTCAACGTAAGATGTCCCCTGCCGTGATGTTGGCACTATTGCTTTTACATTGTCATGACATCTTAACGGTGAACGGTCTGTAGATAGATGTGATGATAGTGTTATCTATCTTGACAGCAACTTTATGTGGCAACCACGGATTTATATTTTACTTCGTGGCAACTTGTGAAGTTGCTTCTTAATTTGAAAACTTCGTAATTTCAATAAGTATAAAAAAATATCATTTTAATATTCAACTTCTTTTTCTAATCTGGGGTGCGTGGAAAGAGCCTATCAGAATGGCGAAATAAAATAAAATGTTTGGCGTACCCAGGACAACAAGGAGATTTTGTTGATCGGCTAATCTTCCCATGATGAAGAGTACCTACGTGTATAACATCGTGGTACACAATGTCGTCACAATAATAAGAACAAGATTGAATACAATCATATCAACATAAATGTAGGCTATTACAAGAAAATAAATCGCTGCATAAATTAAAAAAATTATAATAGTTTTTTTAGAAAAGTTACAAAAATAATTTAATTATTACTTTTACTACTCAGGCGCCTGTTTTGCCGGTTGACCCAACAACATATTTGGTTTTCTGTGACGATGCTTCATCCCGCCGTAGTTCCTTGTGGACGACTCACTCCTCACATCATTGACCTCTTTATCTTTCAAATCCACTTCTTCAGCATCAGTTTTAGGATCTTCAGTCTCTACAGCTTCCACATTATCCGGTTTTTCACTATTAGTGCCTCCATCATTTTTCGTCCTTAACCAGTCTTTAGCTTCGTTCTTTGTTATTTTCTTTTCAAATATAACGTACCCATCTTTCGTCACATACTGCAGTATCGGCGTCAACAATTCCTTCTTTTTCTTGTTCTTATTTCTCCTCCTCGACTTATGTTTTCTAGCAAATCTTCTGGCATTGTTCCTGCCTATTTTTTGAGGCTTTTTCCACCATCCACGTTCGTTAGAGGTGTCGGATGTATCGGAATCGGATGTATCGGTGTCTGTCGATGTGTCGGTATCAGTGTCAGTATCAGTATCAGTGTCAGTATCTGTGTCCGTGTCAGTACTGCTGTCAGTATCAGTGTAATAATAGGGTCTCCTTGGCCGTTTTCTTCGAGGCTTTCCTTTTGGACGTGAACGGCGGGGCGATGGCTTCTTTCGTGACGGATCAGGAGAGTAAAAAGGCATGACTATCACTGGCAGTTTATGTGGCGGAGCGCCAGGCACCATTGGAACTGGCATCGGCATCGGAGCTGGCATACCGCGGAACGGTGGCCCTGGAACCGGTATTGAGTTTTGCTTATCTGCGGAAGGATTTTGGAAATATGGAGGTAAGGGTGGCATTTTTGGCATCTTCTGAAGTTCTTGCATTAGAGAGTCACCGCTATTTGGCATGCGGCAGTGCATAGGCAGGTTCTGTGGGAAGTACTGTATGTTGCTAGGACATAGCGGTAAATCTTCGTCTTTCGCTGATGTTATTGCTAAGCTGATGAGGAGAAGCCATCGATGTAGCTGTTTCTTCATTGTTAGCTGAAACATAATAAGTTTTAAGTATAAATTATAAAAGCATATAAATTACAAAATTATTTTCAAAAAATATAACGAAATACTAGAAGTCACAATCCATAAAGCTGTTTAGTCTGTAGGCCGTGCCAAATAAACAGACATACATACTCGTACATTCATACTCTTGGCCCACCGCCTGGTAAAGTCGATGAGTAAAAAGCTTAACATCACATCGCTTCAGCATAAAAACCTTTTTTGTTTGTTGTGTATGAGAAGGGGTGTCCGCATTATTGCTGACCCCAGGTGGTGATAAATTGCCCAGACAAGTGATAAATTGCAGTAACTGTATTTTTTTTTGCTATCGTACATTTTACTGCCGATACAGATACACCTCTGACAATGAGTCCTTTTCCATGTGTTGGTGATAAGTTAAAGCACCTCTATCCAAGGCATCATCAGAATTTCAGTCAAACTTTATCATTAATTATTATTAATAACCATTATAAAAAAGAAAGTATCTGACTGTCTGTCTGTCTGTCTGATCACGATAAACTCAAAAACTACTAGACGCATTTTCACGCGGTTTTCACCGATACATAGTAACGCATGAGGAAGGTTAAGAATATAATTTTTCAAGGTTTTATGTAAATTAATAATAATATTCTGGGACAATCCACACACAGTCATCTGATCCCAAACTAGGTAGAGCCTGTACTGTGGAAACCACACAACTGATACTAATACTTGTATACTTTTTTGTAAATATATACTTATATAGATAAAACATCCAGACACTTGATGGGAATCGAACCCACGACCTATTGGTCAACGGCCAGGGCCACAAATTTTGACGGTGGTTGTTGGTCTAGAGGGTCTTTTATTTTTTTTTTATTTTTTTTTTTATTTATTTTTTTTTTTTTTTTACGCGGGGGAAATCTTCGAAAGATCCCCGGGAGCTGTGGGGCTCGACCGGGGTATGTGGGATTCTTACCCACTAAAACCCCCGCGGCTGTCGCATCGGCACATGAGAGGGGGAACCCCAGGGCTCTCCGGTGGGATCTGCACCAGGGGCCCCTCAGTGCCTTGCCTTTGAGCCCGCCGCCGGGGGGCGCATTGTAGCCCCCCGGGAACCAGTCACGGTGCTCACGGGGACGGGGGTCGCAACCCCGCCGCCGTCCTCCTCGGAGTCGCCGTCGTACTCAATGGACGCTCAAGGGGCCCACACCCTGAGCGTCCAGCGACTCCGAAGGACGGTCTAGAGGGTCTAGACCAACAACCACTGTTAAAATTTGTTTAAATATAATTATAATTGTTGGAAGTGTAGGAAAAGTGCGAGCAAGGCGCAGCTCTCAGCTAATTATTATTATGTTAGAGATAATATATTTTACAAGTAGTTACTTACTTCTACCACCGTCACTTTCTGCTACAGAACTCTCACTGAAAACCTACGCTGATTCGGTGGCTTTTTGTGGCCTTTTTAGAAGCAGGTGTTGATAAAAACAATGGTATTGCAACAATACTGCTTTATGTAATCAGCGCACCGCAAGTTTAACACTTGTTTAATTATGTAACGACATCCTATCACGTTAATTATAATACAGTTGTAGAATGCTTTGATTTTTGGATGTGTTTAGTGACGAGACAAGCTAGATGTTCGCATGATGCTAACAACGCGCCTGCTCATAGTCGCACTGCACTACCGCTCATAACTGGAGACATTAGTTATTAAGTCTCCTGAGCCCAGTAATACGTCAGCTACCTACTACTTACTTTTTGAAAACAACTAAATTACTATTTTGAATTGAAAAAAAAATATTTTAATGGTAAAAATTAGGAGGAAAACATGCAGAATCTCTTAAGGGCTTTTTATTTTTAATCGTAGTTTATATTACATGATTGTGACTGCATTTTCAAAAAGCCATTGTGTCGTAACACTGACTTGGTATTTAATACCAGAATTTTCCAACTTTCATCAGTTTACTGGTAATTTTACAAGTAAGAACACTTCCAGCATGACGTAAAGAACAAATTTAATCGAGGTAGGTATTGAAACACCTAACTGCAACTCCATTGCTTCTTTTACTTGTAGTTGACATTATTTTTAGGAATATTTTAAGTTGTACCATTGATGCAATGCAAATTAGAAATTAATAGTTTGATATTTCATGCATTCCATCATGATGATCTCTATCGTAAAAAATAAACAAACGTCATCGGTTATTTCCACACCACACCTATGAAGTCGTGGACATGATAACAGGCCGGCCAACTTACTAGTGTCTATTGCAGATATAAGTGCCACTACATTCTATAAAAATCTGTAACATCTACTAAAATTTTGTAACGATAACATTCTCATTTTGTATACAGCAAAGTTCGATCAACGATTAGGACAACAAAGTGATAATGTATATATTTTTAGCCTAAGGCAGATTCAATTATAGTTTCGAGATCATCTATAAGTTATTTTTTATACAATTGAATTAACCAAGAGTTGTTTTCAGATGTGTATCCCCATCCTACCGCAAGCGATCGTGCTGATCCAAATAGCAACAATATCATCGCAATACATGCCTCAATCGTACCCTTACTATCAACAGCAGCAGCCCTCCATGATGCCAATGGGCCACCAATCACCCCTCCAAATGCGAATGCCACCCATGGGAGCGTCCATGCCAATGTCCATGCCATTCCAAATGTCCCAACGTCTACCAATGGTGGTGATGCCTCAACGTTCCAAGGCTGCAGTCAAGAAATTGCATAAGAAGAGAAAGAGAATTAGGATTGATTCTAGTGAAGAGTGTTCTGGAGAACCGAACTTCAGAGCCAGCAGCAAAGGTAAGCGCAGAGGAAAAGGGAAGAAACGACATCAGGTGCTGACTCCTGTGATCTCTTACGTCACGAAGGAAGGATATGTGGTCTACCAGAAGAAAATTAAAAAGGAAAAGGCGAAGGACTGGTTAGAATTGAGCAAAGGGAATGGCAGAAGAAGGTCGACACCCGATGAGGAAAATTAGTTTATATTTTTTTTATGTTGGTAATAAATAGTTAACACCGATTTTGTTTCGTATTGATCTATACTTATAATAAAACTGTAACAGGTCCAATTCTGTACATTGAAGATATTTTGAAAATTATATTTGGAGGGCATTCTATAACCGATACTGAGGCCGAAAATGTAATTTTTATAATTTTTGTCTGTCTGTCTGTCTGTCTGTCTGTCTGTCTGTCTGTCTGTCTGTATCACGGCTGAGCATCACGCCGAAACTACTGAATGGATTCAAATGAAACTTGGCATGATTTGAGATCTTACTACGAGGTAGGACATAGGATACTTTTTATCCCGTAATCTAGAACGGTTCTTTTGGGAGAGGGGATTAAAGTCAAAACGGGTACTTGGTTATACGCTTGGTCAGATTTTATCAATTTTTCTTTATAATATAATAAATATTAGTAATAGAACACTCATAGAGAGTTGTTATCAAGATTTTGTAATCGATCGGGTTAAGCAACGTTAGGTAAGGTCATTAAATAGATGGGTGACCGTTTAACGCCATTTGAACTAAACGGATCCGTGCTTCAGAGAGCAAGTAAAAATTGGATCCCAGTTTTTAACCGACTATAAAAAAGGAGGTTATGTATTCGATGCGAATGTCTGTTATTAAAAGTTTAGTTAACGTAAAAATAGCGCAGGCGGAGCTGCGTGGGTCAGCTAGTTAGTATATATTATTATCTACTTAGGTATATATATTTACAAAAAAAAAGTATCTATCAGTTGTTTGGTTACCATAGTTATAGGCACTACGTTGAGGGGCAGGTAGCCGTGTGTGGATCGTCTCATGATATTATTTATTTATAAATTTTTAGGGTTCCATACCTAAAAGGTCCGTAAAAAGCGACTAAGGGAAAACAAGAAGACGGTTTGTCTGTCTGTAACACCTATATATTTCGGGAACCGCTGACGTTATCGATTTTAAACTTTGAATAGTTTTAGATCTTACTTACTCAACCACCAACCAGAGGCGAAATGGGTTATCAAAAGTGAGACTACTATATCGAGTGGGGTAAGTATCATATGAAAGGGTAGTTTTTGGCTGATAATCAAAAATGTAAAAAAAGTACCGTTATTTATCTCCGAAGTTTGTGGAGGGAAAAAATATTTAAAACATAAAATACTTATCTATACTTATAATAAAACTGTAACAGGTCCAATTCTGTACATTGAAGATATTTTGAAAATTTTATTTGGATGGCAATCTATAACCAATACTGAGGCCGAAAATGTATTTTTTTTAATTTTTGTCTGTCTGTCTGTCTGTCTGTCTGTCTGTCTGTCTGTATCACGGCTGAGCATCACGCCGAAACTACTGAATGGATTCAAATGAAACTTGGCATGATTTGAGATCTTACTACGAGGTAGGACATAGGATACTTTTTATCCCGTAAACTAGCACGGTTCTTTTGGTTGAGGCGATTAAAGTCAAAACGGGTACTTGGTTATACGCTTGGTCCGATTTATCAATTTTTCTATAAAATATAATAAATATTAGTAAGGGAACACTCATAGAGAGTATTTATCAAGGTTTTGTAATCGATTGGGTTAAGCAACGTTAGGTAAGGTCATTAAATAGATGGGTGACCGTTTAACGCCATTTGAACTAAACGGGTCCGTGCTTCGGAGAGCAAGTAAAAAGTGGGTCCCAGTTTTTAACCGACTATAAAAAATGAGGTTATGTATTCGATGCGAATGTCTGTTATTCAAAGTTTAGTTAACGTAAAAATAGCGCAGGCGGAGCTGCGTGGGTCAGCTAGTATAAAATAATTATGGGTAATAAGTACATGTCTAATTATATTTTACATAAAAAAAAATATTTCTAAATAAGTAGTACGGTTTTTTGTAATCCTAACAAACAAACTATGTTGTACTTACATGAATAGTAAAATTACTTTAATACGTCCGTCCACAGATGGTATGGAACACTCGATGCGCGAGTCAAAGACAATTGCTTGGTGATCATATATACTTAGATTCTTTATGTAAATATAATATTCTGTCTACGGTAAATTCCCTCGCCCTTCCGACGGTTCCTTTTTAATTAGTTTGTCGGATGGCAAGCGACAGACACGATTTTCACCAGAGCTACAGTGTGCGTCAGTCCGGATCACGGTAGTGTTCAGACACTGTTGTGACCTGAAAAGTAGTGAAAAGATAATGATGGCTATAAAAATGTCTCCTAGTTACTACACTGCTACACTTGACATTAACGGTAAGAGATCTCCTGGTTCTGTGGTCTCCATGGGCGTCCCTCAAGGTTCAATATTAGGCCCATTTCTGTTTTTAATATATATTAATGACTTACCCTACTACGTAGGGGACAAACTAAATGTTGTATTGTTCGCTGATGATACCTCTCTTTTATTTAAAGTCAGGCGTAAACTCTATGAATACGACGAAGTAAACAATGTACTTTCTAAAGTTGTCCATTGGTTCAATGTTAATAATTTGAAACTTAATGATTTCTGATACTTACGCGAATATTACACATTGAAATGAAACTAATTTTACGGATTATATCGCGAAATTAAAATCAAAAATAAACCGCGATATAATCCGTAAAATTAGTTTCATTTCAATTTGAAACTTAATGAGAGCAAAACCAAATGTGTGAAATTTGTAACACCAAATGTAAGACAGGTGGCAACCAATGTGGAAATTAATGGAGCGACGTTGGACCTTGAGGAGTCGATTGTGTTCTTAGGTATAACAATTGACGCTAAACTACAATGGGGCCCACACATTAAGAAATTGTCAGGTAGACTGAGTTCCGCGGCTTATGCAGTTAAAAAAATAAGACGTTTAACTGATATTGAAACCGCTAGAATTGTTTATTTCAGCTATTTCCACAGTATTATGTCTTATGGTATATTACTGTGGGGATCTTCTGCAGAGCTTAATACCATTTTTATTCTGCAGAAAAGAGCTGTGAGAGCCACTTACAATCTGGCTCCTACTGATTCACTAAGGGAAAAATTCAAAGAAATAGATATTCTAACGGTTGTTTCGCAATTCATATTTGAAAATTTAGTTTATATTCAGACAAATATTGTATCTTTTAAAAAGTACAGTGCGATTCATAGTGTTAATACCCGGAACAAACACAATCTTGTTTTACATTCCACATGTCTCCACAGAACAAGCAAATCGTTTATGGGCCAAAGTATACGCTTCTATAACAAACTGCCACAGGATATCCGAGATCTTCCACTGAATAAATTTAAACCTTTGATAAGAAGCCGGTAATCGAAAAAGGCTTATTACAAAATCTCGGATTACCTAGAGGATAAAGCTGCGTGGGCTTGAACTGCTCAACTCATGCAAGCTTAGAATCGTAGGCTTACAGTTTGTAACACCTCTTAATCTGGTGGATTACTGATGGCTGTTTCACAAGTCAATTGATTGATAATATAAAGATTATGTGAAAGTGTTTTGTGTCTTGCCTGTCGAGGTACTACTTAACAGCAGAAGTTAAATGTGAGCCACTGTGATTTTGGTTCGGTCATGCTCGCCATCGAAAAGTCTTTGCTTGTGGCGGCGTCGTGTGGCGGGTCACCCCCTTCCCTCTAATATGGTTGAGGGGAGTGATGGCTGCTGCTCGAGTCAACTCGTGCGCGGGTGCCGCTTGGGGGGACTGGTCCGACTTCTATCCCTTTGGCCTTTTAGTTTGTCGTAATTTATTGTTTTCTTCTTTTCTTCCTTGCTTTATGTTTCGAACGGCAGGACACAATATCTCTAATGTCGATTCATTTGTAACAAAACAATGTTTAAAAAAAAAGTGAAAAAATGACAAGCCCGCTGAGTTTCTTGCCGGATCTTCTCAGTTGAGGCCGCGTTGTGATCCGGTGGTAGCTTTTAAAAAATGACGATTCAAAAGTGTTAAGCCTATTTGAAATAAAGATTTTTGAGTTTGAGTTTGAGTTTGACTGCACTGTTTTTTTCCGCGAAAGTAACGTGTAACTGACGACGAGCTTGCAAAGTATTTTCCTTAGTTAAGGTGAACGCACACTTATTCGAACCGAACGAGTCCAAGGAAGCGAATTTATGAATTCTTTATATGAAATCCTACAAAACTTCGCACACATGCCCGCGTCGAACCGTCTGAATCTGGAAGAATCTTAGAAATCCCAGACGAATTCGGATGACGTCATCAGATTCAGCGCGGGTGATTCGGTCGACTTGACACGCATTTTAATAGTTGCGTACGACAGAGCAACGCGCGAGTAGTAGATCTTCATTTTTAGGGTTCCATACCTAAAAGGTAAATAAGTTACTGTAACGTAGTCTTTCGAGTTGCGTGATAGTGCTGATACCTATTTTGCTAAAATAAAAGTCACTAAAAAGTGTTACATAAACTATTTTTTTTTAAATAAAAACCGACTTCAAAGTAAATTATCTAAAAAGCATAAAATAACGAAAATATATTGAAGTCGGTGCTAGCACATCATGTTAACTAAGACTAGCACGAGCTAACACAGTTACAGTAACTTACTAAAACATAAAAAAATTATATCTCTTAAACTACTTGACCGATTTTGATGAAACTTATACTCTACCCTAAGTTGAAAAATACTCTACCTTTTGCAAAAAGAATTTTCGAAAACGGACTTGTAGTTTCTGAGAAATCCGCGGACAAACCTACATACATACATATATATATATACATACATACATATGTACATACATAAATACATACACTCATAAAATTTGGTAAATTTGTTTAGAAGCCCACAATATTGTTACGTGCCGGGTCCGGTTAATTCGGAAATAAAATTATGCCTTTGACGAGTAACGACTATATTTCGTGTCTCTACTTAAGCACCACCATCTCACTCCTGAGCCATGTATACAAGCTGTTTTCGAGAGTCATTACGAACCGTCTCGAACGCAGGTTTGATGACTTCCAGCCTCCCGAACAAGCCGGGTTCCGAAAAGGCTTTAGCACCGTAGACCACATACATACGCTCCGCCAGATTATACAGAAGACCGAGGAGTATAATCGGCCATTATGTCTAGCGTTTGTGGACTACGAAAAAGCCTTCGATTCAATCGAGACCTGGGCGGTATTGCAGTCCCTCCAGCGGTGCCACATTGACTATAGGTACATCGAAGTGTTGAAGTGTTTGTACAGCAACGCCACCATGTCGATCCGACTACAGGAAGAGAGCACGAAACCAATCCCATTGCAGCGAGGTGTGAGACAGGGAGACGTTATTTCTCCGAAACTGTTCTCAAACGCATTGGAGGACGTTTTCAAGCTCTTGGACTGGTACGGATTCGGCATCAACATCAATGGCGAATACATCACTCACCTTCGTTTTGCCGACGATATAGTCATTATGGCAGAGTCGCTGGAGGACCTCAATACGATGCTCAGCGACCTCAGTAGCGTTTCCCAACAGGTGGGTCTTAAAATGAACATGGACAAGACGAAGATCATGTCTAATGTCCATGTTGCACCCGTACCGGTAGTTGTTGGGAACGATACACTCGAAGTTGTTGACCACTACGTATACCTAGGACAAACTGTCCAGTTAGGTCGGTCCAACTTTGACAAAGAGGTCGCCCGAAGAATCCAACTCGGATGGGCAGCGTTCGGGAAACTACGCGATATCTTCTCGTCCAAAATACCGCAGTGCCTGAAGACGAAGGTTTTTAACCAGTGTGTGTTGCCAGTGATGACATATGGTACTGAGACGTGGTCTCTAACGGCTGGCCTTTTAGAAAAGTTCAGAGTCACACAACGAGCCATGGAGAGAGCTATGCTCGGAGTTTCTTTGCGCGACAGAATCCGAAATGTGGAGATTCGCCGAAGAACTAAGGTCACCGACATAGCTCTCAGAATCTGCAAGTTGAAGTGGCAATGGGCAGGCCACATCGCTCGAAGAACCGATAACCGTTGGGGAAGAAAGGTTCTCGAGTGGCGACCACGAACCGGAAGACGCAGCGTTGGCAGGCCTCCCACTAGGTGGACAGACGACATTGTGCGCGTCGCAGGTAACCGGTGGATGCAAATAGCCAATTGTCGTTCATTGTGGCGTTCTAAGGGGGAGGCCTATGTTCAGCAGTGGACGTCTTCCGGCTGATGATGATGATGATGATGACTTAAGCACCAAAACTAGTACTCAGCACAAACACTAACACTATCACAAATCACCAATCGCAATGCATCAATGTCCGTACTCGCTCGTAGGTCGTAAGTCACTGTATCGCTTGGGTATCGCTTCGAAGTATCGCACTCAATAGCTCACTAAACTGAACTGTCTCACCGTCCAAACCCGTAGCTTATACATATATACCGGTGCAACGGTATACTAGAATAGTCGGCCAGTCTCCAGAACGCGCGCGTGCATGCATGCCGCGCGCTGTCTCGCTCACTCTCACGTTACGCGTATTTCCGTCGCGCTCGCACCGTTGAGTAGCGTAGTGGCTCTAGATCCTTCACCGCGGGGCGGCGCGCACACACATTCGAGCGTCGTGTAGAGCTTTCGAGATCCCTCGCGCGACACCGCTGCGTTGTTTTTGTAACAATATTACGCATTTTTATTAATATTACATACATACGCGTCGAATAGAGAACCTTCTTTTTGAAGCCGGTTAAAAAGGAACCCTTATGGTCTGACTTCGTCTGTCTGTCTGTCTGTCACACCTATTTATTTCAGGAACCACTGATGCTATCGATTTGAAACTTGGAACAGTTTTAGATCTTACTTACCAGACCCCATCGCAAATGAAAATAATATATTTTTTCTTTTACTTTTATAGGATGGGGTTCGAAATGGGTCATCAAAATTTCAAAGTGCGACTACTATATCGAGTGGGGTATCATATGAAAGTGCTTCATTTGGACATCTCAAAACAGATTTTTATTTTTGTTTATGCCACGCAGTTTTTGGCTGATAATCAAAAATTTCAAAAAAAATACCGTTCCCCCTTATCTCCGAAGTCTGTCTGTGGAGGGAAAAATCTGAAATAATTATGTGTAATACATGTCTATCTATATTTTACAGGAAAAATAAAATGATCTTTCTAAGTAGTACAGCTTCTTAGTACTCCTAAAAAAACCTCGAAAAACAACCTTAATTTTGCGGTTTGGTTATTGTTATTTATTTTGCTATCTGAGGTATAAGACGAATTGTAAAATAACTTTATTACATCCAAAGGTGGTATGGAACCCTTGGTGGGCGAATCCGACTCGCACTTGACCGATATTTTTTTTAAATGAGTGATTTTAATTTATTTTAATAGAAACTATTTCTTCGGCGCACTCGATTCTTTGATGCGGATATGTATGCGAGGCCTCCTTGACTTCGATTCGTTCGACGCCAATCGGCTCAGTACCTCGAGTGTAATCATATGCTTATAAAACCGCTATACGTAACTCATAAGTTAGCGAGCAAACAGTATACGTTTTGTTAAGTGAGAACATGTGAGTGTATTCATCACTAATATTCACATAAACGTCTATGTATTGTCATTCGTAACTAAGTTAAATTGTTATTGTTATATTGGCAGCTCTTATTTCCAACGTAAATAATACGGCTAAATTGAATTAACACCCTGGTGAATCCATAACCATTTGTGTTGTATACCACTTAAATTATGTACGTAATGTAGTTTATGAATGAATTATTTCTATTTCGTTTATTTTCGTTGCACAAAAAGAGATGGAATTGCAACTCGAGAGTATTTTTTCAACCATGGCGCCAGCCAAATTTTAAATGGTTTCATTTCATCAGTCAGTTGTCTTTTGTTTTAATTTTCTGCTTGCCAGTTTTTTATGAGTTCGATTTTCGATTATAATTATATATCAAGAAAGTCTTAAATATTGTAATTTGTGTGTCAATCATGAGAACCAGTGCTACACAATTTGAAATGATGGTCACTTTTATGGAACAGTAAGTATTTTATTTTAAGTTATACAGAGATGTTAATAATCATAAGTACATTCTTGATTGCTTATTTTTATGTTTCGTATGTTTCTATTACTTTGCAGACACGGTGATATCACCAAACCTAGAAATACCGCTATGGGTAAAATTAACACAATTAAATATTGGGAAGATCTCACCGCTATTCATAATAGTGATGCCTCAGGTAAACAAAAAAATACAGAAAAGTGGAAGAAGGTTCCTTTGCAATTATTTTATATCTTTATATCTAACCTAACAACCAAACTCTATATACCTACATACCTACATAAGGTATTTTTAATTAATTCAACAATTACTCATTGACTATTAAACTTATAATTTTATTAATATATTTAATACTTTCAGGCCCAAAATTATCCTGAAAGAACTGCTACATTGTCGCCTATGCCAGTTATAGAGAGGATTAGCAGCCTCCGAATACTGATCTCTGCAGTTGCAGAAGACATTCATTGTGGTAAGTACACCTATGTGTATAAAATGTGAATCATTGTTATAAGTAGGTATGTAATAATATTTTGGTTCTAATATCTTCCAATGGAATACAACAAACTGCATACTCAAATACAACAGCACACATAGTAGGTGCTGTATAATTTTACATCTGCTACACTTGAGGCACAATAACAAAATGTCCGGAGACCCTCTTGAAGTTTTGTAAGAATCTTTTTTTTTTCAGCTAGATTAGGTTTAGGAATAAGGAGGTACTTGTAACATAAAAACTGAGCCCACATTTTTTTAAATAACATTTAATGTGTTCTCTTCCCACACAATGTGTTATAAATATTGAAATCCCTAAGCTACCCGAGGATTATGATACTCAGGAAAATATTACTTAGTACTTTTGTTAACAATTTAGTAAGTAGATTTTGTTTATATTTTCAGATTATGAAGTATTGGCGATTCCCGGATCTTCACGTGATAATGTGCCACAACCAGCATCTCCTCCTCGTCACGAACAATCGGCATCATCATCATCACCACCACCACCACCAATTATTGAATTTATAAACACCGTAGAAGGCCACACTACACCCCCTTTTTTGTTTTTTGGCGCGGGGGAAATCTTCCAAAGATCCCCGGGAGCTGAGGGGCTTTACCGGGGTATGTGGGATTCTTACCCACTAAAACCCCAAGGTTGTCGCATCGGTTCATGAGAGGGCTCTCCGGTGGGATCTGCACCAGCCCCTCAGAGCATTGCCTTTGAGCCCGCCGCCGGGGGGCGCATTGTAGCCCCCCGGAAAGCTGACACGGTTCTCACGGGGACGGGGGTCGCAACCCCGCCACCGTCCTCCTCGGAGTCGCCGCCGTACTCAATGGACGTTCTAAGGGCCCACACCCCGAACGTCCAGCGACTCCGAAGGACACTACACCCCCTGTGACAACCCCTATTCCTGCTTTGCATGGGCACACACCACAACGTCCAACAGGACGACGTGGCTTAAGTCGTAGAACTCCCACAAGAACACGGTTGCTCAACATTTTCTCCATTCTGATGAAGAATGGAAAACTTTCTTACAAAGAAAGTATGATGACGAGGTTAATTTAGAAAAGGAAAGGCTGCGTATACGGGAGCTAGAGTTGGCAAGAAATAACAAGAAAGGCATTGGAGTCATTGAATACAATAGTAGATTCCATAATCAAGAATCATTAAGTGTGTCACTTTGTTTTTGTGCAATCTACTATTTTGTTTGTACTAGTATGGATTAGATATTATTTATTTTATAGTTTTTTTTACTTCATAAGTAGATATGTATTGTTTGTACTTTTATTTAAATTAATTACACATTGTGTAGTATTGTGCTATCGTGTTGTGAGTGTCTCGTTCTGAGATTGTAGAAGAAAACCAGCGTCGGGGGTGTGCTATTGTACTTACTTATCTGCTGACGTCATGTTGAGCTGGTGACCTATATTAGCCTTTAAACATTTTATAATGAGAAAATTATTTCATTTTTGTAATACTGCCATTGTGTTAGTACTTAAATGTTTTTTTTTCTTTCTATTTATTTAAATTTACAACATGTAACTTTTGATTTTTCATCCTGGTATAATAGTGTTAAATCTGTAAGTGCATGCAATATGAATTATACATTTTGTAACTACGACCTGTTTTTTTTAATAAATAATCCATTTTTTACTTGAAATGATTAAAGTTTACTGAAATTATTTACTACTAGCTGACCCACGCAGCTCCGCCTGCGCTATTTTTACGTTAACTAAACTTTGAATAACAGACATTCGCATCGAATACATAACCTCATTTTTTATAGTCGGTTAAAAACTGGGACCCACTTTTTACTTGCTCTCCGAAGCACGGACCCGTTTAGTTCAAATGGCGTTAAACGGTCACCCATCTATATAATGACCTTACCTAACGTTGCTTAACCCGATTGATTACAAAACCTTGATAACAACTCTATGAGTGTTCCCTTGCTAATATTTATTATATTATAAAGAAAAATTGATAAAATCGGACCAAGCGTATAACCAAGTAAGGTAAAACCCCCAATCATCGACACTTTAAGGACCGCAAGTGAACATTTTTTAAAATATCTAGTTTATTTATGATATTATACGATACTTTCATGCACTAGGTATAAGTTTAAGGTTCATTCTATATTATCTTAAAGTAAAAACGAGTGTAATACCAATAAGTAGATCAATAAATCAAATTAGATTTAGGCTCTTTTTGGCCTAGTTATCGACAAGGAAATTCTATATATCGACACCCAGTAATCGACATGATCCAATAATCGTGATCTAGTAATCGACATGTTCTATTTATCGTCACCCAAATATCGACCGATTCTTAACACCATGCCCAAAAAAGTCTTATTAAGTACATTAATTATTTTAATTATAATAAACAAACAGGGACATGTACATGTGTGTGGCATGCTTAAACTCATCTAAAGTTAAGTAGGTAATGACTTTTTAATGCTATTATAACAATATTTTTTTATTAAAAAATCGTAAATGATCTTATCCCGTTACGTACTTCCACTATTCTTTGTCACGTATGAATTATTTTAACTAATCAAATATTTAACATAAATTGTAGAACTGTTTTTAATTAATTGGTATTCATCATCATCATCACCAGCCGGAAGACGTCCACCGCTGACTATAGGCCTCACCCTTCGAACGCTACAATGAACGACAACTGGGTATTATAATAAAGATAAATAAATATCGTCTACCCACCTAGTAGGTGGCCTACCTACGCTGTGTCTTCCGGTTCGTGGTCGCTACTTGAGAACCTTTTTCCCCCATTGGTTGTCGGTTCTTCGAGCGATGTTTCCTATCCATTGCCACTTCAACTAGCAGATTCTGAGAGCTATGTCGGTGACCTTGGTTCTTTGTTGAATGTCCTCATTACGGATTCTGTCACGCAAAGAAGCTCTGAGCATAGCTCTCTCCATAGCTCGTTGTGTGACTGAGCTTCTCTAAAAGGCCAGCTGTTAAGGACCACGACTCATTACCATATTGTCATCACTGGAAACATACATTGGTGAATGAACTTTGCCTTCAGGCACTGCGGAATTTCAGATGAGAAGATGTCACCAAGTTTCCCAAACGCCAAGTTGGATTCTTCGAGCGATCTCTTTGTCGAAATTGAACCCACTAAATGTATCCAAGGTAGACATAGTCACATCAACAACTTCGTGTGTATCGTTGCCAACGACTATCGGTATGAATGCAACATGGACATTAGATATATTCTTCATCTTGTCCATGTTCATTTTAAAGAGCCACCGGTTGGGTTAACGCTAATGAGGTCGCTGAGCATCGTATTGAGGTCCTTCAACGATTCTGCCGTAATTACTATATTATCGGCAAAGCGAAGGCGAGTGATGTATTCGCCATTGACGTTGATGCCGAATCCGTTCCAGTCCAAGAGCTTGAAAACGTCCTCCAATGCGTTCGTGAACAGTATCGGGGAAATAACGTCTCCCTGTCTCACAACTCTCTTCAATCGGGTTGATTTTGTACTCTCGTCCTGTACAAACACTTCAACACTTCGATGTACCTATAGTCAATATGGCATCGCTGGAGGGACAGCAATACTGCCCAGGTCTCGATTAAATCGAAGGCTTTTTCGTAGCCCACAAACGACCGACATAATGACCGATTATACTCCTCAGTCTTCTGTATCATCTGACGGAGCTTATGAATGTGGTATACGGTGCTAAAGCTTTTTCGGAACCCGGCTTGGTCGGTAGGCTGGAAATCATTACATCTGCGTTCGAGACTATTGCTATTCCTTCGTTTCGAAACCAGCTTGTACATATGGCTCAGGAGTGAGATATGTCTATAATTTTTCGATAAGGTGTTATCACCTTTTTGAAGAAAAGCACTACCACACTCCTGTGCCATGCTTCTGGCGTAGTACCTTTGAGTAAGACGGAATTGAATAACTTCTGGAGGACTAAAAGTACCGGTTTTCCATCCGCTCTCAGAAGTTCTGTTGTGATTCCGTCTTCACCCGGCACCTTTTTGTTTCAAGCTGTTTGAGAGCCATTCCAATCTAGTACAGGCTGATGTATGGGATGCCCTCAGAGTAGTGCCGGGTTAGTTTAACTCTGGTGTCGGTGTACATTTTAAACACACTTCATTTGGTCAAACTATTTTTGAGAACATAAGGACCTGATTGGTCTGGATTGGTCTAAGGGCATTTTTTTCACGTGCTGGTTATAAGCTATTACGGTCTCTTCCGGCCCCGTAAATGTCATAACAGTAGCCATATTTTCTCAGTGACCACAGTTGAGAGCCGAACTTCACGAATTTTATCATGGAGAGGCGGCCTCGATTAAACTCTGCGTACCAACGCATTACGGTGCTCAAATGACGTACTTTCCACCCAATAGCATTTTGAAGTCTAGCAGACTGACTGCTTCTATCGCCTGTGCCATTTGAAAAGGCGTGTATCTTTTTAGGCACTATTTTTGCAAAATATGTCGGTTATTGGAACACATGGAATATCCAATCATCGACACAGCTGTCGATCACTGGATGCAGTTTGATATTTTAAATGAAAGAACTATATTTTAAGAGTGCTGAAGAAACATAGCCAAGTAATAAAATAAAGTGCAAAAAATAATAAACAAAAATCTTTCGACATGTGTCGAAATTTGGAACAAGCGAAGAAAAAAACTCCAATTACCGACAGGCGTATTTTCTTATTTTATTATAACCACACCCTTGTCAAACAATTATTAAAAATTAGTCAATTTATGTCTTAATTTTATAAATAAATAACATTTTCGATACAGCGAAACAATTAAAAGTTATGAGCAATAAATCTTACTCACTTCCTTAACGATTTTACTAGTAAAACTAGACTTACGACGGAGGATCACTTGCGGTCGAAACTTATACCCAGCCATTTTCTTAAAAATGGCCGAATGTGTGAAATGTCATTTGCAATGACAACTAGATAATCCGCGTTTATTGTTTATTCTTGAAATCCATTCAGAAAGGAGAAACTGCTCTTATTTTTTTTAATAAACTTTTTAAATGTCGGACAATGGTGCGTTGTCGGACACTGGGTGTTTTACCTTACCCGTTTTGACTTTAATCCCCTCTCCTAAAAGAACTGTGCTAGATTACAGGATAAAAAGTATCCTATGTCCTACCTCGTAGTAAGATCTCAAATCATGCCAAGTTTCATTTGAATCCATTCAGTAGTTTCGGCGTGATGCTCAGCCGTGATACAGACAGACAGACAAAAATTAAAAAAAATACATTTTCGGCCTCAGTATCGGTTATAGAATGCCCTCCAAATATAATTTTCAAAATATCTTCAATGTACAGAATTGGACCTGTTACAGTTTTATTATAAGTACTTATAGATGAATTATTAGCTGCTTCTTAATTAAAACAAATTCATATGTCCCGGTTTGAATTTGAAGCTGGGGAAAGTACTAGGTTTAATTAGGTACGTACCTAAGAGTACCTGACTTTTTTGACGCGGGGGAAATCTTCCAAAGATCCCCGGGAACTGTGGGGCCCACACATACACATACCCCGGTCGAGTATGTGGGATTCTTACCCACTAAAACCCCCGCGGCTGTCGTATCGGCACATGAGAGGGGGTCTCCAGGGCTCTCCGGTGGGATCTGCACCAGGGGCCCCTCAGTGCCTTGCCTTTGAGCCTGCCGCTGGACGTTCAAAGGGCCCACACCCCGAATGTCCAGCGACTCCGAAGAAGAGTACCTGCCTACTAGTTTTGATCTTGTAGAAATATTGAGTTGAACTCTTAGGTGACAAGTGGCTAGTGCAATGCAACTGTTCGTGTGCAGGGTGCAGGCTTGTAGCATACCATCCAATTTTAAAGAAATAAATACGGATAATTGATGTCAATTTTCTTTTTGTAGAATTTTTCGTTTAAGGTTCCTTTGTTCTTTATAAAGAACAACATATTATCCTTTAATGGCAGTGTGATTAGAATTAAACAACTAACGTATGAACTAAATCTATACTTATAATAAAACTGTAACAGGTCCAATTCTGTACATTGAAGATATTTTGAAAATTATATTTGGAGGGAATTCTATAACCGATACTGAAGCCGAAAATGTATTTTTTTTAATTTTTGTCTGTCTGTCTGTCTGTCTTTCTGTCTGTCTGTCTGTCTGTCTGTCTGTATCACGGCTGAGCATCACGCCGAAACTACTGAATGGATTCAAATGAAACTTGGCATGATTTGAGATCTTACTACGAGGTAGGACATAGGATACTTTTTATCCCGTAATCTAGCTTGGTTCTTTTGGGAGAGGGGATTAAAGTCAAAATGGGTACTTGGTTATACGCTTGGTCCGATTTTATCAATTTTTCTTTATAATATAATAAATATTAGTAAGGGAACACTCATAGAGAGTTGTTATCAAGGTTTTGTAATCGATCGGGTTAAGCAACGTTAGGTAAGGTCATTAAATAGATGGGTGACCGTTTAACGCCATTTGAACTAAACGGGTCCGTGCTTCGGAGAGCAAGTAAAAAGTGGGTCCCAGTTTTTAACCGACTATAAAAAAGGAGGTTATGTATTCGATGCGAATGTCTGATATTAAATAGCGCAGGCGGAGCTGCGTGGGTCAGCTAGTTATATTACAAATCTAAAACTTACGACAGGATAAAAAATAATCAAATAATTTAGGTAAGGTGTAAGTATATTATTAAAGTAGTCATTATTATTATTTTTTTTTTTTTGTATGTAGGAACCTAATTAAAAGTAACATTTCAGTCACTAAATTATCGTCTGTCACACAAACTCCCTAAAACTTGTACGTATCGTATCGTTGTCACTAGCCAAATTCAAGTGAGCACGTTTAGATAACTTAACTTTTCAGTATATGTTAAAACACCGTCTGAGCTGTTAAAATAACATAATACACTCGCAAAAATGCCTAAAACCAATGATAAACGATACTGAGATAGTTACGTTAATAAAACGCATGTTACGCGTTAAATAAAATTGAAACACACTCGTATTTTTTGTTTACCCTGATTGCTGCTAGAGGCGCTGTTCACGTTTCCATACATTTGAACGTCAAACGTAAACGTGATAGTAAAGTTAAAAAAATGATTTCTGTACCTCGAGTGTATTCATATGCATGTAAAACCACAATACGTAACTCATAAGTTAGCGAGCAAACAGTATACGTTTTGTTAAGTGAGAACATGTGAGTGTATTCATCACTAATATTCACATAAACGTCTATGTATTGTCATTCGTAACTAAGTTAAATTGTTATTGTTATATTGGCAGCTCTTATTTCCAACGTAAATAATACGGCTAAATTGAATTAACACCCTGGTGAATCCATAACCATTTGTGTTGTATACCACTTAAATTATGTACGTAATGTAGTTTATGAATGAATTATTTCTATTTCGTTTATTTTCGTTTCACAAAAAGAGATGGAATTGCAACTCGAGAGTATTGTTTCAATCATGCCAGTGGCACTCTCCTTAAAACAGCTGACAAAATTTTAATGTATGGAAACTAGCACAATCTTCAGGCAAGGGAAGGAACTAAATTTTAAGATTCTACTATAATTTGCCTAGATGGCGTTAAAAATGCAGTTTATATATTTTTATTTAATTAGTTTAATACTTAGAATAATAACGCATAGAAACCGTGAACATGTACGCACAGTGAGGCAAGTAAAACCGAGCCAGAATGGCTCAGTAGCGAACAGCCCGCGTCAGTGTTTATAGTCGAGTCGTAGGGCTAGCAGCTCTCGATATTTTATTTTAAAATGATGGTTTGTGCAATAAATGGAAATCATAGTACATTGGAAAAACTTAAGAAACATTGTAACATAACATTTCACTTGCAAGCATTACGTTTAATCTAATATTTTAACGTAAAACAATCGCCAAAGTGAAAACAATAATTTTAAATTTCAACAGACGACATTATATGAAATGTTGCCAATAAAAGGAAAATTGCCACCCTAAATTTGCTTATTAAGAAAAGATTTATTTAAGTACTAGATGATCCGCGCACGCTTACGTTTTCGAATGGCAATAAACGGTCACCCATCCATGTAATGACCTTGTCTAACGTTGCTTAACCTAGTGATATGAAATATACTTTACGACCTATTCTCACACCTAACAAGTATACATAAAAAAAAACATAAATATCGGTCGAGCCGTTTCGGAGGAGTGCGACCACAAAAACAGTGACACAAGATTTTTAGATCGTAGATTTGTTATTTCAGATCTTTTAAATTAAAAAGTAATTCATCACTGTCAGCAATAATAGTAATTTTATTCTAAAATTAAATAATGACCTCAGTAAGAAGCAATTCCATTTTCCCTAATTTTGGGGAAAATCTGATTCCCCTAACAACATTATTTTCTCACTTGTGTGCGTGTCGCAGAGCGTCAATACGCGCGACTTACGCCTACATCAATGATATTGTGCCTCAAACGAGACAGTTTTTTCGTATGAAACTATCGTTCTAGGCGTTATTATTCTAAGGTTTAATATTGTTATTGTATATCTTCAATTTATTTGAGTAAATCTGATACATTTCGTATATTTTTAGTAAACTTCCATAATGTAATAAAACCTATGCAACAGCCGGCCTTAACGGATGCCTAATAAAACACTATGGTTTTACTCAAGGAGGTTACCAGGTACTATTGTAAATTGGCCTTTGGCGGTTACTATGGTAACCTAAGTTGTTATGTCATTTTTTCAAAATAACTTGTTTCATTGAAGATAAACAGCTTTTATAAATTTTATTGAAACTAAATATTTACAGTTTATTTACAAATATGTTTTTGAAGAATTCTGTTTGTTCTGTGTCTGGGTGTTATTACATAAGTAGATATGTAGGTATGTACTTATTTACAAAAGCTTAAACAAACAAGTCATTATGCACCTAGCATAAGTATATAAATATAATAATATTTATACTACTCGTGAACTATTTCAGGTCCACTACATCATTGTCTTTAACCACAATGGCTTGAATTGGAAAAATTTAATGCAAAGCTGTACTGAAACAAGAAACTCAAGGGTATTGGACTATATAATTAATAGAGTATGATTGTGCTTCAGATATGTTGAATAAAGTTATTGGTTACCAAATAAACTTTTACAATAAATATCTCTTTGGTTTGCGTTTAAACATGTTCCTTACAAATATTCATGCTTCATTTACCTATACGTAAAGTGATTATTTTAAAATACGCCATCTGTTGGCACATTTTGGATTCTCGTAAAGTTACGCCATCTTTAGGCGAGGGTAAAATTAGTTTATTAAAAGATGAACCAGAGTGACCCATCTATTCTTAAGTATATAGTGTATTATCTATGGTTTCAATCATGGCGCCAGCCAAATTTTAAATGGTTTCATTTCATCAGTCAGTTATTTTTTGTTTTAATTTGTGCTTGCCAGTTTTACATGCGTCTTCGATTATAATTATATATCAAGAAAGTCTTAAATATTGTAATTTGTGTGTCAATCATGAGAACCAGTGCTACACAATTTGAAATGATGGTCACTTTTATGGAACAGTAAGTATTTTATTTTAAGTTATACAAGTCAGAGATGTTAATAATCATAAGTACATTCTTGATTGCTTATTTTTATGTTTCGTATGTTTCTATTACCTTGCAGACACGGTGATATCACCAAACCTAGAAATACCGCTATGGGTAAAATGAACACAATTAAATATTGGGAAGATCTCACCGCTATTCATAATAGTGATGCCTCAGGTAAACAAAAAAATACAGAAAAGTGGAAGAAGGTTCCTTTGCAATTATTTTATATCTTTACATCTAACCTAACAACCAAACTCTATATACCTACCTACATAAGGTATTTTTAATTAATCAACTATTACTCATTGACTATTAAACTTATGATTTTATTAATATATTTAATACTTTCAGGCCCAAAATTATCCTGAAAGAACTGCTACATTGTCGCCTACGCCAGTTATAGAGAGGATCAGCAGCCCCCGAATACTGATCTCTGCAGTTGCAGAAGACATTCATTTTGGTAAGTACACCTATGTGTATAAAATGTGAATCATTGTTATAAGTAGGTATGTAATAATATTTTGGTTCTAATGTCTTCCAATGGAATACAACAAACTGCATACTCAAATACAACAACATACATAGTAGGTGCCGTATAATTTTACATCTGCTACACTTGAGGCACAATGACAAAATGTCCAGAGACACTCTTGAAGTTTTGTAAGAATCTATTTTTTTTTCAGCTAGTTTAGGTTTAGGAATAAGGAGGTACTTGTAACATAAAAACTGAGCCCACATTTTTTTTAATTAACATTTAATGTGTTCTCTTCCCACACAATGTGTTATAAATATTGAAATCCCTAAGCTACCCGAGGATTATGATACTCAGGAAAATATGACTTAGTACTTTTGTTAACAATTTAGTAAGTAGATTTTGTTTATATTTTCAGATTATGAAGTATTGGCGATTCCCGGATCTTCACGTGATAATGTGCCACAACCAGCATCTCCTCCTCGTCACGAACAATCGCCATCATCATCACCACCACCACCACCTATTATTGAATTTATAAACACCGTAGAAGGCCCCACTACACCCCCTTTTTTGTTTTTTGGCGCGGGGGAAATCTTCCAAAGATCCCCGGGAGCTGAGGGGCTTGACCGGGGTATGTGGGATTCTTACCCACTAAAACCCCCGCGGCTGTCGCATCGGCTCATGAGAGGGCTCTCCGGTGGAATCTGCACCAGCCCCTCAGAGCGTTGCCTTTGAGCCCGCCGCCGGGGGGCGCATTGTAGCCCCCCGGGAACCTGACACGGTTCTCACGGGGACGGGGGTCGCAACCCCGCCACCGTCCTCCTCGGAGTCGCCGCCGTACTCAATGGACGTTCTAAGGGCCCACACCCCGAACGTCCAGCGACTCCGAAGGACACTACACCCCCTGTGGCAACCCCTATTCCTGCTTTGCATGGGCACACACCACAACGTCCAACAGGACGACGTGGCTTAAGTCGTAGAACTCCCACAAGAACACGGTTGCTCAACATTTTCTCCATTCTGATGAAGAATGGAGAAATTTCTTACAAAGAAAGTATGATTACGAGGTTAATTTAGAAAAGGAAAAGCTGCGTATACGGGATCTAGAGTATCAGGTTCTACAGAGTTGGCAAGAATTAACAAGAAAGGCATTGGAGTCCTTGAATACAATAGTAGATTCCATAATCAAGAATCATTAAGTGTGTCACTTTGTTTTTGTGCAATCTAATATTTTGTTTGTACTAGTATGGATTAGATATTATTTATTTTATAGTTTTTTTTACTTCACAAGTAGATATGTATTGTTTGTACTTTTATTTAAATTAATTACACATTGTGTAGTATTGTGCTATCGTGTTGTGAGTGTCTCGTTCTGAGATTGTTGAAGAAAACCAGCGTCGGGGTTGTGCTATTGTACTTACTTATCTGCTGACATCGTGTTGAGCTGGTGACCTATATTAGCCTTTAAACATTTTATAATGAGAAAATTATTTCATTTTTGTAATACTAACACAATGAGTACTTAAATGTTTTTTTTCTTTCTATTTATTTAAATTTACAACATGTAACTTTTTCTTTTTCATCCTGGTATAATAGTGTTAAATCTGTAAGTGCATGCAATATGAATTATACATTTTGTAACTACGACCTGTTTCTTTTAATAAATAATCCATTTTATACTTGAAATGATTAAAGTTTACTGATATAATTTACTATGAATTATTAGCTCCTTCTTAATTAAAACAAATTCATATGTCCCGGTTTGAATTTGAAGCTGGGGAAAGTAATAGGTTTAATTAGGTACGTACCTAAGAGTACCTGACTTTTTTTTGACGCGGGGGAAATCTTCCAAAGATCCCCGGGAGCTGTGGGGCTCGACCGGGGTATGTGGGATTCTTACCCACTAAAACCCCCGCGGCTGTCGTATCGGCACATGAGAGAGGGGACTCCAGGGCTCTCCGGTGGGATCTGCACCAGGGGCCCCTCAGTGCCTTGCCTTTGAGCCTGCCGCTGGACGGTCAAAGGGCCCACACCCCGAACGTCCAGCGACTCCGAAGAAGAGTACCTGCCTACTAGTTTTGATCTTGTAGAAATATTGAGTTGAACTCTTAGGTGACAAGTGGCTAGTGCAATGCAACTGTTCGTGTGCAGGGTGCAGGCTTGTAGCATACCATCCAATTTTAAAGAAATAAATAGGGATAAGTAATTGATGTCAATATTGTTTTTTTGTAGAATTTTTTGTTTAAGGTTTCTTTGTTCTTTATAAAGAACAATATATTGTCCTTTAATGGCAGTGAGATTAGAATTAAACAACTAACGTATGAACTAAATTATATTACAAATCTAAAAATTACGACAGGATAAAAAATAATCAAATAATTTAGGTAAGGTGTAGGTAAGTATATATGGGCGCTGTATCGATTTTAATGATTAAATGTTAAAATAACGTCATATCCGCGATAATATAAATGCAATAAAAAGAGTAATGTATTTGATAGTTACAGAGATTAATTAAATAGGTCAATTAATCAGTTTGAATTCATTTAATATTTTATTTGTATGCTCGAATCTGAATATAAATTTAAATAGATTGTATTGTAAAATCAAACGCGAATATGACTGTCATTTGTTTAGGAATCATTCCTGGTTATTATTATATAAATTATTCTACGAAAATAAATTGTAATACAATGTTTAAAAAACATGTGTGATTTAATATGATGCAATTTTCTTTAATTTATACTAAAATATGTTTGTTTATGGAAGTACTTTGTTTTATATAAAAGGCGAATATTGTTAACAACGGGAACAGTCGTTTGAAATTCGTCGAAGTGTAAACATCTCTTGTGCATACGCTATATTTCATATAATAATACAGTGTTTTGGAAGATCTGTGCGTTATTACTCCATAATTATGGATTCCGAATACTCACACCATGAAGCCACGCCGACAGCAGCGGTGGGATCACAATCCCCTGTACTTGGAATCCCCAGAGACCGGAAAACTCTACCCGAGCCTACTTTTTCCATGGAGCAAATGATGAATTTACTGACCAATGTGACCAAACAAGTAGCTGCAAGTGCAGTTACAGCGGCCATCTCTACCACCTCTTTGTCACGTGATCGCAGCAATTTCTTCGGACGACGCTCATAAATGGCGCAGCTACACATCGGATCAAGCCGTCAGCTACTCCGAGTACGCTACTGGACATTATTCAGGCGAGTCCGGCCCGAGGCTTCAGACCCCGAGGTGATCGACGCTTTGATAACAGGTATTTATCCGAAACATATTAGATCGTAACTGCTTAGAAACACACCTGACTCTTTGCCCAAGCTGGTTTCTGTGTTAAAAACTTATCGCAAACGGGAAATTTGATAGTTTAGATAAACCTGGTAACAGTAATATTAAAAGACCGTGAATATCCGAAACTTCCGCTAGAAACGACCAAGGTCTTACTTGCTTTAAATGTAACAAATCCGGGCACCATTTTCGTGATAACAAGGAAGCTCCTGCTCCTTCACCCGCTGTGATTCCTAAATCTAGTTCTTCTCAAAACAATATTCCTAATAATTCTGCAAAGACTATCGAGTGTAAATATTGTCATAAAATGGGTCACGTAGAAAATTGCTACCGGAAAGTAAATAACGAGGGTAATTTGACTTAAAAAAAACACGGTATTTTTTTGTAATTCGATAATTCGTAGTTAAAACTAGTTAAAATCGACAACAAGCTTTACTATTGCTTATTCGATATAGGCACCGATTGTTCACTGATTCGACAACGTTTCTCTGGTTCTATCCCAGGGAACAGGAAAGTAATAATAGTATTGTAGATGTTGTATTTTCGGGAATTGGAGGTTGCCCAGTGCATTCAAAACAAACCGATCAAGTAAGTATAGAGCTAGAATTTTATGTGGTCGGGGACGCATAGACTCGGTTTGATATTTTGTTTGATTGGCTATGATCTGTTACAAATTCCTGGGCTCACCGTTACTTTGACTAACACTAGAATTTCTGTAAAACAAAATGAACAAATTGTGAAGGTTGAGAATGAATGCACTGGTCAAAATTCTCTTTGTGGCATTGATACTGACGTTAAAGAACAGATTTTATATTATAGTAAATTGCAAACTATCGTCAACAGCTTTAAACAACATTTTACAGCTGGAAATAAGGTATCACAAGTTAGTACAGGTGAATTAGAGATCGGACTAAAAGACCCCAATAAAATTGTTCAGCGAAGACCCTATAGATTATCCCCCGTAGAGCGTGAGAAGGTAAAAGATATTATAAGCGGCCTCAGGTGTAATGGCATAATCCGTGACAGTCATTCTCCTTTTAGCAGTCAGATTCTGCTTGTTAAGGGGAAAGACGGTTCTGATCGGCTCTGAGTCGATTTAGGAGAGCTAAATGCCGATACACTTGGGGGTCGTTGTCCTCTGCCTTTAATCGCGGATCAGATGGACAAATTAGGTAAAGCACGCTTGGATATGGTACCGTATTAATACAAAGGCAAGATCACACTCCCCATGTATTTGGTTATTTTAGTATGAGGACGACCAGTGCGGAGAGCACCACTCATTTGAGCTTGAAACACTAGCCGTTTTTGAAGCAATTAAACATTTTTGTCGTTTCTTATATGGTTGTTCATTTATAGTCGTAACTGATTGTAATTCTCTAAAAGCTTCTAGACACAAGAAAGAATTGACGCCTAGGTTACACCGTTGATGGTCTTCCCTGCAATCATTCCAGTTCGAAATAGAGTATCGTAAAGGCGAAAAGCTAGGTCACGCGGATTATTTTAGTAGGAATCCTGTTGATATAACAGGCCCACGAAAAGCATTTTTCTAAAGATAATTCATCACACCTGTTTCCATCATCTCACTCGGCCTGAACTTTTTGTTTTTCCACTAATGCTTCAACTCTTGACCAAAATTGGTTGTTCTTTGAACAAAAACGTGATCCCGTACTCAAAAATATAGTTGATCAACTACAGTCCGATTCTATTCCTAAAGACATCGCAGATACCTATGTTATTTTGAAAGATAAATTACAGCGTAGAAAAGTACAAATAGAAAATAAAACCCTTAAATTAATTGTTGTTCACTAGCATAATTTTACATTTTAGCTGGGAAAAGGCTGAGATATGAGGGCAATATTGATTTCCCAACATGTAAAAATTGGTTCAGAAGTTCATTGAAAATTGTAGAGTTAGAAAGGGGATCTCGGGCGCTAGGCAAGTTTTTCTGCATCCAACTGATAAAACTCCTTTGCCTTTTTACACGGTCCATGCAGATATTACGGGTCCAATGAACGGGAAGCGTAATCGGCCCGAATACGCGTTTGTTTATGTAGATTCGTTTACTAAATATGTTCATTTAGTATATTCAACAGATCGTACAACGGATTCCGCTAACCGATGCTTTCGTGAACTCATGACCATTTTTGGGACTCGCACTGGATTCATAACTGATCAAAATAAAAGCATGACTTCTGTAGAATATTGTTTATGTTCTAGTTTTTTTGACAATTTTAACATAGACCATCGCACTGTGGCGAAAGGCGCTAGTAGGGCTAATGGTCAGGTGGAACGCAAGATTATTAAAAAGAACATGTCGGTGTAGTAGCGCTTGATAAACCTTGGCACAGAGATCTAATTGCGATGATCTTATTGCTATTAGGAATGCTTGTAAGAAAAGGATGGACGAGCGATCTTTTCAGAACATCTGCGTAGATTTGCGTGTTTTAATTTATAACGGTCGTTAGGTAGAATCTCCAAAATTTCCATTGGATCTTCAAATTTGGGTCCTAATTTAGTAGTATGTCCTTCATGTAAACGCATTAGAACAAAATCTCCAACTTTGAAATGTTTGATTTGTGCTTTACCCTTATCAAATCGAATTTTGTCCTGAATGGATCGTCATGTCTATTTGAGACCTGCTTCCAATGGGCAAACCGATCCATTCGATGGAAGTGGTGAAAGTGGTTAATTTCCCGTATGGGCGTATAATGAATTAATTGACTAGTTATTATTAATATCTATATTAATAATAATTAGTTACAAGTACTGTGTGACATAATAATATTACTACATATGTGTTACATTTATTTATTGCCTATCCACAAATCCTTCCTTGACGCTGGCTGGCCACCATGCGTTTCCTTTCCTGGTCTTGTGAGCTAGATCCTTGTGTAGGTGATGCTTGTGGGTGGGCTAGATCCCGTGATGGGTGATGCCTGTGTGAGCTAGATCCTTGTGTAGGTGATGCTTGTGGGTGGGCTAGACCCGTAATGGGTGATGCCTGTGTTGACTAGATCCCTATGTGGGTGATGTCACGAGTTGGCTAAGATCCCGTCATGGGTGAAGCCTTATTTGTTAGATCCCGTGATGGGTGATGCATGCTACAGGCTAAGATCCTAAGACTAGGTGAAGCCTTGTAAGAACCTTTAGTTAATTTTGTAATAAGTTAATAATTTGTAACTGATAAGTGATCAGCGCGGAGAGCGCGCTGGATCAGAATGGCCGTATGGGCGCTGTATCGATTTTAATGATTAAATGTTAAAATAACGTCATATCCGCGATAATATAAATGCAATAAAAAGAGTAATGTATTTGATAGTTACAGAGATTAATTAAATAGGTCAATTAATCAGTTTGAATTCATTTAATATTTTATTTGTATGCTCGAATCTGAATATAAATTTAAATAGATTGTATTGTAAAATCAAACGCGAATATGACTGTCATTTGTTTAGGAATCATTCCTGGTTATTATTATATAAATTATTCTACGAAAATAAATTGTAATACAATGTTTAAAAAACATGTGTGATTTAATATGATGCAATTTTCTTTAATTTATACTAAAATATGTTTGTTTATGGAAGTACTTTGTTTTATATAAAAGGCGAATATTGTTAACAACGGGAACAGTCGTTTGAAATTCGTCGAAGTGTAAACATCTCTTGTGCATACGCTATATTTCATATAATAATACAGTGTTTTGGAAGATCTGTGCGTTATTACTCCATAATTATGGATTCCGAATACTCACACCATGAAGCCACGCCGACATATATTATTATAGTAGCCATTATTAATTTTATTATTTATGTATGAAGGAACCTAATTAAAAGTAACATTTCAGTCACTAAATTATTGTCTGTCACACAAACTCCCTAAAACTTGTACGTATCGTATCGTTGTCACTAGCCAAATTCAAGTGAGCACGTTTAGATAACTTAACTTTTCGGTATATGTTAAAACACCGTCTGAGCTGTCAAAATAACATAATACACTCGCAAAAATGCCTAAAACCAATGATAAACGATACTGAGATAGTTACGTTAATAAAACGCATGTTACGCGTTAAATAAAATTGAAACACACTCGTATTTTTTGTTTACCCTGATTGCCGCTAGAGGCGCTGTTCACGTTTCCATACATTTGAACGTCAAACGTAAACGTGATAGTAAAGTTAAAAAAATGATTTCTGAATACACTCGAGGTACTGAATACACTCGAGGTTCAGATAAGTGTGCGTGCACCTTTAAGATCGCATTGTTGAATTCAATATTATGTAATGAGCCACTTTAACTCCTAGGTATGTAATTATAGCCTTCTTATTTACAAATGTGTAAACGAATGTGCGTAATTGTATGTTTCCAATCAAGCTGTGGCTATATAAGGTGCCACCTTGTTGAATCATATTCATAATTGTAATACTCATTATCAGCATTAGCAGATTACGAAGTTGTCGTAAGTAAATTTAAATATTAGTTCCCTTTGCTTCTTTGGAAATAGCTTGTATGTAAGTGCTTGTACAAAAGTACATCTGAGGGTCCCTCATCACGGGTCTTTTACTTAAAGATTGGCCGAGCTGGTAGCTGCCGGCATCATATCCCACTGTGGGAT
This sequence comes from Furcula furcula, assembly GCA_911728495.1. NCBI lineage: Eukaryota > Metazoa > Arthropoda > Insecta > Lepidoptera > Notodontidae > Furcula > Furcula furcula. The sequence continues at coordinate 1,581,608 of OU452254.1, read as the reverse complement.
TCCCACATATCCCAGCGGCGGCCGGGGCGGCGGGCAGTGCAGGACGAAAAGTATAGGTATGCCGCTTTGCATCCCGCGCGGCATCCTGCCTTATAGTAGAAGACGTCCTGCATGCTGGCCACCGCACAAGACCAGCCAAATCCCAGTAGTCTTACCGAGTAGTCTAATCAGTTGAACTACTGGGAATTTCCATCCCAATAGGCTTACTGATAGTAAGACTTCACTAGAGTTATTTTTGCCCATTAGTTTTACTTTATAAAAAATTATAAAACATAGACGTCGTAATTGATAGACGTTAGAAGACCGTGTATAATCCGACTTAGGCTGCCTGTCCACCGGAGCGGAGCGAGGCAGTGGAGCGGAGAAACGGAGAAATATTAACCAATAAGATTGCACTAAGATTTTGGAGTGGAGTTTTTGTGCAATCTTATTGGTTAATATTTCTCCGTTTCTCCGCTCCACTGCCTCGCTCCGCTCCGGTGGACAGGCAGCCTTAGAGCCATGCAATCATACTCAAAGCAGAAGCACAATGCTACCGTACGTGGCAATCCTTTTTGCAGGAAACCTTGTCGAGACAACCAAGACGTTTGTCTTGTGGTAAACGAGCGACACGCCTGCCTATAGACAGTTGCATTGCACTGCCGCTCGTCACTCGAGACTTGCTCGAGACTCGAGCAACCGCTGCTTGGCGGCAAAACATCTGACAATACAGTGGTGCTTGCCTGGACAGACCCTGGCGCAAGGGATTTACCACCTAGTAGCTCTTGGCTGCAATATTCTGCTAATTAAAGATAATATTTCCTAGTCGGATTGTTATAACTATTTTATCAGGCGTTCCCACTGCGTAAGACGTTAAATTGATCTCTAATCTATTTCGTTAAGATATAAAGTCGTATCAACAGCCGTATGGCGTCCACTGCTGAACAAAGCCCTCCCCCTGAAAAGGGAGGGGTTGCTTTAATTAATACGCTTGGCACGCGACTTGGGGATCGCTGTATGGATGGTAGGTAATCCAATAGGAAGACGCTTCTTGTTTTCTTAGTCGCTTCTTACGAATGCCCAATAGGAGGAGGAGGGGGGTGCTATTCTTACCGGACACCCCACGATTGTCACCAAAAAAATTAAATCATTAGAGTTTGCAAATTGCATTTACCAAGTAGGTACACACACATCCTAACTCCGCTGTTTTGAAATACCCTCATCATTAGCAGCCGATAGACGTCCACTGCTTAACAAAGGCCTCCCCCTTAGAAGAGAGGGGTTGCCATAATCCCCACGCTGGGCAGGCGGCTTGGGGATCGCAGTATAGGTGGAAGATAAATCCAAAAGAAAGACGCTGCTGCCCGTCTTCCTGTTCTCGCTTAGTCGCCTCTTACGACGCCCAACGAGAGGAGATGGGGGGATGTTAAACCGGCACCCCACGGGGAAATACCCTCAGACCAGAGTAATTTTATGTCAATAATGCCCTTTTTACAGATGCTGTACTTCAAGATACTCCTTCTGTTCCCAGTGCTAGCGTTACCAAGGCATAGAGCTTATAAATTCTGTTCAGAAGAAGTGATACCTGAAGACATAGAACCGAAGTATTATTGGCCCTGGATGGCAGGGTATATGAGTAATGGACCAAAACATATATCACCATTGTATTTTACTGGCTAGAATAATAATAATAAAATCCTTTATTCACTCACCCACCACAAGAAACAACAAATACATGGGAGTCATCTGGTGTCTAAACTAGGAAGAAAACTCCACCCTTCGAGTGCGTGATGCTGTACGCAAAGCACTTTCACATTTTTTAATAAAATAAATAAAGAATAAAACTTATAGTATATCATTTCTTTCACCAAAGCGTGAGTCTCATGCGTTTGGTGAAAGAAATTTCATCCAAACTTATCGAAGTCTCAGGAGACCGCGAGGCTGGTAGCTTTTTCTGCCAACGTATAAGCTTGGCCATACAAAGGGGTAATGCCGCCAGTCTTTTAGGTACCCTTCCCTCCCAGTGCGGCGACAACTTCGAGGAAGTTTTTTACCTAGTTAAAGTGTAGGTACATGTTTGTAAATAAACTGTAAATATTTTGTTTACAATAAAATGTTGTATGTTTAGGATATTATTATCTATAGGTACTTATAATAAAACTGTAACAGGTCCAATTCTGTACATTGAAGATATTTTGAAAATTATGTTTGGAGGGCATTCTATATCCGATACTAAAGCCAAAATGTATTTTTTTTTTTTTGTCTGTCTGTCTGTCTGTATCTCGGCTGAGCATCACGCCGAAACTACTGGATGGATTGAAACGAAACTTGGCATGATTTGAGTTAATACTCCGAGGTAGGACATAGGATACTTTCGGTGCCGTCGGTGCCCCGTGGTACATGCGGAACGTAGATCTGCATTCCGATTTCAAGTTAGATCCCCTTCGTAAGTTCCTCAAAGAAGCGTCGAAACGCTACTTTGAATCCGCGTCCCGTCACGCGAACAGTTTAATCCGCGCCGCCACCGATTACGCCCCTAGTCCTTCTGACTCTCGCCGCAGACCACGGCACGTACTGCTCGACACTCCTGACCCCATGACGGTCCTATCCCCCCGGGATGCGCCGAACCCTCCCCGACAACCGTATGCTACACTAGCTATCAGCCACCGGTCTCGCCGGCGAGGCCGAAGGGTCGTACGTATGCGACCTCAACGACGTGCATCACTCCACTGAGTTTCTTGCTGGTTCTTCTTAGTGGGGGCGCGTTGTGAACCGGTGGTAAACTCAGCCCTCTCTTAAGCGACAGCCCAAGCCGAGGCCGTGCCTCCCTGAGGTGCCCTTGAGCTCGTCGCTACTTCTGCCGTTAAGGCTAGAGCGCTTTAAGCGCTCGCCTCCTATTGTCCGGTGAAGCTGTAATGGCCATCTGCGGCCAACAGCGTCTATCATTCCCAAAAAAAAAAAAAAGTATACTTTCGGATCCCGACATTCGGTACGGTTCCCTTGGGAGAGGGGACTAAAGTCAAAATTTGTACTTGGTTATACGCTTGCTCCGATTTTAACAATTTTTCATTATAATTATAATAAATATTTGTAAGGGAACACTCATAGACAGTTGTTAACAATGTTTAGAAATCGATCAGGTTAAGCAACGTTAGGTAAGGTCATTATATACATGGGTGAACGTTTAACGCCATTTGAACTAAACGTCTCCGTGCTTCGGAGGGCGAGTACAAAGTGGGTCCAAATTTTTAACCGACTTTAAAAAAAATATATATACAGACGAATTGAGAACCTCCTCCTTTTTTGAAGTCGGTTAAAAAGGAGGTTTTGTATTCTTTGCGAATGTATATTATTGAAAGTTTAGTTAACGTAAACACAGCGCGGGCGGAGTTGCGTGGGTCAGCTAGTAAACAATAATTTTGTACTTCATGTTCTTGTATGTCTCATTGTTTTGCTTGTGTAAGTATGTAAGTACTTATATTTTTTTTTTCTCTTAATTGTTAATCGTATGTGCGGTGTATGCTGTTGCGCTCAGATGTGCTCTCAGATGATCAGCGTCGTTGTACCAATTTTTTTTGTAGGAGTATAAGTACTGTTGGCCGCAGATGGCCATGACAGCTTCATCGGACAAGAGGGCGAGCGCTTATAGTGCTCCAGCCAGAAGGGTTGGGGTAGCGACAAGCACAAGGCCACCTCAGGGAGGCACGGCCTCGGCTTGGGCTGCCGCTTAGAGAAAGTGAGTTGAGAAGAACCGGCAAGAAACTCAGCGAGGGGATACATGTCAAGGTCGCATGTACGACCCTTCGGCCTCGCTGGCGAGACCGGTGTCTGTGTCTAAGTGGATATGCGACTCGTGACGTCGTTGTCCACCGACAACGACGTCACACAACACCTTGTGTCATGGTCCAGGAGGACAGACATCGGGTCGGGTGGGTCGAGCAGTAGGTACATGCCGCGGACGGTGGCGATGTACGGTGGTTCGGCGATCTGACCAGGATCGGGGTCAGGGATATAGTCGGCTGCGACGCCGATTAGCGGCTTGGGTGGACGTGCGCTTTTTCAAAGTAATGTTCGGACATTTCTTTGAAAAATTTGGACAGGGACAGGGACTAGACCGAAGTCGGAATGTAGGTCGACATTCCGCATGTACCACGGGGCACCGACGTGTCGGTGCCCCGTGGTACTGGTTAATGTGAGTGGGACCTGCGTGTGCGAATACGGCACTGGCGTAAGCTAGGATGGGACGGATGCAGGTTTTGTAAAGTGTCAACTTATTTCTAAGCGACAGTTTACTCCGCCTGCAGATCATGGGGTAGAGTCGACCAAAGATGAAGGCCGCTCTGTTGCGTACTGACCGTATATGCGGTCCAAGTGACATATGGACCAAATTGGAGCAACGACACATGCTGAGTGGATAACCTTTCAGCGCCATAGTTAAAATAAAAATATGTGTAATGGATAGGTTAGATTTAGATGTCGCTGAATAAATGTTTTTCTTTCTTTCATTCATTATTTTTCAACATAGGGAAGAGTACTTAAGGGTTTCATCAAAATTATGATTTTAGATCGGTCATGCTTGCACTTTTTAAATACCTACTAGCTGACCCACGCAGCTCCGCCTGCGCTATTTTTACGTTAACTAAACTTTTAATAACAGACCTCCTTTTGTATAGTCGGTTAAAAACTGAGACCCACTTTTTACTTGCTCTTCGAAGCACAGACCCGTTTAGTTCAAATGGCGTTAAACGGTCACCCATCTATTTAATGACCTTACCTAACGTTGCTTAACCCGATCGATTACAAAACCTTGATAACAACTCTCTATGAGTGTTCCCTTATTAATATTTGTTATATTATAAAGAAAAATTTATAAAATCGGACCAAGCGTATAACCAAGTAGTAACCTACCCATTTTGACTTTAATCCCCTCTCCCAAAAGAACCGTGCTAGATTACGGGATAAAAAGTTTCCTATGTCCTACCTTGTAGTAAGATCTCAAATCATGCCAAGTTTCATTTGAATCCATTCAGTAGTTTCGGCGTGATGCGCAGCCGTGATACAGACAGACAGACAGACAGACAAAAATTTAAAAAATCACATTTTCGGCCTCAGTATCGGTTATAGAATGCCCTCTAAATATAATTTACAAAATATCTTCAATGTACAGAATTGGACCTGTTACAGTTTTATTATACGTATAGATAGATTACAACTATTGTACTCTATTTTATAGTGAACTAGCTGACCCACGCAGCTCCGCCTGCGCTATTTTTACGTTAACTAAACTTTTAATAACAGACATTCGCATCGTATACATAACCCCCTTTTTTATAGTCGGTTAAAAAGTGGGACCCACTTTTTACTTGCTCTCCGAAGCACGGACGCGTTTAGTTCAAATGGCGTTAAACGGTCACCCATCTATTTAATGACCTTACCAAACGTTGCTTAACCCGATTGATTACAAAACCTTGATAACAACTCTCTATAAGTGTTCCCTTACTAATATTTATTATATTATAAAGAAAAATTGATAAAATGGGACCAAGCGTATAACCAAGTACCCATTTTGACTTTAATCCCCTCTCCCAAAAGAACCGTGCTAGATTACGGGATAAAAAGTATCCTATGTCCTACCTCGTAGTAAGATCTCAAATCATGCCAAGTTTCATTTGAATCCATTCAGTAGTTTCGGCGTGATGCTCAGCCGTGATACAGACAGACAGACAGACAGACAGACAGACAAAAATTAAAAAAATTACATTTTCGGCCTCAGTATCGGTTATAGAATGCCCTCCAAATATAATTTTCAAAATATCTTCAATGTACAGAATTGGACCTGTTACAGTTTTATTATAAGTATATATAGATAAATGATTATGATTATAATAATAATAATAAACCCGCAGGGCAGCTAGTGGCGAGCTGTTGGTGCGTAGCGACACCACGGACCCGAGTGCTCCAGAGAGTCGGTCAGGGCCCCCACCTCGGCGTGTCTTCGTCGGCCGAGTGGAAACCGAAGGGGGCCCGCAGGACTCTCAGCTCTGACTTGCCTTAATTGGCCGTCCAGAGAGGAGTTGTTAGAGCTATATGCTCCAGGGGTGGAAGTGTTAAAGGGCATAACGCCGCGAGTAACTACGGAGAAAGCGCAGCACACCTCTCGACACCCCTGAGCCACTCACACCGGTGTTGCACTCCGTCGTCTTCTGACGGCTATATGGAGAGCCCATCTAGTGGGTGGCAAGTCACCGCTTGCCAAAATATAATTAGTACACTAATTATGGCAAGTGACCCCGGCCTATTGCCGTCCACCAAATGCTCATTAATAAAATCTAGAAATCTTTCCACATACTTACAATAGTCCCTACACCTGTCAGAGTCAACTGCTGTTTATATCTTATTTCCAGCAGTTGATCCTGACAGGTGTGTTCCATACCTACTATTAACTTCTCTCAACAGGCCTCTACGTGTTGGATTCGTCCCCACGCAAGCCTTTTAAAAGTCCGGGTGTAAAAGCCCGTGTTATAAAAAATCAAAAATAATAATAATAATATCTTGGGACAATCCACACACGGTCATCCGATCCCAAACTAGGCAGAGCCTGTACTATGGAAACCAGACAACTGATATTAATACTTATATACTTTTATTTTTTGTAAATACATACTTAAATAGATAAACAACACCCAGACACTTGGCGGGAATCGAACCCACGACCCATCGGTTAGCAGGCAGGGTGTCTGACCACTAGACCAACGGGCCCGTCGAATGATCATGATCGAATGATTATGGTCGAAAAGTCTTTGCTTGTGGGGGCTCGTGTGGCGGGTCACCCCCTTCCCTCCAATATGGTTGAGGGGAGTGATGGCTGCTGCTCGAGTCAACTCGTGCGCGGGTGCTGCTTGGGACGACTGGTCCGACTACTATCCCTTTGGCCTTTTAGTTTGTTGTACTTTCGTCGTATTTTTTTTTTCTGTCTTATTTGATCTTTGGAACGGCAAGACACACTGTCGCTCTGATCTAATTGTAACATGACACACTGTTTAAACTGTTGTGTGTGTTTGTGTTGGCCTTTTTAATAAGCTCAGAGTCACACAACGAGCTATGGAGAGAACTATGCTCGGAGTTTCTTTGCGCGACAGAATCCGGTATGAGGAGATTCGCCGAAGAACCAAGGTCACTGACATAGCTCTTAAAATCTACAAGTTGAAGTGGCAATGGGCAGGCCACATCGCTCGGCGAACCGATAACCATTGGGGAAGAAAGGTTCTCGAGTGGCGACCACGAACCGGAAGACGCAGCGTAGGTAGGCCTCCCACTAGGTGGACAGACGACATTGTGCGCGTCGCAGGTAACCGGTGTATGCAAATAGCCAATTGTCGGTCATTGTGGCGTTCGAAGGGGGAGGCCTATGTTCAGCAGTGGACGTCTTCCCGCTGGTGATGATGATGATGACACTGTTTATATAAAATGACAAGCCCGCCGAGTTTCTTGCCGGATCTTCTCAGTTGAGGCCGCGTTGTGATCCGGTGGTAGTTTTTTTTTTTAAAACATGACTTTTGAAAAGTGCTAGCGTAAGCCTATTTGAAATAAACTTGAAGAGGTTCGGTTCATTCAGTAATAAAAGTCCTCTTACGATTGCTTACAGTTGTAATGAGTAGGTAATTGAGGTACAATTAGATTAACACAGTTTACAATTAATGTGTATAGAAACAAGATGCGTACACATAAGATGCATAGTCACAGATTAGATAGATATTTATTTACAACGCATAGTGACGCTTGCAGTGTTGCCAGTTTCGTATATGCTTGCGTGAGCCACGGTCAAGTGTGAACCGTGGCCACACCACCCCCCTAGGGAGAAAATAAACCCCACAGAAAAAAAAGAAAACACAAAAACAATCTTAATACTAACTTACATAATATAATAAAAATAAAAAATCAAATAACATGTATAATAGAGGAACCACAACAGCAAGCTACAGGTCGAGCGGTATCTTAAAACGAACTGTACGTCCTGAACGTGTAGTGTATCTAGGATCTGAAGGAGCTGAATTAGTGGTAAGATTTGAGTGTGAAGATGATGGAGTCGTGGACAGAATAGGCGCGGGTGCAGAAGGAGTGGTAGGAGTAGCAGTAGGAGCCGTAAGTGGAGCTCGAGAGACCGGAGAGCTGGAGGACTCATCATCGTTGTTGAGATACGCCGGTTTAACGCGGTCAATGCTGACATGAACATTTTTATCACCAACTGTAATAGTGATGGTCTTGTCTCTTCTGGACACCACCTTATAGGGTCCTGTATAGGGAGGTTTTAGCGACGGTCTAACCGTGTCATCCCGCAAGAATACGTGGCTGGAAGATTCCAGGTCCTTATGGATGAAAGAAGACTTCCTTCCATGACGTGTTGCAGGTGTAGGTTTCAGTTGGGACATACAGCGCCTCAACTGTGTAACGAAGCTAGTCACGTCTGCGTTGGAATCAAAAGTCGCGGATGGTGAAATAAACTCTCCGGGCAGGCACAGGGGTTCCCCGTACACTAACTCTGCGGGAGAAGTGTCTATATCTTCTTTAAGTGCGGCACGCATTCCTAGAAGTACTATGGGCAAGGCTTTGCACCATGAATCTTGGTGGCACATTAAAGCAGCTTTTAGCTGGCGGTGCATGCGTTCGACCAACCCGTTCGCACATGGGTGGTAACTCGTGGTACGAACGCGCTTGGCGGAGCATAATTGCATGAGCGTCTGAAACAAGGAGGACTCAAATTGTCGGCCCTGGTCTGTAGTCACCAAGCACGGCACGCCGAATCGCGCAATCCAGCCAGTGAAAAATGTATCAGCAACTTCCTCTGCCGTAATCCCCACCATCGGCCAAGCTTCTGGCCACCGAGAGAATCTGTCGACGGCCGTCAGGCAATAATGGTACCCTTTGCTGTAAGGAAGTGGTCCGATGATGTCGAGGTGTACGTGGCGGAAACGTTTACTTGGTGCGGCGAAGGTCGCAAGCGGCGAGCTAATGTGCCTGGTAACCTTGCTGCGTTGGCAGGCTAGGCAAGCTCGAGCCCAGTTGCGGCAGTCCTTTTGGATGTTGGGCCACACGAAACGTTGAGAGACTAGCTTTGCGGAATTTCGAGCGCCCGGGTGACTAAGATTATGAATTTTGTCAAACACCACGCGACGGAAATTCGGAGTGACGAATGGTCGGGGTTTTCCGGTAGAAAGATCGCAGTACAAAGCTATGTCTGTCCCAGGAATGGGAACTTTTTCAATCTTGAGGGAAGAGTCGCTTAACATATTGCGTAGTTCTTCATTGTCAACCTGATCTTCCGCTAGTGCTGCAAAGTTGTCTTCGAGGCGGATAGTTTCAACGCGAGACATGCTATCGGCAACCACGTTGTCCTTCCCACTGATGTGGACGATGTCAGTTGTGAATTGTGAGATGAATGATAACTGATTTAGCTGCGCCGGAGGTAACTTCTCCCGACGCTGAGAAAAAGCATAGATCAAGGGTTTGTGGTCGGTGAAGATCCTCACATGTTGGGCTTCCAAAACATGTCGGAAATGTTGCACAGCCTCATAGACGCCGAGCAATTCTCGATAGTACGCCGGCCAGGTGGATTGCCGAGTGGTAAGCTTTTTGCTAAAAAATGCAAGAGGCTGCCATCCGTCTGCAACACGCTGCTGGAGGCATGCTCCAACGTGAGTGGATGAAGCGTCGGTAAAAAGTCCGAGCGCTGCAGCAGTATTGGGATGGGCCAAGAGAGTTGTATTGGCCAAGTGGTCCTTACATTTTTGGAAAGCTAATTCCAAGTCCGTTGTCCAAGGAACGGGTTTTGCACCTTTAAGTTGGGATGAAGCGAGCATGTCTATGAGAGGGGCTTGGAGTTCGGCGGCCTTAGGCAGAAAACGACGGTAGAAGTTTATCATGCCTAGAAACCTGCGAAGTCCTTCGACTGTCTTCGGTAAGGGGTAGCTTTTTAGAGCTTCGATACGTTCCACTGGTGGACTAGTGCCTTCTTTGGAAATCCGGTGGCCTAAGAAAGTCACTTCCTCGGCGCCAAAAACGCACTTAGAGGCATTGACTACGACGCCAAATTTGGAAAGCCGTTCAAAAAGCATGCGAAGGTGCTGCATGTGCTCTTCAACCGAGTGGGAAAACACCAAAATATCGTCCACGTAGGGAAAACAGAAATCGAGTCCGCGAACCACTTCATCTATGAACCTTTGGAAGGTCTGCCCCGCGTTTCGAAGCCCGAACGTCATATACGGGAATTCGAATAATCCAAAGGGGGTTATTATTGCAGTTTTGGCAATATCCTCTGGGTTAACAGGTATTTGCTGGTAGGCTTTGACCAGATCTACTGTGCTGAAAACTGTAGAACCAGCCAAATCATGCGAAAAATCCCCGATATGACGCACGGGGTAACGGTCCGGAATCGTGCGTGCGTTCAGGGCACGATAATCCCCGCAGGGGCGCCATGCAGTTTGGCCCTTGCGTGCCATGTGTAATGGTGAGGACCACGGGCTGCTTGAGGGTCGCGCTGTGCCACAAGCCACCATCTCCCGAAACTCGCTCTTAGCCGCTTGTAATTTTTGCGGAGCCAGGCGACGCGGGCGGCAAGCGACAGGTGGGCCGCCGGTGGTAATTATATGATGTACCGTCCCGTGTGTTATCGACCGTTCGATTCCAGGGGGCCGCGTTATATTAGGGAATTCTCCTAAGATCTTGATAAAGGGCGAATCCCCAACAACAATGGTCCTGACGCTGGGTTGGGTTATCTGTGCAATGCTAGCTGATGTCGACAGATTTGTGGTGCCATCTATTAACTTCTTGTTGCGACAGTCAGGTAAAAGATGGTAAAACGCAAGAAAGTCTGAACCAATTATTGGCGTGCCCACATCTGCTATGGTAAAATTCCATCGAAAAACCCGGCGCAATCCAAGGTTTAATCGGAGAGGAATGGCGCCGTAGGTTGTTATTGTAGTGCCATTTGCAGCGCGCACATCGAAACCAGTGGACGTGTAACGCCCCTTAAGGAGCTGGCGCGGGTAGCAGCAGATATCTGAGCCCGTGTCGATTAAGTATCGAATGTTGGACTCAGTTTCTTTAACAAATAAACGGCGGCCGGGATTGTTTATGCAGTCAGACTCCGCCACTACTGGCTGCTCTTGGCATTTCCCTGTTGTTCAAGTTTCCAAGAACAAGGCGTAATGCATTTCTGTGCTTTATTAGCAAATTTTTTATGGTACCAGCACAGCTGCGCAGATGATGAGGATTGCGATCGTGAGCGCGCGTGTGATCTGGTTCGGGAACGTTGACCTGTCCGATTAGCAGTTAGGGCGTTGACTTTTTCAGTCAACTCGATTAGGCTGCGCTTAATGCTGTCGAGCTCGGTGTTGGTGGATGTAGACGCAGCGTGCACTGCTGCCGACGTTGAAGGCATTGGGGTGTCAACAATGGCGTCCGCAATTTGGGCGACTTTGTCTAAGGGTAAGTCAAGGTGCGCTTTAAGAATCCTCTGTACCTCATGTGGTAAACGGCGCATCCACAGCTCCCTTAGTATGCCCTCGTCACCGACGGCGGTACCGGCAAGCGAGCGGAGATGGCGGAGAAAAGCGGTTGGTTTTCTGTCCCCGAGTTGTTCCTCACTAAGTAACTTTCTGACCTTTTGTTCTTTGGAGGAAGATAGTCGACGTATGAGTTCCGTTTTAAGTAGCTCATATTTGCCCGTTTTAGGTGGGTCGGTGATGATGTCTTCCACCTCATCGGCAATCCTAGCATCTAATACCGATAAAATATGCCCATATCTGGTGGAATCCTGTGTGACCCCTGCAAGGTCGAATTGAGCCTCGGCTTGAGCAAACCATAACACTGGCTTTTCTTCCCAAAAACCAGTTAATTTCACCGATATCCCACTCACATTGGAAGGTGTAGGTTGTGTGGGGGTCAAGGATTCTAATTTTTTTTGTAATTCCTTGACTTGCTGTTGCAATTCTTGTTCTGACATTGTAAAGTACAATAAACTTACAAGTACAATAAAGAAAAAAAAAGGTTTTTATTTTAAATGTCTGTTAAATTAGTGGTAATTGGTGCTATTATATATTAGTGAAATATCTTAAATTTGTAAATACTACACATAACATTTGTACTATCCATGACCTGTGACTGTTTTATTAATTATGTAAGATTATTATGAATTAATATAATGAATTATGACAACTTAAAATAATTACTTATTAATAATTAGGTACTGAACTTAAATTGTCCGGCAAGATATTTTAATGTTCATAGAAAGTGTTCTTAAACATGTAGAATGGTGGAACACACTTTGTTAGATTAACATGTTAAAACAAAATATACTGTAACCGTGCACTTTCACCAATAAAATTAAATTTTCACTCCGAGTATCTGAAGGATATTTTACTTTAAAAGGTAAATGATGTCACCTTAGTATGTTGTGGCCTGCAGTGGCAGGCAAGGCAAATGGCAGGCTCAGCAGCTCTCCAGAGCTGCGGCAGCAGACGAACATCAATGTTGCTGTCCCATTACAGCTAACAGCAGGCGGCAGTATTAAATTGACAGTGTGGCATCATGAGGCCACTGTCGTTCAATAGATGCACGCCGGTGCGGTGTGTTGACAGAACAGGAGCCTTACACAAGCGACGCCGAAGTCCTAAACTGTGTCATGTTCTCCTGCTTAATGTCTCGAATACTGGCTGGTTGGTACAGGGGTGTGTTAGATTAAGTTCACAACAAGCCCTAAAATGTTTTATACCCAATTACCGGTCATGGCGGTCACAAGCACTGTGTCGTACGCGCACAACATAAGTAGTGTTCACATTTCACTCTCGCGGGTCACCATTGAAGAGGTTCGGTTCATTCAGTAATAAAAGTCCTCTTACGATTGCTTACAGTTGTAATGAGTAGGTAATTGAGGTACAATTAGATTAACACAGTTTACAATTAATGTGTATAGAAACAAGATGCGTACACATAAGATAAGATGCATAGTCACAGATTAGATAGATATTTATTTACAACGCATAGTGACGCTTGCAGTGTTGCCAGTTTCGTATATGCTTGCGTGAGCCACGGTCAAGTGTGAACCGTGGCCACAAACTATTTTTGACTTTGACTTGACTTTGATTAGTTCAGGGGGTCTAGTACGATTTCCGATAGTTTACGAGTTCGATCAAACTGACAGTTTTTGCCCGTACATTTTACTAGTTCTTGATCGTTTCTTGATAGTTACCGCTAGGGGCGCTGGTGTGAAATGTATGGAGAAAACTGACAGTTTGATCGAGCTCGTAAAGTATCGGAACTCGTACTAGACCCCCATTATTTTATTTTTGCCCGACTGCCTATACTGTCATAAGGAGGGTTATGTTTTTCGAGAGTATGTATTTACATAAGTAAGTATGTACATATGTATGTATGTCTATTTCTTTGGCACGGCCTACAGCTTAAACGGGGTAATGGATTTTGACTTTTTGTCTTTAGATTCGTTTCTGTTGTGGGGGTGACATAGGCTATATATTTTTTGTCTTTAGATTCGTTTCTGTTGTGGGGGTGACATAGGCTATATATTTTTTCGAAAAAGTTAATAAGGCGGGCGTCAGTAGCTGCCATTTTGTATTTCAGGGGTGTAGAAACAAAAGTGGATACGTCACATAGGGGAAAAAAAAATAATTTCTATTGCAGCACATTCATCTGTCATTCACTTTTTAATATCAAAAGGAATTTCCAAGCATAACAGGCTACGTCCCATAGATTTTTTTAGATCTAAATAGTAATACGTAATTTTAATGGATAAATGAATGCCCATTGTTGCATTTTTTTTATTAATTTGTGTCTTATTCTTTTTGTATCTGTTTGTTTGTGCGCAATAAAGAATTGTCTATCTATCTATCTATGACGTCAATGATAATTATTAAATATACATAAGTAAACAGATGGATCTTTGAGTAAAAGTGCTTTAACTTGATCCATTGAATTAATAATTTAAGATTGGGCAAGTTGGTCTAGTGGTTAGTGACCCTGTCCGCTAACCGATGGGTCGTGGGTTCGATTCCCACCAAGTGTCTGGGTGTTATTTATCTATTTAAGTATGTAATTTATTTTCATCTTAGGTCTTCTAGTTCAGAAATTAAAAATAATGATAAGTTCTTCTATTGATATTGGTTTAGAAGGGAAAAATAATTATGTTTTTTTTAAACCACAAGAACACAAGAAAATCTTAATTATTTGCCTGTCTGCTCACCGTAGTTGGTATAGTATATCGATGCCGTAGACAGCATTCTTCCTTCCAGCAGTCTTAGCAGGATTTGCTAAAGGTGCCCACTGACGATATGTCCATCAATCCAAATGGAGTGGACGTGTTCCAAAATCGTTCCGTGAATGTGAAAAGTGTTTGCCAATATATTGGACGTCGTCCAGCTTTGGATTTCCAAACGGATTGAAATCCATGCATCCAATCCAAATGGACGTCGTCCACGGCCGACTGTCAATGGGAAAAACGTGCGCCACGCCATTTGGAAGACATCCAAATTGTCTATGAATGGGCAAAACCACGTCCATTTTTTTGGAATTTTCGTCTCAGTTTATGCTCTGGCCAGTATATAGTGTATTATCTATGCTTTGAACTGTCAAGATTACGAAGTCTTGGCAAATCGTGCTAAGCCCATCCTATTTGCTTCATGGCTAAGCCTGCTGCCTGCTGCTGCTCACCCTGCATCACCCTGCTCATTGCTCATCTGTCACTATCTGTCAGGTTTATGTCTGTGATCTGTCACTTCTGTCAGCTGTGTCTGTGTGTTAGTCTGTCAGTGTCAGTACTGTCAGTCTGTCAGTCAAATTCAGTCAATCCAGTCCAGTCTGCAGTTTTGTGTGTGTGCGTGCGGTGCGTGCGCGTGATAAGAGTGGGACGTGGACTGATAATTTGTTATTTGAAGATTAATAACAAATTTTTCGCGTATTTCCTGCATAGTTGACGGTTTAATATGTCATATAACCTGGTCTATATTTCTAGACTCTGTTGTGCCAACTCAGTGGGTGATTAAACATGTATTTTCATGTGAAAACTTGTTACTTTATTGTGTTTGCATAAAGCGGGAACTACGTAGTGTATCCGTGTTCTGATAATTTTCTGTTTCCGCGATTATTAAAATGGATACGGCGGCGGATTTGGATTGGAAGAAAAACGTCGGTTTCCCAATAAACTATTCATCAAGTTCCGAAGATGATTTGTAAGTGCGAAACCAATTTGCATGTTGCAGCTAATTTGTTTTAAATTCGCTAATTTATTCATAATTGAATGAAGTCATGTTTAGGCCTGATATTCATATTTTCATTTCAGTTTTTTTTTCATAATGTCTGCTATAAGATCTAATATTGTATTAACAAACATTGTCTGATTCTGACAACTGTTGTACAGGAATAAGCTGAATATCATAATCACATTTCACTTACTTTTGATGTCATTACATACAATTTTATTACATGTAAATAGTTCAAGTTTGAAAGCCTTTAATTTGTTACTAGTATAACATATTTTTTCATGGATGTATAATTTGGCTAGCCGCACACGCTTAATAATATTGTCAATATTCTAAAAAACTTAACTCACAGGGCTGGTAGAATTTTGACTGTGTGCAGCTAGCTTTTGAGAAACCTTGTGTTTGAACTTTTACAACTCCAAAACAACATTGTAAGTACAGATAGATAAGCCTACCTTTAAGTGTATAGGATGATTATCCTTCGTAATATTCCTTCATGGACCAGGTCACCACCACCTCTATTAGCAGTATTATTATCATCTTACTTGACATGAGGTAGAGATGTCAATATACATAGTTTCTAGCTATGTCACTTTCTATGGAGAAAGTAACGTGAAAATAATATTGCTATTAGAGGTGATTGGTACAGGCCCAGAAGCTGTTCCAGGTGTTTTTAATTTGTCTGGCAATTATCTTTTGTTAAGTACTAATTTTCAAATAAGATTATTTGGCCTAAAACATTAAGAATAGTCCTTGCAATATTGTACTATTATCAAAGAACTGATAACCGTTGGGGAAGAAAGGTTCTCGAGTGGCGACCACGAACCAGGAGACGCAGCGTTGGCAGGCCTCCCACTAGGTGGACAGACGACATTGTACATGTCGCAGGTAACCGGTGGATGCAAATAGCCAATTATCGTTCATTGTGGCGTTCTAAGGGGGAGGCCTATGTTCAGCAGTAGACGTCTTCCGGCTGATGATGAATATTGTACTATAACTTGACCCTCTATTTCAATTTATTTACTTGATATTGGTTACCTGGGTATTGTTGCAACTCATAGATAATACAATTCCAAGAATCTCAGTGCTGAGTTCTTGATGATGTTAAGGAAAAAATTACCTTTCCCGTAATATTAGGGCTTTTAAAATAGGTTTAAAGAGTTTATTCTCATATTAACAATGAGATGACATTTACAATGAGATACAAATGACAGATATAGTGTACAGATTGATTCTGGACTTTAAGAACAACAGTATTTGTCACAGTTTTTGTAAATATGACAAGAATATTTTTAAACATTTTAATGTTGTCACATTCTTTTATTTCGTTTGGTAAATCGCTGTACAGCTGTATAAATTGTTGGAGATTTCCAAAGGTCTCTGACAGTTTAAGAATATTTGGTTAGTGTTGGTTTTTAGTTTAATCAATGTTATATTAAACAGCACTTTTACAATGTATGCATGATTACATTACAAAGAAAGAAAGTGAGGTATAGAGTAAGAAAACATATAACAAAGGTATATGCTGTAGAGGAACTTTTTAAAAATATTGAACATAATTTATTATTATTTATTATATTTAATACTAGCTGACCCACGCAGCTCCGTCTGCGCTATTTTTACGTTAACTAAACTCTTAATAACAGACATTCGCATCGAATACATAACCTCCATTTTTATAGTCGGTTAAAAACTGGGACCCACTTTTTACTTGCTCTCCAAAGCACGGACCCGTTTAGTTCAAATGGCGTTAAACGGTCACCCATCTATTTCATGACCTTACCTAACGTTGCTTAACCCGATCGATTACAAATCCTCGATAACAACTATCTATGAGTGTTCCCTTACTAATATTTATTATATTATACAGAAAAAAATATAAAATTGGACCAAGCGTATAACCAAGTACCCATTTTGACTTTAATCCCCTCTCCCAAAAGAACCGTGCTAGATTACGGGATAAAAAGTATCCTATGTCCTACCTCGTAGTAAGATCTCAAATCATGCCAAGTTTCATTTGAATCCATTCAGTAGTTTCGGCGTGATGCGCAGCCGTGATACAGACAGACAGACAAAAATTAAAAAAAATACATTTTCGTTCTCAGTATAGGTTATAGAATGCCCTCCAAATATAATTTTCAAAATATCTGTACAGAATTGGACCTGTTACAGTTTTATTATAAGTATAGATATAGATTAATATATTTGCAACATAATAATGTTAGTCTTTCCTGTTTAGTTATGTACTTGTAAGTTATTGCAAAGCAGATATAGTTATCAGAGCATTCACAATTCGGGCTTATCATGGTCCTGAAATGTTAGGATTAGTTATGAATTATGAATATTATTATCAAACCACTTAATAGCATATTGCATGCAATCAGCCCTCTAAACAACAGATTACATTTATCAGCACATAACAATCAGTGTTATCAAGCTTTTAACTATGTGAGCGATTCATATCAGCATTGGGACATTTTTTTTTTTTAATCAACCTAGTGACGAGACAAGCAAGGCACTTGATGGTAAGCAACACACCTGCCTATAGACAGCTGCATTGCACTGCCACCCGTCACCGTTAATTAAGACTGTTGTGTCCGGTAGTTTCACCACTTCAGTTTTGATATTACATAAATATTATATAAAGCACAGGTCTGATTGTGTGTCTCTATGCCCGGAAAAAATCGTGTTGGATATTGTAAGTATGTTGCTGTTCACATTTGTTAGATGTTTTGGCCGACGCACCCAATATTTTCTTTCCTTAGCTGTTTATTCTTATTCTTCGCAAATAATAATCACAACGAGAACTAAGTCGATGTTTATTGGCACCAGCTTCAACCGTGGTGTACAACCCGATTACTGTGTACAGAGGCGCGCCGACAACCATTAAAATCCGGGCCCGACAACCGTCAAGTGGGACCCAGCTGTTACACAGTGGCAGTGGTACTTGATGGTCTCGCACAAAGGAACCAACCACATAGTGGGGTTCATATTGGCAAAAAGACTGCCAACTTTGGGACTTCTCTGAACGACTATAAAATATAATAAATATTCTATAGAAAGTTGATTTTTTGCCTACCCCGGCATCAAAGTGTATGCACGCCACTCTGTCCGTATAAGTATAAATTGCGGTTACTATCCTACCCTGAGGTCCCACCCAATGATGTTACATTGGTCCCACGTACCCAACTGCTTGTCAGTTAGATTGGACTTTACAATTGGCTTTCAAGAATAAGTACTACTGGGTCTGTTGTTATGCGCCGCGCGTCGTTACGTTGATCTTTATAATGAAGGACTCTCTGTCTGTATGTCTGTATGTATATTTGCGTGAATGATAGCAATATCATTTTGCGCAGTAGATAAAAAAAAAACAAATAAACAAGTCGGCCAGTCGTCACGTCGCGGTCGAGGATTATCTGAACGAACTGGTTTGTAATGTCATGTCGATGAACTTTGTATTGGAATATGTTGGAATATTATTATCAGAGTCATTTGCCTACTTTATTGTATTATTCTAGGAAAGTAAGATTTTTAGCATGTAGCAGTGTTCGTTCAGATTGAAAGGGAGGGTGAAAATCCGGACTTTGATTTTTAGATTGTCACTAGACGCGAGAACTTTGTAAGGATATGTGCTAACTTGATGGTGGTACAGATTTTGTCTCAGGTTGATATGAATAAGGAATAAGTGTACTATATGTTTTGTAAGTATGTTGCATATCCTAGGGTTCGCTTGACTGTTGTGCTGGAAATTAGGACATTTGGCGTCCCGACTAAGAATAAATAGGTTCGTGCCCCTGACCCCTTACCCCCTGACAATCGTTGATGGCCCAACATTATTGGCCCTTTTGCTTCCGTAGTACCCTCTGGCATTTGTCCTTCGATTTTAGAATTATGCCAGCTGATAACCAATAACTGTTCTCCAATGACAGCAAGGACGTGGAGTTACGGAACCCGCGGCGGGCGTCTGCCCTCCTGGATGACTTTGGCGATGGTACAGAAGCCGACATGCTGGGCACCACGCCTCCACGATCCAGGATTAGGACCAAGGAAAAGCAGCGAAGGTAAATATGCTTAGTTGAACTTTTATTAAATATAATCTGGTGGAAGTTTGAATGATAAAGCTCACTAGCGTGGCGTGGTTCTTTGGACTCAGTGGAGAGGTTTGCTAAAAAGCTAGTTAGTGACAATAGGTTAGTGGAGGTCAATTTGCAAAGCCTAGAGCACAGGCGCAAAGTATCCAACCCATCTGTATCTATTTCACTGGATGTATTTTGGAGAGTGTGCGCAGGAATTACATGACTTTACTCCACCATCGTCTTTCTATCATCGGAACACGAGGCGCACGGCAACTACGCACCGTTACGCTGTAAATGTCCCATCAGTCCGGACTAAACGATTTGCGTCATTTATAATACGTACAGCCAAGGACTGAAATAGTTTGCCTGCGTCGGTTTCCTCACCCGTTTATAATGAGGGTGTCTTCAAGCAAGAGGAAGGCAAGAGCAAGAGCGAATAGGCTTTTAATAAGCTAGTGTGCTTTACCATCATCGATGGCATCACCGCTTTCCGCCAGGTGGGATGGTAGTCAAGTACTAGCATTTGCAGAATTAAAAAAATAGCCTATAACGATACAAGGTGTCTGGGTAAGAAGAATCGCTATGAAAATAGGTATGATGCTCCCAGCTGCTAGTAAATAGAGTCCTCATAAAACCCTGGAAACAGCTGACACTGGTCGCAGCGCAGGGCTGAAATGTGGAGCTGTCATGGTCATAATAGTATTTTCTGTTCCATTATGGCAACCGCTTAATTTATAAACACCACAAACTTATTGGGTAGCAAGCAGCAACTACAAGTCCTAAGGGACTAACTGCATCTGCGCGGGGGCGCCCGCTTGTAATCTCAGTAGCTCGATTGAGATGTACCCTCAGCCACCTCACAGAAGGAAAGGTTAGGTCTAGGTTGCCTGGAAGAGATTGCTTTTTAGCGATAAGGCCGCCTTTGTACATTGATATCATCAACGTATTGTTCAATTTACATGTAACTTTTGGTGTACAATAAAGTGTATTTATTATTATTATTATTATTATTAGAAGATGGCGTAACGCGAGTAGCTTTCTGTTCCTGCGATGAAAACAGGTTGACATTGCTCTATATCCTTGTTTTGGTGGCTGAGACACCGCAACACGGGGGATGAGCCCTGTGCATCCATTAATTTACCCTCAGGTGGGGTAGCGGCCGTGCACCAGTTTGTATTCAGTAAAAATATGAACTTGTTTGTAGTATAGAAGATAGAGTGCTAACACGATAAGGATTTACGCGACTGATAGCGTGTAGGTATCGAATTTTAAGTTCGGAAACATTCGAAGCTATCGTGTCGTGTCGTGGCGCGTCAGATGCGTATCGGTTACATAGGTACATAAAATAGAGACACTTTAATAGGGCGTCCGAAGCTAGCATTCTCAGGCCTTCGTCCAGCAGTTGACGTCTTTCGGCTCATGATGATATTTTTGCAGTGTTTAGACAAGTGCCAGTATTTGTACGGGATTTGCAATTCACAGTAGAAAGGTCAGCCGGCCGTGTGACGCACCAGTTGCGTTGGGACCTACAAACTGTGCCTCAACTTGAAGTCCATTGCGATAGGTAAAATGTTATCACAGTAAATCACACGTTTATCATTCATATTGACATCGATATTGAATGAAATGCATCACAACAAAGTTATTTTTGCGATAGTCTACAGACATTCGGAAAGTACGGTCTTTTATTTATAAGGTAATTTACCTACTTAAAGACTTCTATTTACTTTGAATCCGGTTTATAGACTATCATACTACCTAATCAAATGCAGAGCGGACTTCTCATGGCGAGCGACCCGCTGCGGCTTCACTCGGCTTTTGACCTTTACGTTTTCTATAGGTACATACATTTTTCAGAATTAATTCTCGAAATAACGATGAATATCCTTTGAAAAGGCTTTGTTTTATATTATTTTAGTCGGGTTCGTTTCCTTACCATATTTAACAGACAGACAACGTAGTAATTATGAAGACTCCGAGACGTAAAGGTGCATCTTTCCTCGCACATGCTCGCAACGACGGAAAAGCTGCTTAGTCTGAAGAGCTCGAAACGCTCGCTCCGCTTGTCCGATGTACCTGTTGCAGGTATCTGACCAGAAACTCCTATAAAAACAAAGATTTAATTCGTTCTATACATACTTTTCACGTCTCTCTTGGCCTCTAAACCAAATAAACTTCAACAGTCAGAAAGTTTATTGTGAAGGATTCCCTTAGCTGCGAGTTAATGCGTTCACTTTTACAACTTATGTATTTCTATAATAAAAACTGTTGGTAAAAATGTAGATTTTGTTTCTCAGGAACCACTTGGACTCGTCGTTAGTCCAGCGCGTCTCGCGGAAGGATTTACTTGAGCACGCTGCACATGTTCATAATTCACCAGGTAAGTAATTATTTACCAATCCATTGGTGCCGGACTTCCCAACTGAAGGGACACTCTCGAGATCGCAGGGGGGCGTGGGACGATCGACGATTAAAAAAATACCATTGTCATAATTGCCAGTCACTCGTGAATTGGGTACAATGTAATGGGGGACCGCTAATGCCCCTTGCTTGTACCCCTGTGTTGGGTCCAGATTGTATGTTTTTGATCGAGGTAAAGATTTTACTCTATTTCTTAATCAGACCGTCCGATCTTTAAGAAGCGTCCCAGCGTCAAGCAGTACCGCACATGGCAGAGAGACAGCAAGCAGGATGTTGGTCATGACATTAAATTCGACTCACTGCCCTCGCCAAACCCTTTGCCGGCTGTGGCCACTCTGGTGAGTAGAATAACTCTATCTTTCATCATTAGCAGCTGAACACGTCCATTGGCTGAACAAAGGCCTCCCCGTTAGAAGGGAGGGGTTGTCGTAATCCCCACGTTTGGCAGGCGTCTTGGGGATCAACTCGAGTCTTGGGGAACTCTGGTTTACATTAAGCTAATCTACATAGTTGTAACCCGTAAACTGGCCATAGGTGTAGCGGTCAGACGCCCTGGTTGCTACTTCAAAGGTTATACAGTCAGTCGTCTCATTAATACCCCACCCAATTACCATACATAGTGCAGGCTCTCAATAGTTTGCAATTAAATGACCGCGGGTGGATTGTCCTAGGATAGGTCATGATCATAATCATAATCAGTCTACATTAGGCCTCTGCTGGACATAGACCTCCCCCAATATACGCCATTGAGTCTGTTTTGGGAATGATAGACGCTGTTGGCCGCAGATGGCCATTACACCTTCACCGGACAACAGGAGGCGAGCGCTTATAGCACTCTAGCCTGCATGAAGGAGCGACGAGCTCAAGGGTACCTCAGGGAGGCACGGCCTCGGCTTGGGCTGTCGCTTAAGAGAGATGGCGTATTCTACCACCGGTTCACAACGCGCCCCCACTGAGAAGAGCCGGCAAGAAACTCAGAGCTATGCTCGGTGTTCGTCTAAGGGATCGAATACGAAATGCACTTCATTTCGTGTTCGATAGAATGAAGAATTAGCATTGAATCTTGCCTCCAAAATTAATTTGAGTTTATGATGGGCCTGTTGGTCTAGTGGTTAGAAACCTGGCTACTACCCAATATGTCGTGGGGTCGATTCCCGCCAAGTCTCTGGGTGTTGTTTATCTAATTAAGTATGTATTTACAACATAAAAAAGTATATAAGTACTAGCTGACCCACGCAGCTCCGCCCGCGCTGTGTTTACGTTAACTAAACTTTTAATAACAGACACTCGCATCGAATACATAACCTCCTTTTTTATAGTCGGTTAAAAACTGGGACCCACTTTTTACTTGCTCTCCGAAGCACGGACCCGTTTAGTTCAAATGGCGTTAAACGGTCACCCATCTATTTAATGACCTTACCTAACGTTGATAACAACTCTCTATGAGTGTTCCCTTACTAATATTTATTATAATTATGAAGAAAAATTGATAAAATCGGACCAAGCGTATAACCAACTACCCATTTTGACTTTAATCCCCTCTCCTAAAAGAACCGTGCTAAATTACGGGATAAAAAGTATCCTATGTCCTACCTCGTAGTAAGATCTCATATCATGCCAAGTTTCATTTGAATCCATTCAGTAGTTTCGGCGTGATGCGCAGCCGTGATACAGACAGACAGACAGACAGACAAAAATTAAAAAAAAATATTTTCGACCTCATTATCGGTTATAGAATGCCCTCCAAAAATAATTTTCAAAATATCTTCAATGTACAGAATTGGACCTGTTACAGTTTTATTATAAGTATAGATTAGTATCAGTTGTCTGGTTTCCAAAGTACAGGCTCTGCCTAGTTTGAGATCAGATGACCGTGTCTGGATTGTCCCAGAATATTATTATTATTATAATTAATTTCCTTTATTTCGGTGGTCCAGGTGGACACGTGTAACCGGTTCATGTCCCTGACCTCCCGGCCCAAGAACCGTGAAGCCAGCGCCGAGGACAGGCCCTCCGAGCTGGAGCCGGAGGAGCGCTGGGGCTGCGACGCTGACGAGGAGTTGCCGCCCAGCCGCGTCAACTTCCACAAGACCTTCAGCCTGCTCATCAACATGGGCAACATTGAGAAGGGATGCAAGAGAGCTGTGAGAATCATTATTATTATTATTGGTAAATCGGTAAAATTTGCTAGGGCTGATCGTCCAGAGTGCGCCAGGCGAACGTGTATTTTGTTGCACTTGATAAATAACAGCTGTCCTGTGGGTGCCGTACGATTGCTGTCACCAGTAAAAGTGTTTACTAGATGCTAGAACCCTGTGCAAGAATCAGCAGTAGCAGTAAAAATCGTTCTGGTTTTTGCTTGTAAATTATATTATGAGCTAAAGAGATGTAATAACTAATATCTCAAGTGAGAAGCGGCTGTGTTTAAGTGTTAATGCGCAGGCGTTTTTTTTTTTCAAGTAAAACTAAAACTATGAATATAGAGGCAATATAGGCTAGCTTGAGTGCTAGCTTCGGTCCTCTCCCCCGGTCGTGTCGGTTTTCCGTTCCATCGGATTGTGAGAGGTAAAAGGAAGAGAGAGTGCACTTGTGTCTACGCAACTATAATATCACCCGCGTAGATAGCTGATTTTGTAAAAGATTGACCGCTGTGGTTGTATCGTAACGTATTGCATCGTAAGTTACTAAGCGTGCTTTATTGTATGAATGGCAGATAAGTCGCGAGGAGCAAGTGTGGCAGAACGAGCTGAAGGACCTGATCTGGCTCGAGCTGCAGGCCAAGCTCGCGGGGCGCACGCTAGCGCAGCAGGACGCCTACCTGTGCGCGCAGAGGAACATCGTGCCTGCGCTCATTAACGATATGTTGGAATACAAGTGAGACCACTGGCTTATACACCGCGTCTTAAACATAATGGTGCATAGAAAAATGGGGTGAAGAGGAACTGAACTATTCTAGTATTGGTCCGAAATTTCGTGAAAATTATTAAATTGACGAAATTTTCTGAGCGGTTGATAATGTACTAAATTTTAAATTTTTGATTGATAAGTGGCCACCTATGTTTCACCCCATTTGTCTTTAGACCACTACGTTTGAGACACTTTGTATATACAATTTTTTCAATAGTAAGTACCTACGTCTTTGATATTTACCAAATACGATCACAGTTTCAGTTTTCCTCGATACATTGCACCAGCGCCTCTAGCGGTCACTATCAAAAACAAGCAAACTGTACGAGAGATAAAATCTTTTTTAAAAATAATTGTACCGACTTCAATATCACTGAAAAGTATAAAATAATTTAAATATTATAGAAGTTGGTGTTAGCGTACCTGCTGGGTATATTTGGCACCAACTTCAATAATATTTAAATTATTTTATACTTTTCAGTGATATTGAAGTCGGTTCAATTTTTTTAAAAAAAGATAATATTTTAAACTCTTTAGTGATATTTTCATGTATAAAGATTGAACCATCGAAGACCGTAAAATGATCTAGGTAGGTTATGATCACATTATCGTCTACATAGATTTACATAATTCATGTTTCTTCAGAAAAAACTATCCGGTCGTAATGAAATTTGCATGGAATCATCATAGTAGTTTACTCTCTCGAATAAAAAAAGAATCATCGAAATCGGTTCATAATTGTCAGAGCAATGTAATGGAGAACATCAGTTTTATGGTTTTTACCCATCGATATACTATACCAACTAGATTAGCTGTCACGAACAAAATGACATCGAAAATGTGGTCGCGGTTACATATACTTACAGAACTATACACGTACACGCAAAACAATAATATGTTCATATAAAAAGATAACTTACATACTATAAAATAAGGTTCAATAATAATTGCAGACAATTGAGCGACAGCCGTCTCCGTAGCTCTTATTTTCGTGACCACTTTTCGGGTCGTGACAGCAAATCTAGTTGGTATAGTATATCGATGTTTTTACCAGATAAATTCCTCCACATCGTTCATGGTCCTCCAGGAAGTTCTTATCCGGTTGTGATAAATTTCTTACAGATTCATTACAGTGGTTTCTTCTTTCGAATAAAAAAAGAATCATTGAAATTGGTAACTATTTGCCAGAGTTATGACCATTTTTGTCCTTAAAAAGCGACATAAAGCCATCTATATAGGCTTTCCTGCAGCTTTCCTGCGCAGTCACCATTCTTGTTTTTTCAGTAACTACTTGTTACTAAGCAATAATTTTTTTATGGGACCCAATCAATGGATTTAAGAATGGATGGACGAAAGATTTTTTCAAATCGGTTCATAATTGCCAGAGTTATGCGCGAACATACATAAAAAAAATATATATACAGACGAATTGAGAACCTCCTCCTTTTTTGAAGTCGGTTAAAAACTAATAGTTATCTCGATCGTTTGATCATAATATGCGGTACTGCACTGCAAATGTATGAGTGTATGGTTTTGTATTTATGCTTGCTTGGATGATTAACGGACAACAATCCAGACCATTGAGGTCCCGTTTAAACATAATTGGTGATGAAAAATCGAGCTCTGAGCCTCAGGAACACAATACTCGATCGCTATATGTCTTCTATCCTTTTTTTTAAGACTTTTATATTTTGTTATTCATAGGTTCGTTAACCCAAACCCGTGCCGGCAGGCTAAACAAAACGATGATGGTTCACGCGAAGACTTAAACACACAGCTTCGCGACGGAGAACGAGAGAAACTTGAAGGTATTATTTTCTTTTCTTTATCTTCTTTAGATAGTATATAACAAAGTTGTTTTTTTTGGGTTTGTCTTTTTATCCGCTAACTCCTCCTAAATAACGCATCGAATTTTTATGCGGCATTCACCATCAGAGAGGTCGTTTTTTACTGAGGGTTTATGTACATAAAAAACCTAATTGAGTTTTTAAGTGAGTAGGAAAATGCTACGGACTCTTCTAAATTACACCCGTGCAAAGCGGCAGCTGGTCGCTAGTCACACTATAACATATTTTCTAAGAAACGACTGATAACGAACTGAACGGACCGAAAAGAACTGATAACGTAACCAAAAAAAATTGCTTCAAAATCGCATTTGAAAAAAAAAATGAATAGACAAAACAAATGCTAATAGCAACATTGCTGTGTTCCGGTACGAAGGGTACAGTAACCGATGAAATTACCAGACATAGGTCACACAGGAGATTACAACTAACGTCTCGTGTGACGAGCGGCAGTGCAATGCAGCTGTCTATAGGCAGGCGTGGCGCCAGACAACCCCTTTGCTGGTCTCGTTACAGTTTAAAGAAGAATATATTATAATGTTTATACTAATTACACATAGAGACTATGACAAACAATGAGACACACTTGTCCCCTTCCCAGGCGAGGAGATGTCGGACTGTCTGTCGTTCGATTGCCAGCGTTGTTCGGACGCGATAGGCGCGGCCATGCGGGAGGTGGGCACTCTGCTGGACTCCTTCTACAACGCAGTAGCCCTCTACCCCTCCAGCCGGAACATGACCTCGGAGAACCCCCTCATAGCCACACCCCTCTTCAAGAATAGGGTCAAGGTGGGTGCGTGATAAGTTATGCACGAAAATGCAATGATTTAAAAAGTTGATTAATAAGCTTTAACTGGCGCATTGAGTGTCCGTACATCTGCCTGAACATGTCCTCTGTTGAACATGGGCCTCCCCTAAAAGTGGGGGTGGAGGTTGCTATTCTTGTCTGGACACCAGGGGGGTGAAACTCCCATACATTTAAATTGTTAGTTCTAAAATTGACCATAACAACTTCTGCCACCTGTTTCTCTAGGAACTTAAACTTTGGCTACAGTTTTGTATAAATGTCGATAGATGATGCTACATATTAAATGTTTTTTTTTTCATATTATAATCTTATATAATATCTGTGCATGTTTTTAATTAAATCTCATACAATACGCTCATACGTTCAATAGTGTTTAGACACCCTGGCTGCTGCCCAATAGGTCGTGGGTTCGATTCCCGCCAAGTGTCTGGGTGTTATTTATCTATTTAAGTATGTATTTATAAAAAAAATATAAGTATTAGTATCAGTTATCTGGTTTCCATAGTATATGCTCTGCCTAGTTTGGGATCAGATGACCGTCTGTGAATTGTCCCAGATTATTATTTCTTCGTTTTTTGTTTCACGGGATTTACCCGGTCTTTTTAGAGGTTTGCGTGGGGACGAATCCAACACGTAGAGGCCCTTTTTAGAATTAAATTGTGTGTAAAATACCTGCCAGGATCAACTGCTTAGTTGAAGAAAAAATAACAGTTGACCTCGACAGGCATAGGAACTATTGTAAGTATATGGAAAGATTGATTGTCTATGTAGTTGAACTTTTGGTGGGTTGGCAGCTGGGCTATTGCAGAAGGCTGGGTCACTTGCCATAATTACATTTATAGGTAATTATTTTGTGGCAAGTTGTGACTTGCCACCCACTAGATGGGCTCCCGAAATAAACGTCCGATGACGGCAACACCGGTGTGAGTGGCTCAGGGGTGTAGAGAGGTGTGCTGCGCTTTCTCCGAAGTTACTCGCGGCGTTATGCCCTTTAACACTTTTATCCCTGGAGCATATACCTCTAACAACTCCTCTGGACGGCTAATTAGGGCAAGCCAGAGTTGAGTCCTGCGGTCCTTCGGTTTCCACTCGGCCACGAAGACACGCCGAGGTGGGGGCCCTGACCGATACTCTGGAGCGTTCGGGTCCGTGGTGTCGTTACGCACCAACAGCTCGCCACAAGCCACAAGCTATTATAATATTCCTTAAAAATTATCGACACATAAAGAAACATTTCATGAGCGCCATCTATCGAGTATAATGCTTAAAGTATACAACGCCATCTACCGAAATAACGTAAGCTTAAAACAGCGCCATCTCTCCGTCTGGGTATGCAAACTATAAAATGAAAACTTGAGTGGCACATCTATTTCCGTATGTAGTATATTATCTATGCCGGACACCTCGCGGGTCAGTGTCATATTCCTTGAGATAAAATCAACACTTCTAAAAGTTTGATCGACCCGATAAGCAACGACATCCACTCTTCTATTGTAGCCTAGTCGGCGAGCACAAGAAATAATACACGAAAAAAGGGCTACACAAATTTATTAAATAATAGAAACGAGAAGAAAGTTACGATACAGGGGGAGGTCGATTACTAGTTAGCTTGTTCGCACGTATAACAAAAATAGCTGTAACTTAACTAGGGGTCGTTAGGGAACGCAACGGCGATTCCCGCGGTCTTCGGCGTCCTCCTTCTCCTTGGAGTGGCCAGGCACGCCACGGATGCGGAGTCTGGACTAGACCCGGTCGTCAGCAACACAGCCACGAACTTGTGGCCGGAAAAAACGCGAAGCCTTTCGCCCGAAAGGGGGAACACTCTTGCCCGAAGGGAGAACTCTTCGCCCGAAAGGAGAAACTTTTCACCCGAAGGAAGAAACTTTTCACCCGAAGGAAGAAACTTTTCACCCGAAGGAAGAAACCCTGGAACGCCACATAAGCGTTCCTGTAGACGCCGTTCCCTAACGCGACACCCTCCAAACCAGCTTTCAGTTGGTGGAGGCTGCCTCATTATGGAGACGTCTACAGGAATAAAAGGTACACCCTAACAATATAAAGTAAAACATGGGCCTAATAGTACCTAGTTCCATTATGGAAGGATTACAATTAAAAAAATCCTACAGCAGCGATTACATAATTTAAACACTTACCAGTAATACTGGGTTTTCTGGTTGATATTCACTTTAATAATAGATTAGAATAGAAATAGAATTTTATAAAGACTTTAGCAATTAAGAATTCCGTAGAACCCGCTGGCAGTATTGGACTAACACGATAATGAGGCGTGATGATCGTAGCTCAGCTGAGATGGCAGTGGCTCGCTCAACTTCTGAGTCAAAAACGAAACCTCTCGAGTGGAGATGGCGTCGAACCGTCTAGAAAAGCCAGTACCTAATTCGGTGGCCGCCTACGATTGGTCGACACTTTTAGGCTTCGGGTACTGAGCATTTATCGCATCGTCTCGCCCTCGGTAGACTCCGCCTATTTTAAATCAAATACCCTCTATTAAAAAGTGATTCTTACCTAGGTATCTAAATATTACCTATGGTTCTATCAATGAAAATAATACGAATACCTGATGCAGCTTTCATCGCCTATTACCAGAAATAACTAAAATAAGAACATAGTATTCCCCAATCGATGTAAACAGGTCGTATATTAATATAAACGCCTCGTCAAAAACTATTAGTAATAAGTAAGATTATTATGCGTTGCTATTACTACCATTATAGGCGTAATTCAACGTAATGTTAAAACAACTGTTTTTTACTTATTTATTAACGAAATGAGTTTAAAACAATGTAGCTATGCTACACTATTCGTCTGAAGCAAATCCTCCCGAGTGCAGGTAATTCGGACATGCACGGTGGATGATAAGATGAGCCATGGTCTGCTGAGATACACCACACTGGTGCTTAAGTACCCCCTTTATTACAAGCTTTTATTTACTTTCACCTGTCCTGTTGTCTGTAATCAAATCTTGCAAGTTAAATTTGACCCACTTCCCTATGTGCGATTGGGTTGAAATTTTGCATGCCTATCAAGCTTCGATGACAATACAATATTATGGTCAGCGAGCTGATCTGATGATGGAGACGGAAGGTGGGCGACGGAACTCTTCAGTAACTTACAGTAGATCGACGGTGTTTAGACACATTTTGATCAGCTTACTGTACCACTGACGTATTTTATAAAAGCTTGTCTAGTTTTTTTTTTTCTTTCTATATAAACTTGTTTAAGTTGTAATTGGATCGACCGTCCTGGTCCTCTTCAGACCAAGCAGGCCATGATTTGTAGCAGGAAAGTAACTGATTACTACGAGTTATTTCAGGCAATGTGTTTATGGTACAACACAGCTCTTCACATGCGTCTGAAGATGCTGGGCATGCTTCGGATGCTGCGGTCCATTAAACTGAAGAGTCATCAACGAGGAGTTCACCACAGGACCTCAATGGATTCCGATATTAGCAGGTAATAACCAATTGAGTGCATCTGCCTATACGATTTTAACATTAACTGGAAAATAAAGGCTGCTTCATAAGGTTTGGTGGTCCTAAGGTCTTGGGTTTGATTGTAAGGCTAAATGGTTTTTGTGTCAGGTATTTAACCTGCAAATAACAGCAGTGACAGCTCAGTGAACCCACTGAGCTAGCCTTGGAAACAAGGTGCAGAGGTTTGAACCCCGGCTCGCAGGTCTGATTTCTATCGTGTGCGAATCGTCTTTGTGTGATTGGTACTAGCTTTCGGTGAAGGAAAACATTGTGAGGAACAACCTCGCATGCAAGCATGTCTGAGAAAGTGTAACTAGCTTTCGAATGACTTGTAAGTCCGCCAACCTGCACTTGGCCAGCGTGGTGGACTATGGCTTAAGCTCTTTCATATTGAGGGGAGGCCCGTGCCCAACAGAGGGACAAAAACAAGGGCTGTTAAAAAAAACGCATAATTTAGGGTCCACATTCATACATTTCTTGAGTCCACTCATCCTTCTCTACAAACTTTCCTCCACGCTGGAATTATGATTTAAACAGTGCTGTTGTGTAACATAAACCTACCTAATAAAACAGTATCAAATCAAACAGAAATATCAGTTTTTTGGCTTATATTTAACTAACCGCTAGATCTAGTCAAAGTGACGACATTAAATTATTTGATATTGCCAAAAAGAGTAAACGACCACCAAAATTAAATCTCCATTTTAGCGTGAAATTAGAACCAAAAATTTGACAACTGGCGATTCTTCTTAAAGCCACTAACTCCAAATATGATTGTTTAATCAAAAGATGGAGAACCTAACACAAATGGTACCATTGCGTAACCTAAATTAGCTATGTCGAGGTTCTCTGTAACCCCGAGCTCGCTCCCGCGTGTCGCCTTTTGTTTCATAGTTGTAATTTTAGGTGTTCTTTTTTTGGTTTAGGTTTATTTTTTCCTGATTGGTATATTTTTGGATTTTATTAGGTAATAGTGGTTGTGGTTATGGTCCCAAGGTTCTTTCTGGTGGTCATTATATTTATCCCCCATTTTTTTATCAAATAACTCGCGACCCGCCGTTGCATGCCCGACATTTTAAGGTTCTTATTGTTTAAATGACATACATAAGACCTTCTAATAGAAATATTTAAATAAAGATTGCTCGTGGGGTGTCCGGGTAAGAATAGCATCCTCCCATCTCCTTCCGTTGGGTGTCCGTAAGAGGTGACTAAGGGAAAACATGAAGACGGGCAGCAGCGTCTTTCTATTGGATTACCTACTAACTATACTGTGATTGCCAAGACACCTGCCAAGCGTGGGGAATATTATTGCAACCTTTCCCTGCTAAGGGGAGCGACTTTGTTTACTATATAACGATTTCTCAATCAGGCAATCATCGGAGAGTCGTCCGTGCCAAGTCCGCTTCAACGTCAGCCTGAACCCTTCAGACTCCAGCAACAGTGACTGCAGCGCGCAGTCAGAAGTCATCAAGGAGGACGAGGCCAAGGAGTCCGATACTGCCGACGACGCGGGCAAGGAGACAGAGGGGAAGGGCAGAGATGAAGTGGACAGCGGGTTGGATAGTGGCGGCTCTAGTGAGTTTCATTTTAATACTGACCTGCCTGCCTTCCCCCGGCACCCTCGCGGTGCTTGCGACGACGCCGGGCTACAGCGTGTCGGGACGCACAGAGCCCCATCCTATGCGTCCGTGACCCACGAGCTCCCTTGTGTGGCGTGCACTGAAAGCAGGCAAAAATATCTGCGAGTTGTTTATGCTCTATGCTATTTGTTCGTGTTCCAGCGCAAATATCCTTAAATTAACCAATATTACCAACATATCCATTTACATTAAAAAAAATTACGTTAATTCATGTCCAAACTAAGATTTTTTTAAATTATGACTGTTTAGAGAAATCCTAGGGTAGGCAAAGTATTTTTGTCAGTATGGAGCCGCTGACTAAACTTATTAATGTTTTCAAATGCAAATTAATATGTCTATAGTATTTGCTTGTATATGGATATTTGAAATGGTATAATAACATACTTAAAATAGGTTAAACAAGCCGAATACATTTTTTTGCCTACCCTCTGTACACGCCACTGCCTTTAAGGCATGGGATACCTCGTCACATTGCTATTGGGCCCCTGACGATAGGGCCGGAGGATCGGAGCGAGTAGTGTCGCCGCCCCGACGCTGCCGCTTCCGTCGAGCGGGATCAGCCCTCTCCCGATCCCGCTCCGCGGCCTCCCTCTGGGACATAACGTTCTCGCAGAAGGAGGCTACGGCCCTCTACGCCGATTCCTCCGCCAGCATAGCCGACACTACACGCTGGCAGAGAGAGGTCGTGTCCCACCCGGACCTTCTTTGGTCTATTAAAGTGTTGGCACAAATATTTTCCATTTTGGCGTGGGGTTTGAGTTGCATGTGTTATTTAGATTAAATAGAGTGCTATGTCCAGCTATAGCATAACTAGTGTGTATAACGAATTTCAAAAAGTTTGTCTTAAATGCATCGCCAATGGAGTTTCGTGTTCGGAGTTACTGAAAATATTACAGAAGGTTTACGGGGAATCGACTTTATCATAAATTCATGCCTATGACTGGTACAAAACGTTCAAAAGTGGTCAAGATGTGATGGAAAATTTGCCTCGCTCTGGTAGGCCATAACGTCTGCAACTGAAATTAACATCGCAATAGTGACTGAAAATCCTCATTAAGTTTATAATAGCCGCCGAACTTTATGCGTCTCACTAGTAGATCCGTACCATTTTATATAATCACTCGGGTATGGAACATGTTGCCGCTCGGCTAGTCCCAAAAGACCTGGATTTTCTCCAAAAACTCAATCGCAAATGAGTCCCTGAGGACATAGTAGTAGCTAGAACGAGTCAAGTCCGACCCAACATTCATGAAATGCGTTGTTACTGGTGACGAGACGTGAGTTTGAGTTTGACATGCAAACTAGTCAATAAACTTCGGAGTGGCGCTTTCCAACTGGGGGTCTAGTACGAGTCCCGATAGTTTACTCAATCAACTCGATCAAACTGACAGTTTTTTCCCGTACATTTTACTAGTTCTTGATAGTTACCGCTAGAGGCGCTGGTGTGAAATGTATGGAGAAAACTGACAGTTTGATCGAGCTCGTAAACCCCCTGAACCGAAACCGAAAAAACCACGCCAAAGTCGATCAAAAGTCAAAGGCATATTGACTGTGTTCTTTGAATATCGCGGTGTTGTGCACACGGAATTCTTGCCGGAAGGTCAAACGGTAAACAAAGAATATTATAGAATAGAATACTCTTTATTTGCACACCAAAGTAAAACATATAGAAAAGCTTAGAAAATAACTTAAATTAGGTACAAATGGCGGTCTTATCGCTAATAGCGATTTCTTCCAGACAACCAAAACTATGAGCATTATTATTATTTATTATTATTATTTCTTTATTATTAATATTATGCATTATTTATTTGAGCATTATCCGCATCGATATACTATACCAACTAGATTAGCTGTCACGACCCGAAAAGTGGTCATGAAAATAGAACTACGGAGACGGCTGTCGCTCTATTTCAAATTAGTACGAGCCGACAACAGCTAGCGTAAGGACGTATCGAAATTCCTTATTGCGCGTTTATAAACTGTCCAAATACTTATCGTAATACTAAAATTGCAGATGGAGAATTTTTTTTTTCGATTCGTGTTCTTATTACTAAGTACTAGTTTAAATAATAAATATATTAAGTAAGATATCATTATAATACGGAATAAAAATTATTTATTTGATATTTTCTCCGCTAGTAGTTCGCAACTGCCATGCCGAGACTGACAAAATTAATGTTGCCGATAGGCGTGTCGCCACTGTCTATACGAAACTGTCAAACTACACGTCATTACCATAATAAAAAAGTTAGTTCTCATTTTTGCCACCAGCACGGATAAGTTTGTAAGTCAGTACACACACAATGGAAACACACCTGTTTTGAACCTTATTTTACAGTGGTTAAGATTTTCTTTTAAATGAGTACATTTTTGTTTAAGTCAAAACAACTACTTATTTCGTATAGCATTGGCGATTTTATTGATTTTTCTTTGTCTCCGATGTAAAGGTTTTATGTGCCAACATTACTGCATACAGAATTATACTTTATTACATGTGAAGGGTTCTATTAGTCCGACGTTCCGAATTATTTAAAACTATTTTCTACAGCTAAGCTGTAACAGCTCAGTGGGCGAGCGCTTGCCTTGGAAACGAGGTGCGCAGGTTCGATCCCCGGCTCGCACCTCTGATTTATTTAATTAATCATGTGCGAATCGTCTTTGTGCGATTGTTACTAGCGTTCGGTGAAGGAAAACATCGTGATGAAACCTGCATGTCTGAGAAAGCCTAACTAGCTTTCGAAAGACGTGTGAAGTCTGCCAACCCGCACTTGGCCAGCGTGGTGGACTATGGCCTAAGCCCCTTCAACTTGAAGGGAGGCCCGTGCCCAGCAGTGGGACATAAACAAGGGCTGGTATTATTATTTTTATTTTCTACAATTTCTAGCTACGTGTATAGTTGTGTAAGTATATGTAACCGCGACCACATTTTCGATGTCATTTTGTTCGTGACAGCTAATCTAGTTGGTATAGTATATCGATGATTATCCGCATAATGCTTGCCACCTTAGAAGTATACACACCAGTAATAAGTATTAAAAACTAAAACCCGTCTACGGATAAAATAGCAGTCTAATAGTGTGATATTATATAGCCTATAACCAGTGGACCTATAACAAGCGGACGCTTCTAACGACACCCTACTTGTCAAATTATGTTAAGTAGATTAGAAGATATGCGGGAACAGATGAACATACATACATACAGACTTACATGCATACATTCTTGTTAAAATCATAACCCTCTCTCCGTTCCGTAGTCGGGTAAAAAGTTTGGAATTAATCTGACGGTAAGCAGTCACCGCAGCCTATAGACGCTAGCAACACCAGAAGAATCACTAGCGCGTTGCCGACCCTTAAGACATTAGATATGAAGTCTGTGTCCGCTAATTTCACCAGCTACAGTGCCCTTCACACCGGAACACAACAATGCTTACACACTGCTGCTTGGCGGCAGAATATCTGACACTGCGGTGGTACCTACCTGCGATCTGATCTCGCGCCTTCGAATCAATAACGGAATCGAAAAAATATTCGAATTCGAACTATTGGCGACTAAAAATAAAGTAATTGTATTCTCGAGATGTCGAGCCTAATATATTTCGAACGCTAGCCGCTCGAACTGCTTCAACTGGTCAAGACCATTCGAATCGTCATCTCGAGTTCGAATCACAAGAAATGTCAAAACCTTAATGATTATAATTTTAAGTAAGTACCGTATTCCTAGATTATTTTATTCAAAATAACATTATTGGATATAAAATGTTGTTCTACTATTTTACATTAACAATAATAATATCTTGGGACAATCCTAGTTTGGGATCGGACAACCGTGTGTGGTTGTCCGATCCCAAACTAGGCAGAGCCTGTACTATGGAAACGAGACAACTGATACTAATACTTATATACTTTTTTTTTGTAAATACATACTTAAATAGATAAACAACACCCAGACACTTGGCGGGAATGATTTTTTTTTTTACTATTTTTATTTTTCTTAGTACAGGCTCTGCCTAGTTTGGGATCGGATGAGCGTGTGTGGATTGTCCCAAGATATTATTTATTATTATAGACGTGAAAAACTTTATAGATGTTTTTCCCATCCCATCCGGTAAAAAAACCGTATCAACTTCTTGAACGGCGACGACGACTCGCGCGACGTTTATCTTTCATAACGGCAATATTTTCTTCCTTCGATTAGAGAAACCTTCCTTCATTTTATAAAAATAAAAAAAATATTTAGAAATTAGATGTTCAGAAATTTTCTCTTGAAAATTGATTGGCATGGCCGTCTAGTAGTAGTATGACGTCACGTGCGATTGGTGGTGTTTCAAATTGCGTTCCATTTTTCGTAACTTAAAGTTGAAATATTTCGTTAAAAAAGTAATAATTTTAGAAAAAATCTTTTAGCAATGCTCTTTTTAGAACTATTTTTATTAAATTATAATCATAATTTATCATTATAATTTTTATGCAAGTTCCCCATTATAACAAATAACACATCGCTGTTTCAAGCACTGAGTGCCAACTCCATGAAATAGGGATCATCAGGTAAACAAGGATTAAGAAATAGTATTGTATTG
Source organism: Furcula furcula (assembly GCA_911728495.1). Taxonomy (NCBI): domain Eukaryota; kingdom Metazoa; phylum Arthropoda; class Insecta; order Lepidoptera; family Notodontidae; genus Furcula; species Furcula furcula. The sequence goes on along the minus strand of OU452254.1, from coordinate 1,544,588 downwards.
CAATGCGCAGGGCACAGCGGGCACACGCCTGAAATAATAGTGTCGGATAAGAACGGCACGAGCGACACGAGCGCGTCGAGCGAGAGCGGGTACGGCTCGGGCTCGGGCTCGGACGCAGCTCCGGCCAGCTTGTGCGCCGACATGCTGGCGGGCGGCGCGCTCGCCGAGCTCACGCAGATCCGCCTGCTCGACAAGTGCGACGAGTCGCTCTACAGGTCGGTGCCCCACTTGTACCGAGCTAGCTCGTGCGCCGACATGCTGGCGGGCGGCGCGCTCGCCGAGCTCACGCAGATCCGCCTGCTCGACAAGTGCGACGAGTCGCTCTACAGGTCGGTGCCCCACTTGTACCGAGCTAGCTCGTGCGCCGACATGCTGGCGGGCGGCGCGCTCGCCGAGCTCACGCAGATCCGCCTGCTCGACAAGTGCGACGAGTCGCTCTACAGGTCGGTGCCCCACTTGTACCGAGCTAGCTCGTGCGCCGACATGCTGGCGGGCGGCGCGCTCGCCGAGCTCACGCAGATCCGCCTGCTCGACAAGTGCGACGAGTCGCTCTACAGGTCGGTGCCCCACTTGTACCGAGCTAGCTCGTGCGCCGACATGCTGGCGGGCGGCGCGCTCGCCGAGCTCACGCAGATCCGCCTGCTCGACAAGTGCGACGAGTCGCTCTACAGGTCGGTGCCCCACTTGTACCGAGCTAGCTCGTGCGCCGACATGCTGGCGGGCGGCGCGCTCGCCGAGCTCACGCAGATCCGCCTGCTCGACAAGTGCGACGAGTCGCTCTACAGGTCGGTGCCCCACTTGTACCGAGCTAGCTCGTGCGCCGACATGCTGGCGGGCGGCGCGCTCGCCGAGCTCACGCAGATCCGCCTGCTCGACAAGTGCGACGAGTCGCTCTACAGGTCGGTGCCCCACTTGTACCGAGCTAGCTCGTGCGCCGACATGCTGGCGGGCGGCGCGCTCGCCGAGCTCACGCAGATCCGCCTGCTCGACAAGTGCGACGAGTCGCTCTACAGGTCGGTGCCCCACTTGTACCGAGCTAGCTCGTGCGCCGACATGCTGGCGGGCGGCGCGCTCGCCGAGCTCACGCAGATCCGCCTGCTCGACAAGTGCGACGAGTCGCTCTACAGGTCGGTGCCCCACTTGTACCGAGCTAGCTCGTGCGCCGACATGCTGGCGGGCGGCGCGCTCGCCGAGCTCACGCAGATCCGCCTGCTCGACAAGTGCGACGAGTCGCTCTACAGGTCGGTGCCCCACTTGTACCGAGCTAGCTCGTGCGCCGACATGCTGGCGGGCGGCGCGCTCGCCGAGCTCACGCAGATCCGCCTGCTCGACAAGTGCGACGAGTCGCTCTACAGGTCGGTGCCCCACTTGTACCGAGCTAGCTCGTGCGCCGACATGCTGGCGGGCGGCGCGCTCGCCGAGCTCACGCAGATCCGCCTGCTCGACAAGTGCGACGAGTCGCTCTACAGGTCGGTGCCCCACTTGTACCGAGCTAGCTCGTGCGCCGACATGCTGGCGGGCGGCGCGCTCGCCGAGCTCACGCAGATCCGCCTGCTCGACAAGTGCGACGAGTCGCTCTACAGGTCGGTGCCCCACTTGTACCGAGCTAGCTCGTGCGCCGACATGCTGGCGGGCGGCGCTCTCGCCGAGCTCACGCAGATCCGCCTGCTCGACAAGTGCGACGAGTCGCTCTACAGGTCGGTGCCCCACTTGTACCGAGCTAGCTCGTGCGCCGACATGCTGGCGGGCGGCGCGCTCGCCGAGCTCACGCAGATCCGCCTGCTCGACAAGTGCGACGAGTCGCTCTACAGGTCGGTGCCCCACTTGTACCGAGCTAGCTCGTGCGCCGACATGCTGGCGGGCGGCGCGCTCGCCGAGCTCACGCAGATCCGCCTGCTCGACAAGTGCGACGAGTCGCTCTACAGGTCGGTGCCCCACTTGTACCGAGCTAGCTCGTGCGCCGACATGCTGGCGGGCGGCGCGCTCGCCGAGCTCACGCAGATCCGCCTGCTCGACAAGTGCGACGAGTCGCTCTACAGGTCGGTGCCCCACTTGTACCGAGCTAGCTCGTGCGCCGACATGCTGGCGGGCGGCGCGCTCGCCGAGCTCACGCAGATCCGCCTGCTCGACAAGTGCGACGAGTCGCTCTACAGGTCGGTGCCCCACTTGTACCGAGCTAGCTCGTGCGCCGACATGCTGGCGGGCGGCGCGCTCGCCGAGCTCACGCAGATCCGCCTGCTCGACAAGTGCGACGAGTCGCTCTACAGGTCGGTGCCCCACTTGTACCGAGCTAGCTCGTGCGCCGACATGCTGGCGGGCGGCGCGCTCGCCGAGCTCACGCAGATCCGCCTGCTCGACAAGTGCGACGAGTCGCTCTACAGGTCGGTGCCCCACTTGTACCGAGCTAGCTCGTGCGCCGACATGCTGGCGGGCGGCGCGCTCGCCGAGCTCACGCAGATCCGCCTGCTCGACAAGTGCGACGAGTCGCTCTACAGGTCGGTGCCCCACTTGTACCGAGCTAGCTCGTGCGCCGACATGCTGGCGGGCGGCGCGCTCGCCGAGCTCACGCAGATCCGCCTGCTCGACAAGTGCGACGAGTCGCTCTACAGGTCGGTGCCCCACTTGTACCGAGCTAGCTCGTGCGCCGACATGCTGGCGGGCGGCGCGCTCGCCGAGCTCACGCAGATCCGCCTGCTCGACAAGTGCGACGAGTCGCTCTACAGGTCGGTGCCCCACTTGTACCGAGCTAGCTCGTGCGCCGACATGCTGGCGGGCGGCGCGCTCGCCGAGCTCACGCAGATCCGCCTGCTCGACAAGTGCGACGAGTCGCTCTACAGGTCGGTGCCCCACTTGTACCGAGCTAGCTCGTGCGCCGACATGCTGGCGGGCGGCGCTCTCGCCGAGCTCACGCAGATCCGCCTGCTCGACAAGTGCGACGAGTCGCTCTACAGGTCGGTGCCCCACTTGTACCGAGCTAGCTCGTGCGCCGACATGCTGGCGGGCGGCGCGCTCGCCGAGCTCACGCAGATCCGCCTGCTCGACAAGTGCGACGAGTCGCTCTACAGGTCGGTGCCCCACTTGTACCGAGCTAGCTCGTGCGCCGACATGCTGGCGGGCGGCGCGCTCGCCGAGCTCACGCAGATCCGCCTGCTCGACAAGTGCGACGAGTCGCTCTACAGGTCGGTGCCCCACTTGTACCGAGCTAGCTCGTGCGCCGACATGCTGGCGGGCGGCGCGCTCGCCGAGCTCACGCAGATCCGCCTGCTCGACAAGTGCGACGAGTCGCTCTACAGGTCGGTGCCCCACTTGTACCGAGCTAGCTCGTGCGCCGACATGCTGGCGGGCGGCGCGCTCGCCGAGCTCACGCAGATCCGCCTGCTCGACAAGTGCGACGAGTCGCTCTACAGGTCGGTGCCCCACTTGTACCGAGCTAGCTCGTGCGCCGACATGCTGGCGGGCGGCGCGCTCGCCGAGCTCACGCAGATCCGCCTGCTCGACAAGTGCGACGAGTCGCTCTACAGGTCGGTGCCCCACTTGTACCGAGCTAGCTCGTGCGCCGACATGCTGGCGGGCGGCGCGCTCGCCGAGCTCACGCAGATCCGCCTGCTCGACAAGTGCGACGAGTCGTGTCGAGACGAGTGCGACGAGTAAACAATTTGGATTTAACCAACGACTATTTCTATGTACAAAAATTTCTTTAACCTATGGTAAAATTGTGCCATCATCTGTTATGAAGTTCGGGAAAGGAATCGAACGAAAAGGAACCGTGGATAGCGACTTTGTTTTAATATTATTTAACATTAATCATATATGTACGTATTGGCACTACAACAAATAATTATGATTCTAAAGGCTTCTGTCCAGTACACCGAACTATACCATGACCGTGCTATGAACGTGTCAGACACGACAAAGAAATGTTGGAAACTACGCACAAGAAACCGTAACCGAACTATATTCTCACTAAACGTGTATAACACGTGCAGTTTAGGTGCACGGCAGTCGGACTGTCGGCTTAACTGCAGTGTAAATAAGACACAATGCACAAACTACAATAATCTTACACACAGACAATACATATAGAAGACGACAATTTTTGACAGCTTGGTCCATAGCACGCTTCAGGGTTGGCTGGTGATGGAACTGTGCGGTGTAATAGGTGTTATTTTATAATGGTTGATACGAAGCATATTTGGCCTAGTAGGTACCTTGATAGCATTGTCATGGTATAGTTCGGTTTACTGGGCGGGCAGAGGTCTTATATGTAAAAAGTCACAAATGCCATGAAGTTATAAGCCATTCAAAACTTTTCCAGGAATTACCATCGGGAGATTTTGAAGACGCAAGGCGTACGGCGCTGCATGACTTTTGTCTGCAAAATGAGGGAGCATATATTGGACAAGGTGTACCTGACCCTGGAGAAACCCGACGTAAGACTTCTTACTACTTGGTGAAGTAATCATTTACCTATATCCTACTACTCCTGTTCACTTTTGTGATTAAATTCAATGCGGGTTCCAAGACAATTTAGCGTTTCCCCGGGACTCGCCGAGGGTCAAACCTCGGTGTCTTCACTGGTGACCACTGTAGATCCTGGCTGACAGGAGTCACAGTGGTAGGATTAGTCCCAAAAAAAAACATAATTTACATTTTATATTTCTGGTTAGTAGTCATCGACTGTATGATATTTATACTGTGTGCTGTCGGGAAATACGGAATCCATAGGCGTCTATAGGATCTTTGTAACTTTTTTATTTTCCTCTCCATCCAAGGGTTGCCTGGAAGAGATCGCTTTTAGCGATAAGGCTGCCCATTGTTGCATTTCTTATTAATTAGATACTATCTATTCACAAAAGTCCGAAGTTACCGTTTTCGAATTTGATGAAAACGTTTAATGCGATATCTTTTAAACGTATACACAAATCCTATAGTTTCTATGAAATTACATCATCATACCAAATACAATTGTCAGAACACTCGAATGATGGGTTCGTGAATAGCGTTTCAGGGTATCAGCTAAAATGATTTCATCGGATCCGAATACGGAAACTTCTGACAGTTGTGGGATAGCTAATATTATAAAGGATTGGCCGCTGTGGTCGTATTGACCAGGAGGACATTACTTATCCATCATGTTCTTTTCTATTTAACGTATAGATAGATAGACAGATAGACAATTCTTTATTGTGCACAAAAAAAAAACAGATACTAAAAAAGTACAAATTAATAAGAAATGCAACAATGGGCGGCCTTATCGCTAAAAGCGATCTTATTAGATACTGATTCAGCCTCTCAACAACATAGTTGTTTGTTGTATGCACAGAGTGAGCAACCGGATACGTCCGCAGAAGAGAAGCCGCCAGAAGTGTTCGACGACCCCAAGGAAGCCGGTGAGAAGAAACGTAAGCACGACGAGGAGCAAGTGAAAATATACGAGTTGAGGAGGTGATACCGTTCAATCAATGAAGTTTGATTTTGAATACACTGAAATGATGTGCAAACGAATGTATTTTGTCCTAGTATCTATTATGGAGCGTATGCTATCGTCTTAGGTCATTTGTACAAGGGACCGTCCACCGCAGTGTCAGAATGTTTGGCTGTCAAGCAGCAGTGTGTAAACATTGATGTGTTTCAGTGGGAAGAGCACTGTAACTGGTGAAATTACCGGGACCTGAGGTAACTAATGTCTCAAATTACAGGCGGCAGTGCATTGCAACTGTAGGCTGGTTTGTCTCTTACTATGAGGCGAAAGTCTTTCTTCTCGTCTCGTTGAGTAAAAAAATACATAATAGTCATCTATTCTCTTTTTTCTTAGAAAAATAATGAAGTATATTAATGTTGTCTTTTATATATATTATGTTAAACTTTAATAATAACTGCGATTTTACAAATACGTTTTCGTTCATTTGAAATATTTGTGGGCAATGTAGAACAAAAATATTGAACAAAAAATTATGAATATATGAATGGAGGCGGTAGATCAAATTTTTAATGCTAAGTTTATAATATACCCGTGCTCTCTTCTTCGAGGTTGACACGCGTGATAGGTATTCGACTTACAGAAATATATTTTTTTCTTTAGATACGGCTGCTGGTCCGAGGAGTGCATCTCGATGCGTCTGCCGTCATACAGGTCCCACTTCTTGCTCCTGAGCAGCATCTGTATGGAGGCCGTGCACGACTATCTCTCGTTCCGGCTCGAGACGAGGCCCGAGCGGCCTTCCTGTCTCACGGTTAAACAGGTAATCACATCAATTCTAGAATATATCGAACCGGGCAGCCAATGACTGGACAGGCTTTAAAGTATACTTAAAGCCTGTCCAGTCACTAGCACAGATGTCAATGGTCCCAGGCGTGGCAAGTAACGCTTATCCCGGTGTCCAGTTGATCCACGAGCTGCGCGAGGGGCTGGACATATCGTCGGAGATGCGCGCCCACTTCGTGCGGCACGCGCGCGCCGCGCTCGTGGGCCGCGCCGCCCCCGCCGCCGCCAGGCAGCTGCTGCCGCTGCTGAGGACCTTCGATGCCACCGTGCGGACCCTGCTGGAGGTGACCCTCTACTACATTACTAGTGGTTGATCTGGTGGGCCGCGCCGCCCCCGCCGCCGCCAGGCAGCTGCTGCCGCTGCTGAGGACCTTCGATGCCACCGTGCGGACCCTGCTGGAGGTGACCCTCTACTACATGACTAGTGGTTGATCTGGTGGGCCGCGCCGCCCCCGCCGCCGCCAGGCAGCTGCTGCCGCTGCTGAGGACCTTCGATGCCACCGTGCGGACCCTGCTGGAGGTGACCCTCTACTACATTACTAGTGGTTGATCTGGTGGGCCGCGCCGCCCCCGCCGCCGCCAGGCAGCTGCTGCCGCTGCTGAGGACCTTCGATGCCACCGTGCGGACCCTGCTGGAGGTGACCCTCTACTACATTACTAGTGGTTGATCTGGTGGGCCGCGCCGCCCCCGCCGCCGCCAGGCAGCTGCTGCCGCTGCTGAGGACCTTCGATGCCACCGTGCGGACCCTGCTGGAGGTGACCCTCTACTACATTACTAGTGGTTGATCTGGTGGGCCGCGCCGCCCCCGCCGCCGCCAGGCAGCTGCTGCCGCTGCTGAGGACCTTCGATGCCACCGTGCGGACCCTGCTGGAGGTGACCCTCTACTACATTACTAGTGGTTGATCTGGTGGGCCGCGCCGCCCCCGCCGCCGCCAGGCAGCTGCTGCCGCTGCTGAGGACCTTCGATGCCACCGTGCGGACCCTGCTGGAGGTGACCCTCTACTACATTACTAGTGGTTGATCTGGTGGGCCGCGCCGCCCCCGCCGCCGCCAGGCAGCTGCTGCCGCTGCTGAGGACCTTCGATGCCACCGTGCGGACCCTGCTGGAGGTGACCCTCTACTACATTACTAGTGGTTGATCTGGTGGGCCGCGCCGCCCCCGCCGCCGCCAGGCAGCTGCTGCCGCTGCTGAGGACCTTCGATGCCACCGTGCGGACCCTGCTGGAGGTGACCCTCTACTACATTACTAGTGGTTGATCTGGTGGGCCGCGCCGCCCCCGCCGCCGCCAGGCAGCTGCTGCCGCTGCTGAGGACCTTCGATGCCACCGTGCGGACCCTGCTGGAGGTGACCCTCTACTACATTACTAGTGGTTGATCTGGTGGGCCGCGCCGCCCCCGCCGCCGCCAGGCAGCTGCTGCCGCTGCTGAGGACCTTCGATGCCACCGTGCGGACCCTGCTGGAGGTGACCCTCTACTACATTACTAGTGGTTGATCTGGTGGGCCGCGCCGCCCCCGCCGCCGCCAGGCAGCTGCTGCCGCTGCTGAGGACCTTCGATGCCACCGTGCGGACCCTGCTGGAGGTGACCCTCTACTACATTACTAGTGGTTGATCTGGTGGGCCGCGCCGCCCCCGCCGCCGCCAGGCAGCTGCTGCCGCTGCTGAGGACCTTCGATGCCACCGTGCGGACCCTGCTGGAGGTGACCCTCTACTACATTACTAGTGGTTGATCTGGTGGGCCGCGCCGCCCCCGCCGCCGCCAGGCAGCTGCTGCCGCTGCTGAGGACCTTCGATGCCACCGTGCGGACCCTGCTGGAGGTGACCCTCTACTACATTACTAGTGGTTGATCTGGTGGGCCGCGCCGCCCCCGCCGCCGCCAGGCAGCTGCTGCCGCTGCTGAGGACCTTCGATGCCACCGTGCGGACCCTGCTGGAGGTGACCCTCTACTACATTACTTTACTAGTGGTTGATCTGGTGGGCCGCGCCGTCCAATCGCTATACCACATGTGGCGTCATCTTGTGTCGAGTCGCCACAACATAATTTTTTTTTTCTTTGGAATGATAGACGCTGTTGGCCGCAGATGGCCATTACTGCTTCACCGGACAATAGGAGGCGAGCGCTTGAAGCGCTCTAGCCTTTACGGCAGAAGTAGCGACGAGCTCAAGGGCACCTCAGGGAGGCACGGCCTCGGCTTGGGCTGTCGCTTAAGAGAGGGCTGAGTTTACCACCGGTTCACAACGCGCCCCCACTGAGAAGAACCGGCAAGAAACTCAGTGGGGTGATGCACGTCGTTGAGGTCGCATACGTACGACCCTTCGGCCTCGCCGGCGAGACCGGTGTCTGATAGCTAGCATCATTATGTAGAGGTGTTCGTTGGTACCAAAATGTCTCGTAAATGCACCATTAGATGCCTAATTTGTTATTTCTACTGGAGTTAAACTCCACTACACTACCAGCAACTACCTCGGACGGAGGGGAGCCAACTAGGTACCACCACATTGTCAGCTTTGCTGTTTTCCGCTATGAAAGGCACTGTGGCTCCAGCTCCTTAATCCCTAATATTTCGGGTAACAACCGAGAATGCAACACAATTCAACCTATTTCTTCCTCTTATTTAATACTCATAGTCTAGCGTGTCGCGTACTATCAGACAAATATCCTGTACATTTAGTCACTAGGTTGAATTAAAAAAAAAAAAAAACCTCCGATGGCTTCTCCACCTAGTGAGCTAATTCTACCTCTAGCAATCTCTGTTATAGCAATACCTATCGTACCTGACCACAATGTCGGAGACGGAGAGTTTGCCGCGCTCCTGCCTGCAGGCCGAGTGGGCCTTCACGGCGCGCCTCGCCAAGCGGATCAAGTGTGCGGCGACCCTGGCGCCCATCGCCTTCTCGTGAGTACCTACACTCCTTTTATTCTTAGGTTACGGAGACCTACGGGAATTCACACACGTTGCGCCTGGAAAATATAAAAGGTAATGGAAATAAGAGACATTTATTAAAGTTCTAAGTAAATATAATGTCGGATGTACGGTACAAATCCAATTATTTTTGCTACAGACTGCGAAATATTCCTTTTTTTTTTCTCACTTATAATAGATGAAATCATGTATGCAGCTGTCTGTAATTAGTCATTTTAGAAGTCGTACACCTTTACTAGGTGGAAGGATCCTTGTGCAAGGAACTGGTGCCACCGCAGTGTCAGTGCCGCCGAATAGCAGTGTATAAACATTCCTGTGTTCCGGTGTTAAGGGCCCTGTACAAAAGACTTAATATCTAATGTCTTAAAGGTCGGCAATGCGCTAGTGATTCTCCGGATGTTGCTAGCGTTTATAGACTGCGGTGACTGCTTAACATCAGGCGGGCCGCAACTGCCGCAAGCTTGCATGGCCACCTTGGTAGTATAGAAAAAAACATGCTGTGCTTTTTTAAGGAAGGCGAAAGTAGAACTCCACAATTAATTACGCTTATTACGGTACGGTTGTTTAAGTAGCTATTTGGTTCCACAGCAACATTACTTGCAACCAGCTGAACAGATTATTGAAGCAATTCGACGAGGAATTCGGAAAGCTGAACGTTGAAGAATCGGACAAAGTTGATCCTAACAAGTAAGTATCATATCACATAATTATCATTAACTCATTTGTATGACAGATCTTTGACGTGATGCTTTTAGTCTTGAACCTAGTAATGTCGCCAGCTACAGTGCCCTACTCATTGGAATACAGCAATGTTTACAATTTCCTGCTTGGCGGTAAAATATATGGACCAAGATTATTGTCGTACGCTTACTCTAGGCGATTCGGCGTATTTTTGAACTTTTATAAGTTGGTGAATGTTACCATTTAAGGGAAAGGACTTTAAACGGCTATACAGATTTTTCTAAATCTTGCTAAAACCAACTCGTTGAAACTAGCTTTTTTTTAAAAAAAAAATTGTGCAATCAATTCTACTCTTACTAGTTTCAGGTTATTGCATTCATTCATTAACATGTTGTAAGAAGTTTTGTTATGGTGATATGGTGGGTTGTGATTGTGTTAGGATGATTGAGGCCGTCAGCGCAAGCAGTCTAAGTCAAATTTTTAGCGTATGACTCTTCATACGCTAAAAATTTGCTAACTCTTTATGTTGGGCAAATACACACATCAAAAGTGTCTAGGGATCAACATATATTTTTGCAATAACTTTTCTCCTGATTGATATTAATTAAAATTTTCTTTAAGGATTTATCAAATAAAGTGTTTTCGTTTGTCACAGTAACGATAAACCAAGTCACCTTTGCATTAATAAAGAAATTTGCCATTTTCCTAATAAAGGGATTTTTGACATTTGAACCACTAACACAAAAGTTCGAAAAAAAGACTGAAATAACAGTTTTCTTTAAAATTTTATTGGGTAACTTAAACAATTAATAATCCGTGTTTCTACCGCGAACACTAACAACACAAGAACATCGGTTTGGCATACTCAAAATGAGTTCATCCAAATCACGCTGTGGAATGGCCGCCCATGTTCGTTGCAACAACAAAAAAAGGTCTTCTTGCGACTGGATACCCTCCATATTCGGCAGAGCTCTTCTCTGTAGCATATCCCATGCATGCTCAATCGGGTTCAAGTCTGGCGACTGAGCAGGCCAGGGCAGGACATTGATGTTAGCTGCGGCGAGAGTCTGTCTTACAACTCTTGCGGTGTGCGGTCGTGCATTATCATGCATTAACTGAAATAAGGGACCGATTTGCACTTGTAGAGGAACGATGACGTCTGATACAATCGTCTCAGCATAAATTTGAGCGTTGAGGTTGCCTCTGATCCAAATCAACTCAGTTCTTCCGCCGATCCAAATACCCGCCCATACCATGATGGTTCCACCACTATAAGGATGGACTTCCTGGCAGGATTTTAATCGCTGTTGGCGTCCAGGGGTTCTCCAGTGTCGTATACGTCTTGTATCCGGTCTCATACCAAAACGAGACTCATCAGAAAAGCACACGAAACGCCATTGTTCTTCTGCCCATTTTTTTGCCCAAAAATGCTTGATCCCTAGACACTTTTGATGTGTGTAGTTTGAAACTTGCTATATTTATGTAAAGTGCGGATTCCTTACTAAACTGAAAAACTTGTGTTATAATATATTTGTGCATTAATCTCCATTATAAGTAGTCTTATATATTAACTCAGACTACACTACACTAGATTTATTTATATCAAACATTAAAACTTGAAATTGTGGACCAACACTTAACCCTCTTGTACCATCAGATAGCCATCACCCACCTTTTTATGTCCTAGTCCCTTTTAAGTTTAATAGTAAATGTTTGGGCTCTTTGCATATACCCAGGCATCCCTTTTTTGGGGGGAACTATACTATTATTAATAAGCAAATCGCAGATATAGACTGGAATAGCTTACTAAATGGAGCATCACTCGAGGACTCTGTCAGTGTTTTTTATGAAAAAATTAACGAGATATTTAAGGCCCATACTACGCGTTCATTCCAAGAATGCCGTTACCTCCCTTCCCGCTACCTCGTACCGCGCCTCAAGCGTCGCCCCATTAGTAGGGATAGCAACGGTAGCGTGTATTTATGTTTTGCACACAGTACCGTTAGCTGTGACGTCGTAACGGTCGACGACGGCAAACTTGACGTGAACGGGTATATAGCTTTGAGTCAAATAAAATCTAATAAGTATCCAGTCTGGTTCTCACGTCCACTTATTCAAATTTTCAAGGACAAGGAAAATGCATGGATAAAGTGGAAAAAATATAACAACAAAACGCATTATGAAGAATTTTCTTTATTTCGCCAGAGATTCAAAACACTTAGTAAATAATGTTTTGATAAATAGTTAGTTAGTTTAGACTCAATTGAAGACAGATTAAGACAATTTTTTGGGCAATTGTAAAGGATAATACTAACAAGTCTGGTATACCATCTTCAATGAGTTACAGTGATACTAAATCCGATCAACCTGAAGAAATATGTAAACTGTTCGCTACTTTCTTTGGATCTATATTGTGACCCACTAATCAAAATTGTGACTTTATACTATCTGACATGTACTTTTCAAAAGAGATGATTTTAAAAGAACTCCAATCACTAGACGTCACTAGGGGTCCTGGGCTTGATACACAACCTCCATTTTTTCTTAAACACACTGCTCAGTCTATAGTTACACCTTTACACATATTATACAACAGAAGTTTGCAGGAAGGTGTAGTTCCCCAAATTTGGAAAGTCGCTAATGTAACCCCCCATGTAATGCAATTCACAAATGTGGTAGTAAGAATGACGTCACAAATTATCGTCCCATATCATTGTTGTCCACTTTATTGAAAGTATTGGAACGCCTTGTACACGGATCCATCTACCCGTGTTTGCATAAAATAATAATAATTGAGGAACAGCATGGTTTCATTAAAAAACGGTCTACGGTCAGCAATCTAATTCTGTACAGCAATTACCTCTTTCAATGTATGGATGAACGGGTTCAAGTTGACTCTGTGTACAAAGACTTCTGCAGGGCTTTCGATAAAGTGGACCACGACTTACTTCTTCAGAAGCTCGCCTTCAATGGTATTCGCGGAAACCTATTAAGATGGCTTACATCCTACATCAGAAACAGAACCCAACAAGTTTCTATCAATGGTTTAACTTCTGACATTATTAACGTTACTTCAGGAGTTGCACAGGGATCAATTTTAAGGCCCTAGCTGTTTGTTTTATTCGTAAATGATATTAAACAATGCTTTAAGTATTCTCATTTCCTAATGTATGCTGATGACCTTAAAATTTATCATAAAATCACCACGGTAGATGACTGTCACAAATTACAGGATGACTTAAACCGCCTGACCAATTATTGTCAAGAAAACAAATTACATCTTAGCCTGACCAAATGTAATTACTTTTTCTTTACTTCAAAGAAAATAAAAAATACTTTTTACATACATATTTGACACTCCTCTAGAAAACGTTACAGTTATAAGAGACTTACGACTTTTCATGGATTCAAAGCTTCACTTTAACGTTCATATAAATCATATCGTTGATAAAGCCTTCAAGGCTTACAGCTGTGTGATGAGAAACTGTGTTCCTTTTAAAAAGCCAGCTTCCTATCTTCTTCTTTATAAATCGCTTATTCGATCTCGATTAGAATATGCCTCATCTATCTGGAATCCATCCTACTCCAAATATCTTAACCAATTAGAAATGGTTCGGTGTAAATTTTTGCTTGCTATGAATTATCGTTGCTATCGTTCTAAGTCCACCTACGAAGTTCTCTTCGAAAAATACTCCTTATCTACACTTGGTAGTAGAAGATTGCTGTTAGACCAAATGCTCCTGTTTAATATTTGCCATAATAAATTTGATTGTAACAAATTATTAAACCAAATATATATACGAATACCTTATAGATCACAAAACATACGACAGACTCGCAAACGGTACTTATTTGCACCTACTATTTGTAAAACAAATGCGGGTAAGCGAGCACCTTTACAAAGAATGATGAAACAATACAATAATCATTTTATAGATGTAGAATTCTTTGCAAGCTCACCCGCCGTTTAGTCAAGATATTGTACGAGCGATTGGTAATCTGACTGTCGAGATATAATTACATTGCAACGATGTAATAATTTCTCGACAGTGACTTTATCTACCTATGTAATCCACCATCTGCTTGTAGGAACTTCTTCTTTTTTTTCTACCTATAACTACATACCGCCCCATTATGTAAACGTATCTATCCGTGTACAACGGGTTGGTTACATTTCGAGTATCATTAGTTTATCATGTTTGTATCTCTTTGTAAATGTAACTGTTTGTTGTACCATAAATAAAAAAATAAAAAACTCTTACCGGTCCCCCGCCTATCCGACCACCTGTACGATATGGGACTCACTCCAGGCAAATCAGAACGCCATTAATGTGGCCTATCTCTGGGCAAGGACCATTAAAGTATTTTTGTATTAATTGTCGACACGAAAAGAAAAAGAAGAAGCAGCCACTTCTGCGCTGAGGGCTTCAATGTATGATAAGATATGATGATTGTAACTGTGATATGCTGGTCAGTGATGGTGATATGATAGTAGGCGTCGCTTGCCGTGTCAGGGAGGCGATATACGCGGTGTGCCGGTCGGTGCAGAGCATCTATGCGTGGTCGCGCGACACGGCACTACAGACGGCGCAGTGGGCGCGCGCGCTGGCCGCGAGGCTAGCACGAGCGCCCCCGCCCGCGTACGTGCAGCAGCGCGCCGATATGCTGGTGAGTATACTGCGCACATGACCTAGGCTTGGAGGACACTAACTGGTGTCTGTTGCTCTAGTTCCTTAGTTCCCAAAGTGGTCCAGGTTCCACGGGAGACTCGGTGGGGGTCTACGTTGGCGCAACGCAAACTTCCGTAGTTAGTTATAATCTTCACATTTTTTTGTCGAGTTTCCCAAAACTTGTATGGTAGAAACGTAGCTGCAGGGGGACCAGCTAAAGGACCATGCCCATTTGTGCCCCAGAAATGCCCAGATAAAGTATATTACAATATTGCTCTAATAAATAAGAACTAGAATTATGTTGTTAATTTTGAATGATATTAAGCACTGGATAAAAAAAGAGAAAAAATAAGACGTTCTGTTGACATTGCAGTACCAGTGTATCTAACCAAATTTTCACATACATATTGACACTATACAATGGAGACAGACTAGATAATTTCAAATAACTGACATGTTTATCTGATAACATACAGATAAGTATATAAAAGAACACTGATCTGGCTTAGCTTATGTGATGATGATCATGAAGTTCCTAGTAAAAAACTAATAGCAATGCTGTCTGTAAACGATAAAATGTATAAAAAACCAGTAGGAGGTTATCATGTTTAATGGCCAATATCTTTTGAACCGGTGCTTTATATGACATTATAATATACTGCTTTACATATTATCTGATAACATACATATAAGTATATAAAATAACAATGATCTGACTTAGCTTATGTGATGATCATGAAGTTCCTAGTGAAAAACTAATAGCAATGCCGTCTGTAAACGATAAAATATATAAAAAACCAGTAGGAAGTTATTATGTTTAACGTCCAATATCTTTTGAACCGGTGCTTTATATGCCATTAAATCTAGTTATCATATAAATACTGTTAAATAGTTATCTTATGACATAGAGCTGCAATTAGGTATTTGAAAAAAAAAAGATGTATTTTTTTTTTTTTTTTTTTTGAAACTTTATTATTAATAATATTGATATTTAATGCAAAAAAGTTAAAAAAATAATTTTTCAATTAATTATAAACAATTAAAAATTGATGAAAAATCACGTGACTATAAACGCGCCAAGATTGGTCACCATATAGGTGTGACGTCATAATGTTAAAGCGATTTAATAACAGTACAGCGTTAACAGCTATTACAGGTGACTAGACAATAATATTGAAAATTTATTGCTAAAAAACGACGCTGAACGACGCTGAACGACACTGAACGACACTGAACGACGACACTGAACGTCACTGAACGTCACTGAACGACACTGAACGACACTGAACGACACTGAACGACACTGAACGACGACACTGAACGACACTGAATGACACTGGATGACACTGAACGACACTCGACGACGACACTGAACGTCACTGACGTGACACTGAACGTAACTGACGTGACACTGAACGTAACTGACGTGACACTGAACGTAACTGACGTGACTGACGTGACACTGAACGTAACTGACGTGACACTGAACGTAACTGACGTGACACTGAACGTAACTGACGTGACACTGAACGTAACTGACGTGACTGATGTGACACTGAACGTAACTGACGTGACACTGAATGTAACTGACGTGACACTGAACGTAACTGACGTGACACTGAACGTAACTGACGTGACACTGAACGTAACTGATGTGACATTGAACGTAACTGACGTGACACTGAACGTAACTGACGTGACACTGAATGTAACTGACGTGACACTGAACGTCACTGACGTGACACTGAACGTAACTGACGTGACACTGAACGTAACTGACGTGACACTGAACGTAACTGACGTGACACTGAACGTAACTGATGTGACACTGAACGTAACTGACGTGACACTGAACGTAATTGACGTGACACTGAACGTAACTGACGTGACACTGAACGTAACTGACGTGACACTGAACGTAACTGACGTGACACTGAACATAACTGACGTGACACTGAACGTAACAGACGTGACTGACGTGACACTGAATGTAACTGACGTGACACTGAACGTAACTGACGTGACACTGAACGTAACTGACGTGACACTGAACGTAACTGAACGTCACTGACGTGACACTGAACGTCACTGACGTGACACTGAACGTCACTGACGTGACACAGAACATAACAACATAACATACGTTCAGTGTCACGTCAGTCATGTCAGTTACGTTCAGTGTCACGTCAGTCACGTCAGTTACGTTCAGTGTCACGTCAGTTACGTTCAGTGTCACGTCAGTTACGTTCAGTGTCACGTCAGTTACGTTCAGTGTCACGTCAGTTACGTTCAGTGTCACGTCAGTTACGTTCAGTGTCACATCAGTTACGTTCAGTGTCACGTCAGTTACGTTCAGTGTCACGTCAGTTACGTTCAGTGTCACGTCAGTTACGTTCAGTGTCACGTCAGTTACGTTCAGTGTCACATCAGTTACGTTCAGTGTCACGTCAGTTACGTTCAGTGTCACGTCAGTTACGTTCAGTGTCACGTCAGTTACGTTCAGTGTCACATCAGTTACGTTCAGTGTCGTCGTCCAGTGTCGTTCAGTGTCACTCAGTGTCACTCAGTGTCGTTCAGTGACGTTCAGTGACGTTCAGTGACGTTCAGTGTCGTCGTCCAGTGTCGTTCAGTGTCATTCAGTGTCGTTCAGTGTCGTCGTTCAGTGGCGTTCAGTGTCGTTCAGTGTCGTTCAGTGACGTTCAGTGACGTTCAGTGACGTTCAGCGTTGTTCAGAGTCGTTTTTTAGCAATAAATTTTCAATATTATTGTCTAGTCAAGTGTAATAGCCATTGACGCTGTACTGTTATTAAATAGCTTTAACATTATGACGTCACACCCGCTCGGGTTTGTTCAGGACGTGTCGGCGTGTTTCCGGTACTGAATTCAAAAATTATATTTTTTATATTGAAATAACTTTTGAATTATTGCGAATAAAAAAAAACTAAAAATAGTTTTATTATAAAACTTATATATGATCTTTTCATTTATCACAAAAAAAAAAAAAACTTCAAATACCCAATTTGGGCATTGCATGGCATTTCTGACTTTCAGCTCCATACTAATATGGGCATGGTCCTTTTGAATGTTGTATATGTGAAAAAAAGTGTGCTCTAGTGGTTAGACACCCTGGCCGCTACCGGATAGGTCGTGGGTTCGATTCTCACCAAATGTCTGGCTGGGTGTTTTAATCTGTATAAGTATGTATTAACAAAAAAAGTATATAAGCATTATTATCAGTTGTCTGGTTACCACAGGCTTTACCTAGTTTGGGATAAGATGACCGTATGTGGATTGTCCAGAATATTTACTCACACACATCAATTAGTGTTAATACTAATTTAGCGATATATTTTAATTTGATTATATCGGTTCTTGGTGTCGTTTATTCTTATGTTCAAATATATATTTATTATACGAAATAATCGATATGTATTCACTAACAGAACAGTGTGAATTGGCTTCGACTATCAAAATAATCCGATTTTTATAATTGGATAATGTACAAGGCAAGTAATCCAACTGATTTTTTATAAGTTTTGGGTTATGAAGCAAAACGCGTTGTGCAATTTTTGCAAATTTCTGCACAAGTAATTTCTCATATAGTTTTAACGGATACAATCGCGTGCATTTCTGCTCGTCCCTGGGACGTACTCTGGCGAGCGTTCTCCGTAGCTCAGCGAGAAACCGCATGGTATGCCGGACGTTGTGGGTTCAAATCCTGCGTGGAGCGACACGACAACTTTGGCTCATTCTTTGCTGGTGTCATAACCAGCAAAGAACATATCTATGATAATAACCTTCCGCGTATGTGGCTGATATTGTGAAAGATTGACCGCTGTGTCGATCGGAAGGATATCATCATCGTCAAATCAGTTAAAACTTACGGCACGCGCCCATTCTTATAGTGTCTCTTCACAGAACTGCATCATGGCTATTCGTGACTTCATAATGAAGCACATAATCCTGGTCCTGGATAGAAGCAAGTCTGCCCTCACTGACGAAATGCCCCGGGAACTGAACGAGACACTAATGCTGCGCGTCCGCGAACTTCTGCTGCAGATATACAAACTCGGATTTGAGGTAAATAATGTACATTTTAACTGACCATTTTTATATAAGTGTATTCTAAAGTGCGTTTAGGTCGAAAGACGGCTGCTGGCTGTAGCAGCGTGTAATTAAAAGCAGCTGTCAGTAGAAATTTGACAGATGTCATCTGACAGATGAGTGACACTTGCACCTTCCGTGCTCTCGGGTAACACTTCTTCTTGCGATAATAATTAATGGAAACTGTTTTCTGAGATAAATAATAAAAAGCTTGTTACGAAGAAAACGTATTTAATTTACAAATTCTACAAACACCACTTGGCGTAGTCGGTAGGATCTGAACCTACGCTCCCAAACGGAATCAACTCGTCAGCTCCTAACGGTCTTAATGGTAGCTGGCGGAAGCAATTTCTATACTGCAAGCAACTCAAGTATATAAATAGCATATATAAGTCCTAGTATCTGTCACATATTACCCTGCATGCTACTCTCACACAATGCTTAGCATGCAATCTATATATTTCTTGACACAACGCATTATCACTTCTAGCATATATTTCATATCTCTTATTCCAAAGGTTCATAATGACCACAGGACCAGTAGTGTAGATACTGTTACCAAAAGTACTACTACTACTACTCCCGCATAAACATCGATATACTATACCAACTAGATTAGCTGTCACGACCCGAAAAGTGGTCACGAAAATAGAGCTACGGAGACGGCTGTCGCTCTATTTCAAATTATTACGAGCCGACAACAGGATGTATCGAAATTCCTTATTGCGCGTTTATAAACTGTCCAAATAATATAATACTTATCGTAATACTAAAATTGCAGATGGAGATTTTTTTTTTCGTTTCGTGTTCTTATTACTACTAGTTTAAATAATAAATATAAGTAAGATATCATTATAATACGAAATAAAAATTATTTATTTGATATTTTCTCCGCTAGTAGTTCGCAACTGCCATGCCGAGACTGACAAAATTAATGTTGCCGATAGGATGTCGCCACTGTCTATACGAAACTGTCAAACTACACGTCATTACCATAATGAAAAAGTTAGTTCTCATTTTTGCCACCAGCACGGATAAGTTTGTAAGTCAGTACACACACAATGGAAACACACCTGTTTTGAACCTTATGTTATAGTGGTTAAGATTTTCTTTTAAATGAGTACATTTTTGTTTAAGTCAAAACAACTACTTTTTTTCGTATAGCTTTGGCGATTTTATTGATTTTTCTTTGTCTCCGATGTAAAGGTTTTATGTGCCAACATTACTGCATACAGAATTAGACTTTATTACTACATGTGAAGGCTTCTATTAGTCCGACGTTCCGAATTATTTAAAACTATTTTCTACAATTTCTAGCTACGTGTATAGTTGTGTAAGTATATGTAACCGCGACCACATTTTCGATGTCATTTTGTTCGTGACAGCTAATCTAGTTGGTATAGTATATCGATGCGCATAAACGTCTATTAGCATTGATTCAAATTAAGCCATATTTTTTAATGTAATTATTTTGAGTCTTGGAGCCGTTTATGATTATATGTTCCATTAAGGACCAGATAATACATGACTCTACTCACTAACAGAATATAAAGTATCAATTTTATTCTTGTATGGTAGTAGTCCGATTCTGAGATATGTATTAATGATAATTAAAATTAATTGTCGTTTGTGTGTGCGGCACTTACTGTCACTTTGTAACGTGTAGAAGAGATTGTCCCATAATGAGCACTTAGTTCGCATGAATTAAAGCTACCCACCTGCACTTTATCAGTTTCATTGCACTGCGTCTCGTTACATGAGCCAGTAGTCATCAAGTCTCCTGTGCCCAATAATTACTCCAGCTATAGTGACCTTTACACCGGAACACAGAAATACAGATACACTGCCGTTTGCGATAGAACATCTGACTTACCTAGATGTTCTTTCCCCCAAAGGATCTATCGCCTTGTACGTTCTCAAGTAGATCTCCAGCACGTCCCAAGCACAGCGTGTTATATTTACAGCTTCACAAAGAGCTGTACAAATTCGTGCACGGCAACAGGCTATGCGAGGAAAGGTCGCTAAGAAGTCGTCCTATATCCCTCCAGCCAATCAGAACGCCGATTGTCGAGCGGCGCAAGCGACCTGAGACCATGCTCATTCACGAGTCGTTCAACCCTATGGTATGGGTCTGTGTGTTGTGTGCTGTGTTTGTTTTTCGGGATTTTCCAGAGCTTGGTGTGGTCAGCGGCTTGGAGACCACTTGAATACAATGGGGAAGGGCTTGTTTTGTGTGTGGTTTTAGTTTTCAAGCTGTTTTTGGTGATTGGTATCTTGTTCGTTATTATTGTCATGAGTATTATTAACTGCAAATGGCTATGAGTAGGAGTGGCCTCTGTGCGTCGCAGATGAGAAGCAATAGCTTTGCGTTTATTCCTTATTGTTTGGACTTTAGGACAATAAAATAAAAAATATGATCATTCGTCGGATGTACAGTCGTGGACGGTAATGTAATTTTCTCTTAAAATTGACCGGTTGACTGCTAATCAAATGAGTAGGTAATGAGTTTACTCATGGTTTACTCAATTTAAAAACTCATTGACAGCCTTTTTGCTATGTTCGATACTTCACAATGTTTCACAATTTTAAAATGTTATATGTTTGTTGATATAGCTTTTTAGACTTTATTGTGCACAGTTTAAGATGCAATCGAAATTAAAATCTGATAAACATTTTCAGTTTCAAACTGCACATATAAAAATCTCTCCTCGGTCGTGTCGCCATGTCGGTCACCCAGTCCAGTAGTCAGTTCTTCGCATGATCTCTCCCAGGTTAAACACTTGTGCACTATATCATCACGCAGTTGGCTGATCTTGCTTGTCAACAATGTGTTGACGCTCGCTGTGGCTTAAAATATCCATTAAAAATTTATTCTTCTGTAAGAATCAGCAGGATTCGGAAGATTAATTAAAACAGCTTTCTAAATTCGCATTTAAACAGAGAAAATCGCACGAAAGTACCAACGTTTTCAAGTGTACGATTTATTTTTTTAATGCCGATGCGAGCAAAACGTTTGCATGATGGTTAGCGACCCGTATGACTGTAGACAGCTGAACTGCACCCATCATCATCACCAACTGGCAGACGTCCACTGCTGAACGTAGACCTCCCTTATAAAGCCTCAATGAAAGGCAATTGGCTATTTGCATCCACCGATTATCTGCGACGCGCACAATGTCGTCTGTCCACCTAGTGGGAGGCCTGCCTACGTTGCGACTTCCGGTTCTTGGTCGCCACTCTATAACCTATCTTCCCCATCGGTTATCGGTTCTTCAAGTGACTTCAACTTGCAGATTCTGAGAACTATGTCCTTGACCTTAGCTCTTCGGCAATTCTGTCGCGCAAAGAAACTCCGAGGATAGCCCTCTCCATAGCTCGTTAAGTGACTGAGCTTCTCTAAAAGGCCATCAGTTAAGGATCACGTCTCAGTACCATATGGCATCACTGGCAACAATACTGCTTAAAAACCTTCGTCTTCAGGCGCTGCGGTATTTCAGACGAGAAGATATCGCGTAGTTTCCCGAACGTTGTCTACCGCTTATCAATCCAGACATTAGTAATTAATTCTCTTGTCTGGTAATTTCACCAGCTACGGTACCCTTCACACCGGAACACAGCAATGCTCTGACACTGCTGTTGGGTGGCAGAACATCTGACACTGTGGTGGTACCTTGTACATACAAGGAACCTATCAGAATTAAATTTATATATTCTCCAGATCCACAAGGAGTTGCATGGCTTCGTGAACCTCAACGCATCGAGCCGGTCTTCCCCCTCCCGTCGCAGTCTGGGTGTCGTCACTCCTCCCGGGAGGAGATCCAAGTTCGTCAGAGCGGACAGCATTGTAGAAGACTACGAGAGCAATATCATCGATGAGAAACTTTTTGATGGTGACGATCAGGTAACAGTTGTGTTGAGTTTTGGCCAAGATTCTACTATAAGGGTCTGTATCAGTAGTGTCGGTACAGAAAAATTAAAGAGGGAGAAGGTATAGATGATACAAATATTAAAGACACAGTAAAGTACGATCGCCGAGCAGGAATAATTTGGTACGTTGACCTGTCATTACCTGTCTCTGTCGCTTATGCGTGGGATGCGTCGCGTCACGCTTGCAAATACGCGGTCATTGCATCTGTGCGAGCGTGACGCAATATATTTTGCCCGAGAGCAACAGAGACAGGTAATAGCAGGTTAACGTACCAAATTCTTCCTGCTCGGCGATCGTACTTTAGTTACGTGTAGAACCTATCGCTGTATTAGCACAATGTCCTTTTGTAGGTACACAACATCGAGTTACTTCTAGCGGAACAGCCCCAAGCTGATGATGTGGAGCTCCGCAACCCTCGCGCTCGGCGGGTCAGCTGCGAGGAGAGGCAGTGGGCCGGCAGGGTCGCGCGGGCCGTCATCCAGTTCGCCAAGTGCTGGATGCAGTTCGTCGTGGAGAGGTGCGACCGAGGCAGGGGGCTGAGGCCCAGGTGAGAGACTATTTATATCTTCCGGGCTTTTTGCCGTCTCGAGGGAACATTCAATAGGTCCTCGGGTGGTGGACCAATGTGGGATTCTTCCCACTAAAATCCCCGCGGCTGTCGACAACGGCACATGAGAGGGTTGAACCTGTCCGGTGGGATCTGCACCAGGTTACCCTCTTTGGATTGCGCATTATAGTCCCCCCGGTAACCTTGTCCATGATGCTCACGGCGGCGGGGTTTGAAACCCCGCCGCCGTCCTCCTTGGAGTCGCCGCCGTTCTCAATGGACGTCTAAGGTTCAAATCCCCAACGTCCAGTGACTCCAAAGGTTATAACTAGCCCTGTAGGGTACTAACTTAAAGGTAGAATTGTAAAGCTAGTTGCTAGTGATCGTATTGTCAACATTGTTTTAGGGTTAAGTAAATTTCTAACTTTCTTTATAAAATGAAATCTCTTTAGTTCTTTTTTAAGCGATGAACCATGTGCGGCATGATAACCTATAGGCTTTCCGGCTATCAACAAATATAAAAGGTTTTTTTTTATGAAGGAAATATTTTTGTTATCAGATGGGCGAGTCAGGGCTTGGATTTCCTGATGCTGGCCTGTGACCCTTGCAATACAAGACACCTGAGCGACGAGGAATTTGAGGTATGTTATTGATTTATAATCATTATCATTAGCAGCCTATAGATGTCTACTGCTCAAGAAAGGTCTGTCCCTGAGAAGAGAGGGGTGGCCATAATCCCAACGCATGGCAGGCGGATTAGCGATCGCAGTGAGAGAAGGGGGCGGTTTCAAGAGAGGACACGAGGGGGAAAGTGACGGGGAGCTGGGGGGTTGTGGGGAGGAGAGAGCTTAGAATTAGATTTTTATAATGATGGAGAGAGATATAATCAAGGAATGAGGGAGAAATGCGGAGCAAAATGGGAGAGAGAAAGGAAGAGTTAGTAGGCGAGAAACTTTTGAATATTTAACCAGAAACTGGAAAGTGGAGCATTGTGTGGAGCAATGTATTAAAAGTACGGGCGAACCTGCGCGGGTCAGCTAGTATTAATTAATTCACTAAGTAAAGATATCGATCATGAAATATAAGCATAAACGGCTTTTAAAATCTTAATAATTAGATTTCAAAAAATGCCTAAGTAAGAATTTTATAATTGTCATTGTCCACGGTCCCCAGGAGCTGAAGCACCTGATGGACGGCTGCATCTCGCACGTGGTGGGCTCGCGCCCCGCGCCCCCCGCGCCCCCCGCGCCCCTCACGCCCCGCACGCCCGATGGTACCGGCGCGCCGCACAGCCCCAGACCCAGGCCGAGACTACCGGTGCGTACAATACACATATCTACTATGCGTTTCAACTAAGAATGTGGCCGCCATCTTGCCATTTCAAATATTTTTTTTTTTTTTTTAATGCTGCTCCTTTATGCGGTTGCACCATAGAAATTACAATCTAGCCAGGCTAGGCTAATCAGTAATATTAGTTATACCTAAACGAATAAATTAAATTAAATTAAGAATGTGTCCAATGGCACTTTTCTTATTGTCTCTATTATGGCGAAGACACTTTGTTGTTGTGTTCTACACTGCGTTACACTGCACTTATTTTATCACTTAAACTAACTCAAACGGTTTTGTCCTTTTCAGTCTTCTCACTATGTCCGTGTTGTCGAGGAGCTGGATAGCCTCGACATTCACATGGTGATGAAGCCGACATTCATGAGCTTCGGCGTATTTCTTAATAACTGTAGCGACGAGGTCCACTTTAAGGTCCCTGTGGAGGTCATTTATTCTTATGTACCAGGGTGCATTTACAATACCTCTGAGTACTTTGTTCTGGAAACGTTGTATTATCTGTATGTTACTATGTTTGGTACAGCCCCACAACTGTATTCCATAAGTCCATACTGGCATCAGGACTTGTTTGTATATCAGTATTTTGTTTTGCACGGACAACACGGAATGTTTTCCAAGGAGCCAATGCAGTTTCTTGTATCGAAGGCCTAACTCTTCGCGTTTCTTTTTGACATGCGCTTTCCAGCGAAGTTTTGCGTCAAGAGTCATACCAAGGTACTTGGCGGTATTCTCATAGGGTATAGCTTGATTGTTTAAGTATACCGGATGATTATTAGTCGTTGGTGAAGTCTATATGAACCGACTTTGATTCATTTAGTTTTATTCGCCACTTTTTTGTCCAATCAAAGATGGTGTTAATGGCAATTTGTACATTTTCCACAGCTTCCGCATGAGTGACCCCTGTAGCCATAATAGCCGTGTCATCAGCAAAGGTTGCAATGGTATTGTTTTTTAATTCTGGAATATCGCAGGTGTATAATAAGTACAGGACCGGGCCTAAAACACTTCCTTGTGGTACTCCAGCATTGATTTGCTTAAGATCAGAATATGCATCTTCCTGCCTTACTCTGAACATTCTATCTGTTAGGTAGGATTCCAAAATGTCTGAGAATTGCTTTGGCAACATTTTTCGTAGTTTATATATGAGTCCCTGATGCCATACCTTATCGAATGCTTGGGCTACGTCCAGAAGAACTGTAGTGCAAACTTTCTTCTCTTCTAATGCCTTTAGGGTAGGATCCGCAGGTTAAGCCTAGTGTTGTAATATAATAGTCATGTCTTGTTCCTGTTTATTTGTATTAATTTTTGTTTCCTTTTTTTTTCTTCTATGTGTCCTTTCTTCCTCTGTACGCGCGGATGTATGTAATATTATCCTGTAATAGATATAGAATAGAATGTATACTATAGCGTGTCAACATTTGCATTAGTTTAATTCAAATCGGTTGATTTACACATACCTGTTATTAGTATTAAATGTTGCTGAACGAAGTGTCGCGTCACGCTCGCGTGCGATAACAACTGCGTATGAGCGAGTCGGCGCAGCGGTGGCGGCGACAGACGACGCGACACCCTGCCTCATGTGACAGGTCCGGTTTGGCCATATTTATATAATTATATAGTAGCGCGGCGGCGCCGCGCATTGCGTGGGGCTCGGGCTACGTTTATTTTATTTTGTTTGTATCGTCACTAGGTGCTCACGGAAGACCAGCGTTGTTGCTTTTTGGAGCAATAACATTAAGCTGAGTGAGCACCATTTCAACGACTTTAATGTAGTTTTTAGTTATTTTTTTTATACTTTCGTTTATTTTAAGTTTTTGTGTGTCGTTGAATAAATTTATTTTTCTTTTCTTTTTCTTTTTTTTCTTTCTAATGCTTTTTCAATTATGTTGGTAATTCTATGAACTTGATCTATTGTAGAATGTTTTTCTCTAAAGCCGAACTGGTAGTCAGGGATAAGGTTTCTATTGTCGATAATAGGTTTCAACCGTCTCAATAGGATCTTTTCGAATAGTTTTGACATTATTGGCAATAGCGAGATCGGTCTGTATGAAGTTACTTCATGAGGTGTTTTACCAGGTTTTGGTATCATTATAACTTCTGCAACTTTCCACATGTCTGGTACGAATTTTAATCTGAATGAAGCATTTATTAATGTGGTAAGTTTCACTACTGCTTTATGTGGTAGGTTACTAAGGACTTCCCCAGTAATGAGATCGTAGCCAGGTGATTTTTTCTTGTTTAAACGTAGTATCTCTGCGTGAACCTCTTTTGGTGTAGCAAGTTTTATGTTAATTTCATTTTGAGTTATTACATCAAAAATGAACTCCTCATTGTTAAGTTTATTAGGTTGAAATATTTGTTCCAAATGACTTGCAAATCTAATGGCCTTTTGTTCATTATTTACAGCCCACTTTCCGTTCTCTTCTTTAATCGGAGGAATTTGCGTAATGGGTTTTTTCAAGCTTTTTGTGGCTTTCCATAATGAGTAATCTGATGCACGGTCACTCGTTAGTTGTGTGAGATAAGTGTGCATCGATTCATCACAGAATTTTTTAATTTCCCTTCTTAACTGCTTTGTAAGATTATTCAGCAGTGTTTTGTCGGGTGGATATTTCAAATATATAATTACTAAAAATGATCTTTTAACACAAATAGATAGCAAAATAAAACATTACAATAAATAATCAAAACCGGGGCGAATTTTTCATTTTGCGTTTTCTCTACTGCCGGTACAAAAATCGTAAAAAACGAGTGAAGTTCCGCAGTCGCGATCATCATGGCGGCCACATTCTTAGTTGAGACGTATAGTAAATAACATGAGAATAGAAATAGTGACAGCTCACGTCAGCGCTCTTAGTTGCCTTTTGACAGTCTAATAGTGCTGACGGTGTTTTTAAACAATTACCACTGTCTAAAATCCTCTTTTACTTGTACTATTCAAAAAATAAACTTAGACTAAATACGCATTAAGTTCGTTACCATATACCTGCATAGCATAGTTGCTATGCTCTGTTTTTCTTTACGACATCAAAAATGGAACAATAAATGCATGAACGCAGGCGTGATGGCTGACCGGTGGCCAGCCAGACGATTGGTAGGGTTGAATATACACTATATTTAAACTGAGCGGTTTGATTTCTCGGAAAACTAATTTTCTGCTTATGTCGCTGACTTTTATAGTGATCGTACATTGTTTTATATAATATATATTATATATCGGGACAAATACTCATATTGAATCGCGTGCAGATTATTTGCAACACAACATATAACGTAACATACAATACAACATTTATGTGTTCGCGAACGCACTAAAAACAACTGCGCGCACGCTACGTGCATTCCCAGCGCGCGTTGGTTCCCGCCGATGGTCTGTTTTACGACGAGCGCTTAGAGTGCGCGCGGTGTGATAGAGGCGGTTAATATAGCACATAGCACTTTAACTTAGTTCGCTATATTCACTCAACGTATAGCGTACGGCGTACGCTAAACGTTGAGTGAATAAAATGCGTACGCTACGGCGTACATTTATTACACATATGTACATTTATTTTTTGTATTTTTTTTTTCGCGATTTTTAGGGTCTAACGGAAATAAATATAGCGTACGCGCTATATTTATTTCCGTTAGACGCTAAAAATCGCGCCGCGCTATTTAGCTAGAGAAACATACCTACGATACGAATGAACTAAGCGCGGTCTCGCGCAACATAGCAGTTACCATAGTATATGGCCTACGTATTTGCTTATCATGCTGCATAATATAGCAGATTTGAACAAGACTACAGTGTGATCGGGACGGCGATATTTGAATTGTCGATTGTGTTTGAGCACCTTTTCACTTTTTATACAGTTCAGTTCTTCACCAGCGACGAGGCTTACGACTTTTTTATACACATAATTGAAACATCGATAACAGCCATTGTACACCTCAAAAACGTGCGGCCGCAAGGCGTACGCGCTACAGATCGCCAGGAATGGCTGTTCGCAGAAGAGGCGCGGACCGTCCACATACGTTCGTGTTACATTGCATAGTGTGTTGCAACTAATCTGTACGCTGTTCTACACCCTCGTTGGTAATCGGTCACCTGCTTCCCTCTGTGAATGATGTACTATTATTGATATCAACAGAGTCCGTTACCGGGCAGCTCGGCCAGCAGAGAGCCCCCGATGCCTCCCACGCCGCCCGGCGAGCCCAGCGACCCTGAGGCATTGCTACGGTACCCTGAAACAGAGGCCAATGGTAATTTATCCACTTGTACACTCCATTTTTATTAGAGGTTAAATGACCATGTCCATCTGTGCCCCAGAAATGCCCAGATAAAGTATATTACAAGATTGCTCAAATAAATAAAAACTAGAATTATGTTGTTAATTTTAAATCATATGAAGCACTGGATAAAAATTAAAAAAATAAGAGTTCTGTTGACATTGCAGTACCAGTGTATCTAACCAAATTGTTTTCACATACATATTGACACAAAGATGAGATCTTTTTATATAAAATAATCAATAATTTATCTGACTCCCCATATTTATTACGTAATATTTTCTTTAAGTGTCCACGTGCTGGTTCCCGGTACAAGCCTACATTTTTTACTCATCCATGTAAAACAAATTATTCTAAGAATCGTTTCATTGTAAGAGCATGCCGTAATCATAATATTTCTTTCAACCACTTAGACTTCTTTGCGCATAATTATAATTGCTACTTGAAAAGGTTAAAGTCGGTTCACCCACCCAATTCTTAATTAATTACATAACACATTCCCAATTAATACCATTTAACTTATTTTTTTTTCTAAATTTCTCAAATGTTTGTTTGATTATTAGCACTATAAATATGTTCACTCCATTAATTCAATCATTAGTAGAAACTTTGTTGGCTAGACGTTTTAATTGTATGTTCCATATTATGAACTATTTATGCTGTTTGTTTCTCTTATCTAAATAAATAAATAAATAAATATTGACACTATACAAAGGAGACAGACTAGATAATTCCAAATAACTGACATGTTTATCTGATAACATACAGATAAGTATATAAAAGAACACTGATCTGGCTTAGCTTAAGTGATGATCATGAAGTTCCTGGTGAAAAACTAATAGCAATGCCGTCATAAACGATAAAATGTATAAAAAACCAGTAGGAAGTTATCATGTTTAATGTCCAATATCTTTTGAACCGGAGCTTTATATGACATTAAATCTAGTTATCATTTAAATACTGTTAAAAAGTTATCATATGACATAGAGCTGCAATTTGGGCAGTACATGTCATTTCTGACTTTCAGCTCCATACTAATATGGGCATGGTCCTTTGTGTGCCGTCTTTGCTGTTAACCATCATCGTCATCGAGAGCTAGAAGACGTCCACTGCTGATCAAAGGCCTCCCCGAAGATGCCATAATCCCCACCCTTGGCAAGTCTTGGGGATCGTGGTATAGGTGGTCGGTAATTCAAAAAAGATGCTGCTGCCCGTCTTGTTTTCCATTATTCGCCTCCTACGAACACACAACGGGAAGAGAGGGAATGGTGCTATTCTTACCCGGACCCCACACCTAGTATAGTATAGCTTATAATTAAGACCTCCTGTGTATCAGGTCACCGTCGTCGGGTGCTGTCGGCCATAGAACGAGTGGACCAGGAGCGCGACGCCCGCCTGCGGGAGTGTAGGAGCGTGGGGCGAGTGTTGGAAGCCGCCGTGGCCAGCTACGAGCCCAAGCTGCGGCAGCTCACCTTCAAGTGGCAGCGGGGACTGAAGATCGGCGCCGGGACCTTTGGCAAGGTAATATACGTATTAATCTGACTGAATCATGGTTCAAAACTCATTTCATTAAGATACGCACTATGTTTCCCACCTTATATTTCTACCACTTTTCTTATTATTCCCTTCTACTCTCTCTCCGACGCCACTTCCACTCGGCAGCAGTGGAGTCAGGATTTTAAATCTCCGCCATTTTTTACTTCATTGATGTCGTGTTTCCCACCATGTTGTGACGTCTGTAACGCAAAGGATAACTATACTTTTGTTTACCAACTGAAGAGAAAGTGTATTTATAGGTACAATGAATCAATTAATGACAAACGAAAGTATGAATAATGAATTCGTGAACCAGATTCATGCCTTTCTCAAAACCAAGATGGTCTGAGTTAAAAATTGCGGAGATGAAAAATCTAGACTCCACCACAGTCACTGCCGAGTGCAAGTGACGTTGGAGAGAAAGAGCGGGAGGGAGTTATAAGAAAGAAATTGATAGAAATATAAGATGGGAAACATAGTGCGTATCTCAATTTAACTTATAAGAACTACTACTACTACTAAACTAATTATACAGGGTGTAAGGAACATCGTACCGAAAACCGATACCAGGGATCCAGTACATGATTCTGAACATCCTAGTGTTGAAATTTTTCATCGGCTTTTTCATGAATTTTCAAAAAAAAAAAACGACTTTTTTTAAACAAAATTAGTATAATATCATTATTGGTATAATAAAAAAGCATAATTTTAATTTAAAAGCAATAAATTACTTATTTGTGGATAATTTATTTAATTATTTATTTATTTATTCTTTATGCACTAAACCAGTACATAGGCAATTAATTATTATTGTTTTATAAAATTAGCAATGTAATTGGAGAAATAAATATTATTCCGCATATATTCATTACATGCTCGAAAATTAATAAGTCAGTCATTTGTCATTTTCCATATAAATGGTTTCTGTAATATTGAAACGGACATTATTTGACATCTTATAATTTTTTTTTCGGTACGATGTCCCTTACACCCGTTATAAGAACTTGTTTTAATTAAAATTAGTAAATTGTTAACTTCACTATTATTCAGGGTGTAAGGGACTACGTACCGAAAACTTTTATGTAACATTTATATGGAAAATGAAAAATGACTAACTTGTTAATTTTTGAGCATGTAGTGAATACGTGCGGTGCGATAATATCGCTCACAGTTCGCTCGATAACGTAGTACCGGGCGATCCCACGCGCACGCAAACAATAACCGTCCGTCAGTGAATGATATCGTTGTGTGCACTGAGGTTGTGTCGCATAGGTACAGGTAGGTAAATTAATTACTTACGCTAAGTAAGTGATAAGTAGGTAGATAGGATTTCGATAGTTCAATACTAAATTCCTAAATTATTTTCGTATCACTTTCCCTCAAAGAATGAAAAACTAATGGCGTCAGGTCTAGCGTACGTGCTGGCCAACTGAATTAACAAAATCACTAAAACGAATTTAACAACGAAAATAACAATAATAAAGAAAAAAATACAACAAATTATTAATAACAAACTACGAAATCCAGTCACAATTACACGACACTCAAAAACATCTTCCACGACGAAAACCTAACGCGAATTGTTGCGAATAGGTAAACAAAATCAAAGCAAAACTTTCCCTATCGTCCAATTTTTTAGTACTTAGACAAATAGGATCGGTAAAAACTGGGTGTGTCAATGCGATTGCAATTTATATAAGACTAATTAGTTACAGTACTCGCCTTTGTATGAAATTATTTGATAGACTCGTGTACAATCAATTTGTAAGGCCATTACTTTTTAAATTAAGTTTTAATAATTTATAAGTACATTAACGTTTGCGGCAGTAACATCAAGTATTGCAAAGGTAACACCGTACTTTGTAGCGACTTTAATATCATTTGCATACCATTAAAAAAAAAAAAAAAAATTTTTTTTATTCAACGACATACTCAATTACAGTAACAATAAAAAAAAACATACAAAAAATAATAATAATAATAAAAGAAACTTAAATATGACGTTGAAAGGGTGCCCACTCAGCTTAATGTCGTCGCTCCAAAGAGTAAAGACGCTGGTCTTCCGTGAACACCCAGTGACGCCATTAAGGACGGGCCAGTTGATCTACTGGTTAGTGACCCTGTCTGCTACTCAACAGGTCGTGGGTTCGATTCCCACCAAGTGTCTGGGTGTTTTATCTATATAAGTATGAATTTACAAAAAAAAAGTAATTATGTATTAGTATCAGTCATCTGGTTTCCATAGTACAGGCTCTGCCTAGTTTGGGATCAGATGACTGTGTGTGAATTGTCCCAGGATATTATTAAACATAAGATAAACAATTATCATAATGATTTCTGATACTTACGCGAATATTACACATTGAAATGAAACTAATTTTACGGATTATATCGCGGTTTATTTTTGATTTTAATTTCCCGACGTTTCGAATACTTTACAGCATTCATGGTCACGGGCGGACTGAGGTGGTAGCTGTCCATATGTCATAGTTGTCTTAGGGTACCCTCAGGTCTTCTAATTATTATTGTTAGTCCGATCTACGCAGAAAGAGCTTACAGTATCTTGAGGTCTTGCAGTGGAATGCTTGTCTTTGGATTTGACTATGTTTATCACGGGATCCCAAGCTGATGGTAGCACCCAGCCATCTTCTCTATTGAAATTTGGATGCTTTTTAATCTCAATAGCCTCACGAATCATCCTTGGTAGGTAGCGCTGTTCTTTTGCGAGGATTTGTGGTTTGTCAAATCTAATATAATGACGGGTGCGATCCTGAACATGTTCACAGACTGCAGACTTCGTATAGCGTCGATGTTTAACGTCAGCTATATGTTCTTTTACACGGGTTTTAAACATAGTCAAATCCAAAGACAAGCATTCCACTGCAAGACCTCAAGATACTGTAAGCTCTTTCTGCGTAGATCGGACTAACAATAATAATTAGAAGACCTGAGGGTACCCTAAGACAACTATGACATATGGACAGCTACCACCTCAGTCCGCCCGTGACCATGAATGCTGTAAAGTATTCGAAACGTCGGGAAATTAAAATCAAAAATAAACCGCGATATAATCCGTAAAATTAGTTTCATTTCAATAAACAATTATCATTAAAAGAGCTGAAGTGACTTCATTACGAAAATACAAACAGGTACCTGTTGGTATTTTCGTACCTACTTAGACACTAGGTACCTAGCTGGCTTACTCACTAGGTATTGCCGCATCTAGGGGGGTTTACATTCATTCAGCCGGGCGAGCAAGCAAATGTGGGCGCGGGCGCGGGCGGCGTGGCGGTAGGTACTATTCTATTGTAGTACAGGCAGCTCGCGCGACGGCGGCGGCGGGGGCCTCGCCGCGTGCCGCTGTTTGAACTCTGCATTGTAGTGTGCGTGTGGTGAGCTACGTGTGCGTAATGTACGGCATTGACCTGACTCGCGAAACAGCTGATCAGGACGAATTTATTTTTCAAATTACATTGCTAATTTTGCACAAATAAGTAATTTATTGATTTTAAATTGAACGGCTTTATTATTTTACCAATAATGATGTTATACTAATTTTATTTAAAAAAAGTGGCATTTTTTTGGATAATCATGAAAAAATCGATCAAAAATTCCAACACTAGAATGTTCAGAATCATGTACTGGATCCCTGGTATCGGTTTTCGGTACGATGTTCCTTACACCCGTCATTCACATGCCTATTACGGGTTAATTGGAATGGACATAAATACGTATGTTACTAGATCTAATTTTGTACTCCATTTAACATGAATAAATGTATTTAAATTTGATTTTTTGAATAAACGCCTGGCCACAGTTTATTGTCAATGTCAGCAATACGATCCCGGAGATTGTAACAGGCCACATTGCTAATTGTTCTGTGCAGGTGTACACGGTGGTGAACACCTCGAGCGGGCAGCTGCTGGCCATGAAGGAGCTGGCGGTGGGCGCGGGGGACCGGCGGGCCTTGCAGCGGGCCGCCAACGAGCTGCGCGTGCTGGAGGGCGTCATACACCCGCACCTCGTGCGCTACTACGGCTGCGAGCTGCACAGGGTATGCTACTATAATGAAGGAGCTGGCGGTGGGCGCGGGGGACCGGCGGGCCCTGCAGCGGGCCGCCAACGAGCTGCGCGTGCTGGAGGGCGTCATACACCCGCACCTCGTGCGCTACTACGGCTGCGAGCTGCACAGGGTATGCTACTATAATGAAGGAGCTGGCGGTGGGCGCGGGGGACCGGCGGGCCCTGCAGCGGGCCGCCAACGAGCTGCGCGTGCTGGAGGGCGTCATACACCCGCACCTCGTGCGCTACTACGGCTGCGAGCTGCACAGGGTATGCTACTATAATGAAGGAGCTGGCGGTGGGCGCGGGGGACCGGCGGGCCTTGCAGCGGGCCGCCAACGAGCTGCGCGTGCTGGAGGGCGTCATACACCCGCACCTCGTGCGCTACTACGGCTGCGAGCTGCACAGGGTATGCTACTATAATGAAGAAGCTGGCGGTGGGCGCGGGGGACCGGCGGGCCCTGCAGCGGGCCGCCAACGAGCTGCGCGTGCTGGAGGGCGTCATACACCCGCACCTCGTGCGCTACTACGGCTGCGAGCTGCACAGGGTATGCTACTATAATGAAGGAGCTGGCGGTGGGCGCGGGGGACCGGCGGGCCCTGCAGCGGGCCGCCAACGAGCTGCGCGTGCTGGAGGGCGTCATACACCCGCACCTCGTGCGCTACTACGGCTGCGAGCTGCACAGGGTATGCTACTATAATGAAGGAGCTGGCGGTGGGCGCGGGGGACCGGCGGGCCTTGCAGCGGGCCGCCAACGAGCTGCGCGTGCTGGAGGGCGTCATACACCCGCACCTCGTGCGCTACTACGGCTGCGAGCTGCACAGGGTATGGTACTATAATGTCCTCCTGGACGATACCACCACAGCGGCCAAACTTTCGCATTTACGAGGGAGATATATAGTGCACGAGTGCACTCTCATTTCCTTTTCCTCTGACTATCTGTTGGAACGGCAAACCGACACGACCGAGGAGATCAGACGCAAGGCGCAGACTTTTTACATTAGATGGCAATTTAAAGTCCATAATTGTAACTGAACTTTAAATTGTCATTTAATTATACGAACATTATGGAAAAGTGAATAAATGAATATGAAATGCCTTTCTACCGCACTTTATGTTAGTTAGTTCCTTGAAGTTTAGGTCAATTTACTACTATATATTCTGAAATGTATTTATGAGGGAGCACAGTAACAGGCAGTTGTCCGGACTAGCGTTTATTTCAGACTGGCTAATAATGTGGGAGAACTACCCACTACATATTACATTATTATTATACACTACATATTCCTATTCCGATGTCGGTTAACCGTACAAGATAGCATCCAAACAGTGCAATGTGTATATGCAGGAGGAGATGTTGTTGTTCATGGAGCTGTGTGTGGAGGGCTCGCTGGAGGCTCTGCTAGGTGCCGCGGGAGGCCTGGCCGAGCCTGCCGTCAGGAGGTACTCGCGGCAGCTGGTGAGCGCCGTGAGGGAACTGCACGCGCGGGCCATCGCGCACAGGGACATCAAGAGTGAGATATACCACTTACACTACACGTACACTACACATTATACCAGCTGACTGGTTGGTCATGGGACATATTGGTACAGGGCGCTCAGTGCTACATACTCGTCCTACATATTGTATATATATCAAAATTAATAGCTGTCCGTTAGCCCTGCAAAAAAACGGCTTTACCGATTTCATGAATAATTTTTACCCGACTGCCAAGGAATGCTTATTGTTTTGTTTTATTCGCTCTAATCTAGGGCTGGTTGAGAAAAAAAAGGAGTATTCCATAAACAAAACGCGGGTGGGGATGCGCGGGTCAGCTAGTATGTGATAAAAATAGATACTTAATATTTGACCCAATTATCAATCTCTCTCTCTAAACAGATTTTCTATACGCAGCGATAAGTTTTAATACCTATTTATTTGTTTACAACGCCCGGAGCGTTGGCGGCTATCTCTTTCTTTGTAAAAAAGCCGCCTAACGATGATAGATACCTAGTGCAAGGTTGTTGCACATTACTGTAATTAAGGTTTTTTTTTGTTATTTAAAGGTATTTATTTAATTTAACGTTTTTATACTTTACTTAAGACCTTGAATTGCTATGTCCTCAAGTATGCCTCATGTTCAACCAGTCACCCTGTATAAGTATACAGGTGGTCGATTTCACCTATAGTACTGATAGTACTGAACCATGTATTATACTATGGTCATATCACAGGTGGGAACATATTCCTGACGAACGAAGGCCACTGCCTCAAGCTGGGAGACTTCGGCTGCGCTGTGAAGATACGCGCCAACACCACAGCACCCGGCGAACTGCAGGGATTCGTCGGAACTCAGGGTAAATATTCGACCTTAATTATATCGTGATAAGGTTGCGTTCCGTTTGTCTTGCAGGCTATAAGTGAGATCCATTCGCTCCGGCCGTTTACAGAATCGGAGGATCCGATCGAGGATAGATTACAAAAAATGACTTAATTGTAATTAAAGTTAATTGATGTCTGTGAGTGCGGCAGTAAGTTGGTTACTCTTCGAAGAATTTGAACCCGCGGTTTCCCACTGCGCCACGGAGGCGATAACATTTGTATTATGAAGCCATTATAGAAGGCTGTAATTAGTAACTGATTGCAGCATACATGGCGCCCGAGGTGTTCATGCGGTCGACAGGCCACGGCCGCGCGGCCGACGTCTGGTCGCTGGGCTGCGTCGTCACTGAAATGGCTTCGGGAAAGGTATTTTATTCTTATTATAAAATTACGAAAAAAAAAAAAATTACTTTAGCAAAAGATTTAGTTAACATGAAGTACATAAGTAAAAGAAGGAAAAAAATGTGTTGTAAGGTTACATTAATGAAAATCACAAGAGATTTGTGCAAATGATTTCAGTACCATACTTTTAAATATTGATATTAATTGGCTAAATATTATGTCCATATTACCAATTTTGGCATTTAATTAATTGTACTCGCGTCACATTCTGACTATTGGATAGCTGAGGCCAAGATTGCTTTTTACGAGAGGGTGAAAGGTTTTAGTAATAGGAAATCTAGGAAAGGTATGTTTCATGCGACCCGCGATACCTCAGTCTGGTTGAACATGGGACATATGGATACAGGGCGCTCACTACTCGATCGGCTATCTTGTTCTTTGCAAGAGGCCCCGTGACGAAGAAGACACCTAGTGCTAGATTGTCCATTTTTGTATTTAAGGTTTTCTTTGTTATTTATAGGTATTTATGTCATTTCGTTTTGCCGACGATATAGTCATTATGGCAGAGTCGCTGGAGGACCTCAATACGATGCTCAGCGACCTCAGTAGCGTTTCCCAACAGGTGGGTCTTAAAATGAACATGGACAAGACGAAGATCATGTCTAATGTCCATGTTGCACCCGTACCGGTAGTTGTTGGGAACGATACACTCGAAGTTGTTGACCACTACGTATACCTAGGACAAACTGTCCAGTTAGGTCGGTCCAACTTTGACAAAGAGGTCGCCCGAAGAATCCAACTCGGATGGGCAGCGTTCGGGAAACTACGCGATATCTTCTCGTCCAAAATACCGCAGTGCCTGAAGACGAAGGTTTTTAACCAGTGTGTGTTGCCAGTGATGACATATGGTACTGAGACGTGGTCTCTAACGGCTGGCCTTTTAGAAAAGTTCAGAGTCACACAACGAGCCATGGAGAGAGCTATGCTCGGAGTTTCTTTGCGCGACAGAATCCGAAATGTGGAGATTCGCCGAAGAACTAAGGTCACTGACATAGCTCTCAGAATCTGCAAGTTGAAGTGGCAATGGGCAGGCCACATCGCTCGAAGAACCGATAACCGTTGGGGAAGAAAGGTTCTCGAGTGGCGACCACGAACCGGAAGACGCAGCGTTGGCAGGCCTCCCACTAGGTGGACAGACGACATTGTGCGCGTCGCAGGTAACCGGTGGATGCAAATAGCCAATTGTCGTTCATTGTGGCGTTCTAAGGGGGAGGCCTATGTTCAGCAGTGGACGTCTTCCGGCTGATGATGATGATGATGATGATGATGTCATTTAACTTTTTTTTATACGTTACTTATGACCTTGAATTGCTATAATCCTTGAATATGTTCCACCAGTCAGCCAATAATTATGTTATATAACAAATAGAATGTGCTTCTAAAGTCTTAACCATTAAGGTTCCATTCTAAACTTTGGATTACAAAATCATAAAATTCTTGATGGTTTTTATCCAGTACGTAATTGTTACGTACAGATCTTATTTGATACGGATTTATATGCTGACGTTTGTGTCTGTTGCTTTTAACTAACCAATATTTCAAGACTTCTTAATTCTTGTCAAAAAGAAATCATGGCTGTGGTTTTTGGTTTAATGTGCGCAATATATATTTTTTTGCGATATAAAATTGATATCCGGCTTACTGTGGGCGTTAGGTTACACAGCTTCGACTCCTGCATCGATCTATTTCTGAAATACATGAAGACTACAGAATGTGTGGGGAATCATGATAATTCCCCGATTAACTATTAGTATTAGTTCGAACACCATTTGTTGGAGTTATTAAATCACGCTTTGCCCCCAGCGTCCGTTCCCCGAGTACGACAGCAACTACCAGATCATGTTCGTGGTGGGGATGGGGGGGCGCCCCGAGGTGCCCGAGACCCTCTCGGAGGAGGGTCGCCAGTTCTGCCTGCAGTGCCTCACGCACGACCCCGACCAGAGGCCCACTGCCGACGCACTCACTATGCACCACTTCCTCATGGTATGGCTATTAAAGTTATATGAAGTATACTTTTTAGGGTCCATCCCTAAAAAGAAAAAAAGGAACCCTTATGGTGCGACCTAGTCTGTCTGTTACACCTATATATATTTAAAGAGCCACTGCCTATCAATTAGGTTACTTACCTGACAAATGGAAAATAGTAGTTTATGAAACTTTTGCATTATTAATGCAAGAGTGTGTGTTTATAAACCGAGTCGAGGGCGAAGTTTATGATAGTATCACACGAGTATATATCTACACTCATGTAATAGTTAAAAAACAAAGTTTAAATCAACAAACTACAAAACAGGTAATATTTTGGCGTTCAATTAATTCAAATAACTACTATCTGCATGCGTACAACTGCGCCCCACCAAAGACAACATTACGCGACCTACTAGATCGCGGCCTACTAGATCGCGGCCTACTAGATCGCGGCTCATAAATTCAATTTGTAATCTCTTTGGTCGGTAAAAGAATGAATAACTGAAGACCTGGCAGTATGGTCCCAGATCAAAAAAAAATAACTAGGCTAGGTAGATTTATGGGTCAAGTTTTTATTTTTATCCTTTACTTCTTTGTTACAGGTTAAATCAGATGACGATTGTAAATGCGAGCCGGCGTACCTTATAACATAGTACATTGTTCACGTGTTGGCTCAACAAGCAGCAACGCCATATGATGGTGAAGTGGCGTGAAGACTCAAAATATATTTTATTCCTATATTTACAATTGACAGCTATTACCTTACGCTGAAGTCTACTTTAGACCGAGTTATTATTACAAACTTCAAAAATCTATGTATGATATTGTTTATAAGTACAAAAGGAGTGCCAAGAAAGTTACCCCTAAAAATTTA
Source organism: Furcula furcula (assembly GCA_911728495.1). NCBI lineage: Eukaryota > Metazoa > Arthropoda > Insecta > Lepidoptera > Notodontidae > Furcula > Furcula furcula. Next base: position 1,504,647 of record OU452254.1, on the reverse strand, counting down.
GAAAAAGCGTTACTATTATTACATTGTATGTAATTGTTTATATCATATGATTTAAAAGTAGCAATTTATCGCAACTTACACTAACTAATCGCAATATATGTATTGTTTTTTTTATAAAATAATGACTAATAACGACAGAATCTTGAAGTGCAGCATTTATAAATCAAATGTATTTATATTTTTAGATAGTTTTATATTAGATTAGTTTACCGCGTTGTACTAGGGGTGAAAAGCGCGGAGGCTACAATTCTCAGCTATTTTTTGTGGGGGAGGAACTTTTAAAAGGTACTCGATCTTCGGAAGGGTTGAAGGCTAGATTATGTGGTATATTTTACCTCGTCGCCTCTAAACACCAGAGTCATACCATGCAGTGAAAACCAATATCCGTTCTAATATTTTACTAGCTGGTAGGTTTGTGCAAGTAACCGTCCAGGTAGGTACCACTGCAGTGCCGCCAAGCAGCAGTGTGTAAACATTGCTGTGTTCCGGTGTGAAGGACACTGTAGCTGGTGAAATTACCGGACACAAGAGACATAATAGCTAATGTCTCGTGTGACGAGCGGCAGTGCAATGCAGCTGTCTATAGGCAGGCGGGGCGCGCGACCATCAGGCGAACGTCTTGCTTGCCTCGTTACTAGGTTGAATAAAACTGTGAGTATGTTTTTTGTTATGTTCTGTTGTTCCTTTCTCCGTCACAAAAATTATTGTGTAATGTAATATTATATAATTATTTATATTTAAATATGTTTGTTTGTATACGTATACATTATCGCGGTTCATTTTAAATTTTTACTATCCCGACGTTTCGAATGCTTTGCAGCACCCATGGTCACTGGAGAACTGAGATGTTGAACGTCCTTATGTCACAATTATGCCGGTGTACTCTGAGGTCTTCTTAGTTATTATTGTTGGTCATGTTGGTATGGAATCATATAGTAAAAATATATATAAATATTTTAGTATTTATTACTGTGAATCTGCATAAATGCATTGATATAAGTTTTCAAAGGCATGCTATACATTTGAGCGGCTAGGCCGGGCCGAGCAATACTACACCGTGTTATATTATATTCGGTAAGCGCCGGGCTTTATGCGGTTCGGAGATATTTGATGCACGACAAGCAATTGAAAGCCGGGTTCGTTCGGCACAATTCGGCAGTCATTCGATTGTTAACTCAGGAACAGGGACTGGTTAGCCCTTTCGTAGCCGATACCCAACGGGCATAAGCCGGCCGGTTTGTTTTTCAGATCGCTCATCTAAATAATTATATTCGATTTTGCCGCCCGGGTAGGGCGATTAACGCCCGCAGACGTACAGCGCCGCGACGGTGTACGTCGGGTGAACTTGTTGTCGAACATTCACCAACATATTGTTCGATGTTGCCGCCCGAATGGCCGTTTGAATGTATAGCGCTATCCTTAGATTGATTTTTGTCAAAAAACTGACTTGTAGCATTAAGAGAAATGCATAATATTCACATAATATGTTAGTCTATTTGGGCATCTAAACAAGTGTACCGAACTTCAGGAGTGTGTATATGTACGAGTACATACTCGGTTTTGTAGTTCCTGAGAAATCCTTGGACCGATTGCGGTCATTCTTTTTGTACACACATCAAAAGTGTCTAGGGATCAAGCATTTTTAAGCGGATTTCTTGAGATTGAGATGTGGCTTTGTAATAAATTTATGATTTTATAAATTTATATGGATCCTTTTTGGTGCATTTCATAATTTGAATCAGGAACTGTGAATCAAATTCGAGTAAAAGATGAAAATCAGCTGTCAATATTTTCCCTATAAAAACATACAACGCATTGAAGACATTATTAGTGCTACTGTTTCCCTACTACTGATTAAAACCAACGTTATTATGGAGCGGCGACGTCATTTAAGCAGGGAAGAAATGCTCAGAGCCGTGGGAATGATAGAAGCTGGTTCCCGGCAACGTACTGTGGCTTTAGCTCTGAATACAAGTCAGAGTGTTATCAGTCGACTTTGGACACGTTACCGAAGCACTGGTACCGTGGCTGAGCGCCATGGAGGACGGTATCGCTGCACCACACGGAGACAAGACCGATATATTCAAATCTTAACTCGAAGAGCTCCAACAATAACTGCCATGATGTTAGCCGTGAGGCTTCATCACTCTTCAGGGAACTTAATTAGCGACCAAACAGTCAGAAACCGCTTGCATGAAGTGAACCTTCATTCCCGAAGACCGCTACGGGTACCACCTATAGCAATGCACAATCGTAGGATTCGATATCAATGGGCTCTTGAACACAGAAATTGGGCAGAAGAACAATGGCGTTTCGTGTGCTTTTCTGATGAGTCTCGTTTTGGTATGAGACCGGATACAAGACGTATACGACACTGGAGAACCCCTGGACGCCAACAGCGATTAAAATCCTGCCAGGAAGTCCATCCTTATAGTGGTGGAACCATCATGGTATGGGCGGGTATTTGGATCGGCGGAAGAACTGAGTTGATTTGGATCAGAGGCAACCTCAACGCTCAAATTTATGCTGAGACGATTGTATCAGACGTCATCGTTCCTCTACAAGTGCAAATCGGTCCCTTATTTCAGTTAATGCATGATAATGCACGACCGCACACCGCAAGAGTTGTAAGACAGACTCTCGCCGCAGCTAACATCAATGTCCTGCCCTGGCCTGCTCAGTCGCCAGACTTGAACCCGATTGAGCATGCATGGGATATGCTACAGAGAAGAGCTCTGCCGAATATGGAGGGTATCCAGTCGCAAGAAGACCTTTTTTTGTTGTTGCAACGAACATGGGCGGCCATTCCACAGCGTGATTTGGATGAACTCATTTTGAGTATGCCAAACCGATGTTCTTGTGTTGTTAGTGTTCGCGGTAGAAACACGGATTATTAATTGTTTAAGTTACCCAATAAAATTTTAAAGAAAACTGTTATTTCAGTCTTTTTTTCGAACTTTTGTGTTAGTGGTTCAAATGTCAAAAATCCCTTTATTAGGAAAATGGCAAATTTCTTTATTAATGCAAAGGTGACTTGGTTTATCGTTACTGTGACAAACGAAAACACTTTATTTGATGAATCCTTAAAGAAAATTTTAATTAATATCAATCAGGAGAAAAGTTATTGCAAAAATATATGTTGATCCCTAGACACTTTTGATGTGTGTATTAGGCTTAATTTCTGTAGGTATAAGTTTCATCGAAATTCCGTTGAGTACCGAGCTCTCATAGCTTTTCGAGTGCGTGATTGTTTTTTCGCAAGCATTCGAAGAGTTATAATGATGAAAGTCACTAATAAGTGGTAAGTAAATAAAATATTTTTAGAGAAAACAAAACAGTCTTCAAAGAAAATTATCTAAAAAGCATTAAGTATATAACTTCAATGTATTTTGCTTTTTTTAGATATTTTTGTTTCAAACTCAAACTCAAAAATAGTTTATTTCTAATAGGCCTAACGCTAGCACTTTTGAAAGGTCATGTTTTTTAAAAAAAAACTACCACCGGATCACAACGCGGCCTCAACTTAGAAGATCCGGCAAGAAACTCAGCGGGCTTGTCATTTTTCCACTTTTTTTAAAATAGTGTGTCATGTTGCAATTAGATCAGAGCGACAGTGTGTCATGTCGTTCAAAAGATCAAATAAGACAGAAAAAATAATAAAATACGACGAAAGTACAACAAACTAAAATGCCAAAGGGATAGTAGTCGGACCAGTCCCCCGCCGCGCACGAGTTGACTGCTCGCAGCAGCCATCACTCCCCTCAACCATATTGGAGGGGAGGGGGGGACCCGCCCCCCGCCGTTTGAAGATGTGGTGGACAAGTGAAATGTACGACCGGTTAATGATATGCTCTAACACTAGTAAACGAACAATACACCCATTGACTTACTATATTACTTACTTCGTACTATTGACATCACGGCTTGGCATTGAATGGGTTGGCAGAGGTGTTATTAACACGCACGTTTTGTCGTCTACAATAAAACGCTCGAAGCTCTACAAACGATGTTACCTTAGTACCAGTTATCTGTGAGAACAAAATCAAAAATATTTTCAGACTATTTTATACATATATTTAGATACAGCTAGATATTAAGACAAGTGGTGTGACACTGGTATATTTATTTCAAAATAGTATTTTATCAACAAAATGAATTGATAATGGAATAAACTTTATAATATGTTGAAAAAATTGTTTTTTATTTCTAAGCTATAACCTGCTCTATGTAGTGTGTAGTTCGCACCAGGGCCGCAATCTAGAAACGATGCCTCTTACAACGTTATATATTTCACTGCCTTTCGCCTGTGTGTCTGGCGGCTGGGGCTCGTAGCCTGCTCCACTCACGATTACAATGTATGTTGTCTAATTTCCGTAGAGTTATAAAATCATAATAGCTTTACCTACCACTACATGCAAAGTTACAGTATGTGTAGGAAAATATCGCAAAGAAATCTTCCTATTAAACATTCAGGTATCTGCGGATATCTGGTTGTATGGCTGTGATAATGAAACACGTAAATTTCCCAATGAACTTTATTGAGAGCAACATTGAATTGACATAGATACACTTACATTCTACTGATATGTTTGAATTACGGTCCGCATTGCACACGATACCAGTGACCTTGGATTGAGCCAAAAACGGCCATTTTGATTAGTCAAACCCGCATAAGACAAATATCATCAAGTCCATACCTGTCATTTAAGAATTTTAGACAGTTGTGTTCACAAGAGTTGTATGTTTGTATGAGTAGGTACTATCATCCCCTAAGATTTCTGAGGTTATTTAAAAAACTATCTGTATAGATAAAAGCGACCGTTGATAAGGTCCATTGATGGCCATTTCTGTCAGTCTCTAAAATCTTAATACAATGCGTTGATGTAGTACCATACCTACATATAATAAGTATTTAAGTTAAGGTCATTGTTATTCGTGTGTTTTACACCTTAGTTTACAGGTAAGTACCTACCAGTGACATTTTTTCTAATACAACACCCCTACTACGTTTAACACATTTATTAATGCAAAACAAATAGCATTAGATATTTTAAACTGAGTAAAATATATTTAAGTAAAATTAAACATTATATTGATCATTCTGGCTTCATAATTTTGAAAAAAAAACAGAGTTACTTGGTACGTGCTAAAACAGAGTTTCTCTATTATAAAATTATTTTTTTCATAACAACACATTTCTTCTGACTGTTGGTGTTACTATATATATGTACATTTCTGAATATAAAAATTATATATTAATAATTAACTACTTACCAATATATACCTACAGATAATTAATATTTATATTTACTTACTGCCGCACTCAGAGTCTGTTAATGAGTCATTTCGTGCTATTAGTAGTATTGTACCTATTTAAATATAAGTAATATACTTACACCAGTAACGAGATAGTGATAGATATATTCAACTGACTCTGGGTGCTACAGTTATGTTACTGTAACAAATATTTTTGTACAACATAATATATTCGGTGATAACGGCAAATATTATATTTTTTTTATTTATAACATAACATTATGTAAGTATATCACAGAAATGATTAATTAAATATATATTTATATGTATGACAAACAACATGATAAGCGCATGGAAGGACCACAGTGATTACCTATCGAAACTTAATAGTGCATCATTGAGATAAATGACTGCTAAACTTATATGTTATAGTAACGTACTTATTACATGTAATATAACTAATCCTAACAGCAAATAGCAAAATTGTAAATATAGGTGTAAGTACATATGTAAAACAATAAATAATAATAACTGATTAAGTACTAAAATTCTATCATAATAATCTGGAAAGAAATATCAGACTAGGCACATTTAACATTGAATAATTATTACTTCGTATTAAAACAGTTGCTACACACATTGATACAAATTTGAGTAATTAGGTACATTTTTGTGTAAGAGTTGAATTTCACATACAGTTACTATCACTACCTACTTCGTTAACGTAGAACGATGTTCTACGTCCCCCCCCCCCCCCCCAACGCCCTTGGGAGTTATAGAACTTCCAGGAGTCTAATAACCGGTGGCTATTTTATGTGACTAAAATTTCAAAGACGAATAGGACATTAAAAATACTGATTGACTCTCATAAATAGTTATTAAGACTTATGACTAATTGATATGTTTTAATTAAAACTTAACACTAAAACATTGATATGTTTTTGATATTCTTGGTCATGTCAGACATGACAGTTGACATTTTGATATGTATACATTACCTTAACCCTAGATTTATATCTAAAAGCCATATAAAGACTAAAAAGTCGTCAAAATACACAAAAATGGGCAAAAACTCGCAAACGTTCACATAATACAATTGCATGGTATAGGTTTTATTGAGCTATCTATCATGGTTTACTGACAGGGGTTAAGGGGATAGTTTGTACTTCCTAAAGCTGCTTTGGAAGTGGAATCCGCCCTGCTAACATGAAAGTGTTGATAAGGTAAATGCAGCACACACAAGTGTGTGAACTATTACACAGGTAGCTACATAATTAGGTAGAGTTTGCTAAAGTGATTTTTTATGTTTAGTATTTAAAGAAAAGGAATATTTACAATTTTAAATAAGAGTATTGCCGCTACATCCAGCTATACATAAATGCCACAAGGTAAATTTATAAATATGTCGGTATGTATTTATAATTACCTAGGTATTAGGATTATATTACAAATATAAATTGTATTTTATCACCACAGCATTGACATTTTCTTACAATATACATGCTAAAATATATTTATGTAGGTATTACGATACCTACGATGTCGACCTCTACCTATCATGTTATTAGTGAATCTGTGCATAAGGTACCTACCCTTTACTCCAGTCCGACCAGTATAAATTGGCGCGCCAGTGGCGCCACTGTTTTCACAACAAATGTCCTTTTCTAACTGCTCCTCTAACACCAATTTTAATTACTTTATGCAAGATCACGGTATAGTATTTTTCAAAAAATACGCACCGATTTCTACAATGAAATATCAAGTATAAAAGTGAATTTTCTAGTTGACCTTTTTAGTTCCCTATAAACGCCACCCGCCAACTTATACTGGTTAGACTATACCAACAATCATGTTGGAGGGCGCAGCTTGGAGCAAAACACGTAGTGCAAATCCTAAATCGTTTCCGGTTCCCTAAGCATCCAGCATGACCCACTGTTGTACCAAAAGGGCACCTCGCTACTCGATATATGGCGCTATTTGGATGTGATCTCCTATAATATTAAACTCTGTTCTCTAGTTGCACAAAGAGGTCGCATACCTCGCTCTCCTTTCCTTCTCTCAAAAGTAAGTACCAGGGAAAGATATAAAATTAAACAATCGAAAACGTGGATGAACGCAGGAACTGTTGAGACTAGTATGTGTTGACTAGGAAGATTGTCTGGTGAATTTCTAGACCATTTGCGCATATCTAATATACTGATTCATAGCTTTTTAGCCATTACACTAGATGGATATTTTCTTTGTCTTGTCCAATAAAATTCTTATGAAAAAAAAGGATCTTGAACGGCCTTGAAGGACAAGGTAATAAAAATTCCCAGACCTTTTCAAATACGGACGGTCCGATTCATCCCGTGGAGTACGTGGACATTTTTACGAACCTCATGGTATCGTATTTATTCTAATAAGCAGTAAGTAGGTTTTTGACCTCAGTTTTAAACATGGACCTAGCATATTAGTGGTTTCAAAGGGCATTCTCTACCGTGAGGTCATTTCAAGTGTTGAGAAATTATCGCCCTACATTTATATTTACCTAATGATATTATAACATACCTAGTTATAGTTAGTTAAACCAAATAGATAAGATGTAAAAAGAATATAAAATAATTACTTACATACATAGTAGGTATAAAACGATTGACGAAGCATTTTCTTGTAATTACGAATATTTAATATTACCTAATCGATTCTCGAACACACTCATGATAAAATTTAAATGCATTCCCATTTACACGACATAATATGCAAATACTTTGTTAAATACACTAATTTCAAATGATTTTTACTTTTTTGTTATTAGAAATATTAAATTTAAATCACCAGGTGATTTGATTTCGAGGTGATCATCAAAGTAGACTTTTTAATTCAACTTTGATCACCCAGGTGATAACGATGATAGGCTTTTCAATATTAGTACCTACTCAATGTACTTATACGTTTATTATAATCATTTATATTCCTAAAAGGCAAAAATATAGAGATCATAACTGAATGCGTTTGGATATTATACATCATGCCATACAATGATGCCGTTGTCATTTTATTAATTTCACTTGAATTTGTAATATAATCTACTTAGTAAAATGTAAATTCAATTTGCTTACTGCTAATAAAGCTGAATATTTCAGCAAATAATTTGAGGGTTGAATTTTGTATACATCTGTTGATTATATTTCATACTTATAGGCTATAAGTATGAAATATAATCAACAGATGTATACAAAATTCACGAAGTGTATAAAGCTCTAAAATTTCAACTAAGTATATAAATTCATTGGCTAAGAGTATGTAATAAAGTTAGATCAGTTCAAAAGTACAATACACGTACAATATTAGAAAGGCCTTGCAACAGATACCTATTAGGTGTTCAGAGCATCACGCACTCATAAAACTGATCCAACCCATTACTGAACTTTTGGAATGTGTCCTATTCTACAAAAATTGGCATACCTACTACAGACTGACAAGCTAAACTACATAGCTTTTTAATTAGCTGCTAAAATAGAACAAGTAAACAGCCTTTTCAGAGTAATTAGAGTATGCTATAACAAGTAACATTTAGCTTAGTTCCTACGATAATTATAGTTAATACGATAATTATTCTGCAAAGGTAAATAAATAATTGACTATAAATAGATAGCAAGTCCATCCAACATTTTCTTTTACAAGGGACTTTACTAGGTACCTACTTGATTTCAGGGTGGGATAATAATTATTTAAGAAGGTATTTATATATTTTTAACACGGCCTTTCCGGCACAGTCATATCATGATAAAACTTGGAAAATAGCAACAATATATAATAATAATGATAACTCTGAATACAATAAATAAACCTTTAGTCTCATTTTAATGTATTTTTATACTAATCGAATTGCATTTTAAGACACATTTCGATAAACACACATTTAAATAAGTAATATGGTCGTAAAATAAGGTTAAACAATCTAATAATCCTTTATTAGGGACCCTTTCTATAAGACATCTTTTATTTTAGTCGAACCAATCACACCCTTAGACATGTCTCTTTAAATGTAGCCAATGGGAATGCTATTGACTTCAGAGCACCATAAGAGTTTATGTTCGTGTGTGTATATCAAATCAACACAATATATACATATATATATATATATATATATATATATGTATATATATTTTATTTTAAATAACATTTTAATATCAATCTTATTCTTATTCTTCTTATTTAATATTCTCTGTCATATATTTTATTAATGTTAAGTATTTTCCTAAATGATATGTTTTAGTTACCTTATAATATGTGCATATTTTCATACGGAAAAACTAATTGAATAGGTACATATTTTAGTAAGCCACCATTTTTTAATATTTATGGCAATAAACAAGGTGTTTATTGTACACTTGCTATTATTTTATAGGAATAAAATATATTACCCATATTAAATATTCCAAAATGACTTCCCATTTGTTGAAAATATTACGCTTTACCGAAGATACTAAAAACCCTCTAATAATGTAGGTAAGCGACAGAAACCTTACCTATCTAAATTTGGTAGGTAGAGACTCATTTAGTCTCTACCTACAGCCACAGAGCTGCTGGCGTGATATATACCCAGTATTTCTTTTTTATACATCGTTTTATATAATTACATAATTTCAATTTTCAAAAGTGTATCTTAATTAGTGTATACATATAGGATCAATTAATAAAATCTTCAGAACTTTCAAAATGCATACATTAAATAATTTGCCTGGCCTTACACTTAATTCTTTTTACGGGTCACTTTGCTTGTGAAACTTTCACTAAAAGCGCAGATTTTTGGGTTATTAAATACTTAGTCCTGTCATTTACCTCACCTTTCTTTTCCATTAATTCAGGGTCTGAATATCATATTCTTGAAAAATACTACCTTAATTTTCGACCTTACGCGCTTGGAACATGAGCTTCATGCTGTCCAGGACTTCCTCGAGTGATTGCCGGAAGGCCTCCGTGTTGGTCACGCTGGAGGATGTAAAGGAGGAGATGCAGAAGATGACGCAGTCCTTCTTCGGGTTGTAGCTGCAGCCGTATCCGTCAGGGCATACTGCCCCGTAGCCCATGAATGTGCCGTCTGTGGTGGTTGCCACCTGGTGAATAAGGTGACTCTTTAGGTGGTTAGGCCATTGTGCAGAAAACGTCAGCATAAACATTACTGTGTTTCGATGTGAAGGGCATTGTTGCTAGAGAAATAACTGAGCTTGACAAGACAGATGCAATTAATGACTCATTTGCTATTCTTTGTCATTAACAAAAAATATGAATAAAATTTTAAAAGTCTTTAGAAATGTCTTTGACTTCTACATTCTTCATAGTTGAAGAATACTAAAATTAATAAACATAACTGCTGGCTATTTTGTAGTTTCGAATTCTCCAAAAATCTTACTCAATCGACATCCTTCTTGTCTCATCTCTATATTTTGAGCGCCGCTTTTCTAGTCCTTCTTGTTTGTACTTATAATATAGGTACTTTTACATTTTTCACGTGATTACACCTTATCTAGTAATATTTAGACCTTTCTTCTCAATGTATGGTACATTGCTTGCTGTTATGATACCAAAAACTCTGTCGATATCTAAATGAGTTTACCTGGCTGGTGCTCAACTTGAACTCAATCATTCGCTTGTAAGTCTCGTCGGTGAAGATCTGCGGCAGTTCGCCGAGGGTCTCGCGAGCTGCCTCGCGCAGCCCTAGCAGGTGGTTGTCAATGCCTCGCCCCAAGATGTTGGCTTCCATTATAGCTGTCTGCTTGCGAGCCGCCTCCTCGAACAGTTCCAATTTCTTTTGCTCCTGGTTTCAAATACAAGTTTATTAGTGCCTGTATAATTATTAATTACTCGTGGGGTGTTCGGATAAGAATAGCACCCTCCCATCTCCTGCCGTTGGGTGTCCGTAAGAGGCGACTAAGAAGACGGGCAGCAGCGTCTTTCTATTGGATAACCTACCGACTATTCTGCGATCTCCAAGACGCCTGCCAAGCGTGGGGATCATGGCAACCCCTCCATTTTAAGGCGGATGCCTGCGTCTCAGCTGCTGCTGATGATGTTTTATATCGCGGCAATATTTTGTAGCTAACGTTTCCCAAGTAGGTACACACGGCTAAACTTCAAGTTCGACACCCTATAAATTATAACGATGATTACATATAATACAGAGAATTGTTAGTTGAGGTGTTGCCTAGTAAAGGTTAATCTTTTACCACAATACTATCGCAAAGTATTGTGGAAAAGTGTACTAATCTTCCGTAAAAAATAAAATGTAAATGGTACTCATAAAAGCTTTTATTTTGTTGAATTTAAAAAGTCTCACCCCATACAAGTTGAATGAGACTTTCTTCTGTCCGTCGTCGCCGGCGTCGGTGAGCGGCGGTGTCTCCGCGGTGCACATGGCGGCCGCCCACGCCAGCGCTGGCGCGTGGGCGGACCGGATGTTGTCCACGCGCCCGTTGCGGAAGCGGCGCAGGGACGCCGACTCATACGTGGTCACTAGATATCCGTACATCCTAAATAGAAATACCTTGTTTAATATAATATTTAGGTATTGTATACTACATATGTATATTAAGGTAACAGTTATTCTTATATCTTGTGTACTCCGCCTAGCAGTATAAAAGTGAGCAACCCGATACTGCTGCAATACCTACACCTTGTAGAAAACTGCAAGAGTGGCGTCGTGTCCCTACAATGATAAAGGTTTCCAATGCTTTATAATGACCCCCGTGCTACCCAGCAGAGAGCAGCGCTTCATCCCTTTTGCTATCAGTGCAAAGAAGCAATTCCTTTGACAATGGTTCTTTGTGTCATAAACGCACCACTACTGACCATCTGCCGACAGTCTTATTGGTCTAGTCATTAGACACCCTAGCCGATACACAATAGGTCGTGGGGTGTGATTCCCATCAAGTTCCTGGCTGTTATTTATCTATTTAATTAATAATATATTTACGAAAAAAGTATATAAGTATTAGTATTTGTTGTCTGGTTTTCATAGTAGGTACCTACAGGCTCTGCCTAGTTTGGGATCAGATGACCGTGTGTGTAATTGTCCCAGGATATTATTATTATCTGGTTGGATCTAGCGTAGTCACCATCGGTAGTCACTCAATGTAGTAAAAAAAAACTTTGCGCGATTATTTGTCGCTTCTGGTCACCCATAATAGGTAGTACAGTCCTATTATTTTTTACCCATCGTACATGATCAACAGCCATTAGTCAGTATAGCTACTCACTTGTAGTAAACATACTGCAGTGCCAGCTGTATGTAGACGTCGGGGCTGGTGCGGCAGGACTTCATGAACTCGCGCCCGTACCCACGGTATGTGTACACCTTGAAGTCCAAGTCGGCAATGGCACTGCAATGGAGGCATTGATAATTTTTTTGTTTGCGTCTTTCTGCCGCACCTACAAACCTCAATTATATTTAATGAACATTAAGTAATGCATTTTTTGAAATCGGATTATTTCTACACTCGAATCCAATTAATACCTAATACGCAGATTCAATTATCTCGTATTTAATGATCGTAAATCTCCGACAGTAGATATAAATAGATTTTAAATAGTTATGAGTGCGGTTAATTATGAAAAGTTACCTATAGGTACGATTAGCTAACACTGCCTGGTGAGGTCGGGAACATTCTAAAAAAATGTAGCACAACGAAAATACTAGTAAAAAATTAATCTCCATCAATTTTCATGTGTTTGAAACTTTTCAAACAGGTAAGTATAAGGATCCAAATAATATTGTACCGCTGGACCCATTCTGCTACGGGGGCAGAGACTCCTAGCAGCGCCTGCTGCTTCGCTCGCAGCCAGCAATATTGAATTATTCGTAAACATAATGTCCAACTAACCCTGATCCCTTTTTTGTATGCGGCTGCCTACAATACCCTCCTATTGTAGGCAGCCGCATCAACTGTATCTCTTGATCTACTTGACCGATTTTGATAAAACATATCTTCTAAGTTGGGATAATACCTACTTCACTCTATAAATCTGATTAATCTGCATTCAGCCGATTTCCCGCGATGAGGTAACAAACGGGCAGTCAGACTGACAGACAGAAATTTCAAAAATAGTCTACTGTTATTATAATAGTAGTTTATGCACCAAGGGGATAAAGCAGTGTCTTATGTCACGGGCGTGAAATTGAATCGCGAGCATAACGAAGGATTCTAGTAACTCCCGAGCGTAGCGAGGGAGTATAGATTTAACTCCCGAGCAAAGCGAGGGAGTTAATACTAGAATCCTGAGTACAGCGAGAGATTCAAGCTCGCCCAAGACAAAGACACCTTTATCCCCGAGGAGAATATACTACTTTTCACACCTACTGCGAGGTAATGAAATACAAGTACTAGGAAGAGATTGCTTAGGTTATCTGGAAGAGATTGCTTTTTAGCGATAAGGCCACCTTTTTACATCATCAACGTATTGTTCAACTAACTAACTTTTACTTGTAACTTTTGGTGTAAAATCTCAATGGTACAATGAAGTGTATTTGTTATTATTATTAAATACTTACTGCTAGAAATAAAATAAGACAAACACCGATTTACTGCGAGGCGAGACAGTAAAATACAAAACTTCTAGAATTAAAATAATATCAACAGCGTTAGCGCTTTCTTTTTAACCGACTTCAAAAAAAAGGAGGAGGTTCTCAATTCGTCTGTATATATATTTTTTTTTTTTTTTTCTATGTATGTTCGCGCATAACTCTGGCAATTATGAACCGATCTGAAAAAATCTTTCTTCCATCCATTCTTTAATCCGTTAATTGGGTCCCATAAAAAAATTATTGCTTAGTAATAAGTAGTTCCTGAAAAAACAAGAATGGTGACTGCGCACTGAGACTTGCAAGAAAGCCTATATAGATGACGTTTTAGTCGCTCGGACTCACTCGGTCGGACAAAAATAGTCATAACTCTGGCAAATATTTACCAATTTCAATGATTCTTTTTTTATTCGAAAGAAGAAACCACTGTATTGAATCTGTATGAATTTTATTACAACCGGATAAGAACTTCTTGGAGGACCATGAACGATGTGGAGGAATTTATCTGGTAAAAACCATAAAACTGATGTTCTCCACTACATTGCTCTGACAATTATGAACCGATTTCGATGATTCTTTTTTTATTCGAGAGAGTAAACTACTATGATGTTTTCATGCAAATTTCATTACGACCGGATATTTTTTTCTGAAGAAACATGAATTATGTAAAACTATGTAGACGATAATGTGATCATAACCTACCTAGATAATTTTACGGTTTTCGATGGTTCAATCTTTATATATGAAAATATCACTAAAAAGTTTAAAATAAAATCTTTTTAAAAAAAAATTGAACCGACTTCAATATCACTGAAAAGTATAAAATAATTTAAATATTATTGAAGTTGGTGCCAAATATACACAGCAGGTACGCTAACACCAACTTCAATAATATTTAAATTATTTTATACTTTTCAGTGATATTGAAGTCGGTTCAATTTTTTTTTAAAAAGATTTTTATCTATTTTTTTTCTTTTCTAGAACCTAGAACAAGGTTTGGCTCCAATTCGGCTCCCGGCGCTCGGTTCGATTTTCAAATGTATTTTTTCGTGCAAGCCTCTGCTTAGAGAGTGGTTTATATACCTACTGTAAAGAATCTCCGTGGTAAAAAAATATTTGACGTTCGTAATTCAAATTACATTTTAATGAAGAATTGGCTTCGGCCTGAAAACATGAATGGAAAATGACAGCAATTTAATGAAGAATTGGCTTAAGCCTAGCTACAAATTGATTTATTACGAGATTACTTATGACGAGGCTGTATGAGCTAGAACCTTTTGCCTTCCCAATTAGGGAGAACTAAAGGACAAGAAAAAAACAAATCACATTATTACCCAAGGGAGTTTAGTACAACATTATTACCCGGCTAGACTATAGGGATATAATGACCTACTTTATGTCAAGTTTATATGACACATAATAGAACATTATCGAGCAGGTGGTGTGAAAATATATATATAGTACAGATTTAGGGTCAACTCTCATTATACTTTCTCCCTAACAGTGGCGATTTTGCGTTACTTCACGCGTTTAGGCGTGCTTCCTTGCGCTGATTATCGTGGTGTTAATTACCGGTCCAGATCCCTAGCAGCCTGCTCTACAGTTCTTTGCACTGGAGCAGTGATGTTCCACTTCATGGCTTGCGGGGCGGGCAGGAGTGCTGGCGGCGGTGCTGGTCTGTCCGCCACCTCGGCCCTGGCGAGCGCGCGCTCCGCCAGCCTCACCACCGCCACACCCTCGGCTGCGCTGTGCTCGTAGCACATACCCACCGTGCCATCCGACGAGATGATCAGCTGCAATATAACACATCATTTACAAGTTTATAAACACCAGTAGCCGAAAAACGTCCACGGCTGTACAAAAGCCTGAGAAGGGAGTGGTCGCCATAATCCCCGCGCTTGGCAGGCGTTTTGGGATCGCAGTAGAATCCAATAGAAATACGCTGCTGCTTGTTTTCCTCTTACGGACACTTAACGGGAGGAGATGGGAGGGTGCTATTCTCACCCGGACACCCCACGGGACAAGACCGGTGCCATCCTTCGTTGTAAACGACACGTCTGACTTCGTCGCGCGCTGACGGGTAACTGATTCAGTGAGTGATTAAGGACAGTGTGATCAGAAGTTTCTTAATCGGTCTCTGAATTCAGAGACCGATATTTAGGAAGGTGTAATAAGGCTACCTAAACGATGGGTTGACGACCTGAGAGGGCGGATGCGGGCCACGATTGGATGACGAAGGCGCGGGACCGGATTTTGTGGAGGAAGAGGAGAATTTGTGGAGAGGCCTATGTCCAGAGATGGAGCAAATAGGGCTGAAGAAGAAGAAGAAGAATAAGGCTATTACAACTCGTGCTAGACCTGCAGTTCTGTTCGTGAGCTGTAAACTGCGTATTTTGGAAATATTAGTAGTTTATAGCGCTGATGAATAGCAAAAATCGTGACGGTATGCTATCTATGGGTGATTTTAGGTTTTTATAGCATTTATCTTTTACAAAATTATGGCTTTCATCAAATATTGATGTCAAGTACCTACTTAGTTAAATTTTGAAAGCTCTAGAAATAAAAGACAACATCGATTATTAAAAATGTCGTATGGCGTCACATAGTCACGGCCCCAAAGTATACTGGCGTGTTGTTGTCACTACTGTTGTTAATTTATATTTGATTTTACTACATACTTTTATTTTTCTTACCATTGTAGCTAATATTTATCTGATATTATATGTCACCAATCGTTATCTTCACGGGGTTCACCCCCGTGAACCCCGAGAATTATTCGTCTAAATGTCTCTAGTTTCTTTACGCAATAATTAATTGTCCTGATTGTCTAAAAAGATACATGCGTCAGATTAGCATGTAAAATATTGTCCTTGTGCCTGATCTCTCTCTCTCTGATTATGAGAGTAAAGAAATAGATAGAGCATCTTTGCCAGCACAATTACATATTATTATTATGCACTTTAATAACTTAGCGGTTATTAAAGTACATAATATGTAATTGTTAGCAGAACTCGTCAAATATTACGGCCGCAGTGGACGTATTGTAAATGTACAATGAGGTGTACCTACTTACTTGATATTACCTGTTCGTTCCCGAATTTTTTAGCTATTGTTAGTAGCTAGTGGTTGGAATTCCATCGTAGTTCGACAGCGTCAATTCGTGTAAATCACACTACGTAAATAACGAAAAGATTACCTGTCACTTAAGGTGGGAGAAATGATTGTATGGAAAAAAAGTAAAGCATATCGGTAGATATCTTGAGCATTGGTGACTAACCTGAACAGTTTTATCGAACCAGCGGTTGGCGGAGTGGAACCGGGTGCCAGCGCCGTGCATGGCTCGCAGCATGGCGTTGGTGTCGGGGTCCACGTTGGGTCGGTCCCCGCCGCTCTCGTCCAAGCACAGGATGCACAGCGCCCGGGAGATCAGCTCCATGTTCGTGCGGTTGTTCTCATCTAAAGAACAAAGTATCTTCAATACTTTACTAGGATTACTTGAATAAAACTGAGTTATTAAGATAGGTATTTTAAAACTGAGCTATTATGGTATCTTAATAACTGAGTTTTATTCACCCTTGTGGTTTCCTATATCCACCCGACCCTTCCTCATAAGAGTTTGGAATCTTTGAAGGTTTTATTACTATAAAAACCACACAGCAAAACTAAAGATTATACTTGTTCTTCTTCTTTTCGTGTCGACATGATAACATCAAATTTCATCGGCCCATTAAGAAGCTACATCCACCGTTCTTTGGTTTGCCTGAAGCAAGTCCTCCCCAGTGCAGGTAGTTGGACACGCGGGGCAGACGGAAAGATACGCCATGGTCTGTTGGGCAACACCACACTTGCAGCTGATATTGGTGCTACTTGTGTACCCCCAAACATTTAGGTTGTACTTGCATCGACCAACCTGGGATCGCAACCTATTTAAACATTTCCAAGTAGGCAATGGCTTCTTAAAACCAGGTGGCAGATCTTCTAAAGGGGGAACATAAAGCTGTTGAGGGTACTTATCCATCCAGATTTTTTGCCTTATATTTATAGGGCTTCCTTTTCTCTGTAAATGATTACAAATGATTGTCATGTGAATACAAATACTTAGCGTTCTTGAAATTTGACAGAAATGTTAAGCTGTTATTCAGAAAAGGCGCCCCACGCTTTTACACATAAATATAATCCATAAATTACAAGCACGGGGTAGAAAGAAAGAAAGAACGATTTCGATAATTTATTTATTGCTTTTTAGTGCAGTAGTCCATAAAAGCGTGTATTTTTAGTTTTTTAAACTAGTAATTTATTTTATACTTTTTAGTCTTAGAAATATTCGCCTAAACTACGGATAAAATTAGCCCAAGTATTGATTAGTTCGTAGCTTGAATAGTAGGCAGGTGGTTGCAAAACATATTTTTACTAAACTAGGTATTACGCGTAGGTATCTGATTGAGTTTAAGAAAGCACTACGTATTTACCCTTTAAACAGTCGAAAGTACGCTAAAAGTCAATAGCTTCACAAGTAGTATTCAAGGGTTCCGTTACCAACCTTCCGGGTCCATCAACAGGTCCACGTTATTAGGAAAAGTGAATATAACTCCTTTATAAAATGAATTCAGGTCCTGATTAATGGTTAATGTGAAAAGAACTCTTTAAAACAAATCAAATGATTCCAAGCTCGATGGGTTTACTAGTAATCATTCCAGGGTTCCGTCAACCACCTTTTATTTCCATCATCAACCCTGATTATCGGGCAAAGTAAATAGAACTTTTTAATACGAATCAAATGAGCCCAAACTCAACGAGTTTACTAGTAGCCGTTCTAGGGTTCCGTCACCCACCTTCCTGTTCCATCATCAGGTTCTGATTATTGGGCAAAGTGAATAGAGCTCTTTAATACAAATTAAATGAGTCCAAACTCGATGTGTTTACTAGTAGCCATTGCAGGATTCCATCACCCACATTCCAGTTCCATCATCAGGCCCTCATTGATGGTCAAAGTGAAAAGAACTCTTTAAAATAAATCAAACGAGCCCACACTTGATGTGTTTACTAGTAGCTAATCCAGGGTTCCGTCACCCACCTTCCTATTCCATCATCAGGTCCTGATTAATGGTTCATGTGAAAAGAGCTCTTTAAAACAAATCAAATGAACCCAAACTCGATGTGTTTACTAGTAGCCATTCAAGGGTTCCGTCACCCACCTTCCAGTTCCATCATCAAGCCCTCAGTAATGGTCAAACTGAAAAGAACTTTTTAATATTAATGAAATGAGCCCAAACTCGATGTGTTTACTAGTAGCCATTCCAGGGTTACATCGCCCACCTTCCAGTTCCATCATCAGGTCCTCATTAATGGTCAAAGTGAAAAGAACTCTGTAAAACAAATCAAATGAGCCCACACTCGATGTGTTTACTAGTAGCCAATCCAGGGTTCCGTCACCCACCTTCTCCAGTTCCACCATCAGGTCCTCATTAATAGTCAAAGTTAAAAGAACTCTTTAAAACAAATCAAATGAACCCAAACTCGATTAGTTTACTAGTAGCCATCCAAGGGTTCTCTTATCCACCTTCGAGCCCCAGCATCAGATCAGCTCGATGATACCATATTATTGTATTGTCACCGGTCCTTGATACATGTGAAAAATTTCAAGAGTTTTGGACGTGTAGAAGTGGTTCAAAATTGCATCGCAAGATTCCATTACCATCATACATACATAGTTACATACATACATACATACAGGTCAAGCTAATAAAAGCGTGTTAATTAATGGGTGTCGGTCTTAAGCAACCTGTTATAATTCGGCAGGTGTCATTGAGACAGTGGCGTGCACAGAAAGCAGGCAAAATGCCTTCGAGTTGTTTATGCTTTAAGCTAAATGTTCGTGTTCCAGCACAAATATCCTTAAATTAATCAACATTACCAACATATCCATTTACATAAAAAAAATTACGTTAATTCATGTCCGAACTATAAGATTTTTTAAAATTAAGATTGTTTAGTGAAATCCTAGGGTAGGCAAATTATTTGTGTCAGTATGGAGCCGCTGAATGAACTTATTAATGTTTTGAAATGCAAATTAATATGTCTATAGTATTTGCTTGCTTATGGATATTTGAAATGGTATTCTAATATACTTAAAATAGGTTAAACAAGCCGAATACATTTTTTGCCTACCCTCAGTGCACGCCACTGCATTGAGAGCCACATCCACCTCATTAGCATGAGCGGACCGAGCCCACACTGGACACGCATACTCGCCAGCAGAGAAACAGAGAGCCAGCCCTGATGTACGCAATACGTTGGGGTTTGCCCCCCCATTTAGTCGACGTAAGGCGACGCAGGAGATTGTTTTGGGAGCTGACCTTTCTTCTTAGTATTGTTACAGTGGTCTTTGTATGTAAGTGAACGGTCCAGCGTAATGCCAAGGTACTTTGGATGAGTTGAAGATTGAATAGCAACGCCGTTCCAAGTTATATCCAGTGACCTACGGGCCTGTCGATTTCTGAGGTGGAAATCACAAGACTGAAGATTATACTTACTTACATTCGTTACTCAAATATGTAGATTAACATCGTTTATGAATACTTAATTGTACATTTAAACTAGGTGGGTATAATGATACTTACTGGCTTTCTGATCACCACTTTGTCTGGTTTATT
Organism: Furcula furcula; assembly: GCA_911728495.1. Taxonomy (NCBI): domain Eukaryota; kingdom Metazoa; phylum Arthropoda; class Insecta; order Lepidoptera; family Notodontidae; genus Furcula; species Furcula furcula. The sequence goes on along the minus strand of OU452254.1, from coordinate 1,484,175 downwards.
TTTATATTGAGATCTTAAAAACAATTGCATTACAACAATGGCTAAAAAGTTGCCATTAATGAATGCCATAATCCCATTAATGAAATAGGTAAAATATTACGCATTTTTTCGTTAATCACCTTTAATAAGCTGTTCCCTGGCCCTGGCCCACTCGTCTCTGTTCATAGAAGTAAGGAGTCCAACCCTGGGTGCGGGAGGGGCCCCCGCGGCGTCCACCAAGGCGTGAAGCAGCTGCGCCTGCATCTCCCCGGGGGTGAGCCGCCCGCGGTCTACTGCTTTTACCGGGATGGGGTAGAACTATCGAAGTCAAGAATTTAGCTATTATATTCAAACGCACAAAATATGGCCCCAAACTAAACAATTTATGCACTGTGGGTAATGGAAGGAGAATGGTCTCTATATTAGGGATTATAAAATCTTGTTTTGGAATTACGGTGACCTATTTGTGTGAATTTCTCGGACAGATAAAATTATTATAGGTATTCTTCGATTCGATCTACGTAATACTGGGTGAAAGGGAACTGTCTGCAAAGAGACTATCCAGGTAGGTAGTGCCGAAAAGTAACAATGCGTATCTATTGCTAAGTTCCAGTGTGAGACAGAAACATTCCCTTCCCTTCCCTTCCCTCAGTAATTTCACTTGTAAAATCTAGAGAAATTACTGTGTAGTTACTGGTGTTAACTGACTTTTTTTTCTGATCACAAAACCTTCACTTTAGTACAATTTTGTGCCGTCCCGTGGCCGCGTCATCTTTATCATCATCAACAGCCAAAAGTCGTACACTGCTAAACAAAGGCCTCGTCCTTATAAGAGAGCCTTATAAGGAAAGGGCCTTTTATTTCCATAGATGGAAATTTCAAATGAGGATTCTAGAATACTTATAAAATTTTTATCTTTCAACAAATTAACATTGATGCAAAAGACTCTGGTTTTCGATCTCTGATGATTTAATAAAAAAAAAAAATGTTGACGTCATACATAATAATTGTGGACATGATGACAGTGACTATAGATGACATGTTTAAGTAATTACATTTCAACAAAACATGACAGCAAAAGTTTTCTTGACACAAATTTCTTTAGGTACGAAATACAGAAAAGGAATAACTTATTCAGTTTCGTCCCCAAGTTTAAGTGATAAAGTGCACCGCAGCTCCTAGGTGCTAACTTCGTTACGTCTAAGCCAGAACTGAACAGTAACTGAGTTAGGGCTGTCACGTTTTACAATGGAGGGCTTCAAAGATGATAACTTTCTAAAACAGGTCTTTGGATAGTAAATTGTTGCCTATGGAATAAGGACTGATTTTTCAAGCTCTGGTTAAATCCAAAGGATATTGTACTTATTTTATGGCAAATTGAAAATGCGTGTTCACCAGTCATCTATAATATGAATAAGTAGGTACATATATTGTATTTTTTTTGGAGAAATTTCTTATTAATTGAAAATTAGAGCTAAATCAATGATTACAGTCAGGTATTCTTATTACATACACATTTTCGGCATTGCATTTAACTTATTATATACTAGCTGACCCACGCAGCTCCGCATGTGCTATTTTTACGTTAACTAAACTTTTAATAACAGACATTCGTATCGAAAACATAACCTAAATTTTTATAGTCGGTTAAAAACTGGGACCCACTTTTTACTTGCTCTCCGAAGCACGGACCCGTTTAGTTCAAATGGCGTTAAACGGTCACCCATCTATTTAATGACCTTACCTAACGTTGCTTAACCCGATCGATTACAAGACCTTGATAACAACTCTCTATGAGTGTTCCCTTACTAATATTTATTATAGTTATGAAGAAAAATTGATAAAATCGGACCAAGCGTATAACCAAGTACCCATTTTGACTTTAATCCCCTCTCCCAAAAGAACCGTGCTAGATTACGGGATCAAAAGTATCCTATGTCCTACCTCGTAGTAAGATCTCAAATCATGCCAAGTTTCATTTGAATCCATTCAGTAGTTTCGGCGTGATACGCAGCCGTGATACAGACAGACAGACAGACAAAAATTAAAAAAATTACATTTTCGGCCTCAGTATCGGTTATAGAATGCCCTCCAAATATAATTTTCAAAATATCTTCAATGTACAGAATTGGACCTGTTACAGTGTTATTGTAAGTATAGATATATAGATACTTCTAGTTTTCAATAAACCTTGGACGCTTACTTACGTATTATTAATTTTTTTGTCCTACTTGTCCTAATATGTTTAATTTGTAGATTATAGGTCTTCAGTATATATGGATTCTTCAGGATGTTTGCGTATAATCTATCTATATTATTTAACACGTTGAGTGCGTTAGGAGATCTAAACGATCTTTAGCGTGACTTTCAGCTGGTGGGGCGCCAAAAATCGTGTTCTCCACGTCTGTGCAGGAGGTCGTAACTTCGTTATTTATATGTGTTTGTCAGAGACAAATATACATACCTACTTCCAGCTGCGAGTTTGATTTAATAATGTAATAAAAACAATTGGAGATCGATAAGGTCCCTAACGCACTGAGTTGTAATGATATACATCTGTTGCGTGAGGAGATCTTTCCCACCTCCTAAAACACAGGCCTCTTAGACGCAAGGAACGGAGCGCAGGCAACGCGGGCATCGTTCGCTCGTGCTCAGTGTTGTTCAACTGTCAATAACATCTATGCTCGATAACGTGTACCTGTGCACTTCGTGTGAAAAAATACGCGCATATATAAGTAATTACTTACCTGTGATATACTTATACGTGATTTATAGCTGGATTACAAAATAACACTTGTCAATTATGAGGAAACTAATCACAATCAATATAAATGAGTCGGATTTATTTGAAACTAGTATAATTAAGAGTTTTAGTGCAAAATATAGTTCCTTCTTAGTGTAGAGGTAGATATTCTACCCTCAATATCAAACCAAGTATAGGAAAAATTGGCCTTGACCAAAACCCGCCTAAAACCCTTCTATTTTTTAATCTCCCTTTGTAAAAAGATATTAATATTTCATAAAATATTATATTTATATATGTCACCTAATATATAGTACATTTCTCATCAAAACCATATTTACAGAATGCATATCGGTTGAGTGGTTAAGTTTTTATGACGCTCGTAATGAGTGGAATTGCCGCGGGTGGCAAAAAAATAAAATACAGGTAAATAAAAATGTACAAATAACGCGAGGGTTTTATTTTAATTCCTTTCACTAGTCACTACCCAAACTTACCTATCTTTAGTTGCGATGCGCGATCCAATCGATACCCTAATTTTTTTTCGTTTTATCTCATAACTCACTTGTCATATCCCCATGCGTAGCAAACTTGAGGTAGAATAGTTAATTCTCTATTATTTACAAAAAGAAAATTGCTTGTATCTTATTTTTTTATAGAGATATGAGTTTTTTAAAATACTATATTTTAGGAAATGGTTTAGGTCTCATACGCACTACAGTGAAGCTTGGTTATGAGTTCTAATAGGTCTCTAACGCACTGGTTGAAAGTCCTCTGAAAATGGCACCGCACTCAACGTGTTAAGGGAATATCATACGTATAAAAAATTTAAATAATTTTTTTTAAAAGATATGAAGACATCTAAGGGCGACTTCAAATTTGTGTCTAGCGTTTGTTATTTATATGGATTTACAAAACAGAGCGGCTGCAGCGCTGCAGTCGCGCTGCATTTTTCAAGTCGCCCATACGATAGTTACTCACGTAATTCCTGCAAGCTACCACCACTAACTCCTCCATCTCTTCACCGTTTTTAACCTTCGGCAGCTCCAACCTGTCCTTCCCTACTTCGGGTATGCGGCACACGCCCAGCAGCCGGTAGAACTGGTCCATGCAGAGTGGCTGGCCTTTCTCCCGGCTAGTAGCTCGCTCTAGAGGCAGTTCACCTCTACAAAAAAAAATTGTTAATGACTGCATGTCGGTGACCGGCTAGTCATTTTCGGTGAAGATATTCGGGGAGAATCTGTTACGCATATTGTACTGCGTTAAACTAAGTACTTTCGTGGTTTTATCCTATCCAAAATGCCACCGATTGGATTTTAGCTAGTATTGGTGTTACATACATAATTTAGGTCGTTTGCGACAGGCCTATAGATAGCACTTAAAGCTGCGAGTCGTTTTTGAACATAGGTGTTCAAAAAATACCTAGAGTTTTAGGCGTGTCCTGCTTTGCTACTGAGCAGCATTCCTCCAGAGCATACTTGAAGCTTATAGCCTTTCATTCTTATAGCTCCAACATGAACTATGGAGCTATAGAAATAATGCATAGGTAATAAGTATGATATTATCGAGAAATAGTCCCATAAAGGGAAGATGATGAGTCACACCCACCTGTCTAACATCTCCTTGTAGTCCAGCAGGTCATCAATGAACAGCGCACCGAGGTCAGCCACCTCTTCCATCTTAGCAAAATGCCGACGAGGGAACACCATGCCAGGGTTGGAGTTTATTGGCAACGGGATCCGCACTTTTAGGTACATGTCGTCCAACCACCAATCCGTCACCTTTGGAGGGAGGTGGCGAGTTCAGTATTGTAACTTCTGAACATTGATAAATTAAAGATGATTATTAACGTATTTAACTTGATATACTAGGTAAGTATACTAGTGACTGACCCGCACGGGTGTAATTAAGAAGGCTTGGTTGCAAAATATTGTTTTTTTTTCTACTTACCTAAAACTTAATTAGGTTTTTTATATACCTACATAAACCATCAGTGAAATATTATCTAACCGATAGTAAAAACCGCGTAAAGATCTGTCGCGTGGTTAAGGAGGAGTTAACGGATATAGGTACAGACAGAGGCGGAAACGGACTTTGTTTCATACTATGTAAAGAAGAAGATAAACAAAAATAAGATAAATATATGTGTGTAATAACTTAGGACTACGTCGTTGTCAACGTCTCGATTATTTTTGTCCACCAGTGACCAAGAATTCATACCGTATTTGAAACGAAAATCAGCGATGAAATAAATAATATAAAATACGCCATAAGGTATGAGTTGCTTTATTTGTGGAGTAGTCTAATTAATACACATCGCATGTTATTAGCGGTGCTATACTTAATTATACAGGCACCTACTTAGCATTGGAATTTAAAAAAAAAACTGAAATATTATTTTTTATATTATTTGAACTTATATTTATTCAGAATTCATATTACAAAATTCTTAAAAGTAATTATTATACGGTAATGTGGGGCTCAAGAAGAATAAAGTTCTTCTATGTTTCGGTGTAGTTAATACATATGGAGGTATTCGGTGCGGGTGCTTCTCCTTTTTGTGATATTGCCTCGTAGGCAAGTCTTCTTCTACCAGCATACGATCCTCTTCAAGAAACTGATGGGGAATAAACCCTTGCGTCGTCTGAGTATGTACTGGGTTGTATATGTACCCTCTCCGCACAGAATCTATTTTATCCCTTAATAAAACAGGCTTTATTCGAGGATAAATAAATGGTCTTTCTAAGATATTGATTCTCGGAGTGACCAACATTACGGGTTTTGGTATAGGCGGAATAAAACTGATTTTCTTTCTTGTAGGCAATATATTTGTTTGATGATGTGCAAAAACTTCGTCACTGGAGAAGTCATCATCGTGGTTAGCCATTGATTTAGATTCAGCGACGGGATTTCTGTATTCAAATTTTGGCCGGAGTATCATATATCTTGGGATTGATGTGACTGGTTTGTAAATCAAAGGCCTTGCCCTTGGCTTTGGTATATCTTTGACAACATTCTTTTGAGTAATAAAACGACGCTGTGAGAAAAAATCATGGGTATTCATTGTCATAATTTCCTTTCTTTTGTTTGCTAATTTAATTCGTCTCATTATTTTCCTCCGTGGCTTTGCTGGCGTTAAATTATTCGAGTACAAATCTTTATTCTCAAATGAGTTTGAAAAAAAACTTTTATGTATTGTTTTCTTCATTACGTTTGAGTGAACGTTTTTAGGCTCTGTATGAAGTTTGTATATTTGTTCTTCGTGCGAACAGTTGGCTGCTTTCATCATAGCGTTTAAATCTTTGATACTTTTGTTATTTGATTTGCGGATTAGATTTTTAAGTATAGCACAGGCTGTTGCATTGAATATGGGTTGTTGGATTAGGGGTTTTTGTCCGACCTTTTTATATAGAAGTGCATTGAAAAAGGGAGTCCGGGTTAGGGAGTCATACCGGTATAATAAATCTAGGTCTTCTTTAGTCGGCGGTTGATATGTATTATATTTTATAACTCTAGTTGTTGTAGCAATTCCTTTTTTGAGGGTTTCAGTAATTTTGTTTAATCTTGTAGTATTAGCATTAGTGTCACCATCATAAATTTTATTTTTAACTATATTTTTTATGTAAATTTTGCTTTTAGGTTTGCTCTTTAAAAGTGTGCTTTCATTTGTATTGGGCTTAGTATTTCTTGACTGAACCAGCACGCGATAGTCACTTAATAATGGTAAAATTGTTTTATCGGCTGTAGTTATATCGTGTTCAAATAAGCTTTTCACACTCCCTTTGTTTTTTAAAGGTAAATTATTTTTCTTCATGTGCTCTAGAAAACTGTTAACTAAAGCCTTCACCTTATTTTTAAATGTACTATCGTATTGAATATAACTGGTTTGATTATGATCATCATGAAATAGCTGGTGTTGAATCGGAGTTTTATTTTGAGCTTCCAAATTCTTTTGTATGGACATATCTATCAGTTTAGGTGAACGGTCTCCTTTCGTATCATGCGTGAAGGTTTGTTTTGCTATTTCGCTAACCGTTTCCCTTGAATTCAATTTAATTGATTTTTTAAAAGAAATGTTCGGGCCAGTATACGAAGCATTAGAAAATGAGACATTGTAGACAGAATTATTCCTAAAAAGTGGGTAACTTATTGACCGAATGTTGTTATCATTATCTTTAAGTGAAATATCATTAGTATAGTTCAAACTATTTGCTGTTTTGGTATTTACTTCGGGCTTATTGTCTAAAGATTTAAATCCAATGCTAGAAAAAGATTTATGTTGTCCTGTAACAATATTTGATTTGTTTTTGAATTCCAGTGTAGAGGATTTACTTATTAAAAATTGCTTATTTTTAGGCGCCATATTTTGTGTAGTAAAAATATTAGTTATGATATTTTCATAAATATTCATTGATGCAGCTAATATTTGTGATTCTGGAAAGTTTTCATTTTCAATAGCAGTATCTTCTATCAATACTGGAAACAATTCCGTAACTTTTGCGTTTGCGGTAACTTTTGGTTTTCTATTTGTTTTGTTTTTCCTATGAACCTCTGAAATGATTCCTTCATATCTTTGTAACATTTCTTTTTCTGCAATAGAATTTGAGGATTCTATAGATTCACTTGCTGTCATGACCTCAGGCTTTTCTTTGATTAAAAATGGTGGGTATACTATGTTTTTTTCACGAATTCGGTTTTGAAATTTATTATCAATATATTGTAGTTCCGAATCCTGGTGCTTAAGAATATCCACATCTTTTGCAGTTGTAGTAAACTTAACGATTAATGGATAAACAGTTTTATTTTTTAATATACTCGCTGTACTACTTTCAATCAATTGCAGCTCGTAATTAGGCAAAGTCACTTTTAAATCTATCACATCCTTCTCCTTCATAGACTTTGTAGGAATACTTATTCTACCAGTATTCGTGACTTTATTCATAATTAATTTAACTGTTGTGCTTTCTTTTTCAAAAGCTTTTTGTTCTGAATCCTTATATTTTGTTATATTATTTTCTATATGCTTGAATTCTGTTTTGAAATTGGTATTTTTTGTGTCATCTTCGTTGTAATTGGTTTTACTATTACGATTGAGCATGGTTATTTTGTCTACGATTTCATAGATTTGTGTTGTGAAATCTGCACTGGTATTATATTTGTTAAATGACAAGGAAGATATTCTAGTATTTTTTAAAGAATTTGTTTTATCAGTATTCATTAAAATATTTTTAAGTGATTTTGTTAACAGATTATATATCGGGGACTGAGTTTTGGCTGTAAGTCTATTAGTATGGTGAGTAATTTTATTATTTGATAATTCCATATAGGGATCAGTCCACACATTTTTTGTGTTATTAGTGGTTTTTGTAGTTCTTTGTTTATTGTCTGATAACCATGTTAATTTATTGTGTACATTTATATCTCTTCCCTTTTTATTATTGGTTGGTTTATTCAATGTCATAGGTATAGTAACTGAAGTATATTGTGCTGTAATATTTTTTAGTCTAACTTTTTGTGTTATTAAATTGCCGTTTAAGTTGTTTGAATCGTTATTAATATTATTTGTTACTTTAATGGCATCTTGTAATGTCATCATCGTGTAATTTTTCATATTTTTTTGCGACTTATCTTTGTCCACATTATCTGTTTTATTTCTTGAAAGCAATACTGCATATGTTTTGAATTGTTGAATTTCACTTGAGTTATTGTTGTTCTTGGTAAATTTATTTGGTTGTTTTGTTACACGATTTATTCCCCAGCTGGTAGAGTGCAGTTTTTCTTCATTTTGAGAATTCTCGTGTAAAGGATGTGGAGTCGATTCAAATGTAATATTTTGTGTGATGTTATGATTTACTGATTTATTAGTAGGGGATTTAAAATTTAATTCACTAATGTTTTTAGGATGCAAGAATTTGGCTACGGAATATTTTGTAATTACCAGAGTAGTAAATTGTGAGTTCGGTGTAGTGTGAACTAAATTTATACGTATAGGTGGTGTCAAATTAGGTGTATTGAATGTATTTTTCACCCTCCGTGTTTTTTGGGTTGTGAGTTTATTTACTAAACTTGTTCTTTTCTTCTTTTCCTTTGATTTGTATGCTAATTTCTTTTTTCTTTTTGCCTTGCTCTTTCTATTATTTAAATGGGGTTTCTTCTTTGCCTGTGGTTTTTGTAGAGAATGGACCAATTGATGGTATATCAGCTTTGTGACTTTATCCATATTATTTGTAAATTGTGGGGTTTCTGTATTAATTAATGAGATGGAAATTGAATATTTAGCAATAGAAACATTTTCTTTAGGATTGATGATACCTATGGTATTGATTGTTTCATTTTGTGTTATATTTGAAAATATTACTGTTTCACTTTTTCTTAATTCTGTAGTGGTATCTAATTTGGGTGTAGCGTATTCTTGAATTTTAGTCTGTCCTTGCTTTTGCAAACTTACTGATGCAGCATGTTTTACATATTTGGTCACAGGCTGTGCATGTAAGTATTTTTTTATGATTGGAGTCGTAAGACGTCCTAAAGCTGTTTTATGAAATATTTCATCAGTAGCTGCACTATTACGCTCTGCATTAATCGTTATATTTTCTGTAGTAATGTTAACTAAATTAAACGTTGTGATGTTTTCGCTTGTAGGGTATTGAGGTATTGACGGTTCATGATATAAGCTTTCTTTATAACTTTTTATACTTAGTGGCTTAGTCAACCTTAACATAATATTAGGATGTGTTACATCTTTATACTTATCAGCTATCAATGCTGTCTCGTCGTCATAATGAGCAGTTTTAGTGTCATTTTTGTTTCTCTCATTTTTATTTATCACTCTGGATGATTTTAATCCGTTTCCTTTCATAGTGTATTTTATTGATATATTAGGGCTTAAAAAGTTAGCCCATTCTCTTTGCTTAGTAGTTAAATTGTCTGAAAAGACTCCGTTTGGAATAATTGTATTAGGTGTTGTAGATTGAATTATTGAGACTATAGTTTTGGTAATTCGTTCTTTACTTGATAACGTAGGGAACGTTCTATTTACGGTTTGTATAAATTTCTGTGGAATAACTGTTTGATTAAATATTTCATTGCCTTTTGTTGTTTTTAAATTGTTATTTATTGTATGAGTTGTTTTATTTATATAACGTATTCTAATATTATCATTAACCGTTGGTTTAGTAAACGTTATACTGTTGTTTGGAAGTAGTGTGTTTTGTGTGGAAATATTTATTTGCGGATTAAATGTGGTTACATTAATTGATAATTTACGACTTCCGTTTTCTTTAAATGCACTTGCTTGTGATACATATCTCAAACTCTTTATGTTACTATATTTTCCATTATTTATAGTCGTTGTTTTGAAGTCAGTAATATTTATTTTATTTAGAGTACTTATCGATACATTGAAGTCTGATTTGATAGATTTTACTGTTGTTTCAGTTACAGAATCTAAATGCACTTTTATTGTACTGAATCTATTTTCATTATCGATGTTATTCAGATCTGATGGTTTTTTGTCAAATACTATAATATGTTTTGTAGGCACTGAATATATGCTACCTATTGTAGTAGCACTCTTTACAAAATCAGATGTTAGTGTTGGTGGGTTAATAACCGGAAAAAGATTATCATATACCATTGAAACAGGTTTCATTTCTGTATTTTTTGTTATAGACTCAATCATAAGGGGTGAAGTGTATACTCCGAGTTTATTTCCATCTGTGGAAAAAATATTAACGGTGTAAAGGGTATTCTGATCTGAAGTTCTATTAATTTTAGATGTTAAAGTAGCTGTAGTAGACATCACATTTTTTTTATTTTTCTCGTCGGGTTCTTTTTCTATGTCACTATCAAAATGAAAGTTCACAGTTTTAAATCCATATCTTGGTCCCTCACTATTTTGCGCTGTTAAAGTAGCCTGTGGATATATTTCAAGATTTTCGTCTGTTGCTGTAGAGCTTAGTAGTGTTCGGTATCTATCTTCTGAGGAAGATTCACTGCATATAAACTTATATGCAGTGAATCTTCCATCGCATGTTTTCTCATTTATTCTGCTTTCTTTATTAAGAAAACTAGGAAGTTCCGAGCCTTTGTGTATCTGATGGTCTGTATTTTTAAAGGGGTATGAGGTTGAATAAATATTTTTATGAAAATTTGTTTTAAAGTTTTTTATAGTTTCAGTGGATTCAGTAACTTCTTTATGTACGTTAATATTACCCATTTTTTGAGGTACATCTAAAGCTATGGATCCAACAGTAGTTCGAAAATTTGAATCCAAATGTGTAAGTATTTCTCTGTGGGCGTTTGGAGTTTTTAAAAGTGTATTTTCTGTTTGAGTCTGTATTGCAGGTTTTGTTTGTAAAGTTTTAAGGATCTCTAAGTTTTTTTGTATTGTGGTTGATGTTTCAATAAGTGAGTTTTGGATCTGTGTTCTTACTACATCGTTCAAATGACTGTATTTTTTTAAATTGCTACTAATTAACTTTTCCTTTATTTTATCTATATTTGAAATTTTCGATAATTGTTTATTTACATGGTTTTCGAAAGGTAAGACAATATTTTCTTCATGGTCTGGTAAAGTAAGTATAGGAAAAGATTCTATGGTAGCAGCTGATTGTGTTACACCTTCTTTATATAATGACGTTGTCAATGAATTTTGATTACTGTAATTTTCAGCCTTAGTAAGATTGGTTGTACGTTTTTGATACACTGTACTGGTTTTAGTAGTTCCGTGTGTATTAGATAGTGGTTCAACAGTACCTGATTCAGGCTTTCCTAACACACTAGCTAGCTCTTTAAGCCTTGTAATACTTGTAGTAGGGAACGTCTCTCGTGCAATTTGATTAAATAAAGTGACTGATTTCGGTTGAATGGTGACGAATTTACTAGTTACATATTGCTTCAACATGTCTTCAGTAAATCTGTGTTTTACTGTTCCTTTGAATGCAGTTCTGTTATCAGTTTCGTTATCCTGATAAGGCGTATAATTAAATATTTCATTTTGTGCTATTTTAAAATAACTGTCTAAATTACTTACATTAATTGTTTTATTATAGCTTAGAGTATTAGCTACAGTTTTATTGTTTGCTTTGTAATTAGTAGATACAGAAGTAAATGCAAATCCTTTTGTAGTTATTTGGTTTTCTGTACTTGATTCTTGTTGTTTTATTATATTCGTTGATAATTGTATCTTGTTTTCATTTTTAATGTTGGTGGAATAAGTTATAACACTCGTTGGATTTTTGGTTTTAGTGAATGCACTGTTGGTGCGTTCGCTAATGGCATTTGATAAAATTGATGCCTTATGATAGCTAAAGCCTGTAGTAGGAGAAACTGTTATATAATATTTGCCATTATTTGTATAGGTAGCAATTAGGTTTTGCTGATCACTAGTCATGTATTTTTTTTCTAGTGCTGTAGTTTTCGTTTTATTTAATTTTAGTGTACTGTTGTCATTATCTTTATTTTTCGTCCTTACTTCTGTTGTTATGGTTCTATTTACATCATTATTTATAATCATCCCATTAACTTTCACAGTGGTAGGAAACAATAGTAAACGTTTTGATTGAATGTTATTATTTAGAGGATCAAATAGTTTGTTCTTTAAATGAGATTCTCCATTTATTGTAAATCCTGATAGATGATTAGGAAATATTTTTGAAATTATACTACTATTTGTAATAATATTATACGATAATTGTGTTGGTGAATTTGTAGTAGTCTGATTATTAAATTGTAATTTAGTGAAATTCTTTTGAACAATAGTCGAATTTAAATAATTTTCAGCTGAATTCATTCTTCTAATTGCTTTCGAGTTTGATACTTTTTTTGTGGTACCTATTGTTTTGTTACTATTTCCAGTGATTGCAGATGCTGTACTATTTTCTACTACTATAAACGTTAATGTTGTATTTTTTTTACTGTGCCTTATTAAACTCTGTGAATCAATTCCGTGTGTGTTAATTGGAGGTGTTTTATCATTAAATATCATTGTTGTCAGTTTAGTATACGCTACTATATCTTGTGTATTTGTTTTATTTAGTTTCAACCATACGTCCGTTCTATCTGTAGTTAAAGAATATAAAATATTTGGCTTTGTGCTCATATTATCTATATCAATTTCCATGGTGTGGTCGATGTTATTGAAGCTATTTTTCTTGTTATTCTGTTCATTAATTGAAATAGTATCAGTATTAAATTTTAAATTATTTCTTGTTGATTTTATATGATTTATGACCGATGTTTTTGTGACACTTATAGTTTTATCTTGTATCATATTATGTTTGATATTCAGGCTAATGGGCATCAATTGTTGGCCAATTTTAATTTTATTTTTAACGATTACTTCTTTATCATCATTCAAGCTTGTCCCTTTTAATGATATTTTCATTAATATATCAGCAGCCGTTAGTATTGAATTCTCTGTAAATTTCTTTGATACATTACTTTTAGTCGTAGTCTCTCTGATTAGGTTATCTGGGTTTAAAACCGTTTTTACTGGTGAAGTGGCATTTAATTCTGGTTTTAAATATTTTATGTCAGGTATCACATTTGTCACAAAATTAGTAACAATATTTTGAGGGTCACGCATGTCAGATGTGAATCGTTTTGACTTGATAGTTTTTATAGTTACTTGCGGTTTTGAATTACTTTGGAGTGATAACATGGGGGAAGTTCTTGTTTCATAGATAACCTTATAATCAGGACCTTTATTTATAACATTTTTTATAAACTGTGTATTTAAATCTGATTGCTTCGTGAGCATTGCATGTTTACTGTTCATCTTCTTTGTGGTATCTTTCGGATACGACATTAAATCTATTTTCTTAAAATTTGACGTCTTTTCTAATTTATCTCCGTATTTTCTGTCCTTTTTTTTCTCGGTTGGCGTGTATTCCTCTGTGATATTATTTTTATACATTAATTTACTCATTTTTGAAGTGAAGTTATTACTTGTTGTCATTGTAATAATATTTTCTTTATTATTTATTTTAGTTAATGACATATATTTTTTTGATAAAGCTTGATTCTTAGTATTTATACTGGGTTGTATTGTCATTGAATCAGTGTCAAATGGATTCAAAATGAGTCCATTAGGTTCTATATTTAAATCTCCAGGAAGCGTTGGTGAGCCGCCTTTTGTCAGGTATTTATTACCATCTGCGTAAAATTGTAATCCTATAATATCTTTAAGTTCACTTGGTATTAATATCTTGCTCGGATTATCTATATTTACTTCTAAGTTTATAGCATGCGATGTTTTTGTTTTATTTAGTATTGCTGTTGATCGATTTAGTACAGTTTCCATAACCAATTTTGTAGCATCTTCGATAAGGAAAGGAATGCTTTCTGTTATTGTATGAGTTTTATCACTAAAATCTTTACTTTTATATTTTTCAGTGAAATATTTCTTAGTTTGATCAGATGAAAAATTATGGTCCTTGGATTTAATACTATTATTAGGTTCTCCATTCTCATTAGGTTTTTCATTTATCGTTATAGGATCATTTATCAATGAAAAATTGTTTTCTTCTTTTAACGGAAGTTTGATAGATATTATTTTTGTTATTAAAGGTACAGCAATTCCTTTTTCGTTAATGCTTTTTGTGGTATATTTATTTTTGGGAATTTTAGAATGTATTATATCATAATAGCCCAAATTATAAATTAAATTTAAATTATTATTTGTTATATTTCTTACAGGTAATTCACTGGTGACAGTAATTTTTTCATTGTAATTATGTAACATAGATTTTGCATTTTCAACTTTTTCGAGTGTTGTTTGCTTTAGCTTAAATTTTATAGGTTTGATATCTTTTTCCAATTTTTGAATCTTTGATTTAGTTAAAGTTGGTGTAGGGGAGACGAGTTGTAATAGTTTATCTATTGTGGGCAATGAATATAATGTACGACTACAATACTCGTCGCTATCACATTCTTTTGACAAAATATTTGTGTTTGTTCTATAAGAACTCATAGATTTGGTCTTATTGGCAGGGACAACATATGTCATATTACCATATGTGAAGTTATTTATACCAAAATTTATATCTGAGATGGTAGTTGATGCCATGTTTGTAGGCAGTATTGAAAAAATTGGTACGTTATCGTTATGCATCTCTTGCAGAACCAATTTATTACTTTCTACGGCCATTGTCACCTCATCAGCAAGGGTATGTCTTGCATCTATTATATTTGGAAGTTTTTCGTCATATTGCAATGTTTGTTGGTCTTTAATATTTCTTGTTTGTACTAAATTCAAGGAATTCGGTATCTTCTTAGCTGCCCATTTTATTGAATTCTTAGATAAGCTCTCTTCTGTAGTCCTATCATATTGAAAGGGTTTATCAGTATCAAAATTCTCAAGAGCGTATAATTTATCCGTGTTATTTATTTCTCGATCGTTGATGGAATATTCATTCCCAGTGTACGTTCTCTCCAAAGTTTTGGAGTTTATTGGATCAGTATCTTTATCCATTTTATTATTATTCATAATAATTTTATTCGTGTCTGTAGCTAATGCTTTGATATTACTTCCCACGCTTGTTTTGTTCAAGTCCCTTTTACTAAAGTGTAATATTTTTTGTTTGAGATCAGGATATGGCTTCTTAAAATATGAAACAAACGCTGTCTCTAAAGGTGTGGACTGTGTTGAATATATTGCAATGTCGTTATATTTATGTTTAACGTTTTTATTAACATCCTTATCCATTCTCATTGGATGAATTTTATGTGATTCTTCGATAGTAGGGGTCGTTTGCATCATTTTGTACGTGATGATTCCATAATTACTAAATGCAGGAGCATTATGACTGGTGGTGGTACTATTAATAATGTTATATTTATTGTTGTTTGTTGTTTCATTGTTCGATAAGGGTGAGTCAAAATATTCGAAAGTATTATACTCTTTTTCTGTCGTAAAAGGTCGTTTTTCAGATTGATTTTCTGAGATATTATTGTTGTCGTTTTGTCTTATCGAATTTTCTCTATTAGTCGTCTTTTTAAGTACAAGCGCGTCTATGATACGTAATGAATCATAGACTTTGAGAGTTTTGTTTGAATTCGTAATCAAAGTTTTTGAATCACTGTTAAATCTTTTACTTTTTGTACCTGTTGTAGTATCTGAATAAACTGAGGATGAATTATCGAATCCCAAAGTAGCTAAAACATTAGTAGTAGATGATGATTCATTTAATAAATTATCACTGTTAAATATAAAGTCAATCCAAGATTCCTTGGAAAATAATCCTTTAAGTTTTATGGCATCAGTTTGGGGCACTTGTAAGTTCATTTTTGTTGTTTGTTTGGTAACAACATCATTGAGAAGTAAAAGGGCTTGCGTTACTTCTCTTAGTTTTATCGGTTCTTGCGGTACATATGTGTGAGGAATAGTGCCATCTTTATAAATATATATGTGTGAGCTAACTTCGTTACCACGGTTTTTGATAATTTCGCCATGAGTCCAGTCATTTTCATCTATTAATCTTTTTGTGTACAGTTTAAATAAATTATTAATTTCCGAAATAGATGTTTGATCGTTTTCCTCTTTATAATACGTCAGTGTGTCGTTTTCGACAATTGATGGTCCATCTTCTATCTTGAAATGAGTTATGAGATTGTTTTTACATAAAGGAATATCAGTATAATTCTTACAACATATGCTACTAAAATCCGAGTGATTTCTATTTGTAGTAACATCGATATACACTTTAATAGTTCCTTGCTTCTGTAGTATTCTAAAAACTTTGGTATGATTATTTCTTTCGCTTTCTATCAAAAATACGTAAAGTGATTGCAAATTGCAATCTGAAATTGCGTCAGGCCTAGGATGTTCTTCACTTTCTTTCCCTTTTGAGTCATATTTTCCATCGATGATATCTATCTCTATAGAAGAATTAGAATACAGTGTCCGATTTAGTCTAACTTCAATGGACAGTTTCTGGTTACTTTCATAATTACTAATATTAGGATGTAAAGTCAAAATAACAATAATACTGTGTTTTTCATTACTTATAATGTGAGGTTTCGCTCTTCCAAACAAATTGTATCTTCTAATTCTGTATGTATGATGGTCTTTTGTTTGTCTTAATGCTTGGTATAAAATATTATGGAACCTCGATTTTAATATACCTTTGAGGGCTGTCTTTTCACTACTGATTTTTGGAGAAGTTTTTTTAACGGTACGTCTTTCAAGTTTCCCACAGTTAGTGTGATCCAAAAACGAATCTCCTTCTGTACTTAAATTACTTTGCTTGTGAATATCACTCGCTACTTCATGTCTTAAATTAAAACAAGTGTGATTGTAAATCTTTTTATAAATATCTAGAACTATACCCTCATCACTCGCTGACTCGTCATCGATAGAGCTGCTATCACCATCAACTTCTTTATCCTTATATGTCAATGTCTCACGCATACATAGGCACAAACTTTTCAATAATTTCAAAGTAACGTGGAATAAATGTTCATCACTTGTTGCTGCATCCACTGACTCCAGTATCTTCATCACCAGAGGGTTATCACTCGTCGGAAAGCTTCTCAGTTGCACTAAGCCATTATTTTGTAACACTTGGTGTATAAACAACAGTAATATAGTTAAGGTTTTCATTTTAAGTGGGCAGGTATATAAGCGGCATGTTGTTGATCCGATTGAGGCCGAATGGTGCGAACAATAATGCTCGCGTAATTGTTTTGGGTTGTGAAGGGAAAACGTTATTTGCTGATAAGATTGTTGGTAAAGCTAGTTTCAGTACTGTATGCTAAAGCGATATATGAAATCTGTAATGAAATGACATAGTTTATTACAAATACAAATAGGTTAAACAGCTCTTTCGAATTGTAATGTTTTTTTTAATTATATTGCTAGATGAGTACGATGAGCAACGCCTTAATTTGGGATATCTTGTGGATTATCAAATTTCCCTTATTATATTTTTTTCATGTTAATACAATAAATAAATAAATATCTTGGGACAATCCACACACGGTCATCCGATCCCAAACTAGGCAGAGCCTGTACTATGGAAACCAGACAACTGATACTAATACTTATATACATTTTTTTTTGTAAACTTTTTTTTGTAACATACATAAATAGATAAATAACACCCAGACACTTGGTGGGAATCGAACCCACGACCCATCGGTTAGCAGCCAGGGTATCTAACCACTAGACCAACGGATCCGTCAAACAAATAGTAAGTATAGCAGACAAAAACAAACCAAAGGGGCGAACGGATGTAATCGTCAAATAGTGTAATAGCTGTAATAGAAAGATCGTCAGTTTTTCGTATAAAGGTGAAAGGGCTCACTAAAACATCACATATTTAGTGCACTCACTAAAAGTATTTATGTAAGTACCTATTTATAGTTAGTTTGCTCCTATATTTATAGGACTTATCATGGTCCCTATTATTGAAAAAGTTTCTCCTTAAAATACTACAGGTGTAGAATCCATAAATCGATAACTTTTAGTACTACATATAACTTTTACTTAACCTTAATTCCATCTGGTGTCTAATTCCAGCAGTGATAAATTTGTGAATAAAAGTATAAATCAGAAGATTTTTTGCGAGGGTAGCAAAATGGACGAATCGGGTCCCTCGGCTGCAAGCGATGATGAGAAATCGCTTTAATTTGTTACAGCGATCCTTCATCATCAGAGACAAGTTAAGTAATGGAGGTACATCTCTAGACAGGTTGCTACATTTTTGGGCAGTCGTTTCTATTCTGCCTTACCGTAGTAGGTACTATTATGTATTCTGTGGCCTTAGCTCCAACTACAAAAGATTCCATATAAAATCAAAGTACATTGACGACGACTTGGCGTTGTGATTCAGTCATACGCACACCGGTATGTTAGTATTTGACCTTAACACGTTAAACGCCAAGTGTCCGGCACACAGTGGATTTTTCTATTGTAATGTGACCGGACGGCAGTCAAAGGCTTAACTAACCCAGTTATTCATCTCTTTCTGACGGTCCAGCAGGCTCTCCTGGAGCCTCGGGCCCAGCTCCTCCATGAACCCTCGCACCAGCCCCCGCGTGTGCTCCAGCGCCTGCTGGCTGACCACCACTGATGCGAACTCCAGGTACGTCTCCATGGTGATCTCCAATTCTGGCACTGGCAGTTTCGGTAGTTGGACATTCTAAAAAAAAACAAGAATCTAATCAAAGAACGCGATGGGTGCTAACCCACCCATCTCCCACCCCAAGCTGCCTGCCAAGCGTGGGGATGACGGCAACCCCTCCCTTCTAAGGGGGTGGCCTTTGTTCAGCAGTGGACGTCTTTCGGCTGCTAATAATGATGACGATGATCTCCCACCCATTTCTATTGGATTACCTACTACCTATACTGCGATCCCCAAGATGCCTGCCAAACGTGGAGATTATGGCAACCCCTCCCTCCAAAGAACGGGGTAGTTGTTCTGTTCTCTAACGTAAACTATCGTGGCTGTACTTGACGGCGAGCTCGAGGTTGAGCCATCCGTGAATACGACGTCGAGTTTAACGCTGTTAAAATCCATATTCACTATTCCGGCATTCAAGCTCAACGTCGAACAGACTCTTAAATTTATTACTCAACCTTAAATTATTCGACCTTAAGTAGTTCCACCGAAAATCATAAATTCTCGTCGCTATAGTGCTACGTAAGAAAAGTTAGTGAATACGAACACGCAACTCGCCGCTGACCGCAGCGTCGAACTCGAGGCTGTGTCGCTTAGAGCGGGGCAGCAGTTGACGTCTTTCGACTGATGATGACGATGATGACCTACAGTTAGTAAGTCTATGTAGGAATTGTGATATGTTGCCCACCGACCTGGAAGTCCTCGTCGTCGCTGCCGTAGACCTGCGTGCTGAGCCAGCGCCTCGGCAACGACAGCAGCGACTCGCCCCATGCTGCAACAAAACAAAACACTATTAGTAAGCCTAAGTTTCCAACTCCGGCGTGCACCTCTATGCTTTAGGGAATATGTGTATATAATACTGTTACATACTCTGTTTAGAGAACCAGGCCTTTGTAGGGTTGTCAGTCATACACACCTGAAAAAATTACGTTGCATGATTCCATTTACACTTTCGAACATTGAAGACATAGGTGTGGGATGAGACGGGTGTTGATACTTTAGCTTTCTCCCACACACCGCCAATGAACCTGAAGAACAGAGTGCTACGGCGACCGCAGTGATCCAAAGCGGCGCAATTATGTAAGCCCTAGGTTCCCACTATATATTTGCGCCCTTTGCTATGGAGATCATGAATCTTTTCTCTTATGAGATAAGGTTTGGTGTAAGAAATTTCATCCAAACTGATCTTCTCATCAGAACCGCGCACTGGCACGATTCTGACAACTTTCCTTTCCTATAAATATCAAAATAACCTCACGTATGCGCTCATCTGGTGTTTTTATTATTATTTAAATCCCGTTCGAAGAAGCGTGCATCTCAGTGCACAAGTAAACTTAATAAAACCGTGTTAAATTTAATAGACCGATTCTCTTTGCACTGCCGGCTCACATGCAAAGAGAATTGATTTATTTGATGCAGATTTATTTATTAGCTAGAGCTCGACCGCAATCCTATTTAAAGGTAAGAAGACGTCTGTGACGATGATGTTATGCCAAGTCAAAACAATTGCTCCGGTAGGAAAAGTGGCGAATATAGAGCCCTCAGTCACAAGATGAGCAACTATTCATAAATCATTGGAACCAAGTCTCACAGCAGACACACAGCCCCACTTACACGCCACAATAACGCATTACGACGGGCCCGTTGGTCTAGTGGTTAGTGACCCTGTCTGCTACCCAACAGGTCGTGGGTTCGATTCCCACCAAGTGTCTGGGTGTTTTATCTATATAAGTATGTATTTACAAAAAAAAAAGTATATATGTATTAGTATCAGTTGTCTGGTTTCCATAGTACAGGCTCTGCCTAGTTCGGGGATCAGATGACCGTGTGTGAATTGTCCAGGATATTATTTTTATTATTATATTAATAATCTATTTTGTATTTTATAAATCTGACACTTCTTCAATTGATTTTGAGCGGTCTTTTCCACTATGTCCATTGAGATAAAAGGGGTTATACTTTAAACATTGTACGCAAATACCTACCTTTCTTTCCACAAATTAACCGACATTCTACAGTGACCATAGACTTATTGAAGTTATTATTCTTCTTGAGCCTGTTGTGATGATCCATCTTTAACCTTCAAATGCTAGATGTCTCGAATCCCTCTCGAAATGCTAGATGTTTTAAGGTCCACCAGTTTTCTATAGTACCACTGTGATAAGGAATTTATTTCACAATTTCTTTATCAATACCTATGTTCGGATCTTAAAACATTCTTAAATATTTATTTTTTATCAGCCCTTCGCGGTCACCTACCGACCTCTATCTGACCCAACGACGACACGAACACGATAAATCAACGACAATTCGAACGGCCCAGTTAGGAGGCTACGTAATTCACAAGAGGCCTGAATTTCACGATTTCACTTATAAAACGTTTTCGTTGCTAATATTTGTTATTGAATTAGTTACACTAATAAGTACCTATGCATCAGCTTGAACGTTCGGGACGTCGGATAAAAATCTTGGATCGTCAACCTCAATAATTCAGAGAAGAAAAAGAAAGTTCCATTCTTGTAAAATTTACAAACAAGCTAAACATACCTACATAATATATCGTGTACAAGTATAAATTTAAAAAAATTAAGAAACCCCCGACATAGGTCAACGTACTCTTAAAATGACTTTCCTGTGCTATTATCAGACCCTGATCACTATCTGTCTAACTACTCGTCAAGATTTAACCATAGATTTATAATTCGGTAGGTCCTACATTTAATGGAGCCGAGTTTCTGTTACCACCTTCCTGCTTGCTCCCATCACCAGACTCTGATCAACATTTTTCTACCTACTACTCACAGCAACCTATCCAACGAATCCAAATTCAGTGGGTCTACGTTTATTAGTGAAGAGATCCCGTGACCACCTTCCTCCTCCGTCATCAGACCCTTATCACCATTTTTCTGGCAACTGCTTGTCGAGTCCGACCTAAAGAACCCAAACTCGATGGGTCTACTTTTATTGCTGCAGAGATCTCGTGACCACCTTCCTGCTCCATCATCAGACCCTGATCACCATTTTTCTAGCAACTACTCGTCGAGACCTACATAACGAGCCCAAACTCGGTGGGTCTACGTTTATTGATGCAGAGATCCCGTGACCACCTTCCTGCTCCATCATCAGACCCTGATCATCATTTTTCTGGCAACTGCTCGTCGAGACCTACCTAACGAGCCCAAACTCGGTGGGTCTACGTTTATTAATAATAATAATAATATCTTGGGACAATCCACACACGGTCATCTGATCCCAAACTAGGCAGAGCCTGTACTATGGAAACCAGACAACTGATACTAATACTTATATACATTTTTTTTTGTAAATACATACATAAATAGATAAATAACACCCAGACACTTGGTGGGAATCGAACCCACGACCCATCGGTTAGCGGACAGGGTGTCTAACCACTAGACCAACGGGCCCGTCAACCACCACCACCACCATTTTTCTAGCAACTACTTGTCGAGACCTATCTAACGAGCCCAAACTCGATGGGTCTACGTTTATTGGGGCCGAGATCCTGTTACCACCTTCTTGCTGATCATCATCAAACCCTGGTGAAGCCTACCATTTTATTTAGTATCATCGGAGTTACATAATTATGTTCTAAATTTCAGATCTTTCGGACTAATAAAAGTAATGAAAAATGTCTATTGTATACAAAATATCCCTACCTCGACTCGGAAAAGAGCTGATGGTCTTCATAGAGCTGGACCGATTTTTATGAAACATAGCTAAGAACCATCTCGCTTAAACTAGCTTACAAATAAAAAAACCGCATTCAAATCCGTTCACTGGTTGGACCGCTACGATGCCACAGGCAGACATACATACAAACAGACAGACAGCCAGACAGACAGACTTCCGGACATAGGCGTCAAACTCATAACTCCCCTCGTTTTTGGTCGGGGGTTAAAAATTTAAAACTTTGACTTCTTTATTACGACTTTAGGAATATAGTAATATTATCACAAAAATTAACATTAACTTACTAAGTACTAAGGTACGTGATAAATTGTTATACAACAAACAAAATTGCAGTTTTATTCAATTATTTAATATAAGCCACTACACCACTACCTACTCACACAATAAAGATCGTTTTAGCGGTTTTCCTTTCCATTGTTGTTTTAAGGAAGATAGTAACCACGTTTGAAGGAATACATAATTTATAGTTCTTTCAAATGTATTTATCAGTTTTTGCAAAGCAACGAGGAGGTAGGCGCAGAGAAGGAACGAGGCAGGTGTCAAGGCCAGTCCCGGATCTACGATTTTTTCGGATCAAGTTTCTAACTTGATAGTGGCATCCCTCCCTTCAGCGTTTGAAAAATTACTTAAAAAAACTCAAATCTCAAATCAGCATCACAATTTCACTTGTGGTGTGGGTCTGTGTGGCTCCTTTTTCTTACCACTCAAAGGTAAGCCAACCAGGCTTTCGTATGCTAGGCGCTTGGTGGAGCAAGTTTTTTATTTTTAATGAAACTGCCGCCCGGGGCCGATGCCCTGGCTTGGTAAGCAATTCACCTGTTAGACTCTACATATGCCTTACCTGATTTAAAAATGATTTAAGGTTTATGATCAATGCATTGCTAATGAGGTCGACTCATTTCCATTGTATCCATTTCAACTGTTAATTTAACCCTTATCACACCATTTATCTTGAATCTGTATGAATGGTATGCCCATTTTGCTTGCCCAAACCTCTACGCGTATCGCAATGTTTTTCTGTTTCTTGCGCGTTCTAGTTGATATAATATTAAACTTGATGATATGTTCATAGCGTATCACGTAAGGCACTGATTTAAAACCGTATCTATTTGTATTGGCAGAGTCAAAGGCTTTGATTTTACTAAAATGTCGTTAATTGTTTCTTTAATCTCGAATCTTTTATTTTCCGATAATAGTTAGCTAGAAACAGGATCATAATTGTAAATACCATTGAATATGACATTATGTACGTACTAATAAAATGATTAAGCATGACATGAGTTACATAAATTAGTTGTATTGTTTCAACGGAAATTATGTAGACTGACAATTTTTTATTTTTTTTAACTCTATAATAAGTACCTATTGTTAATTTAATTTTTGACATTGTTTAAGCTACTAACTAATTAATCAATTAAATTTCGTGAAATTCACATGCCTTGCCAGGCGAAATAGATCTAAGCACTTTTCTACATATTATACCCATTGTATTCTTATTCTTTATTGCACACAATAATATTACACATTAGTATAAAATAAAGAAAATTAATGCACAAAGGCGTGCTTAACCCAAACATTGAGTTTTCTGACAGCTAACCTTTGAGTGATGGAGAATTTGGAGAAAAATTTAAATACTGTTGAGGATACAAACAAGTGTACAACAAATTACTACATACAAAAATACAAAGTAAATTATGTAATAAATATTATATATAATACAATAACAAACATACACATATAATATACAATAAAATTAAATAATTTTGTATTTGATAATATATATATATATATATTCATATAAATACATGGATAAATACATAGGTACATACATATATATAGACTGCTACATTGATAGGAAATAATCTTTAATTCTTCTTTTGAATACATCCGACGATGTGCTCTCACGTATAGTATGAGGAAGAGAATTCCAAAGCCGTACTGCCTGCACAGTAAATGATCCATCATAGCGACTTGTGCTATGATTAGGAAAACTTAGAAGTAGAGAGGAGACTGAACGAGAGGGTTTGTCACTGGGGGGCGAGATATTCAAAGCGTTGCCGAAGATATGTTGGAGACTTAGGATTGTGAAGGACCGAAAAAATAAGAGCAAGAACATGAGAATCCCGATGCTGCCGGATAGGTAACCATTTAAGACGCTGTCGGAATTCCGACACGTGATCATACACACATCAAAAGTGTCTAGGGATCAAGCATTTTTAAGCGGATTTCTTGAGATTGAGATGTGGCTTTGTAATAAATTTATGATTTTATAAATTTATATGGATCCTTTTTGGTGCATTTCATAATTTGAATCAGGAACTGTGAATCAAATTCGAGTAAAAGATGAAAATCAGCTGTCAATATTTTCCCTATAAAAACATACAACGCATTGAAGACATTATTAGTGCTACTGTTTCCCTACTACTGATTAAAACCAACGTTATTATGGATCGGCGACGTCATTTAAGCAGGGAAGAAATGCTCAGAGCCGTGGGAATGATAGAAGCTGGTTCCCGGCAACATACTGTGGCTTTAGCTCTGAATACAAGTCAGAGTGTTATCAGTCGACTTTGGACACGTTACCGAAGCACTGGTACCGTGGCTGAGCGCCATGGAGGACGGTATCGCTGCACCACACGGAGACAAGACCGATATATTCAAATCTTAACTCGAAGAGCTCCAACAATAACTGCCATGATGTTAGCCGTGAGGCTTCATCACTCTTCAGGGAACTTAATTAGCGACCAAACAGTCAGAAACCGCTTGCATGAAGTGAACCTTCATTCCCGAAGACCGCTACGGGTACCACCTATAGCAATGCACAATCGTAGGATTCGATATCAATGGGCTCTTGAACACAGAAATTGGGCAGAAGAACAATGGCGTTTCGTGTGCTTTTCTGATGAGTCTCGTTTTGGTATGAGACCGGATACAAGACGTATACGACACTGGAGAACCCCTGGACGCCAACAGCGATTAAAATCCTGCCAGGAAGTCCATCCTTATAGTGGTGGAACCATCATGGTATGGGCGGGTATTTGGATCGGCGGAAGAACTGAGTTGATTTGGATCAGAGGCAACCTCAACGCTCAAATTTATGCTGAGACGATTGTATCAGACGTCATCGTTCCTCTACAAGTGCAAATCGGTCCCTTATTTCAGTTAATGCATGATAATGCACGACCGCACACCGCAAGAGTTGTAAGACAGACTCTCGCCGCAGCTAACATCAATGTCCTGCCCTGGCCTGCTCAGTCGCCAGACTTGAACCCGATTGAGCATGCATGGGATATGCTACAGAGAAGAGCTCTGCCGAATATGGAGGGTATCCAGTCGCAAGAAGACCTTTTTTTGTTGTTGCAACGAACATGGGCGGCCATTCCACAGCGTGATTTGGATGAACTCATTTTGAGTATGCCAAACCGATGTTCTTGTGTTGTTAGTGTTCGCGGTAGAAACACGGATTATTAATTGTTTAAGTTACCCAATAAAATTTTAAAGAAAACTGTTATTTCAGTCTTTTTTTCGAACTTTTGTGTTAGTGGTTCAAATGTCAAAAATCCCTTTATTAGGTAAATGGCAAATTTCTTTATTAATGCAAAGGTGACTTGGTTTATCGTTACTGTGACAAATGAAAACACTTTATTTGATGAATCCTTAAAGAAAATTTTAATTAATATCAATCAGGAGAAAAGTTATTGCAAAAATATATGTTGATCCCTAGACACTTTTGATGTGTGTACTTTCGAAGGCCGTAAATAAAACGAATGCATAAATTTCGCAAGCGTTCTAGTTTATTGAGAAGGTCCTCCGTTGCGTCAAGAAAACAGACATCAGCGTAGTCTAAAAGCGGCAGAAGGAGAGACTGGGCAAGAGTTAATCTGGTTTGAAATGGCAGACAGCTCACACCAATCAGAGAGGGTCTCGCCAGAACAAACAGACTGCGAACGATCCCGAAGATAAGAATTGAGCCAAGCAATCACAGAAGTGGATACATTTAAAGAGGATAAAAAAAGAATGTCATAATCAACCGAATTAAAGGCACTGCTAAAGTCAAGTAACACCAGAACGGTCAAAAGCTTTTTCTCCATGGCCAATCGAATGTCGTCTGTTATCTTAACTAGTGCAGTTACAGTACTATGGCCTGGACGAAAACCAGATTGGTACGGACTCAACAGGCCATTAGAGGACAGGTAAACAGACAATTGATTCTGAACAATGCGTTCAAGGACTTTAGACAATACAGGAAGTATGGATATTGGACGAAATTGTGAAACTGAAGAGGGGTTAGAAACTTTTGGAAGCGTTAAGATAAGAGCCTTCTTCCAAGCTGAAGGAAAGGAGGATTGTACTCTATTGCCTGTGAATAAATTATTATGATTATATTAAAGAAATATTATACTTACATACTTATTATTTATGGCCTAAGCCCCCTCATCTTGAGGGGAGGCCCGTGCCCAGCAGTGGGACATAAGCAAGGGCTGGTATTATTATTATTATACTTACATAGAAAGATGTGACTAACATTACAGTCGATATTGTATAAACTTGGTAGGCTTCTTGTGCAAGAACTGAATAAAACTTGTTTATTGTTAATTGACTAATAACATTTTCATTATACTTACCAATCTAACTTTTAACAAAAAAAAAATACAGTAAATTGTAACCATCAAGTTTTTCAGTGAGTTGTTATAGAAGGGTAAAATATACATATTACATCAAAACAATGGCTGTTAAAAAAATAGCGTGAGATGTACAACATTGTTTAATAGCATTCAAAAACACTTTTAGTGCGAATCTCACTTTCTTAAACTAACATTTTTAGTCATATCTTAATTCAGCTATAGCACAATATTCTAATGGTCTGATATGTAGCGCTCATTCTGTTTCTGGTCGTGTCCTATCATCGATCAACGTCCTCGCACCACATAGTCCGACGTGACGTCGGTGACTGGACCAATCAATTTCACGCCCAAGAACACGGCGACCGCTAATCAAGGAACGTTAGACGATGGCTTGAAAACTCAATATGACGTATTGTACTCGCATAAGTAGCTTTAAAATTTGTGAATGTATCGAGCACTAATAAGATAATGCACCCTGCCAGATTTGATGGTGGTTAAAGAACCATGCTCAAAAATATTTAAGTATACCTACCTAATAGATAGTAAACATGAAAAAAATTTATATAGTACGTAACTTTAGTATATACTTTAAAATTGCTGCTTAGTTGCTGTTTGCATATTTTATTACAACTGGTAAATGCTCTACATTTGCTAGATTAAATGATATCTCTTATACGTACTTACACGGTTACACGGACACGGTTTTCTCTTAAATACAACATATCTTGATACTGTTAATTAAGCCTCGAAAGGTCTGGTATTATTTGCAGACCACCATACAATACCATGTTTAACAATGAAATATAAAACCAATTAATTATTATATAATCGCAATGATTATACTTACAGCTACTTAAATATTCTCTTGTTTACATTAAACACATCCCTTATATAAGCCCCGGCCTTTATAGTGGACAATGTGATAATACTAGGTCGGTTTAAAACATAATTCCAAAGAAAATCCACAGGATCTGATATTTCAACAATGTACTGTCCTGTAACTTAGTGGAGCAGTGTCGCTTAGCTCCGGAGGGTGTAATTAATATTCCGAGACCCGTGGACTATTCCCACGGGGATCCAGTTCTCTCTGTAAAAGCTCGCGCCACTGCTTAGAGCAATTATAAACAACTTTATTTACTTTTTTTTTAACTTTATTTTTTTACTTTTTTTTTTTGACGGGCCCGTTGGTCTAGTGGTCAGACACCCTGCCTGCTAACCGATGGGTCGTGGGTTCGATTCCCGCCAAGTGTCTGGGTGTTGTTTATCTATTTAAGTATGTATTTACAAAAAAAAAAAAGTATATAAGTATTGGTATCAGTTGTCTGGTTTCCATAGTACAGGCTCTGCCTAGTTTGGGATCGGATGACCGTGTGTGGATTGTCCCAAGATATTATTATTATTATTATATCTTAGAAATAAGAGTGTTAATTGTGAAGCTGTATCGTTCGACGCTCGTATTATTTTGGAATAACATAGAGGTAGTATGTACCTATGCATGCGAATTTTTCTTCAATTTCAGTTGATGGTTTACTTGTCATTCATTTCATGATTGACTGGTTGTCCTGCATTCGAACGAAAATCTCTCATTCATTTTCTGCCACCTTGCGAAGACCGGAGCTCCATACTAAACTAAATATTTATAACATATTACTCGCGGGGTACAAAGGCAAGGCACTGAGGGGCCCCTGGTGCAGATCCCACCGGAGAGCCCTGGGGTCATCCGCGGGGGTTTTAGTGGGTAAGAATCCCACACATCCCGGTCGAGCCCCACAGCTCCCGGGGATCTTTCGAAGATTTCCCCCGCGTCAAAAAAAAAACTTAGTTCATTATAAATTTACGTACCTATAGAGAAACGATTCAAATAACATTATTACAATCATTTGGTAACTGTCCACATAAACGATGGCTGTTCCTAAATTATTTTTCGATAAAATCTGTTCATGAATAACCAATTTTCTGAAACTCTAGTGGCTTTACGAGCACGATATATCGTAATTACTGCCCAGATTATTATCGTAATTATTGCATGTCATTGCAATTATGAAGTTTATATGATAGTGATATTATTAATACTTTTTATTAAAATTGCTTTTTGTATGCCCTAATTGGTTAAGTTGAAAATTGAGCCGAATTTGCGGTGTTATATCAAATTCGTTCAACGAATTCATCTTTCGAATTTGTTAAATGTTCTCACAGAATACCACTAATAGTCTAGGTGTACAGGATTATCGCAAAGCCCAAAATAAATTGTATGAATTTTTGTTTGAAGTAAATTGGTGTTTTTAAAAATTGGTGTATATTTAAAATATACACCACACTGGTGTATATTTTTTTAAATGAATTTTTGTGTTTTGTTTTTTTAAGACGTGGTAGCAGTTTTTTGTTATTTTGTATTCAAAGAGGTATCGTTGAAGTCAAAATTCAATTAAGGGTCATGGCCAGTGGTCCCTAAAAAAGGATAATGACGTTAGGTGAGTCTTTACGCGACGTCTAAAGTGGCTCCCTATCTAGCTTTGCGACGTTATTTTTATGACGTTAATACAAGCCTCGACTATGTTCATCTTTACATAGTATAAAACAAAGTCGCTCCTGATGTTTTTACGCTTAGATATTTTAAGCTACGCAACGGATTTTACGTGATTCAAGAGGAAGGATAATTTGTAGTTTGCGCGGGTGGAGCTGCGCGGGTCAGCTAGTTTGCAATAAACGATTTATTATTTGAGACTTAATAACTAATGTTTCAGAATCAAAATAATTGATTGCAAATACCGAGTGATGAGATGTGCAATATACCTAAATAAGAGCTACACCGTATGTTATACCTATCAAGGCATGCATGTCTCGAGTGACAAGCGGCAATGCAATGTAGCTATATGTAGACTGGTGCGTCGCTTACCATCAGGCGAACATCTTGCCTGTCTCGGCACTAGGTAGGAAAAAAAGGCGAGAGTAAGTGTTCAACAAAAACCTTCTCCCGTGTCCCGTGGGCATGTCTGTCACAACATAATTATGTAACTGTGATGTGTGCGCCCCCTAAATGTATGGTGTGGTCACACTGACAGCGGGGAGCAGGAGACAATTGGCTTATTCAGATTAATATTGAGCAAATTCGTCGTGTAACAATTATTAGTAAAGTATCCCTAAGAGGCGACTAACGGAAAACAAGAAGACGGGCAGCAGCGGCTTTCTATTGGATTACCTACCACCTATACTGCGATCCCGAAGATGCCTGCCAAGCATGGGGATTATGACTCTCCCTTCTAAGGGAGAGGATAGTGTTCCAGCAATCGATGTATTTCGGCTGCTGCTGAATATGATGATAACCCATTATAAAACAGTAAATGATTATAAGGACAGAGCCCGATTCATATGCGCTTCTCAATCTACCGATTACGAGCCAATTCCACACTAGTACCACAGCGACCAATCGTCATAAAGATAAGCCAGCATCACAGGAGATATAGTGAACAATATAGTGAATTACATGACTTGATTCCACCATCCCCCTTCCATCATCGGACAACGAGACGCACGGCACACACACACCCTTATGTGGTAAACGTGCCGTCAGTCCGAACTAAGCGATTTGCATCGTCATTCATAATAAGGACAGCTAAGGACTGGAACAGTTTGCCTGCGTCAGTTTTTCCGCCAGATTATAATGTGGGTGTCTTCAAATCTAGAGTGAATAGGCTTTTAATAAGCCAGTGTGCTTTACCATCCTAGATTGCGTCGCCGCTTTCCATCAGGTGGGACTGCAGTCAAGCACTGGCTTATAGGGAGTAAAAAAAAGAACTATGCGCCAAGTGTCTGTACACAAAGGCACACTTTCTTTTTCTTTACTCGAGAGTGTATGACCGACATAGTCGGAGTATTTTTACAGACTTAAAAAAAGAGGTGGTTCTTAATTCGTTGCGTATGTATTTTTTTTAATGTATCACTCAATACTCGGCCAAATATGTAGCGATTTGGAGGATTATTGGGGTCCCTATACTAATTAAAAATTACCCCGCTGTCAATTCCGCTACACTCTTGCAGTGAGGTCCCACCCCGGCTTGTCGGGGTTGGGGGCGCGTTGCCATAGCAGCCCAGGTGCGCCGATCGATCCAGCCAGGTGTATCTTCACACCCTCACACCTTTGTTTGGGGTGGCAGCAAATACGAATTTATTCTATTTATATACGCCAATTCTTAACGAGCTTAAATAAAAAATGAGAAAAGGCACAACTTTCTCTCCCCTTGTAAATAATACAGAAAACCGTATGGCCTCCAAGTAAGTAAAGACCAGATTAATTTGTCCAAAGCTATGCTGGACAATCAGCCCTACTATGCTATTATCTAACGTAAACTATCGTGGCTGTGCTCGACGGCGAGCTCGACGTCAAGCCAACCTTGAATACGACATCGATCTTAACGTTATTATCTATACTTATAATAAAACTGTAACGGGTCCAATTCTGTACATTGAAGATATTTTGAAACTTATATTTGGAGGGCATTCTTTAACCGATACTGAGGCCGAAAATGTAATTTTTTTAATTTTTGTCTGTCTGTCTGTCTGTCTGTCTGTCTGTATGTCTGTCTGTATCTCGGCTGAGCATCACGCCGAAACTACTGAATGGATTCAAATGAAACTTGGCATGATTTGATATGTTACTACGAGGTAGGACATAGGATACTTTTTATCCCGTAATCTAGCACGGTTCTTTTGGGAGATGGGATTAAAGTCAAAATGGGTACTTGGTTATACGCTTGGTCCGATTATATGATTTTTTCTTTATAATATGATAAATATTAGTAAGGGAACACTCATAGCGAGTTGTTATCAAGATTTTGTAATCGATCGGGTTAAGCAACGTTAGGTAAGGTCATTAAATAGATGGGTGACCGTTTAACGCCGTTTGAACTAAACGGGTCCGTGCTTTGGAGAGCAAGTAAAAAGTGGGTCCCAGTTTTTAACCGACTATAAAAAAGGAGGTTTTGTATTCGATGCGAATGTCTGTTATTAAAAGTTTTTTTTCCGGCTCAACGTCGAACTGACGCTTAGACTATTCGACTTAAGTAGTTCTACTGAAAACTGTAATTTCTCGTGGCGGTAGTTCTGCGTAAGAAAGGGGGTAACAACGGTAAAATTGCAAAAATAGCCTTAATTTAAAGAGTTCGATGGATCAATCCGCTATTGCATTGGCTATGAAAATTATATGTACTTATACCTCAGATCTTCAGCAAATAGTTTTATTGATTAGTTATTGGATTAAATATAACGTTTCCAAGCAATATGTATTTAAAAAATGTACTACGTTGGATATGAATTGTGTTTGCGTTCAATATCCGTTCATCGGATAGACGTCAAACTTGGACTATAAAAAGCATAATAACCTATTCTACAATTTGTATTGATTACATTTCTTAATTTCATTCATGTTTTACAAGAAATTATAGAAAAACCACGTACGCGATGCATTTCCCCTTGCAGCGCCCCCGCGGTCGCCTTTCATCAGTCTTTCGTGGACTGTTATGGAGGGTGGACGTGCTCGATTTTTTTTTTGACAAGACGAATTTAATTTAAATGATTTTGAACATATTTATAATTAAGATATGTTACATATGATATAATTATAACATTATAAATCATTTCAAATGAAATCTATACTTCTATATTTAATTAAAGATATTTTTATAGTAATACCATATTTTTGGTTCATCATAGAGTATGCGAAAGTATCGTTGCCGAGTATTATGCCTAACTATTAAAGCGTATCAGAGTCATATATGATCTTACTAATTGAAATCGTATTTAATACTGTGTAGGTCGACAAAATTACATACATTATGATATTCTTTACATTATGTTTTTTTGTCAAAACATAAACGGTGTTATTATTACTATCATGTTGGTTTTCGCAACTTAGCAACGAGTCGAGTACCTGGGTGGTTGGCTTGGTGGTGAGCGACACGCTTACCTACGGACAGTTGCATTGGACAGTTGCTCGTCTTTTGAGACATCTGAATGGTTAAGTTGGAAGGGTACTCGTGTGCTATATAGGTGGCGCTACTTTAATCTTAGATTTCTTCCGCTATGTAACATAAGTAGAAGGTCACTGTAGCTGGCAAAATAACTATCGGACAAAAATACTATAATTATAGTTTTCGATGACAGGGACAGGAAGAGACTTTTCTATGGGTGGGTGCTTCGAATCCTATCAGGTAATACCTTGTTACTTAACTAAGTTGCGTGACAATAAACTGATAGTGTTGTTGGCAGGCACGAGAAAAAATACCATCGCGTTAAAATGTTAGTTACTCTAAAACCAGATTGCTTATTAGAATCAATGTAAATTAAATATCTATTTAATATCTATTCTATTTATTTATTTAAGTGTGCTAAAGAATAAATAAAATAAAATGTCAAATGCTCCGCGTAGTTCAAACCCCGCAATGGGTACAGAACTCAAGATGAAGTTACGTTACGTACTCTCGCGGTCACGAATGGTCTATCACCTTTAGGACGACAATCGCTTGCACGTGCCGTCCCAAAATACATGCGGGCGGGGTAAGCGCCCGGAACGTCGTTCAAACTATTTTGATTGAAAACTGAAACTTACACTAAAAAAGACTATTACTGAATTCGTGCGTTCAAACAAATTTCTTTGGCAGCCACGTATATTGAATAACAACACAGGTCCGTTAATTTTGTAGTTTGCTACCCTGGCTGCTGACCTTAAGGTCTTGGGGTCGATTCCCACACAGGACAAACATTCATGTGCATGAACATAATCTGTTTGTCTTGGGTCTGGGTCGTTTTTAACTGTACTTAATTATGGAAAAAGTTAAGTATCTTATCATAGTTTCGTATCCTGATGCAACACGTCAACTACGTTACCACTGTAAGTGGTTGGGTTGTCAGACTGTAATTAGGTGGCACGCCAAGGTATACATCAAGATATAAAACAGTGGGTTACCGTTATTAAACTGCATCATTTCATTCTATAACGGAATAGGCAAAATTAACAAAACTCCATTCGACACATCTGCATATTTTTAGTCTATGATTTTTCAAATGTAATATTCATATTTGCTGGTAGCGCCCTCTACGATGACAACTCTCGGCCGGAGCGGCCAGATTCTCAAGGTCATTGGCGCATGTTACCCCCTACGCAACGCGCCGCTACCCGCAGCGTCGAACTCGAAGTTGTATTGTTTAGAGAATTGCTGGGCTGGAATATCTTGCTGATTGATATGTCGCTTAATTCAACGTAAAAGGCCCACAGATATAGATTTACATAGATAACGCAAGTATCACGATTTGTATTGAAACCAAGCGGGCTGAGTTCTTAACACCTACTGTGACGTCACAGCCGAAATTTAGTGACGGGAAATCCAAACCGATTCAAAAACACCAATGCCGCCGATGCCCCGACGATTTTTGTTTGTTGGCACGTCTGTTTGTTGCAGCTGGTCGGACTGATAGTTAGCGGCGACCAACCTTGACGCTTGGTCGGGGTTCGGACACGCGAAGTACATGCATTTGCGTTATCTTTGTAAATCTATAACTATAGGCCAAACAGTATTTATTTCGTCACAAAAAAAAAACAATATATTACCAATAGTGATATTGCTTACTTGTAATGTTACCATACGCGAAACTTTCTGGGATGGTCGATTTAGTTCCTGTATAGAAACATTATCCAAAAGTTGATAGAGACTTAAACCCTACATAGTCAAAGCATTTGCAACTTCTGGGATCCGTGAATTAATTGCTAAAATGTAAAGCTGCATTCATGCAGGTTGGTATTTAACGTATCCGCTGCTAGGTCTACTTGATTTCAAACATAGCCTTAGTCACCTTCGTACTCGAGACTTAAATAAAACAGTAAGTACCTACTTACTATTGAGAGTACAACAGCGCGGGTCGAGCTTGTTAAATTTTCACGGGTATTTGCTCGAACCCTTGCCACCCCTGACAATTATGTTTTTTTTTTCTATTTTATTCAAGCAAAGGTCGAGGGTTCGATTTCAGTTATCAAATTAGTTGTTTTAGGAGCAAATTGTTTTATTGCAATAAAACGTTTTATATATCATCCTCAGCCAAAATACTTCTACTGTTGAACAAAGGCCTCCCCCTTAGAAGGGAAGGGCGCCATAATCCCCACGCTTGGCAGGCGTCTTGTGGGTGTTAGTAGGCTTATTTAAGCTACCAAACGAATAAAAAACCCTGATGTAATAATGATAATCTAGGACAATCTGTAGATTGTCCTAGATTATCATTATATCCGATTTGGATGACCGTATGTACACGGTCATCCAAACCCAAACTATGCAAAGCCTGTACTATGGAAACCAGACAACTGATACTAATACTTATATACTTTTTTTGTAAATACATACTTAAATAGATAAAACACCCAGACACTTGGTGGGAATCGAACCCACGGCCTATTGGGTAGCGGCCACTATGTCTAATCACTGGACCAACAGGCCCGTCAAGATATTTTAACGAGTTTTTTAAAACGGTAGAGCACATTTTCGTATAATGACGACATTTTAGCCTCTCTACCAGAATATCTAATCAGCCGCAGTGATTTATATTTTTATAAACTTTTACTGTAATTTTAACAGCAATCACACATATCTGAGAACCCAAATAATAATTAAAAATTCTATTAAAATGGGTTCACTTGAATCAAATATGCAAAACACATAAAGTGTCCTTTATGGAACATACATATTTCGCCATTACAATCACATCGCAACATCACTGAGCTCACAATTGAACCCTTAACCCTACACACCCTAGACTGGTCACCAGGTACGATCATCAAACAAGCAACATCCCACATTCGACTCCCGCCCCTGCGAATGGCCCTTAATACCGTCTCGTCGGTGGAGTGCCATCGATCCTGATCACGCTTATCCTTTTTGTTAATTACAAATTGTTTTTGTTTGCTCCGAGAATCAAGAGGGTATCAAGCACACACAAATATTATTACACCTACGCACTACTTTCTCCCTAGTGTAAGATACCTACTGCAGTCCTATCGCAAAGGTAGCTTATGAAGAATACAGTGGTCACTGTGTCAAAGTAATTCCTGCACTGCTAGCAGAAGCGCCGAAGCAAGGGTGTCTCAGTAGCCATCACCTCCTCTTTTTCGGTAAAAGAGCCTTTTCGAATGGTGGAATACAATGAATGAATGGTGGAATGGTGGTTGCATAGTTTGGGTTTGGTTAACTTATAGCACACTGGACAAGCGATCCTGGAAGAATAATATAGCAATTATCCTATAGTATAACCTTAATAATAATAATTTGTATGTATCTTAGATATCAATTTGTATTTTTGCTGTATACTTTCTTTTTTTTTGCACCTTCCTGATATTGGACGAGTGGAATGAGCATCCGTAAAAAAAAAAAGATCAATTGTTGAACATAGAAATTGGACAACGAAATTTGGCGAGTGGAATACCGCCCTAAGGTGGAATGAACGCAAAAAAGCAGAGTCAAAAAAGTTTGTTAGAGTTGTAATGCATACAAAATATTGGTAGAGCTGTACATATTGTTACATTCATGTTCAATTCAAGTTTCGCCAGCCACCAATGCGGAGGTCTCTTGTTACGAAAAAATCTATTAGTGGAGTATTTGTGGAGTACTCATTTTATGCGAATCAACAAATTCTTCCATTGGTCTAATGGTCTACTAAAGTGCCGCTGATGATTGCGAGGTCCTGGGTTCAAAGCCTTGGTTGAGTTTTTGTTAGGTGTTTCTGTCAGGATATGCGCTCTCGCTATCAGCCGCGTCTGTTATTACATAAGACCCATATAGCTGGTAAAATGTGAGTTTGTTAGTAATACATCTCTACCGACCTATTCAGGAAAATGCCAAGCTATGTTTTTATAATAATAATACCAGCCCTTTTATCTGTCCCACTGTTGGCCACGGGCCTCCCCTCAACTTGAAGGTTCAGGTCATACTCCACCACGCTGGCCAAGTGTGGTTTCACAAGTCTTTCCTCACGATGTTTTCCTTCACCGAAAGCTATCGCACAAAGACGATTCGCATATGAATAATTAAAGAAATCAGAGGTGTGAGCGGGGGTTCGAACCTGCGCACCTTGTTTCTACGTATGATTTGATACTAAATTTAATTTGCGTTTAACCAAGGATACCACAAAACTCTTCGGAGTTGCTAGACGTTTGAGGTGCGGGCCTTAGACTTCGACCGAGTACGGTGGCGGCTCGGAGGACAATAGCGGTGCGTTTTCGACCCCGTCCTCGTGACTGGCGTGACTGGTTCTCGGAGGGTGGAATGCACCCCGGGTGGTAGGCTTAAAGGCAAGGCACTGAGGACACCTGGTGCAGAACTCACTGGAGAACCCAGGTTCCCCTGTCATGTGCCGATGAGACAGCCACGGAGGTGGGTAAGTATCCCACATACCCTGGTTGACCCCCGGGGACCTATTGAAGGTCCCCCCCGCAAGATCAAAGAAAAATGGATACCACGAAACAAACTTTGGAATGGTCTTATAATAAATCTGAGTGACTCTATCTACCCTCGTTAAGATACGTACGTGAAGGTATGTAAGTAATAAATGTTTAATGTCTTTATTCCTATTCATTTGAACAAACGCAAAGTATAGAACCCCCACTAATTTGACTAATTACAACGCCGATAACAACTCCACAAACCCTCATCCCTTTATATTAACCTCCAATCAATTTTCAACCCTAATCCCATACATCTATGTCCTAAAATATATCCCAGATAAAACCACCACCGAATGTATTATGATAGGATAGATAAAAAATAAGCTTTATTACTACCAGTTTAAGGTCCTAAATCGAATGAGTTTTCAATCAATAAAGGCAATAAAAGATTCGACTCTATAATTATACGAGTACGGTTTATTTAGGTCTGGGGTACGTTTAAAATCAATGGGCTTAGCTAATTGGTTGATTTACATTCGGAACACAAACATGGAAAGTCTGTTATGGTTTTGTTCTATAATTTGAATATCAAATCGCTATATCTTCAAACAATTTAATCCAAAAGAGGTAGGCCGAGAACATCGACTTATATTAATGTTTATCAATGGTCGAGACTCAAGAGACTTGTGTTTTGTAATAATTAAACGTTTTTTTTTGGTAAAATTACTAGGCTCCATTAACAATGGTGTCATGTCTTACAATACAATTATGTATGGGCCGGTGCGTTGCTTACCATCAGGTGTACGTAACAATAGTATTAAATATTATAATTTTACCCGACTTGCGCGATTTATTTTATTATTATTAAGATATATCTTTAGAATGTAGACTGCGTTAGTCACGGAATTCGTGACGTGAAAACTTAAGAACCTTACACAAGGGTTCGAATCTAAGTCATTAATCTAA
This sequence comes from Furcula furcula, assembly GCA_911728495.1. Taxonomy (NCBI): domain Eukaryota; kingdom Metazoa; phylum Arthropoda; class Insecta; order Lepidoptera; family Notodontidae; genus Furcula; species Furcula furcula. Next base: position 1,445,604 of record OU452254.1, on the reverse strand, counting down.
AAAAAAATGCTACAAGGTTGGTCACGCCATGCGTCGTCTGCACGCAAAAGGGTTCTATAAATTTAGTAATTTTTTCATCAACCATTCCTTTTTATTATTTTGACGCGACAACACTTACCTACTTACTTCTATGCTCTGCACAATGTTTTCCTTCGATCATGTCATGCCCTATTGATGAGTCAAGATCTTTTCTCTATTATGCGGGCTGAGTGGCCTAATTCTTGAAGTCAGAACATCTACAAACTTCTTAGTCCTACTTCTCATACTTCTCCTCCATTGCTTTGACCTTTGGCTCTGAACCCTTAGGTTAACGTTACATGCGAAGTGAGACATTTCGGCAATATCTTTTGTTACTGTAACACGTTTGATTACGTGGCAGGCCATAAGAGCATCATTCACCAGCATCAAGAGCATCATCAAAAAAAAAAAATATATAGACGGGGTACACTATATACCCCGTCTGTATAATATTTTTTTTTAGAAAATATAAATATCTAATATTTTGTATGGGCTCTAAGGCTTTATATGCTTAGGCTAGTAATTGTTACAGAAAGGTGATAAAGGAAAGGAAATTATATTTGTCGTAACAATTTAATTTCGACCACTGACATTGTTGACCAATTTACATACAACTATAATAGAATATGTACGGTTACTGAGATAATCAATATATTCATTATAATAACTATTACATTTGATAATTTCGTTAGATACCACTTACTAATTGATGCTCCACCACCACCACCACCGAGCGACTGAGGCAGTGGAATTTTAAAACATGTTTCAGAACAAATAGCACTAGAATTATTAAACTTTGCGGTTTTTTTTATTTCTCAAGGGAAATTGAAATGGAATAGATTTTGTTATCTTTGAATATATGCAATACTTACTTCATATTGCATAGAAACGATGGAACTTTATTATACTTTTTGATTGAATTAAATGGTCCAAAATTTGCTTCGAGTTGAATGCATGACGTCAAAGTCAAAGTGATAATACACCAACACATCTTAATCTCCCAAAATGGCGCCCCGTTGAAGGAATATTATGTCCATGATATCGAAATGTTTTCAAATTCCAGTACCCAGCGGTTCTTAAACGACTAGTCAGATAATTTACAAATCTATCAAAAAAGCCATAACATACACAATGAAACAATGAAAAAATCACAAACAAAATAACAAATAAGTATTCTATTTATATTACATGTATTTTTAAACTAATCTTTAATTTTCTATAATCTATGCCGCTAATACTTATGAATATGTTGTAAAGTAGTAAATTTATGCGATAGTCATTTTATAGTTATAACTGTATTCTTAATAATAATTTCAAAAAATTAATATCCTATTAAAAGTAATTTTATCATACATTACAATTATTGACCTACAAGTCTACTTTCTAATAAATTTAATACGTAATCATACGTGTCGTAACTTAAAAAAAAAAATACAATAATCCTACGCTAACGTTGTTGAGTAAAACGAGAATCAAGGGAAACTCTAAAAAGCTTCCATGGATTAGAGTTCAAGTGTATTGAAGTCCAATCAGTTTTTAGCCCTTCTCGCATTGGAGCTTTTTTAGTTTATCGCTAAATAAATACTTGGGATATAAGTTTTGACTGAATTACTAACACTTCTATAATACTCTTAAGCACTCTAAAGTAAGATATTAATTTTAAAAATATTTTAAGCGTATTAGGTAATAAAACGTTTATATTTTCCTATAACTTTCTACGTTACTAGTATTTACTTACATTATTAAATCAGCTGAGGTACTTCATTGATATGACTCATGAAAAATTTACATTGTATGAATGAAGCTGAGTATAAAATATCGTATCGATTATATTATCATTAAAATTTTAGAATGAATATGTGTAATATTACGATTTTATATCAGATCATGACTAAGATCTATTTGGTATATAGAAAATAAACAGGGCCAAAGTAAACCAAGTTTGAAGTAAATTTATGGATTAAATTCTTAATATGTACTTACCTACATATTGCCCGAAGACGCTATTCCTATACATATCAATCTATGATTCAATTATCTTCCCGGTACGCAATTTTTTGTAGGTACTTACCTTGTATTTAAGTGATAAAGTAGTACTTTTTTAAATTCTATAACTTAAAAAAAGGCTCATCCAATTTATTATTATACTTGTTTGAGTTTATTAATTATAGTGACCGTGTACTATGGCGTATCTTTGCTTTAACCTTAAGTATACTAAATATTTTATAACAAACTTATCCATTATCTGAAAATCTACACTAAATAAATGTTCGTAACTATCACTCATATTTGTGTGGTTATCAAACTGTCATATTTACATTGTTTTTTTTTTGCTTATTAAGAACAACTCTTTACAATTTGCTTCAAATTAAGTTGTTACTAACTTATCTAAAAAATAATAAGGAATATATGTAATTGTATTAAAATAATGAATATGGAAAAATTTATTTTATCAATTTATTTTTGTATTAAGAAATCGTTAATTAATATATATTATGATACAAGTGAGCTAAGTTGCTCATTACACACGAGTCCGTTGGTTGCAGAATGAGCCGTAGGCGAGGGCGTAGTTCCGCTGAGTGTGTAATGACCAGAGCTCACGAGTTTTATACGACGTTTTTCAACACATTTGCGAAGAAGAAACAAAATAATTTTGCACACAGCAACAAATACGTGCAACAAATATGTTTTTACAAAAATGATAATTATGGAAAATGGCGCGCGTTTTTTTTACGCCTCAATGCAATGTGAGAGAACATACAGCCTACTTTAAAATTATAATTCAAAATGATAAAATGCAAATCTTTTAATGTTTTATAACAAATTATTGTGAATTATGAAGAATTTGATAATAATAAATGTTTGTTTGAATTAATTAAGGACGTACACATTTATTTATTCCAAAAATGTATACTTTAATTAGTACTATACTTGCAGTGAGGTACTAATGTAACTTTGTAGGGATAATTCTATCACGTACTCGTTAACGCGTTTGTAATAGCTCGGTTTATTTCCCTAAAAGCGATGTTATAAGGCTCACTTCACGAACACACTACACACATTATGCACTAGTGTATAATTGTCATTTTTTATCGTATTTGTCACTGTGTGGTAAATTATTACGTGTTTTCAAAAACTCGTGAGCTCTGCTCATTACACACTCGGCTGAATTACGCCCTCGCCTACGCCTAATAATATTAATTTTAATAACTAGATAGAAACGAATGTAAGTAAGTAAGTATATTAGTTCAGTATGTATATGAAGGAATGAAGGATAATTTTAAGATTAAATGCGAAGCAGATCGCTAAGTACATATACTATGTTGTATATGTTAAGTTATGATGTAGTAGATCTAACGGACGGGTATTGATCTAATTAAGAAATTGTAACTGCAAACAATACCTAGTTTCATAACTAATATTAAGAAATTTAGAGCTTTGTTTTAGATGGTTTATTTACTACCGAAAAATACCAATTATTTACTTTTATTTACTACCGAAATTTACATGTATGTAAATTATGTATGTAGTATGTAAATTTAAAATTATGTAATTAGACAGACACTTTTTCATTGCTCAAGGTTTTTTTAACTTTGAATTACTAACTTCTTTCTACTTCTGTGCTTAGAGCATCGATTAATGGAAATTATGTTATGAATTAAGCTGGTAAATCTAGTATTATCTATAATAATGTGTGCAGTTACAATTCTTTTGAAACATTGACGATATTAAATAGAATAAGACTGACACACGACATTCATATTTTTTTAGTTACTTAATTATATAGATTTAAGCCAAAGCACTGTCTTTACGAAACAGTTATTTGTGCGTTTTTTTACATAGTATAAATCAAAGCCCCTCTCGCTGTTTGTACGCATCTTTTACGTATCTTTTAAACTACACAACGGATTTTAATGCGTTTTTCAGCAATAGATAGAGTGATTTAAGAGGAAGGTTTATATGTACCTAGTATACGCGGGTGGAGCTGCGCTGGTCAGCGTAAAAATGAAGTATAAAATAAAGTCAAAAATTTGATACAACAGATATAGAAACGCTACTTTATGGTAACTTAATCATTTTGTTTTCTTAAATATCGGTATAGTTAACTAGAATAATTAACTAGAGAAGTTTAATTTAACCTAGGATAAGAAGTATTAAGTCTAGCTAGTTATTTATAAGTTGATTAAAAGGAAAATATTGTGAATTATTTCAGATTAAGTAATATTGGAACTAAAAGAAAATAGTTAAAAATTTACATAGAAATGTGTATTTTTCAAATTATTCAAGCGCTAAAAGTACAAACTCGGTTAAAAATAAAATAATTTACAATATATACCTTATAAGTTCCAAATTACAGCAGTTCCATTATGCAGTTACAAATTATATATACGCAAACGTAAATGTTATAAACTTGTCCAACGTAAGTGATATTTTTAAACTAATACAGTAGTATGAGTAATTAATTTCTTTTCAAAAAAATGGGACTCTACATAATGACACAAGATATAAATCTTACATAGCTGTAATGTTTCACAAATATCAAACATGTGCATTTAAAGATATGTTTGTAAATGACTAGATTTTGCTTAATATCAAAAAATATACCATTATATTATAAAACTACGTACATGTTGTATATATATACTTACACTAATGATATGTATGCGATATCGGCGGCTTTATTGCTGATATAATTTATAGTAGACAATAGTAAATATTAGTACACACAGTAAATACCACAATTCACAACATAACACTGCTTTTACAATACACCACTAGAGTATTTTGATGGTGACAATTCAAAATACTTTAAAAAAATTATTTAGAAATCCCATAATGTATATCAATTAATTTCATATAAGTACATACATGGATAAAGAAAATTAAAATAAAAAAATATCAAGCCATCAAAATACGCCAACTTTAATACATATGTACTTAGATATACAATAAATATTTCTTTGCGCTCGCACTCTACTTAATTAATTGAATTTCGGGAGAATTTGACACGAAAATTGACTCTAACTTACAAATACACCTTTAGGAGAGGTCCTTGAAGATGATTTATAAACACGACGTTAGCATAATGCAATCAACAATGTAATTTAAAAAGTACCCTTGGAAAAAGCATTTCATGAGTTTTTATTACATTTCATTCTCCATCCAAAAATAATATATTACACCCAGTTTGTAACGTTTTAAAAAATAAAAATATAGTTTGTGCGAAATAATTTAAGCTTTGTGCTCCCAAGGATCTACAGACTCTATTGTACTTTGCAGGCTAGGTACTAATTATTCAAATAATTCAATAAATGTACCACTTTAGAATAATTGAAATTATTCCTGTCTTTTACTTGTACGTAAACGGCAAATGATAAATCTCAGCGCTCTCGTTACGACAATAATATTTAACGCATATTATTCACAATAATCACTTTTTTTAAACTTTATACAATCTTTCAATTGACATATCGGGCTCGTCACATATTTCTTGTACAATTATTTTTATTTACTCTTTAATTTTGACTCTTGTTGCTCAGTCGTCTGTAAATAATATAGTGCCATACGGGCAGGTGAAATGGATCCTAGATTGATCAATATAACAGATTTGCAATCATACTCACAAGACTGATACTTGACACTGCGTAGTTACCAAGAATGTGGCATAGCAAATATATTTAAATTTCTGATAGGTACTTAAGTAACTCTAAAATATCTCCCAATATTTTTTAGCATTATATATATATGCTATTGTTGTCATATATTACATATTAATAACTATGTATTTTTATCGGGTATTCTAAGTCACAATATTTCACACACTTGTTCTCTGTGGTATGTTTCTCTTCAACTTTTTCTCACCCGCCCGATGACACAGTGCTGTGTGCCATGGTACATTAACCTACCTCGTTGACGTAACGACAGAAACACCAACTACCTGTACACTAAGAGAACCAATGCAATACGCCATAAACCTATACATAATATATCACTTAACCTAAATGGATCAAAAGATCCTGATATGTTTCGTTACTTGGTTGCAACTAATCACAAGTTGATTGACACTTAACTTAACACTAGTGATATAATTGATATAGAAGCGAGATATGATCACTTACTTAATATTGCTGATTTAGTAGCTAATATCTAGTTGGAATACGTAACATAGTATTATTTAGTATTCGCAATACGCGGCGACGAGTATTCGAGCTACTAGTTTATGTACAATACGCAACATTTTAAAATTAATATGTATGTTACGACTGCTCTTTTTGGTAAAACGTTAAAAAATCTCACATAATATGTGATCTTCTAACGCTTTTACAAAATATTAGTAAGTGCCAACAACGAATTAATTAGGCCCTTACAATATGTGCGGTTTTTATACTCGTGCCGTAAAAATATCTACAACTATCAACTACTTAGCCATACAATTCTGGGAAAATATGCTTTGAATATTAAGATAATTTTGATTACATGCTGTGATATTTCCCTTTATATTCTATACTCACCATCGAAACATATCAAAAGATATCGAGAGGTAAACAACAATATACTATTGTTCGTTGGATTACTCAAGTTTCTTCGTCGATTCGTGAAGAATCCCAAATTTACTCCAATGATAACTTGACTTTGCTTCGTGTCTTTCAGTTTGTTTCCATGTAACAAGGCTTGACTTATAAATATTGGTTCTTAAATTTTTCACATCAGATAAATATTATTAGAAGGCATAACAGTTTTATTTATATAAGAACAATGAAGATCAACAAGGGAAACAAAGGTTGGCAAGAAATAGCGTCTTTAGTAGCGTCAAAGTATTCACATGATGAAAATTAGGTTACTTACTAAGGTTATGTGTTTAAATATTTACCTATGTCCTTATGGTACTAGAGAACTTGGACCAAAGTATTGATACTACTGTTTTCTTGTAATTTTACCTAAGTTCATCTAACTCAGTTCGATACTGTTTTGAACATTTTAAAGTATCGCAAAATTACGTAAATAATTATTTATTTACGTAATTATTTATTTAAATAATGTTTTTGAGTTCAGTTTTAATTGTATCGCCTTAGTTTTATATATGACTTGTAGCTACATTAAAACGCTATTAAATGCCAAGCCGATGATAATACATCTAGAAGCACAGCTATAAGTAGACACCTAGTTAGACACTAAACAACTAGCCGTTGATGTGACGCGGCTCAGTGATCGAAGTTCTAGTGTACACTATTATATTCGCTTCCAATATCCACTGCACTCTTTGTCTGACAAATCAGACATTTACAACACAATAAACCCATTTTACCCCTTTGAAGAATATATTATATATTTTATTTCAATAATGTATTAATTAAAATCGTGGTACTTTGATTTAATTTCTTATTGACGCTTCAAATGAAATAATAGAAGCGAATGTGACATTGCACACGTCTACCCAAATAGGACATTTATAATTACACAACAAGTAAATTTCAAAAATATCGACAACAACACTGATTTGGAGCGAATTAGAAGCCTTGCCGGAAGGGGTTCTTTATGGCGGGCTGAGGTGGTGGCGCTGCAACCGGCATGGGGGCGGGGACGGTCCCCGCTCTGAATGGGTTGCTGGCCGTTGGCTGCGGCTGGGCCGGCAACTGTCGCTGCTGACTATACTGCTCTGGGTAATCCTGCTGGTAGCCTTGCTGCTGTTGTCCTTGGCTGTAATTCTGGTACCCACTTTGGTAAGACTGATCGTACGTATAATTTCCTGTATCCATATTCGATTCTTGCGTCCCTGAAGAGTCTTGCCCGGAGACATTTGAGTACTCCAAGTGATTTTTAAACTCTCCGTTGACCGGCCTCTGGTCCTGTAAGCTGTAGGTCTGATACTCTTTATCCGGTGGATCGGCCATAAGGATATTAGCTTCATTCTCGAATGGCTTAAAGTCGTAAATATGGCGCAGATACATGAGCACTGGTGCATATAGGAGGTTGCTAAATGCGATCAGAAGGTTAAGAGCTGTAAAGCCGATCACCTCTACTACTTCTCCGGCAATGATTGGTCCAACAGCATACGCGAAGGAGTAGGATATGTCTGCAATTGCGTAGATGCTTCCGTATACTGACACATACCTGACATCGACTAAATATCCGAGGGTGGGTAATAAAGCCGTGTCAATCAACGCTATTCCAAAGCAAATCCCGCAGATTGGTATCATCAACATCTTATATGAACTCGCAAAAGGAATGATGAAGCAGCATAAACCTTCGAGGGCTAAACCACCCGCAGCCATCAACCACTGGTGCTGAGGGTATTTCCTCGCCATTTTCACGGTTATGATCACGCCCAGGACATGAGGGAAGAACGCAGGGAGCCATATCATACCGATCTTCCAGTTGTCTTTGGTTAAATTGTCTTCCATCCAAAAAGAAATAGTTGGCTCCAAAAATGCTAATGCTACGTTGGACATCATCAAGGCTCCTGCGCAGACAGCGATGTAAGGGTCCATTAGAAGCTTCCAGATTGGTGTACCTGCTACTTTGGGCTCATTTGCTTCTTTTATTTGCGTCTTCAACGGTTTCATGACCAGTAACAGCATGAAGCCGTCTATAAGTGATATCAACGCGAGGATTAAAAATGGGACCTCTTTACCTGCAAATTGGTACAATGCACCACCAAACGGTGGAGCAACTAAGCAGCCAAAACTTATGAACGCGAGGGCAATACCAAGTGCCTTTGATCTTTCTGCTTCCTCAGTGAATCTATCTGCTATCATAGCGAGGCCTGATGTATCAGCGAACGCTGACCCAACGCCTTGTAAGCTTCTTGCGAAAAATAGCATACTGTAGCTTCGACCACAAGCAAAGATGGAGGTTGAAAGGAACATTATTATGAGTCCGATCATCATGGGAATATCGTAACCTATGCGGTCGATTAAGGCACCAGAAAATGGATTAATCATTAATTGCACGATAGCCTTCGATGCGAAGAGAATCCCCGTGGCCGAGTCTTGGCCTTCATGCGACCCCGGGATTATTTTCGTCGGTGTTATAGTTATATTGCCTTCTTGGTACGGCGGTAGTGTGACTACATGGTCGTAGCCCGCCTCACCCCACGCACCGATATACCTCAAATAATCAGGAATTATCGGCACGATCACCATATACAGCATGTTATCCAGCAGTAAAGCTATGGACACTATGACTAGGATGATCTTTCGTTGAGATGTTGGCTCTTTGATCTTCTCCCATAACACCTCCCTCACCTCCCGCACTTCTAAATTTATAACTGGGATGACTGAATTGTCGATCCTCTGCCATACCGACTGTGGTCCCTCCGCCATCTTGGATATATGTTCTCACTCTGGTGTGCAATCTATATTTAGTTTGATGCTGTGATCATCTTCATGGGAGTGTTCCACTCGGTGTGGCACGCTCAGACATTGGGTGCGGCGACACCACCCCCGTTACGGACTTCGGAACCTGACAACAAACAGAAATGATCATTGCATTATCATTTCCTTGCAAGAGGGCACTCCGACTGTGGGAGCGGAACGGTTGTTATGTTTCAAAAGGAATTTGAGTCGATCTTTGTTTCTGTTAGTTGTCGTTCCTCTGTCCCGAGTCGATTTACGAGATCTTCGAAATCCAAAGACGATTCAGAGTCCTTTTGAACACAAAACTCAAATTAGTAAAAACTTCAAACATCACACATTCATGAACGGAATAAAAATTACTCAAACGGCCGTACAGCTTGTTTATGTATGTCGATTAATGAAAAATGTTCCTTCTCATGAGAAAAGAAAGAAAGAAAAGAAAAGAATATTTATTTACCGAAAAATAACGACGTACATACAAGCGAAATAAAAATAAAAAGTTAACAATAAAATAAACAAGGAAGTACAATACACACAAAAATGAATAACATTCAAAAAAATAAAAATAAAAACATAGGTACCACTAAAAGAAATATTTAAACTAAGCAACTATTGTACGCCGTATTTTCGGCAAACGAGGTCAGCCACTCAGCATTGTTGCTGCACCGAAAATCACATTCCGGCCCAGCGCTGATTTTCAGGGCTAACCCCCGTGACATTCCGATGCCATTTCGCCATTTTAATATAATAGATATTGATAAATAAATAAAAATAATAATAATCGTTTTTCATACTTAATTATAAATAGGTATATACATATTTCATTATAATATATTACATTCTTAAAAGTATATATTCACGTAAAAATAGTAATATGATAGTATAAGAACTCAATTTAAAAAGTGAAAAGTTGAAGAAGAAAGTAGCCCTATATAATCTATAGGTAGTAATAAAAAAAAATACCAATATATAAAAAAATAAAAAATAAAAATATATATATAAAATTACATACACAACGAATTGAGAACCTCCTCCTTATTTGAAGTCGGTTAAAAAGGAGCACGCTTCACTCCACCCATCATAACAAATTCGCTATGAGCTTGACTATAATTGAAGGATCAGATAAAACGTTCACATTAAACGAGCTTTTCCCGTGACTTGTTCCGATTGTAGACTGTAAATATATATTACACTTGTGGATAGTATTCCACTCATAGATTTGGGATTTTTCACTACACTTATATCTTGACAGGCCTGTTGGTATCGATATACAACGTGTTACAAAATACCCCGTAAAAAATAAATAAAAAAATATTATTATTTTCACTGATGTGCAAACCCTATTTCAGTAAAATTAAAAAGTAAACTACGCAGAATGTACCTACATTTTTAACTAATTCGTGGAATAACAACAATTTTAAAAGACCTAACCTTACTATGGTTGACAAAATTTTTGGCTTTGAAAATAATTATATTTTTTACGGGGTATTTTGTAACACGTTGTATTATTTATATCGATGCCTGTTGGTCTAGTCGATAGGTTGTGGGTTCGATTCCCACCAAGTTCATAGGTGTTATATAAATATTAGTTTGTATTGTATTAGTATCGGTTGTCTGGTTTCCATAGTACAGACTGTGCCTTTACTGTCCCAGAATTTAGATTAGAATATTATTATTGTTGGTCTCCGTTTTTAGAGAGTAATATTGTAGTACCTACTATAGAAGAGAACTATAACAAAACCAGTAAACCCGGTCATCTAGTCTCAAATTCAAATTGTTTACATTCTATATGCTAAAAATATTTCTAATATAAAATGGAAGAGTTTTTCCAGTTGATTGCAGACGGTAATCGTAACGAGTTGTTTGGAATAAATTCAATTTGTCGTCGCCGGCACCGGGGCGTGCAGCCAATGTCATTACTAAAGCCGTGAGCCTCTAAAGAGGGTGTTCTTCCGTTTTTTCCTTAAGCTCAAATGAAAACGACGCTTCGTACAAATAAATGCGATCTTGTTAACGTTGGAAGCGTCTTTTTTACTTTCGTTTAGAAAAAGTAAAATAGGATGTATTTTATTACTCTGGACTCTCTCCCTAATTAACACGAGTAGCTTATGTATTATTTTAATCCTAATACTGGTATCATGTTATTCAATGCAGCAACTATATAAATGTGCCACCAACGCCGGTACAAAGCAAGTGCGGTTTTTTCGGTTTTGCAGCTAAAAATTAACTATTTTCGAATGGGGCGTCTCAAACATCGATCCAACTATACTATCGCCTATTATATAAATAGCTGCATTGCCTAAATCTATTTTAAACTTACTTATAACTAGTCACCCTAGAGGCCTAGAATAATAATAATAATATAATAATATCTTGGGACAATCCACACACGGTCATCTGATCCCAAACTAGGTAGAGCCTGTACTACGGAAACCAGACAACTGATACTAATAGTTATATACATTTTTTTTTTGTAAATACATACTTAAATAGATAAATAACACCCAGACACTTGGTGGGAATCGAACCCACGACCCATCGGTTAGTGGACAGGGTGTCTAACCACTAGACCAACGGGCCCGTCAGTTTTATTAGGTTTACGGCAGTGTGGAATAGTGTACATTTTTCAAATTAATACATCCTATATATGTATGTAGAAAATGTCTGTACAAATTATTGCCAATTTAATGAAAAACCGCTATATCGATTTTCATAACTATTTAAATATTGAAGCTGGTCTGATACACAGCGGCAACGTTCCAAGTGGCAACGTTAAATTACGGCTAAAACTATCTATTAGTAGGTATGGATACTAATATCTAATTAAACATAAAATTAAATATTACTGCCTGGTAATATCCAAACATTTATCCAATCTATACCTGCACCTTTCTATCACTGGAGAAAGTAATCCCGCTTTTAATAAGAAAGCAATCTTTTGAAGCCTCACCAGAGACGGCCTCGTTAGACGGCAAATGGCGGAAAGGCCCGGATGAAGAGAGCCGGTCCGGGACGCATTTCAATGAACAGGATAAGTCCACGAGCTCAGAATAACGACCCTGGCAACTTAATGAGGTGGACCAATAAAATAAATATATTTCAACAAAGGTGCTTCTGACAAGCTAGCGTGTCGAAATTAATACTAAGGGGTCGATTGAAGAGATTGGTTAATCGAGGGTCTAGAGACGCCAGGCGAAAATATATTGTTACACCATTCCAGGAGTCGTTGCTTGCCGACCTCTGGGTAAGCATTAAATATGGCGAATGATTTGCAAACCTTAACATTTTTATCTACCTACTAGCTAATCCACGCAGCTCCGCCCGCACTCTCTTTAGGTTAACTAAATTTTTAATAGCATACATTTGCGTCGAATACACAACCTCCTTTTTTTTAAATTGGTATAAACCGCTTTTTACTTGCAAACCTGGGACGCACGCCAGTCTAGTCAAATTCAAAGTCAAAGCTTCTAGCTTATAGTGATTAACTCTGCATTGCAGACTTATTGCCAATAGGATTATTTAAATCGCTTACGTTTCGTCCAAGGCTGGGTCAGGAGGGTCATGGTGAACTCACTACCCCACCCCCACCCCCACACTATAACTAAGTGTGTGATTTGTAAAAGGAATGAGTGTGGTACGAGTTATAAGTTCCATTATTCTGAGGGTGTAAACATCGCAAGTACTTACTGTTTTATCACTAGCCCTTGTCCAGCAGAGGTGGTGAGGGCTTAGGCCATAATAAGTGCCAATGCCAAGGCCACTACGCGGGTCAAGTGCGAATTGGTGGATCAATTCTATTCACCCATCGAATGACTTCTAAGAGATTTCCTCAACATTATTTTCCTTTTCCGTTAGCGACTAGGCTACCATCGCATCCAAACATACTTAATAAATAATAAAAAAAAATTAGAAGGAAGGTCTTAACGAAGATAAGACCTAGATAGCCTAGTGTAGATTTATATAATTACAAACGCAGTATTTGGAATAATTTACCTTTCAAAGAAAACTTGTAAGTCAGAAGCCATACTATAAATTTATAAGTATAAATAATAATAATAATAATACCAGCCCTTGTTTATGTCCCACTTCTGGGCACGGGCCTCCATTCAAGATGAAGGGGCTTAGGCCATAGTCCACCACGCTGGCCAAGTGCGGGTTGGCGGACTTCACACGTCATTCGAAAGCTAGTTAGGCTTTCTCAGACATGCAGGTTTGATCACGATGTTTTCCTTCACCGAAAGCTAGTAACAATCGCACAAAGACGATTCGCACATGATTAATTAAAGTAATCAGAGGTGCGAGCCGGGGTTCGAACCTGCGCACCTTGTTTCCAAGGCAAGCGCTCTCCCACTGAGCTGTTACAGCTTTATATAAGTATAATATAATAAGTATAGTATAAACATAAAACTAAAAATGTAGTAATTATAACAAGCAAATCGTTACAATGTTTGTTTGTTCAAGAACACGCCATCTCCTATGCTTTAGCCTACATTAGTTTCCCGATAAGACTAATCGTCTAATACCATGGAAGGTTCCCGGAAACTGTAGTGAAACAGTATTTTTGACAGAACCGCCAGCAGGAACCGCCTTTCAATATATAAATTATTAATCCTAGCCTAGTCAATAGACTACAAAAAAATATATTTAACAGACATCAAAAAGTTCAAAAAGTTCTGCGGGGCTAAAAAGGCGGCATTAAGTAATTCACCTTTTAGTAATTCATGTTTTGAATTTTAAGCATATCCTTAAAAATTCTACTACTTTTTGAAAAATGGTCACATATTTTAGGTGAATCATACTCAAATCATTTATTAGCACTAATTAGCAGACTCATATTTGGTGAAATACTAAACCGTAACTTATTCATATTCACCGAAAGTGGCCTTTATAGACCCGCTGTATTCGGCGCGTATACATAACGTCATAGTTTGTTAACTAACATTAGCACCGACTTCAATACATTTCATTATTTAATGACCCGCTGTATTCGGCACGTATACATATTAATATAATGTAATAGCACTAAGCATAACGTCATAGTGTGTTAACTAACATTGGCACCGACTTCAATATATTTCATTATTTAATGACCCGCTGTATTCGGCGCGTATACATATTAATATAATGTAATAACACTAAGCATAAGGTCATAGTGTGTCAACTAACATTGGCACCGACTTCAATATATTTCATTATTTAATGACCCGCTGTATTCGGCGTGTATACATATTAATATAATGTAATAGCACTAAGCATAACGTCATAGTGAGTTAACTAACATTAGCACCGACTTCAATATATTTCATTATTTAATGCTTTTTAGTTTTTTTTTTTTGAAGTATGTTATTATATTTTCTAAAAATAGTATAATAATTAAAATACCTTATCGTCGTCCAACAATAAAAAGTACAGACACCGAGTTAGGTTCTCATAAAACAATAATTTACAACCCATTACAATAACAGCAGCGAGCTCTACCCGCTACAATTCGAACTATATGCCATGGCTTAAGGAGCCCATAAAGCAAGCAAAAGCGCCAAGTTCGGTGGTCGCGTGCCGTCGGGGTGCCGTGAGTCACGCAGCCCGGTCGATACCTACGATATACTACTGGTACCTGAGAGATATAATAAACTTAGAACACTTCACAGTTGCACTGACACTATTACTTTTTAGTTTTACTGTCACGTTGGAAATAAAAGTACTAAGTTGGCATATTACGACCAGAGACCGTAGCCAAGTTATCATTCTACAATACGGAACTTAAAAAAAAATTGCTGCTGTACATAGGTCTCCCCCTTAGAAGGGATCCCTCCCTTGCCATATTCACCCACGCTTGGCAGGCGTCTTGGCGGGATCGCAGTATAGGTGGTAGGTAATCCAATAGTAAGACGCGCAGCAGCGTCTAAGTCGCGTCGCGCAACATTTGGTGCTGGTGAGTTGATTCTGGTGTTATCTGATTATCGTGTTTATTTTAGCACCAACTTCAAGAATATTGAAGTTATTTTTCACTTTTTAGTGTGGCGTCTATTGAAGTCGGTTTATTTTTATTAATAAAAAAAATATTTTATTCTTTTTAGTCATATTATCTTGAATAGTCTTTATTCAACTACACACATCAAAAGTGTCTAGGGATCAACATATATTTTTGCAATAACTTTTCTCCTGATTGATATTAATTAAAATTTTCTTTAAGGATTCATCAAATAAAGTGTTTTCGTTTGTCACAGTAACGATAAACCAAGTCACCTTTGCATTAATAAAGAAATTTGCCATTTTCCTAATAAAGGGATTTTTGACATTTGAACCACTAACACAAAAGTTCGAAAAAAAGACTGAAATAACAGTTTTCTTTAAAATTTTATTGGGTAACTTAAACAATTAATAATCCGTGTTTCTACCGCGAACACTAACAACACAAGAACATCGGTTTGGCATACTCAAAATGAGTTCATCCAAATCACGCTGTGGAATGGCCGCCCATGTTCGTTGCAACAACAAAAAAAGGTCTTCTTGCGACTGGATACCCTCCATATTCGGCAGAGCTCTTCTCTGTAGCATATCCCATGCATGCTCAATCGGGTTCAAGTCTGGCGACTGAGCAGGCCAGGGCAGGACATTGATGTTAGCTGCGGCGAGAGTCTGTCTTACAACTCTTGCGGTGTGCGGTCGTGCATTATCATGCATTAACTGAAATAAGGGACCGATTTGCACTTGTAGAGGAACGATGACGTCTGATACAATCGTCTCAGCATAAATTTGAGCGTTGAGGTTGCCTCTGATCCAAATCAACTCAGTTCTTCCGCCGATCCAAATACCCGCCCATACCATGATGGTTCCACCACTATAAGGATGGACTTCCTGGCAGGATTTTAATCGCTGTTGGCGTCCAGGGGTTCTCCAGTGTCGTATACGTCTTGTATCCGGTCTCATACCAAAACGAGACTCATCAGAAAAGCACACGAAACGCCATTGTTCTTCTGCCCATTTTTTTGCCCAAAAATGCTTGATCCCTAGACACTTTTGATGTGTGTATATACCGATTTGGATATAAAGGTTTAACACCAACAGGTATAAATTTATTTTAATTAAAAATTACCAACTCAATCATAGATCTAAAATTCGGTGGGTCCTACATTTCATGGAACAGAGTTCCTGTTAACACCTTCGAGATCTACCCAACGAGCCCAAACTCAGTGGGTAAGTATACGTTTATTGGTGCAGAAATCCTGCGACCACCTTCCTGCTGGAGCAGGAAGGAATCATCAGACCCTGGTGAAGGTTACCATTTTTTTAGTATCAACGGATTTTTTTTGTGGTTAAAAAGCTTTATTAAGAAATGGAATACAAAATTACAAAATACAATGAACAACTATAACTACCTACTAAGAACAAATACTTACAATAAATATTAATAAATACATACTTACAATAAATGTAGAAAATTAGGCCTATGTGGAATGGTACCCAAAATGCTGGCAGCATTTCCTCGCTGTATGGAAATCAATGGATTTTATGTTCTAAATTTCAGATATTTCGTAAGTTAAAATGGTCATTGTATACGAAATATCCCTATCTCGACTTGGAGAAGAGCTGATGGTCTTCAAAGCTAAACCGATTTTCAAGAAACATCGCTAAGAACCATCTCCAATAAACCAGCATACGCCAATCTGTCCACTTGTTTGAGCGCTGCTATGCCACAGACAGTTCTAACACCACTCGTTTTTGGTCGGGGTTCAAAAAGAAACCATCGAATTCGGTACGATGATATGGATGGTGTATGACCATTTTGTAGACGAAGATATCATCTATTTTATGGTTTCTACCAGTTATATCTCCTTCCCATCACTCATGTTCTTCGAAAAAGTTCTTATCCGGTCATGATGAAATTCATACCGAACCATCCTTATATATTATTATTTATTTATTTATTATTAATCCATAAATACATTTAAGTACATTAAACATAATGAAGAGTCAATGGACCCCGCACTAGGTGAACCTGTATCGCGGGCGACCTTAAGAAATAATTCTAATAGTAAGTAACAATATGAGCATATCAATTATATATGTAATATTATATTGTAATATTATATACGTAAAATATTATATAAATATGTACATACATACTTAATTAATATATACTATAAATCATTATTTTGGTATTGATAATAATAGTTCTGTGGCGTTATAGTCCAGTGTAAGTAAAAATGTCTTTAATTTAACAATTGCCTCTGAAGAGCTGAGATTTGATATATCACAAGACTTGTTTATTTTTAAGTAAATAAATGGAAATAAGAAGCTGCTAAATCGTTGTGCAATGACAGTTTTAACAGGGTTATATTTAACAATAAGTCGTCTACTTTGCATACTTGTTTTGTAATCTTCAGATGAAATAAAAGTACTATGAAATTGAAGTACTGCTTTATGTACATAAAGTTGACGCACAGTAAGAACTCCAGATTCACGATATAGAATAGTAGTAGGAAACCGAAAATGTTTCCTAAACATAACCTTGAGGACAGACCTTTGAGCCCTCTCAAGGGAAAGTAGGTAAGACTTGGGAGCACTTCCCCATGCTGTAATAGCATATATTAAAAGAGATTGACAGATAGCGGTGTAGACCATGAGAAGTGTTTCTTTAGTAGCACCGTTTCTGAGTAATTTCATAATATGTATTAGTTTTCTAACCCTTCCAGACAAGGTTTGAATATGATTATCAAACGTGAGCCTTTGATCCAGAGTGACTCCTAAGTATTTCTGAACAGTCGTCCTGGAGAGAATATCACAAGAACAAGTAGTATTTATATTAAAACATGTATGAGCCTTTAGAGTGAGTAAGGGAGGAGGGCTGGATTACTTTGTTTTGTGAAAGCATATGTAGCTGGACTTGGTAGCATTAAGGGTAAGAAGGTTTGCATTAAGCCATGCAGTTACTAATTCCATACCACGATTGGCCATGGAGAAAACATTCGTCCAGTCTGAGTCTTTAAATATGATGACAGTATCATCTGCATAGCAAATAATATCAATGTCTTTATTGGAGGAAAATAGATTGGTAATATCATTAATATAGGTTATGAATAGAATTGGTCCCAAGACGCTGCCTTGAGGGACACCAAAAGATACCTCAGCAGGTTTACTAAGAAGGCCATCAACTAAAACAGAATGTTTTCGGTCATTCAAGTAGCTTGTAAACCAATCTAGAGCAATACCTCTGATACCTAGTAACTCTAACTTTCGAAGAAGGATGACATGAGACACAGTATCGAATGCTTTGGAGAGATCAAGAAATACTCCGAGACAATAACGACGATTGTCAAGAGTCGCGGAAATACTGTTTAATAATCGGGTGATTGCTTCCTCAGTCGATTTGCCTCTACGAAATCCATACTGATTATGTGATAAGAGGTTATTTGATTCAAAGAAGTCTGTTAGTCTCTTGGCAACTATTTTCTCTAGCAGCTTAGCAAAGACGTTAAGTAGAGAGATAGGTCTATAATTAGACGGATCAAGTTTAGAACCACTCTTATATATTGGGACAATAACTGATACTTTCCAGCAGTCGGGAAATCTGCCGCTCGATATGCTCAAGTTTATTATGTAAGTTAGTGGTTTTAGAATCAGATAACAAATTCTTTTGACTGTGGTGTTTTTTATGCCATCAATACCAGGTGCACTATC
This sequence comes from Furcula furcula, assembly GCA_911728495.1. Classification (NCBI taxonomy): domain Eukaryota; kingdom Metazoa; phylum Arthropoda; class Insecta; order Lepidoptera; family Notodontidae; genus Furcula; species Furcula furcula. Next base: position 1,426,549 of record OU452254.1, on the reverse strand, counting down.
AGCTTTCAGCTGACCAATCAAAGCAGAGACTTCAGAATCGTCAGTGGGGTGAATAAAAAAAGAATTTGGGGAATTGGATTGGATATTAACCGATTGGGCAAGATTTTGTTCTGTAGAATTGTTTAATATTTTCAAAGCTAAGTTTCGACCGATATTTGCAAAAAAATTATTACAAGTAGACAGAGAGTCTTGAGAAGAACTTTCTATATTTAAAAGTTCGACAGGCTGCCTCTTCTTACTTTCCATTTCACATATTTTATTTATTGTTTTCCAGTATTTTCGAGGGTTGTTCTTGTTTTCCGCTAATTTGTTATGATTATGCTGCAATTTTAACTTTTTAAGTAAATCACCAAGGAAGTTCCGATATCTCTTATAAATACGATGTTAGGAGAACTAAGTTATTAGGATCAACTCTTACCCGAAGGTGAAGATTATCTCTGTGTCGCATACACCTGATGAGCCCTGGAGTGATCCAATCATTTAGGTTATATTTAGATCTGCTTAAATTAACTTGTTTAGAATTAGATTGTATTACACGAGAAAGGTGATCAGTAAAAATCTGAGCAGCGAGACTATGGTTCATGCTTTCGAATAAAAAAAGAATCACTGAAATAGGTAAATATTTGTAAGAGTTATAATCATTATTGCTTATCGTCTTTTATTCGGCGTTTTACCAGTTCATTCTAACATTCCATTCATGTTTTTTCAGGAACTACTGGTTCATAAGAAATAAAAAAAATATGGGACAAGTTGATGGAACGTCCATTAGGTACAAAAAAGAATCATCCAAATCGGTACATATTTGGCGAAATTATTAGTGAACATATATAAAAACAAAATATATACATACACGACGAATTGATAACCTCCTCCTTTTTTGAAGTCGGTTAAAAATCGGTTTAAATTTCTATCAAGCATACAATGTTTTTCATAAAATTTTACTCACAACATTGTACGCTTTTTACTCTTGTAGAGGCTTATTACCTACCACACTTTTTAAAGTGTAATTTAGAGAGCCTTGTTATTTTCTGCGCGCATTTACAAATGCCAGTGTAGAACTCCAAATACCACTTTTTTCAAGTTGTAGTAAATATCTAAATGTTAATTTTACAACATCATGCAAAAGTTTATATTTAAATCTCATCGCTACAGACTTCCCTTTCGTCAGTACTTTATCCCATTTCACCGTAACAAACATTAAGTGACTGCCAGTAATATTCTATTAATATAGTACTTATGGCAGCACCATGAACCCCTCTACCCCATTAGTGACGGCACTACAAAAACATCGATTTATGACACCGGATCCAATCCGCTAATAGTTTAAGGGTTTTATAGAAAAAAAATTGTCAAATCATGTTCGTTGATGTTTCCCATGATATTAAATAGAGTATGTTATAATGGCTTTCAGGGTGTCGCATGTCGGTGTGACGAAATATGTACTCGTGTCAAGTGTCATAATATACAAGAGATCTGTTTACGTACCAATGTTCTAAATGTCACTGATTTTCTTAAAAATATTGTCTGCCTTATGTAAATTCGCTATTTCAGCTATTGAACGACACCTATTTCGTCACTGTTGCAGCAAGCAAAGCGATTGCTTCAATCTAGAGCGTTAATCATTCATCGTGTATCATTCACTGCAAAATTGTGTTCTATCAGAAGGGAATGTGGTCATTCATTGTCATCATCAAGCTAGATTGCATCTAGAATTTAAAGTTCTTTAAAAGCTAGTAATTCTGATTTATAGTAACTGTACAAATTTTATGCGTCACTCTGACCGGCTTAGGATTCACAATCAAGACTTTGCGATTGATATGCCAGCTAGCCACCATTTTTACCGACAATTTTTTAAATATGGCATCCACGTAAAAACATTTATAAAAATATTATCGTTTTATCGAAACTTTGTGTGATCGGTGCGCGGCTCCGTGATAGAAATATGTAATTACTAAGCTCGCCCCTTGCGACCCCTAAATGGATTATATTGAAGGTAAACAGTCGCATTAAAATGAAATGAAATTGCAATTTCTATAGGAGACCGACTCCCCGCAGAGAGCACACACGAACGACAAACTTACTCTACGTGTTAAATGCGTTTAATATTTTAACAATGTTACGAATGCAATTGTGTATGTTGCAGCATCTAATTAAATTTCGTAAATTATGTAAATATCTCACTTACAATAAATTAACAACTTTTAATTACTCTGCTTTTCCGCTTTTAGAAAAACACTGATAGATATTAACAAAATAAGTTTTTATAATTGACATACATAAGAAAATACATATTAACGTCTCATACTGTTTACCCTCGAACGTCTCATAGCTGGTCATATAAACGAATAAGCAAAATAATTATTGACAAATTGGAATAATAAATACTTAAATCAAATTTAGAAAAAAAAATCGGCTATAATTAATGATGTAAAAAGCACTAAACAACGAAAATAATAAGTTATAAAAAGTCGTCAGTTAAGTTTAAAAAAATATATATGTGCCTATAGGTGCCTACATGTATGTATCTGACTAGCAGGACTATCTAGCAGGACTCGGGCCAGAGTTCCCAATTTAGGGGTATTCTCCCAGATTTAGGGAAAATTTGAATTTACTCAATACATACAACAAATAAATAGTGTTCTAAATGCCTTTAGTTTTCGTTTGGGGGAAACTTTATAAATTGTTAGGTTACCTTGACTCATCATAATTAATAAATAATATAAATAAATAATAATAGTTATAGTAAGTAATCTACGCTTTGTCAACAACTAAACTGAGCAAATCCTTATTAAATATTTCACTGTAATTATACCATAAACACATTTGGATAGTCTCGCCAAAACGTCATTTACGTGTACAAACGGCATCTTAAAGGGCAGGTGAGTTGGGGTGGGTTAATTTAACTGGGGGTTGCGCAGCCCCAGGGGAGTGGAGGAGGGGGCAAGGGAGCCTTGGGGAGGGAGTGACCGCTCCGGGCGAGGGCGATGTCGGCGCTTTTGAATTTTTTACACGCCATTCTGGAAGCACACTGCGAATTTTCCTTTTGTTCGAGACTTGTTATTTTTTTGTATGTAAAGTGATGTATGATTGTTTTCTTTTTATAACTACTTCAGTGATTAGTATTGTTCAATGGAATAGTTAAATGTTGTCTTAGATTAATAATTTTTTAATTAAATAAGCGTGTCACGGGCCTATTTTTCATTGAGGCTGACTATTATAATCGGTCCTAAACTAGGATCCCGGAATATACGTATAACCTGTATTTTAATGAACCGGATATTCCGGGCGGGTAATTAAAATTTCCTGTCAAAAAAATCCAATTCACTGCTCTATTTGGATGTGAACCTAGGACATCTCAATCATAGCTGCCGTACTAGTAACTACAGGACATTAAAGAGAGTTAAACAGTTTTTTTTTTCTAAATTTTTATTACAAGCCAGAAACTAACATGCATAAACCAAAATAAAAATCTGTTTTAAGATGTGCAAATAAAGCTCTTTCATATGATACTCCACTCGATAAAGTAGTCTCACTTTTAAATTTTGATGACCCATTTCAACCTCCATACAATATTTTTTTTTTCATCTGCGATGTGTTTGAGTAAGTAAGATCTAAACCTATTCCAAGTTTCAAATAGATAGCGTCAGTGGTTTATGAAATATATAGGTGTGACAGACAGACAGACGAAGTCCACTATAAGGGATCCTTTTTTACCTAAAAATATTATATATTTCCACTATAAATATTTATATTTCATCAAATGTTTCATAATGGCACTATTGTCACCATCGCAAAAAAAGCAGACAGACATCCATACCCTACGAGTACATACATGCAAGTACTTCCAACGATACTGAACGTGCGGGACTAGCTGCCTGCACCATTTTGGAGAAACTTGTCAGACCCAGTCCTTTGAGGACAAAGGGCAAGTGGAGCCCCGCTGCGCGCTTTGATCGCCGACCTATAGGACCTGGCTGCACCTTCACGGTTAATCACGTTCGAGGGTGAACAGTACGATGGTTTTGGCAATTGACGTTTGAATGAACTGTTGGGCATTGTACTTAATGTTACTATTTTATTATTATTGTTTATAGGGATTTGTAAGAGCAATACTACCTAATAGTAAGTGATACATTCATGTGTTTTAACTCACAAATAGTGGGAAACTAATAATGTCCTCCTGACCGAACACAGCGACCACACTTTCAGAAGAGAAGCCGTCTACGTGGAAGATATTATAGGTAGTGCACAAGTGATGATTCCGATCTCCACCACGTTCACGCTAACGTGCGAAGCGAGTACGCGCTATCTCGTGTCCGCCGCCGACAGGTGATCCTAAATGATATGTATCTTCTTATCCTAGCGGGTCAGGATTTGAACCCTGAACAGCCGTGCTTACAGGGTAAACTTGCTACAAACTTGAACCAATGGGTAACGCGTTCCCTTGTTAAAATAACACGTAGCTTCATCCCACTTGACACAGGGGTAGTGAGGGCTCTTGAGCCGTGCCCTATCACCGGCGGGCCCTTCACGCATCAATGGAAATGTTGGAAGAGCAGCGGCACTGTTATTTTAATAACGCATTGAGCTTAGTGGGCCTAACAACTCCGTGACTCCTGTAGTTTCTACACTTCTGCAGTGATCACTAGTAAACACAGAACTGATCGTCAGTGTGTCGGAATTCAAAACTGTCGTGGGTCTACACCGCAGTCTCCTAATGGCTGATAATTTTCGTCTTTAAGTGAAAGAAAATCTATACTTATAATAAAACTGTAACAGGTCCAATTCTGTACATTGAAGATATTTTGAAAATTATATTTGGCGGGCATTCTATAACCGATACTGATGCCGAAAATGTAATTTTTTAAATTTTTGTCTGTCTGTCTGTCTGTCTGTCTGTATCACGGCTGCGCATCACGCCGAAACTACTGAATGGATTCAAATGAAACTTGGCATGATTTGAGATCTTACTACGAGATGTCCTACGACATAGGATACTTTTAATCTAGCACGGTTCTTTTGGGAGAGGGGATTAAAAGTCAAAATGGGTACTTGGTTATACGCTTGGTCCGATTTTATCATTTTTTCTTTATAATATAATAAATATTAGTAAGGGAACACTCATAGAGAGTTGTTATTAAGGTTTTGTAATCGATCGGGTTAAGCAACGTTAGGTAAGGTCATTAAATAGATGGGTGACCGTTTAACGCCATATGAACTAAACCAATTTTTACTTGCTCTCCGAAGCACGGTCCGTGCTTCGGAGAGCAAGTAAAAATTGGGTCCCAGTTTTTAACCGACTATAAAAAAGGAGGTTATGTATTCGATGCGAATGTCTGTTATTAAAAGTTTAGTTAACGTAAAAATAGCGCAGGCGGAGCTGCGTGGGTCAGCTAGTAAACTATAAAGTTCTTAATTCACATCTTTTTATAGCGTCAAAGTTACTGATCTAAAACCTATAATCGATTAAAGTGATTCATTTACATTCTAAAGCAAACAAAATAATAATAATAATATAATAATAATAATATCCTGGGACAATTCACACACGGTCATCTGATCCCAAACTAGGCAGAGCCTGTACTATGGAAACCAGACAACTGATACTAATACATATATACTTTGTTTTTGTAAATACATACTTATATAGATAAAACACCCAGACACTTGGTGGGAATCGAACCCACGACCTGTTGGGTAGCAGATAGGGTCACTAACCACTAGACGACCAACGGGCCAGTCATATATAACAAATGCCGCTCGGAGAACCCATAACCCATGGGGAAGAAAGTTTGTTGAGTGGTGACCACGAACGGGAAGACGCAGCGTCGGCCGCCTCCCATTAGATGGACAGATAACATTGTGCGCGTCGCAGATAGCCGGTTGATGCAAATATGTATATAATAGCCAATTGTCGTTCATTGTAGTGTTCGAAGGACGTGGACGCCTTCCGGCTGGTGATGATGATGATGATAATCTATATATCTTTGTGTCACTAGTACTACCCATTTTTTAAATAAGCGAGAAGTTATAACACAGTCGTAACACAAAGCCTCTCGAATACAAAGAAATCCATTTTCACAAACGCCATTCTTAGCTCACTTGACTTGCTGGAAACAAACATTCGTTCTCTATTCAGATAATTCAAAAACACCCTTCATAAAGCGTATATAAGAGCTACGAACTTCTTAAGACCTGTGCCAAATAAACTTGTATTTTGGGGAATAGGCAAAATTGGATTACCCAACAATCCCAGGGGAGGTGGGGGTAGAGTGGGAAAAGTTTGCGTAAGTCAGATGTAATCCTGTTTGGCGAGTGCAAGGGTTCGGTTCTCTGGACAGTTTGTGTAATCAATCTAAAAATGGCCTACCTCTTTGAACAATATTCTAGTTTTTAGTTCATTCAGCGCTTGTGAATTAATAGGTTTTCAAATCCCTACGAAAAAAGGCCGAGGTGTTCTTCCCCAAGGACAGTTACTGTCGCTTCCCTCGTAACTTTGAGCTAGGTAATGTTTCCAACTACCTATAGTAACATAGTATTTATTTGACGGTTTCTTGTATAAGTGGTTTCAATCTTAATACTTTCAAAAATAAAGCGGTCTACAGATGTGAGATATAATTCATATACACCACCATCGCCCACCGCACCCGTCAGAGCAATTTAACGACAATATCTAGACAAACGATGCGTGAAGTATAATCATTTGGGTGCGAGACATTGGCCCATTATGATGCCACAATATTTGCAAGATATATCCCCTTACAAAATATGAAAAAGTTGGCTACACAGATGCGACTTTGAGACGTAATAAAAACAAAAAAAAACTTTAATCATTTTCCCCCGCTTGTTTCGTGTTGGTTCAATATACACGATGTACGATGTCCCTCACACCCAAGGGACATCGTACCGAAAAAAAATTTATAAGACGTCAAATAATGTCCGTTACAACATTACAGTAACCATTTATATGGTAAATGACAAATGAGTAACACATTAATTTTCGAGCATGTAATGAATATATGCGGAATAATGTTTATTTTTCAAATTACATTGCAAATTTTCTAAAATAATAATAGTTACTTGCCTATTAATTAATTGACTATGCACTGTTTTTGTGAATAAAGAATAAATAAATAAATAAAAATAAAATAAAAACACAAATAATTAATTAATTATTTTTAAATTAAAATTAGGCTTTATTATCATACCATTAATGATGTTATACTAATTTTATTTAAAAAAAAGTACTTTTTTTTTTGGAAATTCATGAAAAAGCCGATGAATAATTTCAACACTAGGATGCTCAGAATCGTGTTCTGGATCCGTGGTATCGGTTTTCGGTACGATGTCCCTTACACCCGTTATATATATGTCAATAAATCCTAAGCTAAAAATAGCAGTAGACAGGATTAACAGCGCTAACACCAAAAACAAAGTTAGTTACTAACTATTCCTTTGACAGCTTAGTTTGGGTTGCTGTAAAAAGGCTCCGCGTTGAGAACGAAACTTCACTTCACTTTGACTTTCGTGAATATCAAAGTTATGCCTAAAGATAAAACAGCCAGGACAATTGGTAAGTTTTAGTAAATCCAATGATCAGTTGGGTGCGAGATTGTTTATTTTAAAAGAGCATTCAGCTAACATTTGGACTCACTTCGTAGGTTATAAATATACAATTCTTAAGAGTTAAAAAATACACAATATTGTGTAGGTAAAGCTGTATTAAACCAGGTAAAACGTAGTGGCCTTAAGTAATATTAAAAATTTTTGTTTGTTTAATATGGTCGCCTGTGATTGGTTAAGGTCGTTCAGTAGTCAGTCTCCCTAATTCTAATATGCATAAGTACTGTAAGTTATCAACCAATTCTTAATGCACGGGAGGACACAATTTCCTAGTAGAACATCCATACGACCTTTCAAGACACATGGGTTACGTGTCACATCAAAAAGCATTAACTCCAGTTGTATAACTCGAGTGTAAACCTAAATAAAAAATACGTAAATGGGCGACAAGTTCATGTATTTTTTATACAGCTATTAACAAAAAAGTCGGTCAATCGTGTGAATGTAGCCAGCCTTTTCGCTCCCTGTCCAAATCCGCGATAAATTAGCCGTCAATAATGCGCCGGCGATCGGACCGTCGTCGTCGTACATGATTTGTCGTGATCGCCTACCGATAACGACGGCTAATACCAGCCATCTTGTTGCTGGGGGGATTATGGATATAAAAATGCTCTTTCTAATGTTAAGTAGCAGGTTTTTCAAGAAATGGTCATATTGTTGTATAGCAGTTTTATAGTGATTAGATAGCGTTAAGCAATCTTAAAATACCCAAGTATTTATTTACAATAAGATTGTCCAAATCGTTGTCCTAGTGGTTAGACACCCTGGCCGCTAACGAATAGGTCGTGGGTTCTCTTCCAATCTGGATGTTATTTATACGTATGTATTTACCAAAAAGAAAAGTCTGGTTACCATAATACAGACTCTGCCTAGTTTGGGATCAAATGACCGTGTGTGGATTGTCCTAGGCCATTATTATTTCCATTGAGTACGGCGGCGACTCCGAGGAGGACGGCGGCGGGGTTGCGACCCCCGTCCCCGTGAGCACCGTGACTAGTTCCCGGGGGGCTACAATGCGCCCCCCGGCGGCGGACTCAAAGGCAAGGCACTGAGGGGCCCCTGGTGCAGATCCCACCGGAGAGCCCTGGGGTCCCCCCTCTCATGTGCCGATGCGACAGCCGTGGGGGTTTTAGTGGGTAAGAATCCCACATATCCCGGTCGAGCCCCATAGCTCCCGGGGATCTTTCGAAGATTTCCCCCGCGTCAAAAAAAAGAAAGGCCACTATTATTATTATGGAACAGAACGATATTGTTCCAACAGAAAAACACTAAAATGATCCAACCAGAGGCATTCGACTCTGACATTTCAATTGGAATTCAAAATGGCTGACATTGCGGAGCGCGTGCGGGCAAGTTCGCGTGCCCTGGATAACAGCTTTATTGGCCGCGGGCGGCTCGTTACGGATCGCAGAGGGTCCTGGATGGTTCCACTAGAGATTTACGATTGCCATTCACATTTTGTTACATCTAAAACATTCCCCTTTTCATTGTTCTATCGCATGTCGATCTTATGTGACCGGCGTATAAAAAAAAGTTTGTAATCGTCAACGCAATTTTATATTGAAATAATGTAACGATTGTGCGAACCGCAGGTACTTTAGCGGTGTACCGCTAAAGTGTCTTGCATAGATATGATTCATTTTCCATCTTGTAACTGTGCTTAAGCGGAGTTACTTAGTGAAACAAGTAAGTATAAACTTTTGTCTAAAAACACACGATTTTCTTGAAAAACAAAATTGTCTTCTTACCATCAATGGCTAAATTAGTCGTTCTGCTGTTTCCAGCTCCTCTCATCATTATTTTTACCCTTTAAATATTGCTTTGTCTAGCTTGGAGTTAATCCACACTTAGCCGGCTCTATCAACGGGTCTTTCATTCAGTTCCAGCCATCTCGCGAATATAATCGCTGTATCTAACCTGAGAGCATCCTACACTAAATTTAACACGGTTAAGTAGGTATTGTACGTTTTACAAACTAACCCAACAAACACGTATCGCATTACCCACAATCATTATTTACAGCAAACTACCCACCACTCGCTACACGACTCTCGTTCCATTTACCCACGACAATATTGCAATTTCACTGCTAAAAACCTTTATTTTAACTCGCATAAAGTGCGATATAGCCTGCCACATGTCTGTGGTAAGTTTGCAACAAGCAGACGAGCGAGCTTGTGAATGGAAATAGGATACATTTTCCCCTGGAGCTGGTAGTTTTTTCCTCGTACGTTAAGTAGGATGGCTTAATTTGCAGCCTCCCTTGGTTCTGTTTTACAAAGCTCGTACAATTATTTCGGTGTCGTGTTCCCTGGACTGTGGTAGTTTAATGAGATGTGTATCCTACCGCTTATTCTACAAGGGGTTCGGTAGGTTTGTTTTAAGAAGCCTTTTATTAATACTTCAGATTCGGTAGAGTTTGGTTTAAAATCTCATAAACTATTTAAAGTTTGAATTGATTTTTAGGTCTAAATTATGCAATTTCTTTTATTTTGGTAAACTTATCATAAATTTCAATTATTGTAATTCTCAATACCAATATTACTGGCATCAGGCATAATTTAATTTCACTTTTTTTAATAATACTTATCTTTTTTTATTTTAGGTACGTAGTATTATTATAGTAATAATCACGATGGTCTTTACTTACATACTGTGCATTTATTAATTCGGTCAATATGATGCTAATTTTTTTTAAATACTTTCAATGAAACCAGACTGCCAACATCATCAAATTATCTCAAATGATTTAGCACCAACAAAGCGAACAATGCCCTAAAAATTATCTACGACTCAAATAATACTTGCAATTTAACAGCAACCCTCTGTGCCTTATCGGCGGATCTCTACCGGAATATCCGCACATCCGCGTCTTTCCCCGCAACGTCCGGAGATCCGAGCCCGCATTGTTGTGGTACAATGCCAATAAATGTAAGGGACGAGTTGAACTTGGGGTGAACGCGGGACGCACGGCAGTCAGGGGAACCGCATTCATTAAAACCGGGATTAAGTTTGTTCGCGCCTACCCGGGGTTCGTTTGCTGGAATGCGGAAGGTGACAATCGGGTGAATTGTTTTTGTTATACCATGTTGTGTAGTTATGTCTACAGTTCATTCAAGAGGAATTATTTTATTTTGGACGGGTAAATTGGTAAACGTTTGTTATCTAACTCTTTTTTAATTTTGATTTCGTGTTAATGTCATTTTTAATTTTGATGTGTTTTATTTTTTTGGTAATATTGTGGGGTTTTTGGTTACACAGCACGCATAAAGGTTGTCAGACACACACCGCCTTTATGTACAAGAATGCACTTACATTAGAGATAATTGAATAGGAATTATGAATTGAATTGAATTGAAATCTTTTCAATTATGAGGAGAGATGACAATAACTTAGTGATAGAACAAGCCAACCGATCGTTTAATAGTAAGCAACATGCTTGGCATGACTTTAAAGATTTTTGCGTTGCTCTAAAAAAGGGCTAGTATAAAATCTCGGATTACCTGAAGGATAAAGCTGCGTGGGCTTGAACTGCAGTACTCTTACAAGCTTATAGTTTAAGATATATTTATTGTAATTTGTTTAAAAAAAATCTTATCTAATTGAATAAGGACAAGCCCGCTGAGTTTCTTGCCGTATCTTCTCAGTGGAAGCCGCGTTACGATCCGGTGGTAGTTGTAAAAAATGACAATATGTAAGAGCCGTGAGGCCTATGCATAATAAAGAATTTTGAATTTGAATTTGCTCTCGTCACCTAAGACGCTGTTCATGTTGTGTTCTGGTGAACACAGCTGTTTTAAACACTGGTGCTTTACTTTACGGGAGAATATCCGACACTTAGGTGGGAATCTAGCGGAATATTATCTTACACAAGTATAAATCATCATATTATGTAGACGTAAGAGTAACAAAAACATCCTGTTATACCTAAGCATGACTCGTTTAATCCTATGCTAGTACAAAAAAGGGTAAGTACGAGTATAGATAACAAAGTATATTTATTTTAATGAAGTAGTATTTTATTTATTTTTAATAGGGATCTTTGGCACAGGGATCCCCAAATATCCCTGTTAACAGTTCTTTAGTTTCTATTTTTCAAGGTTCAAAGCTCGTTCATCGTGTAACCTTTACGCAGAACAACAAAATAAATGTTATTGTACTGAACACGGATTCGCAATACGTAACATTGTACCGTCCGAAATAGCTCTCACTTAAAAAAAAATAGATAATATCTCTATAAACACCGTGAAATTATACTCCAGCATCCTGACCCTGGAATCTAATCAGTATTCATCCCGCAGCCATCCTCGAGGGTAAGCAGGGCGCGTAATCAGCGCCCCTAGTCCCTCTAACTAGCCGTTTCCGACGGGGCTCTTTTTGCCCCGACTTACCCTACGACATACGATCAATATTATTCATGTATAAAAAGATTTTGAAAGTATTTTGATTTTTGTACTTGAATGTATGGAGTTAACTCAGGAGGTAGGTAGAGTGCAAAAATTATTTCATTGTGTTTAGCACCGCAGATTAGATTCCCAATCAAATAAAGAAATCTAAATGCGTGGACCATCAGAACGGGCAAGAACAAGATTATCCCATATTATTTATACATAACTTTGTAAATAGCGGACAAGTAGAGGTGAACGTTGTAGATGTGTATAAGTGCTTTGAGCTATCGTGGGGCATGGCGTTATTTTTTATTAGAAAACCTTAAAATTGTCACATAATGTACGGAAGTTCTAATTATTCTAACGGTAGTGCATTGCTTTAGGTTAAAAAGTATCCAGACCTATTAAAAATCAAAATCTCTTCAGCTCTGTGACCTAAACAAGTTATACATATCATATCAACATTTGTGATAATGATCTTATTATGATTACCTATTGCCACTGTTCTCTGCGCCCACCTACCTAATATTTATGCCTACGTCATCATCTCCCGTGTACCAATTATGGCAACATAGTATCCCATCTGTACCTACCCACAATATCCATTAGTCACTACTTGTCAAAGCAAATTGGGGTGCCCACACCACGCAATAAGTGGCGTATAGTATCAATGCTTGCGTATTTTTTGTGAAATAAAATGTTGCTAGATAGTGAAACATCTAATATACCCATAGGTATATTATGAAGTATGAAGTATTCCTAGAAAAAGTCGTTTTAACGACTAAGGCGAGGAAAGCTGCACTGCACAACCAAATTTTACCTGCTACTTTATTTATATCAATTTGCCAGCTGTTTCCCTTCACACCGGAACACAGAAATGTTTACACGCTACTGCTTGGCAGATTATTACACACTGCGCCGGTTCCTTCCTGGGCAGTCCTTTCCCAGCCCATCACCTAGCATACAGAACACCTGTATAATAATAATAAGCCTTTTATTTCCTTGACTTGACAAATGGTCAGTTGATTACATGACATTTTTTTATATAAATAAACGTAGGTACAAATATATATATATGTTTAAGTCAAGGCTCTGTTTCGGGTAAAGGCCAGAATACCTGTATACTTTTATTAATAAACTGATACCGGAGCGACTTTTTTTTTTACTACCGTGGTCCGCCCGATCCGCCTGATGGTAAGCAGTCACCGCAGCCCATAGACGCTAGCAACACCAGAAGAATCACTAGCGCGTTGCCGACCATTAAGACATACTGTCCGGTAATTTCACCAGCTACAGTGCCCTTCACACACTGAGCTCTTTCATATAATAACGGGAAAATGACTACACCATGACAATACTAAAGTCCGTGTGAACTGCACAACTGGGGCTTATTGTCTGCTTAATAGCTATCCTTCTGCTCTAATATATATTAGTATATTGATTTTTAATGGTCCCTTGATTATATTCGTTCATGACCCTGGATCCGAAGATTATCACTTCGCAGACAACGCGCGGTCGCAGCGCAATATTTTGTCGCTAAGTTATCGTAAGTTAACTACTTTAATTAATAGTTACACAGTAAATATAAACAGTTTTTTTTTGTAATTTGTGTACTCGTATTGTTTATTTTGGGAAGATTATGAACGGCCTACGTTCCACCTCGGAAAGTGTCTGACGCCTGGCGAAAGGCTTTACATAATTTTGTAGTAAAACAGTAATGCTATTTTTCATCTCTAGGGTTTTAGCACCCTAACTGGTCCGGTTTATCACTCAGAATTGTAGATATGTAAGGATATTTTAAATTACTTAGTCAAGGCAGGTGTATTGCTTACCGTTAGTCAAGTCAAACGTCGTTACATAAACAAGTAGGCCCTGAGTTTGCAATGTTATAGCTAGGTCCATACGTCAAAGAAATACGACCTCTAGACGATCGACTTGGCGTAGCTGCGAACATTTCTACATTGATACTAATAGACTATTCCACAAAATTTATGTTACTTCAGTCCTACATGTTTACCCTTATACGACTTTTGCAAATAAAATATTCAAAAGGAACATTTAGTCCCTAGGCTATTCGGTGCGCGGCATGTAATACCCCGAATGTAAATAATACTTTGGCATATCGATTCTGAGAATTCATGGTAGAGAGCGCAAATGTAACAAACATTGTTTCTAATATATTTCCTTCCGGGACTGTCAGAATTTCCTGAATCAATTCTGTGTAAAAATTTCGGCGGCACGTGGAAGTATGTTCATCTACCTATTTGCTTTATGAAATTGGGCAGAGATATGTAATTCACGCAGTTCTTACATATATTCATTTCTTTTTTTGCGAAGTAAAAATATATTATTTGTTTGTGGTTTTAGCTGCACACTATTTTGTCCGCCTGGGTAATCTTATTATATAAAAGAGTAGACAAAAACCCACTCATCACGAAATCTCAGAAACTACAAGTGCTAGGAGTCTCAAACTTTGCATGGGGGTTCCTTTTAGGACGTAGGTGCTCACTAAGACGGGGTTTTGTGAAATTCCACCTCTAAGGGGGTGAAACAGGGGGGCAAAGTTTGTATGGGAGAACGCGTTTCCTTGGTCCTATTGACTTGAAATTTTGCACAGACATTCGTTAAGAAAAGTAATTGAAATAGTATTTCATATTTTTTAAAATTTATCCCTTAACAGGGTAAAAAAGGAGTATTATTACTCATCCGATGGCGGTACAAATAAATAACAAGAATAAGATACAGTAATTCGAAAGCAAAAATTGAAGTCTCTTGGTCAAGTGGTTACGGAAGCGTCCTCTAAGCACGGAGTGTCCGGGTTCGCTACCCGAGTGCTGATTTTCTTTTTGTATACTAATTTTGTAACTTTGTTTTTGATTTTTTTATAATTAATTTCTTTTTCTTTTTGTATACTAACTTTGTAACTTTGTTTTTGATTTTTTTATAATTAAGATTCGATGTTTTAAATATTTAACTCATATTAACTCCAGCACTTTTTATCTGTAATATATTTATTTATATTTAATGTTTTTTTTAAAATTTAAAATCATGCATACGTTAGCTTTTCTCTAATGTTATGATTTAGATAAGTGGAAACATAATTGATTTTTGTACTATTGGATAATAATAAAATAATGAAAATATGTTTCCAAAATGTCTGTTTGGGTAGGAATACAATATGCATGTATTGTACGTATGATATAAAAGCCAAAACTTTATTGGAATTATTGTCTGTCTGTCAGTCAGGGTTTTTTCTACAGGTTGGCTGGTGTTGTTCCCTATCGACGTCAAAGTATCTTTACATAATGTGAAACAAAGTCGCTATCCGAGTCTGTCTATATCCGATAGCACCTCCTAAACCACGCAGCGGTTTTCACCATCGGTTAGATAATTTTTCATTGAAGGTTTTAAGTTTTATCTAAGTAAATAAACGTACATAGCTTACGTTGACTAAACCTAAAGATATACATCGTTAACAATCAAGTACTAGAGAATTTGATTAATTCCATATATTATTAGGTAGGTTATCCGGGATATAATATACCCGCCCCCCGGTGGCGGACTCAAAGGCAATGCACTGAGGGACGGCTCATGCAGATCCCACCGGAGAACCCCTTTGATGTGCCGATGTGACAGCCACGGGAGTTTTAGTGGGTAAGAATCCCCCACAGGATCCCGGGAACATATTAAACATGTCCCCCGTCACCCCTTTAACTGTGACAACGGTGACAGATTCCCGGGGGGCTATAATGCGCCCCCAGCAGCGGCTTCAAAGGCCCTTGCCTTGCACTGAGGGGTACCCGGTGCAGCCCCATACTTTGTGTGGACAGCCGTGGGGGGTTTAGAGGGTAAGAATCCTACACACCGCGGTCGACCGCCCGCAGGATCCTGGGAGCCTATTGGAGGTCTACCCGTGATCCCCGAAACTTTGAGCACGGTGACAGGTAATTTTTTTATTATGCCTGGCAAACCACTGAGGGGATCTTTTTTAAATTTATCCCTTAACAGGGTTAAAAAGCAGTATTATTACTCAACCGATGGCGGTACAAATATTCTCACTTAGATTTGCTTAGTACGTTAATTAGGTACTGTACACGGATAACTTTAATACATATCTAAGGTAAAATATCACACTACATGGACTGAGCAGAGATATAACAAGAATATGATTAAGTAATTCGAATAACAGAATAAGAGTAGCCGGGTCCGGGTTCAAATCTCTCTTTGGGATTTTTATTGTGTACTTTTAAACTTTAAATTTTTTTCACTGAAGGTTTATATATTAACTGAATTTATTTAGAAGTTTTATCTAAGTAAATAAGTTTCGGTAGGGGTGGTAGCCGGGCATCTGAGAGATGGATATTTTACAGAAGATGCTACTGCCCGTCTTCTGGTTTTCCCTCAATCGCCTTTTACGAAACCCACGGGAAGAGAGGGGGGGATGCAATTCTTAGCAAGCATCCCGCGGCAATATCGTCCGAAATATCGCAGTGCCTGAAGACGAAGGTTTTTAACCAGTGTGTGTTGCCAGTGATGACATATGGTGCTGAGATGTGGTCTCTAACGGCTGGCCTTTTAGAAAAGTTTAGAGTCACACAACGAGCCATGGAGAGAGCTATGCTCGGAATTTCTTTGCGCGACAGAATCCGAAATGTGGAGATTTGCCTAAGAACTAAGGTTACCGACATAGCTCTCAGAATCTGCAAGTAGAAGTGGCAATGGGCAGGCCACATCGCTCGAAGAACCGATAACCGTTG
Organism: Furcula furcula; assembly: GCA_911728495.1. Classification (NCBI taxonomy): domain Eukaryota; kingdom Metazoa; phylum Arthropoda; class Insecta; order Lepidoptera; family Notodontidae; genus Furcula; species Furcula furcula. The sequence continues at coordinate 1,409,781 of OU452254.1, read as the reverse complement.
GGGAAGAAAGGTTCTCGAGTGGCGACCACGAACCGGAACACTCAGCGTAGGCAGGCCTCCCACTAGGTGGACAGACGACATTGTGCGCGTCGCAGGTAACCGGTGGATGCAAATAGCCAATTGTCGTTCATTGTGGCGTTCTAAGGGGGAGGCCTATGTTCAGCAGTGGACGTCTTCCGGCTGATGATGAAATAAATTGAATTAGCTTACGTTGACTAAACCTACATACCTACTTAACAATCAAGTACTAGAGAAGTTCATTCTATATATCATCATTCCATATAATATAAGGTAAATCTGGGATATAATATGCTTGCCCACCGGCGGCGGACTTAAAGGCCAGGCACCTGGTTCAGATTCCACCCGTGAACCCAGGTTTCCCTCTCATGTGCAGATGTGACAGCCACGGGAGTTTTAGTGGGTAAGAATCCCAAATACCCAGGTTGACTTCCCCACGGGATCCCGGGGACATATTGGATGTTTCCCCCGCGACCCCCTTAACGGTGACAGATTCCCGGGGGGCTATAATGCGCACCCAGCAGCGGCTTCAAAGGCCCTTGCCTTGCGCTGCGGGGTACACGGTGCAGCCTTTTGTGTTGACAGCTGTGGTGGACACATACCGCAGTCGATCGCCCGCAGGATCCTGTTCCTGATCTTTGAACACGATGATAGTTTCTCGGGTGGCTTTATTGTGCCCCCCGGTGGTGGGCTCAAAGGCAAGCCACTGAGGGATCTTGGTGCAGATCCCACCAGATAGCCCAGGTCTCCTTCTTATGTACTGATTTAATGGCCGTTGGGGGTTTAGTGTATAAGAATCCTACATAACCCGGTTGACCGCCAACAGGGTCCCGGGGACCTATAGAAGGCTTACCCCGTGACCCCTGTAACCGTGAGAATCGTGACAGGTTCCCGGGGAACTATAATGTGCCTCTCCGGCGGCGGGTTAAAAGTCAAGGCACTGAGTGGTATCAGCTGGTGCAGATCCCGACAGATAGCCCAGGTCTGCCATCTAATGTGCCGACGTGATAGCCGCGGGGGTTTTGGTGGGTAAGAATTCCCCGGTTGACCCCCGTTTACGTCTTAACGATGAAACCAAACAAGAAAGCCCGTATTGCTTCCATAAATTGGTTTTAAAGAAATGGTGTCCTGTTCCTGTCCTTAATCCACCCAAATTGTGCACCGGTACACGTCTGCAGTTTCTAATAAAATTATAAATACAATTAACAAATCACAAGCTCAGAGATTCAACGTTGCAGGCTTAAACCTAAGCGTTTTAGTACTTTGCCCATGGACAGACAGCTATACGTAGCCCTTTCACGCGTCACTTCTAAACAAAATTTGTTCATATTGCGTTACGAAAAGTCAGCTACAAACATTATTTATGAAGAAATTCTATAATCAAAGACACTTTAAATGATTCACTTCTTTTTTTTTCTCATTTACACCCGTGCGAAGCCGGGGCGGGTCGCTAGTTTTATATAAACGAGTGGAATAAATCCCAGTGCTCATCTGTGAGCTTAGCTTTAATTTACCAGGCGGGCTATATAGTGTGTGTTTACCAAGATTGCAATCATAGTGTATGTAACCAGTAAAAATATAGATAGAAAAAGGAACGAAATAGACGTTTCCAGAAAACCTTTTTCTTTTAACCCGTTCATTTGTAGTCGTACAAATAAACAGACCTATCTTGGAAATTGCTTCAATTGCTGCAAATAATGATATTTTCTTGTTGTGAGTATAAAATCGATACAAGATAGCAAGAACTGTAGTATAAATTATCAGACACTAGTCTCACCGGCAAGGCCGAAGACCTCAACGACGTGCATCACCCCACTGAGTTTCTTGCCGGTTCTGCTTAATGTGGGCGCGTTTTGAACCGGTTGTAGAATCAGCCCTTTCTCTTATGCGACAGCCCAAGCCGAAGCCGTGCTTCCCTGAGGTGCCCTTGAGCTCGTCGCTCCTTCGTGTAAGGCTAAAGTGCTATAAGCCGTCACCTCCTATTGTCCGGTGAAACTGTAATGCCCATCTGCGGGCAACAGCGTCAATCATTCCCAAAAAAAAACCAGTGGTATAACTTTCTTCTGACATTGTCAGTTGCAATAGTACGTGAACTACGAGATATGCCCGCGGTGGTGGCGGTGGTGGCGGCGGCGGGGTGGCGCGGCGCTCTGCGTCGCATCAAATATTCATAAAGGGAGGGCTGGAACCCTCCACCCTTTGGGCATACACACCTGTCTAGTTACGTGGAGAGTAGGTACAGATACTGTTTCATGCGCTATATTGTAGATGTAAGATATTAAATAAATAATAATAAATATAAGGTAAATCGCGTTAATTCCCGAACCACTGGAGGACCGGTGGTGCGTATAGCACCAAAATAACGCTAACACGCAATTCCGTCAGGGACGTGCAGACACGGTTTGATACCCGTTTTTTAGCGGTTTAACGGTATATTTTGTTTGGGAACTCTATGATCTATGGTTAGACGAGTGTGTTTCCGACTTTATAAAGCCATCAGTCACTTGTCATTGTCACTTTGTATGTCATGAATTCAGCTGGCAAAAAAAAAGAATAGCCAGTAAGAAACAACTACACAAAGTGTTTGCTCCTAGCGGGAATTGAACCCGCGAACCACGCGTTGCCCGTTAAGGCACAGAGGCTTAACATTTATATTAAAGTGACTCTTATTATCAAGTTTCTCATAACGATGTATTTGGTTTACCATCAGTTGTTTTACAAAAAACAATTACCCCAGGCCACTAAACTATCTTGCTCGAAGCTGTCATTCGCTACGAGCGTCACAGACAATGCCACGAGATTCAGATGTTCGCTTGCAGCATCAATAAAACACGCTGTAGAACTATCTCACTTTTTGTATTCCATGCAATCTTTTTTCCATCCCAAGGTTGCCTGGAAGAAATCGCGGATAGCGATAAGGCCGCCCTTTGTACAAATTTCTTCAATTCCTTTTCTTATGTTCATTTATGTGTGTACAATAAAGAGTATAAATAAATAAATATCTCGTCCAACCATTACGCGCTCGTGCAAATTCGCTCACAGCAAATGACGCTACAATTTGCAGCGCTGTTTGGTGGCAGGTTGAACACGTACATTTGTTTTCAACGCTCGACGCTGACGCTTGCAGCGCAAAGTTAAATTGCTTGAAGCGTTGCGGCTCGTGGGTTGTAAATGAACCTACATAAATAAATGTTTACATAAACTCCATTTAATTCATTGAAATCAAACTACTTTTACGGATTTTATCGCGGTTTATTTTAGATTTTACTATCCCGATGTTTCGAATGCTTTGCAGCACCCATGGTCACGGGAAGACTGCGGTGTTGAACGTCCTTATGTTACAATTATGCCGGTGTACCCTCAGGTCTTCTTAGTTATTATTGTTGGTCCGATCTACGCAGTAAGAGCTTACAGTATCTTGAGACCATGCAGTGTTTTGCTTGGTATTTCATTTAATTATATTTATCACAGGATTCCAATAATTCATCACATACATTATCAAACTCTACACTGATACATTGATTAATACTAATTTATCTAACTTGGTCATCAAATCTAGGACGTCGCAACAAATACCCCTATACCTAACCTCTAAACATTATGCTCCCTTAATAAAACCTTCAAAGAAATCTCCTAGCTATGCAGCATTCAAACAAATTTTCACATTCACGAAATCCAATTACGATTTCTATCCCCAGATAAAGATTAAATGTCAATGTACACTGCGTGATACGTCGCGGTAAACGTAATCGAATCACGTACACACGCCGCAATGTATTTCAGTGTAGTCTGATATCTCACAAAATAAATGTAATCCGATAATATCTTGGTACATTTGTTTGTTTTTATTCTGAGATACATACAACAAGATATTTTAAATACAAAAAGGAGCAATAGAGTCTCATAGATCGTCTTTAAAGTTTCAAATCGAAATAAAGGTTCATTTACCTTAACACCTTAATTCTCGACACCGTTCACTTAATAGGCAAAAACAAATAGGCCGTTACGGAAATGCCTATTACGACCTATTAACTGTTGACTACAATTACGCCGCTCAATTACGTGATAAGGAGGGAGAAAAATTTATGAATCAGAATCAGAATCAGAATCGTTTATTTGCTGTGAATGTAAGTAACAAATATAGGTGTTGTAGGCATTATACAATTGGATCCATTACATTCTACCTTTTGGCATGCAAAATATAATCGTAAGTAAATTTATTAATTTTACAGAAATAATTAAAAATGTCATAATTTTATCCTACTAAATTCCTATTTTAAGTCATTTTATACAAGATAAATAATCAACAATAATAATCATTTTAAACAATACAGATAAAAGAATAATTAAAAGAAATAGGTCAAATATAAAAACATAAAATAGTATGCGTTAAAAAAAATAATATAAATAAGTCCTAAGATCCATAATAATTTAATTAATAACAAGGAATAGAACACACGCCACTAATATTATTATGTATGCTATGTATGTAATTAAATTTAGTGGACAAATATAAAATCAAATAAGTATTTATTATGTTTTTATATATTATTCAATGTTGTCATTTAAAAAATCACTAACTGAATAATAGCACTTTTTAATTAGTAGTTGCGTTAGATTTGTTTTAAGCTTATGTATTGTCCCATCTTTAAAATCATGAGGGATCTTATTGTATATAACCGGTCCCATGCACATAATGCTCTTTCTTAACAATGCCGTTTTGAAACTACCTGTGCATAATAGATTTTTATACTGAGATCTCATTAGTGCCGGTCTTGTTGAATGATCAATCCTTGACTTAAATAGATTTTGGTTAATTTTAACAAACAATGCTACTTCTAATATATACAATGAAGGGAAAGTTAATAGTTTTAGGGATTTAAACATAGGAACGCAGCTGTCAGTTGACTGAATACCAGTCATAGATCTTATGCAATATTTTTGGGCTCTGAATATTCTTTCTCGTTCACTGCAATTACCCCAAAAAACTACTCCATATCTTAGTGTAGAAGCAACAAGACCATGATACGCAATGATAAGAGTATCCATATTAAGTTTTTTTGACAAATTATAAAGAATATAAGCTGTTCTACTCAGTTTCTTGCAGACCTCTTCTGCGTGCTGTTTCCATGTCAGTTGACTGTCAATAATTATACCTAAAAACTTAGCAACATTTGTCTTGTCTACATTTTGTCCATTGTATTCAATGGCTAAAGAGTCAGGAGAGATCCGTTGGTAAAAGTGCATTATTTTTGTTTTTTGTAAATTAATAATTAAATTATTTGTGCACAGCCAATTTATAATTGTTTTTAAAGTATCGTTAATAGTTTTTTCATAGTGTACTTTTTCCTCGCATTTTATTATCGCCGTGCTGTCATCAGCGAATAATACCATCGGCTGTTGTATTTGTCGAGGCAAATCATTAATATATAAAAGAAATAATAATGGCCCAAGGACACTGCCTTGTGGTACCCCGAATTTAACTTCTCTACTTTTTGATAAAGTTTTGTATTCAAATTTTGTTCTGGTACATACTCTCGAGATTTCAGTAAATTGCTTACGGTTCGTGAGGTAAGATTTTATAAGATTTAAAGCATTTCCTCTTATGCCATAACTGTCAAGCTTTTTCAACAGGATGTCGTGGTCAACGTAGTCAAAAGCTTTAGTCATGTCAGTCAAAATAGCACAAACTGGTGTTTTAATGTCAACATTGGTCATAATATTATGTAATAAGTCATATATAGCCATGTTAATGTTTTTGTTTTTTCTGAATCCTTTTTGTTCAGCGCAAAGGATATTAAATTTATTTATAAAAGAATAGATGGATTCATAAATAACTTTTTCGAATATCTTGGAAAATACTGATATAAGGGCTACCGGTCTATAATTCGACAGCTGTTCCTTACTATCCTTTTTATGTAGCGGTTTTATTATTACCGTTTTTAGGCTATTTGGAAAGCTGCCGGAGCTAATGCAGAGATTCATTATATGACTTAAAGGAGGAGCTATCATATCTGTAAAGAATTTGACGACATTAGTAGCAATGCCATCGTATCCAACACTTTTTGTATTTTTTTATGTTTTTATTAATCTCGCTACATCCTCTGGTATAACCGGTTTTATAAATATAGAGTTTGGATTATTCTCTATTCTAAATCCTTCCTTTGTGCTATTAATTGCTGAGGCTTGTATTTCATCAACAAAGTAATTATTGAAGGCTTCTGCAATTTCTTTAGCCTCCTTAATAATAGTATTATCTATTCTTATTTGTAATATTGATTCTTTAGTAGGATTACTATTACTACCATTTATTATTTGCCAAGAAGCTTTAGACTTGTTCGATGATTTTTTTATAGTGTTGTTATTTTGTGCTGCTTGCGTAAGTTTGATTATTTTTTTAAATCTTTGTGCATATGACTGAAATATATGTTTATTATGGTCCGAGGGTGTTTTCCTATATTTCCATAATAATTGTCTTTGCCTTTTACTGCATATTTTTATTCCCCTTGAGATCCACTGGGGCTTTTTGGTAGATTTAACATTCAATAGTTTAACTGGAAAACACAGGTCATATAAAAGGCGGAATAGGTCAATAAAATTGTCATATGCCATATTGGGATTATTGGTCTCAAATACTTCAGAGAAAGACAATTTTTTTAGATAATTTTTAAACTTAACTAAATTAACATTGGATATGTCTCGTATTTTAACCCGCCACGAGTTGATAGTACAGGTTTTATTTACCTGGATCTTTATTACTTGCGCTGTATGGTCCGATAGGGCGAAGTCCATTACTTCACTGAAGCATTTTTTCCTACAGTTATGTGCAAAGTTATCCAAACAAGAATTGCTTTTTGGTCTAGTCGGTTGTCTTATTTCTAACTTAAGATTGTGACTGAGAAGTAACATTTCAAAGTCCAACGTATACCTATTTTGTTTAAGAATATCTATGTTGAAATCCCCACACAATAATACTTTTTTATTTCTTTTCGTACATAGTTTTTTAAGAACAGTTTGTAAGGTATCACAAAACAAGTTAAAATTAGACATATTTGGCGGTCTATATAAACAAATGATGATTAGATTTTGTTTAGTTAATTCTATTGCGCAACATTCTATGACTCCGGAAATGGATAATCTTGCTATATCAGTCAATACCTTGAACTCAAAGCCTCTTTTAATTAGGATACAAGCACCTCCTCGTCGTTGATGTTTTCTTGAATAGGATGCTGCGAGTTTAAAATTCTGAATGTTGATCAATGTCTCATGCCCAGACATTACAAAATGTTCCGTGATGCAGAGTACATCCACATCTATTTTCTTCTTAACTAATTCTTGGACATGAATAAGTAACAGGTCCGACTTATTTAAAAGGCCAGCTATATTCTGATGCATAATGTACAAATGTTTATAATAGAAAAAACTGAGGATTCTTCGTAATCGATGTTATAGAATCATTATTGCTACTTGAGTTTGTCAAATTTTGGTTACTTTTTTCATTTGTTGACTCATTTTGAGGACAATACAAGTCATAGTCTATCATAATGTTAGACATAATCCGTTCATAAATGTTTCTCCATCCGTATTTGTTTAGTTTCCCTGTATTATTAGAAAACATCTCAGGTGTTAGGGAGCTATTGCTGTCGAAAAAGTATGCATATTTGTTGTTTTTTATGTCTAAACACAGAAGGCTATTAAATAGCTCAACTTTATAGTTATAGATTAGTGCACCTTTAATGTAGGTCGGAGAACAGATAACAATATTTGTATTAATAGTATTTTCCAACAAGGATTTTAAGTTGTCCAACATGTTTATATAGTCAGTATTTTTGAGGTCATTTTCTCCAATGAAAATCAGGCAATAATCATCCACTGTATAATTTTGTAATTTATTTTCAATATCATTTAAGAGATCTTTTATCGGGGCGCTAGGAAACAAATAATGACAATAATCAAAGTGTTTTGAGAAAACTTCTTCTATTAGTGGTAGAGTTTTTCTTGTGCAATTGCTACTTATGATGCATAGTTTGTTTCGTTTTTGTTTTGGTATTGATATGGCGCCTGGTACGTTTTTGTTCGCAATATTGCACTGTCGTAAAATTGGTTTCAATTGTGTCGATTTGTTTTCATTCAATTCGGTAGTCTGTGTTTCTTTGTTCAACATTATTTTTGTTTCATCGTTAGAATTGTTACAAAGCCTCAGATCATTGCTGGTGTTAGTTGGTGATATTTGGGGATGTTTTGTTTTTTTTTTACGTGAAGATAACGGTGTGCTACCTTTTCTATCAGGCGTTGTGCAGATCTTTTTATAAGTTTCGATATTCATTAATGATTTTTGTAGATCGGATTTCAATCGAAAATTCTCGCTATTTAGGTCATCTATTTCCTGATGAGCGCTTGTAAGTTGGATCATAAGTGACTTTATTTGCTCCTTTAAGTCATTAACAATATCATAGTCAACGTTATCATGTAGGCTGTCCGGTATGCTCATCATTGTAGAGTCGAGTATAGTCTTATCACTCTCACAATTGTCAGTCACAGACAAGTCAGTTAAAGAAGTAGTTTTATATTGCCTACGGTAAGTGATATTATTATCTGTATCCATTTTTTCTTTCTTGGAGGAAGTTTAATTTGAATTTTGTTGCTTTTATCTTGTCTCTGGAGTTGAAATATGCTAGCTAAATCGAATAGCTTGTGAACAGTCTTTGGAAACAAATGTTGTGTAGTACAAAAACAGATACAGGCGCTGGGGATCGAACCTCGGTACTGTGCCGTGACGTATATACCCAGGCTTCTTAGGCCTCCAGACCAATTCGCACTGACATGGATGATTGAAATTTTGTATCAGTATTAACAGCAGTTATTGTTTTGCAACGGTTACAATTTGTAATTTTAAGAAAGTGTTTTGTGGGTGGTTTCTTCTTTTTTTATGATCACTAACTTAGAATCACTATACACACAAAATTAAGTTAATCTATTGTTTTTTATCACTGCCATATAGGTATCTGATAATTATTGAATGTATTGGAAATTCGAGAAGATATATTATTCTGTTATTTTTGCACTAGGTACTGGTTATTGTACTCCGAACAGCATTGCACGAAATTGGTTGATTATTGAAGTAATAACACTTGTACACATGATTTTTATAGCACTGTACACATTACAATTGATTTGACTACACTTTATTACTGTGGAAATGTACCAGAATATTCTACAGAATGTATTAACGGTAGAGGCACAGTGCCTATTAAATCTTTACTTCTCAAACGTCCTCTGGTACGAGTACTATGACTAGTTTAGTAAGACTAGCCCAGTGAGTTTATCTGATAAGTTAGTTTTAAGTTGATAAGTTTCTTGAGGTCAGTAAGTTTTTTTGTGAACAATAGGCGACCGTTTACAAGCCTCCTCTCTTCTCCTCTGTTCCTAGTTCTGATTGTACGATTAGAATGAATACATTAGTTTTTTTTTAATTATGTTACTCGCTTTCTGCATTTTTTATTTTTTCGCACTACCTTTTAATATCTCTCATACTTTCAAGAAGTATGTACAGATTGACATGAAACTACTTTTACGGATTATATCGCAGTTTATTTTAGATTTTACTATCCCGACGTTTCGAATACATCGTATTCGCGTAAAAAAAGACAACATTAAGTATATACATGTTAAAATGAATACATTGATTAGTCATGGAGCCAAGGTTTTACTACGCGAAGATTGACATTTTCAACAGTCTGGTATTTCACAAATAGTCATAGCATGTAACCCCTCGTGTTCTCCGCGTCGTTCAATCTTCTGGCAAGGTCTGGGGTCCCGGACGCAATACCATGCGCTATAATTGAGGCAATTAGTGAGGCAGGGGAGCGCTCGAGATATTGGAAAATGAGGGTCTGCGGCTGGTACAAATATTATCGAGTTTCGTATCAAACTTGAGGAGCTTGTTGCCGATTTAGTGGCATGTGTCGATTAGTATCGTAAAGATTTTATCTTTGGCTATACATTTTGTAACACCCTTCTATTATTAAAATAAAAACTGCTTTTGTACCTGTTTAAAATCTCAATAAAATATAGGGCTGCCTGGTTTTCATCATATTGCCTTTTTTTCACCATGAGCAATTGATATTCAATTTGTACCCATCATTCATACAAAGCGAATATGCTATTAGTATTTAGCTTAGCTGGGTTTCGATTTTTGACCAGGCTCTCCAGCTCCAGAAAAACATAGCTCTCCTTCTATGACAGTGGGCTAAAAAGGGTGCTAGCTCACTTGGAATAATTGGCTCATATAATGATAGCTCGTAGCATCAAACAGACACCTACGACGGTAAAATAATAGTCTCACAGTCGGGCAAAAAATATCATCATCATCACCATCATCATCAGCCGGAAGACGTCCACTGCTGAGCATAGGCCTTCCCCTTAGAACGCCACAATGAACGACAATTGGCTATTTGCATCCACCGATACCAAAAAAAAAAACAAAAAAAATAGCATCGCGTAATAATGACGCAGTATAGCGTCGCATAATGATGACGCAATATAGCGTCGCATAATGAGGACGGAATATAGCGTTGCAATGGGTTGTGGGATGGCGTATGATAAAACAACGTACACATTATTGCTGACTGTTAGTAAACGCACAAAATGAAAGTGTTCGGTTTCTAACAAGTGGAGACACACAAACGCATATAACGTCTCCTAAAGATGTAAACCCCATAACCAACGATCCACAACTAACAAATGCAATTAGCCCTTAACACTATAAAGCAAAGATTAAATTATTTACGTTCCAATTACAAAGGTTTTGAGAGCCCCGACCGTGATTGCGTTTCTCTGAGTAATTAAATACCTTCCGCAGACAAGTTTGGAGAAGCCTTAAGTCGTTGCCAATTTTGTATACTCTCTTCAACATCTTCTTTACCTTGGAAAACACCATTTGACGAGCAGCTAATTGTAGTAATAATGAGACCTATTCTTGTTATTCTTTCTGTGTCAACATAAATACCATATAGTTTTTTTGTGTCTTTTTGTAATAATACATTTATGATAATGCCTTTCGAGATAGGTCTTGCTGCTCACTCCATTCAACTACTACACACATCAAAAGTGTCTAGGGATCAAGCATTTTTGGGCAAAAAAATGGGCAGAAGAACAATGGCGTTTCGTGTGCTTTTCTGATGAGTCTCGTTTTGGTATGAGACCGGATACAAGACGTATACGACACTGGAGAACCCCTGGACGCCAACAGCGATTAAAATCCTGCCAGGAAGTCCATCCTTATAGTGGTGGAACCATCATGGTATGGGCGGGTATTTGGATCGGCGGAAGAACTGAGTTGATTTGGATCAGAGGCAACCTCAACGCTCAAATTTATGCTGAGACGATTGTATCAGACGTCATCGTTCCTCTACAAGTGCAAATCGGTCCCTTATTTCAGTTAATGCATGATAATGCACGACCGCACACCGCAAGAGTTGTAAGACAGACTCTCGCCGCAGCTAACATCAATGTCCTGCCCTGGCCTGCTCAGTCGCCAGACTTGAACCCGATTGAGAATGCATGGGATATGCTACAGAGAAGAGCTCTGCCGAATATGGAGGGTATCCAGTCGCAAGAAGACCTTTTTTTGTTGTTGCAACGAACATGGGCGGCCATTCCACAGCGTGATTTGGATGAACTCATTTTGAGTATGCCAAACCGATGTTCTTGTGTTGTTAGTGTTCGCGGTAGAAACACGGATTATTAATTGTTTAAGTTACCCAATAAAATTTTAAAGAAAACTGTTATTTCAGTCTTTTTTTCGAACTTTTGTGTTAGTGGTTCAAATGTCAAAAATCCCTTTATTAGGAAAATGGCAAATTTCTTTATTAATGCAAAGGTGACTTGGTTTATCGTTACTGTGACAAACGAAAACACTTTATTTGATGAATCCTTAAAGAAAATTTTAATTAATATCAATCAGGAGAAAAGTTATTGCAAAAATATATGTTGATCCCTAGACACTTTTGATGTGTGTATATCAAGGCCTATGAGTGGAACAATTGACTGTCATATAATATTCTCAATACATTGGTTGCTGCAATCATGAGGTCCCGGGTTCGATTCTCAATCGATGTAGTGTGGTATTTGATTGCTCCGGAAAACAGCAGTGCGAAGTTTAGAAATGTGTACGGGAAACAGCAATAATACTATACTCCTGTTACATGGGAAGTTCGCATAACTCCAAAGGGTGGAGATAACTACATGTTTTCCCCCTAAGGATAGTCACAGTTTCTAATGCTACATGGACGATATAGAATAATGCGTTAAGAAGATATTAAGAATTAATTTTGCAAAATCAAAAAACTTTAGCAGTCTAGATGACCAAAAGTCTGATAATCTTTAGGTGAAGGAAAAAACCCATCTTTACGTCATCAAGGTGTATATCCTTGAACATTCTGACATGTCCCGACACATTTCCCGGCTGCTCCTTTATTTACAAAACCCTCCCCTTGTTCATTTAATAACGTAGTCCCGCAAATATTTGCGTATCGTTATCTCTACTAAACGATTACTGCTCAAAGAATCTCTATTACAAATGGATAGAGACTATTTTTGATTGGATTACGCGTTCGATTCTTGGGAGAATCCTAACCAATGTTTGTGCTTACCGGGCCCTTTGTCCCTTGATGTCTTAATAGATTTTGTTTTTTATATTTATAAAGCATACATAGTTATATAGTATAAGAATTCGTGTATTCTGAATAAATATTATTTTATTTTGTTGGTAACACACACAGGGGGCATAACAGCCCCCACATAATAAGACACACGTTCAGATGTAATGCATATTAACGAGCAATATTTATAATAATAATAATATTTTGAAGTTGTTCATATGGCGCTTAAATTATTCAAGAAAAACAGCAAGTTGATGATTAGATGTCTGTCACTGTCCTCAACCAACTCGCTCATCCTAAGCTAAGTAGCACGCCTCTTTGCAACGTGACAGCTTATTGCTAGGATGAGTTTAGATGCATTGCGTCACATTCGCGCTCAACTCATCATCATGCGCATACGACCCAGAGTAAAAACTACTCTTTACGCCCTAATCCCAAATACCGGGCAAGAATCCATAGGTGGTAAGTGGCAGCAATGACGCAAATATTGCCTTATCCTGTCGAGAACAGCTACTTAGTTCATACTGTTATGTCTACACAGTATTGAAGCTCTGAAGAAGCAACTCACCTGTGTCTCTGAGCTGCAGCGAGCCAACTTTGTTGGTCAGGTATCCCCTGATGGAGCTGGCGACGCGCGCGGGCGAGGCGGCGGCGGCGCCCCCACGCAGCGCGCCCCCCAACCGCCCCAGCAACGCTCCCCCCTCCGCCTCCACCTTCAACACTTGTCCAACCCCCCACAAAATACCACTGACTCCAAAAAACCCTGTACGAATGGAGCGACTCCGTAGAACCCGACTTCGGATCTTAATAAGCTCCGTTTTTAGTATTCTAATTTTAATATTTTTATTCTAAATTCGTAATATTGAGTGTATAGAATAATGAGTAATTAGTATGCAAGGTATTTCTATATTTTTAATCAGTGCGTTTTGATATGTATTGGTTTTGGGCATTAGTTCACCGTGGTGCGCTGGTTTGAACGTCTGAAACAATGAAAATGTTAATTATAATTTTATGTTTTTATGTATGAAAGTGTTCCTATAAATGACAATGACTAGCTGCTAAAGAGGGCTTATACATCAGCGAACATGTGTCATACGATCTACCCTACCTCTGTAATAAGTAATTACGTGCTGTTGGATGTTGGATTCCTTTTCCGATGGACATGGCAACGGGCATAGTGTTTATAATATAGGTACATGAAAGCACATAAGTACCTAAAATGTGCCCCCCAGACTTAAGAGACATACTCTATTAATTTGTTTATTAAGTTAATATATAGCTTCAGACTTATACCTAAAGAATATTTTATTTTTCTCCTTTTTCCACCGTAGTAACAAAAAAATCACATTCCCCGGATCTTAAGTCGAGAGCCACCGGATGTGTACCAGCGGAAGTCACCACTCGAGCCACTTCCGGCCGCCATCTTGCGGCAGGAAACAGACGCGGTTTACTGCTTCCGCCCGCTTTTGTGATGCGAAATGTAATTTTGTGAATATATTTTCCCTTTTGTTGTTTGAATGAGATTAATTTCATTATGCGGCCTGTAAATTGCTTTTAAGCATTGTGAAGCAAATTAACTTTTATATTAAGCTCCATATTTCAAAGAGGGTGAGTAGTGCAAATTCAACATCAATAGTTTATAGTTGTCGCCATTCGCATTAACTATGTATTATTAGAAGATAAATTTTAAATTTAGAAACCTCAAAATAGCGTGACAAGTTCATTATGAACGGCTGAACACATTTTCATAGCTATTTTTCAATTTAAAAAAACATCAAATTTTTCTATTCATTCCATTCCTTTGAGAGCTCCAATACAGCCAGACAGACAGACATGCACATAGACAGACATAGGCGTCGAACATGACTCGTCTATTTTCCGCCGGGAGTTAAAAAAGTGAATAAATCAAACCTATAATGAAGTTAGGATATAATGATTTCTGATATTTACGCGAATACTACACATTGAAATGAAACTATTTTTACGGATTATATCGCGTTTATTTATGATTTTAATTACCCGACGTTTTGAATAATTTACAGCATTCATGGTCATATAATCAGTAAAATTAGTTTCATTTCAAAGTTAGGATATATTGAAATATATTGATTATCCCTAAAGGCGACTCTTGTTCAAAGAGACACTGTTATACATTCACAAAACAAATAAAAACCTAACTATATCTAATCTGAACACTAGCATGTTGCCATGAAAATGCTAGCATGACCTCTGTTACCGCGCAACCCAGCATGTTGCCAGCTAAATTAATAAAAATAAAAACATAATGAAGAAGAATATCTTGTTGCATTGCAATACATGATCAGGTATTCATCAAATGTGATACATTTGTAAATTATATAATTATGTTAGAAACAAGAAACTCTTAAAAATGCAATAATAATATTGAACTTGAAATGTTGTACAAAGTTAAGCACAAAACATAACCCTCTTCCTGGGGCATTCGGGCAAATAATAGTGTCCACTAGTGGTGATTGAAATGTTTAATTCAAACTCAAAACTCAAACTCAAAAATAGTTTATATCAAATAGGCTTAACGCTAGCACTTTTGAAAGGTTGATTTGTTGGTTGATTTTTTGAGAAGATCCGGCAAGAAACTCAGCGGGCTTGTCATTTTATCACTTTTTTTTTAAACAGTGTGTCATGTTACAATTAGATCAGAGCGACAGTGTTTCTTGTCGTTCAAAAGATCAAATAAGACAGAAAAAAATAAAAAAATACGACGAAAGTACAACAAACTAAAAAGCCATAGGGATAGTAGTCGGACCAGTCCCCCCAAGCAGCACCCGCGCACGAGTTGACTCGAGCAGCAGCCATCATTGTTTGTGTATGAATAATTGTGTATGAAGTTGACGGGCCTGTTGGTCTAGTGGTTAAGACACACTGGTCGCTACCCAATAGGTCGTGGGTTCGATTCCCACCAAGTATCTGGGTGTTTTATCTATATAAGTACCTATGTATATACAAAAAAAATACCGGTTAAGTGCGAGTCGGACTCGCGTACCGAGGGTTCCATACCATCTTTGGACGTATTAAAGTTATTGTAACAAACACCTCAGGTAGTAAAAAAAACCAACCGCAAATCTAAGTTTGTTTGTCGAGGTTTTTTAGGATTACTAAAAAACTGTACAACTTAGAAATATCATTTTATTTTTCCTGTAAAACTGTTTTTTAGATAAACATGTATTATTCATAATTATTTAAGATTATTCCCTCCACAAACTTCGGAGATAAGGTATTTTTTTGAATTTTTTTACTATCAGTCAAAAACTACGTGACATAAACCAACATAAAAATCAGTTTTGCGATGTGCAAATAAAGCCCTTTCATATGATACCCCACTCGATATAGTAGTCTCACTTTGAAATTTTGATGACCCATTTTGACCCCCATTATAAAAAAGGTAAAAGAAAAAATATATATATTTTATTTGCGATGGGGTCGGGTAAGTAAGATCTAAAACTATTCCAAGTTTCAAATCGATTGCATCAGTGGTTCCTGAAATATATAGGTGTGACAGACAGACAGACAGACGAAGTCAGACCACAAGGGTTCCTTTTTTACCTTTTAGGTATGGAACCCTAAAAAGTATATAAGTATTGGTATTAGTTGTCTGGTTACCATAGTACAGGCTGTGCCTAGTTTGGGATCAGATGACCGTGTGTGGATTGTCCCAGAATATTATTATTATTATTAACTTCTTATTGACCTACCATTAAAATAACTTATTTCTTGTATGTTTTATTCTTATTAATAGCTATATTTATTCAGTGAAAAGTAAATTAAATAATAAGGTTAGTATAATGTTAAAATACTATTACTGAAATAAAAATTATAAATTACGAATCATTTGAAACGTATTTTTTTTTTGTTAATTTCAAGTTAAATTCAAGCGGAATGTCGACTGGCTGTCATTAAAATAGTATTTGACAGTAAGTACACCTAATGATTATAGAAGTGTGCTACGCGATTCTACGGCGCGTAGCATTTTGCTACGACACGCTACGTATTACAATATTGCCCACGGGTGTGCTACGGCAAGCGTAGTATCGTTAGCTAATTAGTGTAATATTATTAGATGAAGTTTAAGGTTACAGATGATTTAAATCAGTTTCTGATAAATTTTGACTCAATACTGTATCACCTTTTCCGTCGGCAAGTTAAATTTAGGTTTCAATTGAATTAATCCGGTTTTTTAAAATAACGAATATATTACTAAAAATATATCATCAATCTTATTATCATTCTGTAATCATTTCGAACTGTTTTTTTTTCAGAATAATAAATTAGATACATTTTGGGTGCACCAAATAATTATATTATTGGTTACTAAACTCATATGTCCAACATTGATATAGGTACTAATCAATAAATATGGTAAACCAAAATTTCAAAATGTATTATATAATTAATTTGAATTATTCTGTCCTCTCTTTCACACACAACCGTCACTACATCGACTCATACACACGCATACTCACACACTTACAACTGATTACGTAACGTTTTGTTATATCACTCACATACTAAGGAATAAGAAAACACGAATATATTTTAAATAAATAAAATATACACACAAAAATACACACACCATCCCACAAATGTAAAAAATAAAATTCTAAGTTACCGTCATTTTACAAAGAGAATGTCGTGTTGTTTAATTAAAAAGTAAGCATTTTTAGTGACACAATCTTACACACAAGGTACAATCATAACATAAAAAACCATTTCGAAATTCAAAAAAATTCAATATGGCCGCACAGAAATAAATGAATTCAAAAATATTGACCTTTAGTTTGTTGGCCGGTGCTTCGCACACCTGGGGACCTCTCGCCCGGACTGCTACCTCGCAGCAGTGAGCTGAAAAGGCTTCGATGGCATGCGCAGAACGCCGACGTCCCATTGGTGGCTGGGAACCTGTGACGTCACATGTCATCATCCAATGGGAGCCTCCTGAAAGTTTCACGTAGGTATGGTACGGTCGATGACTAAAAATAGGTTGGAGTCGATAGGCTGGCCCTCGGTATCAAACATTCAACTGATTAGTGTCGCTGCTTCGGAATTATTGGACATTTATGCAAATGCAAGTTCATTACTGTACGAATGGATTGTTTTCTTGGAGAAAATTTGTTTTATTTTACTGCATTTGATATATGGGCAAATGTTGTTAATACGCCTGACTGTAATCAGAAAAATAAAAGTTTCATTCGTTCATATCCGCACTAAGCTTACATGAAGAATAAGGCCTAAATTGTCTCGGCTCTCATAATACAAAATATTTTTTTTTTTTCTAGCAGTGATCTTAGTTTGGATGTCAAATCCACAACCACGTAAAAAATTAACGATTCCACCCCAAAAAAAAGTAGGAACAATTGTATGAATACGTTGCTATATCTACCTTTCTGAATAATGCTGTAGCATCACCATACCTCTTTCAACACGTACGAGTATACTTAGCTTTTAACCCATATATTTCTGAAATATAAAAGACATACATGACCTTTATTTCCGATATCTGAACACGCGCCGAATGATATTAATGCCAAATGTTCTCAGAAACAATAAAAGACAGTCAAAAGTAACTCTCATTTTCCACACTTATACTACTTTACTTGATAGATATGAATGTTAAACATAGTCCCTAGGTATGCAAGACACCGTCCAAATATATACAATGTCCGAAGGGCACTGTATCTAGAGAAATTTCTGGACTTAAGAGACCTTTTGCTAACTTCTTAGGTAGGTCTCATAATTTATATTAAGAACTAACAGTAATTACTTAACAGTCATTCGCGAAGCCTTTGAACTTAGCGAGCTCAAGCGATCGGACCTTTTTTCATTTAAAGTTTTAAAATACCGACCTGGTTATCGAGTGATAAAACTTTCATTAAGCAGGTAGTGAACGACACCCGCAGCAGCAGCTAGTGCCTGTGGGGTGTCTGGGTAAGAATAGCACCCTCCCATCTCCTCCCGTTGGGTGTCCGTAAGAGACGACTAAGGGCAAACAAGAAGACGGGCAGCAGCGCCTTTCTATTGGATTACCTACCACCTATACTGTGATCCCCAAAGACGCCTGTCAAGCGTGGGGATCATGGCAACCCCTCCCTTCTTAGGGATATGCCTTTGTTCAGGAGTTCACCAAAACAGGTCGTTTTGGTTGCTGATGATGAAACAACGAACTAATAAGGTTCTCAGACATGTCCTCAAAAGCTTTTTATTGTGTAAAACTCCTACACAACAAAATTAACCGGTAATAAACGCTGAAGTAGTTTGTCATTAAATTTGGTAATTAAGTTTGGTTGTTTAAATCGGTTTTGAAAAATAAACTGGATTCTAATCCGTTCGGCTATATGGTCGTATTATTATCTATAGATAGAGTATCTGACTCTATGACATTGTATAATGATGAATGACGGCGCTCCTTGGCGCAGGCGCCGCGGCATCGACCGGCTCGTATTTATAGTGCAGCCTCAAGCGATATGGTCACTGCTTGCCACCGCAGACACTCTTGGGTGAACTGTTTATACTAACGACTAGGTTTGTCGGCAACCTAACTATGATTGGAAGTGCTTTTACGTATTACATGTTGCGGACAAATTAGTATGCCCTGTTGGCTGGCCCAGTGCCTATACTTTCTAGCTCTGTATCATGTAATAGACTGTTAATAATATTTTTAATCAATATAAGCCAGTTCAAATCAAACTACTTTTACGGATTTTCTCGAGGGTTATTTTAGATTTTTACTATCCCGACGTTTCAAATGCGCGCACCATTTGCAGCACCCGCATGCATGGTCCTCCCGTGACCATGTAAAAGTAGTTTGTATGCGGTAACAGCTCAGTGGGCGAGCGCTTGCCTTGGAAACAAAGTGCGCAGGTAAGAACCCCGGCTCTCACCTCTGATTTCTTTAATTAATCATGTGCGTATCGTCTTTGTGCGATTGCTTTCGGTGAAGGAAAACATCGTGAGGAAGCTAAATAGATTTCGAATGACGTATGAAGTCCGCCAACCCGCTCTTGGCCAGCGTGGTAGACTATGGCCTAAGCCCCCTCATCTTGAGGGGAGGCCCGTGACCAGCAGTGGGATATAAACCAGGGCTGGTATTATTAATATAAGCCTGTGCTTGACTGTAGTCCCACCTGATGGAAAGCGGTGACGCAACCAGCGGTGGTAAAGGAAACTAACTTATTAAATGCTCATTCACTTTACCCATTAAGCACTCACGTTATAATCTACTAGATCTACTAGGAGGTAGACTCCTTGTGCAAGGAACCGCCCAGGTAGTCAGGTAGGTACCACCACGTGGTCCAGTCCGTTCCAGTGTGAAGGGGAAATTACCGGACACAAAAGACTTAATATCTAATGTTTTAGAGGTCGGCAACGCGCCAGTGATTCTTATTGCGTTGCTAGCGTCTATAGGCTGCGGTGACTGCTTAGCATGAGGCGGGCCGCACGCTTGCTTGCCACCTTGGTAGTAAAAAAAAAACATTTAGGGATACCGACACCGCTGACACGGGCAAACCGTTTTAGTCTTTCATCATCATCAGCAGCCAAAAGATAT
This sequence comes from Furcula furcula, assembly GCA_911728495.1. Lineage (NCBI taxonomy): Eukaryota > Metazoa > Arthropoda > Insecta > Lepidoptera > Notodontidae > Furcula > Furcula furcula. The sequence continues at coordinate 1,389,522 of OU452254.1, read as the reverse complement.
TGCTGAACAACGGCCTCTCCTTTAGAAGGGAGGGGTTACCATAATTCCCACGTTTGGCAGGCGTCTTGGGGATCGCAGTATAGGTGGTAGGTAATCCAATAGAAAGACGCTGCTCCCGTCTTCTTGGTGACACACCACGTGTCCACCACGTCCACATTCTATTCTTTAGCAGTATGTATACATGAAGAATCAAATTGCTTAGTCCAGACTAAAGGGAAAAATAGCATATTAATATCCTGAAATCTACTGCTCCAGCTTGTCACTAAAAATCAGCCCAAAATGCCCTTCGCTTTTCTGTCGAAAAATAACTTCTGTAAGTACAACGCTACTAACATTTGGGGTGCTTGTATGCATTACCATATAAATAAATAAACTACTTAATATCTTCGCCCCTGCACACCCCTGGGAACCGGAACGTGCAGATGACAGAGACAGATCCTGTTGTCTCTCTCTACCATATTTTACCCTTGAGAATAATTTTGTTGGGACCAGAAAAATGCTTATCGTTAAACCTGAAGTGGCGTTTGGAACACACTTACTCTTGTATCCATATCTCTTTTGTTCGTTCTCAAAGAGTTTTCTCTTGGTATTATTTTATTGCATTACCGCAATGCATGGGGTCCAAATGCCAGTGGAAGCCATAGCCATCATTCAAAATGTTGGTAAGAATTCTCAGCCATTTTTCAAAAAGTTGGAAATAACTCTCTGTTCCGCTGTTTATGATACAGATCTATGCATAAATTTAGGATTTTTCACTATGGATCTATGTATGGAGGTGCAATCGGCTACAGGCAAGCTTTCATACTTCTAATTCTATTGAAAATGTGCATCGTCATCTCTGTTGATCACATCATATATTCTCTCGGCTGCGCAAACACTCGCGAAGCCTGTCTCATCACAGTAGCACTACGACACTTCTATCATCATCAGCCGGAAGACGTCCACTGCTGAACATAGGCCTACCCCTTAGAACGCCACAATGAACGACAATTGGCTATTTGCATCCACCGGTTACCTGCGACGCGCACAATGTCGTCTGTCCACCTAGTGGGAGGCCTGCCAACGCTGCGTCTTCCAGTTCGTGGTCGCCACTCGAGAACCTTTCTTCCCCAACGGTTATCGGTTCTTCGAGCGATGTGGCTTGCCCATTGCCACTTCAACTTGCAGATTCTGAGAGCTATGTCGGTAACCTTAGTTCTTCGGCGAATCTCCACAGTTCGGATTCTGTCGCGCAAAGAAACTCCGAGCATAGCTCTCTCCATGGCTCGTTGTGTGACTCTGAACTTTTCTAAGAGGCCAGCCGTTAGAGACCACGTCTCAGTACCACATGTCATCACTGGCAACACACACTGGTTAAAAACCTTCGTCTTCAGGCACTGCGGTATTTCGGACGAGAAGATATCGCGTAGTTTCCCGAACGCTGCCCATCCGCGTTGGATTCTTCGGGCGACCTCTTTGTCGAAGTTGGGCCGACCTAACTGGATAGTTTGTCCTAGGTATACATAGTGGTCAACAACTTCGAGTGTATCGTTCCCAACTTCTATATCTTTATTATATTCATCATCATTATCAGTAGCCTAAGTAGTCCACTGCTGAACAAAAGCCTCCCACTTCTAAGGGAGGGGTTTCCATAATCCCCATGCTTGGCAGGCGTCTTGGGGATCGCAGTATATGTGTAGGTAATCCAATAGAAAGACGCTGCTGCCCGACTTCTTGTTTTCCCTTAGTCGCCTCTTACGGACACCCAACGGAATTAGATGGGAGGATGCTAATCTTACCCGGACACCCCACGGGTTATTATATTACACAGTATAAAACAAAATCGCTCCCGCTGTTTGTACGCTTAGATCTTTTAAACTACGCAACGGATTTCAATGCGGTTTTCAGCAATAGGTAGATAGAGTGATCCAAGAGGAAGGTCTATATGTATATGTAGTATAAGCCAGGGCGGGTCGCTAATATAAAATAAATGCTGTTTTTAACTGTCATCCTTACTTACCTACACATGAACATGACGCTGGTCAAATGTGGCATTACTTGTCAGCCATCATCTGAATTATTCCGTGGCCTGCCAGACGGACCTTCTAACCTGAGACCTTCTAAATAAGCGGACGACCCCACTGCGCCCTCTCACTTGCTTAAAAGCACTGATACTAGTCAATTACTTACTTACTTCCTATACAACCCTAGGTCTTGACGTCCTCCACAATCTTCCTCCAGTTGTCGCGATACCTGGTGACGTTCTCCTGGTAAACATTCTCATCTTTCTAAAATCCTCTACTACTACTAAGTTGATAACAATTTATAGGTCTTTGTAGTTGCAGCGTCCACCTAGCCATTATTTTAGCGGCTCCTATATCCGGCACTCTCGTAAGGTGACCCACTGATCCCACCTGACCTGATGGTCTTGTCTCGAATAAGTGCATTCAACTCGTGGTGCATTCGCTGGTAATAAGTACTGACTCGGTATTATTTGTTATTGAACCAGACCGACAAGACATGCAAGACGTCGCCTGATGGTAAGTAAAACGCTAACCTATAGTTATGAAGTATCTTATGTCCGGCAATTAACCAGCTACAGTGCCCTTCACACCGCAACACAGCTATGTTTACACACGCTCCACCTGTTGACAGAGATACATTGACTTTTTTGACTTTGATGAAGTTCTAAAAATTATATCTTAGTAAATATCCGATTAGGTAATTTAAATAACTTATGAGCCTGAAATACTGCCTGTATTTAAGGCTCCTAAAACCTATAACTGCAGCCTTGTCTGTTGGTCGATTTTAAGAACTTTAACTAGATCACATCAAAATTATGTGATAACAGATATACCTTTCTTTGAGGACCTTTCTTTTTTTTCTCTAAATTACGAATCCCGTTAAAAATTAATTCTGAGAAACCTCTTTATCCCCAAAGTCTTTAAAAAAATTTAATAGGTACTGTAGCCGTCATTATTGAAATATCGTAGAGCAAAATAATTCACTTCCAACGTTTAAAACATGCCAACGAGTTGACCAAGGGACCGACAAAAACTACTTTTTGTGGAAATAACGCAGAAAAATGCCGCTAGCGATACTTTTTCATAAATTCTTTTTAAAACTTATCTAACCAACTCACACCTTACTGCTCTAAACATAAAACTTATTTTTACAAAGCTATTCATTGGATGTTATGACCTTTTAAAGTAATATTCTTAGCTCGATTTCTGGCTAAAGTAAATTCAGTCCTCATCCTAGTGTATAAAGTGAAAAATCCAATAAGTTCTTGCCTAAAGTTTTTAGATTAGTTGCTTTTTCCAAGAGCATAAGCGTCTTTGTCTCAAAGGTATAGTTGTAAAGATGAATAGAATTTTATATGAACTATATATTTTGTATTGTTTGACATTGGCTTATTTAAACACTTATTTAAAGACTCTAGTCTCCCAGGATGAATTTTCTTTTGCTTTAACTCTTAATGTCACCCTTAAAAAGTATAGTATCTATACTTATAATAAAACTGTAACAGGTCCAATTCTGTACATTGAAGATATTTTGAAAATTATATTTGGAGGGCATTCTATAACCGATACTGAGGCCGAAAATGTATTTTTTTTTTAATTTTTGTCTGTCTGTCTGTCTGTATCACGGCTGAGCATCACGCTGAAACTACTGAATGGATTCAAATGAAACTTGGCATGATTTGAGATCTTACTACGAGGTAGGACATAGGATACTTTTTATCCCGTAATCTAGCACGGTTCTTTCGGGAGAGGGGATTAAAGTCAAAATGGGTACTTGGTTATACACTTGGTCAGATTTTATCAATTTTTCTTTATAATATAATAAATATTAGTAAGGGAACACTCATAGCGAGTTGTTATCAAGGTTTTGTAATCGATCGGGTTAAGCAACGTTAGGTAAGGTCATTAAATAGATGGGTGACCGTTTAACGCCATTTGAACTAAACGGGTCCGTGCTTCGGAGAGCAAGTAAAAAGTGGGTCCCAGTTTTTAACCGACTATAAAAAAGGAGGTTATGTATTCGATGCTAATGTCTGTTATTAAAAGTTTAGTTAACGTAAAAATAGCGCAGGCGGAGCTGCGCGGGTCAGCTAGTTTATTAAATATTAGTAAGGGAACACTCATAGAGAGTTGTTATCAAGGTTTTGTAATCGATCGGTCAGGTAAGGTCATTAAATAGATGGGTGACCGTTTAACGCCATTTGAACTAAACGGGTCCGTGCTTCGGAGGGCAAGTACAAAGTGGGTCCAAGTTTTTAACCGACTTTAAAAAAGGAGGTTTTGTATTCTATGCGAATGTATATTGTTGAAAGTTTAGTTAACGTAAACACAGCGCGGGCGGAGCTGGGAGGTGCGTCAGCTAGTAGTTAATATATCGATCGATATTTTCCCAGAACTATGCTATGATCGATAAGCATAGTAGGTGGTAGGTTTATTGTGCAAGGAAACACCCAGGTATGTACCACCGCAGTGTCAGATATTCAGCCAAATTACCGGACCCAAGAGACTTAATATCTAATGTCTTAAGGGTCGGCAACATGATAGAGATTCTTCTGGTGTTGCTAGCGTCCGTAGCCTGAGGTGACTGCTTACCATCAAGCGGGCCGCATGCTTCTTTGGTATAAAACAAAAATTTTGAATTAGAATATGTGTATGAGTCAGAATTTGCAAACTGAAAATGGTGGAGTTTTTATTTGTGAACTAGTAGATCCCTGAATGAAACTAATTAAACTAGTGATGTCCACGCGGCGAGCTACGCGGCGACCCCGGGATTACACGGGATTGCCGTCACGTCAGCGAGTGTCCCGTGATTTATTATTCGACCGTCCCCTGTCCGCACTTGACCAATATCTCGGACTAACAAAAAATGTAAGTTACATCCCTTTTCAGCCTGACAAATATCAAGTCTTGGGAATTTGTGAATTAAGGTGATATGGGTATTTGCAAATTGAGGTATGTAACCTGAGGTGTAGTGACAATTTGTAAACTAAATGGATGTTGACTGCCCCAGTAGATCATTTCATTTCAGCTACTTTCATTGTGAGGCTCGCATTTGATTCGAAGCTAGTAAGTGTTCGAAGGGCCAGATGGTTTTTGCTTTTTCTATCACGAAATCAGCCTGAAGTTTGGTGTGCGACATGTTATCAGAAATAAGGTTACCAGAAAATGGGTCTAATACATTACTACAGACTCCTTTTTTGCTATGCCATGCTATCAATGTTGCATTTGTTTCTCGCAGATATTTGCGATGCGATGCGAATTCGCAGTTATGTGCAGGAGCCCTTATAGATGTTTGCGCGATTTAAAGAAATTACAGGCGATTTAAAAGGCAGGGAACTGGATAGATGAACAACAAGGATGCTTGTTCGAACATTCAAAGTGGTTATCTTCACCTATAGAAGACTTCAGCCAAATAAAACCATTCGGTTTCGTGGTGAGTGAAGTTGCTATTAAAAGGCACCGCTACCCGTGTAATGGTGTAGGTGACCATGTGGACATCGTTGACTTAATAAAAGAAGGTTCACACCTGATTAAATAGGGCTGTACATATTTAAGCGTGCAATACTTTTCCACCAACCTACTTACAGCTTATGCATCTTGTATATTTTTAAACAAACTTAGCAAGTTTTCAGATTATTTTATTTTTTATTTATTTCCTTTTATTTATTTGGTTTACCAACATTTGTTTACACTCATGCAAATATACATAAACTATTTTAAAAAAAATAAAAACCGACTTCAAAGTAAATTATCTAAAAAGCATAAAATAACGAAAATATTATTGAAGTTGGTGTTAGCGTACCTGCTGTGTATATTCTGCACCAACTTCAATAATATTTTCGTTATTTTATGCTTTTTAGATAATTTACTTTGAAGTCGGTTTTTATTTTTTTTAAAATAGTTTATTTAAGACTTTTTAGTGACTTATTTTACCAAGATAGGTATCAGCACTATCACGCAACTCGAACGTCTACATTACAGTAACTTACTGAAAACATAAAAAGTTTATATCTCTTAAACTACTGGACCGATTTTGATGAAATTTGTACTCTACCCTAAGTTGAAAGATACTCTAACTATTGCAAAAAGAATTTTTGAAATCGGACTTGTAGTTTCTGAGAAATCCGCGGACAAACCTACATACATACATACATACATACATACATACATACATACATACATACATACATACAAACACTCGTGAAATTTGGTAAATTCGTTTAGAAGCCCACATAGACTAACATATATGAAAATTACGCATTTTTATTAATATTACATACATACGCGTCGAATACAGAACCTCCTTTTTTGAAGTCGGTTAATTACAAGATGAATGGTATAGATTCTACGTGTAACAAATACTTACTGGCAAACACCACATGCATAAACAGTAAGTGCCTTAAAGAAGACAAGCTATCTATTAAACCAACGGTGACCGTTAGCTAATAAAAGCTTGTGAATAATACAATTACGATTACGATTACGTTAAATGTGGTGGCAAATTTTCGTAAAAATAAAATGGTAAATGGATATGGAGTTTTTTTTTTATCTATCAACTTTTATTCCCATCATATCGGTAAATATTGACAATGTTATATTTCAAATGTCAACATACCCGGGACATATCGTTGCCGGGATTACATGGGATTATTGCCGCGTCCTAGCGGAATCCCGTGATTTATATCCGCCCGCAGAGTGCCACCCTATCTGCAGTTGTACAAACTTAAGTGCCCTAGTTTTGGTGGTTAAATGTTTGGATTAGTATATCTACCTGTTATAAGAGTCTACGCTAATAACAATAGTATTTTTATTAGCATTTAGTAGTTATAGCATTTCTGCATCGGCGTCTCAAATGTCTGTGCGATCTTTGGACAAATGAAATATTATATTCCGCTCACACCAGCCGTGGTTCATTACCCACAACTCCTCGCTATTCCCGTCACGCGGCGCCTATCGCATCGGCGTCGTGTTCGTTTGTTTGTCACGTCTTAACTACAAAACTGCTGAACCGATTTAATGGTGGCCAAATTCCATGAATGTTAATTACTTTATTTTGGAAAGTTATTCGTGTTAAACAGATTTCACAAGCGTCGCTTGTTGTCTCTACCATAAACTGTTAAAAAAATTAAGTGGTTGGCTTAGCGACACTTAACGACAACAACGACCATACTCTTAATCCTAATAGAACGTGGTCACGCGATCAACAACAACTTTGTGTTAGTTGTTCCTTACTGGCTAGGACAATAAGTACAGGCGTGATCAGCCTGATTGTCCGGAAAGTAAGATAATCCATGCGTCGGATCGGTGCCAGTCTTCCGTCCCTTCGTATTGTGAGAATAAAGGAAGAGAGAGAGAGAGTGGACCACAGTGCCCAATCTTTTGCAAGATTTGCAGCCATCTATGCGGGAAATACTGTAGTGCACATGTACTTGCGTAGACACGAGTGCACTCTCTCTTCCTTTTACCTCTCAAAATCCGATGGGACGGAAGACCGACACGACCGAGAGATCTGACACAGGACCGACTTTTACATGCCCATCCGATGCGTAAATCATCTTAATTTACTGTCCTAGCATGTAAGGAACAACGACACAAAGCTGTTGCTCTCCGCGGGATTCGACCCCACGAACTCCTGTTTGTCAAGCAAGCAGTTTTCTACTGCGCCACGGAGGTGACACTATAATAATATCTACTGCGTATCTGGCTAATGGTGTTAAAAAAACCGCCGTGCCTTGAGAACATAATAGCCTATTCTTCTGAAATCTTCATCCAGGTCTAAATTTGGTAAGGGAACGTCAAGGTAGGGACAACGGTGTATAGGACACCGTCACACAGCAGCAGTCTCCTCGTGCGAATACAACGTAGCTAGGGGAAATGATCGCGCTGATGAAACTTAATAACGAATGTCGTCCTTAATCACGAATAACGGGCGATCCTGTTGTGCCGTACCAATCTAAAATTTCAATGAAACCGCATTTTTCTTATGAATAAATGAACAATGTCGCGTTCCCGTCCTAAACCACCTGCCACTCCCCCCCCCCCCTCTCCTCATACCGCACCATTCATCATCGTTATCCCAGTTTCAGCAGCTTCACAAAAGGTGTACAAGATATTTAGCTATTTTGTATGTATGTATGTATATTAGACAACACGTTGACCAGTGTCAGCAGGAAGGTAAGCTTTTCTTTTATACAACGAAGGTGGTAAGCAAGCATGCGGCCCTACCTGATGGTAAGTAGTCACCGCAGCCTATAGACGCTAGCAACACCAGAAGACATTAAATATTCAGTCTTTGTGTCCGGTAATTTCACCAGCTACAGTGCCCTTCACGCCGGAATACAGCAATGTTTTACACACCGCTGCTTGGCGGCAGAACATCTGACCTAACTGGACCTTGTACAAGGCAAGGAATCTACCACCTATTATATAATAATAGCATCAAGCTAACTCCTGCAACGTACATATAACTGTCTTGTTTTATTTAATAGCCCGTTATGTCCCACTGCTGGGCAACGGCCTCTCCCTCATTCTTCCAAACATCGCTATTTTCTACCATCTCTGTCCAAGTACTGTCTGAGAATAGGTCTAACTCATCCCGCCCCCATCTTCTCCTTGGTCTGCCCTTACTTCGGGGGTTATCGGGTGGTGTCCATTTCGTGACAGTACTTGGCCATAGGTGGGGCCGCCCACAGATGTCATGTGGCCAGCCCATTCCCATTTCAACTTTGCAGATTCACACCATCATCAACTATACGAGTAACGGAGCGCAGTGTGGTGTTTCTAAACCAATCTATCAAATTTACACCAAGTATACTGCTCTCCATAGCCCTGACAAGATTTGACTTGATTCTTGTTTATTTTGAGGCTTATTTTAAAAGAAAGGTAAGAGTATTGTTGGAAGCCCCGTTCAAATTTGGAGCAGCTACCTTGCAGAAACTTCCGAACAGTGATGTATTACTTACTGCGGAAGAACAACTTTGCTCGGGTATCCTGATTACCTGTGACACGGGGACCTGTTCCTTTGTGTTGTTAATAAGCTGTTATACTTCTATCTGCGGCTACATGACCACTTACAATAAGATGATGGGATCACGAAACATACCTTACATTAGTTAAAACCGCGTCACAATATGTTCTTAACCACCGCCGTCACTTTTGTGAAAAACAAATGTACTATTAGGATATCAAAAATATGTAGGGTATTTGGTGTCTGTTTTCATTGTTACACATTTTGCGGTCTAGCCTTTCAGCCCGCTAACAAATCTGAACCTGTGATAAAGAAATCTATTTTAACCATGTACATAATACCTCAATGGTTCTAACAACATACTTACTGATGTTAAAATCGCGTTGTGGAATATTATTAAGAGTAATGCTCTGGTAAGAAAAATGGATATGTGCGCTAAGAGCCAATAACTGAAAAAGAAATCTTCATCGTAACAATAACAGCAGCCACACTTCATTACTGGACCATAGTAATACTAATTTTATAAAGTTATCCATTTTATCCATTTGTTACATTGCAATGCATATTAAAGATGAATAGGCCCGCAGCATCCGACCCGAGATGCCGCACAAATGACTCCAATGACACGCAATTTGCTAAATTATAATTGCATTTGCGACGCACTTTTGAATTTGTACTCGCTTAAATAAACCTTCAGTATAATTTAAAAACGTTCTAGCTTCCTTTGCCTAATTTGAGCAGGTACTCGTATTTGTATGTACGTTTTTTTCACAACAAAACGACCTTCGCTTCATTGCTAGCGACACGACTGTCATGGAGTCTGCTGCACTGCTGTCCGCCTTAAGCCGCCTCCTAGAAAGACGCTGCTGCCCCGTCTTCTTTCTTACGGACACCCAACGGGAGGAGATGTGGGAGGGTGCTGTTATTAACCCGCGGGTTGAGATTCGTTATATGTCCACAGACCACAGAGCACCTTACACTTGATCACAAAAATATTCACAGGTTGTTGCTTGGTGGCAGACAAAGAGGATCTAACATAATATGACACTACGGCGGTTATTCCCAGTCGTCACCACTGGCAACGTCCCCACTGGTGACAAACGGGAAAAAAAAATCCCATTCGTCGCACGTATGAAACATTAAATTCCCAGTTGTTATCAGTGGCGACAATTGGGGCTACCTGGTTCTACCTGGATGTCCGCAGCCTTCGCTTAAGGAACCAAAACAGGATGTGAACACCACGGTTTAAAGGACTGACCTTGGGCCGACGTGTGTACATAATCATTCCATATTTTTATTCCAACAATTCTTAACTACAGAAAACAAATCGAAACACGAAAATCATCAAAATTGTAATGTAATAATTCGAACTAGGATAAACTAATTTAACGTTTCCAGCGAAAACAAGAGCAACATAATATGATAATCAGCAGCAGATGTAGGGTTCCTGCTTGCCGTCCACCGGCAGGCCGTCCCGGAGGCCGGACTTGACCCCCGCCGACCGGACGAACGGGGCCATGGCTGGGCACACGTAACTCGGCAACCAGCTGAAACAAACAGATTATATTTCACTCTAGCTATTTCGCCATTTGTTACTCCCGTCGCAAAAATCACCGATAATACGCCGATACCCATTTACACAAGTTTACACGTATATTTTTGTTTGTCTGTCTGTGCCAGCGTTGCTACGGAGGTCAGTCAAGTCAGTTCATAGCACAGAAAACTTTTATTAGTTCTGTGGTTCTTAGCTATGTATAAAGAAAATCTGTTCATCCGTTTATATATTCGTGTTTTGACGGTCTTATTTTTTACCTACATACATTTTCGTTATACTTTCATACTCGCCGATGATTCTGGCTAAAAAGGGTCCTAACAGCCCAACAACATTTTTTTTCTCTTAACTGCAGTAAGTACCTGCGAGTACTTCAAATTCTGAAAAATCTTACCAAGGCATTATCGAAGATTTGCTTTCCTTTCCCTGATTAAAAGTAGCAGCCGCAATTTATTATTTTTATAAATTTTGAAATTATTTTATACGATATTCTATTTTTCTATCCTCTGTCTGTCTCCATCTGTGTCCAAATCTGTGTCATTAAATTGTCATTTTCTTTTTCTATATGTTACATAAAAAATAGGGCCAGTAACAAATATTCTATCAGCTTTTATTTAGTTCTCATGTTTATATCGCCCAGCCTTCTCGAAGGAACTTTATTCAAATACTTGGTTCCATTACCGCGGTTAGAATAGGGGACTATTATTCTTCAGGACGTTTATGTTTAACTCAATCTATGCAGTAACATCCTCTACCTGGATAATCGTACCACCTGGTTATAGTGCCCCCCTCACTTACTCTTTGTCCAAAGAATACTGCAAAAAGTGTTGAACAAATGTGAACATTTTACACTTAAAGTGTTAAATTGTTACAACATAACAGTCTTTCAGCGGTCCTTTAGTGTTGCCAGTATCGACCGCAGGCACGCCCACAGCCCCCCGCAACCGCGCCCTCTCGCCCCCGCCCACGCGAGGGGGAGACGCACCCCACGTCTAATATGGTCATAGGACTGATTTAGAGGAGACTATGAACGTGATTGATCGAACACCAATCGCTTTAGTACCTACGTGATCTCTATCACTTAGGCATAATATCTTCGAATAAAATTATAAGCAGCAATGTTTACACACTGCTGCTTGGCGGCAGAATATCTGACACTGCGGTGGTGCCACCCGGTGCGGTGGTGCCACCCGGTGCGGTGGTGCCACCCGGTGCGGTGGTGCCACCCGGTGCGGTTGTGCCACCCGGTGCGGTGGTGCCACCCGGTGCGGTGGCAAACTACCACCTAGTAAATATAGCTATTTTTTTAGCCTGTGTTGTATATTATGTACTATGTGTAATATATTTATAAGTTTAACTAGCTCACCCGCGCAGCTCCGCTCGCGCTCTTTTAACTCAGGAACCTTTTTTGGGCCCATGCACAACACTTTGCTGAAGATCATGACATGATCAAATGCATAGTTTACGATTCTATAAAGGACATACAGACAAACATTCATTTTTATATATATAGATAATAGTGTATGGATTAGTATTAGTATTTAGTAATACCAGATTAGCATTATTATTTTCGTGAAGAGGTGTTCCATTTGTGTTGTTGTAAATTTAATTTTAAGTGCTTCTAATTATGCTCATTGCAGTGTGACTGCTGAGGCTTACAGTCTTGACTTCAATTTCCACGTTAGCCAAAGTGTTGCTTTGTCAGAAAAATAGCTGGTACAGCCATATACATACATACATACATAATGACAAGTAAGTGAATAGACACATCTTTACCTTTCCATAATTACATAATATTAAAGGTAAAGATGTGTCTATTCACTTACTTGTCACTTCTTCTTCTTCTTTTCGTGTCGACATGATAACATCAAATTTCATCGGCCCAATAAGAAGCTACATCCACCGCTCTTTGGTTTGCCTGAAGCAAGTCCTCCCCAGTGCAGGTAGTTGGACACGCGGGGCAGACGGAAAGATGCGCCATGGTCTGTTGGGCTACACCACACTTGCAGCTGATATTGGTGCTACTTGTGTACTTGTCACTAAGTATGTATGTATGTATATGTAAGATATAACTCAAGACTGCACAGTATTACGCCCCGACGCCATGTCTTAATGTTAGCGCGGCTTAGCGGGTTTACTGACTGTAACAAAACATTCAGACCATGTAGTTATACTTTTCAGATTCTGATACACCAAATAAAATATGTAAATGTTATAATATGTAATTGAGTAAATCGAAAAAATTATCCACCTGAAGAAAAAAAAATCCCTCGCGTAAAAAAAAGAAGAAAAGCAAAACATTTATTCGTGACATAAAATAAAACAAAAAAGAAAAGAAACATAAACTATTTTATACAATGTGTCACAAAAAGGTCTCAACTCAGCATAATGCTGGCGTATGTATTTAATCTAAGCTGATTATGGTTTCCTTTTTCATCGCACATTTATTATTTCACGTTAAACTGATGTCTAACTCGAATAATTCGAGCATAAATCATTATAATAACATGTATTTTGATTAACAGCGCTCCAATTAATTTGCATTTTAATTAACATCTAAAGCAACGTGAAAGTCAAACGGATTATGTAATGTGTTGTATGAGGTCTGTATGAGGTCTAATCATTATCACATTTATATTATTTCTTCTTTCGCCTTCTAAAGTAGTTACTCGTAACAACAATATATCCGCAAGCAGGAGGTACGAGATTCAGGAAGCACTAAAACACCATTCGCTGGGTATAAAAAGTGAAGCAGCCTGTCTAAGGAAATGACTCTATATTACTGGTTACACGTGCGGTGTCCGGGTAAGAATAGCACTCACCCATCACCTCCCGTTGGGTGTCCGTAAGAAGGGACTAAGGGAAAACAAGAAGACGGGCAGCAGCGTCTTTCTATTGAATGACCTACCATCTATACCTACTGCGATCCTCATGACGCCTGCCAGGCGTGGGGATTATGGTAACCCCTCTCTTCTAAGGGGGAGGCCTATATTTAGCAGTGGGCGTTTCACGGCTCCTGATGATGATGATCACTAGTTACTAGGTCCCTAGGTCACTACTGTGTTCCGATGTGAAGGGCAGTGTAGCTGGTAAAACTACCGGACACAAGAGACTTAATAACTAATGTATCGAATGTCGAGCTGCAGGGCAGGCGCGTCGCTTACTATCAGGCCTTGCTTGCCTCATCACTAGGTTATAAAAAAAAATACTTCATCGTCACAAAGAACGGTCGCGCCACCACCTTCGAATGGCGATGTGTCTTGTGTCCCTGCGGCGAGGGCTCTATGAGTAGGCGCTGTGACCTTTATGACACTGCAGCTGTTTTTTACGGGTTTCCTCTGTTGTTGATACCCTAATGCCGCTTATCAGAAGTTGGCTGGTGTCAGTATCGTAAGTTAAAATAGGGAAAAGATGTGGGAGCTTGTTGATCGGTAGATTTTTTATTTTCAGTATTAGCGATTACAACATACACAACGTACACAAACCATCGTGGGCTTATCAGCGGTATATAGACACCATCTCGGTACGATAGTTCATACAGATATCGTGATTACTTACTGTAAGGATCTTACAACTTAAGAAATTATTTTTCATCCCACCTATTCGAAAAGCGATGCTTTGTTACTCCATAAGTGCGACCAAAGTAGTTCCGGTGCACTTAGGTAATAACAGGGAAGAAAATACTTTTTAATCCTCTTTATAAGTGCGCCGCAGAGATCTTTGCCGCGCACTTTTTTAATTTGGAACATCTTTGGAACATCAGTGCTCAGCGCCAAAGAAATCGAACGCAAATATTGTTTGAATAAGGACTGCCGCCAGCTGAATAAAAAAAAATGTGCGTGCGTTGAGTCCCTCCGCACGGAAGAAGTGAAACTTCACTCTCGCTCTGTCTCTTTCTATTCTCCCCTCCCTGCGACTGAACGACATTGAACGTCACTGAACGTCACTGAACGACACTGAATGACACTGAACGACACTGAACAACACTGAAATGACACTGAACGACACGGAATGACACTGAAAACTTATTAAATAATAATATTACAATCCCATCCCATCCCATCTTTAAGTCACAAAGATTGTTAACTGCTCCTTGCATTTATGTTTATGAAGTTTCTAAATTTGTTAAAAGTAATCCCGAGCTCTTTGAGTGGTATAACAATTTAAACAAGCGAAAAGTCACTCAGACAAAATTAAAATTGCCTGTACCCCGAATCGAAATGTTCAGACGTAGCTGTGTTTATATGTTACCCCTTATATATAATTCATTGCCTAAGAAAATAGTTGTCTTACCACAACGTGAATTTAATAGTAAACTAAGGGAATGGTTAGTACAAGAATGCTTTTATACAGTTAAAGATTATTTAAGGAAATCACCTTCACATTCTTACTACGTTAGAACTGCATTGTAGACTGAATCTATCTATACTTATAATAAAACTGTAACAGGTCCAATTCTGTACATTGAAGATATTTTGAAAATTATATTTGGAGGGCATTCTATAACCGATACTGAGGCCGAAAATATATTTTTTTTAATTTTTGTCTGTCTGTCTGTCTGTCTGCCTGTATCACGGCTGCGCATCACGCCGAAACTACTGAATGGATTCAAATGAAACTTGGCATGATTTGAGATCTTACTACGAGGTAGGACATAGGATACTTTTTATCCCGTAATCTAGCACGGTTCTTTTAGGAGAGGGGATTAAAGTCAAAATGGGTAGTTGGACTAGTTGGTTATACGCTTGGTCCGATTTTATCAATTTTTCTTTATAATATAATAAATTTAATTAGTAAGGGAACACTCATAGAGAGTTTTTATCAAGGTTTTGTAATCGATCGGGTTAAGCAACGTTAGGTAAGGTCATTAAATAGATGGGTGACCGTTTAACGACATTTGAACTAAACGGGTCCGTGATTTGGAGAGCAAGTAAAAAGTGGGTCCCAGTTTTTAACCGACTATAAAAAAGGAGGTTATGTATTCGATGCGAATGTCTGTTATTAAAAGTTTATTGAAATTAAACTACTTTTACGAATTTTATCGCGGTTTATTTATTGATTTTACTATCCCGACGTTTCGAATGCTTTGCAGCACCCATGGTCACGGGAGGACTGAGATGTTGAACGTCCTTATGTCACAATTATGCCGATGTACCCTCTGGTCTTCTTAGTTATTATTGTTGGTTATAAGTAGTTTAATTTCAATGTGTAATATTCGCGTAAGTAAAAGACAACATTATTAAAAGTTTAGTTAACGTAAAAATAGCGCAGGCGTAGCTGCGTGGGTCAGCTAGTGTATAATAATAATCTAACATTATGTTATCAATGGATGTTTTTTTTAATTATTTATGTATAACATTATTAAGAGGTACAAAATTATATTAATTGATATGGCTTGACATTGTAAGTATTAAGCTTTAAATATGACATTTTCCAGGCTTGACATTTTTTTTTAACTCCTATATGAATTTGTATATAACTTTGCATGCTACTTAATGGCAAATGTGTATCGCTCGCTATGTTTTTAATGTACCATCTTTATAAGCACCACATTTATGCAAATAAATTGAAATTGAAATTCAATAAAATATGAGGCGCCTTTTATTTTCTCATGGTGGGTGATGAAAAGTAGAGTGTGTCACTCGGGCGCAAAATATATTTTTGGCTCGGGTGACGTACTTTGAATCCCTCGCTACGTTCAGGATTCTACTAAAGAATCCCTCACTTCACTCTGGATTCAAAAAAGCGCCCTCGCCGTAAAAATATTATTTTGCTCCCTTGTGACACAATCTACTATTTTAACACGTTTTCACACATTCAAGTATATATATTGTAACCTAGGTTTTATGCATGCCATTTTTGTACTTATTTGAATTACTATGTAATACTTAAAAATACTTAGAAAGTATACAAATATTTAACCATTCAACGTAGAAGTATGTATGTTTTCTCTCAAAAACATAGGTAGAAACTCAATGGAGTTTATAATTTAGCTAAGTAAATGGCTTGGTCCCCGTCTCTTTTGGAATACAGGCGTGTAATATAAGAATTTAATTTTAGAAAGGTTTGTACAAATAAGTTGTTATGAAATAGACATTAAATACTTTTGTGTTATGCTGCGATGTTAATTCGCAAGTTATTGCAAACGACGACATACTTCAAACGTATCGTTTTATTATATTACAAAATCAATTACAGTTGTGCTCTTACTCAAGCATTTATAACATATGAGTACATAAGTGGTTGGGCTCGCGACTTTTCTTAGGGGCCAGAAAAAATCGATAATGTATTTTTGTTGCTTTTTTGCTGTATGTAGATCTCAAAAAATGAGTTTGATTGACTGTTATAAAAACAACATCCAGGTAGGTACGTAGATTTTCCAGATTACTTTCGTTTTAATCGGTATAAGCAGAGATTAACGGCGATCCACAGACTTAACATAAAGTTAATTTATGTTAGGTAGGTAATGGTTAATATAATATGTTAGTAGTCTGCAATCCCACCCGTATACGGACGTGAGTGGAGATGCAGGCTAGGAAACACAACTCAACACGGATATAATAATAATAATATATTCATTTATTTCGGATAACAGGATCCATAAGGGTTAGTAACAATTAAATACTTAAGACTAATGTTAGTAATACAATATTGGACAATAACTTAAAAAATTAGTGGACCAATATCACCCAGACCAAGACAGGCAAAAACCAGTTACTTGACTGCATGCAGTCGTAACCAGCGTGCCAGCATTGGCGAGTCCCACCGGTCCACCAATGCACGCAGAATGGTGTTGGGGCTGTCGCGCATCCGCCGTAGTAGTGAGGCGCAGCGCTTACGCATGATGGCAGCGAAACCATCAGCGTGCGCCGATGCGAACATGGCGGAGGCGCTGCAATAACGCGACCGCCCGGATATACAACACAAGGATCCAGTGCAAAAGAGATTTTGCCTCAGCAGTAGGCATTCGTAGAAGCAAAACTTGATCTACCAAGATAGCCCAGAGCAAATAACGTTAATATTATTTCAGAAATTTGTTCATTGAATGAAGGGATCGGATCGAAACTTTCGGTCCTTATGACCTGACCCTGATTTTTAGATCACTCAGTCGACCTTCATTTGTCATAAAAAAACTTTTTATCGGAGATTGTAAGGCAGTTCGTGTATAATGGCTGGACTGAATGTAATTGCATTACGATAATGTGCCATTATCTGTTTATTGTCATGTACGGTATGTACCTTTTTTTTTTTTTTTTTTTTTTTTAATTTTTTTTTTTTTTTTTTTTTTGACGCGGGGGAAATCTTCCAAAGATCCCCGGGAGCTGTGGGGCTCGACCGGGGTATGTGGGATTCTTACCCACTAAAACCCCCGCGGCTGTCGCATCGGCACATGAGAGGGGGGACCCCAGGGCTCTCCGGTGGGATCTGCACCAGGGGCCCCTCAGTGCCTTGCCTTTGAGCCCGCCGCCGGGGGGCGCATTGTAGCCCCCCGGGAACCTGTCACGGTGCTCACGGGGACGGGGGTCGCAACCCCGCCGCCGTCCTCCTCGGAGTCGCCGCCGTACTCAATGGACGCTCAAGGGGCCCACACCCCGAGCGTCCAGCGACTCCGAAGGGTACGGTATGTACCTATGCTAGCTTCGCCTGCGGGTCTACGTGCGAAGTTCCATGGGCTTATGGAAACCCGAAACGATAATATTCTAATTTTTTGCAGAGCCTCTTGGTGTAGGTATCCTGACTCCTTCGGAGTCGCTGGACGCTCGGGGTGTGGGCCCTTTGAGCGTCCATTGAGTATCATCGGCGGCGACTCCGAGGAGGACGGCGGCGGGGATGCGACCCCCGTTCCCGTGAGCACCGTGTCAGGTTCCCGGGGGGCTACAATGTGCCCCCCGGCGGCGGGCTCAAAGGCTAGGCACTGATGCAGATCCCACCGGAGAGACCCTCTCATGTGCCGATGCGACAGCCGCGGGGGTTTTAGTGGGTAAGAATCCCACATACACCGGTCGACCCCACAGCTTAACGAGTAAAAAATAAAATCTTGACTACGTTTGGGGTGTGGGCGGCGACTCCGAGGAAGACGGCATTGGAGCTAGTACCTTGTCCCCGTGAACATCGTGACGGTACCCGGGGGGCTACAATGCGTCTCCCGGCGCGTGCAGCATGGCGGTACCCGGGGGGCTACAATGCCTCTCCCGGCGCGTGCAGCATGGCGGTACCCGGGGGGCTACAATGCGTCTCCCGGCGCGTGCAGCATGACGGTACCCGGGGGGCTACAATGCGTCTCCCGGCGCGTGCGGCGCGGCGGACTTAAACGCGCCGAGCGGTACCTAGTGCAGATCCTAGAGCCCAAGTGCTGATGCGAAAGCCGTAGGCTGTGAATAAAATTCCCACATATCCCGGTTGACCCCAACATGTACCGTGAGTTGTAATTAATTTACTCTTACGGAATATATCGCGGTTTATTTTAGGTTTTACTTTCCCGACGTATATATCCTGCGGGTCTAGTACGAGTTACGATAGTTTACAAGCTCGATCAAACTGTCAGTTTTCTCCATACATTTCACACCAGCGCCCCTAGCGGTAACTATCAAGAACTAGTAAAAACTGTCAGTTTGATCGAGCTAGTAAACTATCGGGACTCGTACTAGACCACCTGATCGCTATCCAAAAGTCAGGACACTGGTTCGTTACTAATAATGAGGTATGTGATTATATAATGTATCTAACGTACTGTTCGAGATGCTGCAGCCAGCCACTCGAATTCGATGAAGTATCTTGCCCTATTGGGCGCTTTGCCAAAACCCAACTAGGTTTTAAGAGAAAAAATTATGTCACTTTAATTAAAAGTTGACACTTCTTTTTGATATTTAACAAAATTATTTATTTTATTATTTAACCTAGAGACGAGACAAGCCAGCCTTTTCGCCTGATAGTAAGCGATACGCCTGTATAGACGAGCGGCAGTGCAGTGCAGCTGACTCGATAGTCAGCTGCACTGCACTGCCGCTCGTCTATAAGTCTCTTATGTCAGGTAATCTCATCGGCTACGATGCCCTTCACACCGGAATACAACAATGTTTACACACTGCTGTGCGGCAGAATATCCCACACTGCAGCGGTCTTAACGTGGACCACCGAATAAAGAGTTTCAAACGTTTATTTGATTTATTTGCTAATTAATTATTTAGTACTCATAGCCAGTTGTTATCACTAAACAATCAGTGGGTTAAGCAACGGTAGGCAACGTCAGTCTTGGATGGGAGGCCGTTTATTGGCATTTAAACAGAGCGTCTCCATGCTTTGAAGGGCACCTAAAAAGTTGATCCTGGTTGGTGTGATCTAGACAACAGTCTTTAACCAAGTGATATGACTATGAGCTATGAGTAGGTAGCTTAAACAACTCTGACACTAGTTTTATTCATAAGGCGCTGGAAGTAATTTGTACTAAGTATTTGTTTTAGTTAGCCTGCTTCTTCTTCTTCTTCCTACGGCGCTACAACCCCTTGTGGGTCTTGGCCTCCTCAACAGTAATTTTCCAGTTATCCCGTTTTTTTGCCTCTCTCCTCCAGTTGGTAAATCTTCCCCATAGCTCTTAAATCTTCCTCAACACAGTCTATCCATCGCTTTCTTGGCCTTCCTCTACGTCTTTTCTGCTGAGGAGCCCACTTGGTCACACTTTTAGTCCATCTAGTTCCATCCATCCTTTCAATATGTCCAGCCCATCTCAATCTTAGTTAATTAGCCTGCTAGTACTGTTATAATCGTGTTGAATTCTTTACATGTTACGCTGTTGTGACTTGTGACCTATGAACCAATGCCACGTTGACATTGCACACTTCACGAATTAAAACGCAACAAGGCAAGCAAATATTTACTTTAACCAGAAAAAAAAATTAAGTCGTGATAATGAAATTAACTTACTACCTTGAAAAGTAATTATGCTGTGCGTCTTGAATTTGTATAGGCATGCTAGTATAGAGCGGTTAATGTAAGACTGTACATTATCAGACGACAAAATTTTAGGTAGATACTTACATAATATTAACGCCCTATATCTTTAAATAGGTTACTAGGGTTGATGTATATTTCGCCATTTATATACAGGTTGAAAACGATTAATTGTCTCGCTTGATAATTTCTAAACATTTTTATTGTTATCATAACTAGTTTAATCCATTGATATTAACAACTACCTATCTAAAAAAACAAGACATGATCAACATTTTAATTAAATTTTACTTACAATTTTATTATACCTACTTACATTAAAATAACTCTTATAATTGCTATCTTTTATATTAATTATTGCAAAGGTTACTATTAAATTAAAAAAAATCTAATACTTTAATTAATTTTAGTAACCTACTTTAAAAAATCCAAGATCACAGCGGCTACACATACATAGGTCGACTAAATTGACAATCTTGGGAGTGATGTAGATTCACGTAAATATTTTTCTACGTTTACAATCTCCATACTCCGTGTCACACATATCCGCGGTTTGCACTGCGCACGCGCACCGTCGGGCGGGACACTCAAATGTCAACGGTATATCGATATTTATAGACAAATAATTACTTTATAATTACCGCTCTATGGTGAAAGGTGGAGCCACCGAGCTGGCGGATATGCACACTACTCTTGGGGCCTTACCATGAACTCTTATAGCAGGGCAGATTGACACGAAATGTGACCTGTCTTACAAATTTGTACCATGAGCACTACTTAGCGTGACAGTAATATCGTCACGCGAACACTTACCTGTTCGTCCCTAGCTGCGTGGCCTGTTAATTAGTGCGCTCATGGTAAGTACACAGGTCACTTTTCGTGTTAAATTGCCCTGCTATAAGAGTTCAGGGTTAGGCCCCTGATATTATTATCACAGGTAATGTTGGTGCATCATGAGCAAACGACGGTAACAATCGTTTATGCCAATCAGAAGAGCTGAAATCTGTCATTTTGCCTGGGCACAAAGGAATACACAATAGCTCTACAGTATGTTATTCGAAATAATATTTTTGTATGTAATATATTATATACTGAACTAAACCTTTGATAAAAAGCCGTTTGTCAAAAAAGGCTTATTATAAAATCTCGGATTATCTGGAGGATAAAGCTGCGTGGGCTTGAACTGCTCAACTCATGCAAGCTTAGAAGTTTAAGGCTGACATAAGTAAAATTTGTAAAACTATTTTTTTTAAATAATGACAAAAAAAGACAAGCCCGCTGAGTTTCTTGCCGGATCTTCTCAGTGGCGGCCGCGTTGCGATCCGGTGGTAGTTTGTAAAAATGATTTTTGTGTAAGTGCCTCCGTGGGGCCTATACATAATAAACATATTTTGACTTTTGACTTTGACTGTGTTAGCCGTCGCTAATTAATCAACGACTCAAGAACTGCTACCATACTAACATACTCGTACAATCGACGAAGGAATTCTTTCGCTGGCAGCAAAATGGTTGAAACTGGTATCTCTCCGTGGTACACCGTCGTCTTCTCTCCTAACCGTGGTATACCAGGAGTACCAGGGTTTTGTCCGTCTGTCTACAGATGCATTATTTAGACTTAACGAAGAGATATGTCATGTCCATACATTTTTTTTCTATTCTCAAGCGTTCCGTATTGTAGAATGAGAATTGGCTAAGGGGGGATGCTGGGTATGTGGTATCTATCTATACTTATAATAAAACTGTAACAGGTCCAATTCTGTACATTGAAGATATTTTGAAAATTATATTTGGAGGGCATTCTATAACCGAAACTGAGTCCAAAAATGTAATTTTTTAAATTTTTGTCTGTCTATCTGTCTGTCTGTATCACGGCTGCGCATCACGCCGATATAGGATACTTTTTATCCCGTAATCTAGCACGGTTCTTTTGGGAGAGGGAATTAAAGTCAAAATGAGTACTTGGTTATACGCTTGGTCCGATTTTATCAATTTTTCTTCATAACTATAATAAATATTAGTAAGGGAACACTCATAGAGAGTTGTTATCAAGGTTTTGTAATCGATCGGGTTAAGCAATGTTAGGTAAGGTCATTTAATAGATGGGTGACCATTTAACACCATTTGAACTAAACGGGTCCGTGCTTCGGAGAGCAAGTAAACAGTGGGTCCCAGTTTTAACCGACTATAAAAGAGGAGGTTATGTATTCGATGCGAATGTCTGTAATTAAAAGTTTAGTTAACGTAAAAATAGCACAGGCGGAGCTGCGTGGGTCAGCTAGTAAGTAATAAAAATCAAAAAAATGTAACCGGACAATGGTAGCATAAAACTGGGGACACTTATTCTCTTCGACCAACTCCCGCTCCCGCCAGCTCCGCTTCGATTACCGCTGATTTTGAAGCTGCAAATATTGCAACACATCTCCAAATTCCTCCTAGGTATTTCCAGTCCATCGGATATCTCGCGAGTGATGACATAACACGGTGACGCAATGGCATCTAATCGTCAACACTGCATGACGTAACGAACCCTCTGACCCTTATATTGTTTTGCAACTACAAACTAACTGGACAGCAAACTACTGTCTTTTGTCGTTCTCCTGACGTACGTAGTTTACAGCTCTGTCACTTTCTATCGGGACAGTAAGGTGAAAATAATATTGCTATTAGAGATGATGGTAGAGGATCAGTTATGCTATTCTCTAACGTCAACTATCGTGGCTGTGCTCTACGGCAAGCTCGACTTCGAGCCAGCCTTGAATACGAGCTTCATGCTGCTAAAATCCCTATTGACTATCGCTTCCGGCTTAACGTAGAACTGACTGTTAAACTATTCAACCTTCTGTAGTTCCACGGAAAACTATAAATTCTCGAGGCGACAGTGCTAGGTAACAGTTATTGGACATGAAAACGCAACTCGCGGTTGCACGCAACATCGAACTCGAGGTTGTGTGGCTTAGAGAATAGCAGGTCTGCTGAGAAGTGTAGTTAGAATAGCTATCTTATGCAGGAGATATTATATCGCACGAGTATTTGCAACACAGCCGCACTCTCTCTCTCTCTCTTTCTCTGTCTCCTTTTATACTAAGTTTGCTGGGAATTTCTTACGTTGGACATACGGGATAAACACCCATATATACCCTAATAGGGTAGTAAGCCCTATATTGACATACTTTTGAAGTGTCTGTAATGCCCTAACGATCGGTGTCGTTGCTACTCGTAGAATTCATTATCTCCGATAATATGTATACACAGCAAGCAACTTTACTAGCAAGGCCACGGAGGTTATAAATGATTCATGAACAATTTCTTCATTGACTTCTTCTTTTCCTTCAATGATTAAGCCATTATTTAACACCTTCTGGTGCGGCGGCAGGTCGCAATGCGCCCCCAATGATACTTCCGCCAGTACGTGGCAGGTCTTTTTCGATCCACCAGGCTAGATTAAAATGCTATAACTTTGCGAAAACATGATGTATACAATTTTTTTTATTGCATTGTTAGAATATATAAACTTGAATCCAACTTCCTTAGGTTCGATTCGCCCCGGGATCTTCCAAACAGGAAATGCAAGTTGAAATATATATTTGTTCCTGTCGAACTATTACAAACACCTGAGATAATCGTTCCGCACACGCCAAAACGACATGGTTTTCTTCGACCGCACCAGTTGAAGTACCGCGGCAGGCCGATATGGGCCTGTTCCGCACTGAAGGTGTTACAGTGTTCTAGTTTAGTTTCCTTACAGAAGAAGAAAACTTACTCTCGCATTGTAAATCAGTTGAGTTGAGTTTATGAGTTGTATACAAGTAAGTAACAGTGATTTAGAAGACTAACTGCCGCACTCACAAACGTCAATCAACATTCATTTCCATTAAGCCGTTTTTAAATCTGAATATTTCGATTGTCGGAGCCATTTATGGTTATGTATTGAGCATCATATCTCTAGGTACTCTGTAACAGATTTTGTTAACGATTAATGTATCTTTCAGTGTCGAAAGAATACGATTTCAGGAACTAGATTATTAGTAACTAACACTAATTGATGTATGTGTGTGCGGCAGTAAATCACTACTGCTTGAATTAACTCTACCTCCTCTCTATCAATAAAAATATACTTATGGTTTCTAAATACCACGAATTTCGAGTGGCGTTGTGGTCCTGAGGCGAGTAAGGCTACTCAAAAATCGTTCATCAATTTTGCTGCCAGCACAGCCATAGGTACCACTGATACAAGGTCATTCACCTTGTGTTGTTAAAGCTAGAGCGTGTTTTTTCAACACTGTAGGACCATACATTTGTATACAGTGTTGAAAAAACCGGTCAAGTGCTTGCGAACTCGCACACCGCGGGTTCTATACCTTCTTTGGACCTACAAAGTTATTTTACATTCGTCTCACACAATGACATCAGATAGCTAAACCAAAGCGCAAAACTAAGTTTGTTTGTCGAGGTTTTTATTATTATTACGGAACTAAGAAGGAAAAATAAATAACAGATAAGAATATTTTCTGTTTCATTTGCAATGAAGTTGGATGAGTAAGATCTAAAACTATTCCAAGTTTCATATCGATAGCGTCAGTGGTTCTTGAAATAGGTGTGCCAGACAGACAGACGAAGTCTTACCGTAATTCCATTTGTTTCTACGTTTTAGGTATGGAACCCTAAAAAATGTGTACATATGTACATGCGTCAGTCATTATTATGAACTAATAACATTAACCTACTAGTGTGTACGAAACGCGGGGTAATGAGTGTTTTATATGCGTTTTTGTACGCTAAATCGATTTAGTTTGAAACAGTTTCTGAATTGAGGGTTACAACACGGTTCATTATCAACAGTACGTAAACAAAACGACCGTATCGACTAGATTTCAATGCTGCGCTAGTAGTTTTGGAACTGAATTTAGTATTCAGCAGGCTTAGCACGATTTGCCAAGAATTCGTAATCTTGACAGTTCGGTGTGGAGTATGACGTAGTTATCGACCTAGCTAATACCGAAAATGACGTTTCTACATATGTCGATAATTACGTCATACTCCACACCGAACTGTCAAGATTACGAAGTCTTGGCAAATCGTACTAAGACTGCTGGTGATTCATGAATTCTTGAGTAGATACATATTCGACCTGCTGTATTCGTTAGGGCTGTGAATTTTCTACATCGATTACATCGTGGGGTTAAGCTGTTTCTTATAAATTACTTCACAAACTTTTTTGTGGGCGGGTCATCCTGGGTGCGTGGGATTCTTCCTAACACTCGCGGCTCTCCCATCCAGAGCCATCACCCCAAATACTTTACTAACCTTGCTCATCACATGACCACAATGTAGCTCATAGAGAGGTAGCCATAGCCAGTTGAAACACTTTTCAATAAACGATAATTATTTAAGGAACGTGAGCGTCTCCATGCTTCGGAAGGCAAATAAAAGACCAGCGCTGTTTGTTGTCATCTAGAGAACAGTCGTTAAGCCAAGTCAGAGGCCCAAGAACAGCTGGAAGTTGGAACAACTATGACAATAGGTTGGTCAAAAAACTATAGGTTGGTCAAAATACTGCAAAGAAATGTCGCTTGACTTTGTGTGTAGTCTTCTGTAAGATGAAAGTATTCAGCTGGACTTTACTTCTTTCTTGATTTAGCTCTTGTTAAACGGAGATAGTAGTAGCACGCGAACAAGTACACATTGTGACGTAATTATTGTTTGTGCCTCTATGGCATTACGTGGTCTCCATAATGCTGACCATTGACTGCAAACTTATTGCGAAGTTAGATAATAGCGTTGAGAATGGACCATTAGGCGCTATTGGGGTACTAAAAACTATTCGCTGTTGGGGGATATTGGTGAGTTTAGCAATAGGGCTCATAATCACTAGGACTGAGGTTCCTTGGTCAAGTGACTGTCCAGCAGGTCTACTGTGTATCTCGATTGACAACTAAAGTGATAATCGCTATAGCAAAGTGACCATCAAATAACTGTAATAATACATTCGGTATAGGCAATACCGGATGAATGCATGAACTTGACTGACCAATAAATACCAATGTTAACACACCTTCAGTTGACATCAAAGTTCGGTGGACAACTGAAGCTTGATAGTCACTTGGGTGGCTAAAGATACGCTATAGCCCTGCAGGTCGTGAACCATCGCAGTATACGATTGGGGAAGAAAGGTTCTCGAGCGGCGACCACGAACCGGAAGACGCGTAGGCAGGCCTCCCACTAGGTGGACCGACGACATTGTTCGCGTCGCAGGCAACCGGTGGATGCAAATAGCAAATTGTCGTTCATTGTGGCGGTCTAAGGGGGAGGCCTTTGTTCAGCAGTGGACGTCTTCCGGCTGGTGATGATGTGTATTATAAAAAAATCTCGATATGATACCGCATCAAAATCCATTAAGTAGTTTAGAAAAAGCAAGCGAATAAACTAACAGACAGAGACTAATGATATTGTTTTTTGATAATGAATAAATATTGTTTTTGTCTTAGAGCTTAAAAAGCAGAACATTTCAAAGTTAAATAAAATAATGTAAATATAGTTCTTTACTACAATTTCACTTTATGCCTACATAAATCTTAATAATCCACAATCCCATTACCTACCCTTAGGGCGAGCTGAATGTAAAGCAGCTACTATCTGAATACTAAATACTCTCTAATTTCCCTCGAGGAATATCAATAATACTGAATAAATGTACAAAGTATTATTAATACTTGTTATTTCAGTATGTCAGGTGCTCAAGAGAGGTTAATTTCTCTCATACTTTGATATAATCTACTATATTGTTAGAAAATTTAGATTTTGGTTATTTAATACAGTAATTACAGGCAATACAGGCTCTTGTGTGAATTTTTACCTATACATTTTATATATTCTTGTGCAGGAACCTTTCGTCCAGGTAGGTACCACCCACCGCAGTGTCAAATATTCTGCCGCCAAGCAGCAGTGTGTAAATATTGGTGTGTTCCGGTGTAAGAGCACTGTAGCTGGTCACTAGCTCCAGAAACTGAACCGCTTATAATAAAGCTGTTTTCACATAAAATTTTTAGATTCATATTAGTAACGAGACAAGTGGTACGACGTTTACCTGATGGTAAGCAACTCACCTGACCAAAGGGAGGGAGGGATATTAGACCAACGGGCCCGTCATTTATACCGAATATTCCATTTTAATGTCTAGCCGTGCAGTGTTTAGTGTGTAAGGCTAATTTTAATTATTATAAGTGCATAAATTTGTGTTATTATGTATTCACTTTTATTATGCATGCCAATAATGTAGTTTGTATGTAGGTATGCATGTTGCTATCTACGTAATGCCAGTTTACACACACTCCACGTGAGCATTACCTTAATTATGATTAAATTAGTGAAAACCGTATGTTATGTATGTTTGATGTAAAATTAACATTCCATAATTACGAGCTTCTTATTTATTTAGATGCCCATACATATTAGTATTGTTGCTGGCAGCTAAGAACACACACTTTCACATTTTTATTTATTTAGAATTATGTTTAATCCTCTTGGGGTTTTATTGTTCGACTTTATTTATTAAATTTTAAGATTAAAGTAAGTATCTATCTATTTAAGTACGTATTTAAAAAAATGGCTCTCAACGGCACTCGAAGTTACAACGATGGCATAATTTGGCAGCAAACAGTAATGAGTTCGACAGAGTCTGTCAAGCTAAAGGTCAATTGGGCCGTTCACTGCGCTGTTGTACCGTGACACCATACCGTACACCATAAAATGTACAACGCATTGTGAAGGGGGATAGGTGATTTATATCGAGGGGTCCTGTAGAAAATATTATACAATACTTTTATATCTCTGGGCGTTTTGTAGGAATAGCAGTTTGTGATTAGATTATCAAAATGCCGCGCATTTTTGTACAAAATTCGATTCCTGCTCAGAAAACCTAAATTAGGAACTGAGATGTTAATGGTTACATATTACCTCAATGGTTTTTAGAGCTGATATTTCAATCTCTAGATAAATTTTATTCATCGGATATTACATTATACCGACAAAATGAAAATGCGTTATTATCGTTCATTCACTACTTTACATGTAATACTCGTATATATTTTAGGATTGTTGATGATATATCATTTTGATAGGTTTACTTTTTACGTTTATGTTTACATTTTTTCCGTTTGAAAAATCAGCCTTTAGTAAAGGATTCCCAAAGGGGAGGCCTATATTCAGCAGTGGATGTCTTCCGGCTGGTGATGATGATGATGTGATAAAAGTATTATAGCTAAAAAATTAGTTATCTATTATTTAATAACCAAGTTTTCTTGTTTTAATCCATTAGGAAAATCAACAACGTATTTTATGATTAACATAACATACAACAGATACATAAGGTTATATATAGAGCTTCACAAAAAGCTTTATAGTAGATTTATAAACATCGACTGAATGAGAGTTAAAAGAGAGATAAAAAACAAAACGAAGTAAACATTGCATTGTCATCATCGGAGGCCCTACCACCACCTCCATTAACAGTATTATTATCATCTCACTTGACATGAGGTAGAGACGTCAATATACGCAGTTTATAGCTCAGTCACTTTCTATCGAAAAAGTAAGGTGACAATATGATTGCTATTAGTGGTGATGGTACAGGCTCTGGAGCGGCTGTAGCTTTAGTACAGGCTGCTAAGCTCTTTATTCTCCATTTTGAGCGCGTGCCTGTACTAGAGGGCGCCAGGGAATTGATTGCACTACGTGGCCTAGAGCCGGCGCTGAACAGCATCGGCATATATATCTGAACAAGGGATTATGGCAATTCCTCCCTTCTAAGGAGGAGGTGATTTTGGATCGGTCATGCTCGCCATCGAAAAGTCTTTGCTTGTGGCGGCTTCGTGTGGCGGGTCACCCCCTTCCCTCCAATATGGTTGAGGGGAGTGATGGCTGCTGCTCGAGTCAACTCGTGCGCGGGTGCTGCTTGGGGGGACCGGCCCGACTACTATCCCTTTGGCATTTTAGTTTGTTGTATTTTTTTTTTATATTTTGAACGGCAGGACACACTGTCGCTGGTGCTGATCTAATTGTAAAAAGACATACTTTGTTTAAAAAAAATGTGAAAAAATGTAAAGCCCGCTGAGTTTGTTGCCGGATCTTCTCAGTTGAGGCCGCGTTGTGATCCGGTGGTAGCTTTTAAAAAAATGACTGTTCAAAAGTGTTAAAAGTGCTAGCGTTAAGCCTATTTGAAATAAAAAGAATTGATTTTTGAATTCTTTTGAATTTTGAATTTTGTTCAGCAGTGGAAGTGTTTCGACGGCTGCTACTTGCTTAGAATACCGCGGGACCCTAACACGATCATGCGCTTGCGCAGCCGTGTGTGGATGATCTATAAGCAGATATAATAGTACCAAATGTGTCAAGTGTTGACCACAATCTAATTTTAGAGGCCTTCATGGTGTATTTGTATTAGAAGAAACACTTGCCACACTCACCCACTTACTATGAATACGCTGTATTTACACGTTACGACACGACTACAATAAGAATATAACATATAATATTCATAAGTCATTTCCTAGGACAATCTATATAACTCACCCAACCTATTGGTTAGTTAGATTACTAGAACTAGTACCTAGTATTACTACTAGGTACTAGTTCTAGTAATCTAACTAAGCTTAGGGTGGTGGAAGGAAATAGTAGAATGATGAAGGCTACTAATGTCGTTACTGACAACACATTCATCGATTAATGATTGTAAGAACAAAGATTAATCATAACCTACCCAAATAATGAATAAATAATAAGTTCTTTATTTACCACAAGTACACCGAAATATTAACCAAAAGATATTACATGTTTTACATATCTACTGCATTACTTAGATACGATTAACTTTATTATTTACCTATCACACTAAGCACAGCTTGTATCGTGAGGACCAGTAAAAACTATATATAATTATAACAGACTCACAGAGTTTCGTATAAACTGAATGTGCAGTATTAGAGTCAGCTACGTCACGAATACATAGCATAACATGCGTTAATTTACGAATTCTTGTTTTGATATGTGTGGTTTGAAGGATAGCCTTACATCTATTGTAACACCTAGATATTTAATGTGGCTGGTTCTGTCACCTAGATATTTAATGTTACCACAACTGCAGGATGTCGAGTCGTAACATACACAATTTAATTTTATATGTCGGATTGCTTCAGGATCAGTAGCTTTAGTTTTATGGAAGCATAGGAATCTAGTTTTGTTGATATTTAAAATCAATAAATTATTGTCTAACCACTTGGAAATTTCCGTCATACCTAGCTTAGCTTTTTGGGTTAATTCACCCCAAGAAAAACCACGAAATAATAACACAGTATCATCAGCGTAACAAATAACGTCATCCGAAGAATCACTACATTTGTGAACATCGTTCATTCATGTATTAACGAACGTTGAACGAACGTTGTCGTGGGCTCCACAAGTAGCAGAAATTAGCAGGAAGGTGTTTGCTGTTGCAGGATCGCTTAGGCGATTACGTAACTTTTTGCCAATTGAGTCCAAAATTGCGCTCGCGCAGTGCCTACTTTTACCTCACCTTGATTATGCCGACGTCAGCTATCCAGATCTTACAGAAGAGCTATTAAATAAACTTGAGCGTCTTCAAAACTTTTGTATCCGGTTCATATTTGGTTTGCGCAAGTATGACCATATCTCTAGCTTTCGTAACAGGCTCAAGTGGCTTCCTATCCACCTTCGCCGGAATGCTCATTTCCTTTCACTTCTATACACTATTCTTCATAACCCGCGGGCACCACAGTATTTGAAAGAGAGATTTAATTTTTTTACCTCTGGACATCACACTCTTCGCACCTCTTCTGAACTGTGTCTTCTTACTCCTTCCCATACATCTCACATTTACACTAAGTCCTTCACTGTCCATGCTGGTCGTCTTTGGAATGCTTTGCCGCAAAATATAAGAAGAGCTCAGAGTTTAAATGTCTTCAAATCTCAGGTTACTTCTCACTATCTTTCCTTGCAGTAAACTTCTCCTATTTCTGTTTATTTATCATCATAATACGTGTAGTATGTATATTTATCATTTCTATATTATGTTATATATATATATATATATATATATATATATATGTATGGTTATATATGTTATTGTTATATATATATTATATATATATATATATGTATTGATTATGTATGACACACCTACCCTTCCATATTCTGTCCTGTACCCCAAGGTTGTCTGGAAGAGATCGCTTTAGCGATAAGACCGCCTTAAATTGTCACACTGCAATTTTACTTTTCCCTTTTAATTTGTATCTTCTCTTTTGGTGTACAATAAAGAATATTTGTATTGTATTGTATTAAGAATCGCGTTGGACCTAAAACACGAGTCACTCCGAAATGTATTGGGAGT
This sequence comes from Furcula furcula, assembly GCA_911728495.1. Taxonomy (NCBI): domain Eukaryota; kingdom Metazoa; phylum Arthropoda; class Insecta; order Lepidoptera; family Notodontidae; genus Furcula; species Furcula furcula. Next base: position 1,357,651 of record OU452254.1, on the reverse strand, counting down.
TCTTCACTTTTAAGCTCACCAAATTTAGTATACTGTTTCCTATTGATAAGATAAATGATTATAACAATATCACATACCAAATCACAAAATCAATTTTGCATTGTAAAACAGTCGTGTCGGTCGGTATAAACGTATCGCATGCAGCAATAATTACATACTGGAGCGTCACTAACGCATCACTACCGGTGGCCTTGGCGGGGACGTGATGGATCCGATCTGGGTCTGGGTCGGATCCGCCTCTCTGATCTGATAATGACCTGATGTGATGAGGAAAAATTGAATTACTAAATATACACATAAATTAATGACTAATAACACAAAATTATCTGATGTAGATCTATTTAATTAAAAACTGCATAAAACAGTGTTTACAAAATAATTATTCACCCACATTATAATCGGACGGAAAAACCGACGACCCAGGTAAACTAATCCAGTCCTTTGCTGTAGTAGTGACTAGAAGCTGATGATAGGTTCACAACGTAAGAGTGCGTAGTCACCGCGCGTCTCGTCCTTTGATGATAGAATGGGGAAGGTTCTTGCGAACATTCCAAAATGCATCCTATAGAATAACGCGTGTGTTCGAAGCTTTATATGCTAGGTCGCACTAAACCGGGGTGGCCTTAGCCTTTTTGCGCGCCCCATTACTAGATCCACAGCTTTTAGATCGCCTTTCGTAACACCAGCCCATATGTAACTATACAGTTCTCCACACAAGATCGGACTTGCTCTTAATATAACATCAAAAGCTGACCCGATGTGAAGTATTGTCGGATCTTTGTAAAGACACCTAGCTTTTTTGCAGCTACTTTAGCCTTAGACTCAATGACGGCATTGGCGTTTAAAAAAAAATGTGTGTACAATAATACATATTGGTTTAACTACTCTGGCCCAAAACCTAGGGTCAGTTTCGAACTGATGACGTAAAGTCTTACATGACAGTTGTATTAGCTACCAACCAGGCTGCCATCATCTCGAACTATGATTTAATTTTTATACACGAGTACTAATTGAAAAAATGACGACACCAATGTCGGGGCTTTTAGAATGTCAATTATCGTGAATTTCCTCATTACGCTTACCTTCACTATTTATTGCTAATTGGAGCCACAAATACCCACACATAACTCACATATGTTATAAATCAACACGATAAACATTGACACGTTCCCGGATCTGAACTAGCTGCCCATCTGCGAAACCGCGGAACTATGATCGTAGAGCCTTCAGGGCTTACCTTGGATATAATTGAACTCATCAACATATTTGATACGTTTAAAAAATACATTTTTAAATAATCTACTGAACTAAGTATGTACGAAACGTTAAAAAATAATATGCAATATAAATGAAAAATGGTCCTATACGTCATATTATGTTCATTCAAATTGCTTGACATGGTGCATATCATCACCGGCCGGAAGACGTCCACTGCTGAACATAGGCCTCGCCTTTTTCATGTACCTATGCATACATGAAAAAGAAAAGAAAACCTTTAGTTTTCATGTTTCAAACGAAAATTCTGAACTCATAACTTAAGTATTATATACTTATACATATTTCGACTACGCTGAAATGAGCGACTATACTAATTACAAATGATACCGTTAAATTTATAACGATCGGTTAGGCTGATGACTAAATTGTAGCCTTCGTTGCGACGCAAACATACCGACCAGTGGGTCACATACGGATAACATTCAGCAACAATTATGATTTGTAATATTTACGCAAATAACAGAATGAAATAAAATCACCTTATAACGGATTATGTCCGGTACATTACCGCATCAAATAGTATTGTGTGGCGACATAATATTAAACATCATAAACATTACGTTTAGAGTCGAGCTATTTCGTTTCATTACCCACAGAATAAACGTATTTGTTTGAATACATACAGATTCCAAGTAACGTCAAGACTGTCCAGAGATGAAGTGTCAGATTTGTCCACTAAGCGGCATATGTTACTAGTTAAATCCCAATGTTGTACATCGGTGTACAGGACACTTAGTATTGCTGAAGAACTTGATATACTCAATTGAATTGATAGCTAATGTATTAAGTTATGAGCGATATTGCAATACCACTAGATATACGGTTGCCCATAGACGGGCAGGCACCTCGCTTAGGCGAACATCCCCCCTTGAATTGAAGACATTAGTTAGGCTGAGAGAACTAATGTCTCGGATGTAGAGCGGCGGATGTAGGCGTATGTGAATCATGTATAGAATTATGATGGTTGCTTTTTATTGTTGTAATGTAATTATAATTTCACTGAAAAAGTTTGAAAGTAACTCGGGTTCTAGTTCATATAAAGTTGTCTTTTATTTACGCGAATACTACACATTGAAATAAAATTACTTTTACGAAATATATCGCGGTTTATTTTACATTTTACATACGCGACGGCACCCATGGCCACGGGAGAACTGAGATGTTATATCTGTGATATACTCCGTAAAAGTAGTTTTATTTCGACGGATTCTAGAATCTAGTTACTGAATTCTCTACAAGTACGCCAAACTCACACAGTAATGAAATACAAATGTATGTAGATATATATCCCATTCATATTTAATTTTGTAAATAGCTAATGATAGCGACTGCATGACACACTGATCATGACAATCTTCATGATATTCTTTACATTACGTGTACGTGGGTTCATTATACTATTCGGTACAGTTACAGTAGCACGAAAATTTGCTGAATAATTTTAGAGTACTGTAAGAGTATTTGTACGGGGGGGAAATGATAACCCCGAATTTTAATTAAGAACTTTAATAAATTTTTCTTAAAGGAAAAAAACAGTAACAAAAAGGCGTAACTCCTTAAGTAGCTTAAAAATAAACGTAATAAAGCGAATAACTCCTTAACCAAGTTGCTCCAGTAATAAAGGGCGTAACTACCCAACCAAGTAGTACAATACTAAAGGGCGTAACTCCTTAAGTAACTTAAAAATAAATGTAATAAAGGAAGTAACTCCTTAAATAAGTAATACAAAAATCAAGGGACGACAGTACACCTTAATTTAAGAAAATAAAGGGGGAGGGTTGTTGGGGACGCTTGGCTGGCCATCGTAAGAAATAGAAATAATATAAAATAAATTAAAAAGAAAGGTTAATTGAAGGTCCGTGACCCATTACGCTCACGGCCCTTGGGCGATAGTTCGCCTGAGCCACGCCAACACTAGCTGGGCAGCAGCGGCTCAGCCTGCAGCCTCAACGCGCTCCCAAGCGGTAAGCCCGCACAGTACCACTGCACTCAGTGCTAAACACCGGGCCCGTACTAAACACCTCCTGTGTGATAAACACAGTATTTTAAGAATACAACACGGTACAATATTTATAGAATACAGTTGGGTACTAAGGAGATACAATACTTGGACTTGTGCTAAAAGTCTAATACTGGACAGAATCTAACTAACTACACGCTACTTCTACTTTCATTGACATAAAAGTTAAGTTACCGCTCCATGATCCGAGGCGGACGCCTCCAGCGACACAGTCGCTGGGCATCGCAGACCAACATATTCTTCATCCCCGACATTTACGTTTCTTTAACCTAAGTAACCAGTCGAAACTAAGTTAAGGGTAAGCTACATGCCCAAAGGTTCACAATTACAATTTTACTCTTGGGAAAAGGGCAAGTTAAATTAAATTGATACATGGTTGCTACATTGCAATAACAACACCTATGAACCTGGTTCATTTAGTTCACAAATTCTATAACAAGAGGAGATCAGTGAGTTGGAGGGTGAAATAACCAATACACGTACCTTCTCGGAGGTGAATTCCACGTCACACTTTGAAAATCTGCCCACGAGCAGAGTAACCAAACACACACAACAGGTCTCGTGCTGCAAAATAATTGATCGCATTACAATCGAGTAAACGACGCAAAACAACGGGGACACCGGTAACCACCGGAAGCGTCACCCAGATTACTTACCTCCAATCCAGAAAACGAGGCGCTTCCCGCGTCTCGACACAACACGCCGAATATGTTTGCCCGCCGAATCTATTAGATTCCGCCTAAATTACTTAATTAAATTTTCAGTCGCGATCTGCGCACCAGCAACTCCAGCAAGTCACGAAACACCCCTCAAAATGGCCTCTCGCCTCGTCCTTCTCTAACATCTTTCCTCTCACCTGTGCGTTCCAGACCCAGCTGACAACACCACTAAAGAGTTCTTGATAATTAAATCCGAATGCTTAGAATCTCCACAAAACATTTTAATCGCAACTCCGGAACGCGCGAACACAACGTTTTGTTATACGTCCCATGCCGCAACACCGACCATAAAATGATAAAGTTTTAATGATTTTAAATTTTATTAAATGGTAACTATAAATGTCAATTAAGGGTAAATTATCCAATTCCAGACTGGGGTGCTCTTGAGTTTAAATCTCCATCAATATCTAACGCAAGTTTAATCTCACAACTATAATGTAAGCGTAAGGCTAACCAGAAACTAAACGTTATCCAAGTAACGTCAACCAGACATAAACAAAACAAATCTACTTTACGAAATTAATGAAATTGAATGATTATTACAACAATAATACTAGTTATTAAACAGGAATATAATAAGGCTAGTATGTGTCGGTGACAAGAAGTGATGTTCAGTGCGCTTCAACAAAAATGTGACCAAGAAAAATGGACTGACACCCAATTTGGTAATCCTTATTTATTATCAGAAAAAACAGTGTTACAGTACCCCTTCACCCACCAGAATTTTTCGCGGAAGAAGAAAAATTCATGCTGGCCCTCCAGCATCATTCCAACAGTGTTAACACAGAACACTACTTACACACAACTAAAGGACGAAACTTTAAAACCAAAAATTCCTATCTTTGTCAATCTAGACCCTTAATGTCCTTTACATGACATTAACTACGTTTCCCCTTCTCATCCTCTAACAAATACACCAGCCTAGACAATTTCTGCACAATCTTACACTTTTCAAAACACGGCGCTAATTTATAAGAGAAATGTTTCACAGCATCACTACGAACATGCGGGCGACGCCAAACTACATCCTCCACCTCGAAGTCTGCATCTCTCTTACGCCTATTATAATATCGAGCATTCCGTGAGTGGGATTTCTTCAATTCTTTATCCACACTCGAGAATATCCCCTTCAAGGCACTCATCTTATCAACGTAGTCCACACGGGAACCTATAGCAATATCGTCCACAACTTCACTATCACCATACACAGTACCATCAACTAGAGCTTCACCATTTGCCTTAGGGGCCATAGTGATAGGGTTATTCCAAGGACTACAAATCGGCTCTACGACATCCATTTCAATAATTTCGTCAGGTTGACGATCTAACTCAACAAGTTTATCCAGCGACATCAGGTAATACCGCTGCTTAATAGGGTCGGCATCCCCAGTATCGATATGATGAGATATCAGATGAGTTCTTCCTAAACCCTTCTTCTCAGCTGAAATATCTTCAAACAACATACACGAATCACCCGCCAATTTCTTTTGCTCTTCGGTTAAAGCATCGAAAGGGTGCAAACAATCCAGTTGAGAAGCCTCCACTTCAGAGGGATTCTGAAGAACTAAATCCTTCGGGCCTGTCAGTTGCAATACGTCAGGGGCAACCTGAAAAGCCTTCCAAAAATTTATCCCAAACAACAAAGACGTAGTCACACTAGGGACCACAAAAAACTTCACCACACGCACAACATCATTAACAACCACAGGCAGAGTCATAAATCCAGTGACGGGGGAAGCAGACCCATTTGCCGTCACCACAGAATCCATCACATCCGACTGATGAATATCAGCCAACTTAGACAACTCCTTCACTGCAGAACCACCAACAATAGAGATTTCCGATCCGGAATCCATTAAACCAGAAAAAGGTACACCACATATCTCGACATTAAGGTAAGGGCGAACATCCTGACATTCATTAGGGGGAACAGTCGCTACTTTGGGCTTCGAATTCTGAAAGAATTCGCGTACAAAATCACACCATTCACGCCACTCCTCTGGGTAGGAACAATTTAAACGACGGCCCTCCTTTAAAAGTTTTTTGATCCCGTTAGAGAGTTAACTTTTGGCCTACACTTCGAACAATTCGCAGCAGTAGCCCCTTTTTCACCACAACGATAGCAAACAATCACTTTAGGAGCCGTACACTCCAGAAGGGTGTGATCGTTCACACGGCACCGCACACAAAACTTATCTACGACATCAGCCTTAGTCACTGCTTCACATTTCGGACGAGTAGGTTTTCCTTTATACGCAAGATCCGGGGCAACCGCACCGGGTACATTCCTAGGAGGTTCAGTAAAAAACTGCGCCCTCTCTTTGGCTGCCTCCAACTGCCTACAATATTTTTTAAGCTCCGACCAAGTGGATACCTCAAAGTTCGCTAACGGAATGGAGTAGGATGGCCTAATATTAAATTTCACGATATCTAATTTTTCATCTTCGCTTAGGGGTTTCCTCAAGCGAGAAAAATAGTTTAGCATAATGTTAAGGTAACACGAAATAGACTCGTCAGGACCCTGGGTCCTTGATCGTATCTCCTGAAGCAAACGATTATTGTAATCGTACGGAAGAAATTCTTCCAATAACGCAGTTTTCAGTTCCTCCCAACTTTTCAATTTATCACTTACACCACGGTACCAGTACAACGCCTCATCCGTAAACAATTCGACTGCTGAATTTAATAACTTTTCCCTGGATATATTCCTAGAGATACACAACTCCTCTATCCGTTGAATAAAAGATTGTACACTATCCTTCCCATTAAATTTAAGGTTGAGAGAGTGGACGTTAGAAGCACGGTCACAAGTTACAACCGGTCTTACTATCACTGGCCCATCAACAATTGAACCACCTTCCCCAGGGACCATATCAACAGCTGGCTGAAAATCAACACTACTACGGAAAGTATGCGTCATCCCATCGATTCGTTGCAGCAGAACAAGGAGACGTTCTTCCAAAGGATCTTTTAGAGTTTTATCTTCCGCTTTGAGCGGCTCGACGCGACTCAACCTATGAAAAAGGTGGTTTCCTAACGCCTGGATGCGATTTAACTTTTTTAGTAGTAGGGGTTTCTGATCGCAAATGGCCTCCAACTCATTAAGCTTGGAGCCAATAGTTTTTAATTCGGCCACCAGATCACCCTCAAACACACTCACCTCATCGCTGGGTACTATTTTGGCTAAATTCCTAATTTGGGCACGTAGTTTATCAACGGTACTCTCTGGTACACCATCACGGATAGCGACTTCATAAATTAACTCATCTTTATTTAAAACGTTAAAACGGATAGGGCGTTCCTCAATCATGGTTAAGATACAATTTTATGTTTACTTAGTACAACTAAAAATCCGCACATAAGCTTAACAGACTATTGAATCGTTACTCAATACAAGGTATTGAGTGACAATACAATACAGTACATTCAAAAGTACAATATGACGCACACAAAGTCAACGACTCAGAAAACGTAGTGATAATTATATAAGTAAAGTACTTAAAAGATAATGCGTGACCAACCAACCGTCAATGAGCGAAAGACCAATGGCGGGGAGCAGCTCCGCGTGCCCAACAACGTCCCTGTTCGGGCGCCATGTAAGAGTATTTGTACGGGGGGGAAATGATAACCCCGAATTTTAATTAAGAACTTTAATAAATTTTTCTTAAAGGAAAAAAACAGTAACAAAAAGGCGTAACTCCTTAAGTAGCTTAAAAATAAACGTAATAAAGCGAATAACTCCTTAACCAAGTTGCTCCAGTAATAAAGGGCGTAACTACCCAACCAAGTAGTACAATACTAAAGGGCGTAACTCCTTAAGTAACTTAAAAATAAATGTAATAAAGGAAGTAACTCCTTAAATAAGTAATACAAAAATCAAGGGACGACAGTACACCTTAATTTAAGAAAATAAAGGGGGAGGGTTGTTGGGGACGCTTGGCTGGCCATCGTAAGAAATAGAAATAATATAAAATAAATTAAAAAGAAAGGTTAATTGAAGGTCCGTGACCCATTACGCTCACGGCCCTTGGGCGATAGTTCGCCTGAGCCACGCCAACACTAGCTGGGCAGCAGCGGCTCAGCCTGCAGCCTCAACGCGCTCCCAAGCGGTAAGCCCGCACAGTACCACTGCACTCAGTGCTAAACACCGGGCCCGTACTAAACACCTCCTGTGTGATAAACACAGTATTTTAAGAATACAACACGGTACAATATTTATAGAATACAGTTGGGTACTAAGGAGATACAATACTTGGACTTGTGCTAAAAGTCTAATACTGGACAGAATCTAACTAACTACACGCTACTTCTACTTTCATTGACATAAAAGTTAAGTTACCGCTCCATGATCCGAGGCGGACGCCTCCAGCGACACAGTCGCTGGGCATCGCAGACCAACATATTCTTCATCCCCGACATTTACGTTTCTTTAACCTAAGTAACCAGTCGAAACTAAGTTAAGGGTAAGCTACATGCCCAAAGGTTCACAATTACAATTTTACTCTTGGGAAAAGGGCAAGTTAAATTAAATTGATACATGGTTGCTACATTGCAATAACAACACCTATGAACCTGGTTCATTTAGTTCACAAATTCTATAACAAGAGGAGATCAGTGAGTTGGAGGGTGAAATAACCAATACACGTACCTTCTCGGAGGTGAATTCCACGTCACACTTTGAAAATCTGCCCACGAGCAGAGTAACCAAACACACACAACAGGTCTCGTGCTGCAAAATAATTGATCGCATTACAATCGAGTAAACGACGCAAAACAACGGGGACACCGGTAACCACCGGAAGCGTCACCCAGATTACTTACCTCCAATCCAGAAAACGAGGCGCTTCCCGCGTCTCGACACAACACGCCGAATATGTTTGCCCGCCGAATCTATTAGATTCCGCCTAAATTACTTAATTAAATTTTCAGTCGCGATCTGCGCACCAGCAACTCCAGCAAGTCACGAAACACCCCTCAAAATGGCCTCTCGCCTCGTCCTTCTCTAACATCTTTCCTCTCACCTGTGCGTTCCAGACCCAGCTGACAACACCACTAAAGAGTTCTTGATAATTAAATCCGAATGCTTAGAATCTCCACAAAACATTTTAATCGCAACTCCGGAACGCGCGAACACAACGTTTTGTTATACGTCCCATGCCGCAACACCGACCATAAAATGATAAAGTTTTAATGATTTTAAATTTTATTAAATGGTAACTATAAATGTCAATTAAGGGTAAATTATCCAATTCCAGACTGGGGTGCTCTTGAGTTTAAATCTCCATCAATATCTAACGCAAGTTTAATCTCACAACTATAATGTAAGCGTAAGGCTAACCAGAAACTAAACGTTATCCAAGTAACGTCAACCAGACATAAACAAAACAAATCTACTTTACGAAATTAATGAAATTGAATGATTATTACAACAATAATACTAGTTATTAAACAGGAATATAATAAGGCTAGTATGTGTCGGTGACAAGAAGTGATGTTCAGTGCGCTTCAACAAAAATGTGACCAAGAAAAATGGACTGACACCCAATTTGGTAATCCTTATTTATTATCAGAAAAAACAGTGTTACAGTACCGTTTGAGTCATGATCAAATTGAGTTTTATTTTCCATCTATTAAAGCTTAAAATAAACTTATTCTAATTTGTTACACGGTTCACCATTTACGCTAGTGAAAGGTTAGGTTAATTATATCTACCCACAGAAAATAGCAGTAATTTTTGGCCGAAATACACATGAAATACAACAGGTGAAAATTAGAAAAAAAGAGAAAGTTACAGCAAGGTGTGTCACTAAAAAACAGCCCCAAGACCCACCTACCTTACTCTACCTTAGCACTCCCAGGTAGAGTTATCGGGCCAACAGCCACTGATCTGTGATCCCATGGTCGATAAGTAATGGCCAGTGCTCTACAAGATATCGCTTTAGTGGGAGCTGCACAACGCTTCACCACTTTTGCTGACAGCACAATATTTCCTTCGACGCAGGAGTAGGTCATAAGCTACTATGTTTTACCTTTACCATTACATTACCATATAATGACGTTCGATTTGCTTATATTTAATAAAAAAAACTTATTCTGTTATTTTCCTGTAGACATGAATGCTTCTCGTCGTAGTGTAAAGGTTTAGCAATCATCAGAATCTTGAAATGAAACTAATTTTACGGATTATATAATCCGTCTATATAGTCTAGGTACAAGACCAACGGGACCATAACATATGACACCCTGCAACCCCCCGCCCCCCGCAAATCGTTGGCTGCGACCGTACCTGCTATATCCACAGCACATCAAACAGCGCAGCGCTCCATCTATAGTACTAGCAATAACTGTTTGTATACGGAATCCATATAGACACCAATACCTACTAATAACACATTTGAAAGTATAAAGAGTAAATGAAAGGATTATATACAAGTTATGTAACATATAGGTATTACAGAAGCCAGCGCTGCGATGCGGTCAGATTTGTGCTTAGATAGGTAAATTAGTGATTATATGTTTCCGTTAATTTTAAGAAAGGAAGAGCACAGAGGACACCCGCTAACATTCAGGGGCCGTACCATGACATTTGTAGCAGCTTAACATGAAAAGTGACCTGTCTTACAAATGTGTACCATGAGCGCACTAATTAGCGTGACATTAATATTGTCACGTGACCACTCACCTGTTTGTGTGACGTAATAGCTGGGTGGCCTGCTAATTAGTGCGCTCATGGTAAGTACACAGGACACTTTTCGTGTTAAACTGACCTGCTATAAGAGTTCTTGGTAAAGGCCACCGTCTAAGATATTCTGCAGCCAAGCAGCAGTGTGTAAACATTGCTGTATTCCGGTGTTAAGGTCACTGCAGCCGGGAAAATTACCGTTCTAAGAGAGACTTTATAACTATTTGTGACTTTATATTTTTTTGACGGGCTAGCCAGATTGTCTAACCACTAGACTAGTCGTTAGACACCCTGGCTGCTACCCAATAGGCCATGGGTTCTATTCCCACCAATTGTCTGGGTGTTATTTATCTATTAAAGTTGTACTTCCAAAAAAAGAATATACGTACTGGTATCAGTTGCCTGGTTTCTAAGTACAGACTCTGCCTAGTTTGTGATCAGATAACCGTGTTTGAACTGTCCCAGAATATTTATATTAATTTCTCCAGTGACGAGCGGTGGTGCATTGTAGGAATGACATTTGTATGCAGCATCAAATCAGCAGCGTTGTTGGCCAGGTCAGTGACCAGCCACTGATACGCCACTGGTCTTATAAAATTAGTAGAGTACGATATGTGTAAAACCATCCGACTGACACACTATCGATATACTCAATTGAAGCGATTGTGAACTAGCGGACTTGGCACTTGGCACTGTTACACAAGGTAAGGTACCTACCACCTGGTATCATTTAGTAAGTTTCAATGATTGAGACCATTCTTCGGTAGGCCGCTGCTTTTCATATCAGCAAACCTTCACCAAAATACAATAATGGTCGTAAGTCCTAATTACATCACCAACAATGGCATCCATAATGTTCGCTCGCTAATAACGCGCACATTAATAGCGGCGGTGTGTTGGAAATTGATTACTTAACGTTTGAAAAACTTAGAACACAAGTTAATGACGTTGTCGCAACGAGATGGGATGCTGCGTGCTCCGGCTATTCTTTTAAGACTATCTGTACGCTTCACGCCTTGACCTTAATAGGGACATATGAAATAGTATTAAATTTGCAAAATCGTACTTTGGCGATTATTTGCTGGATCATTAATGACTCACATTCAGACCATTTGGTCTTTATTGGAACTACTTGGTTCCAATATGGAGTGCTATTTTCAAGTAGTTTTCGTGTTATTAGCAGATAGGGACAACACTCAGCTCGCTCAGAAAATAGCGCTAAGTTCTTTTACGGATTCCCTCACTCTGAAACTATCTGACATTGTTCTTGTAGCAAGCCCAGTGGAAAAGATATCTCATTTCAATTCTCTAGCGTTTCGTATTGTAGAATGACAACTTGGCTACGGCCCCCTTTAGAGAAAGAAAGGTTAAACGTAGCCTGGTAGGCTACTACTATTACACCGGAACACAATGTGATTGATGAAAGCTTAAGCAATTGTATATTCTATAATTATAAAGAGAATAAACATAATAGTTGGTGTAGTGATTGGATTCCCACTTCAAACGAACATTCGTGTGCATGAGCATGTATGTATTTCTTGTATGGTATGTTGTATCTGGGTATTTACCTGAGTATTAGTATGATTTATTTCAATTGTATATAATATAATTGTATCAGTTGTGTAGGCTCTGCTTAGTTAAGGGTCAGATTGCTGATGAGCCTATCATGGTTCATATTCTTAACATAGCTCATCATCATCACCAACCAGAAGACGTCCACTGCGGAACATAGCCTAAGGTTGGTAGCCATGTGGCGGGTCACCCCCTTCCCTCCAATATGGTTGAGGGGAGTGATGGCTGCTGCTCGAGTCAACTCGTGCGCGGGTGCTGCTTGGGGGGACTGGTCCGACTACTATCCCTTTGGCTTTTTAGTTTGTTGTACCTACTTTCGTCGTATTTTTTTTTTTTTCCCTGTATTATTTGATCTTTTGAACGGCAAGACACACTGTCGCTCTGATCTAACTGTAACATGACACACTGTTTAAAAAAAAAAAGTGATAAAATGACAAGCCCGCTGAGTTTCTTGCCGGATCTTCTCAGTTGAGGCCGCGTTGTGATCCGGTGGTAGCTTTTAAAAAAAAAAAAATACATGACCTTTCAAAAGTGCTAGCGTTAAGCCTATTTGAAATAAACTATTTTTGACTTGACTTGACTTTGAAGGACGCTACAATGAACGACAATTGGCCATTTGCATCCACCGGTTACCTGCGACGCGCACAATGTCTTCCGGTTTGTGGTCGCCACTCGAGAACCTTTCTTCCCCAATGGTTATCGGTTCTTCGAGCGATATACATAGCTCACGCTTACTGAATTATCCATGTGTTGCATTTGGCAAATACCGTTGATAACGCAGATGATAGAGGATTGTAGTTGAATTTTTTCATCATAACATAGTAATCAGTTTTTAAAGTTCAATTCAGTAGTATTAATCGTGTTAGCTTCTATTAATTTAATAGTTACGGTTATAATATTCATACCATAAAATCATTACAACTCCATTAAATATTGATTACACACAACGATTTTTTGTCTGGCGTTAATTGATCTATTGGCAATATCATACATATGTACATATATGTTGTATTAACATTTACGCCGTTTTAATACTTTAATTGATTTACAGTTTATTAATACTAAAACATATAAAAAATAATCTTTTGTGCAATATTCACATCACAGCCATGCACGCATATGCCTGTCTCTCTCTCTCTCTCTCTGTATAGAGTTTTTTTTTTTATTCCCTATAAGCCAGTGCTTGACTGCAGTCCCACCTGATGGAAAGCGGCGACGCAATCTAGGATGGTAAAGCACACTGGCTTATTAAAAGCCTATTCACTCTAGCTTTGAAGACACCCAGGTTATAATCGGGTTATTTGAGTTAAGTTTACCGAAGTTACCTCCCACTAGCTAGGTGGACTGACGACTTTGTGCGCGTCGCAGGTAACCGGTGGATGGAAATAGCTTATTGTCGTTCATTGTGATGTTCGAAGGAGGACATATGTTCGGCAGTGGACGTCTTCCGGCTGGTGATGATAATAATGATGAAGAATAAAATGATATTCTAAATAACCCTCCTCCTGGGGCATTTGGGCAAAAATAAACTATTTCGTTTATTACATTATAAGGTCTCTATTTAACAGTGGACGTCTTTTGAGTGATGATGATAAAATAAATAACCCTTGATTATAATCGTATTTTATTTAAACTGATCAAAATAAGTAAATTTGACTGTCATTGGCCTACCCAATTTTTGAAAATCTTAAACATAATAAAATCTTTTTAAAAAAAAATTGAACCGACTTCAATATCACTGAAAAGTATAAAATAATTTAAATATTATTGAAGTTGGTGTTAGCGTACCTGCTGTGTATATTTGGCACCAACTTCAATAATATTTCAATTATTTTATACTTTTCAGTGATATTGAAGTCGGTTCAATTTTTTTTTAAAAAGATTTTATTTTAAACTTTTTAGTGATATTTTCATATATAAAGATTGAACCATCGAAAACCGTAAAATTATCTAGGTAGGTTATGATCACATTATCGTCTACATAGTTTTACATAATTTATGTTTCTTCAGAAAAAAATATCCGGTCGTAATGAAATTTGCATGGAATCATCATAGTAGTTTACTCTCTCGAATAAAAAAAGAATCATCGAAATCGGTTCATAATTGTCAGAGCAATGTAAAGGAGAACATCAGTTTTATGGTTTTTACCAGATAAATTCCTCCACATCGTTCATGGTCCTCCAGGAAGTTCTTATCCGGTTGTAATAAAATTCATACAGATTCAATACAGTGGTTTCTTCTTTCGAATAAAAAAAGAATCATTGAAATTGGTAAATATTTTCCAGAGTTATGACCATTTTTGTCCGACCGAGCGAGTCCGAGCGACTAAAACGTCATCTATATAGGCTTTCTTGCAACTCTCAGTGCGCAGTCACCATTCTTGTTTTTTTAGGAACTACTTATTACTAAGCAATAATTTTTTTATGGGACCCAATCAATGGATTGAAGAATGGATGGAAGAAAGATTTTTTCAAATCGGTTAATAATTGCCAGAGTTATGCGCGAACATACATAAAAAAAAAAAAAAAAAAAAAAATATATACAGACGAATTGAGAACCTCCTCCTTTTTTGAAGTCGGTTAAAAATAATGTATATTAGATTTTCAGAAATAAATGTAATTCTAAAAGTTAACTTCATTCTGTGACGTACAATTATATGTTGCAGTTGATATAGTAGGCAGAACCGGCGGTAGTAACTAGTGAAGCATAAAACTAAAAATAAAACCGGACCTGGTGCCAACCAGAAGCGGTCCAGCATCAGATAAGATGCGTCATAAACAGCTCCTTTGATAGGTCAAGAAACTCCAAACGACCGCATTTATAAACCGTGCCAAGATAGATATAGGTACTTAGAAATCAGGTTGAGTTCAGAGACATTGCACTTACTAGGAAAAGTGACTATAATACTGTGTAGGCAGTAACTTCTTCAAACCTATAAATTTAAAAGGCACCACGTGCATATTTATATTTGTTGAAATATATTTTAAACACTAATAATAATACCAGCCCTTGTTAATGTCCCACTGCTGGGCACGGGACTCCCTTCGAGATGAAGGGGCTTAGGCCATAGTCCACCACGCTGGCCAAGTGCGGGTTGGCGGACTAGAATTAATGGATTTCAAGTCGATCGGCTAATGTGAGATAAAAAGCCGTATAAGTAAGAAGAACGTATGATACCAAAATATGTATGTGCTAAAAATAAAAATGCAAATTCCGGTTTTGGAAACTGTGATAAATCTTTTCGTGAAGTTCTAGTTTAATCAGACAATTTGTATGCTTGACTCGTAGACAGCATAATGTTTGAATACGACCCAAAATCTTGACCCAGAGATTTATGACAATATGGGATATAGTTACTAGTTGGTAGGAGGTCCTTCTGCTAGGGACTGACTGGGAGGGCTAAAGCTAAACAGCAGTGTCTAAATATTACTATGTTCCTACTTACAGGGCACTGCAGTGCAGGGTGAAACTAATGTCTTAGTGTTGAACAGGGGCGCAAGTTCTACTATTCTTGAGAAGACGTATAACTTGCCTTCAGGCAATAATAATAATAAATAATAATAATATTCTGGGACAGTCAACACATGGTCATCAGATCCCAAACTAGACAGAGCCTGTACTATGGAGACCAGATAACTGGTACTAATATACTTTTTTTATAAATACATATTTACAATAGATAAATAACACCCAGACACTTGGCGGGAATAGAACCCACGAGCTATTGGGTAGCAGCCAGGGTGTCTAACCACATGACCAACAGGCCCGTCAACGGACATTGATTGATGCCCGTCAATGAACGAGGGAATCAGTATTTGAAGCAATTTTTTTTAATACCAGCCATAATTTTGTCCCACTGTAGGGCACGGGCCTCCCTTCAAGATGAAGGGGCCTAGGCCATAGTTCAACACGCTGGCCAAGAGCGGGTTGGTGGAATTCACACTTCATTCGAAAGCTAGTTAGGCTGTCTTTTCTCCCGATGTTTTTCTTCACCGAAAGCTAGTAGCAATCGCACAAAGACGATGCGTACATGATTAATGAAAGAAATCGGTGGTGCGAGCCGGGGTTCGAACCTGCGCACCTTGATTCCAAGGCAAGCGCAATACTTAGCAGTTATACAGTACCTATGTAACACAACGAAATTCAACCCGTGAAACTGGTTGATGGGTAGGTGGAGTACCTACCTATAATATAATGGTACACTTTTTATCACCATTGCTATCCACTTGATTTTTAATTTGAATATTATAGGATATTAATACTAGTAGTTTTAAATGGCAGTTGTTGAGATTTATCTATGGATATAAAGTAATTTATGTAACCCGAGAGATTGGCTTACTAAATCATAAGAAATGTCATAACTAATAGCTTACTTAATAATATCCTACATTGAAATTACAATGTTTAATACTGAATTATTATTTTTCTCTATAATAATTACTTATTAATGCCTTCTCAAGTTTTACAGTGTACTATTTTTTTTTGGTAAATATTGCGCGACTATACCCTACCGGTCTGGAAAGGCCTATTGTACTAGGCAAAGTAGAAGAAAGTCATCCGCGTAGTAGAAGACCAGTTCGATGTGGAGATCGTATCGCCGAGCTATTGGACATCCCAATCCATATAGCGCTGCAGACGGCATCTCACCAAAATGTGGGGAAATTAAATTTCGGACCAGACAAGACTAGGTCCCGATCCATTGAGGTAATGAGAAGGAAGGAAAAACTTAGTAGTTGGGTTGCGCGAAGAGTTTGCGTGATTACTGTTTATAAATATAATAAAATCTTCGCCTAGTCCTAATCCGTCTTAACACAAAAAGCAGTTTAACGTTAATCCTGGGTTTAGACTCAGGTTTAAGGAACAATTTCCTGAATTTAACCCTAGGTTTAACATTAAACTGCTTTTCGTAATAAGACGGAATATTTCCTGGGATAGTGCTAGATGACCTTAATGGTTGATCAATCTTTTCACTCCGACATCAATGACCGTTAACTTTAAAGTTTTACGTAATATACAGTTTGTACGAAAGCGGAGGACATAATTTTGTACACAATGTGTTAGCAACGCCCCCCGGCGCTGTCTGTCATGGCAACTATAATATATTGACAAATTACGTAAATCTTGCGAAATTTAGTGATGGTGTCAGTTGAAAGCTAAAATAACAAAGCAACTAACAGTTTTTATGGGACTCTCAAAATAATCTTACTTTTCTATAGGAAAGTGACGCAGATATTCACAGCTTATAGCTCTGTTCCTTTCTCTCGCGAATATAATATTATTATTATTATTTTATTATTAGCTCTAGGTGGTAGACCTAAATGATGAAATAGGAACACATCTTGTGGGAATCAAAATAAACCTTTATTTTAATGAAGTAAATGATTATAAGTTCTATGTTTAAGTGATAGGCTTTGTAAATCGTCTATAATGTACTTTTATACAATACAATTTTTACTTAACGCGGTAGTCGCATATCTCTATCATCTGTTATGGGAGCAAGTAACGTGCAAACCAACGGTAAAGGCTGGCGATGTAGTATTTGTTCTCTTTGGCTGGCACTTTTCTGGTACGTAGCAATCCCGTCGTGAATATGAATGCAGATCCCGCCGCGGACCCGTGATAAAAACGGAAAGACAAATATTCTATACTATACAAAAGTTAACCTGAAGTTAGTAATATTCCCTTTAACTACCTCACCACAGGTATAGGCCACCCAATTACCCGCGGGGTGTCCGGGTAAGAACAGCACTCTCCGATCTCCTCCTGTTGGGTGTCCGTAAGAGGCGACTAAGGGAAAACAAGAAGACGGGGAACAGCGTCTTTCTATTGAATTACGTACCACATAGACTGCGATCCCCAAGACCAGGATATCCCTAAGCGTGGGGACTGTGGCATCTTCTGCCTTCTAAGGGGGAGGCCTTTGTTCAGCCGTGGACGTCTTTTGGTTGCTGATGATGATACGATACGACAATAAACGATGTTTGATTGATTGATGATGATTGTATTGTATAAGCTCTATGTAGAGACATTGTGGTAACTACTGAAGATCTTGTGGTGCTGTTATTAGGTACAGTGACAACTTCGTCTACTTACCAACGCAGTGATACCTCTGAAACCATAGGAACGGAAAAGTGGTGCTACTAGTGCTGCTAACTGCAATAACTGCTTACCATTAAGACGGTTTCATTTTTCGGCAACTTAGTAGTAAAAAAACCGGTTGTTTGTCAAAGTTTTTTTAGGATTACTAAAAAACTGTACAGCTTAGAAACATCATTTTATTTTCCTGTCAAATATAGATAAGACATTTATATTTCGGAGATAAGGTGGGAATGGTATTTTTTCGACATATTTTATTACAAGCACATTCTCAAGCTTATCTAAACACTTCTTCTAAACAAGACTTGTTTAAATTCTGATGTCCACTTCTTAGCTGGTTTCCCAAGATACAGACTGTGCCTAGTTTGGGAACCCCTGGTAATTCTTTTAAGAATGTTTATTGTTGTGTCTAGTTTGTAATTGTGTGTTGTAAAACTGTGTGTTTTTTGAAATAAATTATTATTAAGCTAAATAACACATGACATAAACCAAAATAAAAATCTGTACCTACTGAAATGTGTGAACCCTTTCATATGATATAGTAGTCACTTTACTAAGCTTTTGGCACACCATTTCAACCCGCATTAAAAAGAAAATAAAAGATAAAAAATGTTTTTCATTTGCAATGAGTTTTGTACTAGAACTTTTATAAGTTTCAAAACGATAGCATCAGTTCCTGAAATATACAGGTGTGACAGACAGACAGACGGAGTCGCACCAAAAGGGTTCCTTTTTGAATTTGTATGTATGGAACCCTAAAAGCAATAGTACTTGGCGCGGTTTTGAATGATAATTTGCAAGACTTCACGAACAGAAGCGGTTGTTAAGATCTAAAAGGTCATTAGGAGAGAACAATATTGCTCCCAGCGGAGATCATTAGTAATAGGCCGCCAGGCCTTCGCCTAACTCACAGTCTTAATCACCCACTATCACTGCGGATATGATATAACCTAACCCTAATTACTACTAATAGGTATGTGTTTATATAAATGTCTGAGTTTGGCTGTGAAATGTGCTTTAATGATATGCATAACAGCACACAAGCTTCCAACCACTTTTTTATACTACCAAGGTGGTTTTTAGTTAATCAGGTTATCAGCCTATATTGCCCTAACTCGTAAGGAACGACGTAGCAATGACAGCTCAGTGGGCGAGCGCTTGCCTTGGAAACAAGGTGCGCAGGTTCGAACCCCGGCTCGCACCTTGATTTATTTAATAAATAATGTGCGAATCATCCTTGTGCGATTGTTACTAGTTTTCGGTGAAGGAAAACATCGTGAGGAAACCTGCATGTCTGAGAAAGCCTAACTAGCTTTCGAATATCGTGTGAAATTTGCCAACCCGCACTTGGCCAGAGTGGTGGACTGTGGTATAAGCCCCATCTTGAGGGCAGGCCCGTGCCCAACAGTGGGGCAATACCAAGGGTTGGTAAAAAATAGTAAGGAATGATTACACAAAATGGCTCTCCACAAGATTCGAATCTAGAGTTCGTAAAGCAAGCCGCTACCTGCCGCACAATAGCGTCTACAATCATTTGTTATGAGTGAGACTAATTACATCACCTAAACACAGATATCCTTACCCGGTGCCTTGTATGATGTGGTGCTAATGCTGTCCGGAGACCACAGTAGTCAGCTGCAGTTGTGATTCAGAATAGAACCTACAAAATAGTTCACAGCCTTACCTTAACCTTACACTGTGTCTTCGGCGTTATTTTGTAACTTGGTGACAAGATGAGAATGTCGTTTACCTGATGGTAAGCGTATGTCTATAGTCAGGCGCTTTGCTATTGCGTAACGCCGCTCGTCACCTGACTTAGTAGTTATAAAGTCTCTTGAGTCTTGTAACTTCTCCAACTAGTTTTTTATGTAGTATGGTTAGTGGCCAACCTGGGGCCAAGTTGTATTTCCGAATATGAAATTGTATTTATGTATGCTCTAGTACTTGGAGTCGATCCTACCTGGACTGGTGGTAGCCCCAAATGAGAGCGCATTAGCTTAGGAACAAAGAAACCTGTGTCCAATGACCAGAGGTATAACTATCACTGAAGTTACGAATGAAAGAAAAACATTTATTCAGCGACATCTAAATCTAACTTATATATTACAATTTTTATTTTAAACAATGCCGCTGAAGGGTTATCCACTCAGCATGAGCCGTTGCTCCTATTTGGAACAACGACGCTGATCTTCTGAATGGAATCTTCTTCTGCTGAATGGTGGCCCCCTCGGCACAGTGACTTCTCAAAGAACACTTGCAACCCTACCGCAAGTACAACGCCACTACCACGAAGGTAACTTTTATTAGTCCTTCAGACTCGCGCTGCCGTCCGCGGCACGTATTGTTAGATCCGCCAGACCCAATGTCGGCCCTATTGGACCATGACATTGAGCCTGCCCCTCCCCGACAACCGTCTGCTACACTGTCAAACAGACACCGGTCTCGTCCGCAAGGCCGAAGGGTCGTAGGAATGCGACCTCAACGACGAGCATCACCCCACTTAGTTTCTTGCCGGCTCATCTCAGTGAGGGTGCGTTGTGAACCGGTGATAGAATCAGCCCTCTCTAAGCAACAGCCTAAGCTGTGGACTCCCTGAGATACCCTTGAGCTCGTCACTCCCCAGCCTTTCCGGCTGGAGAGCTTTAAGCGCTCGCCCTCTTGCCCGGTGAAGCTGTAATGGTATTCTGCGGCCAACAGCGACTGTCCTCCAAAAAAAAGGTAACTTTGAAGTGCTTGTCAAGTCAGGCTCCTTCAACTTTGAGCTGGCCATCCTATCTATCCGATCTTCTCAGTTGAGGCCGCGTTGTGATCCGGTGGTAGCTTTTTTTTAAAAAAAAAAACATGACCTTTCAAAAGTGCTAGCGTTAAGCCTATTTGAAATAAACTATTTTTGAGTTTGAGTTTAATGGTTACACAACCTGGCCGCTACGCAGTTGATGGTGGGTTCGATTTCCACCTTATGTCTTTACCTATAGTATTTATCTTTACCTATCATCATCATCATCAGCTGGAAGACGTCCACTGCTGAACATAGGCCTCCCCCTTAGAACGCCACAATGACCGACAATTGGCTATTTGCATCCACCGGTTACCTGCGACGCGCACAATGTCGTCTGTCCACCTAGTGGGAGGCCAGCCAACGCAAAAAAAATTGTATCAGTTGTCTGGCTATCATAGACTATGATTTATAGTACAGGCTCTGCCTAGTTTGAGATCAGATGACCGTGTGTGGATTGTCTCAGGAAATTACTATTACAGTTTAAAGTAACCTTTGCCCCATCTGAGAAAAATGCCTAAATATCTAAGCTATCATCATTAAGCTCGTTATTGGAGCATATTTTAGTGGAAGGTGATCGCGGGGGTGCGCGGGCGCATCCACGCGGAGGGGGGACGCGTATAAAGAGAAGACGCGCGTGCAAGACGCAATAGCGCGGGTAGCGTTGCGCGTGCAACTGAGGAGAACACTATCTTTCTTAATACATACTTACTTGCGAGAGTTTTGTGATACATTTTGCAAAGTGTTAAGGATTCTGTGAGCTTTTGGTGAGTTAAAAAATGCAAATAATAATAGTGTTCATGGATTTATTGTATTTAGTGCTTTAAGATAAGTAAATAAAAAGAAAACATGTACTGAATAATAAATGAAAATAATCACAGATTTAAAAATAGTTATGAAAAAATTAATTAAAATATTTAATCAATTTTTGGAATTTGTTAAGTGCCTTTTAAATTTAAAAAACTAAACACATTAAAATAAAATGTAAAGGAAAAAACTATTGTCTTAAAAAAGACATTTTAAGGGAAACCTATTTTAAACGAGATTAGATATTAACAAAACAAAAAATTATTATTTTCAGTTATTTTTTTAATTAATAATCATTAATATAGGATTTAAATAATTATTATTATAAGATGATTCCAGTGCAATTAATGACACTGTAAATTAATTTATAATCTGAAATGCGTGATTTACTAAAACCGAATATTAATGAGGTACTACATTGCTTATGAACTGCATAATATCAAAAAGAGGCGGTTGACTTGACGTAAACTGAGAATCTATAAAATGTAATCAAGACCTCACAACAATACATTAGCGATATCTAACACACATTAAAAAATAGCTATTTGCAAGTGACCATTGTGATTTTAATGCTAGGTGTACATACGTACATAATTATGTATGTAGATCTAGCCACGAAGTAATTATAATTGAATTATTAAGTTCAATTGATAGTTTAATTTATTATTATTTTCTACTTTCACGCAATGACAAAGTCTGTCAATTCACATAAGTTACATTTAATCGTTTATCTCATCGCGTCGCTAATAGTCTTTGTAGTTTCAGAGTTAAGGAAAAAAGTTTAGGGTCGCCGTATAAACACAATAAGACTCCCGTTAGCGTTACCTACATAAGACATTAGACATAAGATACTTAAAACACTCCGATTCAGAAAAAACGACAGTATTCAATCACAGTAAAATAAAATTGTTAGTGAAGTTTATACAAAGTCATTCAATTTTATTCTCTATTTTACAGATAAAAGGCGCCGTTCCCAAGATGGTTAATTTGAAACCCATGGTAAGTATTTTTTACGACAGACATATTATTTCTCCAAATAGATGTAGTGTTTTAAGCATTATCTAATCCAACAAAATTTCACAAACCCCTATTTTTATGTAACGTGCTATGTCAAAATTAAATTTACTTGTACATTAATTTAAAAATTACATGGGCAAATCATTAAAAATTTTTATCTTTATAAGCCAGTATTTTACCGCAATCCCACGTAAACCCTGGTCTTCTTAACCACTCAAAGTTAAGGTTCGAGCAAATAAGAACTACCGATACCTGAAAACGGTTAGTGTATTACAAGGATACGTACTAAAACGTAGGAGCAAAAGTCAAGTGCTCCTTTTGTTCAAGAACCGTAACGCTGGAGGCGGAGGAGGTTATATCTCAGAAGATCGGTATCTGCATATTGGAGACTGCATCAAATGTAAGACACGCTCTAGTTCCAACTGAGAGAAGAGAACCTTACTATCTCGAACACTGTAGGCAACTCTCCACAATTGTGTTGTCATCTGCATACTTAAACATACTGGGCATCAGCAAATGGGTGATAGGGATTCACTTGCCTTTTCACTAAGCCCCTTAAGAGGTAAGAACTTAAGGGGGACCTTGGCTCTGTCCATGCATGTCAACGTTCGTCTCAGTCATGGCAGTCGGCTCTGAAGACTCCTAAATAAATTAACTGCCGATAGATCGCGATTAATTTGATACTAAAATTTTGACCCGGTTACTCCAACTCCAATCTCTACAATTTTTTTTATTATAAACTAGCTGACCCACGCAGCTCCGCCCGCGCTGTGTTTACGTTAACTAAACTTTCAATAATATACATTCACATAGAATACAAAACCTCCTTTTTTAAAGTCGGTTAAAAACTTGGACCCACTTTGTACTTGCCCTCTGAAGCACGGAGACGTTTAGTTCAAATGGCGTTAAACGGTCACCCATCTATTTAATGACCTTACCTAACGTTGCTTAACCTGATCGATTTCCAAACATTGTTAACAACTCTCTATGAGTGTTCCCTTACTAATATTTATTATATTATAAAGAAAAATTGATAAAATCTGACCAAGCGTATAACCAAGTACCCATTTTGACTTTAATCCCCTGTCCCAAAAGAACCGTGCTAGATTACGGGATAAAAAGTATCCCATGTCCTACCTCGTAGTAAGATCTCAAATCATGCCAAGTTTCATTTGAATCCATTCAGTAGTTTCGGCGTGATGCTCAGCCGAGATACAGACAGACAGACAGACAGACAGACAGACAGACAGACAGACAGACAGACAGACAGACAGACAGACAAAAATTAAAAAAAATACATTTTCGGCCTCAGTATCGGTTATAGAATGCCCTCCAAATATAATTTTCAAAATATCTTCAATGTACAGAATTGGACCTGTTACAGTTTTATTATAAGTATAGATAAACATAATTATGATAGTTTCATAATCATCATCTTTGGTCTAGGTACCAGACATTAAAATTCATGAGTCATTAAGGAAACACCTCTTAATTAAATATTAAAATGAAATCTTCATACATAATATTTATTTACCATATTTTTTTACTAATTTGCATACCTAGCCAGCTCTTTTTACAAAGTTGTAGGTCCCTTTCGCAAGGAATGTTTAGGTTCCTATAATGTTGGTTGCATGTGTAGTGTAGATATTCTGTATCGCAACAGTAGTGTGTGTATTGTATAATTGTGTGTATTATATCACTGTGTTCTGGTTTAAAAAGCACCATACCTGGTGAAATATTAAAGCTTACCATCAGGCTTACGTCCTTTTCACAGTCACAGCTACATCAATTAACCCGCCAAAATATTAACTAATCGAAAGAAGGAAAGCACCAACCGTTTCACGATACGGCGAAATAATTAACAGCAATAAACATTGTATAATACGTAAATATAACAATTAGTATTTATCTACTTGCAACCGACCGCACATCCATTACATAATAAGATATTAGTATAAAATTAACATTAACATTCATGAGTTGTGCATACATTTGGCTCATCTGCCTCTGTGCGGTACGTTTCCTAAATTTCTGACATACTTTTCGCTAACGTGAGTTAGTCATCATTTTTAATGATATTTATTATATGTGATTAAAATAAAAAATATGTAATTTTGATGTGACCTACATTGGAAATGTCATAATTCAATATTGTTCAGGATATTATGTAGACTGAATGTATTTGAATCTTGCTCGTAGATGAGGTAATAGTATATTTTATTGCTACATGGTGACATTCGTCTGATGGGTATATTGTACTGCCGTTCATTATGCTGTTAAGTCTCTTAAGAACAGTAAGTTATCCAGCTACAGTGTCCTTCACACCAGAGAACAGCTATGTTTTCATCATCGTCATCAGGAGCCGAAAGTCGTCTTCTGCTAAGCAAAGGCAGCCCATAGACTGGAGGGAGGGGGGGTTCTTGAGGATCGCAGTATAGGTGGTAGTTAATCCAATACAAAGCGCAGCTGCCCAACTTCGTGTGTGTCTTAGTCGCCTCTTACGAACACCTAACGTGAGGAGATGGGGGGGGAGGGTGCTATTATTACCCAGACACCCCACGGGTATGTTCTCCTACTCCAGAATACCTCAAAATTCGTTCGACACAATCGTAAGATTCAGTTATTTTTCAATCCTGTAGTATTATATTTATTTTTAAAGGCGAGGAAATGAAAACAGAATGAATCACCATGATTTCTAATCGCCTGCATTATAATGAATGAGAACGATCAGTGTACGAGTAATATCTATCGACAGTCTGTCGACAGGACTGCAATGCGGGTCGGTGCAGTCATTAAAATTTCAATTTTTAGATCAAACATTCTTATAGAACTGGTTCACTGTATAGCAATCAGAGTGGCACGTACCCTCAACCTATATGAGGTCACACTCCAGATCGGGAATTGTGTTATTGAGTTTACTGACAAAAAATTCTCATAAGCTCCAAGCTTGTTACTGTGCCAGGTAAATGACAATAACTCGTCTTTTGTTAGACAGGTCCAAACAAAAGTGGCGAAACGTGTATAAAACATACCCCTGCCAACCCTTTGGAGTATTTCATCAAAAATTCTTAGACAATTCAAACTCAAACTCAAACTCAAACTCAAAAATCTTTATTTCAAATAGGCTTAACGCTAGCACTTTTGAATCGTCATTTTTTAGAAGCTACCACCGGATCACAACGCGGCCTCAACTGAGAAGATCCAATCGCAATTAATCCAACTTTCAAATAAAAAAAATGTAGTTAACTGTAGCGAAATATTTCTGTTATTGGAAAAAAAAGGGAATCTGATCCGTGTATTAATTTGGAAGCAGCGATGCGATAGACAGATACACTAATATGCAGACATGTAAAAACTTATTTTTGCGATGGGAATTACAAATGCGTAATACCTACTGCATCTCATATGTCTTACGAAAACCAATTAGAATTTTTCAGATAGGTACGTTACGTCATGATATTATGTTAGTTAATCATATGTTTGTTTCTTTCAACGTAAGCAAATTACAGCCACTAATCAAATTATGATTAACACATAGTGATTACGAAAAACCCAGTGATGTGAGCTGGGGGTTTTCAGACTGTGCTGGACCTGGCACTTAAATGAAGAGTAGCTATCTATCAATTTGGCTTAACTGTAATCATGTAGGATATACTCTATATTATGGAATAATGTACAATCATAATCGTAGATAAACATTATATCTTTTGCTACGAGCTTCTTTACTGTGATAGCACCACTGCTTGCGCTTTCAATTCTGCCTACCCAATTTTTGTAAAACACGGATGATGTGGTGTAGGTATCTATTCTGAACCCAGTACCGCTGTACGTACGAACCTCGTTATAAAAGCCTATGTACACGAGACCGCAAGCGCAAGTCGACAATGACGTTGCGTCACATCTGCGTGCACACCGCAACGTCTACCGCGACACTAATAGGGCTGGCACAATATACTGTTAGGGCATATCTTCTCAATCAAAGTCAAAGTCAAAAATAGTTTATTTCAAATAGGCTTAACGCTAGCACTTTTGAAAGGTCATGTTTTTTTTAAATAAAAGCCACCACCGGATCACAACGCGGCCTCAGTTATGCCCCAATTCTGTCAGATAGGAGAAGACAGTATCAAAATTACTAGCTACTATCCGACTGCTGCAATAACGATGTCATCGAAAATCTTGGTTATTATAATTTTTGACGAAACCAGTAGGACGGTCGCCTGATGGTAAGCACCACGGCTCCCCATCGACAGCTGCACCATGCAGCATTAATTATTAAGTCTCTTGGGGGTAATTTCACCATAAAAAAAGATATATATTACATACTAGCTGACCCACGCAGCTCCGCCCGCGCTGTGTTTACGTTAACTAAACTTTCAATAATATACATTCGCATAAAATTCAAAACTTCCTTTTTTAAAATCGGTTAAAAACTAGGACCCACTTTGTACTTGCCCTCCGAAGCACGGAGACGTTTAGTTCAAATGGCGTTAAACGGTCACCCATCTATTTAATGGCCTTACCTAACGTTGCTTAACCTGATCGATTTCCAAACATTGTTAAAAACTGTCTATGAGTGTTCCCTTACAAATATTTATTATAATTATAATGAAAAATTGTTAAAATCGGAGCAAGCGTATAACCAAGTACACATTTTGACTTTAGTCCCCTCTCCCAAGAAAACCGTGCCGAATGTCGGGATAAAAAGTATCGTACGTCCTACCTCGCAGTATTAACTCAAATCATGCCAAATTTCGTTTCAATCCATCCAGTAGTTTCGGCGTGATGCTCAGCCGAGATACAGACAGACAGACAAAAATAAAAAAAAAATACATTTTTGGATTTAGTATCGGTTATAGAATGCCCTCCAAACATAATTTTCAAAATATCTTCTATGTACAGAATCGGACCTGTTACAGTTTTATTATAAGTATAGATACTGAAAAAAGACAAGCCCGCTGAGCTTCTTGTCGGATCTTCTCAGTGAAAGCCGCGTCACGAGCCCCGTGTAAAAGAATTTTGAATTTGAAATTGAGTCACGGTGCCCTTAATACCGGAACACGGCAATGTTTGCCAGCCTACCAGCTAATGAAACATTATTATTTGTGTTTTGGACTATCTTATTGCTCGACTGTCTCAGAAAGAGGGCTATGTTTTTCAAGAGAATGTATATAAGTATGTCTATTTCTTTGGCTCGGTCTACAGCCTAATCAGCTAAATGATTGAAATTTCTTTAATGGTGGGACTTAGGAGTGACATAGGCCATATATTTGTATCAAAAAATTCAATAAGGCCATCAGCCATTGTGGTGTATTTGTTCACTTCCAAAACATGAATATGGGTATCAAATGAATGGTCATAACAAGACAAATTGAAATATAGTATACATTGTTAAAAATAAAATAAAATAAAAGAACATTTATTGCCTTACAAATTGAACATAAAAAATTATTAAAACATAGACAAGGTAACTTAATAATAAACGGTCGTGGCAAAGGGCAGTGACTCAGCTTGTACTGCTAGCGATCGAGATCACTAGCAGCGCTGTTTTTCAGTCACTCCCATCTCTCCCGCTTGAAGAGCAGGAGTGTCAAAGTAAAGAGAGTGGCCACCATCTATCAGAAAAAAAGAAAAGAAACCCAAACCAAGACTTCCGCGTAATCTAATATTCCACAGTATATGTGTGCGTGTGTGTGTTCATACGTTTTATGTATAATGTAATTTAAAACCTTTGTAAGCAGTCGGGCTTTTTGTGCTTTTATAATCTAATTTTATACTTGTTTGTTTATAAGGTTTGTTTGCTAGGTAATATTGTTGATCTGTGGAACAACCCTAGCTATTACGTCATCGGGTTAGCGTCGC
Organism: Furcula furcula; assembly: GCA_911728495.1. Classification (NCBI taxonomy): domain Eukaryota; kingdom Metazoa; phylum Arthropoda; class Insecta; order Lepidoptera; family Notodontidae; genus Furcula; species Furcula furcula. The sequence continues at coordinate 1,328,825 of OU452254.1, read as the reverse complement.
CGTGACAGCACGCGTCGATATTGTCCTCACTCGAGTCATTCATCTTTAACTTTGTAAGGAAATGCTTGAGCTTTCAGCTTCGAATACATTGTAACTATTGATGCATTAGGTATATTGGTGCAGTATTCTTTTGTTTTGTATAATTTCACGCCTATTATACATGGTTAGACTTCAATAATACAACAAGAAGCGAAGTCTGGTTTTAAAGGAGGACTGGCAAAAATACATGGACCCCGACCTATGTGACCAATAACGTTAAGCGGTATGTTGTTGGAAAGGTTTTTTATAGGTCTCGCTGTGGGAGAAAAGTAATGGTCAAATAGTATTACTAGTTGAAAAACCTTCCGCGTAACGTCATGAAGTCACAATTTCTATTTCCCTTTAATTAATGCATCAGAAATGAATTACCACTGTTTAGTATGAGATTGACGTTTAAAACAATACTTATAATCAAAGATTCTGATTTATTAATTTTTGCCGATATGGGGACAGACGTATAGTAGAAAACTGTCTAATAGACAGGTTCTCTAACTCTGAAACAAACGAAAATTCACCATAATTTTAAAATATTAATTACTTATACAAAAGCCTTTCAGGTCTAGTAGGAATATGTCTGGTAGAAAATAATAGTATCTCGTTGGCGAAAGTACTTAGATAATTGTCATTGAACTCCACTAATCAGTAATATTACCACGGTCTATTATAGGGCTCCTCTAAGATAGGGCTCCCACACATAACTGCGAATTCGCATCGCATCGCAAATATCTGCGAGAAACAAATGAATATTTCCATACAAATTCCTGCGATGCGGCGCCGCATCGCATCGCATTGCAGTTATGTGTGGGAGCCCATACTCATAGATCAATGGACCGTGGTCGTGGTCGGGTACATACTCATTTAGTTATTGTGCTGGCGCTTAGCGGAACCTTATCTTTTGCACAGGGTTAACCAGTGCCCTTATTCATCCAAAACTGCATCAGTAGCTGCCACCAGAAGTAAATGCTGTTCAGAACTACAAGTAGCATAGTCTAGTTTATACTTAATGAGAAAAAAAATCCACTCATTTCCAATGACGGATGTAGGTTGCACACGAAATTGGCGTTTGTTGTTTAGTTCCGAGGCTGTCCGCGGCGGGCGACGCGACGACCACGTGACATAAAGAGCGGGCTGCGCGCGCGCCGCGAAAGTGCCGTATGGTCAAGGTCGCGACTCTTCCGTGCGTTACGTCACACGTTAGGGTTGCACCCACAGAGTACATTAATGATATGCCAAAAGTTATACCGTCGTAGTACGATACCGTCGGATGAGTTTTGAAGCTTAAAAATTCCACTATAACGAGCATCTATTTTGAACATGAAGAAGAAAATTGCAAACTTTATAATAATAAGTTGCTAGCCATCGCTTTATTAATACGATATTTCTATTCGCGCATACCTCCTTTTAAGAATATAAATGTACTTTAGACTAAACCCCACACGACTCTATATTTTCCAGTGAAAATATTAAGTCTGGTTATGAAAACTATACAGACTATTTAAAAAAGTTAATATACTTTTACTTTCTTGTACAAAATTGAAAGTATATTTTTTTCGTTTATTTACGAAATTTTCCATTAAGATTCTGTCTGGATAATATAATTTCGAGCGATAAACAATGATATTATAAACCATAAATAGGTATATCCCTACTAATGCACGCCAAAAATTGTGACCCTAGTAATTAAATATAAACATATATATATTATTTCATATATAGTTAAGGTACGATATCCCTTCCTTATTATTTACTTTTGTGCAGTACTTTGTGCATATTCTAAATACACAGGACGGCATTTTACTTGATTTTCAAAGGCACTCTTCAAGTTCGTTACATTTTACCGAGTTAGTACAGTTGGGTGAATTTCGTGTCTTCACTTTACGTACGCTAATGGCATACCTATCTATTGTATAAAATATCATTAGTTCTAAGTAATTTATGCCGATGACTGGTCCTTAGATTAATGACTGCGTCGTTCTAATTCTTACTTAAGTTCTTAGTTATTTAATAGTTTGTGTTGTAATTAATGTTTGTTTGCTTACTTATGGCAACCCTGTTTAAAGATTATGCATGTGCATTTCACGTGTATTGTTTTGTCAAAGACTTGTCGACCAGTGTTGGTTGACCTTTAGCACTGTGTAGCAACACATATTACACTGGTAGTACCGGTACGTAACTAGTGTCCCAGTGCGCCGCGGTGCCGCGGGCCGCGCAATTACCGCGTTAAGCTACGGTGGCTCAGGTCAGAGATTAGATGTGTGACTGTTGACATTTGGGTGGTAATGCGAGTTATTTCCGGTTGAATAGGATAAGACTGCGATTTAGATATGTCTGTGATATAGAAGCTTCTTAGTAGTCGTCAGTTCCACCCAATGATAATCATTGGTTCCACCTTTTGTAATTTTTAAAGCAATGAGTATTAATGGTGCCGAACTACCTATAAATTTCACTCATTAATAATCTCATATAAAAGTTTTAGGATATAGTCCCAATGATGATAATTTAAAAAAGCCGTAAATTCACTATGTATCCTAGCTCTACCACCGCAGTCGGGAAAAGGTAGGCTGATATGTGATATGATAATTGTAATTCCTCCTACAGCCTTAATTGCGTGGCGCTAGACAAGCTATTATTAATAATATAATGTTCTGGGACAATCCACACACGGTCATCTGATCCCGAACTAGGCAGAGCCTATGGAAACCAGATAACTGATATTAATACTTATATACTTTTTTTGTATATACATACTTCAATAGATAAATAACACCCAGACACTTGGTGGGAATCGAACCCACGACCTACTGGGTAGCAGCCAGGGTATCTAACCACTAGACCAACAGGTCCGCCGAATTATGTAGTTAATGATGATATGGATAACCCACTGTCTTATCGAGAGATTAAAATTGTTAGATCATGTTTCTCGCAAATAATTTTGGGATATTCCAATAAGCCTGACCTATGACAATAACAGACAAATCAAGCGTTACGCAATAATTACTAAAGTATAATATGTATAATTGAAATGTGCCGGCTGGTGTGAGGTGGTGAGGTGGTGTCGACACCCAACAAACACACAGTTACGTGCAGATGTCGCCATTGTCCGCAATGTTTAGATAATTGTGTCATATTGACATGACCCACGCGTGTGCTTGTCTATGATATATGAAGAAAAAAAAGATAATGGATATCTATTGCAAAATGATTTCCAATTTCGTTTCCTTAGATCTAGAAACCCATAGGGACCGTCAGGGAGCAAATTGAATGCCCTCTACATTTCATACGCAGAGTACACCCCCAAATTAACGAAGGCAAATGAATGCTAAGAAACTCCAGCGAATGTATGGTGCAAAGGACGATGATAAATTCGGCTTTGATCCACTTCTTACCTTAGCAATATATCAAAAGACACCGATAATACTGTTTGTTAGCTTTTGTTTTTCCCTGTTCGATCATTACTCGTATAATTGACTTATAAAGAATCTGCGTTTTCCCAAATCCAATGCTGTTTTCATACTACCAAAGATTTAAAATGATGGCACCTGCTGTTTCCTTTTTCAAATATTTTCCCAACCAAATTCCCAACTTCTGACAGAACTTGGCATTAAAATCTGAAATATCAAACGAGTGATAAATATTTCCCACGAAATATATTCATTCCCAGGTGCTTTAAAAGTCTTAACTGTAGCTATCTTCGTGCATATTATAAGTATCGATAACTACGATATGTCAATTACTACAATAATGGTAATTTGCCAATTTCATGTAATAATTGAAACTTGAAAGTAAAATATAGACGGCACATGAATCAAGACCTTCTGGATAAGCTCAGAGTCACACAACGAGCTATGGAGAGAGCTATGCTCGGAGTTTCTTTGCACGACAGAATCCGGAATAAGGAGATTCGCCGAAGAACCAAGGTCACCGACATAGCTCTTAAAATCTGCAAGTTGAAGTGGCAATGGGCAGGCCACATTGCCCGGCGAACTGATAACCGTTGGGGAAGAAAGGTTATCGAGTGGCGACCATGAACCGGAAGACGCAGCGTAGGTAGGCCTCCCACTATGTGGACAGACGACATTGTGCGCGTCGCGGGTAACTGGTGGATGTAAATTGTGCCAATTGTGGTTCATTGTGGCGTTCGAAGGGGAAGGCCTATGTTCAGTAGTGGACGTCTTCTGGCTGGTGATGATGATGATGATGATGAATCAAGAGCGTATACAAATATACTAAAACAGAACCACCATTTAATGTTAACAGTTCCGTCCAATTACGGCTCAAGTAGATACAGTTAGTGGAAACAGCGAGAGTATAAATGATTGTGACACACGTTGACTTGCTCGGCAATGTCTCGGCATTGCCAAAACTGTGTTTACTTTTCCTAGCTGACTCTTCAAATATACGGATTTGTGACTGTTTGTTTTGACGTGTTTGTGTTAAAACCGTCAACCTTGTTTAGACGAGCTTTCCTATTTCATTTTCACACCTGTAGATTCTGATGGTGTAAGCTAAGTTGTACAAATGTACAGAGAACTAAATTTTATATTTATATTTTATCGTGAAATCATAATATTTTTAACGTGAAAAACGTGACAGATAAATCTTCAGATTTCGGATTGAATTGAATAGTTTAGGGATTGCAGTATAGGTGGTAGCTAAAGAGAGACGCTGCTGTCCGTCTTCTTGTTTTTCCTTAGTCGCCTCTTACGGACACTCAACGGGAAAAGTTGGGTGGGTACGAAATGTTAAGCATTACTTAAACGGCTTTATAAGATCTAATATCAAATAAAATGACCAATTAGAGCAAACCGTGCCGATCCACTTGATTGAAGATGTAGTGCCCGTTGCGCCAGCGCCGGCACCGACATACTCGTAATGACCGTGCGAACTGTGCGACCGATCCTCTTTAAGCACTTAGGATGACTTGCGAATATTTCACTGTTAAGTAATGATGATATAATCATATAATACAAAAGGCATTTCAACGGCAATAATTTACAATGATTCTCCTAAAATGACCCTGTTCGGTAATAAAAAAGCATTCAACTTAGACTTGTTTCTTTCTCTAGAAACCAATATCAGTACGACACAGTTCAAAAGATGTATCAATGACATGTGACAGGAGGTTGACATTCGCAGTTTGTTTAATTACATATGTTTGTTTAATCCGTCGGCGGTCGACGCGTGATCGCGCTTATGCGGTTTGCGTGTTAAATATGGTGCGAAGCACCGGCCGTTGAGAGCTTAATTATTATATAGTCGAAAAGCTAGATCAAAAGATCAAACCATTAGCTATCTTCCTCGACTTAACCAAAGCCTTTGATACCGTTTCAGTTTCCATTATCCTAAACAAATTACATCAGATTGGTATTAGGGGTATCGCTTTTAATATATTTAAAGATTATTTATCCGGACGACGTCAAGTAGTAAAAATTAATGATTATATAAGTAATGAAGAAGAGATCAGCTTTGGTGTACCACAGGGTAGTGTTTTAGGACCTACTCTGTTTCTCATTTACATAAATGAGTTATGTAGACTATCTATGCCTATGTATAAAATTGTTATGTACGCTGGTGACACCGTTTTTAACTTCTGCAAAATGTTCAACGTTCTTATTTTTCTGTACGTTTAATTTTAAGTTCCCAATAAATTTTATTTTTTTATTTTATTTTTTATTGTACAAATTATATAGGTATGTAGAAAGTAAATATTAAATCTGATGCAGTAATACACATTTTTTAAATCGGCATAATATAAGTTACTGCTTTCGAATCTAAAACATTAAGAGACATCTATCAGATATCTACTTTTTGCGTCTGCAAGCAGTTTGAGCAGATTACGAAATTTTCTTCCTACTACCACTAAAATTACACTTGCTCAATCCTTTCTCCTTCCGATACTTGACTATGCCGATGCCAGCTATCTTGATCTTACACAAGAACAGCTAAACAAACTTGAGCGACTTAAAAATTTCTGTATAAGATTCATATTTGGTCTTCGCAAATATGATCATGTCTCTGAGTTTCGTACTAAGCTCAAGTGGTTACCCATTCGACTTCGCCGGAATGCTCACATACTATATCTTCTTTATACTCGTAGTATTCTATTTAATCCGATCACGCCCTCTTACCTTAAAATCGTTTCATTTTTAGTCGTGAAGCACATCTTAGAATTTTAAGATCATCAGAGAACTTGATGTTGGAAATGCCAATGCATTCCACAAACTTCTTTGATAAATCTTTTATATATAATGTGTATAAGATGTACAATTTAAGATATGTACCAAAGTATGTACACCACTAGCTACCCAAATAGTTCTTTTTAAAGTTTTGGTTGGCTGGAAGAAATCGCTATTAGCGATAAGACCACCATTTGTACCTAATTAAGTTATTTTCTAAGTTTTTCTGTATGTTTTATTTTGGTGTGCAAATAAAGAGTTTTCTATTCTATTCTATTGTACATCAAAAAGCGATAGATATTCAGTGGTCACCACTGCTAATAGACGACATACGTTTTAAACATACATTATTAGGCATGAATTCAAAACTTGTGTAACCATTTCGAATTGAGTGTAGATTAAAGTAATAGCAATGATAAATACCATGAACATTTAGGTGCAATTTAGGGAACACATTATTTTCATATTTATGACCGTGAAAAAACACAATGGCCGAGTTGCGCTACATTACAGATGCATGACCGAGGTACTGTGTCTGCCACCCACTTGGCGAGAGGTGAGCGTAATGGCACGGAATGGGAGCACATAACGTTGCGAAAATTGTGCACGAAGATCGTGAGCAACTCCCAGGTGATGCAGAAATTTGTTTATGTGTGTGTGTGTGTGTGGTATGAGTGTGTATTTAATTGTACGAGATGTTGTGTATGTGTGTGATAATTTCCGGTTTATTCCCCATCCCCGTGAAGCGTTATTATTTGGTGGTAAAGTCTATCCTTTTGAAGCGAAATCTAGACGCAGGGCCACCCAAAGTTATCCTTGAGCTCTTCAAGTCTTCTGCATGTATGGCTGAACTAGTCTAATGTGTGTAAAATGTAACGCTTAACACTGTACATGAACGCTCCGCTCGGTTCGTTGTTCTGGATTTGTGGCCTAAGTCTCACATCAATCAAGCAATAGTTCATACAGTGTAAGTCGTAACATTCATACAATAAATGGCGAAAGCAGACCGCAGTTTCACTTTAGCTCCCAATGCGACGCAACGTCATAAACTACGATTATGGGTATGGGTTATGGGGGGTAACCAACCCTTATAACGATACCTTCACGCCAGCACCATAGATGCCTAATATATATTTTTAATTATATTTTATATACATAAACAGCCTCGATTCTCTCAAAATGAGTATAATCATGAGATTTGTCAACGCTGTACATAATTCCGCTAGGATCGCCAACATGCTTATCCTTCTTGCGTCTCTTAGGGCCCTCTTAGGGCGTCAACATTCTATTTGTAATTTTTATTTCTATTTCGCCAAATGAACATATTTATGACACAAAAAAACTGACAAGAAGCAAGTAATGGTTAAGATCTGAGGTTAAGATAATAATGACTAGGTAGGTACATACATACATACACACACAAACATACATACATGGGTAGGTAAATGTGGCCTTAAAATATAACAAACGCGAATTACAAAAGAAACCAATTAAACATAGAATACCATAAAAAATGTCAGGTCATAGCCCACATAACCCATAGTTTACATAACTGTAACTTTACATTACCCGCTCTACATAGAGATTACTAAGTAATGCTCCTTACGGCTCTCCAATGGAATGTGCGTTTAGGTTTTGAATGGTAGGCATAATTCCACTTTCGCCGTGAGAGTGTCATGTGAGGTACGTTACGTCACAATGTAACGTGAAATGCAAATAGCGGCTATTATGTTGAATTAAGGCACGAATTGTGCATTTATATTAATGTTCTTATTACGAAAAGCAGTTTAACGAAAAACCTAGATTTACACCCGGTTTAAGGAACGATTTCCTGATTTTAAACCCAGGTTCATCGTTAAACTGCTTATTGTAATAAGACGGAAATAGTTTATCCTAGTTATACTTATTAATACATAATGATGAGTAGGTATTACGAAGAGGTACTTACTACTATTCTAATTATATGACTGTATGTAATTATTTATTATTATTACTAGGTGGTAGGTTCTTTGAGCAAGGAACCGTCCAGGTAGGTACCGCAGTGTCAGATATTCTGTCGCCAAGCAGCAGTGTGTAAACATTGCTGTGTTCCGGTGTGAAGGACACTGTAGCTAGTTAAATTGCCATATAGGCGTCAAACTTATTACACCCCTCATACAAATAATACATACGCTTTAGGATTGTGGATATCCACGAATGAAATGCTTAATTATATCAAACATTTCGTTCAATATAAGTACCTCTAGACAACCTGTAGGTATTTAAAAACCCACAAACAATATTTTGTAAGCAATTTAAAACATTGCGTAACATGCACGTGAAAATTGGCGAAAAAAACACCGCAGCCATTTTGATTGGAAAGCCGGCAATGACGGTACCGCGTTCTCTTCCTCCGTGGCGGTCAAAAAACCGTTTGTCAACAATGAATCCGTGTGAATGTGTTGGAAAATATACTACATATTTAAGATTAATTAGTTGATAAATGTTTTGCTGCTTAATCTTGGGAATAATCTTTGCATAGTTGTGTAGCGGAAGGTGTTTTCTTATTCTGTGTTGCTCTACATCTCTACATATAGATAATCTAAAGCTATACAATCAAAGAGTATATAGTATGTTTCTGCATCAATCAAAGAGTCAATCAAAGAGTATATGAACCCACGAGCGTCTATTAATTGCACTAAAACTGTGTTAAATGCGGGAATAAGCATGATGACTGCAACACAATGCCAATGAAACTGTGGTTTTGAATATTAAAACAGATTGCACTGATTCCAAAAATCATTTTCATAATAATAGAGAGATTTTTGTGATTTTTAAATAAATAAATTACGAAAATATAGCTAATCGCCATTTTGTAATAAACACCGAACAGAGTGAATGACGTCAACCCGGTATAAACAAACAACTGCCAAACTGTCATCTCAACTTTTTTTCTTTAATAAATCACTTTTATACCTACGGACAGTTGTTTCTTTATACCGTGCTGACGTCACAAAATGGCGCCATGCACCAGCCTTCGTTTTTAGAACGAAATTCAAATACTAAAAAGTAAATAAATATCAGTTACATGGAGACACGTACCTAATGGACAAATTACTTCACCTTTTTCTTCCGGTAACATTTGCAAATTGTAGTTATCTTCGCCATAATAGTATCCAAATCTGGGATAATGACATTCAGTGAAAAAAATCGTTCAGTTAAAAATTAATTTTTCGCTTTTCAATATTAATCGGTTTATGAAAAAACAATTTTTGAAAAAACGATCCATTCTAACACAAAACTCAACCGGCAAGATTGCTTGTCTCCAATGTATGATTTCAACATTTTGACTTTACTTACAAAATTATAATGTCTTATTACGAAACATTATTTTAAAACACTTAAGTGTTAAAAGGCGTAAATCCTCCCAGAAACAGTTACTCTGCATGCACTGTGGGATTGTAATATAAAACAATTGTTAGTTACATGCATAAACATAAGGTTGTAGGGCTCCTAATCGAGAGATTATTTGTTTTATATTGGACATTGCCTGCCACTATGTAACAGAGTATCAATAATAAATTATGGATGATATAACATAATGTTGATATAATTTTTCCTCTTTAGTAAACCACTTGGCAGTTTTTATAAGATTAAATATGTATAAATTATCTAATGCTTCTTAATACCTAAACACCGACACGTATCGTACATGAATCAAAATTACCTACTGCACATGACGTAGGTACAGTACAGTGACGTAGGTATGTACGTAGGTACGTAGGGATTTTTCCACATATTATACATTCCAGAACTTGTTGTCTTTTTAGTTTTAGTGGACCAATTGGTAGGTTTCTCATTTGAGTGCCAGTAATTTCGATGTAATTAGATTATATAACTTTTCATGATTTCTGTGACACTTCTAAGCTAATAGATGACTTGTTTTAGCTCGTAGCTTTAGTCAGTTTTTAAAAAAACAACAAATCACACACGTACTTGCTCTTAATTATTCTTGACATCATCCTAATGCTGTGAGGTTTCAATATTATGAACACAGGTTGATAACTCGCACAGGTAACAGGTCCTGTTGCTTCAACAAAAGCAAGCTTTTAGAAAACTACAGATGCTTACTTTGGTATCCTTATATACATATATGTAGTTGAAATTGGAATGTTTGTTAGAAATTATCCACTGTTACATCCTAAGGTTAGTGAGTATTCAAAGTATATACAAAGAGATCCAACACAATTAAAAATGGATTTGTGTAAAAGTGCTTTCCATAGAAAAAACTCACGTATGATGACTTTTATAGTATACAATCACATACCAAGGACAATTAGAGAGCTCCCCCATAATGAGTTTAAAACTAAGTTAAAGTCCTGGTTAGTGGAAAAGTGCTTCTATACGTTGAAGGAATTTCTAGAGTTCAAAACTTAAATAATTTAGAAAAAAATTATAAATTTTCATGCTGAATAAAGTAAGCGAAACATGTCGAACTAAACATGTAACGTACTACCTGTAATACGATGTTTCTAGCAAATAAATATATTCTATTCCATAACATAGTAAAAGCAACAGAACCATCCTGCAGCCCGCTGTTTTAGTGGCCCGTCCGCTGAGCCACCAGCTTTTGAACTAGCTGTCGGTTGTATTGCAGTTTATCTTTCATCTATGTGCGTACTGTATTGTCTGTTATTGCAACTGTTTGTCAAACAATAGCTCGCTTTATATACATACGTGCGTATCACCATTACCCAATATATGTAATTATATTATAATGTATTACGATTCATTTAAAAAAACAATAGATTGTAAACAAACGCGGGTTTGTTCTAACAAAGAATCCTTAAATTAAAGAGGATACTTTGGACTGCTACATGCGTCCAAATCACAGGTCCGAATCAAGTTGCACGCTTAAACTCTTTAACGTCGTTCCAGAGTTTCTAGCCGGAACTTCATTGGGGGTACGCAATTCTATCTGAAGGAAGAGCTGATAATAAATTACATTAATCAGAGCACACTTCAAATGAGGAATTCCCAAATCATTTCAAGTTTAAATGATGAGTGTTTAAATTCCAAACGCGTAATCTACTAGATACTATTCGTAATTCGTAATCCCTATAAATATTTTGACATTTATAGAAAATGCTAATCAAATAACATAGTACAATGCCAAGCACAATATCCTTCCAAACTTAGTTGTACGTTCTTTTCTGCCGTTTGTATTCCAAGCTCGTCCATGTTAGACGTCAACGCGTACCTACTATGTTAATAGGGAATTATGTCAGGGTGAAGATAGTTAAAGTTTTACATTACTGGGTAATGGATAGCAATCTATGGTGCTCCTATTTGTATACACCGTGGCATGCTATTCCGTTTTAATGACAATGGTAATGAATAGTTTACAAGAATGTGAAACTTGAACTCGAATCCATGTAAACAATGCTTAGAAAGGTCGCTACACTCGTTATACTTCGTATTTATTTAGATGTACTCCCATATACTATTTTTAGCTAGACTGATCAGTTATCCAACCATCTGGGTGGATAGGGCTTCAGAAAGGGCAACACGACGCGCGATGCAAATTGTTACAGAGTCAACGCCTCACTTTGATTTTCTTGTGTAAGGCTTATAGAACGAACGATTAGTACAGAGGCATTACCGATCCTTGGCGCCTCCAGGCGTGCTTTTAGTCTTAGAGGTGCAAAGACGGACAGCATTATACTATTCTGAGCAGCCCAGATGGGATGCGTCCTTTAACCCTTAGACTGCCGTCAGGCATAATACCATGTGTCAGGCATTTGGCGTTCTATGTGTGGGACGTCAGCTTTATTCATACTTGCCGAGTGTCTGTGAGCGTCTCGCGAATACATTGATCGAGGTGGATCATTGCGTTTCTCAATTCATGACCATGGACATGGCAATTTCTACTCATACCAATACTCAATTTAGTAACGTCACATTTGTGCCAGTGTTCCACGGTGAATACCGAGTACCTACGAAAAGTCTGCTAATCGTACACTATAGACGTGTAGTCTCTAGCAAAACGAGCGCAACATTATGTTAAGTAATTTAAAAATGACATCAGATGGAGCTGTTTATTATTCGGACCTTGTGGCGACTAGGATCAACATAGTATCAATGGTGCCTTACAGATGGCCTAATTTTGTTATTACTTTCGATGTATTGTTTGTCTCCCGCTTTGCAAAGGAAGTGGAAATTGTCTTTCCTCCTCATCCAATTACCTTTACTGATTACATTTTATGCGGATTTCAAGTCACTGAGGGTCAATACCCGGTGTCTTCACTAGTGACCGCTGTGGATCCTGACCGCAGGCTCTCAGGAGTCATAGTGGTAGGTATAAGGGGTGGAATTAGTTCTAATAAAAAATATATTTGCTAGTTAGTAATGATTCGTTGTGTTAGTTGAACCACATCAGGCGTCGTACATTAGCTGCAATTGTTTGAACTGCTTTCATTTCTTATAACATTACGTGGAATCACATATTATTGTACAACAGACAGATATTACAGAGCTAGTGACAAGTTTAATTTAGTAATTGATGTACGCGTGACAAAAAATATTGAGCCTGTACTACCAAATAAGTAGTTAATGTATTTACAAAATATATACAAGAGATAATTATTTTTATCAAGCCAGCAACGCGTTTGATATACTTATGTATAAAACAATGTCACACTAAATAAATGTGGGGTGACCTTAAGAGGTGACTAAGGGGAAATAAGAAGATGGGCAGCAGCGTCTTTCTATTGGATTACCTACCACCTATACTGCTATCTCCAAAACGCCTGCCAAGCGTGGGGATTTTGGCAAACCCTCCCTTCTAAGGGGGAGGCCTTTGTCCAGCAGTTGACGTCTTTCGGCTGCTGGTAATGATGATGATGACTGGCTTATACATAATGAGAAATAAAATAGGTACCTACATGAGTTAAAGATGTATGATTAATATATTCTATATTCACGCACGACGCCAGTAAAACAGCTCGACTATCCAACTGCTTTGAATTCCTTAAACAGACTGAAGGATTTTGGTTAAGGGCATTTTAGTGGTTATCGACCGCTTAGGCAAATGTTCTATGTTTCGTTTTCTTCTATTAGGTACTTGATACTTTAAATCGTGTTACAATTAATATTTAACTATTCGACACCAGAGAAATCATCGATAATCCATGCATTTTTATAAAGAAGAAGAAGAAATACATTTAAGTAATGATGAGCGATCGCGTGCCTACACTACGCCAGTGCATTTGCAGCGAAAGTAGATAGGATGTTATTTGATTGTACAAGATCATTGTAGTATTTCTTACGAGTCGGCGTATCCGCATTGCGAACGAGCTTCACGACCATTGTGGGAACTCGATAGCGGTGTTAGAATTCGACTATAAGGTACTCTCAGCAGCATCCATATGTGGTATTGCCTTGCTTGTGGCTCACATGTGGCCTTCTTTAGTCCACCTGTCATCCTTTTCGGGGTTGTAACGATCTATGTAATTTACTGTTAATTGTCTCACGGCCTGCAAAAATAGATTTTTCCAACTTCTACTTTCCTTTTTTTGCTGATACCAAGACAATTCAGTGTTACCTGGAAGTTGCCAAGGTTCAAATCTCAGTATTCAATAGTGGCAACAGGATTCTATCTCACAGGAGCCACAGAGGTGCAAATGAACGGTGAATTCATAACTGTACTACCTACCTCTATGGTAGAAATCGCAAGGATTTGTTCCTGGGCCGGTCAAAAATCTTATAGATATTTTTTTTGCTTGATACACTAATTTGAAGCCTTGTTTTGTGCCTAGTAAATGGCAACAGGCTCCCTATTATGCCATAGAGCAGCACCATAATAACTGGATAGGGCAGAACCTCCTGAAGAATGGTCACCTGGGAATCCTGAGCCTCCAGATGAGTGACCACCTGAGAATCCATCAGCCAGCAAAATGTAGGCTTTCATGTTTCTGTGGAAAAGCGTGTTCCAAGAATCTATCAGAAAGCTAATTTAGCCCCTTAGTGCTTTGCTCCTGCGAAGGTGGCTGATATTTGTCAAAAATTACCCGGATATAAATGGCTGAGTAGTCGGTTAATAGGGAGGGGGAGACTGGGTACGGTTGTGACAATTTTCATTAGATCGCCCATAACTTTGTTATTATTTTAGTTAGCTGGAAGAAAGGTACAGTTAAATGTACATTTGTCTACGTATAAGTACTACAATTTTGCAATAGTTAACCTATAGGAAGCAATTAAAAAAAATGTTACCAACGGACCCCACCCCAGGGACGCTTGTACCAGTGCTTGAGGTCGGAAGTGATAGGTTCAAAAATACACATACATGTATTAATAATTTGCTGTCACTGCTTCAGTATTGTGATGAGTCTTCAATTAGTCACCCAAAGTATCTTATCGCGGTTAGGCCTAAGGGTGATGGCGTCCTTGATGACAGGCACCTAAAGTGTTTGCTCATGTTGCAACCGACGCAGCCTCGGCTGAGATGAGCGCTGGTTGCGCAGGCGCCGCCGCCGCGGTGGGCGCGTTGCTCAACGCGTTGCAGAACGTCGTTAGCGACCCCAGCGCGGGCAATTGTCGTGCGGCACACGTACCACCCATTAGGGGCATGCGCTGCCTATTTCCAACAGTTTAGGGTCAACGTGAAAATATCTATTCTATACTCATCCCTTAATTAAAATGTATTTCTCCCCACCACCTACTTTAAATTACGACAGAATAGATTCAGTTATTTAGCCCAATGAGGTAACAAAGCCACTTTTCCATTCATAATTACTCGTAGTAATATGTATTTTTGCTGGCTTTTTGTAATCTCCATTATAACAGTGGTTTAACTGTTAGTGCAAGTGATCGATACATTTTCACAATAGTATAATTAATACAGATAAATCCCAGTAAATGCCATTCTAAACCAAAAGCCCAAATCATGAAATGTTAACAAAGCAGTCTGTTCTCGTGTTCTCGTATGGTTTTGCATAAATCGAGACTAAATCGGTGAAAAAACAATCTAAATCTACGAGACTAACATAATATGTACGTGAACCATGTGCTATACTATATTTTTTTTATTTCAGCTGGTGCCAGCGCTCCTGCTGTTCACCATAGCCGCGGCTACTCCCGGCAAATACAACAAACGAGATGGTAAGCACTATCTGTAAACACCTGTAATAAACTGTATCTGTAATAAACTTACAGAGAACTCTTTCCTTAAAAACAAATACTAAAACTATAAGATTTCTGTAATTAGATTAGCTTTTATACGTGCTGAGTAACTTTTTCTATTTATTTATAAAAAATATACGAAAATCTATCTTTACAGTATTAGATACTGCTATGGAGTGGTAACAAACTTAACACCACCTAAACAAAAAATAAAAACCAATACTCATAAGTACTTTAAAATGAAACTGAAACCATGAGCTTACACCACAACACTGCTTGTGTGAACTCGTTCAGCGAACAAATAGAATGTGGATAGTAAAAAAAATCTTTTTAAAAAAAAATTGAACCGACTTCAATATCACTGAAAAGTATAAAATAATTTAAATATTATTGAAGTTGGTGTTAGCTTACCGGCTGCGTAAATTTGGCACCAACTTCAATAATATTTAAATTATTTTATACTTTTCAGTGATATTGAAGTCGGTTCAATTTTTTTTTAAAAAGATTTTATTTTATACTTTTTAGTGATATTTTCATACATAAAGATTGAACCATCGAAGACGGTAAAATGATCTAGGTAGGTTATGACATCATTATGATTTCACATTATCGTCTACATACTTTTACATAATTCATGTTTCTTCAGAAACTCAGAAACAATTTGTCCGATCGTAATGAAATTTGCATGGAATCATCATAGTAGTTTACTCTCTAGAATAAAAAAAGAATCATCGAAATCGGTTCATATTTATCAGAGAAATGTAAAGGAGAACATCAGTTTTATGGTTTTTACCAGATAAATTCCTCCATATCATTCATGGTCCTCCAGGAAGTTCTTATCCGGTTGTGATAAAATTCATACAGGTTCATTACAGTGGTTTCTTCTTTCGAATAACAAAAGAATCATTGAAATTGGTAAATATTTACCAGAGTTATGACCATTTTTGCCCTTAAAAAGCACCATAAAGTCATCTATATAGGCTTTCTTGCAACTCGCAGTGCGCAGTCACCATTCTTGTTTTTTCAGGAACTACTTATTACTATGCAATAATTTTTTTATGGGACCCAATTAACGGATTAAAGAATGGATGGAAGAAAGATTTTTTCAAATCGGTTCATAATTGCCAGAGTTATGCGCGAACATACATAAAAAGAAATATATATATATACAGGCGAATTGAGAACCTCCTCCTTTTTTGAAGTCGGTTAATAATAGAATGTACATTTTAATACAAATAGAATGTGTAGTGTGGACATTTATATTTTGGTCTTATTTTCCTACGATTTTTTAAGTTACAGGATACAAAATAAAGTTGACTGTATGGAGAAATGCCAAATATTAATCATATAGCCTCATTGTGTATATTTATGCATTAATGGATGTTTCAAACGTGCACAAAGTATTTTCTAAGGCCAATAATTTTTGTATAGATACATATAAAAGCACCTTTATTTCTGTTCACAGCACCGCTAAGCTCGTCGTACTTGCCGCCTTCACGAGGCGGTGGCGGCGGTGGCAGACCCTCGTCCTCCTACGGCGCCCCTCGACCCTCGAGCAGCTACGGGGCCCCAAAAGCCCCGAAGCCGTCATACGGGCCCCCTAAACCGTCCAGCAGCTACGGTGCACCAGCACCGTCTTCAAGCTACGGTGCTCCACCTCCATCGTCGAGCTACGGAGCCCCAGCTGCGCCCCCGTCGTCCAGCTATGGTGCTCCTCCACCGTCCTCAAGCTACGGTGCCCCTGCGCCTAAACCATCAAGCTCTTATGGTGCCCCATCTAAACCTTCCAGTTCGTATGGTGCCCCAAGACCACCTGCGACCAGCTACGGAGTACCGACTGGCCCTTCGACGACATATGGTGCCCCTAAGCCGTCAAAGCCTTCCAGTTCTTATGGTGCTCCGGCACCATCTAGCTCGTACGGAGCACCGGCCCCGTCTAGCTCTTACGGTGCTCCTGCTGCCACCCCATCAAGCTCTTATGGCGCCCCCAGCAGTGGTGGATTTGGTGGTGGTCACGGTTCAAGCTTCTCATCGGGTGGGTCAGGATTTTCAGGCGGATCCTCAGGTGGTCACTCATCTGGAGGCTCAGGATTCTCTGGTGGGCATTCTTCGGGAGGTTCTGCCCCATCTAGTTCTTATGGTGCACCGTCTGCGCCATCTAGCTCTTACGGTGCTCCAGCTTCGTCCCCATCTTCATCGTATGGTGCACCTGCCCCATCGTCCTCTTACGGTGCCCCTAGCACTGGCGGATTTGGTGGTGCTTCGAGCTTCTCGTCAAGTGGATCAGGATTTACTGGTGGACATTCTTCAGGTGGATTCTCTGGTGGACACTCCTCTGGAGGTTCAAGTTTCTCGGGAGGACATTCTTCTGGCAGTTCCAGTTTCTCTGGCGGTCACTCCTCCGGTGGTGCGCCATCTAGCTCATATGGAGCTCCATCTGCTCCATCAAGCTCTTATGGAGCTCCTGCCTCTTCCCCATCTACGTCATATGGTGCACCTGCCCCATCCAGCTCCTACGGCGCTCCGGCCTCGTCGCCTTCTTCCTCATACGGAGCTCCATCTTCTGGTTCATCTGGCGGTGGTGGATTCGGCAGCAGCGGTTTTGGCAGCAGTGGCTTCGGCAGCAGCGGGTTTGGAAGCAGTGGTTCTGGAAGCAGCAGTTTCGGTGGTAGTGCCCCATCTTCTAGCTATGGTGCCCCATCCAGTTCCCCGTCGAGTTCTTACGGAGCCCCTGCTCCTTCAAGCAGTTATGGTGCTCCTAGCAGCGGTGGCTATAGCAGTGGGTCCAGCGGTGGCCATAGCAGCGGGTCCAGCGGTGGCTATAGCAGCGGGTCCAGTGGTGGATCCGGCTTCTCTGGAGGGCACTCTTCAGGTGGTTCTAGTTTCGGTGGTCAGTCAAGCTCTAGCTCAGGTGGCTATTCTTCGGGCGGCTCAGGTGGCTATTCGTCAGGAGGATCCGGTGGGGTTCCCCCTACTATCAATCAGGGATACGACTCCAACGGTGGCTATGTATACTAGACTCTGTAAAACCTTGGTCTTCTAGAAATTAATAGTCAATAATTTATGATCGAACGATAGGTAATATCGACATACAGAATCACGTATATAGTGATTATATACGAAATCATATGAAATAAAATAGCACTGAAAAAATACTATGTACTCGTGGGTCATTCTCAGTTTGGCGGCCATGACGTGCGAGTCGAAGAGTATTTAATATACTACGTCCAAAACGCTGGCAGCATTTCCACGTTGGATAACACACAATGCTAATCAGTTTTCCGAAATGAGTTCCAGCATTCTGATGCTTTCATATTCACATTTTGTTAAAACTAAACACTCCATTCTGGTCGTACCTCAAAGTCGTGTCACCTCTATTCAAATTGCTTTTTCGGCCGCCGCATCGACTGGTTTTGCCCATGGATAATACACTATTTAACTAGGAAGGTTTGCCTTTTGTCATGTTTTTTCGTTGTTCCTTTTTATCGTTAATTCATGGAAGTTAATACGTTTGAAGAAACGTCATCAAAGTTTCGAACTTCAAACGTAGTTGCGACACGAAAGGAACAGCGAGGTAACGCGACAGGCGTTTAACCTATTAAAAAACAAAAATATATATTTGAGGCTTCCAAGAATTTGTATGATATCTTTTCTTTATGACTCCTCTGAATATAATTATAGAAAAATAAGTCTCTCTAAAAAGTGTCCATTGTCACTGGAAGCTTACCGAACAAGCTGCCTATCGAAAGTATTAAATTTAATTTAATTAAGATTAATAAAAATGTACAAAAAATTAGTTTAAGTCGTAATTAATTATACTTTTCGTGTAATTAAAATGATTTGTAAATAATATTGCTTGTTTTTATTATCCAAAACCAAATTAGCTAAAAATTAAGTGTACCAAAGAACTATATTGTGAAGTTTATACAAACAAATAGAGTTTTCGAGTACCTTTGTCACAAATTCACAATCGAATGGGACGCAGCAACAGGCTGAAGCAGCACCCTGTCTGATCCTACACAACTTGGGCTCATCTCTCTGCAATTTAATATACTTATAGGCTAAAGTGAGAATATTGCTATAACGTAATCAGTGTCGTTAATAAATAATATTTAAACAATAAAAAACATATACAGGGTGTCCCAGAAATGGGGTATCAAGCTGGTAATGACCCATTGTGTAACCTACAAGCAATCAATTTGTGAAAGAAAATAATGAAAAAAGTCAACAGTTTTAGTGCAGTGACCTTAAAATTTTGTTCGTTATTTAACCAAAAATGAATGAATTTCTTATAGGGGAGGCACGCATGCAATATAAACCAGTGGCTCCAAAGAAGTAGGCACAATGACACAGGGTTGCTTAGGAACAGTTTTAGGACAATATAAATATTTTGTTATGTAATTCGATATATCAATTTTTGCGGTATTTGTCATTTTTTCCGGAGTCTTTAGTATCAATACTATACATACCCTTCGGCTTGATATACCCTTTCTGGGACATCCAGTATATACAGGGTGTAAGGGACTACGTATCAAAAACTTTTTTATAACATTTCTCATAATGTCCGTTACAACATTACAGAAACCATTTATAGGGAAAATGACAAATGACTGATTTGTTAATCTTTGAGCATGTGTGGAATAATGTTTATTCTTCAAATAACATTGCTAATTTCAATCAAGCCGCCTGCCAAACGTGGAGATTATGGCAATGGATTCTAAGAGAGAGACCTTTGTTCAGCAGTGGACTTTTCGGTTGCTGATGATTGCTAATTTTGCACAAATAAGTAATTTATTGTTTTTAACTTGAAATTAGGCTTTATTATTAAACCAATAATGATGTTATCCTAATTTTATTAATAATAATAATAATTTTCTTTATTGTCAGGCGACATAGGCCCATAGAATAAATACCTTATAAACTAACATACATAAGTATAAAATCAACAAATACCTTATAAACTAACATACATATTATTATATGATAAACATTAAAAGACACGTGAAACCGCTGACGTGTCGCGCGTGGTGTTGGGTATCCGTCCTCGGAATCGCCGGAACACAACACCCCTCGGCCAAAATTCTTCATTTATGAAGGTCGACAGCTGCTCGGTCGGCACCCTCACCACAAAAGAATTGAAATTCACACTGTGGCGAGACTCCAACCGTTCGACCTTCAGGTTGAGTTTGGTCTTGATCCGCACGTAGTCTACAATCTCCTCGACCTTTGTAGAGCAGTGCAATCTGGACACATACAGCAGCGTCGCCGGGACAGCCGGACGCAGCAGATGGTTTGGTCCCGTCGGTGCGATGCCGCACTTATTGCGGTTGGTTGGCTTCCTCTTTCTCCTCTGCACCTTGGTGAAGCCTTCCCCGTCGCACTGGTCCCTCCTCGGACCGGTTGGCGCAGGCCCACGAATAGGCTCGTGTGCACTCTGCTTCTCCCCCTGTGTTGTCAGCCGCTTCGGTGGTGGCGCGGCAGCAGCGGCAGCGTAGGCACGTTGAGGAGTTGACGTGCTCACGCGGGACGGCTCCGGCGGGACGGAGGTGCGGGCGGCGGGGCGCGGTGCATCGCGCGCCTTAGTAACAGCCGGCGATGCAATAAAACTGCCGATGGACGCATTTTGCGCCCCGCGTCGTGTGTTCACATTCGATGCCTCGTGTGACCTACTTTCCGAAACAGCGCCACGTAATGACACTATTTCGGCTCGCAGTTCACTTATGGTGTTGTCTGAAGCCTCCAACCTGAACTGCACTTCTACCAGACTAGCCTTCAGCGTGTTAATATCCTTCAGCAGCCTGGTCACGTCGACGTGGTCAAAGGTGACGGGTGGCAGCTTATGAAGCTGCTTCGCCACGAATGCGGGCACGTCGTCAGGATCGGTCTCCTTCAACAGCTTGATGATGTCCTGGAGACTTCTCTCACCCTTTTCATCCCTCCTGCGGGATGGCATCCGGTCGGCCACGCCGAGCGTTTGGTACAGCAGCACCTTTGCGCTGCAGATCTCATCTTCTTTAAAGTTAGTCTTGCAGATTTGCAAGATGCTAACCTCATCCATGGTATCGATGGCATGCTGAATAAAAGCCAACAGCTCGTTGGCTATGAGCGTTTCGGTACTCATAGCTGCAGTATCATGCAGCGGCAAATGCCGCGCAATACGCGAATAATTTAAAATTCGTGTCTAGTGCAGCGGGCGCGTCCGTTGCCGAGCGCACATCGCACTGCACTGTGTGTATTAAAAAAAGCGGCATTTTTTTCTGGAAATTCATAAAAAAGCCGATGAAAATTTTCAACACTAGAGTGTTCAGAATCATGTACTGGATCCCTGGTATCGGTTTTCGGTACGATGCCCTTACACCCTTTGGAATTGATTAAATTATCCATCACAAAGTTACGGAAAATATATTCACCATGCGCACGGCAGCGATATGGGGCAGGTGAGGTGACCGCGGGGTGAGCGCACGCGCGACCTCAGCAGGCAGCGAACGCCCGTGACCATGATCATTGCGCTTGTTGTGGATACTTTCGGGTGATGTTATTTTTAACTTTTGTACCAAGGTCGGTAAATCAAAAAAAAGACGCGTCAATCTTTCAACAATCTATAAGTATGCAAAATAAACGTATTACAAAAAGAAGTTAATCTGTAAGTATATGGGTCGCGTCGGTCACAAAAATACATAAATGCTTATACTTACACGTTTATTCTTCCTAAAGATTTTAACAGGAATGGTTAAAGGTGAATTTATAAATGCTAGAAAAACAAGTATTTCAACATGCTATATGTTTTATTTTGATATCGCAGGAGCAACTGCGGAGATTCACAACATTACACATTTTTTACCACATTTTTCAAAATATTCAACAAGAACTAGGAATAAGTCAATAGTAGGTATATCTACTGGCTAACAGTGGAAGGAACACCTCCTGATATCGACGCTGATTCATTAAGTTACAGGTTCCTACCTATGTGAATATGATCATGGTATATGATATATATTATATGTATACATATAAATTGTATCATATTTTAGGAGCAAACATTTACAAATGAAATATAAATAAAGACGTGATATTACGTATATATTTTTACCAGTTTTTTATACCTACACCTACAGGATGTCCAAGAAAATGGGACAACTACTTCAATAGATAAAAGCCAAAAATTTTAGGTAACAATTCTATGAGTGTTATGTCGCTATTGACGTCGGTTTTCACGTATTTTTTTAATAAAAGTGACTATTTTTTTTGTTACAACTGCCTTTATGCGAAATAATGGCGATAACACTTAAAGATTCAAACGACCGTAACTCCAAAACGGTAGCCATTTTTTATCATTTTGTGACTACACACAGTCATGCCCTTTCAGCTTTCTAACCAGGTTTCTCATTTTCATGAGCATGTTTTTTTATAAGATTAAGGTATTTCCAGCATATATATCAGAAAGCGTCCCGAAGAACAACAATGATACCTATTATCTACCCTTACAAATATTGATATGTATTTCACACTAAACACTATGATATGTATATTTAAGTCACATAGAAATGATATGTAAGTCCGTAGTCTCAGCGAAGTTTAGGCAGGTGGATATCACAATATTTTTGTTTAATAAATTGCGCAACGTACGTTAAACGTTATAATTTAAAATATGAAGTTATAACTGTTCTCTTAAAACAAAATCTATACTTTCAAAGCCTGAAACTTTTCTATTAAAATTGGCAACTTGTCATTTAACGATATAAGTACATACACATATATTTTCATTATGATAATAAATGTACATACTTATATAAAGGTTGCCGAAGTACTATGAAAAATATAGCGATGTAATTAGAAATACCAATTTTCAAAAAGCTTCAAACATGGATAAGAACATCGATACACTTAAGGACATGGCCGAGATGGCCGGGCGGGACCAGACATGGCCGACGGCCGGGCGGGACCAGACAACAACAATAATGAACACCAATACACATTAAGTTTCAAAAGGACCGTTTATACAATCTGCAATGTGCGCCATATTTGGCCAACATCCAAAGCTCATTAAATAGTTTTCTGTTTTAAGTTCGTCGAGTTAGCGTTAAGAATTTCAAGTCCAAATTCGATAAACCTGGCAATCAGTTAATATATAACACTGACTTTAGGCCAGTTTTTGATCTTTGATAAAATTAAACTCCCTGCCTTTCTAATATTAATTCCAACAGAAATTAAAGCTATATATATATATGTTTATGTAAAATATAAATTAATAAATGTCATTATATCTGAGGCACGCTACGATGGTTTTGAAGTTTGTCTTTTATCTTCGTTGTTTCATGAAAGCTGGAACTAAAAAACAATATTTGTTCCATCCATGTTCCATCAAACTTTAGCTTTTATCAGGGTGGACGTCATCATAGCATTCCACAGATAACACATCAGTAAAAAAATACAGCCACTTAATTGTACTGACTAGTCTAATCACATAAAATTAATCTAACATTGTTATAAATATTTCGATAAATTATCCAAATATATAATAATAATAATATATCTATAACAGTGTTAGTGTATGCTTCACGAGCATATTTTAATAAATATTCTAAACTTTTAACACATTAGATTTGTTCTCTTACAATTACGCGAATACTACACAATCCATTTTTACAGATTCTCGGTTTATTTTCGGATAATAGATAATCTTGTATATTCCAGGTTTATTATTGGTCCGATTTACGTAGTAAAGCTTTTACAATATACACTTCAAGTGTAGAAGATGCTGTAAAAGTACATAATACGTCAACATTAAATAAACCGCGATGAAATCCGTAAGAATTGTGTAAGTATATTACTCATATTGACATCTATGTAATAATAATTGCGGAGTCAATACGTTCCCGTCTGTGTCTACACACGCGTACTTCGCATACTGAGTGATCTATAAAGCATAACAAGTACAGTGCTCAACCCTATACATTAATTGACGTAAATAAGGAATCATCTTTAATATAAATAAATAATATTTAGTATATGTATCTATATAATCACCTTATAATAAGTTTCACATTTCTGATATGTATGAGTTGCAATAATTTACAATTACATATATTTAGCTACAAAATAAATTAGCTTCATTCATTTATACATCAACTATGAAAAGTACATCTATTGCCTTTAATGCATTATATTACTACATATTACATTCAAATAAATATGTATCAAATTGTGCTTAAATAGCTTTAAAATAAAACATATAAAACTGTATGTCGGAAGATACTCTTGATATGCATTTAGCGTTTGAGCATTCTAATCGTTAGATATCGAAAAATACTGCTGTTTATCTGTTACGAATTTCTTTGTAACCATCTACAAAACGAAAATATACAAATAATAAGTTACAATACTAAATATTTTGGAAATTTTAATTGCAAAACAATTATCAATAATATTCTGTAATATACCTCTGATAATAATGAAGTAATCTAACTAAACTAATGAAAGTACTTATCGTCTCAGAAAGCCGTTTGTTTTCCGAAGGGCTGGACTGGTGGGGGGGCGTTGCTGTTTCCAAACAGCGGTGTTGGGCCATCGTTGGGATCATCTAAGTCATCATCGTCGGGCTCCAGGGCCGGATTGATCCTGCCAGACTTCTCATCAGGACCCACGAGAGTGGATGCTGCACCGTACATTCGTCCCGGTACACCGCCAAGAACTGACATTTGCTCTCCAGCCTCTGAAGGCTCGTCAACGCGACGTATATCCTCAGGGATGTTCACTACGCAATTGAAGTAGTCCGACTCTGGGCTTAGATAACCAGAGTTGAATAGAAACCTAAGGAAATATAAAATATTTTAGCAGAGGCTTATTATTGAGAGCTATGCTCGTTCAGGAATGTAGATGTTTCATAGCCTTAAGGTCAGGCTAAAAAGGCCAGGACTCTAGATACTTACCTAATTTTATTTTACGATTCTCTATAATAATTATTATAATTCAAATAAACCAAATTCTACCCCTGTCATCCAACCAAAATTTCATGAAGATAATTGTTGTTAATCTTGAACAATGAACAGCTGTCTTTATCAACAGACCGACCCTAACGAATATATTAAAAACTGCTAAAATCCTAATGAACACAAAAAGAAAGGCAGCGGCTGAAAAGTTTCCTTTTTTAACCGACTTCAAAAAAGGAGGAGGTTCTCAATTCGTCTGTATATATTATTTTTTCTTTTTTTTTTCTATGTATGTTCGCGCATAACTCTGGCAATTATGAACCGATTTGAAAAAATCTTTCTTCCATCCATTAATTGGGTCCCATAAAAAAATTATTGCTTAGTAATAAGTAGTTCCTG
Source organism: Furcula furcula (assembly GCA_911728495.1). Lineage (NCBI taxonomy): Eukaryota > Metazoa > Arthropoda > Insecta > Lepidoptera > Notodontidae > Furcula > Furcula furcula. The sequence continues at coordinate 1,303,123 of OU452254.1, read as the reverse complement.
AAAAAACAAGAATGGTGACTGCGCACTGAGAGCTGCAAGAAAGCCTATATAGATGACGTTTTAGTCGCTCGGACTCGCTCGGTCGGACAAAAATGGTCATAACTCTGGAAAATATTTACCAATTTCAATGAATCTTTTTTTATTCGAAAGAAGAAACCACTGTATTGAATCTGTATGAATTTTATTACAACCGGATAAGAACTTCCTGGAGGACCATGAACTATGTAGGGACTATGTAGGGACTAGGGAAGATTTGTTTAAATAACAAGTCCTGGTGGCGAAACTTTGTTAAAATTCTAACATTCTTCATTATCATTCATTCAGGTGCATATTTATAATAATTATGTTTTAACCAGGAGTTTTTTCATTCATCATCATTGTAGTCTGGGTAATAAAACACGCGTCGTTAGGAGAAAATAGAAAAAGGTAACTAAAAATGCACTTTAACACAATGTTACATGGAATACAGCGCTAGTTAGTCAAGATTATAAAATAAATGATAAATTCAACTTCATTAAGCCCTCGTATCACCTTCTTAGAAAGAGAAGGTTGTATTATTCCATTTCAAAGTTGAAAATGTCATTACTCAAACGCTCTGAATCTTTAAATCTACAAAAGTTTTTAAACAGATTTTCTTTCAGACATCGTTTACCAACGTCTTACAATTTCAAAGAGATTGTTGAAATCGTTTCATTCAGATGTTAAAATTAAATTATTCGAGAAATTAAATAAAAGGTCTATTATTTATTGTTTTAGTTAAAGTCACCGCGTATACATTTTCAGCTATCACAGATTATTCAACTTTCATTCCTAAACTCACTGCAAAATCGATTCAACAGGATATAAATACACGGAAACGCCTTGACTGTTGTATAAACCAACTGATTCTAAGAATTTAACTTATTAAAATGAACAGTAGGTTATACTCACACGGACAGCCAGGAGATGAAAGCCAGCGTAAACAAAGACATCGTCATCGCCATTGTCCTGAACGGGAACAGCTGCTCTTCGTTCTCCGCGTCCCAGCCAGGGTAGTGGATGAGCGCGGGCAATCCCAGGAGCTTCTCGCCTCCGGACAGTCGCACCAACAGCGCGACTATGTACGCCGCCAGGGAGCCGTAAGTGTTGCAATGTTTCTTGAAGTGGACCACCATCAGGAGTTGGGGGAAGAGGATCACGTACACTAGGTCCGAACACATTGACCTGGTGGTGGAAATGACGTTGCCATTATGAAGCAAACTGAACTTGGTAACTGGCTTTTGAGGGGGTCTCGGCTGCCGTCTGTCATGTGGTAACCATGTGATAAGCGATGCTAAGCTTATCCCGTAAAAAATGCCTTATATACATACTCTTTATTTATTAGTATAGTGGGAAATCTATTAAAAAAAAAACAGTTGAATCAAATTAAAAACATTAAAAGAATTCTTTCGTTATGAAAACAAAAACTGAAAACGTTCTCAAGTAAGAATCCATTAACAAACATACAAAAAGCTAATTCTAGGTCGGAGCGCGGACGATTTAAAATTTCAGCTCCAGTAAATTCCAGTTTTAACGTGAAACCTTTGCAATTTCCAGGGCGTGTACGTCTCAGGTGAGCTCAAATTTCAATCAGACGAGACGTCTGCAACTTACGCCCGGTTTATCCGAAGAATGGGTTAACGTAGAGACGGTAAGTTACCTTACCTTGTTTATTTAATCCTGCGTTCTGTTAAATGTGACATTTTAGAACTATAAATCTTGGGGGTTTTAACTAACACAATAGCACTTATTGTAATTGTCAAATGATTCATAATAAAATTCACTGATATGGTTAGGTTAATTCACTCAATATTAATTAACTAGTCTCGGTGAAATTAGTTTTCGAATGTTTACGATGGATCCTAGACTAAAATAAGTATTCTAACCCCAGAGAGTGCCGGGTGGGAAAGGGATTCATTTTCAATTAACGTTTCAGCCCTACAGAACACGTACGCTCAGCGTCAGCTATTTGTACAATATATTATAATGAAAAATCTCCGACGAAAGTTGTTCTATACCTTCTTCGCCTGAATACAAGACGTCTTCTGCAATATGTTTTCATTGACCAAAAACCATGTACCTACCTAATCTACTTGACGGACACTGAGTGTGAAAGACCATATTAGTTCCTACTTCCATAGCATTCTAAATCGGCTTTTTTTTTTAGCCAATAACGATTTATAAATAGAATATAAGTATGGATAAATTGTGTATAATGACTAATCCTACCACTCATTCCCACCACTGTTACTCCTGTAAGCCAGAATCTACAGTGGTCACCACTGAAGACACTGAGGTTTGACCCTCGGCGAGTCCCAGGGGAACGCTAAATTGTCTTGGAACCCGCAACAAATTTAATTAAAAAGTAGATAGGAGGAGGTGGAAATAAATATATTTATAAATACATACAATATAAATTGTGTATGTAAAATACTGAGTGCCTTGCAACCGTGAGCTATAATTCCAACTATATATCTAGTTGTACTCAATATTAAGGTTCGACCTACTTGCCCGAGTTCTTAATTATTATACGGCACGAATCAATCGCTACGATTATCATAAACGTTCGCCGCCTGTCGTTAGCCCTTAATTGCCCGCGATCACAAATCACCGCCGATCACACGTAAATGTGTCAATGCCCCTTTGCACTGTCAGGTGTAATGGGGCTGTGTTGCAACCAGCCTAGATACATTTTATGGCTCCCATCATTTCTACCGCAATGCGATGGTATAGACTCTCTATAGACGATTGTCGATTGTGATACTGATTTTTAATTTTTACCCCGACAAGTGTGGGAGGTAGTGGCGTGCACAGAGGGTAGGCAAAGAAACGTATTCGGCTTGTTTAACCTATTATATGTATACTAGCTGACCCGCGCAGCTCCACCCGCGCTTTAATTATATTTTGCTCCCCTTTTCTCCCTACTCCCTTGATTTATCTCTCTCCATCTCTCTCTCTTATAAGAAAAATATAATTCTATGCTCTTTCTCTCCCCTCCCGCTTCGTCACACTTCCCCTCTTCCTCTCCCCGTTGTCCTCTCTGAACCCTCTCCCTCCTCTCTCTTCTCCCAACTTGCTCCCTCTCACCCCCCCCCCCTTTGCTCCACCTAACTCCTCCGATCACTCACTCCATCACCCTCCCCTCTCCCTCTCTTGCACATTCCTCTCGTTCTATATATCCTCGTCAATCATGGTATCAGCGACATGAAATATACTTTACGACCTATTCTCAGACCTACCCGAAATGCACACAAAATTTCATACAAATCAGTTCACCCATCAATTTAATGACCTGGCCTTATGTTGCTTAACCTTAACCTAGCGGTATGAAATATACTTTATGATCTATTCTCAGACCTACCCAATATGCGCACAAAATTTTATATTAATCGTTTCACCCATCAATTTAATGACCTTACCTGACGTTGCTTAACCTTAACCTACCGGGATAAAATATATCCTATGTCCGTTTCCTGGTTCTAAGTTCTTGAGTTATAAATAGTGTAACTAACACGACTTTCTTTTATATTTATAGATTAAAGTTCTATAGTGATTGTATGTTCAATTTCACCGATAGATGGCGCTGTTCATAATGTAAATCACGCTAACATCGTAAATTACTGTCTAATGATATTCGATAATGAAAGTTCTAAGTTTTTCGCATCTTTTATTGTTGCGACTGTAATACAAGACCTATACACTACCCGGACTTGGGGAGTTTCATTAAAATTTCGTGAACCCCCTGAGCCCTGACCTTGAAGCGTTTTTTGGGAGCGCTGTTCATTGTGTAAATTGTAGTTGTACATTTTATTGCGTTAGATTAGATCATTTCGAGTCATTTACCTAAGTAAAAATTTAGCAATTTCGTATTCTCAATTTCTACCTACCTATACACAGTGGCGTGCAGTCCATATAGGCAAAAAGTGTTTGCCTACCCTGTGATTTCCGGAACAATACATGATAACAAAAATAATTTATGTGCACAATAACATTTTGTTTTGAATTATTTCATCGATATAAATAAATAAATTCACGCGAAATGTTTGAAATCAATCAGCTGAGCGCGCCGCGACAACAAGCAAAGTGCATTGAACTATTCCTAAGTACGCGGAATTTAAACTTCGCGCGTTCGAGCCGCGAAGCCCGCTAATCAAGCTCTAAAGGTTTTAAAAAGCCGGGTCTCGATTTGCACACATTCACACAATTTTTTCTAACAAACTTACACACACCAGTAGGCACGCCGACCATTCGAACAGTATAAATGTCGGGCACACATGAAACGATATAGGCACTGTCTCTCTGACCTTGAAGGAAGGACTAAAGAAATGTTGACCAATAGCAATGCATCGAACGGGATGCGAATGAAACGAATGAATGAATAATACTACAAATTATAAAATACCTAGTTTGTTCAAACTTCAATATTTCATAATGACATCCATTTTTTGTTGGTTTTTATTCTAGAAATTTTTATTATACGATTGTTTTCGGTGCAGTATGTTCGAAAACAAATTATATTAGTGTTTCCAAATTATAAAATTTAGTACCTATAATATGGAAGTGGCAACGTCTGATCGATGTTCTGGCCAAGTGTATATAGAAAAAATAAAAATTCACGCGTTTTCGATACTTTCTTACGAAATTAAAAGATAAATAATTGAAAAAGGCTAAAGGTTCCCTTGCCTATTTCTTTTCTAATCTAGTTTGGACTCGCTCGGGGCTTACAGATTTTAACTTTTCAAAGATATAATGTCATATTGCTACCAGCAAAGTACTTAGAACAATACAGAAATCTAATGAAAATGTCCTGGGTGTACCGGACCGGCTTAGCCCCTTACAAAAATTGACCCTTCGTCACTGCCATATCTTATGCAAACTAAATGTCTGCTCAGTCCCTATTGTATATAGCGTAATAATACATATCTTAATGATTAACTGATCAGTCTATAATTACCCTATTCACATAAAAAGGAAATTACGTGGTAATATGTGCAAGTAATGTTTCACTGCTTAGCCCCTATGAAACATAGCGTGATGTTTTATATACCAGCTTATACCCCTACTTCTACACAACACATCAGTGAAAGTCCTATCAGAATCCATCCACGGGTTTTCAAATGATACCTGGACAAACAGAACGACAGACAGACAGACAGACAGACAGACAGACAGACAAAAATTCAAAAAAAAATTGTTTTGGCCTCTATGTCGATAGTATAGTATCCCCACATAGAAATTATGTAAAAATATTCAATGTACAGAAAAAGTGCTCTTTGAGTTTTATTATACATAGTATAGAAGAAGATAGATAGATTATTAGTATACCATTATATATATACATACATAAGTTAGCAGATTCTATACACATATTAATTTGCGTTTAAGAACTATAATAAGATCATTCAGAGGTTCCATACACACAAAAAAGCTTTGCCTACCCTACGATTTCTTGACAAGAGCCAAATAAGCTTTTTAAAAATAATTTTGTACTGACATGGTATTAACGTGATGTTGTAAATGTAAATGGATACGTCTGTAATGTTAGTTCATTTAAGGATATTTGTGGTGGTGGTCACCGACATAGCTCTCAGAATCTGCAAGTTGAAGTGGCAATGGGCAGGCCACATCGCTCGAAGAACCGATAACCGTTGGGGAAGAAAGGTTCTCGAGTGGCGACCACGAACCGGAAGACGCAGCGTTGGCAGGCCTCCCACTAGGTGGACGGACGACATTGTGCGCGTCGCAGGTAACCGGTGGATGCAAATAGCCAATTGTCGTTCATTGTGGCGTTCTAACGGGGAGGCCTATGTTCAGCAGTGTACGTCTTCCGGCTGATGATGATGATGTGGTGGCACACTAACAAATAGCTTAGAGTACAGATAACTCGCAGATATTTTTGCTTACTTTCTATGCACGCCACTGGTGGGAGGATATCCGATATATAACTAGTAAAATAAAAACAGGGTATATTCCTATACCCTAATTTTCTTTACAAGATTATAAGAGACATTCATATTGAATCCTTGGCTGGCTACCGGCCAGCCATCACTCTTGTGTTAATTCGTTTATTGTTCTGAATTTAATCTTGTAATAAAAACAGGGTATAAAAGCAGTGGTTTGTACGCTACACAGGCTAGCAAGTGTGCTAGCCTTTAAGGCACATAGCCTAAGCTGAGATTTGAAACCGGGACATAATGATCAGCAAGCGAAAAGAGAACTCTACCAGTTAGCCAAGCAAATCAGATGTTACGTACGCATGTTATATTTTGAATGGTGAAAAATGCTCTCAAGATACCATAATAGAGAAAAAAAAGAAAAAATATGGACATCAGAAGTTAAACAACACAAGTCATATTCTGAAACTAGCTGACCCACGCAGCTCCGCCTGCGCTATTTTTACGTTAACTAAACTTTTAATAACAGTCATTCGCATCGAATACATAACCTCCTTTTTTATAGTAGGTTAAAAACTGGGACCCACTTTTTACTACTTTCTCTCCGAAGCACGGACCCGTTTAGTTCAAATGGCGTTAAACGGTCACCCATCTATTGAATGACCTTACCAAACGTTGCTTAACCCGATCGATTACAAAACCTTGATAACAACTCTCAATGAGTGTTCCCTTAATAATATTTATTATATTATAAAGAAAAATTGATAAAATCGGACCAAGCGTATAACCAAGTACCCATTTTGACTTTAATCCCCTCTCCCAAAAGAACCGTGGTAGATTGCAGGACAAAAAGTATCCTATGTCCTACCTCGTAGTAAGATCTCAAATCATGCCAAGTTTCATTTGAATCCATTCAGTAGTTTCGGCGTGATGCGCAGCCGTGATACAGACAGACAGACAGACAGACAAAAATTGAAAAAATTACATTTTCGGCCTCAGTATCGGTTATAGAATGCCCTCCAAATATAATTTTCAAAATATCTTCAATGTACAGAATTGGACCTGTTACAGTTTTATTATAAGTATAGATAACTTTGAACTTGCAGCTTGAAGCTCCAACTAAAATTTCGAGCGTGAATTACTACAAGAACATGAATGATACTGCGCAGATAACAATGTATCTACCAAAATTGCTGGATATCTTATCTTAGGGAATTATAACAACCAACGAAAATAAAATAATGATCTAAATAAATATAAAAAAAATATTAAATAGTATTTGGACTGCGAAGCCTGCCTGTTGTATTCAAAGACGTACCATTGTTCAAACGTTTTAAACGTTATTTATATAGTTTACTTACCATAACCCGTAGATGGATGGAATAGTGAGCGCCATGGCGGTAGCTAAGAAGCCCACCACAAGGATAGAAACGCGCATCACCCAGATAATCTCCATCTCCGAAGCGTTCTGCCTGAAGATCAGCTTGTACACGTTTCTAAACAAAAAATAAACATAATAATTATAATTTTTGATGGAAAGGGACAGGAAAAAAGCAAAACGATCCTATTTAATTATGAGTTTTTTTATACTACCAAGGTGGCAAGCAAGCGTGCGGCCCACCTGATGGTAAGCAGTCCCACAGCCTATAGACGCTAGCAACACCAGAAGAATCACCAGCGAGAGTATACATTATTACGTGTTGTTAAAGATATCATTGGCATATTCATTCTTAGAGAAATAATAGGAAGCGTCCATTAATTAAGATTTTTTTTCTTCCTAGAGTGAACTTTAGTAACTCTAGTCCTTGCATCACCCATTTTGATCACCTAGGTGTGGTGACGCCAAGGTAGAGAGGGAAACATATATTACCTGGCAAACATAGAACTGGCACTAAGCACGCTAGAGTCTGCTGAAGACATGACGGCAGCTGAGACCGCTCCCAGGCCGAAGAATGACACGAAGTCAGGAGTGAGATGCTGCAGCACCAGCGGCAGAATCATGGACGTCTGGTCCGAAGTCAGCTCGCCGTCCGGGGTCAGTGTACCATGGTAGTCAGTTTCGTTCCACGCTATGAGAAAGATAAAATAGCTGTGAAATTTTAAATTAATCATCTCCACGAAGAATAACTAGAGTGAGTACAGAACAAAGTAGACCTTTGGTCTTCTCTATAAGATTTGTGTTGATTAGATGATAAAGAAACCTACAAACAATTTATAAAAGAAAGCTCCAAATGCGTGTTATCGTGCTCAACTTAAACAACTTAGCTATGTCTTGAAAAAAATATAGATGAAGCTGCTTCGTTTGTGGGTTAGCATAAAGGTTTCAAACTTAATGTACGCACTCTAGTGGGACTCACCGGTACTCTTCGCAATGGCTCCAATGAGCACAGGCGGGATGGCCATGAAGATGCAGCCGACGGCCGCAACGTACGACAGGATCTGGGCGCGCCCGGCGGTCTTGCTGCTGAGCACTCGTTGGAAATATACCTACGGGAATGTATTTTTTATGGGGCAACACTTGCTATTTATACTGCATATATTAAACACAGCTACAGCTTGCACAGCTCTTCTTACCTGCCAAGGTATTCCGCCAAAAATCAGCAGTAAGCCGTAATCAAGATAGGACCAGTAGTACTTGGACTCCACCTTCCCAATCCAGTCCACTTCTACCGAGCTGAGCGGCTTCACGTGCGGGTTGGCCCACGCGAAGGGTATACACATCCACAGTCCTAGGAAAAACAAGCACATCTATAACACATTTGAAAAATTTACAACCATTGCACACATAATGATTTACCTATTATACGTATTTACCCGAATATTACACAATGGAACAAAACCCTCGTGACCATGAATGCTGTAAAGTGTTTGAAATGTCTGGATAGTAAAAATCAAAAATAAACCACGATATAATCCTTGAAATTAGATACATTTCAACCATTGACATCGAAGAATGTAAATTCATTTTCTACGAAGGTCTAAGAGAGATCACGTTAGCAGCGATATTAGCGGATTCTGGTGGCGGCAGAATCAATATATATATATAGTTACCGTATTATATAATACCGTAACGTGATTACCTCATAATTTAAACTTGACGTATACAAATTGTTTTACTGTCTAGTACAACTCGCCTTATGTTCTTCTATACCTTCATGTTGCACTTGAAGTGATCGCTGGTTATCCTTCTATCTTCAGTCATCATATTCTTCTAGGATTTGGACTCCATTCTGTTATGATTCTTTGCCTTACCCGCCCTTAAATACCCATACCCGTAAAATAGCATACAACATGTGTATGTGTGCTTACCTATAAATATGCAGAACAGCTGAATGACGTCAGTGTAGGCGACGGAGTACAGCCCGCCAAAAAGTGTGTAGAACACCGCAACGCAAGCGCTAAAAATCACCGAGGTCCCCTGGTCCATGTCTATAATCACCGCCAGAGTCGCACCTGGTGGCAAACGGAAACGCTGCAGGATATTCAGTATTCGCAATACACCAGAACAGCTTATTTATTACGTCTATAACAAAATGCTCGTCTATAAGGCTGACAGTATCACTGACTGAAAATGGTGTTATAACATGCAACGTATAAGTCCTACAACTGCTTTTTCTTCTTCTTTTCGTGTTGTTCATGATAATTTGAAAATATCAGTAAGCAAAATCTTTAATTGCTAAATATCCAGGATGTGCTCGGCGAACGAACAACGAAAAAAAGGAAAAAAAGAAGTCTAAATTGTAAGAAGTTTAGCGCCAAGTCTCAGAAATCGACAAAATTTAAATTAACATCCGCGTTCCGCAACCTTCGTTAGGTCACATTTAATTTCAGCTGAGTATATTATCATTAACGGATGCAGTTTCAAACTACGGCTTACTGCTTACAATTTCCTGAAATAAGAACCTTATAGCACTTTCTGACGTAAGAGTCAAACACGGACCACCACGGTGGCAGCAACTACCCTTCCACTGAGCTACAGGTAGAACCCGAACACCCCTATGACTAAATTTATCTCTAAATAATGAATGAATTTACTCTTTGTTTTACTACATAGACTTAAAATAGCCAATAGCTCAAGTCCCTACTGAAGTACAAAGTTTTGCGTTTGCAACACGAGCCCTTTTTTTTTTCCCCGGAAAAAATTGCCGACCCATGCCACCGCGCCACGGGCACGGCGCGGTGCAATGTGGGGCTCGAACCCACTAAAACAACCGGGGTGTCCTCATCCCGCTTTTGTGGCGGTCCCCGGGAACGTACGTTGTACTCGTCCGGTTCCCGCCAGCGGCCGTCTGCCTTGCGGCGGACTCCACCTCGTCTGTGGGTGTATAAAGCCCACAGACTCGTCCACGGGTGTATAAAGCCCGCGAACTCCTCAGCCTGGAGGCGTGCCGGGACACTTCGGCACGCCTTCCTACATCAGGGCGATCACTGCGCAGGCAGCAGTCTGCCCGTTCCTGCTGCCCGCACGCCCTTTTACGGGGGTATGAGATCGGCATGGGCCCGTCTCCTACGCCCGGGCCTCCTGCGGCGGCGCGGATCAGCGAGAGGATCGCTCTCCCTGATCCGCTCCGCCGCTTCCTTCTGCGACATTACGCATGCAACACGTGCCCTAGGGTAAAATGGAAAGGCTCTATTAATTTCTTCTCCACATAATAACTTTTGTTATGGAAACGGATAATACACCAAACATTCTTAAACTGGTGTTTTTATTATAGTAATCTAGTTATTTATAGTAATTTTATTATAGTAAATCTAAATACAAAAATAAATTACGTTGAAATAAATGTTACGTTACGTTGAAATAAATATAGGTATCTATAATGTTGTCTTTTATTTACGCGAATACTACACATTAAAATGTAACTACTTTTACGGATTAGCATTTAAAACGTGTCAGGGACGTAAAAACACGACGACGTCTAAAATAAACCACGATATAATCCCCAAAAGTAGGTTCATTTCATTATAATTCAATATACTTACTCGTATATTTAAGCGCGTATAATAAGAACAAAAACCTACCGTTCCGAAGGCTTAACTGTAATCCTTTTAGCTGTCAAGACTTAGTTCGAGAGGCAAATCCGGCCGGGAACTCGGATTTACGGATTCTTTATATATTCAGCGTACCTTCAATATATTTGTTTGATCCCATTTACCTGTCTGCCGCCAAGACCATTTATCTAAAAAACCTTCTCACTGCCAGACAATTTATTATATGACATGTTCTGTATAAAATATGTATCGAACGAAAAGTTCGAAAGTCTAGAAGATTTTCAAATCTCATCTACAATGACTCAAAAGCTTTCAAGGAGACATGAAAAATGAATACTGATTTACTGTCTTCATATTTCTGAAAGGAGAAGGCATAACTTATGCGTCTAGTACTTTTAATGTTATGCATTTTATTCCAAAAAGTAATATATACCTAGACCCTGATGATGAGAATAGTGATGAAGGACCAGATACTGAATACGTCTTATTTTAGAAGTCGCATAAAATGTTCCAATAACAACACAAAAATAAATACTTTCAAAGTGCACATTTCCCGTGAAATTCAAAGGAACAGCGAAGCAAACCCTCGCGGGCATGACCCAGTTTATAACGCACAGCTCACCCTCGGGATATCAATTAACATCTCTGGATGAGCGATGTACCACTAAAGCTTTATGATAAATATATATGAGTACTATTATCAACCTTTTGTTACTGCGAATTTGACTCCTATTTTTCACCGCAATATATCCGATTCCGAGGTGATCAAATTAGGATAATTTTTCCACTTTGATCACCCAGGTGATATTGTAATAAACCTATATTTTAATATATATTTTTTGTGGTACTCAGATTTCAAAATGATTGAACAGAATTGGTTACGAAGAATGGCACCAAGCAGTACCTAAACATAGTTAAGCCCTTCGTTAAAAACGTTTCTGTATGTTACTACACTTTATGAAGAAATAATTTATTTTTTATTTTTTTTACGTTGATGAATATTTACAAACTCGCATAATATACCTACATTATGCAAAGTTTTGTAAAGAAGTAAACTTAATTGACGTAGGTATACGAACCTAAGCTCTTATAAGAGACTTATCTCAAGTCTCTGCTAACTGTGCTTTTGGAATGTCCTTTTAGTACCAACCATGGATGAAGTACCAACTATGTATTTACCATCACTTCGGACACTTAAGAGACTACTATTAACCGTCACTTTGTACACATAAGAGGATTAAACAATCATGTGTTTAAAACACCTGAGTTTATTAGAACTGTATGGATATATTGGAAAACTTAAAAAAAATATTTTACTTAGCAAGTTTAAGCTGCTGCATGGTGGTACCACCCACCTGATGGTAGGTGGCCTTTTAGGATTGGATGGTCAAGCGTACTAACTTATTAGACGCTTTTTCACTCTAGCCTTGAAGACGTTCGTATACGTAGAAAAAATTGCCCAGTCCTTTGCTGAACATTTTATTACCGGCGAAGCAAATCGCCTTAACCGACCAGTAGAAATATCCATAACAAAAGAGTGGATCTGCGGCAGGCGTATCGTTTGATGATGAAAAATAATAAAAAAAATGAAGTAGTCTAATTTCTGCTTACTTTTACCAAAGTGTATCTTATAAAATTCCAAGAGGCTTCCAGAGGGAAACCCAACTTAGCCAAATCAGGTACAATAGTAACCCAATTAGCCGTTAGATGTGGTTTCGGTTATTGAAATCGGTTAATAAGTGTCTGGATTGGCATGACTACCTACCTAACCTACCTATTTTAGGTACTTACCAGCTACACATCAAATCAAATAATTTATTTCGTGTAGGTACATAGGTCAAAAATAAAAGGTGACAACAATGGTTCTGCGTACTATATGTACTACCGGCAGGCGGCATATGAAATGTATAATTACGGATACGCACTGGCAAGTTTTTAGGGTGATGCCATTCATCATCACCAGCCGGAAGACGTCCCCTGCTGAACATAGGCCTACCCCTTGGAACGCCACAATGAACGACAATTGGCGACATTTGGCGATTTGCATCCACCAGTTACCTGCGACGCGCACAATGTCGTCTGTCCACCTAGTGGGAGGCCTACCTACGCTGTGTTGCCATTATTGTTGGCTAAAATGAAAGGTGTTTCATGCGTTTATTCAGGAGACAATTAAAAAGTTAAAAACTATTGAAATTGCACGTACTACCTATGCGTTTACCACTTCCAGTAACTACTACTAAACTAATAATGATAAACGATTATTTCATCGGTAACTGGTGTAGATTGTATTGTCTATGCAATATATAATGTAATATTGGAGTATACAGCGAAGTGTTAATTTGGAGTGCCTATTTTGTTCAATTCCTTTTATACCACAGGCAAAACCTCGTAACGAGTTAGAACTCCAATAAAAGTGTCCCAACTATAACACTATTGCAATATGGTCCTCCCGACGTCCCAGGGAGGGTACGGGAGTGCGGACAAGCGGAGGGTGAATCTCCCGAGTGAGAATTCTATTCTTATATAACTGGAATGTGATTCACGGGTAGAACCTTCGTCACATGACAATGTCCGCAAAGTGGACGAAGGAAAATTTCACGCAGTTCAATTGAAATGTTCCATACCTACTTAGTTGTATGTACATGTAGACTGGTGATGTATTTGCACTTTGTTAATAGTTATTGTACCTCCTATTTTTGGAGAGGACATTTCTTTTACATAATTCATAATCGTGTCAAAACTAATACTCCTAGTCTCTACTCCTATTTTCTGTTTTACAATTTTAGCGAAGGAATACGTAAGTCATCATCATCATCATCAGCCGACCGATGTCCACTGCTGAACAAAGGCCTCCCACTTTGAAGGGAGGGGTTGGCATAATCTCCATGCTTGGCAGGCGTCTTAGGCGTATACATGAGTACCAGAAAGTAACCGAATGTAACATTTTATGAGATGAAATTGCAAATGTTTCTATATCAAGATGACGGATGACTGTAATTTTTTAGCATGAAGAACAAAATAGCCTTCCAAAGGGAAGCTTAATGGATGAAAAAGTTATTTTCCTCGTTGTCCCTGTTAACCACTTAATGATATTAGCCCCTCTTAATCCTATTACTGTGAAAACCGTTGTAATTAACAGCTACGTTTACTTAAGCGACATTAAATTTAACGTCAATTATCTTACGAGCCAACTGCAGATCTTTTTCTCGAAATATTTCGGCGCATTTTTGAACCTTTGGAAGCTTACCTTTTTAGCATACTTAATATTGTCACTGCACTTTTGAAATGTACTAAATTCCATTGTCTATCTATCCAATTTTTATTTTAGTTCAGTTCTGGCTAGAACTGGCTATTGAAACAAACGTTTGACTATTGAAGTTTTAAATAGTGTATACCTAATAGGATTAGTATATCTTGAGATTTTTATCGGAAATCCTGACGGTTGTGAACAGGCCCAAGGTAAACATCTAAAAACTAATAGAAAATTAATTACTATCATTCAAATAATTTCTTGGAAAAGATTAAGGACGAAACCAGGGCTTCTAGTTTATGAAACTTATAAAGAAATAACAAGAGTGCGCTGCATCAATAAAGCAGCAAGGACATCGCTGGGTCTTACACACTCTGATTGATAACTGCCGGCAACATGGCAGGGAGAGAAAGGGGTAGGTATTAGGGCAAATGTAAACGGAGTAGGTATGGTCTGGTTTACAGGTCTATCGCGCTAGCAGTTTATGATGGATACCTCTAATCCAAAGATATCCAAGTAGAGCACTTATGAATCTATCTTCTATACTATAATAAAACTCAAAGAGCACTTTTTCTGTACATTGAATATTTTTCCAAAATTTCTATGTGGGTATACTATACTATCGACATAGAGGCCAAAACAATTTTTTTTGGAATTATTGTCTGTCTGTCTGTCTGTCTGTCGTTCTGTTCGTCCAGGTATCATTTGAAAACCCGTGGATGGATTTTGATAGGACTTTCACTGATGTGTTGTGTGGAAGTAGGGGTATAAATTGGTATATAAAACATCACGCTATGTTTCATAGGGGCTAAGCAGTGAAACATTACTTGCACATATTACCACGTAATTTCCGTTGTATATGAATAGGGTAATTAAAGACTGATCAGTTAATCATTAAGATATGTATTATTACGCTATATACAATAGGGACTGAGCAGACATTTAGTTTGCATAAGATGTAGCATTGGCGAAGGGCCAATTTTTGTAAGGGTGTACCTTTTAAGGACATTTTCATTATATTTCTGTTCATGAAATTTTAATGAAACTCCCCAAGTCCAGGTAGTGTATATGTAGATAGGTATTGTAGTAATACAATACCTATCCGACTGTAAAGTCGCAACAATAAAAGATGCGAGCCGAAAAGCTTAGGACTTTCATTATCCAATATCATTAGACAGTAATTTACGATGTTAGTGTGATTTACATTATGAACAGCGCCATCTATCGGTGAAATTGAACATACAATCACTATAGAACTTTAATCTATATATTATATCAAAGAAAGTCGTGTTAGTTACACTATTTATAACTCAAGAACGGCCCAACCGATTCGGCTGAAAATTGGTGGGGAGGTAGCTTAGAACCAGGAAACGGACATAGGATACTTTTATCCCGGTAGGTTAAGGTTAAGCTACATAAGGCAAGGTCATTTAATAGGTGGGTGAACCGATTTGTATGAAATTTTGTGTGCATATCGGGTAGGTCTGAGAATAGGCCGTAAAGTATATTTCATGCTACTAGGTTAAGGTTAAGCAATATAAAGAAAGGTCATTAAATAGATGGGTGAACCCATACCCGTATATTTAATGCCGCTGATACCATGATTGACGAGGATATATAGAACGAGACGAGGGTGCAAGAGAGGAGAAAGAGGGAGAGGGGATTCGAGGAGGGGGTGATGGGGTGATGGATCGGGGGAGTTAGGTGGAGTAAGGGGGGAGTGAGAAGGAGCAAGTTCGTAGAAGAGAGAGGGGGAGAGGGTTCAGAGAGGGGATAACAGGGAGAGGAAGAGGGGGAGTATGACGGAAACCGAAGCGGGAGGGGGAAAGAGAGAGGAGAGAAAGAGCATATAATTAGATTTTATAAGAGAGAGAGATATGGAGAGAGATAAATCTAGGGAGGAGGGAGAAAAGGGGAGCAAAACGTAATAAAAGCGCGGGCGGAGCTGCACGGGTCAGCTAGTACTATAATAAAACTCAAAGAGCACTTTTTCTGTACATTGAATATTTTTCCAAAATTTCTATGTGGGGATACTATACTATCGACATAGAGGCCAAAACAATTTTTTTTGGAATTATTGTCTGTCTGTCTGTCTGTCTGTCTGTCTGTCGTTCTGTTTGTCCAGGCATCATTCGAAAACCCGTGGATGGATTTTGATAGGACTTTCACTGATGTGTTGTGTAGAAGTAGGGGTATAAATTGGTATATAAAACATCACGCTATGTTTCATAGGGGCTAAGCAGTGAAACATTACTTGCACATATTACCACGTAATTTCCGTTGTATATGAATAGGGTAATTAAAGACTGATCAGTTAATCATTTAGATATTATTACGCTATATATAATAGGGACTGAGCAGACATTTAGTTTGCATAAGATATCAGTGGCGAAGGGTCAATTTTTGTAAGGGGTAAGCTGTTCCGGTACACCCAGGAAATTTTCATTAGATTTGTGTATTGTTCTAAGTACTTTGTTGATAGCAATATGACATTATATATCTTTGAAAAGTTAAAATCTGTAATTCCCGAGCGAGTCCAAACTAGATTAGGAATGAAATAGGCAAGGGAAAAATAACATTTCATTTTATTTAAAAGCCAGTTCATGAAATTTTAATGAAACTCCCCAAGTCCAGGTAGTGTATATGTAGGTATTGTATCACATCCGCAACAATAAAAGATGCGAAACACAATTTTTTTTTTTTTTTTTTTTTTTGGGAATGATAGACGCTGTTAACCGCAGATGGCTATTGCAGCTTTACCGGACAATAGGAGGCGAGCGCTTGAAGCGCTCTAGCCTTTACGGCAGAAGTAGCGACGAGCACTAGGGCACCTCAGGGAGGCACGGCCTCGGCTTGGGCTGTCGCTTAAGAGAGGGCTGAGTTTACCACCGGTTCACAACGCGCCCCCACTGAGAAGAACCGGCAAGAAACTCAGTGGGGTGATGCACGTCGTTGCGGTCGCATACGTACGACCCTTCGGCCTCGCCGGCGAGACCGGTGTCTGATAGCTAGTGTAGCATACGGTTGTCGGGGAGGGGTCGGCGCATCCCGGTCCAATAGGACCGTCATGGGGTCAGGAGGGTCGAGCAGTACGTGCCGTGGTCTGCGGCGCGAGTCAGAAGGACTAGCGGCGTAATCGGCGGCGGCGCGGATTAAACTGTTCGCGTGACGGGACGCGGATTCAAAGTAGCGTTTCGACGCTTCTTTGAGGAACTTACGAAGGGGATCTAATTTGAAATCGGAATGCAGATCTACGTTCCGCATGTACCACGGGGCACCGACGGCGCGACGGAGGAAACGATTCTGGATAACCTGGAGGCTATCTATATGGGTGCGGGCGGCGTGCGCGAAAACTACACTCGCGTAAGTCATGATAGGGCGAATGCAAGCTTTGTATAATGTCAACTTATTTCTAAGCGACATTTTACTCCGCTTGCAGAGAAGGGGATACAGGCGACCTAATACGAAAGCCGCTCGATTGCGGACGGACCTAATGTGCGGGCCGAAAGTCATGCGGGAGTCCAAGGTGACTCCGAGGTACTTAACCTTCCTAGTCCAGGGGATAGGGCGATTGAATAGGGATATTGGAGCTAGTCGTCTGTTGGGCCGAAGGCTCCGCGCGGAGAACATATTGGCGGGTCCCCGGGAGAAGACCACCGCGGCACTCTTCTCCGGGTTCACCTCTATGCGCCACGTACGGAACCATTGACCCAGGGCGTCGACTGCGGCTTGAAGAGCACGCGTTAAAAAGGACATGTTCCTATGGGAATAGTAGAGAGCGGTGTCATCCGCGTAAAGGGCGAGTTGGACTCTGCTCGAACGAGGAATGTCGTTCGTGAACAGGCTGAACAAGAGGGGAGAGAGCACGGAGCCCTGAGGGACTCCGGCCTGTATAGGATGAGGCGAAGAAAACGTACCTTCGACCCGGTATCGAAAGGTACGATTCGAGAGAAAGTCTCGTATGATGAGTACGAGCCTATCGGGGACTCCTAACTGGAAGAGCTTGTATATCAAGCCGTTGTGCCAGACCTTGTCGAAGGCCTTGGCAACATCGAAGAATAGGGCGCCTGTGTAGACGGGCTTGGGCTGGTTGAGCCCGGTCAGGATGTGCTCCGTGAGGCGGTGCACCTGGTGGATGCGAAACACTAAGAACTTTCATTATCGAATATCATTAGACAATAATTTACGATGTTAGCGTGATTTACATTATGAACAGCGCCATCTATCGGCGGAATTGGACATACAATCACTATAGAACTTTTATAACTCAAGAACGGCCTATCCGATTCGGCTGAAAATTGGTGGGGAGGTAGCTTAGAACCAGGAAACGGACATAGGACTTTTTATCCCGGTAGGTTAAGGTTAAGCAACGTTAGGTAAGGTCATTATATAGATGGGTGAACCGATTTGTATGAAAGTATGCATATCGGGTAGGTCTGAGAATAGGCCATACAGTATATTTCATTCCGCTAGGTTAAGGTTAAGCAACATAAGGCAAGATCATTAAACAGATGGGTGACCCGATTTGTATGAAATTTTGTGTGCATATCGGGGAGGTCTGAGAATAGGTCATAAAGTATATTTAATGCCGCTGATACCATGATTGACGAGGATATATAGAACGAGAGGAGGGTGCAAGAGAGGAGAAAGAGGGAGAGGGGTTCGAGGAGGGGGTGATGGGGTGAGGGATCGGGGGAGTTAGGTGGAGTAAGGGGGGAGTGAGAAGGAGCAAGTTCGTAGAAGAGAGAGGGGAGAGGGTTCAGAGAGGGGACAACAGGGAGAGGAAGAGGGGGAGTGTGACGGAAACCGAAGCGGGAGGGGGAAAGAGAGAGGAGAGAAAGAGCATATAATTAGATTTTTTTTATAAGAGAGAGAGATATGGATAGAGATTAATCTAGGGAGGAGGGAGAAAAGGGGAGCAAAATGTAATAAAAGCGAGGGCGGAGCTGCGCGGGTCAGCTAGTATATTAATAAATTGACGAAAATCAATTAAACTTTAGAACCGTAATATAGAAACATGAGCATTACTGATTTAATACTCAAAGGCATTACTCAATTAAATTGTTATTACGAGTATGTAGAGCAAATCTGTTCAAAATCCCTTCATAATCAATGCACAAACATCATATTAATAAGGCAACAGCTAACTAATGTTTACTTTACGGTACCTAGTAGGTACCGTAGGTACTACCTACACGTGATTAACTTGGCTGAGAGCCTGGCGACGACCTACTCCCACCCCTAACACCCTGTGAATATTTCAGCAACCCTGCCTTAGCTCGAGCACACACGCGCGAGGTAACAACCATAATACCAGCGAAATGAGATCGAATTATAATTTGACATATTTGAATGATTTTTTATAAGTTTATAGTATGGTGCTGAAATAAAAACATGAAGTATTTTTTATACACATCAAATACAGCCGAAGCGTTTTTGAAAAGTATCTATACTTATAATAAAACTGTAACAGGTCCAATTCTGTACATTGAAGATATTTTGAAAATTATATTTGGAGGGCATTCTACAACCGATACTGAGGCCGAAATTTTTTTTTTTTTAATTTTTGTCTGTCTGTCTGTCTGTCTGTATCACGGCTGAGCATCACGCCGAAACTACTGAATGGATTCAAATGAAACTTGGCATGATTTGAGATCTTACTACGAGGTAGGACATAGGATACTTTTTATCCCGTAATCTAGCACGGTTCTTTTAGGAGAGGGTATTAAAGTCAAAATGGGTAGTTGGTTATACGCTTGGTCCGATTTTATCAATTTTTCTTTATAATATAATAAATATCAGTAAGGTAACACTCATAGAGAGTTTTTATCAAGGTTTTGTAATCAATCGGGTTAAGCAACGTTAGGTAAGGTCATTAAATAGATGGGTGACCGTTTAACGCCACTTGAACTAAACGGGTCCGTGCTTCGGAGAGCCAGTAAAAAGTGGGTCTCAGTTTTTAACCGACTATAAAAAAGGAGGTTATGTATTCGATGCGAATGTCTGTTATTAAAAGTTTAGTTAACGTAAAATTTGCGCAGGCGGAGCTGCGTGGGTCAGCTAGTATGAAATAAAAGTGGTTTGTTTAGGAATCATAATTAGCATCTTTGACTTAAAACAGACAAGTCAAGTGCGATTAGAATGGTGGTTATAAACTACATCGCTTATCGCGAGGTTCTGTGTTTGGAAGAAGTTTGGAAATAAATGTCCGATTAATGACAATCATCACTCATGTACGTGGGGCACACTTACATGAGACTTAAAATAGCAAAGTGTAATTACAACAATAATGTACAAGTTTATTTGTATTTGTTCCTAAGCTTGAACTGCTTACAATTTCTATAGTAATTAATTCTTGTTTCTTCTAAGTTTCTTCGTGGGAACAGCTTTTAGTTATATGGCAGTGTTCTTGGTATTATTGTTATTATGTTTACTGAACACGCTGCAACTAATAACTAGTCTAGCAGTCAAAGTAATTTGGGTTCATTATGGTTGGTGTTTGTTATGCTGTAGCACCCCGAATTTGTTTCTTATAAATACGGCAGTAGTTTTGTTGGTAAAGACATCTCCCGACTATAATCTTACTTTAATTTTATTGTACTCCCAATTACACAGTGATGGATGATTGTATTAGACTTTACTATCAAAATGCACGAGGCGTTCGTACAAAAAGTAATGAACTCTATCGAAATATACTAAGTAACGACTATGACGTCATATTAATAACTGACTCATGGTTAAATAACAGTTTTTCAATAGTGAATTTTGTGATAACCGGTATGACGTATTTAGGTGTGACCGTAATGAAAAAAATTCTAGTAAAAAGATTGGGGGTGGTGTAATGATTTGTATAAAGCGTGTATACCAGGCCCAGGAGAGGCCTGAATTTTCACATAACTCTACGGAACTACTTTGGGTTACTATGCCAAAACTCAACAAAGAAACTTCCCTTCCAGATAATATTCATATAGGTATAGCGTATATCTCTGGTGATAATCACCAACCCTCACGTCTACGACACACTCAAAATTCCCTTGAATCTGTTTTGACCGCTCACCCAAATGACAAGATAATGTTGATAGGCGACTTCAATCTGCCGCATATAACATGGACCAGCGATGGTCCTGTGTACTCAAAGCGAGGCAACACCGATGTACAGGATGCGAGTTTGAGTCTTATTAGCAATCTCTCGTACCATAATATGAGTCAGTGTAACACAATACCAAATTCTGCCAATAATATTATTGACCTCATATTCGGCAACGAATCGTTAAGTATTAAAGTCGCCGACTGTCCATTATTAAAGAAGACAAATTCCATCCTGCCCTGGATATTTCTAGTACCGATATGCTTGCAACTAAAATGAAAATTAACACTCAAGTGAAATTTAACTACTGTAATAAGTAGTGTAGTAGTAAAGCAAACTACGAAGGAATTAAAACAGAACTTAGTAAAATTGACTGGAACGTTATTCTTAATAACTGTTGATGATAGTGTAGAAACTTTATATGACATTCTATATGATTTGATCGAACGATACGTACCAAAAAAAAAACACCTCATGGTAAATTCATTTATCCTCTTGGTTTTCCAAACCACTAATTAATATTATAAAAGAAAAAGATAAAGTGCACTCTAAATGGGTTAAATATCAAAATCCACTGAACTACCTTGAGTTTAAACTGTTGCGTAAGCGACAAAAATTCATCCAGGACAGGTGCCACAAAATTCATGTTTCCCGAACTCAGCAAAACATCATCAAAAATCCTAAGTCGTTGTGGTCATATGCAAACTCCAAGAAAAAATGGCATTCTAGTTATCCTTCCAAGTTTAGTTTAGGAAATGAGGTATTCACCAATGAAAGGGAGATTTGTGATGCGTACAATAATTTTTTTTAAAAGTGTTTTTAACTATCCAGCGCAACACTACTGAATTTGGGTTACTTAGCAACCCAAATTCAGTTCATGCTAACAACCTCCTAAAATAATAAAATACCTCCAGTTTTTATACAAAAATGTGCTAATGAGCTGACCGTCCCACTCACAATTATTTTCAATCACTCGTTGTCCGAGGGAGTATTTCCATCTAAATGGAAAGAAGCACATATTGCACCTATATTCAAAAAAAATGTGCGTGCGTGGAGTCCCTCCGCGCGGAAGAAGTGAAACTTCATTCTCGCTCAGTCGATCGGTCGGTCGGTCGGTCGGTCCCTCACTCACTCACTCACTCACACACACACACACACACACACAGTCAAAACACACGCACACACACACTAACTCCACTCTGAACTCCACTCTGAACTCCACTCTGAACTCCACTCTGTACTCCACTCTGTACTCCACTCTGAACACCACTCTGAACTCCACTCTGAACTCCACTCTGAACACCACTCTGAACTCCACTCTGAACTCCACTCTGAACTCCACTCTGAACTCCACTCTGAACTCCACTCTGAACTCCACTCTGAACTCCACTCTGAACTCTACTGAACTCCACTCTGAACTCCACTCTGAACTCCACTCTGAACTCCACTCTGAACTCCACTCTGAACTCCACTCTGAACTCCACTCTGAACTCCACTCTGAACTCTACTGAACTCCACTCTGAACTCCACTCTGAACTCCACCCTGAACTCCACCCTGAACTCCACCCTGAACTCCACCCTGAACTCCACCCTGAACTCCACTCTGAACTCCACTCTGAACTCCACTCTGAACTCCACTCTGTACTCCACTCTGAACACCACTCTGAACTCCACTCTGAACTCCACTCTGAACTCCACTCTGAACTCCACTCTGAACTCCACTCTGAACTCCACTCTGAACTCCACTCTGAACTCCACTGAACTCCACTCTGTACTCCACTCTGAACTCCACTCACCCACTCACTCAGTGACGGCGTCACATGAGCGCTTTCATAACCTTAAAAATTTACGCCTATCGTTTAACACCTATCACTTAACGCGTTAAGGTGCTTCATTTAACGCTTGACACGTTATGTGATAACATTTTTGGAAGTCGCATAAGAAGTTTCACTTCAAAAAAGGTTTAAAATCTGATATTAGCAATTACCGCCCTATATCTATCTTGAACACATTTAGTATACTACTAGAAAAAATAGTACACAAACACATTTACAATGTCATAGCTAGTCAAATTCCGCCTAATCAACATGGTTTTATGAAGTGCCGGTCGACCATGACTAATCTCAGTATATTGATCAATGACGTACTTACGGCGATGGATGAGGGAGCGCAGGTAGACGTCATCTACACCGATTTTGAAAAAGCGTTTGATCGCGTCGATCATGTTATACTGTTGCACAAGCTGTACTTGCTAGGAATATATGGCGATCTCCTCAGGTGGATAGAATCCTACATAAGCAATAGGAAACAAGCCGTAACCCTAGGCGCGTGCCGATCGGACTTTGTACAAGTCACCTCAGGGGTCCCACAGGGATCTTTATTAGGTCCTCTTCTCTATAAGGCGTACCTTTATGATATTGGCGAATGTTTAGTAAATTCTAAGTACCTTATGTTTGCCGACGACACAAAGTTGTACATGAAAGTGACTAATCATCATGACTGCATTCTATTACAAGACGATTTGAACAACCTTATCAAGTATTATGATCATAATAGAATAAGCGTCAACATACAGAAGTGCAATCAAATAACTTTCACGCGCAAAAAGAATGTGGTACAGTTGCTAGGCTTTGTCATTAGAACCTGCAAACCATTCAATAATATCAACTGTTTAAAAGCTCTTTACTTTGCATACGTTAGAAGTATAGTGGAATATGCCAGTTGTGTATGGTCTCCTCAATACTTAACTTACATAGACCGATTAGAAGCAATTCAAAGGAAATTTGTACTTCATTTAAATTTTAAAACTTACAGTAGTCTTGACTATAAATCATCCTGTCTGCTATATAATGTGTCATCCTTAAGCGCGCGACGGGAACTTAACGATATGATGTTTTTACAGAGTTTGTTGTCAGGTCGTATTGACAGCCCAGAACTGCTCTTTGCCTTGGGCTTGAATGTCCCTACCAAACGTACTCGACATACAGTTTCTCGACTCTTTCATGTGCCACATACCCGAGCACGGTATGCATACAATTCCGTAATTCCTAGAATAACTCGAACATATAATGATAAATTTTCTCACATCGACCTCTTCAACCTATCCGTCGAAAGCTTCAGAGCACAAGTTATTATGAACCAGTTGACAGATTAAGTGCTTCCTACAAATATTTGCACAAACTGACATGGACACACGCACACACCACATACACTCACACACATACACATACACATAGAGAGAATAACATGCACATACATAAATAGACACGCAGCTCTCAATATAGGTATGCAGATAGCTTGTATATTTTTAAATTTCAATTGAAACATTAATTGGCTCTATTTATACAATTATTGTTAAAACTAATTTGTTATTGTATAGCTATTGTTTCAATTAATAAACAATAAATAAATGGTTCATTTATAATTTTATTAAAATGTATTCTAAATTAGAGTGACATAAAATGGGGCGATATTACGCGGCGATTATGACCACAATTATAACGTTTGGAGACAGTATGTAGCTTACCCTACAACAATCGTCTTATAACAACAGCTTATTATAACGCGTCACAGTGCCAATGCCCCACTAACGGCTTTTATGTTTTATATTATACCAACATCAGCATTATATAAATACTAATTATGAACCATATCATTCCATGTGTTTAAATAGTAAGCGGAGATGCAGTCGTGAACAGTAATCCAAACTGTATTAGCTCTACAGCAGAAGGGAGCAGGCGGGAGTCCCTCAGCCACAGACCAACTCCTTATAAACAGCTGCCCTACCTACCTACCCTACCATATATTCTATATATACATATCCTATCATATTCCTACTTACCGTAGGAATATGAGTGAAGACCGTCGTTCAATATCTAGCAGAGTCATCCGCAGCCATATCTATACTTTAATGTACAATCTAAAGCTTCGTAAGTAGATGAAAGCTTCATATAAATTAATTTATTCAAATACATTAAATCTCCACGGTATTAAAACGAAATCGAACCTACTCTGTGCCGAGTTATACTCATGCCGTCATGCGAGTGTATTTGGAGTAGAATAGAGTAGATATAGGTTATTTTTGAACGTGACAAAAATACAAGGTACTTACTATGTTTTACCTGTAATATAGAAACTACTCACATCTACAAACCTACTATGATATAATACCGAACAGTACCGAACGCATCATCATCACCAGCATCAGCAGCAGCCGATACACGGTCACTGCTGAACAAAGGCCTCCCCCTTAGAAGGGAGGGGTTGCCATAATCCCCACGCTTGGCGGCTTGGGGAGCGCAGTATAGGTGAAAGGTAAATCCAAAAGAAAGACGCTGCTGCCCGTCTTCCTGTTCTCGCTTAGTCGCCTTTTACGACACCCAACGAGAGGAGATGGGGGTTGCAATTGTAACCAGGAACCCCACGGGTAACGCATAGATATGTTTATAAAATTGTTAGAACACCGAACGATAATCTCAACACTGTTTTGAAGTTTTGTGGCGATTAGCAGTAAATCCGTGAGCCAATATACTAATTATATTTAAATACTTTTATAATTTACGGGTATCTGAATTCAAAACAAATTGTAGATAATCGAACTAAACCGAAAAAAGCACTGTAAACGTTGGACTCCAGCAACCAAACCAAACAAGATGATTGTATGTTGCAGCTCGTTACGAGACGCCCGATCAAGGTCAAAAGGATGCTTCACAGCCGTAGATATGCTGAAAGAAGTACTTACCCAGGGCGGCCAGGATGCCGGCTGCCCAGAACACCTCGCCGCACAGCGCCGGTAGGAACAGCAGCCCACCCATCCTGCTGCCAAAGGAGTCCTGCAGCGGGTCCAACATTGTGACGTAACCTTGCTTCCGCATTGGGTTCGCGAAGAATATGCCACCTGCACAAAACATTATCAATCAGATCTAAGATCATCATGACGATCGCCCATCTCCGGTAGGAGAGGAGCACCACAACACAAGAAAAAGAACAAACCGTTACGTGATAATGAATTAAAACGACAGTTTCCAAATGAAAATCAGCCCTTAAAACTCGAAATCCTTGGCAAGTGCCAACGTGATTCCCCATGTAGAAATCATTGAGATTTACCGCTAAAGGTGCAAGAAACGGCGTTATGAAATCGTGTCAAATTACATGTAAAGGGCAGTAAGCACACCAGTACTTAGTACTTTTCCAAACTTCCAAATTTCTGCTGTTAAAGATCAGTTAATGATTTCTAACTATGGAATGTCAAACCCAGACAGGGTTTGACATTCCTTCCATCAGAGCGGCTACAAAGGTAACCAATGATATTTTATACTGAATAGCCGACCGTTTGGTCTTCATCGTCTACCACCGGTATAGGAAGTCGGGCTTGCTTGATTCCGCTGCAGTCCTGGTACAGTTGGGACTCACCGAAGACCAGCGAGAGTGCGTAGCCGAAGGGTGCCTGGCACCACACCAGCCCCGACGTGTAGATGGCCTCGGCGGTGCCGTTGATGTAGCCACCACCGACCCACGTCGCTGCAACAATCACACATGCTTAATAACGAATACCAGCAGGCCTAGCACGACTTGCAGTCTTGACAGATTGGTGTGGTGTATGACGTAGTTTTCAACACTGAAACGTCAGTTCTCTATACAAAAGTGTGAAATACTACGTCATAGTGACGTCATACTCACACCTATCTGTCAAGATTTGCACATCGTGCTGAGCCTGCTGGCGGTCTTCCACCATCTTTTCGAGCAGTGACTTTGTAATATTATTTTAGCGAGAGCAAGGAAGGGATCTATAATCTACGTATATCTGGGTCTCTTAGCCACGTCAAAGTAAGATTACTTTAACACTGCCAGAAGTCGTGGTAGGCTCCAGGTATTAACGTTTACACGGCCCGCCTGTCACTTATTCATTTTTATGCACAAAATATCGAAAATATTATAAAAATATTTTTAACCGACCAAAAACGAGAGGTGTTATAAGTTTGACGCCAGTGTCTGTCGGTCTCTATGTCAGTCTATGGCATAGTAGCGCAGAACAACTGAATTTGGACTGGATTCGATGAGTAGTTGGTAGACAAATGGTGATGGTGATAACTGTGCAGGAACTTAATTTTAAGATTTTGTTCTCCGAAGTCGAGGGCCCCGGAACCCGCCGCCGGAAAGGCACATTATAGCTCCCTGAGAACCTGTCATGGTGCTCACGGTTACAGGGGCACGGGGAAGCCTTTAATGGGATTTACGGAACCCTGTTGGTGGTCAACCGGGTATGTAGGATTCTTATACACTAAACCCCCAACGGCAGTGCAATCAGCACATAAGAACCCCTTCTTGGGCTATCCGGTGGGATCTTCATCATGATACAGTGGCTTGCCTTTGGCCCCGCCACCGGGTAGCACAATAAAGCCACCTGGGAACTTATCACCGTGCTCACGGTTACAGGGGGGAAGCCTTCAATAGGTCCCCGGGACCCTGTTGGCGGTCAACCGGGTTATGTAGGAGGAGTAGGAACTGTATGTATGTATATAGTATGTGTCCCACACGGCTGTCCACACAAAAGAGTACGCACCGTGTATCCCTCAGTGCAAGGCAAGGGCCTTTGAAGCCGCTGCCGGGGGCGCATTATAGCCCTCCGGGAATCTGTCACCGTTGTCACAGTTAAGGGAGTAGCGGGAGAAACATCCAATATGTCCCCGGGATCCCGTGGGGAAGTCAAACTGGGTATTTGGGATTCTTACCCACTAAAACTCTCGTGGCTCTCACATCGGCACATGCGAGGGAAACCTGGGTTCTCGGGTGGGATCTGCACCAGGTGTCCCTGAGTGCCTGGCCTCTGAGTCCGCCGCCGGGGGGCAAGCATATTATATCCCAGATTTACCTTATATTATATGGAATGATACAATGTGACCAGATTCAGTATTTTAATACTTTTTCACTCTTTTTTAACGTCGTTTTTGAAGATCTTTATCGGTATTTTGTTGGAAGTCAGTATTTTTATTGGGGAAAAAAATATGCTAACATTGTAAGCAGTTGTCCTCGCGAAAATTGTTCAGGTACTTGGCCAAACATATTCTATACTAGCTGACCCACGCAGCTCCGCCCGCGTTGTGTTTACGTTAACTAAACTTTCAATAATATACATTCGCATAGAATACAAAACCTCCTTTTTTAAAGTCGGTTAATTACTTGGACCCACTTTCTACTTGTCCTCCGAAGCACGGAGACGTTTAGTTCAAATGGCGTTAAACGGTCATCCATCTATTTAATGACCTTTCCTAACGTTGCTTAACCTGATCGATTTCCAAACATTGTTAGCAACTGTCTATGAGTGTTCCCTTGCAAATATTTATTATAATTATATTGAAAAATTGTTAAAATCGGAGCAAGCGTATAACCAAGTACACATTTTGACTTTAGTCCCCTCTCCCAAGGGAACCGTGCCGAATGTCGGGATAAAAAGTATCCTATGTCCTACCTCGGAGTATTAACTCAAATCATGCCAAGTTTCGTTTCAATCCATCCAGTAGTTTCGGCGTGATGCTCAGCCGAGATACAGACAGACAGACAGACAAAAATTAAAAAAATTACATTTTCGGCCTCAGTATCGGTTATAGAATGCCCTCCAAATATAATTTTCAAAATATCTTCAATGTACAGAATTGGACCCGTTACAGTTTTATTATAAGTATAGATTACATTTATGAGAGTGGATCAATAAATTAGAGACAAAACATTACAGGCTGCTGTGTTGTATTGTTATTTAAGTACACAATGCTTAACAGGGCTGGAGTTTTTTAGTTGTATGAGGGGATGTGGGAGGGGATAGTTAGATCCGTATATAGTGTGTATGAACACAAACCTTGGGAACACAAAAAAAATATTGCTTGGGCATTTTTTTTTATTATTGACATAAATTCTGAAAAGATGAGGTGAGGTGTAATAATAAGTGATGATGTTTTTTTTTGGAAAAATAAAACATGTTTGAAAATGCTCTACTTGTGCATATTTTTTTTTTAGAAATGGTTAAAAATCTTTGACAAACAAACTTAGTTGTGCGGTTTGGTATTTTTGCTACCTGAGGTGTTAGATGAATAGGAAACTAACCCTCGGTGCGCAGATCCAGCTCGCTCTTGATCAGTATTTTTTCGAAGTGGACTCTGTACATTTCAGTATTTTTTCGATGAGACCTCGGTATAGATACAACTTCTAAATAAATTCAATTAATATTAAACCTTCAGTGAAAAATATAAAAAAATAGTAATTTGATCAAAAATAAAAAGTTTAAAAGTACACAAAAAAAACTAAGATTTGAACCCAGTCCCTGCTGTCCCTAATGCGTGATATTTTACCTTATGTATTAAAGTTATCTGTGTACAGTACCTAATTTACGTACTAAGCAAATCTGAGTGTGAGTGTGAGAATATTTGTACCGCCATCGGTTGAGTAATAATACTGCTTTTTAACCCTGTTAAGGGATAAATTAATAAAAAAGATCCCCTCAGTGGCTTGCCTTTGAGCCCGCCACCGGGGGGCACAATAAAAAAATCCTGTCACCATGCTCAAAGTTTCGGGGACCACGGGTAGACCTCCAATAGGCTTCCAGGATCCTGCGGGCGGTCGACCGCGGTGTGTAGGATTCTTACCCTCTAAACGGCTGTCCGCAAAAAATATGGGGCTGCACCGGGTACCCCTCAGTGCAATGCGCCCCTGGCAGCGGCTTCAAAGGCCCTTGGCCTTTGAAGCCGCTGCCAGGTGCGCATTATAGCCCCCCGGGAATCTGTCACCGTTGTCACAGTTAAAGGGGTGGTGGGGGGCACGTTTAATATGTCCCTGGGCTCCTGTGGGGGATTCTTACCCACTAAAACTCTCGTGGCTGTCACATCGGCACATGAGAGGGGGTTCTCCGGTGGGATCTGCATCAGCTGGCCCTCAGTGCATTGCCTTTGAGTCCGCCGGGGGGCGGGTTATTATATCCCGGATATTCACCTACTTTTATAATATATGGAATTAATGAAATTCTCTAGTGCTTGATTGTTAAATTGTACGTATTGTTAAATTTACATGTAACTTTTGGTGTACAATAAAGTGTATTTATTATTATTTTTTCATGTTTTCTTTACTCACGGGCTTAACCCGGTCTTTTAGAGGCTTGCGTGGGGACGAATCCAACACGTAGAGGCCCGTTTTAGAAGAAATAAATGGTGTGTAATACACCTCCCGGGATTAACTGCCACAATTATGAAATTACCGCAGTTGAGCTCGGCAGGTGGTAGGGACTATTGCAAGTATGTGAAAAGAATTCTAAGTTTATGGGGTTGAGCATTTGGTGGACTGGCGACTGGGCTATTTCAAAAGGCCGGGGTCACTTGCCATAATTTTATTTCAAACTAGCTGACCCACGCAGCTCCGCCTGCGCTATTTTTACGTTAACTAAACTTTTAATAACAGACATTCGCATCGAATACATGACCTCCTCTTTTATAGTCGGTTAATACTGGGACCCACTTTTTACTTGCTCTCCGAAGCACGGACCCGTTTAGTTCAAATGGCGTTAAATGGTCACCCATCTATTTAATGACCTTACCTAACGTTGCTTAACCCGATCGGTTACAAAACCTTGATAACAACTCTCTATGAGTGTTCCCTTACTAATATTTATTATATTATAAAGAAAAAATTATAAAATCGGACCAAGCGTATAACCAAGTACCCATTTTGACTTTAATCCCCTCTCCCAAAAGAACCGTGCTAGATTACGGGATAAAAAGTATCCTATGTCCTAACTCGTAGTAAGATCTCAAATCATGCCAAGTTTCATTTTAATCCATTCAGTAGTTTTGGCGTGATGCGCAGCCGTGATACAGACAGACAGACAGACAGACAGACAGACAGACAGACAAAAATTAAAAAAATTACATTTTCGGCCTCAGTATCGGTTATAGAATGCCCTCCAAATATAATTTTCAAAATAGCTTCAATGTACAGAATTGGACCTGTTACAGTTTTATTATAAGTATAGATTATTTTGCGGCAAGTGGTGACTTGCCACCCACTAGATGGGCTCCCTAAATGATCATCAGCGGACGACAGGGAGCAACACCGGTGTGAGTGACTCAGGGGTGTCGAGAGGTGTGCTACGCTTTCTCCGAAGTTACTCGCGGCGTTATGCAATTTAACACTTCCACCCCTGGAGCATATAGCTCTAACAGCTCCTCTCTGGACGGCCAATTAAGGCAAGCCAGAGCTGAGAGTCCTGCGGGCCCCCTTCGGTTTCCACTCGGCCGACGAAGACACGCCGAGGTGGGGGCCCTGACCAACTCTCTGGAGCAATCGGGTCCGTGGTGTCGTTACGCACCAACAGCTCGCCACAAGCTGCCCTGCGGGTTTACATTATTATTATTATTATTGTTAACTATGTATCTCTTTAGGTTTAGTCAATGTAAGTAAGTAAAGTTTATTTACTTAGATAAAACTTAAAACCTGAAAAATTATCTAACCGTTGGTGAAAATCGCTGCGTGGTTTAGGAGGTGCTATCGGATATAGACAGACTCGGATAGCGACTTTGTTTTACACTATGTAAAGATACTTTGACGTCGTTGGTCCCCCACACCAGCCAACCTATATAAAAAACCCTGACTAACAGACAGACAATAATTCCAATAAAGTTTTGGCTTTTTTTATATCATACGTACAATAGGTGAATGCATATTGTATTCCTACCCAAACAGACATTTTGAAAATATATTTTCATTATTTTATTTTTATTTTGTTATATTTGGGAAACAAACAAATGATACCACTTATTACTAAATATAAGATCCAATAGTACATAAAAATCAATTCAGTTTCCACTAATAACTAAATCATAACATTAGAGAGAAGTTAACTACGTATGCATGATTTTAAATTTAAAAAAATCATTTAATATAAAAAATATATTAGAGATAAAAAGTGCAGGAGTCAATATGAGTTAAATATTTAAAACATCGAATCTTAATATAAATAAAAAAATCAAAAACAAATTTTAATAATACAAAAAAAATCCGATCAGACGTAGCGAACCCGGACAGTCCGTACTTAGAGGACGCTTCAGTAACCACTTGGCCAAGGAACTTTTATTTTATCTTTCAAATTATTGTATCTTATTGTTGTAATATATTTGTACTGCCATCGGTTGAGTAATAATACTTCTTTTTTACCCTGTAAAGGGATACATTATAAAAAATATGAAATACAATTCAATTAATTTTCTTATCGAATGTCTGTGCAAAATTTCAAGTCAATAGGACCAAGGAATCGCGTTCTCCCATACAAACTTTGCCCCCCTGTTTGACCCCCTTAGAGGTTGAATTTCGCAAAATCCAGTCTTAGTGAGCACCTACGTCTTAAAAGGAACCCCCATGCAAAATTTGAGACTCCTAGCACTTGTAGTTTCTGAGATTTCGTGATGAGTGGGTTTTTGTCTACTATTTTATATAATAAAAGATCGCATAATACAAAAATAAATATCGGTCAAGTGCGAGTCGGACTCGCCCACCGAGGGTTCCATACCATCTTTGGGCGTTTTAGTTATTTTACTATTCGTCTTACACCTCAGATAGCAAAAAAAAACAAACCGCAAAATTAAGTTTTTTATTATCAGCCAAAAACTCCGTGGCACAAACCAAAATAAAAATCTGTTTTGAGATGTCCAAATGAAGCCCTTTCATATGATACCCCACTCGATATAGTAGTCTCACTTTGACATTTTGATGACCCATTTCGAACCCAGTTATAAGAAAAGTTAAAGAAAAAATATATTATTTTCATTTGCGATGGGGTCTGGTAAGTAAGATCTAAAACTATTACAAGTTTCAAATCGATAGCATCAGTGGTTCCTGAAATATATAGGTGTGACAGACAGACAGACGAAGTCAGACCATAGGGGTTCCTTTTTTACCTTTTAGGTATGGAACCCTCAAAACATGAAAAAAAAATTGTTTAGGATATATAACGGGTCACACGATATTGGTCAAGTTCAAATCGAGAATTCATCAAAGGAGATTGACCATTTTTGTATGGACGTTGGGCCAAATGCTGTCCAGGCTTCGGAATACTTTTATTTTTTTCCTTACATGGAAAGATATTAAAAAAAAATAAAAAACAATTAAACATCCACGGGGTTATAATATATTACGTACCCAAAAACTTATCTTATATGGCTTTTAGGTGCTTAAAGTTTGATTTTTTTTAACTTTTATGTTACATAATATTATTATCTTACTTATTCGACCTCCCGAGTCCGGTCCCGACCTTACCTTTCTTTTACCGGACTACCAGGCGCTGGCAGGGTCTCCACCGCTTTGTCGTTGACACTCCAACTTGCCGCACTAAGCGTTTCGCTTCTTCTTTTCTCATGCGCACGGCCAAGCTGTGGAATACCCTCCCGGACAACGTTTTCCCTAATAAATATAACTTGGGTGTATTCAAGTCTAGAGTGAACAGGCATCTTATGGGTAAGCGCGGTCCATCCTAGACCACATCTCCACTTACCTCATGTGAGATTGTGGTCAAGCGCAAACCTATTTATTATTAAAAAAAAAAGTAAAAAAAAAACCAAGTTAAAGCACCTAAAAGCCATTTAAGATAAGTTTTTAGGTAGGTAATATATTTGAACCCCATGGATATTTTTATTTTTTCTTAATATCTCTTCATGTAAGGAAAAACATAAAAGTATTGCCATGCCTGGGCAGCATTTGGTCCTAATTGGTCAATCTCCTTTGATATTGGTCTAATTGGTAGTTTGTCAAATCTTATCTATGTAGCAAAAAATGATGTACGCCGTTGATTCGAGCTTTATATAGCCGTCAGGTTAATTAATCATTGTACTGATATCGCATAATGTTGAAAAAGATTGTTGCTAACATTATTATAATAAAATACGTAACTAAAAATTAAATGAAGACGGCTTGTGATATTATTATACTACGTCAAAGAGATTAAATATACTATAGGCTAATAATGTTATTATGATTAATGATTAACTTAAAGGAAGTTACGCTACAATAGTATTTTTATGAACGTTATCTTCATTCCTGTTCTTGAACAAAAAGCAGCTGATATATTGTTATTCAGCTACCATCTTGGTTCAGGAAATAAACGGTCTCGGTTACACTGAGCAAGATAAGATAAGGGATGGTTTACAACACCGGCATTGTCCTGTATTACAGGTATTGTGTGAAAGTTTACACAATTTCCGTTACAAAAATATTTATTGTGCGTGGATTATTCGTTATTTAACGCAAAATCTTGTGTTCTATCTATACCCCAATGTTTAACGGTTTTTCTCGTGTTTATCTATATCTGGGAGAGAGATGATTTTTAGAAACTGTGCAACGTCTTCGAAAGATTATAATTCAACACCTGTACATGTAGGTCTACTTACTACTATTAATAATTGATACTAGGACAATAAAGATAGATATAAGTACCAAATATTTCGCATATTTATACTTAAGTAATTGGTTTCTTTAAAGTATCTTATTTCATCCTTCCGTTATAAGATGTAAGATTTTAATCAGTGATTAGTGATCACTAACATAAAAAATGTTATAAGTGTCCGAAGCAAGATAATATTATGTATGTTCACCAACAATATAATTAATATCTATGTATCGATGTTTACACACGATGTTCGCTTGCTGCCTACCATCACTGCTGCCGTGTCGGTGAAAAGCTACATTATAATTACGTACTTCGACTTGAGATCGATATACGAGTGGGCTTGTAATAAGACGTTAACGACCTTGAAGCGCTTAACGAATATATATATATATATATATAGTTATATAATATACAAACACTCATATAATTATATTACCTTTAAAATATTTATACAATTTTTTTATGTCTTACGCTCATCCCCCAAACCGAACTTTTGAAACTTGTGTAATCTTGTTTGTATCTAAACTTGTTGGTACTGAGATCTTCGTCTATTTATGTATGTTACATAAGTTTGTCTTCTGAAAATAAGTTACTTGGGGGATTTCGATGTTACGTTATGTGTATAAGAGCTTTCGCGTGTAAAAAACAAAAATTCTTTAGGCTATGTTGGATATTTCATGGTGATATTACTTTACCGTAAAGGATAGTAAGTTATTAATCATGATTACTACATATGTATTATTACATGCTGAAAAACGCAGCAGTACCAAATGAACACTGAAACTCGGATGTTCAAGTCACCTTTGTCTAATTTAGTTATCTGTTATTAAAGTCTTTACGATTTACAATTATTATTACATTTAAGCGATTTATGGCATAGGTAAGCATATAATATTACTGAAGAGTATAAACAAAAAGTTAAAAATTTTGTCATAAGATATCGTGGCAATCTTTATTTACAGCTGTGAGGTGTATTAAGTATATGGAAATATATCACATAAACTCATGTAGTAAAGAAAGGCTAATAATCACTAGACCTATATGTATGTATGTAGATCGATACATATTTTCATCTTACCACATTCTTTACTACAATAAATGTAAACCAAGGTTATCGTCAATTACCAGTCATTGTGAATATTCCGACGAAGAGTCCAATGGAGCGGCCAGCCAGCATGACCTCCTCCTCTGAGTCGTTGCCGGGTGGTTTCTTGCGACCAGCCCATATGCCCACCGCCAAGATCAGCACGTAGAACAGCACGATGGACACGACGCCTGCTATGTTGATCATTTTCGATGATTTATTTGTCACCTACGAAAAAATAAAGAAATATTTTTTGTCTCCCCCTGATAATTTTAATATCAATATTTTATTCTCAGCTATAATTAATTTCATATAGGTACCACTCAATAGGTCTACCAACGACAAAAAATCAAAGTCGTTAATATTTATCTATACTTATAATAAAACTGTAACAGGTCCAATTCTGTACATTGAAGATATTTTGAAAATTATTTTTGGAGGGCATTCTATAACCGATACTGAGGCCGTAAATGTATTTTTTTTAATTTTTGTCTATCTGTCAGTCTGTCTGTCTGTCTGTATCACGGCTGAGCATCAAGCCGAAACTACTGAATGGATTCCAATGAAACTTGGCATCATTTGAGATCTTACTACGAGGTAGGACATAGGATACTTTTTATCCCGTAATATAGCACGGTTCTTTCGGGAGAGGGGATTAAAGTCAAAATGGGTACTTGGTTATACGCTTGGTCAGATTTTATCAATTTTTCTTTATAATATAATAAATATTAGTAAGGGAACGAACACTCACAGAGAGTTGTTATCAAGGTTTTGTAATCGATCGGTTTAAGCAACGTTAGGTAAGGTCATTAAATAGATGGGTGAAAGTTTAACGCCATTTGAACTACGGGTCCGTGCTTCGGAGAGCAAGTAAAAAGTAGGTCCCAGTTTTTAACCGACTATAAAAAAGGAGGTTATGTATTCGATGCTAATGTCTGTTATTAAAAGTTTAGTTAACGTAAAAATAACGCAGGCGGAGCTGCGTGGGTCAGCTAGTGCTTAATAAAAGTATCACTCGAGGACACTGTTTATCCTTAAGGATAGAGATTAATAATGTATCCAAAACAACTGAACATGTAATTGAACGTAGCGTTAAAATATTCACGAAACACTTCAGCTAAAAATATCTACGTTTTATCAATAGCAACAGAAAATCAACGAAAGAGGTAACTTTAGACCGCTTTCCTATTCTACTAATCGATAACTGCACAGATGTAGTTTTGATTTAAGATATTACGTCTATGATGGTCCGCTAAAGTAGAACTCAAATCTAAGGGCATGAATGAAGGGAATTAAGATTGTACAGCTATCTAGTTATGATTTAAGAATACGGTATCTTCCAAATCTATACTTATAATAAAACTGTAACAGGTCCAATTCTGTACATTGAAGATATTTTAAAAATTATTTTTGGAGGGCATTCTATAACCGATACTGAGGCCGAAAATGTATTTTTTTTTATTTTTGTCTGTCTGTCTGTCTGTCTGTATGTCTGTATCACGGCTGAGCATCACGCCTAAACTACTGAATGGATTCAAATGAAACTTGGCATGATTTGAGGTCTAACTAGGTACTTAGGACATAGGATACTTTTTATCCCGTAATCTAGCACGGTTCTTTTGGGAGAGGGGATTAAAATCAAAATGGGTACTTGGTTATACGCTTGGTCAGATCGTATCAATTTTTCTTTATAATATAATAAATATTAGTAAGGGAACACCCATAGAGAGATGTTATCAAGGTTTTGTAATCGATCGGGTTAAGCAACGTTAGGTAAGGTCATTAAACAGATGGGTCACCGTTTAACGCCATTTGAACTAAACGTCTCCGTGCTTCGGAGAGCAAGTAAAAAGTGGGTCCCAGTTTTTAACCGACTATAAAAAAGGAGGTTATGTATTCGATGCGAATGTCTGTTATTAAAAGTTTAGTTAACGTAAAAATAGCGCAGGCGGAGCTGCGTGGGTCAGCTAGTTCTGAATAAAGCTTATAGCTAGTAATAAGTCCAAACCACTGACTTACTAAATCAAGGGTTCTAACATTGAGACATAAGGTGAGGGAATACTACCTATAATATTTAAGTCCAAGTAAAACCAATTTCTTTATAGATTTTGTTGCTTGATTAATATTTTCAAGATAATTTACGCAGGTCCTTTAATTAATAATAATTTAGTAATTATACCGCCGCACTCAGAATTGGTTAATGTTTCATTATCTAATCCCTAGGTGTTGATTAATACTAAGGCACGAGAATTTGTATTGAAGTCTATACTACTTACTTAGTCATCATCATTAGCAGCCGATAGACGTCCACTGCTGAACAAAGACTTCCCCCTTAAGGGAGGGGTTGCCATAATCCCCACGCTTGGCAGCCGGCTTGGGGATCGCAGTAAAGGCGGAAGATAAATCCTAAAGAACGAAGCAGCTGCCCGTCTTCCTGTTTTCGCTTAGTCGCCTCTTACGTCACCCAACCAGAGGAGATGGGGGGTGCAATTCTAACCCGGCACCCCACGGGGGCCACTTACTTAGTGACGAGACAATAATATATTAGAACAGACTGACTGAAACATCTTCATCATCCCCAAATCTCATAATTTTGTGAATATTAAATTGCCTTCTACAAATTATTATTTCATTCGTAACAAGATCAATCGTCTGATATCGAATATCTAACTTTATGAATAACTAGCTGACCCACGCAGCTCCGCCTGCGCTATTTTTAACCGACTTCAAAAAAGGAGGAGGTTCTCAATTCGTCTGTATATATATTTTTTTTTTTTATGTATGTTCGCGCATAACTCTGGCAATTATGAACCGATTTGAAAAAATCTTTCTTCCATCCATTCTTCAATCCGTTAATTGGGTCCCATAAAAAAATTATTGCTTAGTAATAAGTAGTTCCTGAAAAAACAAGAATGGTGACTGCGCACTGAGAGTTGCAAGAAAGCCTATATAGATGACTTTTTTTTATCGCTTTTTAAGGACAAAAATGGTCATAACTCTGGCAAATATTTACCAATTTCAATGATTCTTTTTTTATTCGAAAGAAGGAACCACTGTATTGAATCTGTATGAATTTTATTACAACCGGATAAGAACTTCCTGGAGGACCATGAACGATGTGGAGGAATTTATCTGGTAAAAACCATAAAACTGATGTTCTCCATTACATTGCTCTGACAATTATGAACCGATTTCGATGATTCTTTTTATATTCGAGAGAGTAAACTACTATGATGATTTCATGTAAATTTCATTACGATCGGATATTTTTTTCTGAAGAAACATGAATTACTTATATAAAACTATGTAGACGATAATGTGATCATACCTAGATAATTTTACGGTTTTCGATGGTTCAATCTTTATATATGAAAATATCACTAAAAAGTTTAAAATAAAATCTTTTTAAAAAAAAATTTTACCGACTTCAATATCACTGAAAAGTATAAAATAATTAAAATATTATTGAAGTTGGTGCCAAATATACACAGCCGGTAAGCTAACACCAACTTCAATAATATTTTAATTATTTTATACTTTTCAGTGATATTGAAGTCGGTTCAATTTTTTTTAAAAAGATTTTATTACGTTAACTAATCTTTCAATAACAGACATTCGCATCGAATACATAACCTCCTTTTTTATAGTCGGTTAAAAACTGGGACCCACTTTTTACTTGCTCTCCGAAGCACGGACCCGTTTAGTTCAAATGGCGTTAAACGGTCACCCATCTATTTAGTGACCTTACCTTACGTTGCTTAACCCGATCGATTACAAAACCTTGATAACAACTCTCTATGAGTGTTCCCTTACTAATATTTATTATATTATAAAGAAAAATTTATAAAATCGGACCAAGCGTGTAACCAAGTACCCATTTTGACTTTAATCCCCTCTCCCAAAAGAACCGTGCTAGATGACGGAATCAAAAGTATCCTATGTCCTACCTCGTAGTAAGATCTCAAATCATGCCAAGTTTCATTTGAATCCATTCAGTAGTTTCGGCGTGATGCGCAGCCGTGATACAGACAGACAGACAGACAGACAAAAATTAAAAAAAATACATTTTCGGCCTCAGTATCGGTTATAGAATGCCCTCCAAATATAATTTTTAAAATATCTTCAATGTACAGAATTGGACCTGTTACAGTTTTATTATAAGTATAGATAGATAAATATTCTTGGAATCGTATATTTTTTATTCAATAGATTACATTGTCTCTTCGGGAGTCCCTTCAACGAAATGTTATTCAAATAAATTAGGGATTGTTTGATAATTCTGCTAAACAAATAAAATACCACAAATAAGATGATTTAGTTATACCTACACACCATACAGTCTTGCAAACATCTTTCAACAAGGCACAATGAGTGCTAGGCACTACAATCAAGATTACCTAATTTAATCAATGGTTAAAACCATGTGACTAGGGCTTTGACGATTATCGTACCGGCCCTGATTTACAAGGAATAAAGTAAAAGTCTAATAAAATAGTCTCATCTAAGTGCAAGGCAGGCAATTTAACTTACCTACTGCCTTCTGGCAATCTCGATCATCATACCGACAAAGATTGATTGTTGTATAAAAATAAAGATACTAAAATGGTCTACTAATAGTTCCAACCAAAATTATACTAATTATATTTTAGTTTCTTACTTTAATATGCAAACTACTATGTTGCATGCAAACAGATGTGATTTATTAGTTCCGTGATCATTAAGAATTAATTTCATTCAAAAAAGCAAAATTTTAAAATAAAAAATGCAAATAGAGCCTTTTGTTACCACAATACGTCTGAGTTTTGTTCAAATTGATTGTTTATTTGATGTTTTATGTTGTATGGTTTTTACAATTGATTTCTTATTGTTCAAATATCTTCACAGCATTCGGCAAGCAGTTTATACCCGTCCATCCGTATTACTGTTAGTTGCGAGGTCTTATAATGGACAAGTTATAATCATTGATACCTACTCGTAACTAACTTATGGTAGCAAATATGCTATGGGTTCTCAAGTACCATAAGTACCTACTCTCTCTCTCTCTCTCTCTCTCTCTCTCTCTCTCTCTCTCTCTCTCTCTCTCTCTCTCTCTCTCTCTCTCTCTCTGATAGAAGATAAGAATAATCATTGCTAATTAGGTATATTATCACTTATGATAGTTATGCTAACTATCTTAAGTAAATGAGCGGTTCTATTTTTAGATGCAAGGGTTTTATTCTGTTTATCCGGATCTTCTAAAACGGAGGCTGTTTTCACATGAGTATTACAATTCTTCTATACACAACTATACATACATACGTAGGTATATACTAAAGACAGGTAGATACCTAAGGTATACCTTAATCTAAAACTTTACACTGCTATGGTGTAATAAACATCACGTACAATACCTAGATTATGGAAACGTTTTAAATGAAAATAACAATATTGTTCAAAACTATGTTAAAGTAGGTACATACTTACTTATATGAATATATTCCCAGAGCAGGCTGGAGTCCATACAAAACGTAACGTACGTCCGTAAACATACACTATGTACTGGGCCGGGCGAAGCTTTCAGGCGGGCAACTGTCGCCCCATCGAAGGGAGGTTTTCTGCGAAGGGCTATTCCTGGTCCTGAAGCTTAGCCCGCACATGGGTGTTCATGAGAGCGTACGTACTGCCCGCCTTACGTAACTGATGTCCATATTCTGGAGTTCACGTGTCTACCACTGACAGGTCACAATGGCGCCGCGACTCGGAGCGAGGTGCGCGCGGTGCGCCGGCCACAGGCACCACAGGCCCGGCTCCAGCGATCGATCCTGACGTCATCGGCGCGGGCTTCCACGGCGTGCGCATGTGCTTACACCATCTCGCTATCGTACCCTATCGAAATATTACGCGTCCATTTCTCGCACATAAAGCTTGCACATTGTAGGAGCTGGGTGCATACAGCAATGTTTATTAATCAATGGTACCTTTCGGATATCGAGGGAGGAAGATAGTTGGTAACGTAACTAGTTGGTATCACTCAGTATTCCCATTGACAAATTGATTGATGAGTAGAATTTGTAACTGTGGTATATGTCCCTTCGGATGGGCAAGTCATCTGGGGAGGGCAAACCTCCCAACCATCAAATTAGATTACGGCAAATGACGTTATTATGGATGCTACTCCTAAAATGAC
Organism: Furcula furcula; assembly: GCA_911728495.1. Classification (NCBI taxonomy): domain Eukaryota; kingdom Metazoa; phylum Arthropoda; class Insecta; order Lepidoptera; family Notodontidae; genus Furcula; species Furcula furcula. The sequence continues at coordinate 1,261,215 of OU452254.1, read as the reverse complement.
CATGATTGGTCCAACGTTATCTAAAACTAGGTACTCCTATAATTGATCTAGGTACATACATACATACGAGTACATATATTATCATTCTACACAGCGGACAAATTAAATACAGAGCAAGCAGCGTTCGTTTAACGAATTAATATTATTAATAACTGAAATTGCGATACAGAGAATCAAAAGCCTAATTATTACCTCTATTATCTACATCTTATCCGTGGTGTGTCCGGGTAACAATAGCGCCCTCCCATCTCCTCCCGTTGGGTGTCCGTAAGAGTCGAATGGGAAAACACGAAGACGGGCAGCAGGGTATTTCTATTGTACACCTATACCTCCTGCGATCCCCAAGACGCGTGCCAGCGTGGGGACTATGACAACCCCTCCCTTCTAAGGGGAGGCCGTTGTACATCAGTGGACGTTTTCTCTCTACATAATATATTCTACTAACTACCTTCACGCCAAGTCACCTGCAGGGGCAACTGTAACTGATCTGAATTCCAAATGGAAATGAAACTGAAACATCCTATTTTAGTTCTATTTGAAGTTAAATATACTTCTTCTTTTCGTATCGACATGAATAATACTACTACGGGGCTATCATGTAGTGGCGGAATGGTTGGTGAATACTACTACGGGGCTATCATGTAGTGGCGGAATGGTTGGTGAATACTACTTCGGGGCTATCATGTAGTGGCGGAATGGTTGGTGAATACTACTTCGGGGCTATCATGTAGTGGCGGAATGGTTGGTAAATACTACTACGGGGCTATCATGTAGTGGCGGAATGGTTGGTGAATACTACTTCGGGGCTATCATGTAGTGGCGGAATGGTTGGTGAATACTACTTCGGGGCTATCATGTAGTGGCGGAATGGTTGGTGAATACTACTTCGGGGCTATCATGTAGTGGCGGAATGGTTGGTGAATACTACTTCGGGGCTATCATGTAGTGGCGGAATGGTTGGTAAATACTACTACGGGGCTATCATGTAGTGGCGGAATGGTTGGTGAATACTACTTCGGGGCTATCATGTAGTGGCGGAATGGTTGGTGAATACTACTACGGGGCTATCATGTAGTGGCGGAATGGTTGGTAAATACTACTACGGGGCTATCATGTAGTGGCGGAATGGTTGGTGAATACTACTTCGGGGCTATCATGTAGTGGCGGAATGGTTGGTAAATACTACTTCGGGGCTATCATGTCGTGGCGGAATGGTTGGTGAATACTACTTTGGGGCTATCATGTCGTGGCGGAATGGTTGGTAAATACTACTACGGGGCTATCATGTAGTGGCGGAATGGTTGGTAAATACTACTACGGGGCTATCATGTAGTGGCGGAATGGTTGGTGAATACTACTTCGGGGCTATCATGTAGTGGCGGAATGGTTGGTAAATACTACTTCGGGGCTATCATGTCGTGGCGGAATGGTTGGTAAATACTACTACGGGGCTATCATGTCGTGGCGGAATGGTTGGTGAATACTACTACGGGGCTATCATGTAGTGGCGGAATGGTTGGTAAATACTACTACGGGGCTATCATGTAGTGGCGGAATGGTTGGTAAATACTACTACGGGGCTATCATGTAGTGGCGGAATGGTTGGTGAATACTACTTCGGGGCTATCATGTAGTGGCGGAATGGTTGGTAAATACTACTTCGGGGCTATCATGTAGTGGCGGAATGGTTGGTAAATACTACTTCGGGGCTATCATGTCGTGGCGGAATGGTTGGTAAATACTACTACGGGGCTATCATGTAGTGGCGGAATGGTTGGTGAATACTACTTCGGGGCTATCATGTAGTGGCGAAATGGTTGGTAAATACTACTTCGGGGCTATCATGTAGTGGCGGAATGGTTGGTAAATACTACTACGGGGCTATCATGTAGTGGCGGAATGGTTGGTAAATACTACTACGGGGCTATCATGTAGTGGCGGAATGGTTGGTAAATACTACTACGGGGCTATCATGTAGTGGCGGAATGGTTGGTGAATACTACTTCGGGGCTATCATGTAGTGGCGGAATGGTTGGTAAATACTACTTCGGGGCTATCATGTAGTGGCGGAATGGTTGGTAAATACTACTACGGGGCTATCATGTAGTGGCGGAATGGTTGGTAAATACTACTACGGGGCTATCATGTAGTGGCGGAATGGTTGGTAAATACTACTACGGGGCTATCATGTAGTGGCGGAATGGTTGGTGAATACTACTACGGGGCTATCATGTAGTGGCGGAATGGTTGGTAAATACTACTTCGGGGCTATCATGTAGTGGCGGAATGGTTGGTAAATACTACTTCGGGGCTATCATGTCGTGGCGGAATGGTTGGTAAATACTACTACGGGGCTATCATGTAGTGGCGGAATGGTTGGTGAATACTACTTCGGGGCTATCATGTAGTGGCGGAATGGTTGGTAAATACTACTTCGGGGCTATCATGTAGTGGCGGAATGGTTGGTAAATACTACTACGGGGCTATCATGTAGTGGCGGAATGGTTGGTGAATACTACTACGGGGCTATCATGTAGTGGCGGAATGGTTGGTAAATACTACTACGGGGCTATCATGTCGTGGCGGAATGGTTGGTGAATACTACTACGGGGCTATCATGTAGTGGCGGAATGGTTGGTAAATACTACTACGGGGCTATCATGTCGTGGCGGAATGGTTGGTGAATACTACTACGGGGCTATCATGTCGTGGCGGAATGGTTGGTGAATACTACTACGGGGCTATCATGTAGTGGCGGAATGGTTGGTGAATACTACTTCGGGGCTATCATGTAGTGGCGGAATGGTTGGTAAATACTACTTCGGGGCTATCATGTAGTGGCGGAATGGTTGGTAAATACTACTACGGGGCTATCATGTAGTGGCGGAATGGTTGGTAAATACTACTACGGGGCTATCATGTCGTGGCGGAATGGTTGGTAAATACTACTACGGGGCTATCATGTAGTGGCGGAATGGTTGGTGAATACTACTACGGGGCTATCATGTAGTGGCGGAATGGTTGGTGAATACTACTTCGGGGCTATCATGTAGTGGCGGAATGGTTGGTAAATACTACTTCGGGGCTATCATGTAGTGGCGGAATGGTTGGTAAATACTACTGCAGTCATGGGGCAACCAATAGAAAGGGTGCATGAAATTCGTAACCTTGGGTTGTGTCTTGATAGTCAGTTAAGATTTGAAAAGCATATTTCTACTACAGTACAAAGTTGTTTTTATAGGCTTAAGATTTTATATAGAATGAGACCCTACCTTTCGGAAGCATTACGCGTGCAGCTAATAGAGTCGTTAGTGCTGTCTAGATTAAATTATGCAGATACTGTTTATGGGCCGCGCCTGTTGGCAAGAACAAGTCGTCTCATTCAAAGGCTACAGAATGCGTGTTGTCGGTTCTGTTTTTCAGTACCCGCCCGAAATCATATAACGCCATTTTTAAATCAGAATTCTATGCTCAAAATGAAGTTACGCCGCAAGCTTCATCTGGCATGTCTTTTATTCGGGGTTGTAAAGTATGAGGAGCCATCCTACTTATACAATAAACTAAAATGGATCGCGAGTCGTAGGGAATGTTCGGGTAGACAGTGCGCGCAACAACTGTGTACGCCTAGACACAGTTCTGCAGCGTTTAGAGGAAGTTTCCGTTACGCTGCGTCTAAGATCTGGAACAACATACCACCACCCATAAGACAAATGAAAAATATTATCACCTTCAAGAAGCACTTGCGTGAGCATCTAATTAGTGCGCAGCGTGATTTCGGTGATTTTAATGTCAATAATTTATCAGTTATCTAATCGTATTAATTTATTGCTATACATATTACAATTAATCCATTACATTACATATTAATTCTTATATTTATCAATTTATATGATTATTTTTATTAATTGTCTATTATTGTTTATCTATAATTCATATGTACTTAATGCTTCCTAATAATCCAATAATTTATTATTATTCTTTCATTAAATTTCAATCATATTTTATAACAATTTGTAATTTACTTGTCTAATTTTATTAATTTAATTATTGTACAACTAATTCGTCATAATGTGGATGACTTCATTAGTTTGCTAGCAGTTAATTGCTTCTTAGTTTTCTGATCCGATCTCAGTAATAAATTGTATTAATGTTGTAAATATACATATTTTGTTTATAATTATGTTTATAATTTGCGTTATTAGGTGTGCAAACTTACCTACCATTTAGCCATTCTTTGTTTTTGTAACTTGATTTCTTTCTAAGTTACTATATTTCTAATATTATCTATTTATTGAGGTTGTGATGTGCTTTTGTTTTTCTTTTTTTTATCGCATGCTATATATTAATTACTTAATTGAATTGTTTTAAAACTTACTTTTGTGTTTAATTACCACTGAATGACATCCGTGGAACAATGGGCCCAGATGAAAACCAGCGTCAAGCATTAGCTTGACATTAAGCTGATCTGGGACCCATTTGGACCTACCTCTTTGGGGCGCAAATGTATTTTTTTTTTACTTCTAATTGTCTTTCTGTTTTTACTTGTAATTGTGTTTCATTGTGGTGTCCAAATAAATTTTTCTTATTCTTATTCTTATTCTTATTCTTATTCTTACTACGGGGCTATCATGTAGTGGCGGAATGGTTGGTAAATACTACTACGGGGCTATCATGTAGTGGCGGAATGGTTGGTAAATACTACTACGGGGCTATCATGTAGTGGCGGAATGGTTGGTGAATACTACTACGGGGCTATCATGTAGTGGCGGAATGGTTGGTAAATACTACTTCGGGGCTATCATGTAGTGGCGGAATGGTTGGTAAATACTACTACGGGGCTATCATGCCGTGGCGGAATGGTTGGTGAATCAGTAGGGTTCTCTATGGTTGATGGACCAGATTACTGTAGCAGGGGAAGCACTTTACTGCCCGGTCTCACAACAGTAAAGTACTTGCCGGTACAGAGTTTGAATTTGTGTAGAATATTGGTCCCTAGGGTGGGTGATGGTCTAAGCTTTCTTATATTTCATGGCGAGGTGAAGAGGAGACCCTTACCAAATTTTTGGGAGATAAAAGGCGGTCTAAAAAGTGTTTTTCTTTTAAATTAAATATCGAACTGTTTAGTGATGTTTCTGGCTGTAAAATTTAACACATAGATAGAGACACCTCTAATTAAAAAATAAATATCTGTCCAATATTTTGGCAGCTGTCATACAATCGATGTGTTTGGATTAATTTTGTTTGGTTAATTTCCAAATTGATTATGCTTTAGCAAAATTTATGATTAAATCAGTCTATTTTACATGAGTGTACTGTTAACTCACCACAATGCATGACGCGGTAGGTTGCTTTACACATTAAAGCTTTGTGGAGTTATCACATCAGATCACTGACTGTGCATCAGATCTGCCGATTTGATATCATGACGAGTAAAATATATGATATTGTGATTTATGCCGTTCACTGTTAAGTAATATGCTATGTAGTGCAATATGCACTATGAACTCGATGTTACAAATTTATTTGGTATATACTATTTGGTATCTGCTCCAATATCATCATCAGCAGCCCAAAGACGTCCACTGCTGGACAAAGGCCTCTCCCTTAGAAGGACCCCACCCCTCCCCCTGAGAAAGGAGGGGCTGCCATAATCCCCACGGTTGGCAGGCGGCTTGGGGATCGCAGTATAGGTGGTAGGTAATCTAATAGAAAGACACTGCTGCCCGTCTTCTTGTTTTCTCTTAGTCGCCTCTTACATACACCCAACCGGAGGAGATGGGAGGGTGCTATTCTTACCCGGACACCCCACGGGTACGGCACGGGCACGGGTGTGCTCCAATATCGGATGCCACATATTCATATACTTCCCTATTTCACTTACCGGCCGATAAGAACGAATAAAGAGAAAAAAATATATTGGTTATTATGCCCTAAAAAAGTACCTAGTAATTAAGATACAAACTTATTCTTATAGCCGATAGCATACATGATATTTTTAGCGTTCAACGTGGTTCAACGATTTTGCGTCTGTGGCTTCAAAGAACGCGTTTATTGTCTCATTTCGTTTAAGCTTGGTATAAAAATTTAGTAAATAGATTAGGCAGATTTTCTGCCTCTGGGAACAGAGTGAAAATCTCTGGTAACAGAGTGAGAACCTCTGGCCACTTCTGACGGCGTGTGCTAACGCAGATACTCCGGCTCGCGGATGTGTGGAAGACGTGCAACAAGATCCGCGCGGCCGCGTTCCGCGTCGGCCTCAACCTCTGGGACTGGTACCGCCCGCTGGACCCCGAGGGAAACTCCCTCATATCAGGTACCAAAGCAGACTGTGCACGGCATTCGCCTATATTAAGCAGTTATAAATAAATATAAATAAATAATATTCATTTATTATGAGTTGTGTTCAAACTTGATGGAGATAGCCCTACAATTTATACAAAGGCGTGACAGGCTCATTGGTCTAGAGGTTAGACACGCTACCCAATAGGTCGTGGGTTCTATTCCCATCAAGGGTCTGGGTGTTATTTATCTATTTAAGTAGGTATGTATTTACAAAAACACAGTATATGAGATCAGTATCAGTTGTCTGGTTTCCATAGTACAGGCAATTGATAATCGGAGTAAACACCCGTATCTTCTTTAATACCCTATTAGAATGATTTCTGATATTTACATATCATATATATATGATTTTTTCTGATATTTTTATATTTTTATTTTATTTATATGTAATTTCATGAAATCTATCACGAGTCTAATTTTCCAGTTAACTACTATCTAGAACGTTGACTTTGTAATTACCTACTTACCCACCCTCCAGATATTATGTTAGTGAGAGCCTCACGTATTAGGATGCTTAATATTTGTTTTTGCAGAGTTCCTGCTAATAAATTACGAACTTACTGCCGAACCTACAAACGTCAATTAAAGTTAATGATGATTAATCCATTTTTTTAAATCGGATTATTTCGACACTCGAAGCCAATTAATACTTAATACGCTTATAGTGAGATAACAATTATCCCGTATTCAATAATTGAAATTAATCATAAATGGCTCCGATAGTCGAAATACTAAATAGATTTTAAAAAGTGACAATTAGAATTAAAGTTAATTGGGGTTTGTGAGTGCGGCTGTTAGTGCTTAAATGTGTGTTGGTCGTAGAATCGAAGTTCGTGTCGATCCTGGCGGGGCCGCTGCGCTCGGTGGTGGGGCTGTCGGACTCGGAGATAGCGCAGCTCGCCGACTACTTCCGCGCGCAGGATGGCCGTGTGCTGTACCACCAGCTTTGCCAGATCATACACGGCGAAGGTAAGCTTTTTTAACTAAAATACCTGCCGACGCAGGTATTTGTATGAGTGAGAGTAGTAATGTGATAGCGTTACAAACGATGCTTAAGTTAATAACTATGTTTAAGTACTTGTAGTGTATACGAGATGCGATGATCAATAATCCAGGTTACACGAGGAACTGCTACCTAGTAAAGATTTATAAACTGTGGTAGGTACCTAAAAATAGTAATCGTTTACATTATTTAAGAGAGAAGTAGATTACGGCTAAAACTTTCCCACATAAACCTTCTCCTTCACTCTGACACGAGGTGTCCGGACCACGCCGTGGAGTGCGCAGAGCAACGCAATGTAGAGTTACATTGCGTTGATGAAGACTTCCGGAGATGTTTATTTGGTAAAATCCCACATTACTCGGCTTCCTCCGCCTCTACGGGGACTCCCCTCACACGGGAACACAGCAAAGTTTACACACTGCTGCTTGGCAGCATAATATCTGACTGACACTGTGGTGGTACCTACTTGGACGGTTCCTTGCACAAGGAACCTACTACCCAGTAAACCAATTGGTATTGGTATAACGGGCTGGTTTCCGCAACTCCACGTCAAAGCGCGTATTTTGCGTGCGGCCAGTAAACCAATATTCGCTTACAAAACCCGTAGACAAATAACGCTGCTTTGAAGGGGCATTTGTATTTCTGCGACGAGCAAGATTTGCCAATACGGAGTCGTTGTGATGGCGGCTGTGGGACCTCCGCTTCCGTATTAGTATCAGTTATCTGGTTTCCATAGTACAGGCTCTGCCTAGTTTGGGATCAGATAACCGTGTGTGGAATTGTCCCAGAATATTATTATTTCCCTGATTTGTACGGTAGTACGGCTTAGGTATTATTTACTCCAGTCTACTACTTACTGTTTACGCCATCGGATGGAATAGCGGTCAAACAAGAGCATAGAGTCCAAGTACTTCTATCAGCATTCCATGTGTGTAGATACCGGCGGTCGCGACAAGACCTCTGCGGACTGTATCCTGGAGGCGTGCCCCCCTCCCCCCGAGCCGGAGTGCCACAAATTAGACCAGTGGCAGACGCGTCGCCTCTGCTGCCTGCTGGCCACTATCGCGCAACGCGAGCTCCCTCTCAAACCCTACTTCCAAGACTACGAGCTGGTATATTCCTGCATTATATACGTACACTACCAATGGGTCAAAAGCTGTTTAGATTTTTAATACTTACGAATTACGATGTAAAGGTTCATCGTAGCCATTTTTATTGATAATTCTGGTATTAGAACAAAACCTTTGAACTGTTGACGTTTGGTATGATTTAGATAACCGCTATATACCGCTACAACTGGCTGCCATATAACGAAATACTAAAGACGGCAATATGTACCGTGTGAGTGTCATCATACATCACATACATACGGACTCGACTAAATCTGACGTCTGTGTTCGTAGAAGCTATTTGACTTTTACGCTGCACTAAAATGCCATTGGTTTTCCTCCAGAAATATTTTTCTAACGTAGGGCCAATTTAATAGATCACATATGACACTTCACAAAAATTTAACAACGAAACCTTGTATGTACCGGGGCATAAAATATTATGAATTTTTTCGAAGTTAGAACTGCACAATTCCGTAACTTTTTTCAATTACGATTACATATTTCCTGTAATAATGACAAAAGGAACAGACAGAACAAAGAAACTGACAGATGTCAAATGTGATGTATTAAATTGGCCCTACATTAGTTATCTTTACTTATCATTCCCTCACATGTCTTATGTTGTAATGACATCATATGGTGCAGGTGGCCAAAAACGATGGTCGCATCACCTTCGCACATTTTGCCCGGCTGTTGAACTACATCGGTGTGATCGTGACCCCGGAAGACTTCAACCTGCTCGTGCGCAAGTTCATCAAGGACTCGTACACGCTGGACTATGTGGAGTTCCTTAAAGCAGTGGAGGCTGTGAAGAAGGAAGGTATTCAGGGACTTGGGCCGGTTAGCAGTTGTTTTGCTTAACATTTTTTTCTAAGTGGTAGAGCCCTTTTGCCTTTATAGGTACCTACCACAGTATCATCAGATATCCAGTGTTCCAGTTTGAAGGGCGCAGTTGTTGATGGAATCACCTGGATTAATATGGATAAATGACTATTGTCTACTTATTATGAGCAGTGTCGGGCGGCAATGTCGCTTTACCAACAGACGAGCGTCCTGTTCGTCTCGTCGCAGTTGCATATAAAAATTCGATGTTTACTATAAATATTTGATGTTTAGGGTTTTGCTGCGTAAATAATGTATATGGAAATGTCTTGAAAATTAGTTACTATATAGCCTGGACTTTTATAGCGTCTCCTAAATTTACCTTTTTTTGAGCTAATTACTTAGTAAAACATTTAATTGCACAATTGAAATAACAAAATATACCAACAAACCATCCCGGTATCAGCGGTATACCTAGTAGCCCTCTTCGCTAGACAAAAGGAGGCAAGAAAAGAACCAAGGAAATACTGTCACCCTCTTCACTAATATTGGGTTTATCGTGAAACTAGGAGTATATGAACCCAAACGCCGTGATCGACACAACTTTACCGAAGCTGGTGCGGCCCGAGGTGGAAGCGCGGTTGTCCACCGCGCCCCTCGGCGCCACCGACGTGTTCCACCCGGCGCTGTCGCAGCCGCCGCCCTCGCGACAACTTATCGACCTGATGCTCAGGGTTCAGGAGTATGTTAAATCGAGAAGAATCCGGGTCTCTGAGTTTTTTAGGGTTAGTATCTGGAAGCTTGGGATTTTTTTTTCTATTCATTCGACTACTACATAGATATGCATGGCTATTTATTTTTCTCGTGTTTACTACAAAAGAGGTAATCGTCGTAGTGGAAAGATTGATTAATCACCAAGATCTGCTAGGGATATTTGTTCAGGGTTCAGGATAAGTCGCAGACACTATATTATTGATGCTTTGCAGAAATGAAACAGATATGAAAAGCGATTTATTTCTCTTAACCACATGCAGAAGAACTCTTCTGTCACAAGACCTGTCATTAAATGAATCATATTATTCCCCTTAACTTCCATGCATCATAGGATTACGATCCTCTGAACTGCGGGCGTATCGCGCCGCAGCAGTTCCGTCGCGCCGTCGACTCCCTCGGGCTGGGCAACATCCTCTCCCAAGACGAGGTGATTTGCATCATGCGCCACTACGTCGACCCCAATGACAGCCAGCGCATTTGCTGGAGGACCTTCGAGGACGACTGCGATCAAGGTGAATGGTCGTTATATTTGATCCATGAATAGCATTTGACTTAAAAGCACTGGCTTACCAATTATTTATTGGTACGTTCTATTTTACTGATAAGTATTTACTAAGAAGTTGAAGTTAGATAATTTAATAAAACCTATAATTTCAAAGTCAAAGTCAAAAATAGTTTATTTCAAATAGGCTTAACGCTAGCACTTTTGAAAGGTCATGTTTTTTTAAAAAAAAAGAAGCTACCACCGGACACAACGCGGCGTCAACTGAGAAGATCCGGCAAGAAACTCAGCGGGCTTGTCAATTTTTCACTTTGTTTTTTAAATAGTGTGTCATGTTACAATTAGATCAGAGCGACAGTGTGTCTTGCCGTTCAAGTGATCAAATAAGACAGATATAATAGAATTTACTAGTTACTATATGGATTATAGGGTACTTACCTAAATGATACTGAAGATCAGTTGTAGTTAAGTGGAGATATTTTAATGACGTACCTTATGTGACGTTGTGTGAAATTTGTAAAACCAAATGTAAGACAGGTGGCAACCAATGTGGAAATTAATGGAGCGACGTTGGACCTTGAGGAGTCGACTGTGTTCTTAGGTAGGTATAGCAATTGACGCTAAACTACAACGGGGCCCACACATTAAGAAATTGTCAGGTAGACTGAGTTCCGCGGCTTATGCAGTTAAAAAAATAAGACGTTTAACTGATATTGAAACCGCTAGAATTGTTTATTTCAGCTATTTCCACAGTATTATGTCTTATGGTATATTACTGTGGGGATCTTCTGCAGAACTTAATACCATTTTTATTCTGCAGAAAAGAGCTGTGAGAGCCATTTACAATCTGGCTCCTACTGATTCACTGAGGGAAAAATTCAAAGAAATAGATATTCTAACGGTTGTTTCGCAATTCATATTTGAAAATTTAGTTTATATTCAGAAAAATATTGGATCTTTGAAAAAGTATAGTGTGATTCATGGTGTTAATACCCGGAACAAACACAATCTTGTTTGAATAAATTAAACACTTATTCACTTGGTTAACGAAGTATATTGAACTATAAACCAATACATGACTGGTATTACAATTTTGCTCACATAAACAATGCTAATACACAGATTTGTCAAAACCAACGCCGGCCCAGACGTAGGGCCGCCATCATTATATCACATACCAGTGTTGCCAACCGAATAATTAATACCAGAATACAAAATCATGACACTTGTTTTACATGTCTCCACAGAACAAGCAAATCGTTTATGGGCCAAAGTATACGCTTCTATAACAAACTGCCATAGGATATCCGAGATCTTCCACTGAATAAATTTAAACCTTTGATAAGAAGCCGGTTGTCGAAAAAGGCTTATTAAAAAATCTCTGATTACCTAAAGGATAAAGCTGCGTGGGCTTGAACTGCTCAACTCATGCAAGCTTAGAATTTTAAGCTTACAGTTTGTAACACCTCTTAATCTGGTGGATTACTGATGGCTGTTTCACAAGTCAAATAATTGATAGCATAAATACTATGTGAAAGTGTTTTGTGTCTTGCCTGACGAGGTACTGTAGTAGTAGTTAAATGTGAGCCACTGTGATTTTGGTTCGGTCATGCTCGCCATCGAAAAGTCTTTGCTTGTGGCGGCTTCGTGTGGCGGGTCACCCCCTTCCCTCTAATATGGTTGATGAGTGAGGGAGTGATGGCTGCTGCTCGAGTCAACTCGTGCGCGGGTGCTGCTTGGGGTCCGACTGGTCCGACTACTATCCCTTTGGCCTTTTAGTTTGTTGTAATTTTTGTCGTAATTTATTGTTTTCTTCTTTTCTTCCTTGCTTTATGTTTCGAACGGCAGGACACACTATCGCTAATGTCGGTTCATTTGTAACAAAACAATGTTTAAAAAAAAAAGTGAAAAAATGACAAGCCCGCTGAGATTCTTGCCGGATTTTCTTAGTTGAGGCCGCGTTGTGATCCGTAGCTTTTAAAAAAATTACCATTCAAAAGTGCTAACGTTAAGCCTATTTGAAATTAAATTTTTGAGTTTGAGTTTTCTCTAAAGCTCATAAAAAAGTTATTTGATCACACAAAGTCTTCTACAAACAAACACAATTTGTGTTTTTGTTTTGTATCGTGAGTCGTGAGGCCAAGTGTCGGTCGGCTTGCAGTGTTCACGACAAAAGAGCTGGAGAAGCACCCGGACGTGCAGCCGGGCGCGATGGGCCAGCTGGTCGGCGAGCTGCCGCCGCTGGGGTCGGCGGCGGCGCGTGGCGAGGGCACCGGCGCGGGCGAGCTGGACGCGGCACAGGCGGCGCTGCTGCGCGTGCGAGCCGCCTGCGCCGAGCGGTCCATCGACCTGCGGCCCGCCTTCTCCGACCACGACGAGTGAGTCGCCACTACCACTATTACACGGTGGAAACTAAGCGTCAACAGACGATATTATTGTAAATCATAGAGACATTACAAAAACTATGTGCCCCGATGAGTAAAATGTTATTAATAACTTGGTAACGAAGACGCGGGATATATCGAACATTCTGAACTAAAGTTGCCCATACATTTAGTATGACCTCTTTTATTCGGAAATCCTACTTGTATAATAAACGATATAGGTACTTAAAGTTTAAACTCATATCGAAAGTAGGTACCTACTAAATAAAACCTGACTGAATATCTGTTTCAGTTTGGTCATACCACTATAATTTACGAAAACATCGTCTGTTGACGCTGCTGTGCTGAAGTAACGACTAGCTGGGGAGCGAGCTTGATGGCAATCAGACTGAAACATCACATTATCAATTCTTTGCTTTGAAGGAAAACTGTTAAATGAGTAAAACATGAAACTCGAGACTTGTGAGAGACAATATTTGCGCGGAGATATCGGATGTATGGATCGTATGGATTGAGAAATTACCCGTCGAATTTTTATCGATTGAATAAACTAGAAATGTCAATAATGTAATATGTATATAACGTAAAAAAATGATAGCAGGAGATGGAAGTTAATTATTTATTGATAAAATTAGCAAACACGACCGATTGTCAGTGGCTTTTACTTATTACTACTAGGTACGTATTACTAATGCCAGCCCTTGTTTTTGTCCCATGTTGGGCACGGGCCTCCCCTCAAGAGAAAGGGGCTTAGACTCAAAGGGCTTAGGCTATATATAGTCCACTATAGTCCACTGCGCTAGCCAAGTGCGGGTTGGCAAACTTCACACGTCATTCGAAAGCTAGTTAGGCTTTCTCAGACATGCAGGTTTCCTCACGATGTTTTCTTACACCGAACGCTAGTAACAATCGCACAAAGACTATTCGCACATGATTAATTAATAAAGAAATCAAAGGTGCGCGAGCTGGGGTTCAAACCTGCGCACCTTGTTTCCAAGGCAAGCGCTCGCCCACTAAGCTGTTACTGCTAAACTAGTAACTAAATGTTATATTAATAACTAAATCTTTCTGATGCTACTAAAATGTACGAGTCCATACGTATTTCGTCGTTTCAAAGTATCTAAATAAAATAAACGCAAAAAAATACGCTTCAATCGTAAATAAATAAAAAATTTGAAATGAAGCTAATTTTACGGATTATATCGCGGTTTATTTTTGATTGTAATTAATAAAAATAATATATAAATAAAGGAAAATTAGTTTCATTTCAATGTGTAATATTCGCGTAAATATCAGAAATCATTATTTTTTTTAAATTAAATCAGCAGTAAACAAATCGCACTCAATCTTATTTTATGACAGCCTTGATAGTTCCGTAAAGGCATAATGTTTCGGTGCGCTCGAAGTCTCTAGTGTCTAGGGTGAGTGTGTCGGTAGCGGTAGCGACTCGGTACCAATAATGTTTGGTCACCGCTCGAGTGCTAGATTGGTACCTATAGTGAGTGAACTACGTGGTGTTGGGTGTCGGCAGGCACAACAACGGGCACGTGTCGCGCGCGCAGGTGCGGCGCGTGCTGGCGCGGCTCGGCGTGCTGCCCGCGCCGGCACAGGTGCGCGCGCTCGAGGCGCGCTACCTGGACGACTGCGGCTTCAGCTACGTGCGGCTGCTGGACGAGGCACGTATACACCCACACTACACTACACTACACTGCCACGACACGACACGACACAACACGCTCTGCGCGGGACAGTGAAGATTGTACATATGTTGCAGTTGGAAGAGCGGCCGGTGGAGAGCGCCACCATCGCCGGTCCGTCGGCAGCGGCGCGAGGCCCGCGGACCAGCCAGACACATCCGCTGGAAACTGACATCGTGCAAATCCTGGCCAAGATCAAGGGCAAGGTACCGCAACCCTACGCTACTACGGTGGCGGTGCTGAAGGGAGGGTCCTCCGACCGAGCGAGGTGTGATGCTCGGTCAGGGTCAAAGCCCTAACCATTGGAACTTTGCTCGCGAGATTCAGGATCGGATGTGGCGCCATCTGTTATTAGTTTACTTACTATGTGGTAGGTAGGTATACGTAGATATACCACGCCGACTAGAGGTGGCATATACCAAGTGTCAAATTCTCTTCCGTTACGAAGTAATGTGTTAACTGAGTATTTTCCAGTATGAAAGGTACTAACTACGAGTGGCAGTACTGGCAGTACAACGTACTGTCAATGGGCGACGTGTCGCTTACCATCTGGCGGACATCTCAAGCTGTATAGAAACTGTACCAAACCTCGAAACTAAATAATGAATCGTTTGATTAGATGGTGCGCGAAGGTGTCCGGCCGCGCGAGTTCCTGCGCCAGTTCGACAAGCACAACGAGCTGGTGATACCGCGCGCGGACTTCTACCGCGGCCTCGCCTCCGCGGGCCTCTCGCTCACGCCGCTCGAGATGGATACGCTCATGGAAGTGTACGCTGACCACATACACTTATTATACTAAGAATGTCCTCTTGGCCGACACTACCATAGCGGCCAATCTTGTACGAGATCAGCCATCTGTGCCGGAGATATAGTAGTTGCATAGACACAAGTGTACCTACTATTTCTTCATTTACTCTCGCAATCCGATGCGACGTAAGACCGACACGACCGGGGAGAGGTTAGGCGTAGGACCGACTTTTTATATACCCATCCGACGCAGCATCATCTTACTTTCCAGACAATCAGATGATCGGCCTGTATTTTCCTAGCCACTAAGGAAAAACTTCACAAATTTGTTGCTTCCCTAGGACTTCAAACCTGTGACTTCCCGTTTGCAAAGCAAGCAATTTCCCGCTGTGGCACGGAAGCTACATTATAATGTATACATACCTACCAGAAATGCGAGTAGTACATCTAGGAGCCTGGTTCTCGGGGGGCTATAATGCATCGCCTCAAACGCGAGGTACTGAGCGGTTCCTGGGGCAGATCTCACCAAAGAGCCCAGGTCACACCGCTCATATGCCGATGCGACAGCCGCGGCGGTTTTGGTGGGTAAGAATCCTACATACCCTGGTTGACTCCAACAGGTGCCAGAGACCTTATGAAGTTTTCCACTGCGAGAACAAAAAAAAACAAAATAAAGAACACAGGTACACAAGTTAGTAGTGTCCGGGCATAGTAGCAAGTGTGCCCTGTGCGTGTGGCAGGTTCTGCGCGCCGGGCCGGCGGCGCTACATCGAGTACGAGCGGTTCAGCGGCGCGGTGGGCGAGGCGCTGGTGCAGGGCGGGCTGGAGCGCGCGCCGCTGCTGCAGCCGGTGCCGCACGTGCCCACCATCGACACGCCGCTCAACTTCCTCAACTTCGAGGAGCGCAGCGTCGTCTCCGGCGCGCTCAAGAAACTCTCCAAATACCCCGACCAACTCTCCAATATACTCGAGGTGTTCCAGGTGAGAATGCACCGAACCGCAATTGACGGTTTTCAAATTATAGCTGTGTACATAATATAGCAGGCTATTTTCCGCAACACCATGGTGGTTATAACGTGTATACGTACTGTGGCTGGGGGGAACCACGCTTGCCCGTGGAGGGTGTCCACGCTGGCTTGAGTCTAACAATTTAGAAGTCATAAAATTATTCATTTAGATGTAACATATATGCTGTTATTATTATTATAGTAACCGTGATGAGAGAATGCATACGCATTAGAAAGGTTTTGGAAGCTATATATTTTGAGAATGATATAATATTTGAACCAGATTTTGCCAGAACCTTCGCTGATTATTGTAACAAGGTAAACGAAGATTCAGGTAATAAAAATCCTGTTTAAATTCCTGCTTCTTATCTAATTTTCCTTAATTTTACCCCTTCCCTAAACAGATGTTGGGTATGCGTATGTATATTTTTGCTTTAAAGATGCATTGATTTCTTAAAGACGGTTCTGGTACTGGTTTCGGAACCTAATTTATACGGTATTCTTGTAATGATTTTCAAACGATGTGAGCTCGTGGCGGCCAGGACATGGACAAGGAGCGGTGCGGCACGATCCCGCGCGTGTCGGTGGAGCGCGCGCTGTGCCAGCGCGGCTTGCTGGCGCTGGTGTCGTCGCGCGAGCGGGACCTGCTCTACAAGTGCTTCGGCTACCGGCGCGGCTGCGGCGATGAGGTACCGACATCATCATTATCATCATCAGTAGACTAAGCACGTCCACTGCTGGACAAGGGCTCCCCCTTAGAAGGGATGGGTTACCGTAATTCCCACGCTTGGCAGGCATCTTGAATCGCAATATAGGTAGGCAGACAGATTTTTTTTATCATTAGTTAGTCATAAGTTATCATTTATGCTAATGCTTGACTGCAGTCCCACCGGATGGAAAGCGGCGACGCAGCCGAAGATATAAAGCACACTTGCTTATTAAGAGGCAAGGCAATAATACGCTTTCCACACGTTGGTATTGGCGTTCGCGTTAGCATCGCTCAGCCAACATGTATTCGCAGCTTTACAGTCCTTAGCACGAAGAAACACAAATCGCTAAGTTCGAACTGAAGGCACGTTTACTACATAAGGGTGCGTACGCTCTGTGCGTCTCGTCGTCTTATAATTATAAGATAGTGGAATCAAGTGATGCAACTCCTGCGCACACTGGCGGGTCACCCCCTTCCCTCTAATATGGTTGAGGGGAGTGATGGCTGCTGCTCGAGTCAACTCGTGCGCGGGTGCTGCTTGGGGGGACTGGTCCGACTTCTATCCCTTTGGCCTTTTAGTTTGTCGTAATTTATTGTTTTGTTCTTTTCTTCCTTGCTTTATGTTTCGAACGGCAGGACACAATATCGCTAATGTCGATTCATTTGTAACAAAACAATGTTTAAAAAAATAGTGAAAAGATGACGCCCGCTGAGTTTCTTGCCGGATCTTCTCAGTTGAGGCCGCGTTGTGATCCGGTGGTAGCTTTTAAAAAATGACGATTCAAAAGTGCTAGCGTTAAGCCTATTTGAAATAAAGATTTTTGAGTTTGAGTTTGAGTTTGACTCCAAAATGCATCCTGTAGAATAAAAACACCGAGGCTGGCTACTCTGAGCCTGTGCTCTAGGCTCTGTAGACTGGCTTTCACTAACCTAGTGTCACCAATCAGCGCGTCTCGCCACCGAGTCCAAAGCCGCCGCGCTAGATGTCATTTTGCAGCGCTAGCCCATACCTAATGACTAAAGTATTCCACACACGACCAGAATGACCAGACAGACAAAGTACTTTGTAACATCGGAAGGAGCACGTACTCACTTACCTACATACATCGTTTTTTTTATTATAATTGTTTGCAGGTCAATTACCGGGCGCTTTGCAATGCTCTAGACGTGCTGTACGCTACATCCAGCGCGCAGCCCTGCTGACCCTGTGCCCTCTGTACCCTCTGTGCCTCGGCCTCGGCGCTTAGCGTCCTCTATACAAAACATGCGTATTGCGCTGCGACCATTATAAAACCAGCAAGATGGCCAACTCAAGAGATTGCATTGAGTCACCGTTGCAGTCCAAATATTTATAGAAACTTTCTGTAGTCATATTACCAGATTTGTACGCGTCAAATATATTATAAAGGTTTGTTTTAATAGGTTCCTTGTTTTATTTATGTAACCGTACCTACATAGCAAATAAGTTTTTTATTTAATCGATATTAGGAAGCTAAATTGAACTCAAACTACTAATACGGTATCGAGGGTGGCACCCCTTACCCTAGTATGTGCGCCTGAAAAACAAGGTATGTTGAATCAATCGAAATACTATGCAGAGTGATATTTTTCAAGTAGGCTTGGATGGCCAAATCCGAAACTATAAGAAAAAGATAAGAAAACTATTTTTTTTTAAATAAAAACCGACTTCAAAGTAAATTATCTAAAAAGCTGAAAATATCGAAAATATATTGAAGTCGGTGCTAGCACATCATGTTAATTAGGACTAGCACGAACTGACACCGACTTCAATATATTTTCGTTATTTTCAGCTTTTTAGATAATTTACTTTGAAGTCGGTTTTAATTTTTTTTTAAATAGTTTATTTAACACTTTTTAGTGACTTTTATGTTAGCAAAATAGGTATCAGCACTATCACGCAACTCGAACGTCTACGTTACAGTAACTTACTAAAAACATAAAAAGTTTATATCTTAAACTACTGAACCGATTTTGATGAAACTAGTCAGGTTACTGGGAGCGGCTGATGGTTTTTTTAAAAATCCCTACTTCCCTACTAATATTATAAATGCGAAAGTAACTCTGTCTGTCTGTCTGTCTGTCTGTCTGTCTGTTACGCTATAACTCCTAAGCCACTGAACCGATTTTGATGAAATTTGGTACAGAGATAGATTAGACCTCAAGGAAGGACATAGGCTACCATTTATCCGAAAAAAAAAGATTAAAGGGGTTGAAATAGGGAATGAAAGTTAGTATGTCATTTCGTCATTGTTTCCCTACTTCCCTATCCCTACTAATCCCTATCCCTACTTCCCTACTAATATTATAAATGCGAAAGTAACTGTCTGTCTGTCTGTCTGTCTGTCTGTCTGTCTGTTACGCTATAACTCCTAAGCCACTGAACCGATTTTGATGAAATTTGGTACAGAGATAGATTAGTCCTCAAGGAAGGACATAGGCTACCATTTATCCGAAAAAAAAAGATAAAAGGGGTTGAAATAGGGAATGAAAGTTAGTATGTCATTTCGTCATTGTTTCCCTACTTCCCTACTATCCCTACTTCCCTATCCCTACTTCCCTACTAATATTATAAATGCGAAAGTAACTCTGTCTGTCTGTCTGTCTGTCTGTCTGTCTGTCTGTTACGCTATAACTCCTAAGCCACTGAACCGATTTTGATGAAATTTGGTACAGAGATAGATTAGACCTCAAGGAAGGACATAGGCTACCATTTATCCGAAAAAAAAAGATTAAAGGGGTTGAAATAGGGAATGAAAGTTAGTATGTCATTTCGTCATTGTTTCCCTACTTCCCTACTATCCCTACTTCCCTATCCCTACTATCCCTACTTCCCTACTAATATTATAAATGCGAAAGTAACTCTGTCTGTCTGTCTGTCTGTCTGTCTGTCTGTAACGCTATAACTCCTAAGCCACTGAACCGATTTTGATGAAATTTGGTACAGAGATAGATTAGACCTCAAGGTAGGACATAGGCTACCATTTATCCGAAAAAAAAAGATAAAAGGGGTTGAAATAGGGAATGAAAGTTAGTATGTCATTTCGTCATTGTTTCCCTACTTCCCTACTATCCCTACTTCCCTATCCCTACTATCCCTACTTCCCTACTATCCCTACTAATATTATAAATGCGAAAGTAACTCTGTCTGTCTGTCTGTCTGTCTGTCTGTCTGTCTGTTACGCTATAACTCCTAAGCCACTGAACCGATTTTGATGAAATTTGGTACAGAGATAGATTAGACCTCCAGGAAGGACATAGGCTACCATTTATCCGAAAAAAAAAGATTAAAGGGGTTGAAATAGGGAATGAAAGTTAGTATGTCATTTCGTCATTGTTTCCCTACTTCCCTATCCCTACTAATCCCTATCCCTACTTCCCTACTAATATTATAAATGCGAAAGTAACTCTGTCTGTCTGTCTGTCTGTCTGTCTGTCTGTCTGTTACGCTATAACTCCTAAGCCACTGAACCGATTTTGATGAAATTTGGTACAGAGATAGATTAGACCTCAAGGAAGGACATAGGCTACCATTTATCCGAAAAAAAAAGATTAAAGGGGTTGAAATAGGGAATGAAAGTTAGTATGTCATTTCGTCATTGTTTCCCTACTTCCCTACTATCCCTACTTCCCTATCCCTACTTAATCCCTACTTAATATTATAAATGCGAAAGTAACTCTGTCTGTCTGTCTGTCTGTCTGTCTGTCTGTAACGCTATAACTCCTAACCCACTGAACCGATTTTGATGAAATTTGGTACAGAGATAGATTAGACCTCAAGGAAGGACATAGGCTACCATTTATCCGAAAAAAAAAAAGATTAAAGGGGTTGAAATAGGGAATGAAATTTAGTATGTCATTTCGTCATTGTTTCCCTACTTCCCTATCCCTACTAATATTATAAATGCGAAAGTAACTCTGTCTGTCTGTCTGTCTGTCTGTCTGTTACGCTATAACTCCTAAGCCACTGAACCGATTTTGATGAAATTTGGTACAGAGATAGATTAGACCTCCAGGAAGGACATAGGCTACCATTTATCCGAAAAAAAAAGATTAAAGGGGTTGAAATAGGGAATGAAAGTTAGTATGTCATTTCGTCATTGTTTCCCTACTTCCCTATCCCTACTAATCCCTATCCCTACTTCCCTACTAATATTATAAATGCGAAAGTAACTCTGTCTGTCTGTCTGTCTGTCTGTCTGTCTGTCTGTTACGCTATAACTCCTAAGCCACTGCACCGATTTTGATGAAATTTGGTACAGAGATAGATTAGACCTCAAGGAAGGACATAGGCTACCATTTATCCGAAAAAAAAAGATTAAAGGGGTTGAAATAGGGAATGAAAGTTAGTATGTCATTTCGTCATTGTTTCCCTACTTCCCTACTATCCCTACTTCCCTATCCCTACTTAATCCCTACTTAATATTATAAATGCGAAAGTAACTCTGTCTGTCTGTCTGTCTGTCTGTCTGTCTGTAACGCTATAACTCCTAAGCCACTGAACCGATTTTGATGAAATTTGGTACAGAGATAGATTAGACCTCAAGGAAGGACATAGGCTACCATTTATCCGAAAAAAAAAAAGATTAAAGGGGTTGAAATAGGGAATGAAATTTAGTATGTCATTTCGTCATTGTTTCCCTACTTCCCTATCCCTACTAATATTATAAATGCGAAAGTAACTCTGTCTGTCTGTCTGTCTGTCTGTCTGTTACGCTATAACTCCTAAGCCACTGAACCGATTTTGATGAAATTTGGTACAGAGATAGATTAGACCTCCAGGAAGGACATAGGCTACCATTTATCCGAAAAAAAAAGATTAAAGGGGTTGAAATAGGGAATGAAAGTTAGTATGTCATTTCGTCATTGTTTCCCTACTTCCCTATCCCTACTAATCCCTATCCCTACTTCCCTACTATCCCTACTAATATTATAAATGCGAAAGTAACTCTGTCTGTCTGTCTGTCTGTCTGTCTGTCTGTCTGTCTGTTACGCTATAACTCCTAAGCCACTGAACCGATTTTGATGAAATTTGGTACAGAGATAGATTAGACCTCCAGGAAGGACATAGGCTACCATTTATCCGAAAAAAAAAGATTAAAGGGGTTGAAATAGGGAATGAAAGTTAGTATGTCATTTCGTCATTGTTTCCCTACTTCCCTATCCCTACTAATCCCTATCCCTACTTCCCTACTATCCCTACTAATATTATAAATGCGAAAGTAACTCTGTCTGTCTGTCTGTCTGTCTGTCTGTCTGTCTGTTACGCTATAACTCCTAAGCCACTGAACCGATTTTGATGAAATTTGGTACAGAGATAGATTAGACCTCAAGGAAGGACATAGGCTACCATTTATCCGAAAAAAAAAGATAAAAGGGGTTGAAATAGGGAATGAAAGTTAGTATGTCATTTCGTCATTGTTTCCCTACTTCCCTACTATCCCTACTTCCCTATCCCTACTTCCCTACTAATATTATAAATGCGAAAGTAACTCTGTCTGTCTGTCTGTCTGTCTGTCTGTTACGCTATAACTCCTAAGCCACTGAACCGATTTTGATGAAATTTGGTACAGAGATAGATTAGACCTCAAGGAAGGACATAGGCTACCATTTATCCGAAAAAAAAAGATTAAAGGGGTTGAAATAGGGAATGAAAGTTAGTATGTCATTTCGTCATTGTTTCCCTACTTCCCTACTATCCCTACTTCCCTATCCCTACTTAATCCCTACTTTCCCTACTTAATATTATAAATGCGAAAGTAACTCTGTCTGTCTGTCTGTCTGTCTGTCTGTCTGTAACGCTATAACTCCTAAGCCACTGAACCGATTTTGATGAAATTTGGTACAGAGATAGATTAGACCTCAAGGAAGGACATAGGCTACCATTTATCCGAAAAAAAAAAAGATTAAAGGGGTTGAAATAGGGAATGAAATTTAGTATGTCATTTCGTCATTGTTTCCCTACTTCCCTATCCCTACTAATATTATAAATGCGAAAGTAACTCTGTCTGTCTGTCTGTCTGTCTGTCTGTTACGCTATAACTCCTAAGCCACTGAACCGATTTTGATGAAATTTGGTACAGAGATAGATTAGACCTCCAGGAAGGACATAGGCTACCATTTATCCGAAAAAAAAAGATTAAAGGGGTTGAAATAGGGAATGAAAGTTAGTATGTCATTTCGTCATTGTTTCCCTACTTCCCTATCCCTACTAATCCCTATCCCTACTTCCCTACTATCCCTACTAATATTATAAATGCGAAAGTAACTCTGTCTGTCTGTCTGTCTGTCTGTCTGTCTGTCTGTTACGCTATAACTCCTAAGCCACTGAACCGATTTTGATGAAATTTGGTACAGAGATAGATTAGACCTCAAGGAAGGACATAGGCTACCATTTATCCGAAAAAAAAAGATAAAAGGGGTTGAAATAGGGAATGAAAGTTAGTATGTCATTTCGTCATTGTTTCCCTACTTCCCTATCCCTACTAATCCCTATCCCTACTTCCCTACTAATATTATAAATGCGAAAGTAACTCTGTCTGTCTGTCTGTCTGTTACGCTATAACTCCTAAGCCACTGAACCGATTTTGATGAAATTTGGTACAGAGATAGATTAGACCTCAAGGAAGGACATAGGCTACCTTTTATCCGAAAAAAAGATTAAAGGGGTTGAAATAGGGAATGAAAGTTAGTATGTCATTTCGTCATTGTTTCCCTACTTCCCTACTTCCCTACTATCCCTACTATCCCTACTCCCTACTAATATTATAAATGCGAAAGTAACTCTGTCTGTCTGTATGTCTGTCTGTCTGTCTGTTACGCTATAACTCCTAAGCCACTGAACCGATTTTGATGAAATTTGGTACAGAGATAGATTAGACCTCCAGGAAGGACATAGGCTACCATTTATCCGAAAAAAAAAGATTAAAGGGGTTGAAATAGGGAATGAAAGTTAGTATGTCATTTCGTCATTGTTTCCCTACTTCCCTATCCCTACTAATCCCTATCCCTACTTCCCTACTAATATTATAAATGCGAAAGTAACTCTGTCTGTCTGTCTGTCTGTCTGTCTGTCTGTCTGTTACGCTATAACTCCTAAGCCACTGAACCGATTTTGATGAAATTTGGTACAGAGATAGATTAGACCTCAAGGAAGGACATAGGCTACCATTTATCCGAAAAAAAAAGATAAAAGGGGTTGAAATAGGGAATGAAAGTTAGTATGTCATTTCGTCATTGTTTCCCTACTTCCCTACTATCCCTACTTCCCTATCCCTACTATCCCTACTTCCCTACTTCCCTACTAATATTATAAATGCGAAAGTAACTCTGTCTGTCTGTCTGTCTGTCTGTCTGTCTGTTACGCTATAACTCCTAAGCCACTGAACCGATTTTGATGAAATTTGGTACAGAGATAGATTAGACCTCAAGGAAGGACATAGGCTACCATTTATCCGAAAAAAAAAGATTAAAGGGGTTGAAATAGGGAATGAAAGTTAGTATGTCATTTCGTCATTGTTTCCCTACTTCCCTACTATCCCTACTTCCCTATCCCTACTTAATATTATAAATGCGAAAGTAACTCTGTCTGTCTGTCTGTCTGTCTGTCTGTCTGTAACGCTATAACTCCTAAGCCACTGAACCGATTTTGATGAAATTTGGTACAGAGATAGATTAGACCTCAAGGAAGGACATAGGCTACCATTTATCCGAAAAAAAAAAAAAGATTAAAGGGGTTGAAATAGGGAATGAAATTTAGTATGTCATTTCGTCATTGTTTCCCTACTTCCCTATCCCTACTAATATTATAAATGCGAAAGTAACTCTGTCTGTCTGTCTGTCTGTCTGTCTGTCTGTTACGCTATAACTCCTAAGCCACTGAACCGATTTTGATGAAATTTGGTACAGAGATAGATTAGACCTCAAGGAAGGACATAGGCTACCATTTATCCGAAAAAAAAAGATTAAAGGGGTTGAAATAGGGAATGAAAGTTAGTATGTCATTTCGTCATTGTTTCCCTACTTCCCTACTATCCCTACTTCCCTATCCCTACTTAATATTATAAATGCGAAAGTAACTCTGTCTGTCTGTCTGTCTGTCTGTCTGTCTGTAACGCTATAACTCCTAAGCCACTGAACCGATTTTGATGAAATTTGGTACAGAGATAGATTAGACCTCAAGGAAGGACATAGGCTACCATTTATCCGAAAAAAAAAAAAAGATTAAAGGGGTTGAAATAGGGAATGAAATTTAGTATGTCATTTCGTCATTGTTTCCCTACTTCCCTATCCCTACTAATATTATAAATGCGAAAGTAACTCTGTCTGTCTGTCTGTCTGTCTGTCTGTTACGCTATAACTCCTAAGCCACTGAACCGATTTTGATGAAATTTGGTACAGAGATAGATTAGACCTCCAGGAAGGACATAGGCTACCATTTATCCGAAAAAAAAAGATTAAAGGGGTTGAAATAGGGAATGAAAGTTAGTATGTCATTTCGTCATTGTTTCCCTACTTCCCTATCCCTACTAATCCCTATCCCTACTTCCCTACTAATATTATAAATGCGAAAGTAACTCTGTCTGTCTGTCTGTCTGTCTGTCTGTCTGTCTGTTACGCTATAACTCCTAAGCCACTGAACCGATTTTGATGAAATTTGGTACAGAGATAGATTAGACCTCAAGGAAGGACATAGGCTACCATTTATCCGAAAAAAAAAATAAAAGGGGTTGAAATAGGGAATGAAAGTTAGTATGTCATTTCGTCATTGTTTCCCTACTTCCCTACTATCCCTACTTCCCTATCCCTATTATCCCTACTTCCCTACTATCCCTACTTCCCTACTTCCCTACTAATATTATAAATGCGAAAGTAACTCTGTCTGTCTGTCTGTCTGTCTGTCTGTCTGTTACGCTATAACTCCTAAGCCACTGAACCGATTTTGATGAAATTTGGTACAGATATAGATTAGACCTCAAGGAAGGACATAGGCAACCTTTTATCCGAAAAAAAAGATTAAAGGGGTTGAAATAGGGAATGAAATTTAGTATGTCATTTCGTCATTGTTTCCCTACTTCCCTACTTAATATTATAAATGCGAAAGTAACTCTGTCTGTCTGTCTGTTACGCTATAACTCCTAAGCCACTGAACCGATTTTGATGAAATTTGGTACAGAGATAGATTAGAACTCAAGGAAGGACATAGGCTACCTTTTATCCGAAAAAAAAGATTAAAGGGGTTGAAATAGGGAATGAAAGTTAGTATGTCATTTCGTCATTGTTTCCCTACTTCCCTACTTAATATTATAAATGCGAAAGTAACTCTGTCTGTCTGTCTGTTACGCTATAACTCCTAAGCCACTGAACCGATTTTGATGAAATTTGGTACAGAGATAGATTAGACCTCAAGGAAGGACATAGGCTACCTTTTATCCGAAAAAAAGATTAAAGGTGTTGAAATAGGGAATGAAAGTTAGTATGTCATTTCGTTATTGTTTCCCTACTTCCCTACTTCCCTACTTCCCTACTATCCCTACTATCCCTACTAATATTATAAATGCGAAAGTAACTCTGTCTGTCTGTCTGTCTGTTACGCTATAACTCCTAAGCCACTGAACCGATTTTGATGAAATTTGGTACAGAGATAGATTAGACCTCAAGGAAGGACATAGGCTACCTTTTATCCGAAAAAAAGATTAAAGGTGTTGAAATAGGGAATGAAAGTTAGTATGTCATTTCGTCATTGTTTCCCTACTTCCCTACTTCCCTACTTCCCTACTATCCCTACTATCCCTACTATCCCTACTCCCTACTAATATTATAAATGCGAAAGTAACTGTCTGTCTGTCTGTCTGTCTGTCTGTCTGTTACGCTATAACTCCTAAGCCACTGAACCGATTTTGATGAAATTTGGTACAGAGATAGATTAGACCTCAAGGAAGGACATAGGCAACCTTTTATCCGAAAAAAAAGATTAAAGGGGTTGAAATAGGGAATGAAATTTAGTATGTCATTTCGTCATTGTTTCCCTACTTCCCTACTTAATATTATAAATGCGAAAGTAACTCTGTCTGTCTGTCTGTTACGCTATAACTCCTAAGCCACTGAACCGATTTTGATGAAATTTGGTACAGAGATAGATTAGAACTCAAGGAAGGACATAGGCTACCTTTTATCCGAAAAAAAAGATTAAAGGGGTTGAAATAGGGAATGAAAGTTAGTATGTCATTTCGTCATTGTTTCCCTACTTCCCTACTTAATATTATAAATGCGAAAGTAACTCTGTCTGTCTGTCTGTTACGCTATAACTCCTAAGCCACTGAACCGATTTTGATGTAATTTGGTACAGAGATAGATTAGAACTCAAGGAAGGACATAGGCTACCTTTTATCCGAAAAAAAAGATTAAAGGGGTTGAAATAGGGAATGAAAGTTAGTATGTCATTTCGTCATTGTTTCCCTACTTCCCTACTTAATATTATAAATGCGAAAGTAACTCTGTCTGTCTGTCTGTTACGCTATAACTCCTAAGCCACTGAACCGATTTTGATGAAATTTGGTACAGAGATAGATTAGAGTTCAAGGAAGGACATAGGCTACCTTTTATCCGAAAAAAAAAGATTAAAGGGGTTGAAATAGGGAATGAAAGTTAGTATGTCATTTCGTCATTGTTTCCCTACTTCCCTACTTCCCTACTATCCCTACTAATATTATAAATGCGAAAGTAACTCTGTCTGTCTGTCTGTCTGTTACGCTATAACTCCTAAGCCACTGAACCGATTTTGATGAAATTTGGTACAGAGATAGATTAGACCTCAAGGAAGGACATAGGCTACCTTTTATCCGAAAAAAAGATTAAAGGGGTTGAAATAGGGAATGAAAGTTAGTATGTCATTTCGTCATTGTTTCCCTACTTCCCTACTTCCCTACTATCCCTACTATCCCTACTCCCTACTAATATTATAAATGCGAAAGTAACTCTGTCTGTCTGTCTGTCTGTCTGTTACGCTATAACTCCTAAGCCACTGAACCGATTTTGATGAAATTTGGTACAGAGATAGATTAGACCTCAAGGAAGGACATAGGCAACCTTTTATCCGAAAAAAAAGATTAAAGGGGTTGAAATAGGGAATGAAATTTAGTATGTCATTTCGTCATTGTTTCCCTACTTCCCTACTTAATATTATAAATGCGAAAGTAACTCTGTCTGTCTGTCTGTTACGCTATAACTCCTAAGCCACTGAACCGATTTCAATGAATTGATGGGTTTGAAATAGGAAATGAAAATTAGTATGTTATTTGGTCACTGTTGAAGATAAAACCATGAAACTTTGTTTTACACTTGATAAGAAATCCCTACTTCCTACTTCCCTACTCCCTACTTCCCTACTTTCCCTACTTCTATACTTATCTATACTTATATACTATCTATCTATGTCCATACCTACCTACTATTAACCCCTACTTATATCCCTACTTCCCTACTAATATTATGAAATTAGAGATAATAGTTCGTATGGAAGGTTAATCAAATCTACACTATGTATGTTTACTGTTACTAAACGTATATTAACTAAACGTATTTTTACTACACGTATAGTTATCGGTAACATTTGATGATTCGTAAAAAGTCGCGCGAGCGCGAAATTCGACAAGCGCTGCCGTCCATCACAGAATATAGTTCAATACAGCGCCCTCCATAATGAACATGCATGACGCGCGATAGCGCATTGTCGATGGAAATATCGCACTTTGAAAGTGTGGCTACCCGAACGGGCAGATACGTAAGGACAGACGACTGTATCGGATGCATAGATGATACTAATGTGTCGGACGTAAGCGAATAGTAATAGTTTTCCGCTGTATCTAACGATTTTAGAAAAATAAAATTGCTATCAAATACAATTTTGCTTCCGTTGGGTAGTTATTTGTTTATTTAAGACGTATTTATATTACGAGTAGTAAAGAGTTAATAATAGTTTATTTTCAAATTTTGATGTTATTACTTTATTAGTTGTTTTCATTTGGATTGTTAGATTAGGTTAGGTTATAATTGTTATTTCTTTTTATTTAGTTTGTTAAGTAGGTACCTAATAACGTTAACTCCTTTTGTATTAAGTATGTAGGTATTAAGATCATTTATTTTCATAAGCCAATTCAAATAAAGTAACTAGATATCGTTTTTTTTTATTGTTTAGAATATTATTCTAAGTTTAGAATCATTTATGTGATAGTTTAAATAAGTACCATTGTTTTTGCTAATTTTGCATGTATATTTTCGTACCTAATACTACATGATTATTTTTACTATAATTACGTTCATAAATCAAATAGTGTAGGTAGACGTTATTCTTATAAATCGTAGTTTTTGTGCTTTGTTTTCGTTCATAAGTAAAATATAGAGGAAGTAGTTATAGCGGTTTTGTTAATTTAGTTTAATAAATTTAACTTAGGTACATTTTTGATTTGTGTAGGTAGGTCAGTGAGAAAATTATCTTTGGTTTAATTGCCTTTTGTTTATTCTAATATGCCTAGAAAACGGAAATCTAATCTAGCGCGTAGTTCTAGCAGAGCTCGCGCTGCGAAAGTTGCCAGGACCCAGGAGTCTGAAGAGCAGACTCAAACCCGTTTGGTTTTAGATGCCGAGCGTCACGCAGCTCAAAGAGCTGCTGAGACTGAAGATCAAAATCAAGCGCGTCGGCTTTTAGATGCCGAACGTCATGCTTCTCTTAGAGCCGCGGTGACATTAGAAGAAACTCAGGCCCGTCAAATTTTAGATGCCGAACGTCACGTTTCTCTTAGAGCCGCGGAGACAATAGAAGAAACTCAGGCCCGTCAAATTTTTGATGCTGAACGTCACGTTTCTCTTAGAGCCGCGGAGACATTAGAAGAAACTCAGGCCCGTCAAATTTTAGATGCCAAACGTCACGTTTCTCTTAGAGCCGCGGAGACATTAGAACAAACTCAGGCCCGTCAAATTTTAGATGCCGAACGTCACGCAGCTCAAAGAGCCGCCGAGACGTTGGAGGAAAGTCAATCACGCCAACGATTAGATGCTGAGCGTCACGCAACTCAAAGAGCTGTTGAAACATTAGAGCAAACTAGGGTACGTCGTCTTTTAGATGCTGAGCGTCATGCTTCACTGATTGCTGCAGAGTCCCATGAGGAATCACAAAGACGACGTGTTTTAAATGCTGAAAGGCAGTCACAAAGGAGAAGCGCGTTTACACGTAGTACATGGGAGGCATTTCAAAACGCTGCTTTTGATTATGACCCTTTGATCGATTATATTAATCATCGATTAGTACTCATAGGACGGATGGATAAAAAGTGTACACATTGTGAAGCACTAAAATGGAAAGAGGAAACTCCGGGTATGTGTTGTTCTGGTGGTAAAGTTTCACTTCCATCACTTGGTGAGCCTGAGGAGCCTCTAAAATCCTTATATTTGTACGATAGCAATGAATCGCGGCGTTATTTGAACAGTATAAGGAAATATAACTGTTGTTTTCAAATGACGTCGTTTGGGGTCGATAATGAGGTTGTTATGCCTGGATTTTCTACTACATTTACAGTTCAAGGTCAGATTTATCATAGGATTGGCTCTTTACTGCCTACTAATGATCAGCCAAAATTTTTGCAAATTTACTTCATGGGAGACGAAAATAGCGAAGTTGACCGCAGGTGTCAAAATATTGAGGGAGTTGATAGGGATATCGTTATAAAAATTCAACGAATGTTGCACGATCATAACCGCCTCATTATCACTTTCAAAACAGCATTAGAAAGAATGCCAGGAGAAGATTATAAGTTGGTTATGCACCCTGACCGTACGCCAAGTGGGGAACATGAAAGACGATATAATGCACCATTAATCAATGAAGTCGCAGCCGTGATCTCTGGTGAGCAGTTTGGTTCCCGTGATATCATTTTACATGCCCGTAATGACACATTAACCAGGGTACCAGACACACACAAATTTTACGACGCGTTGCAATATCCGTTAATATTCAGCAAGGGCCAAGCCGGGTATCACTTTCAAATACCCCAAGTCAATCCTGTGACAGGCTTAGCCATACCTAATAAAAAAGTATCGTGCATGGATTTTTATGCCTTTAATATCATGATTCGTGAAAATGATTTTAATATAATATCACGATGCAGACAACTAGCCAATCAGTTTTATGTTGACATGTACGTAAAAGTTGAAAGCGAACGATTACGATACATATCATTAAATCAAAACAAATTAAGAGCGGAGAACTACATCCATCTTCAAGATGCTGTAGCAAATGACGGTAATGTTAATCCTAATAATTTAGGTAAAATGGTTATTTTACCGTCTTCATTTGTTAATAGCCCCCGGTATTTACACGAATATACACAGGACGCGTTTACTTATGTACGTACATATGGTCGCCCTGATTTGTTTATAACTTTCACATGTAACCCAAGTTGGCCTGAAATAGTTGACGAGTTGCTGCCGGGACAAAGAGCGATTGATAGACATGATATAGTTGCAAGAGTTTTTAGATTGAAAGTTAAAAAGTTAATTACTGTTATTACTAAAGGAAAAATATTTGGAGAAGTGTTGTGCTTCATGTATTCGATAGAATGGCAAAAGCGCGGCCTACCACATGTGCATATTTTAGTGTGGTTGAAAGACAAGTTGAGACCCGATCAAATAGATAAAATCATCAGTGCTGAAATACCAGACCAAAATAATGATAAAACACTCCATGAAATTATTGTAAAAAATATGATTCATGGTCCATGCGGTACTGAAAATCCACAATGCCCTTGCATGAAGGATGGGAGATGCACGAAAAAATATCCTCGCAAGCTCATTAAAGAGACTGTCCATAATGACAACGGGTATCCGGTGTATCGTAGAAGAGCGCCAGCAGACGGAGGTCGAACGGCATCTGTAAAACGAAGTGGTACTTACATTACTATCGATAATGGTTGGGTAGTCCCTTATGCGCCTATTTTGTCAAAAATGTTTAACGCCCATATAAATGTCGAGGCTTGCAGTTCTGTGCGTGCTATAAAATATATCTGCAAATATATTAATAAAGGTTGCGACCAAGCTATTTTTAATTTCAGAAACACAGAAGTCACTAATCGCGTAGATGAAGTTCAAACATATCAGTCTGGTCGTTATGTCAGCAGCAACGAATCCGTGTGGCGGCTTTTAGCGTTCCCGTTACACGAAAGGCATCCCACCGTCACACACCTCAATGTGCACCTAGAAAATGGTGAACGTGTCTATTTTAATGAAAATAATTTCCAAGAGAGACTGTCTTCTCCCCCAAAAACGACACTCAACGCTTTTTTTGATCTTTGTACAAGAGATCACTTTGCAAGAACGCTTCTTTATGTTGAGGTACCGAGATATTACACTTGGAATACAGCAAGGAGAGAATGGAAACGCCGAATTCAAGGAGCACCTGTTCAGAATTGGCCTGGTGTCAAATCTGGAGATGCCTTAGGTCGAGTTTACACAATTCATGTCAGTAATATGGAATGTTTTTGTTTGAGAATGCTTTTACACCATGTGCGTGGGCCAACCTCTTTCAAAGATCTCAAAACGCTCAATAATCAGGAGTTTTCGACATTTCGAGAGGCATGTGAGGCAAGAGGGTTATTAGAAAATGACAATCAGTGGGATATAACTCTGGAAGAGGCTGCACAATGCAGATCTGCGTCCAAAGTGAGGGAGCTATTTGCTATACTAATAGCAACATGTGGACTTTCAAACCCACAACAATTGTGGGAAAAGTATAAAAATTATATGGCAGATGATATTTTGCACCGATTACAAGAACAGAATACGAATGCTTCATATGATGATTTGATTTACAATGACGCGCTAACGAAGGTTGAAGACCAAGTGATAACTATTACTGGAAAAGATTTATCTGATTTTGGGATGAGCAGACCACAAAGACTTGGGGAAGTTAGTAGTGATTTAATGCGAGAACTACATTATGACATTATTTCTTTAAACCGACAAATAACGGAGGCCGTCCCACTTTTGAATGCAGAACAAAAAATTGTCTTTGACAGTGTTATTCAAAAAGTTGGCAGTGGCGAAGGTGGTTTGTTCTTTTTAGATGCTCCAGGAGGCACAGGCAAAACCTTTCTTTTAAACCTATTACTGTAACAGGCACGACGATTATTTAAATCTTTAGCATAATATTATATCATATCGTCAAATACACAAATTAAAAGATCACCATGACTAGACATTAACGAGAATAATAAATAATCACTTACAAGTTTAATTCTTCAAACCATGAAAATATCCTGATGAGGGTAGACCTTTGACTGTCCCGTGACCGCTGTATTAATGCCCCCATCTCAGCTTGCACCGCGTTTATATAGGCACACCGGCTGGGGTGCTAACACGGCCCTCCTGCACAGGTGCCTGCCCTCAGGCACCATGAGCTTGAGTGGGCCAGATACAGTGCATATCAACTTTCTGTAAAACATAATTTTGCATTACAACATTATCCAGACATTACTAGGACACTGTAGTTTCCTCTAGACATTGTGCTCACATTGTCACAATGTAGCTACAAGACTACATGCCCTAATCAAATGACACAGTATATGTCACCAAGACACTATAGCATTCTCCGCCATTACGCTCCCACTTGTAATGCAGATACACAACTACATTGTCTTAAATGACAGCACACGTCACCAAGACACTATAGCATTCTCCGCCATTGCGCTTGCAATGCAGATACGCGACTACATTGTCTTAATGAAATGTTGCAGTACCTATATATCACCAAGACACTGTAGCTATCCCTGCTATTGCGCTTACACATTGTCGCAATACAGACATACACTACATTGTCCCGATGGGATGTTACAGTATAAATCACCAAGACACTATAGCCTTCTCCGCCATTGCGCTCCCACTTGCAATGCAGATACACGTACTACATTGTCTTAATGAAATGTAACAATATATATATATAACCACAAAATATTAAAAACTCTTAATAAAATTAACACGGATTTAACTCTACTGAGATTCTTATTTAGTATCATTAATAACTTTTAGTTATAATTGAAAACTATTACCGCTTATCAACCGTTCGGCCGTCCCCTAAACATAACCATATATAAATAACCAGTAAAGTATTTTATAATGGTAAAGGTAGGTGCCGTCATTATACAAGTTATTATACCATTTCGTATAACTAGTAGGTAGATATTTGACGAAAATGCACATAATATAAATATTACCACGAAGAACCATTCTTTTCTAGTTCAAACGTAAATATTTTCAACACAATTTGCTTTCTACCTGCAAACTTTATAATTTTCTTTTTATCATGACAAATTACCAGGTTAATTTTAAAGCACTTCAATTATTTAAACAATAATTAATTATAGAAATTACGTGGATACATCACTACAACATGCGGTACGTATATTTGCAGTTATGAATACTCACAGTTTCCGTATCACAAACAATTACGATTATTAGATATCTACCAGATGTGGGTAGTAGATTCCTTCATTAAGCACTTAATTATTTACTTTCTGTATTAACTTTAAAATGCTTTTAACACGGTCAAATATATCAAAATTATATCAAAGGATAGACAAACACAAATATAGTAGTGCCTTAACGTGTTACAGTTTACACTTCACAAAAACAACAATCGCCGATATTCGATATCTATTATATGTGGGAAGTAGATTCTATCATTAGGCACTTCTGCAACTATTCACTTTCTTTCTGTACTAAACTTTAAAATTCTTTTAGCACGGTCATAAATATCAAAATTAAATCAAAAGATAGATAAACACATCTATAGTAGTGGGTTAACGTGATACAGTTTACATTTCATAAAAACAACAATCGCCGATATTCGATATCTACTAGATGTGGGTAGTAAATTTTGCAATTAATCAGTTTCTATGTATTAACCATAAAAATACCTTTAACCATTTAACATAAAAACAAAAGTATATTATATATATTATATATAAGAAAATAAAAAACAGCTATAGTTTGTGGGCTAGCGAGTTACTTATCACACTTCTGATGTAACAGGCACGACGATTATTTAAATCTTTAGCATAATATTATATCATATCGTCAAATACACAAATTAAAAGATCACCATGACTAGACATTAACGAGAATAATAAATAATCACTTACAAGTTTAATTCTTCAAACCATGAAAATATCCTGATGAGGGTAGACCTTTGACTGTCCCGTGACCGCTGTATTAATGCCCCCGTCTCAGCTTGCACCGCGTTTATATAGGCACACCGGCTGGGGTGCTAACATTACTAGCTGAAATCCGGAAAGATAAAGGAGTTGCTGTTGCAGTAGCTTCCTCTGGCATAGCTGCTACGCTACTTAGTGGGGGAAGAACAGCGCACTCAGTTTTAAAACTGCCATTGAACTTAGCTCACGAGGAAATGCCAGTTTGTAACATAAGCAAAAGCGGTGAGCGCGGAAGAATGTTGCAGCAGTGTAAGTTGTTGGTTTGGGATGAATGTACGATGTCCCACAAAAGAGCAATCGAAGCACTAGATCGCACAATGAAAGACATCAAGAGCAACGAAGATATCATGGGAGGGATGGTAGTACTTTTAGCTGGTGACTTCAGACAGACTCTGCCGGTTATTACTAGGGGTACACCGGCAGATGAAATAAATGCCTGTTTAAAAGCCTCTGTATTGTGGGTACATGTAAAAAAGTTTTGTCTGTCTACAAATATGCGAGTACAGCTACACAATGATTCTCAAGCAGGGCAATATGCCACTGCTCTTCTAAATATCGGAGAAGATTGTATGCCAACAGACAGTAACGGTATGATTACACTCAGGCGTGAATTCTGTCAAATTGTCGACAGAACAGCCGAACTAAAAAATAATGTCTATCCTGATCTACAATTAAATATGGGCAATCGAGAATGGTTGTGTGAAAGGGCAATTTTGGCGCCGACAAATGAGACAGTAGGCCAGGTAAACGAACAAATAATGTCAGACGTTGATGGGGATGTTGTCGAATACCTCTCAGTAGACAATGTTATGGACACTGAACAAGTGACATCGTACCCTATAGAGTTTCTCAACTCTTTAGAATTATCAGGAGTGCCTTCCCATAAGTTGAGACTAAAAGTTGGTGTTCCAGTCCTGTTAATGAGAAATCTTGACGCACCAAGGCTATGTAATGGTACACGATTACAAATTACCGATCTGGGACGCAACATTATAAAAGCTACGATTATGACTGGAATGGCCAAAGGAGAAATAGTTTTAATTCCCCGTATTCCAATAATTCCGACAGATTTGCCATTTCAATTTAAAAGAGTGCAGTTTCCCCTGAAATTAGCATTTGCAATAACTATAAACAAAGCTCAAGGACAGACGCTTAAAGTTGCAGGTGTACATTTAGAAAAAAACTGTTTTTCCCATGGGCAACTCTATGTGGCGTGCTCTCGAGTATCAAACCCGCAAAATCTTTATATTTTAGCAAAAGATGGAAAAACAAAGAACGTAGTTTACAAAAATGTATTAAAATAAGCTATTTTAAGTAAACCACATCACTTTGTATGCGATATATACGAAAAAAAAAACTGCCCAAAGTTACTAACAAAATAATAAAAATAATGTCCTCCTGGCCGATAAGGCCACGGCAGCCAATCTTTTACAAGATCAGACATCTACACGAGAGTTATCATAGTGCACAAGCGCTTGCGTACACAAGTGCAATGTCTCTTCCTTTATACTTCTCACAATCCGATGGGACGGAAGATCAACACGACCTGGGGAGAGGTTAGGGGCAGTATCGACTTTTTGTACCGATGGTCCGACTACTATCCCTTTGGCCTTTTAGTTCATTAAGCCTATTTGAAATAAAGATTTTTGAGTTTGAGTTTGTATGCCCATCTGATGCATGGATCATCTTACTTTACAGACAATCAGGTGGTCGGCCTGCATTGTCCTAGACAGTAAGGTATAACTACACAAAGCTGTTGCCCCCGCGGGATTGGAACCCGAGACCGCCGGTTTGTAAAGCAAGCGTTTTCCCACTGCGCCATGCAGGCTACATCAAAAAACAGAGTAAATACTTTTTTTTCCACTAACACTCCAGTTTTGAGTTTTTTTTTTTTAAATTCTATTCTACTAAACTGGAGTGTTAGTGAAAAAAAATAAAACCGCAGGGAAAGCTGCGCGGGTTAGCTAGATTTTCTTATAAGAGATGGAGAGAGAAATAAATCAAGGGAGGAAGAAGAAAAGGGGAGAAAAATGTAATAAAAGCGCAGGCGGAGCTGCGCGGGTCAGCTAGTAAAATATAAAATGTGAATTAAAATTAATATTTAATACGTGCGTGCGTTTTATTTAATTTCAGAGTTAGATGTACAACACGAATGAATACAATGCTCTTACAAGTAATGATTAATAATTTCTTATAGTCTAAACAATTGTCTTATCTCTACCAAGAATTATGGTCACACACCTGAGCTTTTGCTATACACGCACAATTTGTATAGGGTGTGGTTCCATGACTAACTTGTACTCTACCCTAAGTTGAAAAATACTCTAACTATTGCAAAAATAATTTTTGAAATCGGACTTGTAGTTTCTGAGAAATCCGCGGACAAACCTACATACATACATACATATATACATCATACATACATAAAATTTGGTAAATTTGTTTAGAAGCCCACATAGACTAACATATATTAATATTACGCATTTTTATTAATATTACATACATACGCGTCGAATAGAGAACCTTCTTTTTGAAGCCGGTTAAAAAATACTCAAGGAGGACATCTGGTCAAGGAGTCACGAGAGCCCGATTTTGATGAACGCTAAGGCTCAATCACACCAAGATGGCAGCGGCCGGCAGCGGCGCGCCAAACGCGAATTGCCGCGCGACTGCTCGCGGCGCCGCCGGCGCACACTGGGGCGGTATGTATGACGGGCGTACCCAAAACCCAATTATTAAATGATTGTATTTAGGTATGATTTTTATTTTTAACCGACTTCAAGAAAGGAGGAGGTTCTCAATTCGTCTGTATATATTTTTTTTTCTATGTATGTTCGCGCATAACTCTGGCAATTATGAACCGATTTGAAAAATCTTTCTTCCATCCATTCTTTAATCCGTTAATTGGGTCCCATAAAAAAAATATTGCTTACGAATAAGTAGTTCCTGAAAAAACAATAATGGTGACTGCGCAGGAGAACTGCAGGAAAGCCTATATAGATGACTTTATGTCGCTTTTTAACCGACTTCAAAAAAGGAGGAGGTTCTCAATTCGTCTGTATATATATATTTTTTTCTATGTATGTTCGCGCATAACTCTGGCAATTATGAACCGATTTGAAAAATCTTTCTTCCATCCATTCTTTAATCCGTTAATTGGGTCCCATAAAAAAAAAATATTGCTTACGAATAAGTAGTTCCTGAAAAAACAATAATGGTGACTGCGCAGGAGAACTGCAGGAAAGCCTATATAGATGACTTTATGTCGTTTTTTACGGACAATAATGGTCATAACTCTGGCAAATATTTACCAATTTCAATTATTCTTTTTTTATTCGAAAGATTGAACCACTGTAATGAATCTGTATGAATTTTATCACAACCGGCTAAGAACTTACTGGAGGACCATGAACGATGTGGGGGAATTTATCTGGTAAAAAACATAAAACTGATGTTCTCCATTACATTACTCTGACAAATCTAAACCGATTTCGATGATTCTTCTTTTATTCGAGAGAGTAAACTACTATAATGATTCCATGCAAATTTCATTACGACCGGATATTTTTTTCTGAAGAAACATGAATTATGTAAAACTATGTAGATGATAATGTGATCATAAACTACCTAGATCATTTTACCGTCTTCGATGGTCCAATCATTATTTATGAAAATATCACTAAAAAGTATAAAATAAAATGTTTTAAAAAAAAATTGAACCGACTTCAATATCACTGAAAAGTATAAAATAATTTAAATATTATTGAAGTTGGTGCCAATTATACACAGCAGGTACGCTAACACCAACTTCTTTAATATTTAAATTATTTTATACTTTTGAAGTCAGTTCAATTTTTTTTTTTAATAATTTATGTATGTAGAGTACCACTATTCCTGCATCTGTGAGCAATATTTAGATTAATGAGAAGTTAGTCATTTACCGGATTGACACGCTTAAAGTTACCAGTTTATTGCATTTCTGTGATTCAACGCAATGCAATCAATATTTTTTAACAGACTTCAAAAAAGGAGGAGGTTCTCAATTCGTCTGTATATTTTTTTTCATATTTTATTTGTGGTGTTTACATTAAAACATTATTATGTCGATTATAGATAAAGGTTAACCCTATTTAAAATTACTTTCATTTAACTAAACATCAAATAATAGTAAGAGATATGATGGTCTTTTGGAGACTAGATGATGTAATATTTTACGGCTTAATATTTAAAAAAAGCGCAAAAGGCTTTTGAAACTAAATAAACAGTAAGGTACTCTGAACCACCAGTTAATTAATCTGAAGTCAAAGGTGAAAGCCCGTTGCGCTTTTTTTAAATATTAAGCCGTAAAATATTACATCATCTACAGTCCAGCCGCCGAGAGAATGCGTTCCTGACAGGTCTGAGGTCATGTTAAAATGGACGATGTAACTTTGAAGTGGCGTTATATTTACAATAAAAAAATGTTATTGTTTATTTGCCCTGCTAACGAACAAATATCATTAGAAAATAAATTAAGTCAACTTAAAATAAATGTTATTACTTTGCGCTAAATTTCATGTTAAAAAAATAAGAAAACTTTATTTTGTACTAGCTGACCCGAGCAGCTCCGCCCGCGCTTTTATTACATTTTGCTACCCTTTTCTCCCTCCTCCCTTGATTTATTTCTCTCTCCTCTCTCTTTCCCCCTCCCGCTTCGGTCCCCGTCACACTCCCCCTTCCCCTTCCTCTCCCACCTTGCTCCACCTTAATCCCCCTATCCCTCACCACATCACCCCCTACCCGAATCCCCTCTCCCTCTCTCTCCTCTCTTGCACCCTCCTCTCGTTCTACATATCCTCGTTAATCATGGTATCTGGGATTCTTACCCACTTAAACCCCTGCGGCTGTCGCATTGCCACATAAGAGGAATGAGAGGAACCTGGGCCCTCCAGTGGGATCTGCACCAAATACCCCTTAGTGTGCATTATAGCCCCTGGAAACCTGGCACCGTGATCACGGGGACAGGGCTCGCAACCCCGTCCCCGTGACCGTGCCGTCACCCATCTATGTAATGAACTTGCTTTACGTTGCTTAACCTAGCGGCATGAAATATACTTTACGACATATTCTCAGACCTACCCGATATGCACACAAAATTTCATACAAATCGGTTCATCCATCTATTTAATGAACTGGCCTTATGTTGCTTAACCTTAACCTAGCGGTATGAACAACGTTCACAGCTATTTTTTCATTGGTGTAAATATTAGTGAAGTTTACGTTATATAGAAGAAGGGACAAATTCATGCTAACAACAATTTATTAATAGTTAATTATTTCTCATAAAAAAAAGGAAAAAAAAATGTTTATTGTGGGTTATCCCTAGAGATAAACATATAGGGCCTACCATCGCGGGTTTTTTTGTAGATCTTGGTAAGGCGTACAATACTGTAGTACATTATTTTGATCTATCTCGTAGGGTTTAGCCAGCGTTTGCAATGTAAGCGCAAAAAACTGTGTTTATTTAAGACATCACATTAGAAACCTCTAAAATTATCAGTGTTTCTCTACTATATTATGCATGTATTATACATATAAACCTTCCTCTTGAATTACTCTATCTATTAAGAAAAACCGCATTAAAATCCGTTGCGTAGTTATAAAGATCTAAGCATACATAGGGACAGACAGACAGCGGGAGCGACTTTGTTTTATAATATGTATAGATATAGATTAAGTGTAGGTTAAATCCATACTACGCTGTTACAAAGATACACCAACGGTGTATTTTTGAAGTGTTGCGCCAAAAATAACTGACATATGTAACGGTATTTTTCGTTAAGCTATAAATATAATATACGTTTTTCTTTCTAATATTATTTTAATTTTACTAGAATGTACTAAGTAATAAGGTTAGAAATACTAAAAGTCTAGACGAAACAAACACACAAAAAGGACGCGGACGCGGGAAGTAGCGTAATATAAGTAAAGTGTAGTTATTATTATTTTTATATTTCTGGTAAAAATGGGAACCCCAAATGGTTTGTTGGGCCGCCATTTTGTGTCACTACAACAGTCGACTCTTGTCGTTTCGTGTGCATAGACTACCTTCTAAAGTGTTTCTCGTTCTGGTTTTCTTGTGACCCGGCTTTCGTTTAATTGACTGATTCTGCTTATTATACTGACATTAGCGTTAAATTGGACTTAGATTGTATTTTATCGTACCTACGTAGCAAAGTTCGGCCCAACTCAAAAGTCAAAAGTCAAAAGTCAAAAATAGTTTATTTCAAATAGGCTTAACGCTAGCACTTTTGAAAGGTCATGTATTTTTTTTTTTTTTTTTTTTAAAAGCTACCACCGGATCACAACGCGGCCTCAACTGAGAAGATCCGGCAAGAAACTCAGCGGGCTTGTCATTTTATCACTTTTTTTTTTTTTAAACAGTGTGTCATGTTACAGTTAGATCAGAGCGACAGTGTGTCTTGCCGTTCAAAAGATCAAATAATACAGGGAAAAAAAATAATAAAATACGACGAAAGTAGGTACAACAAACTAAAAAGCCAAAGGGATAGTAGTCGGACCAGTCCCCCCAAGCAGCACCCGCGCACGAGTTGACTCGAGCAGCAGCCATCACTCCCCTCAACCATATTGGAGGGAAGGGGGTGACCCGCCACACGAAGCCGCCACAAGCAAAGACCTTTCGATGGCGAGCTGGCTCGGAAGATAATATTTTAAGAACACCAAAGAAGAAACGCAGGACGAAACCTGTGACGAGTATTGATACCTTTGATGCCGATGCAATAAGGAATCTTAAATATGGTTATTATTCGAGGAATGAATACCTTAACAGGAGCACGCTTTTGGCATCTTTGAAAGCAGCTGATTTGTTTAAGGGAGGTAAAACAGCTTTATCCAAAATTTTTAATTATATTGGTTTTTGTTATAAAAAAACAGACAAAAGAAAAGTTCTTTTAGAACGTTATGATATAATTTTAAAACGAATAACATTTTTAAGGGAAGCGATAAAAATTGATAATTGGGATAATGTCGTATTCATTGACGAGACATGGCTAAACGCCAATCACACTATTTCTCGTTCTTGGACAGATGATACACAGGCGTCGACGTCGAAAGTACCAATGGGTAAAGGGGCCCGGCTTATAATATGCCACGCTGGTTCTGCAAAATACGGTTTCGTAGAGAACGGCTTACTAGCATTTGAATCAAAAACTACTACTGACTACCATGAAGAAATGAATGCCGCTACATTTAAAGAGTGGTTCCAAAATGTGCTATTGCTGGGCCTGCCAGAGCCTTCTGTAATATTTATGAATAATGCCTCTTATCATTCGGTGCAAATACAGAAAGCACCTACTCAAGCCAATAGAAAAGAAGAATTGGTGGCTTGGCTACAAACGAACGGCATCGACGCAAATATGGAAATGCTAAAAGCAGAACTAATAAAATTAGTTAAAGACCATAAGCCGGCAAAGGTTCGTTACGAAATTGATGAATTGGCTCTGGAATACGGTCATCGCGTTCTTCGAATCCCTCCATATAATGCCAATATAATGCGATTGAGCTAATCTGGGCTCAAATAAAAGGTTATGCAGCCCGCCACAACACTTCTCCGCCATTCGGTACAAAAAAAAATGATGATTCTATTGAAAGAAGCCTGCATGAGAGTAACAAAGGATGACTGGGTGAAGGTGGTCGAAAAAACGAAAACCCTTATTTTCGATAACTTTGAGCGAGATCTCAGAATGGATACTATTATTGACAACAATATAATAATACGTGTAGGCGAAGATGACGATGACGACAGCGCCTCCTCAAGCGAATCAGAATCGGATTAAAGTTTGTGTCAGTCGCAAATATTTATCTAGATATTGTTAAATATAGTTAATAAATACATATCTGAATATAATCATTATCGCATTTTTATTTTCTTTAATACGTTAGTTACACAAATATTTTTCTGATATGGTAATCAATAAGTACTTCTGAAGATAATAGTAGACAGTATTTAAATTTTTCTCCAAATTCTCCATCACTCAAAGGTTAGCTGTCAGAAAACTCAATGTTTGGGTTAAGCACGCCTTTGTGCATTAATTTTCTTTATTTTATAATAATGTGTAATATTATTGTGCAATAAAGAATAAGAATAAAGAATAATAATTATCGCATTTTAAATTCTTTATTACATTCACAAATTAGAATCCTAACAAACAATTATTGAAACTTTTGTT
Organism: Furcula furcula; assembly: GCA_911728495.1. Classification (NCBI taxonomy): domain Eukaryota; kingdom Metazoa; phylum Arthropoda; class Insecta; order Lepidoptera; family Notodontidae; genus Furcula; species Furcula furcula. Next base: position 1,217,610 of record OU452254.1, on the reverse strand, counting down.
ACTTTTTTCTTCGATCAGGAATTAATAGCGTTAAATATTTCCCATCCCTAGTCATGACCAACTGACAGACGTCAGGAACGCATTCTCTCGGCGGCTGGACTGTAGTCTCCAAAAGACCATCATATCTCCTACTATTATTTGATGTTTAGTTAAATGAAAGTAGTTTTTAAATAGGGTTAACTTTTATCTATAATCGACTAACTGCCGGTCCCAATATCCTATCTACCTCTTGCTATCAGTCAGGGCCGCGCCGACCCCCCACAGCGCCTGTGTGCGAAACCTATGAAGCGCCTCTTTTTTTCACGAATCTTCTGTTTCAACTTATGTTTTTTTATTATTTGTTAGTTTTGACCTAAATAAATGTTCTCCAGTTTTATATACTTAGATAATATCTTCCTAAATAGGTAAAACCAGTTCGTTTCCGCTTGCCAATTACTGCGAAAAATAAAACACGAATTTAATTTTTAACCGACTTCAAAAAAAAAGGAGGTTCTCAATTCGTCTGTATATATATTTTTTTGTGTATGTTCGCGCATAACTGGCAATTATGAACCGATTTGTAAAAATCTTCCTTCCATCCATTCTTTAATCCGTTGATTGTATCCTATAAAAAAAATATTGCTTACGATTAAGTAGTTCCTGAAAAAACAAGAATGGAGACCGCGCAGGAAACCTGGAGGAATGCCTATAAGATGACGTTTTTGTCGCTTTTTAAGGACAAAAATGGTCATAACTCTGGCAAATATTTATCAATTGTAATGATTCTTTTTTTATTTGAAAGAAAGAACTACTGTAATGAATCTGTATGAATTTTATCATAACCGGATAAGAACTTCCTGGAGGACCATGAACGATGCGGAGGAATTTATCTGGTAAAAACCATAAAACTGATGTTCTCCATTACATTATTCTGACAAATAAATATAAACCGATTTCGATGATTCTTTTTTATTCGAGAGAGTAAACTACTATGATAATTCCATGCAAATTTCATTACGACCGGATATTTTTTTCTGAAGAAACATGAATTATGTAAGACTATGTAGACGATAATGTGATCATTATCCCATTACCTAGAGCATTTTACAGTCTTCGATGGTTCAATCTTTTAGTATGAAAATATCACTAAAAAGCATAAATAAAATATTTTTGAAAAAAAATCGAACCGACTTCAATAACACTGAAAGAAACGTATAAAATAATTTAAATATTATTGAAGTTGGTGCCAAATATACACAGTAGGTACGCCAGCACCAACTTCTATAATATTTAAATTATTTTATACTTTTCAGTGTTATTGAAGTCTGTTCGATTTTTTTTCAAAAATATTTTATTACATACTTTATTTATGATGTTATATCTAATTGTATACTTAGATATTAATAATAAAATAGCTGACTTTTCTGATAATACTGATTTAACTATTGCGTATGCTATGTAAAAAAAAACAACATGAGTCTAAAATATGTACCTAGTAAGAATATAAACATACATAAATTATAATGAAACTAATTTTACGGATATATGATTATATCGCGGCATTCGCATAAATATCAGAAATCATTATACTTAAATTATATCATTTCCACTCTTCTCGCTTTTCTGTTTGCGAAATTCTTAATAATTTCGTGTATGTCTATGTGGTCTAATATGGCCTCCTCTATGGATATTGTTGCTAAATTTGTTAATCTTTCCTGGCTCATTGTTGAGCGCAGGTAATTTTTTATAAGTTTTAATTTAGAAAAGGACCTTTCCGCGCTTGCTACGGTAACTGGCATAGTTAGCAAAATTCGTAATGCTATGTATAATTATGTTTTGTTATTTACAAAGCATATGTTGCGCCTATTGTACTTACTTACTTATCGATACTCCACTACAAAGAATATGTTGTTGTGTAAGTGTATCAAAAATAATTTCGATGGCGGCGCCTCTATTGTCTTGGCGCCTGTGTGCGCCGCACACTTCGCACACAGGGGCGGCGCGGCCCTGCTATCAGTTAAAATAGATACCATCGATAGCTATTATGACACATTTGCGTTTCAATAAACAAAGACAGATAAGAAATATTTACCTTTACTGATTGATCTATCTTTCCGTGGTCCCAAAGCTTACCAAAGTTAAGTAGATTCATAGAAAATGACTGTCAAGTGTTTCTATAAAATATTAGCAGCTTACTGTTGGTAGTTCAAATGACAGTTTTAGGCTATCGCTCCATTTCGGAGGTTTATCGCGGGATAATCATCTGATTTCTCGTACTTTGTAAATAAATGTAATGAAATTAATATGAATAATAATAAAAATAACATTATTTTAATAAATGAATGAACCAATATTTTTTATTATACCCCAGAAAACCTGTCACGGTGCTCACGGTGACGAAGGTCGCAATCCCGCCACTGTCCTAGCAGCCACCGCCGTACTCGATGGCTAGTCCCCACACTCCAAGCGTTCTGGTGACTCCGAAGCTTTATCGTTATATTAGAGTCCCGGGCTACTACCGATGCCTTTTTTGACGCGAGGGAAACCTTCAAAAGGTCCCCAGGACCCTGTAAGGGTTCCTGCGGAACCCTTAGAGGAGATACCACTGGAGAGAGCATGATGCGCTAACCCCCTCTGCCAAATTTGTGTTGCGAGTTTATTATAGTGTGGGTATGCGTGAAAGTGTATCTGTGTGTGTTTACTTCGCCTCCCGCGCCCCGCAAAAGTGCCACGAAAAATTTGTTCGGGGAATCGACGCGATACTAACTCCTTTGGTACTTTCTCTGAGTCGGAACCCTAAAATAGCTTAGTTAGCAACATATAATAATAATAATATCCTGGGGCAATTCACACACGGTCATCTGATCCCAAACTAGGCAGAGCCTGTACTATGGAAACCAGACAACTGATACTAATACATAATTATATACTTTTAGTATATTTTTTTTGTAAAATACATACATAAATAGATAAAACACCCAGACACTTGGTGGGAATCGAACCCACGACCCGTTGGGTAGCAGACAGGGTCACTAACCACTAGACCAACGGGGCCGTCATGTGTTTGTCATTTGTCTCAAGTGGCAGAAAGTTGAACGCAGGAACACTTTGCAGGAATTTGCTTTCTATGATTTTGACGGCCCGCATCGAAAAATGCCGGCGCGGATAATGGACGCAGCGCTATGTAAAATCATAGAAAGCAAACTAAAATCCGTTGCGTGCCGTGCGTGTGCGGTGCGTCCGGCGCGGGCCAATGGACGCGTACCTTTAGAATCCTAAGGTTAGAACGACGTCAATTTTGTTATTGAAACAGCAGTAACAGATAGTTTAAAGTTAACTTTTTATCTGAGCTTGCTATCGGCGATAGAGTATTGGGACCGGCCGTTAATAATGTTTTAATGTAAACACCACAAATAAAATATCATGTGACTGCCAAGATGCCATTTTGTCTCGCATTCAAAATATCTTTATTATGCATAGGCCTCACTTACATATTGTCAATTTTTTACAACTAGGTAACACCGGATCACAACGCGGCCGCTACTGAGAAGATCCGGCAAGAAACTCAGAGGGCTTGTCATTTTTTAATTCAAGTGCATATATTTTAATACTGGATACAGACAGTCCCAATGCCTCCAACTTCCCAGTTGATTCTAGCGGACACTGTCAACGCTAGAATCAACTGGCAAGTTGGAGGAAGGTAGGTTGGACGCTGACTCTTTCTGGCAGGGCCACTGCTAAATCTCTACAATCAAAGCACCTACATCTTCTTCATCAAGGTGAATTGAGCCTAGGGCTCGGATTGGTAGCAATAAGTTGGTTTGATGGTGATGAGGGTCTGATGATAAAGGCAAAGATCCAGATCGAGGAAAGGTCATATAAGGCTCAATTCACACTAAGATGGTAGCGGCTAGCAGCGGCCAGAAGAGGCGCGAGGCCGCCCGCGGCGCCGCCGCGCCGCGAGCAGCCGCGCACTCTGCTCCAGGCCGCGCGGCTGCCCGCCTTTTTAAGCTTCTCAAGCGATATTGGTCTTTTACGTAGTATGTAAAGTTTAAAATTCTTCCACACGAAGTACGCGCCGCGCCGCTGCCATCTTGGTGTAGATTTACCCTAAGATCATCCTAAGTCATCATTTGTGGTGGTGGTGGTGACTGGGAATAGGCCGTCGTCGTAGTAGATTTTACTCGTATTGGTAACGACGATACTTTTTGCACTGATGGTAATAACTGATGAGTCTTGTGGAGGAGCAGAAAGGTGGTGATTAGTCTTATGGAGGAGCAGAAAGGTGGTCACAGAAACTCAGTTTCTCAGATATATGTCCCAAGTAGTTATACATCTACTACTCTGTATTACAGGGCATCTAGAACTAAATGTATGACTACTATTTGGAATAACAAATAAGTATAATAAATACTTAGCTGGAGTCGTGTGGCACTTTCTGGCAGGGCCACGGTGACTGATCTTAATTCTGATTGAACAGGCATTTAGTCGCTAATTAGTGTGCATTACCCCAGCAAGAAAGATGGTCGTAGAGAAGATTGAGTTAAACGAATAATTAGAGCATAATCTGCTGTAAATGTGCGCGGAATAAAAAATTAGTGCATCCTTTCGTTTTCGAGAAAAATCCGAAAAACGATTCTTGCTGGGGTAACGTTGTTCCAGCAAGAAGATTCTAAACCAATGATCGGAGAGAAACATAAACTTCAGGAAAGATAGCTTATATTTGTGCGTAATTGTGCGCTGAAAATGAAATTTGTGCGTCTTAAGATTTCAGAGTTATTACAATTCCTGCTGGGGTAACATTTTGCAGAATCGTGTTTCTCGGAAACCAGTAATTGTGCACCTGTAGAATAAACGATTATCAGTAGCTCTTAATTTGTGCGTATTTGTGCATTAATTAGATTTTCAAAAATATTTACAGTTTTAGCGTAATAATGGATTTATGAAAACAAAAAAAAAGGTCCTAGCGCTTAAACGAACAAAAATTCATACACACTGAAAACAGTATTCGGTCCTTTTTAATACTCTTAACATCCACGTAAAGTTTCAAAACATATTATATACGCATTATTGAATAATATCACTTTCAATCAAAACTGATAATGTCTAGCTTTGACGTCAAAATACAAAAAACAAGAACAACCCTAGAGTTTTTGGTATAAACCAAGAATTAGAGCACTTAATGAAATACATATCCTGAAAATTTCAGCTTCAAATATCTCATAATAAAGAAGATACAAACAAAAACTAGAACCCCTGTTAGATTACTGGTTATCCGACCAAATTGGAATGAACCCAAAAAAGCGAGGATTTCATACATACTCGTGACCTTCTTAACTTTGCACACAAACAGCTTTGCCTGGGTACACTGAAGTATAAAACTGTTAACGGAAGTTACTTTTATTCTAAATTTAAATATAATCAAGAACCAAAGTTGGTGCCTTTCTTTTTATAAAGTATGTACCAGGCCGTCGACACTGCCTAGAAACCGATATTTGTATAGAGTTATGAACGTAAATATCAGAAATAATGGCACTAATTAGGTAAGCAATATATAGTTACCAAATTAAAATGACTGCTAATACGTATTGGCTTTAACTGTATGAAGTTCTGTTAAATTTGTACGTATTATACATTTGTAATTTTTTTGTTGGCTAAACTGTCGATGGAACCTGACTTTTGAAAATTTTATTCTGGTTTGAATTTTGGCGGCTAACAAGTTATTAATAAGTTTTTATATTTATTTTTTACATTTATTTGAGCCTTATTGGGCGTTGTGTTAATATTATGGGTGGTAAATCGTTAAAAAAATGTGAAATATGTGGTGTTAGGCGAGTCACAAAAAGGTTTTCTGAGATCTTTTTGGCCAGATTATTTTGGTAAAATTTTATGTAAAAATGTAAATATTTCTTGTGCTGTAGCAGTTACATCACTTTTGAAGTCTATTTAGTAGTAGATCGCAAGTTTTTTAATGGAATTATGAATTTATTCATAAAACTTAGTTGTTGAACAAAATAAATAGTGATGTACATATTATATACTGATAAGTCCATAAATATCGAAATTTTTGCCTGACTAGCCCAGAAGGAGGGCTATATTTTTCGAGTGTGTGTATGTATGTTTTTATTTGTAGTTGTTTTTTGTGCTTTTAAAATATTATGCTTTTTTCTTCAGATGGGTGAAGTTAATTGGAAATGAAGACTTGTATTTATCCATACAAAGAAATGGTCCGCCAACCCGCACTTGGCCAGCGTGGTGGACTATGGCCTAGCCCCCTCATCTCGAGGGGAGGCCCGTGCCCAGCAGTGGGACATAAACAAGGGCTGGTATTATTATTTATTTAACTTTGCGTGAATTAAACTTAACAATAAACACACCCATATATTGTGTTCTTTCATTTTCATCGATATCGATAGACAAACATACTAAGGGGTGGCAAGCCCTAGTGGTATACAAACTTAAAAAAAAATGGCAGGTTGGCCAACTGGTAGCCATTAAATTTTATGTTTGTTAAGTTAGGAAAAGTACGTTCATGACTCGATTCAGGGGCTTGTATGGGAGTGCCGACTCTTATACGTAGTGTTAAATCCTCTTTGGTATGTACTATGCGTTTCAATTAAGAATGTGTCCGCCATACTGCGGAAATTCACTCGTTTCTTATGATTTTTGTATCGGCAGCAGAGTAAACACAAAATGAAAAATTCGCCTCGGTTTTGATTATTTGATGTAATGTCTTATTTTGCTATCTATTTTTGTTAAAACATCATTTTTAGTAATTATATATTTGAAATGGCAAGATGGCGGCCACATTCTTAGTTGAAACGCATAGTATCTAGTTACTTATAGTTCATGTAGGTGAAGAGTTCAATACAATGTCAGTTATATTATCACGCAATTAAACTTTATTTTAAAACTAAATGTAGGTTGCCTGGAAGAGATTGGTTTCTCACGATAAGGCCACCTTTGTACATTGATTTCTTCAACGTATTGTTCAATTTACATGTAACTTTTGGTGTAGAATAAAGTGTATTTATTATTATTATTTTAGTTTTATTTTCTCTAGTTTTCACACCCGGACTTTTTAAAGGCTTGCGTGGGGACGAATCCAAGACGTAGAGGTCTGTTGGGTGAAATTAATGATATGAAAGACACCTGTCAGAATAAACTGCTGGAAATAAGATATAAACAGCAGTTGACTGTGGCAGACTACTCTGGCCTATTATAAGTATGTGGAAAGATTACTATATGTTTTTGAGTGGATATTTGGTTGACTGAACACTGGGCTGTTGTAAAAGGCCGGGGTCTCTTGCCACCTACTCACTATTTTTTGACAAGTGGTGACTTGCCACCCACTAGATGGACTCTCCATACGGCCGTCATAAGACGGCAACAACGGTGTGGGTGGCTCAACACCCCTGTGTTGAGAGGTATGCTGCGCTTTCTCCGCAGTTACTCGCGGCGTTATGACTTTTAGCACTTCCACCCCTGGAGCATATAGCTCTAACAACTCCTCTCTGGACGGCCAATTAAGGTAAGCCAGAGCTGAGTCCCGCGGGTCCCCTTCGGTTTTTACTCGGCCGACGAAGACACGCCAAGGTGGGGGCCCTGACCAACTCGCTGGAGTACTCGGGTCCTTGGTGTCGTTACGCACCAAGACTAGTAAGTAGACTATCTTTCCATACATTTACAATAGTTCCCTTGGCTGTCGAGGTAAACTGTTATTTTTTCTTCAATTAAGTAGTTGACCTCGGTAGGTACCAACCAACCACACACCATTTAATTGTAAAAAGGGCATCTATGTGTTGGATTCGTCCCCACGCAAGCCTCTTAAAAGACCGGGTAAATCCCGTGAAACAAAAAAGCATGAAAATAATAATAATATTTTGGGACAATCGACTAACGATCTTCTGATCCCAAACTAGGCAGAGCCTTTACTATGGTAAACAGGCAGCTGATACTAATACTTATAAGTTATAAGTATACTTTTTTGACATTGTGCGCGTCGCAGGTAACCGGTGGATGCAAATAGCCAATTGTCGTTCATTGTGGCGTTCGAAGGGTAAGTATGTTCAGCACTGGACGTCTTCCGGCTGGTGATGATGATGATACTTTTTTTGTAAATACATACTGATATACTCATGACGCCCAGACACTTGGTGGGAATCGAACCCACGCCCCTTGGTTGGTTGCCAGGGTCTCTAACCACTACACCAACGGGCCCGTCAATTGTGAAGTGGAAAACCAGAAATTAAATTAAAACTGCATTGCAAATTCAATATGAGCAATGGAAAACGAAAATTTGCTAAAAAATTCTTTGACCTTCTACCTGGATGGACGATCTAGTTACCTTTTTCCTTGTCATTAGATTCTTCAGTGGGCGCGAGTTAAATAGTGTTCTAAGTTCCTTAGTTTAGCCCATAAAATAAGATATATGTTTTTTTTCACCCACCAATTTTGTTCATGAAACTAGTTTATCCCATTGTAAAGTTGGCAACACTGATCCCCATTTAAAAAGTAAGTAGGTTGCGCTCGCTTAGCTCGAGTGCTACGCTAAGAAAAAAAATACGAAAAAATAAAATCAAACTGAAAGGCCAAAGGGATAGTAGTCGGAGCAGTCCCCCTAAGCAGCACGCGCACACGGGTTGACTCGAGAAGCAGCCATCACTCCCCTCAACCATATTGGAGGGAAGGGGGTGACCCGCCTCACGAAGCCGCCACAAGCAGAGCGATTCGATAGCGAGCATGACATATTTTTTTGTGATGAAACTGGGTTAGACAAGGCTTATGTCTTTCCCAGTTTCATCACTAACAAGTATAAATTTTAAAAAAACCCCGACATACATAACATTATATCAACTGATCATTATATCAAATAAAATTGTAGATTCATTTGTTATATCTTGTAAATATTAGAGATTTTGTAATTATATCAAATATTACTTACCCCAATTTTATGGTCTTTACCAGATAAATTCCTCCAAATAAATCATGGTTCTCCATGAAGTTCTTAATCGGTGGTGATCAAATTTATACAGATTCATTATATACAGGTTCCTTCTTTCGAATAAAAAAAGATTCATTGAAATTGGTCATTGGTCAATATTTGCCAGTGTTACGACCAGATTTGTCCTTAAAAAGCCATAATAAGCTGGAGGTTGATGTTTATCAACCTCCAGCATTCCTACAGTTTTTTCAGAGTCGCCATTCTCATTTTTTCAGGAACTACTTATTCGTAAGTAATTTTTTTTTATGGGACCCAATTAATGGAGCGGCCTATCCATACAATTCGAATTCAGAACCTCCTCCTTTTTTGAAGTCGGTTAAAAAGGAGGAAGTTCTCAATTTAATTGAATTGTATGTATTTTTAACACGCTTTTACTTGCTTGAGCTATGTATGATGGTCTAATGCTGCTAATCTTACAATGCAATTTTGATTTTGACTCAATGTAGTCTCGCGGTCACGAACGGTGTCGGTAGATTATCGCTTGCACGAGCCGCCCCGAAATACATGCGGGCGGGGTAGGAGCACGTACGTTCGTTCAAACGATTCTAATTGAAAACTGGTTCGTGTCCACGATAGTTCGTACATAAAGGTCAGTGAACTTTCTCAGAGAGCGGTTTTTATTATAAGTATTGGAAATATAGATTTTTTTATTGCAATGCGAATCATTGCTATTTACACCTATAAACTTGCAATGCATTCTGTGGTGCAATGCATAGTAATTAACAGAACTGTAACAATATATTGTAAAAATAATGTCAAACTATAACCACCTGACGGACTATTAAGATAACCGCGATTGTTGATAAACATTATGAACGTAACTGTACAGACAACAGCTTCACATAATACTGTCATTTAAAGAAGGTCACGAGTATGTATGAAATCCTCGCTTTTTTGGGTTCATTCCAATTTGGTCGGATAACCAGTAATCTAACAGGGGTTCTAGTTTTTGCTTGTATCTTCTTTATTATGGAATATTTGAAGCTGAAATTTTCAGGATATGTATTTCATTAAGTGCTCTAATTCTTGGTTTATACCAAAAACTCTAGGGTAGGTCTTGTTTTTTGTATTTTGACGTCAAAGCTAGACATTATCAGTTTTGATTCATAGTGATATTATTCAATAATACGTATATAATATGTTTTGAAACTTTTCGTGGATGTTAAGAGTATTAAAAAGGACCGAATACCGTTTTCAGTGTGTATGAATTTTTGTTCGTTTAAGCGCTAGGACCTTTTTTTTGGTTTTCATAAATCCATTATTACGCTAAAACGGTCTAATTACGGAAAATCTAATTAATGCACAAATACGCACAAATTAAGAGCTACTGATAATCGTTTATTCTACAGGTGCACAATTACTGGTTTCCGAGAAACACGATTCTGCAAAACGTTACCCCAGCAGGAATTGTAATAACTCTGAAATCTTAAGACGCACAAATTTCATTTTCAGCGCACAATTACGCACAAATATAAGCTATCTTTCCTGAAGTTTATGTTTCTCTCCGATCATTGGTTTAGAATATTCTTGCTGGAACAACGTTACCCCAGCAAGAATCGTTTTTCGGATTTTTCTCGAAAACGAAAGGATGCACTAATTTTTTATTCCGCGCACATTTACAGCAGATTATGCTCTAATTATTCGTTTAACTCAATCTTCTCTACGACCATCTTTCTTGCTGGGGTAATGCTCACCGCTAATTAGTCGAATTTAGTCGTAAAATTTGAGAATTAGTCGGTCCGTGGTTTAAAAGTTATAGGGGTACCCCGGTGGCCCTGCCAGGCAGGACTCTTTCTGGCAGGGCCACCGCTAGATCTCGACAACCAAAGCACCCCACGAAAATCTAACGACGCTCAGATTTAGTCGCTAATTAGTCGTAAATTTTGAGAATTAGTCGGCCCCTTATTTAAAAGTTATAGGGGTATCCTGGTGGCCCTGCCAGGGAGAACTCTTTCTGGCAGGGCCACCACTATATCTCGACAATAAAGCACCATGCGGAAATCTACCGGCACGTAGATTTAGTCGTTAATTAGTCACAAAGTTACAGAATTAGTCGGCAAGTAAACAAAAAGATATTAATGAATACTTTTTCTCCATAAATTGGGTACAGGCGAGTAGAAAATACTTTTGTATAACCTACTAAGTATTTGATGAAATTAAATATACTTCCTCTGGCGCCTTCGTGGCGTAGTGAGAAACCGCTTGCTTTGCAAACCGGAGGTCGTGGGTTCGAACCCCACGGGGGGATGGTCAACAAATATGTGTAGTTGGTCCTTATGACTTGGATAAAGCAGTCTAATCACCTGATTGTAAAGTAAGATGATCCCGGCGTCGGATGGGCATGTAAAAAGTTGGTCCTGCGCCTGACCTCACCCCATTCGTGTCGGTGTTTAGTCGCTTCAGATTGTAAGAGCTAAAACGAAAAGAGACTGTACTTGTGTCTACGCAAGTACTTGTGCACTATATTATATTTCCTGCGTACATGGCTGACCCTTATGAAAGATTGGCCTTTGTGGAAGTATCGGCCAAGAGGACATTATTAAGATAAAGAGGTCTACATGGCCCGGCGCAGCGGGAAACCGCTTACTTTGCAAAGCGGAAGTCGCAGATTACAATCCCGCGGCAAGCAACAACTTTGTGTAGTTGTCCCTTACTAGCTAGGACAATGCTGGCCCATCACCGGATTGTCTGGAGTTTCTTTCTACTCTGGGACAATACACACCCTGTTATCTGATCCCAAACTAGGCAGAGCCTGTACTATGAAAACCAGATAACTAATACCTAATCGATTCCCACCAAGTGTCTGGGTGTTTTATCTATAAATATATAAGTATTTACAAAAAAATATAAGTATTAGAATCAGTTGTTTGGTTTCCACAATACACGCTCCGCTTAGTTTAGGATCAGATGCCTGCGTGTGGATTGTCCCAGAATACTATCATTATATTATTACTATCATTACCTACGTATATACTCTTTTTGTAAATAAAAACTTACATAAATAGATAAACAGCACCCATACACAGGGTGGGAATCCAACCCACGACCTATTAGGTAGCGTCCAGGGTGTCTAACCTCTAGACAAACAGATCCTGCAAGTTAAATATTTCATGCGTCTGATGGGCATGTAAAAAGTCCCACTTGTTTATGTGAGTAAAGAACTCTTCCTTTACTCACATAACCAAGTGACAAGTACATCTCCATGTACTTCTGTCTACGAAAGCTCTTGTGCAATATAATGTTTCCCGCGTAGATGGTTGATATTTTGCAGCTGTGGTGGAACTTTATGTTTTTAAGGTAAATAAGTAAGTAAGTATTAAAATACTACGCATACTTTACCGCATAACGTATAACCAGTAAGTAATAAACCTGGTGTGAGTCGGACTCGTGCACCGTTCCGTACCATGTTGACATTATAAAAGTTACTTTGTTATTCTTCTAACACCCCCAGATAACGAAAATATCAAACCGCATAACAAAGTTTTTTTTTCTAAAGTTAGTTGTTAGAATTTTGATTACGTTCCCTTTACTCCTTGACATTGAAAAAAATGGCATTTATTTTTTAAGGAAATATATGTATTTACAGTGATCAACCTAATGATACTGATTTTATTTGCTATCCTATATTTCTGATACACAATTGCACGCGACTGTACGCATAAAGAAGATGGCGGCGAATAGTCTAGGAGTGGGAATAAATTGATTAACGACAAAATTTGTATCACTTTGCTTGACTCTAAAATACAATAATGTCAAGTTCAACGATCTATTTATAGCCGGTTTGTATTTCTTTGAAAGTGACGCTTTAAAATTGTAGCCACCAGGACATAAAAAATACTTTTTCGTGTTTATGCATTCTTTCAAAAAGTAATCCACTATGGCTCTTAGACTACTCTAAAAATGCTTTATATCTTTTTAACCAAGATACGACTAAATCTGCAATTTCACGACTAATTTCGATTAATTAACGACTAAATCTACGTGCCGGCAGATTTCCGCAAGGTGCTTTGATTATCGAGATATAGTGGTGGCCCTGCCAGAAAGATTCCTCCCTGGCAGGGCCACCGGGGCGTTTGTTGTCACTTTTGACACACTTGTTGACAATTTTTTATGTCCGTATGGACTGAGGAGCCACTTCATATATTAAAATAAAACTTGCACCATTATTTAGTAGTACTGCAGATAATTTTGTAGGACGAATTCTGGAATTTGTAATAAAATATTTCAAAAGTTATATCAATTTAAAAGTGGCTCCTCAGTCTAAACATCTGAACTGAGGAGCCAGCTGGAACTCGGAAAGTACCCAATGAATATAATTGAAACTTTTGTAATATTTAGTAGTAATTATGTATGTAACCTACAAAAAATCTGGTTTGAGTACTGCTAAAATTCACGACAGTACAAAACTTTTAATATGGCTCCTCAGTCCATACACAATGGCGTGAATGACTACCAAAGTTATTCGTCAATTAATGTGTTTGATTAAATGATCATTTAGTAGTAGGTGAGTTTGAATTTGTAACACAGTAATAAAGTAGTAAGACTCAGTAAATTTTATAAAAAAACCCATTTTATTTGGCTCCTCAATCCAGACGTTCTGCATATATTTATTTGACTGTATCTACCTGAGATCAGAAGGAAATCAAAAACCGGATACACTAACATTTAGTAGAAATTTCTACTAAATATTGAGGTACAATTCAATACTGTACCTAATCGCTAAATGAAAAAAATTGGTACTTTTATATATTTCCTAAGAATGCGTAAATGAGGGTAACCATCATTTATGAATGAATCCAGGAATTACTTACATAATAATTAAATTTTCGAATCGTTGAATATAAAGATTGCTCTTTAACTTACTACTAAATTAATACCTATGACGAATAAGTGCTTAGAGTATCTATTACTAAAGTATAGAGCGTGCGTATAACTACGGTCGCTTTAAACACAGCGTAGGCAGGTGAACTATTAAAGTTATACTGGGTGTCCCGGAATGGGTATATCAAACCGAAAGGGGTAAATAGTGTTACATATAAGTAAACAATTTGTGAAAGATAATAATTAAAAAAGTTAATCGTTTAGAAATTATGAGGTGTTAATCATAACATCAAAATTACGTGTCTTTCAACCCTAACCGACGCACACATGCACACGTTGTTGTTGCTATACCTAACTCACTACAGATTACAATACACTGCAGGTCGACATGGCAAGCGGGGAGATATCACCCCGCACCCCAGCATATCGTCCGCGTAAGACGGCGCGGGCGCGGGTATGCCGTTGTCCCCTCCCCCCGTCTCAACTCACATCCCGGCTGCCACGTCAACCTATCGCGTACTTGTAGTTTCATTTACAAACAAACATACCTATTTAATTAATTCAGATTTTTGGGACTCTCAACGTCGCTCGTTATTATGAGACAGAGAGAGAGTGTATGAGAGAGAAAGAGAGCGTGTAGGTGAGAGAATGTGTGAGAGAGAGAATCCGAATGAATCACGCATTGATAGTGGATTCATTGACCGAAAGCGGCGCTCGGCGCGGCTATTGTTAACGGCCGTTGACGTTAGGGATTACTTAAGGTTACCTATGAATAGTTTTAAGAAATGATATTTTAGTTTTGGTATAAAATTTTTAATTTAGACTTTTCCTTTGGGTTATATTTTATTCGTGGTCCTTAAAGTTGATACTGCAAAGGCCCTTCGGTATGATATACCCATTCCGGGACGCCCAGTATAAACAATATATCTTGTGACAATCCACACATGGTCATTTGATCCCTAAATAGGCAGAGGCTCTGCCTGTCTGCCTGCCTCTGTACTATGACAACTAGATAACTTATACTAATATTTATAATTACATATTTACAATACACATGTACCCAGCAGATCCCAAGATGATTCCGATTCAAACCATGTTAACACGCGAAGCGCGCACCCACGACTTTTTTTTTTTTTTTAGGAGTAGTACTGTTGGCCGCAGATGGCCATTACAGCTTCACCGGACAAGAGGGCGAGCGCTTAAAGCGCTCCAGCCAGAAGGGTTTGGGTAGCGACTAGCACAAGAGCACCTCAGGGAGGCACGGCCTCGACTTGGGCTGCCGCTTAGAGAAAATGAGTTTACCACCGGTTCACAACGTGCCCACGCTGAGAAGAACCGGCAAGAAACTCAGCGAGGGGAGGCCCACGATAGCGTGTCAACCGCTGACTACCGACAGCGGCTCCAAACGCGTCAAATTAGCGGTGGTGCGTATTTACGCGACCAGGTTTTAAAACCAGGTATTTGCTTGCAAGTACGCAGCCCTGGTACGAGCCGAAATACTTGCAAGTATCTTGAAAGTATTTTTACTTGTGCCGGGCGAGGGCGCCCGGCCGGCGCGCGGGCAAGGTGCGGTCCTCGTGCGGGCGGCGCGGAGGCCGCGCGGCCATGCGCCCCGCGCCTTGCAAGTACTTATTTTACGTACGCACGCACTTTATTACTTAGAATACTTAGTTGGGTTAATATAATAGGCATTATGAGATGAGATAAGAGGCCGCGAGCGGTGTACACTCGTTTTTACTGCTATGGACTTTCAACTTTAATTCTATTGTCATAAAGTAAATTTTGTATAATGAAGTATTAAGTTTTTACAAACGCGTAATACTTTAATCCGAGTGGGAAGTGTAACATACTGCGATGGACGTATTTACTTCTATAGACTTAGCCCGTGCGTACGAAAAATACTTGCAAGTATTTGAGCCCTGGTTTTTGACCCTGGTATTTTACGAGACTCGTACTTGGAAGCCCTGGTTTTGCTTTTAGCAAGTATGACCCATGACTACGTCAAATACTATCTATGCTAGCGGGTTGCGGGGCTTTGCGGGTCGGTACATGTGGCCTCGTGTTTCAAGTCAATTTAACAGTGAAATATAATGCTTCAATTATTTAGTGAGTTTCCGAGTCGAGTAAGTATTGGATTTACAATTTTTTTTTTTGCACATCGTTCCATATATTATAGGTGAATAATAAAAACATCAACTTAGAAATTTCAACTGGCGTTCGCAACAGTACCATTCGTATGGCTACTAGCACTTGCGGGTGGAACGCTGTTCTCACCTATGCTTATGGTTCTCACTTGAATACAAGCATTCTATAGGCAAATATTTATATTCTAAAAATATGTATATATTTAACAAATCGAAATTTAAATTAAAGAACATACTCAACCTGGATTCATTCATAAATTATGGTCACCCTCATTAACGCATTCTTAGGAAATATATAAAAGTACCTATTATTTTCAGTTAGCGATTATGTACAGTGTTGAATTGTACCTCAATATTTAGTAGAAATTTCTACTAAATGTTAGTGTATCCAGTTTTTGATTTCCATCTGATCTCCGGTAGATACAGTCAAATAAATATATGCAGAACGTCTGGATTGAGGAGCCAAATAAAATGAGCTTTTTTATAAAAATTACTGAGTCTTACTACTTTATTACTGTGTTACAAATTCAAACTCACCTACTACTAAATGATCATTTAATCAAACACATTAATTGACGAATAACTTTGGTAGTAATTCACGCCATTGTGTATGGACTGAGGAGCCATATTAAAAGTTTTGTACTTTCTTGAATTTTAGCAATACTCAAATCAGATTTTTTGTAGGTTACATACATAATTACTACGAAATATTACAAAAGTTTCAATTAAATTCCTTGGGTACTTTCCGAGTTCCAGCTGGCTCCTCAGTTCAGATGTTTAGACTGAGGAGCCACTTTTAAATTGATATAACTTTTTAAATATTTTATTACAAATTCCAGTATTTGGCCTACAAAATTATCTGCATTACTACTAAATAATGGTGTAAGTTTCATTTTAATATCTGAAGTGGCTCCTCAATCCATACGGACATAATTTTTTTTGTCCGTGGTACCACTGGGGTACTACGGATAACTCCGTGGTACCACCCGAGATAAATTAATTAGATTTAAATAATATTCCATTATTTTCCTTATTTTGTAATAGTTTACTTGGTACTTGGTAGAAATTTGAGTAATAAAATCGACCAATTATTACCGGAAGTACTAGGTTAGCATAAAATAGCAGGTGCATAATTTTGTGCCTTATCTTTTATGAGCATATGAATGTGGTTTAAAGCTTACATGTCTATACTAGAAGTACCAGAGGGCCTAGACAAGATGCAATCGCTACATAGCGAATCTATTTCTTCATTCGCTAACGGTGTCAATTCCCTACAATTTGTCACGTGGTTTTTCGATGACTTATGTCATTCTCATACATTTTTGTACTTTCTATTAGCGATAGCGATTGTAGAATGTTACATTGTCTAGGGGGGCAGGGAAGCATAGGACATAAGGAAGAGTCGTCAAGTCCACCTCCAATCCAATGTGATTTTTAACTACGTCCAAGATATATTGAGGATGTGGTACCTATTCAGTAGTAGTTAACATATTTATAGCAGAAGTACCAGGGAAGTACAAAATACAAGGATATCTCGCCTCTTGATACATCCGTTACCCTCCCAGCTCTCACCTCTTGATTCGCGAAACCAATCAAAACCAGTAAGCCAGACATACTCTAGATATCACAAGACGTGAGAACTCCTCCATAAGTCCTATGCTAACCTGGTAGCTAGCTCTAAACCACATTCATATGCTCACACAAGACAAGGCACAAGATTATCCACCTCCTGTTTTATGCTACCCTAGTACTTCCAACCCAGATACCAAGTAAAGGATTACAAAATAAACGAAAATAATAAAATATTATTGAAATCTAATTAATTTATTTCTGGTGGTATTGTCCGTGGTACCACTGGGGGTACTACGGACAACAAACGCACCGGGGTAACCCCTATAACTTTTAAACCACGGACCGACTAATTCTCAAATTTTACGACTAAATTCGACTAATTAGCGACTAAATGCCTGTTCAATCAGAATTAAGATCAGTCACCGTGGCCCTGCCAGAAAGTGCCACACGCTGGAGTCCGGTGGTTTCTAAATTTTCAATTTACCCCTATACGAATTACATTACTAAGAACTTTACACAAAATTTATTTCCTAACAGTTCGATCGTGGAAGCCAATCGGACAGACAGGAATTTTGACAGCAGAAAAAAATCCCGTCTGTTCGATGATCGAACTACCAATCGAACTAAGAGGAATAAACCAAAAAAATCCCGTTTGTCCGATGATCGGACTACCAATCGAACTACGAGGAATAAACCGAACTTTGAACCGAATGGTGTTATTCGCAGTGACACAAACACATACAAAAAGTCAATATTTTATTTACACAATTGTTTATTTAGACATACACACGTGTATATCTTCAGTTTGTTCATGACGATTACTTAGTCTAATTTCATTCCTACTCAATGGAAGAAACATCTAAGTTGTACAAAATACATGATTCAGATTGCTCGATCTTTTACCGAATTAAAGTAAAAACTACATTTCTGGCATGAGATCCAGCCGACAGAAGAGCGGGCCGGCTCCACATTCACTCGCGCTCACACGCTCTAGCAACGACATACACACGACTCGCCGGCGTAACGGACTGTTACAAAATTTATAAGCTCTGCAATTATAATTAATCATTACTCTAGAAATCAGTACTAAGGTAATTTCGAGACATTAGTTGAATCTAATCAATCTGCAATAATACTCAGAAAATCTATAATCCATAACTATATTATAATAAATTTACGTGGGGCGCCCGACCGATCGCGGCCGAACGACATCTGACAGTATTTTAACCCTTAAAAATCTTCTTAAAATGTAATCAATTAGCTTCTTATATTAATTATGTGGAATGGAGTGAAGCGGCCCCGGCGCGGCGAGAGAACGCTGGGGACACTCATGACCGGTGACTTAACCTGCGGACAAACAATACACGCGGTCAGCTATCACTCAGCGGGCCTAGCACGGCTTGTATCTTTTGACAGATCGGGCAGAAGGTTACAAAATCCTTTGCTAAGCTCTTCATGTTTTCCAATGTGTTGCGTGTTGGACTGTATCAGAATTACTATCTACGTTATAATGATTTCTAGACATGATAAACTTCAGACGGATCAGGGCGAGGCCAAGATCGTCAACGGTACAAAATGTCGCCTCGTCGTTCTCACTTTAGCCGCAAGCGTATGAAGTCAAGCAGAGATCAAGCGGTGAGAAATAAGCAGGCTGACCAAAATACATAAAATAAGGACACATTGTTGTCGGAACCGTATGGAGTGTACAAGAAGTTAGTCTCTTTGTGGATGTTCAAAGTGTCCGCAGTGCAGCGTGAAACCGGTCAGTTTGCAAAACGGAGGTCGCGGGTTAAAATCTCGCTGTGAGACAACTTTGTATAGTCGTTCCTTACAGGCTACGACAATGCAGGGCCCCAAGTCTGCTAATTTTAATAAAATGACATACAATTGCCATTCCAGCGACACACTATCGAGACACCATTAGGATTGTGACAAGTTTGGTATTTTGCTAAAATAACAATAACAAGTGGTGTCACAGACACTATTATGGTAAGCCTAGAGCGCTTAAAGCGCTCGCCTCCTATTGTCCGGTGAAGCTGTAATGGCCATCTGCGACCAACAGCGTCTATCATTCCCAAAAAAAAAAAAAAACACATGGTTTCAGTGTGTCGTCGAAATGGCAATTGTATGCCATTTTATTTATATGTTTTATAATAGTAGACTACCAAATGTGTAAAACCATCCAACTGACACACTATCGACACTCAATTGAAGCATTTGTATATTAGCAGACTTGGGGCCCAGGTCAATCACCAGATTGTCTGGAGATAACGATGACCTATGCAGACTTGGGGCCCAGGTCAATCACCAGATTGTCTGGAGATAACGATGACCTATGCATCGAATAGGCACGTTAAAAGTTGGCCCCGGCCTCTCTAATGTCCCATTAATTGTGAGAGTAAAGGAAGAGTGTCTACGCAAGCACTCGTGATTATATCGGTAGCGAGTCGCGGCGGTCTCACCTCACTGGGCGCGGCGCAGTAGTCTAGTAGGGCTGGTGCCTCTGGTTGGCGCGGCCGCCGCCGCCGCCGCCGCGCTGCTTGCCGCCCTGGTAGCCGGCTGCAAACGTCACATCCTCTGTAACCCCCGCTCTGAACGCTCATTACACACACCCACGTGACGCACTACGCTATACACAGGACACGCGCGCGGACCGGGAATTAATAGAAGATGTTAACATTGATTTGAAGACATTTTATTAAGTGCTAAAGAATAGGACACACGCCAGACCAGAACAATGTAGCCATCTCGTGGAGAATATAGGAATTTATTGGCTCGGATCTATTTTTAGCAGTGGCCGATTATTTTCTGGTCAAAATGTAGGTACATCTGCAACTGATAGAAGTTCGTAATATGTGGTAGTCGACGCCGATGCCAATCTACATCTAAAACTAATTAGTATATAATACCTTTTCTAGAATCATTTTATTCTTAAAGTTAAACAAGATACACTAAATTCATCTACCTTATCATAGGGCGCTCTGTTCGTCCACATGATAAGGTAGATGAATTTGGCTTCTAAAATATTGGTTTTAGCAACTAGGAATTATTTTTAAGAAGTTACTGAGTCATGTTCTAGGTTAACTAATCTTTTCCTACACCAAGGAAAGGAATACGAGAATAATTAGGTGAATATATAACATACTTTAAAACATTGCTTCAATCCAAAAAAATAAGGGTAATAAAAAGAAGATATGATTATTTTCAGTAAACCAGTCTATGTAAATGCAATCCACCAAATGCTGTGAGCGCTTGTGGGCCTTTCAGACAACAATTACGATATTAGTTTATAAAACTCCGAAATGTCTACAAGCTCTCTATTTGGATAGTTGCAAATGTGAAGCAAATCACCCCTCTGAGAGAATTTCCGAACAGCTGAACATTTTGTTACTAAATATAAACATAATTAATATTACAATTATGAAATTCTGTATAATGATGTAAATAAAGAGTTAAAATGAATAAATAGCTTAAGCTAATTAAACTTAGTTTAAGCCCCGAGTACAAGCTGTTAGAGACCCATAGCCAATATATGAAATGATTTACACTCCCTATATGTGTACTCAAAAATATAGGTACTTTTGAGATATTGAAAACTAATGCAAGTGGCAAAGACGCCTACCAAAAATTTCATTAGTTTATAATTTGATTTTCGTTTAATGCCACCCATGCGCATATTTCAATGATTTTAACCCTTGAAATATACTAATTAAACCGCCACATCAGATCTTGTTTGAGTTTTCATAGCTCAGGTAGCTAACATGTACCTACAGATACGCTAACATCTACGTAAGCGGGCAAGCGTGACTCACAACACGTACTAGACTACTGTTAGCCATCGAGCGTCCCTTTGGTTTTAGATCTGAAGTGAGTGCAAACACACTACTATTAGGTGGATAAATGCAGACAAATTCTCACAAACTACTAATGTCATGTCAGATGAAAATAATTTGGAAGACCGCATTGACGGTGAATCATAGAACTTATAGAAATCACCAGATACTTATGGTGTAATTAGGAACACCATCAGAAACTACAGAATGATTAATTAAATACTATCAATTTCCTCATTTTGTAGAGCGACCAAATTCTAAGTAGCGGCATCGACTTCTGTCAGGCGGAAATATCTGTCTGCACGACGTCAATGGACATCAATTATTTAGATCAGTTTAAGCAGAGTCCGCGTGCATCAGTACCACGGGAACGCTCGGGGCGCGGGAACATAGTGAGGCTGGGCAGTACCTTTCCCGCGAGGAGCCGCACGCGCGCCGTACCCTCCCTCGTACCCTCCGTACCCGCCGTAGTCTGCCCGCAACACACAACACATTAGTCGCCTCCGCTCCGCCCTCCGCTACCACGCCCACGGCATGCCGCCCCTAGTGACCACTCAGCTCTCACTACGATGCTCGTTATGTACGGATTTACGGGTTACGTTGACCCGAGAGGACGAGTAGTCCGAAGAAATACCACTAGATACAGCCACAGATTGCAGCCTCCTTCCTGGTCAAAGTAACCCTCGCGTACTCAAGGGACCACTACGGTCATGCTCGTGGGCGAAATAGTGGTCTTCCGGTTACCGTATATGTTTGCTTTCAAGCTTATGAGTACTGGCATGTGAATTCTCACTATTTACCTACTTTGTATTCTCTTGTTTCACCATATATGCGCGTTTTCATTTTCTTTCAATTAGCAATCAGAAGTTCTTTATCTATCGTTCTATGTGCATACTGGATGTCCCGAAAAATAGTGTGAAGTTGAATCCCAAGGATAGAACACTTCAGGTTAGACCCAAAAATGTCTTGGTCAGAAATTGTAAAAAAAAACTAATTTAAAAAAATCCTAAATCGAAAAGTACGAAAAATCGTAGAACATACGAGGTTATTTGAAGTCTTTCTAGAGGTGTTCTATCTCGGGGCTTCAGCTTAACACTATTTTTTGGGATACTCTGTATATTTACAACTATCAGAAATTCCAGTTTTTGAATCCAGTGAAAACATTTCTGGTAGTATACATACTGTAAACGCTACACAGAAAATTTCAAATAGAATTATCGTTTTTTGAGGACAGCATTTACAGAATCTAACCAGTTGTAACAGATGTTTTCATTGGATTAAGAAATTGTAATTTCAGAAGGTTGCAAGTAGCACTTCTAGTATATTATGAATGGGTATGATGCAGCGCTTTATGAACCCTGCATCGCAACTCACAAGAATGGTGACTGCCTTTTGTTCCGATGACTATTTCGAATCTTTCGATTCTTTGACAGCGAATGTAGTTTGTGTCATCAACCTTAGACCGAATATATTAACCTGGTAGGTCCCTTCCCTGAAGCTTTTTATGAGTGTCGTGTGTTGTTGCAGTAATGAATGATGCATGCGGATTAGTGGTGGCGCGTGGGTGAAGCGGCCGGTGAGCGGGGCAGGAGGTGGACTAGGGTGACATATGGAAACACATTGAGAATTTTTTGTAACAGTGCTTTATTCAAAAGCTTCATCATATCTTTATCACTTTCACAATGTCTCTCCATATTTACCCCATTTCCCAGATGTAGCATGTGGCGAGAGTCGACAGGTAATATTACCAAAATAAAATATACAAACTCTAGCGACATTGCTACATGTGTCAAAAGTGGTATTACAAACGAACTCTTACATAAACATAAGGCAGGTAACATACATATGTACAGAATAGTGTTATACCCGTTGAAACAATGATAAAGAGCGATAGCCGAACGGCAACTGCGATTACACCGGGCGCGAGGCCCGCGAACAAAGTTATGCAAACTAAATATGATTTCAGCAAAGTTATATGAGGTGATTAATTCTAGTCATTCAAATTTAGATCGAGATGCGATTAAAATCTGATTATACATGTCGCCTCGACAACATTCACTACACATTATCTCGATAGAACATTAAATATATAGAAAAATAAATATTTTCCTACACACTAAGTTAAATACCTAAGCTTCGAGTGATGTCGATCTCCTAAAATAAACCTTCACTACAATGTAAATAGGCGTATCTCGAGGACGGAGGGGCGCCTCGCCCGCGCACTACGCTACGTCGTATCCTAGAGTCAGGTAACATCAGTCGAGGTAATGTGTCGGTGAGCGGGCTCGCGGGGGCGGCCGCCACTAGTACTGCTTTCCGCGTTTACCGTAATTGGGGTATCCGGAGTAATCGTATCCGCCGTAGCCCCCGTAGCCGTCGTATCCGTAGCCCCCGTAGCCGTAGCCGTCGTAGCCGCCGCCATAGCCGCCCTGGCCGTATCCATAGCCGCCGTAGCCGCCGTTGCCCCAGGCACCCTGGCCGCCGTAGCCGCCGCGGCCACCGCGCGAGCCGCGCATGCCTCTGCCGCCGCGGGCTCCCCGCGCGCCCATGCCGCCGGGCCCGTCAGGCTTGGGCGTCGCGCGCTTCACGTCCACCTGCACACACCACAGACCATTACCTTTGCTCCACCACCTCACTGTGACCATTCTTCACGCTCGGTACCCACCTCCTTGCCGGCGATGGTCTGTTTGGGAGTCTTCAGCAGTTCATTGACGACCTGCTCCGACTCGAATGTGATGAAACAGAAGCCCTTCCTCTGGTTCTTTGTCTTGTCGAAAGGCATCTCGACTTCTATGATCTGTAAGAAATTACGGAATTAGCGTCGTCTGTGTGGTGATAATGAAGGTCATAGAAAGAGTGATTGATCAGTGGCCCGGATTTCTCTTCAGTGTCATTCTAGAAAAAATTATCTCACCAAAACCGGATTTGTCATCATTATGTGAATGAATTTTCTTGTGAATGCTTACAGAATTTTAATGATTATGAAATTGACAACTTACAGTTCCAAAATTGCTGAAGAAGTTTTTGATTTCATCATCTGATATTTCACTGCTGAGGCCACCTACGAAAATCTTTCCATGTCTTGCCTTGGCCTTCTTAGGATCTACTTTCTTATTGTTAATTGTGTGTTCTCCTGCGGCCATCACTTTGTCTATGGAGTCTGGTGCTTTGAACACGATGAATGCAAACCCTCGTGATCGGCCTGTGTTGGGGTCAGTCTTCACATTGATGCTTTCAATCTCACCATATGCACCGAAGTGGTCTCGTAACTCCTCTGAAAAATAATTAAGTTTGTAAAACCAGCCCATAATTAAGTGGTAAAGTAAACATAGTTTGACTATCAGCAGTGTGGGTATAGTTATCTTCAATGTTTACTCAGAAGCAGAACTGAATTAAAGTCATCATATAAATATTTTAGAGTAGGACAAAGTTGTTTCCTTAATTACATGAAGTAAAATGTATGAAGTAAACTTACTATCTGTGGTCTCCCAGCTCAGCCCTCCAACAAAAAGTTTTCTGTGAACATTACATGATGAATAATTAAAATGTGAAGAAATATATGACTCAGACTTGTGTCTCGATTTAGAAACTGACTTAAATTTAAAATTAGAATTTAATTATTAACACTATGCAGTACTTGTTTACAGTACTTTACAGCTACTTTTTTTGTCAAAACAAACTCCAAGCACTGCAGCAAATCAAATTGACAACCTGTAAGTTACAAAAAGTAATCTGGAAAATTTACATTATCGAAAAGTACAACGAAAAAAATGAAACAAGACGTTACAGTGATATCGCAAGATTTGAAATTGGCAAGTATACGAGTGGCCCAAAGTTAAGTGGCCGCAACCTCTAGTCAGTTTGGTCATTCTTTACTTTAGTGTGAGCCCAGCGGATATATACCATGGCGTCCTCCGGCGGCAGCTGCGGCGGCGGCGCAGGCTCACACCTGCAGAGAGACACAGCGTTAGTGCGGCCCAAACTGACCGCGCGCGAGGGCGACGACCCCTGCACGCGCTGCGCGTACCGATTTAAAATCTTGCAACTACCTACGCACGCTACCGGCGCTCCGCAGCGGACAGCCGCGGGGCCGCTGGCCGACAACGACGCGACAAATCGATAACTCGGCCGGACCGGTGCCGGGTGCAAAAGAGACGCGCAATTGAGACGCCATTTTACTTCATGCGGCTCGGAGATAATCTAAATTTATAAAGTTAGCCTGGAAACGTTCTGAAATAAAAACTAAGACTTCCGGGACCGTATTTAAATTGCTGAGAGCGCACTGTAAAAGTGAAAATGTGAAATTTTGAAAAGATCTGGAGGATTAAAAGAGATTTAAAAGCTATGGCGCCTATGGATAATGCCCGAACGCCGCCATTGTGTGGCGGACAAAGTTACAACTGAAACTAATTTCATCATGCAAGTTTTACAAATTACACGTTAGAATACTGTTCACGAAACGAAGTACTCGATACACAGACTTTAATTTATACATAGGGATCGTAGATAAAACTAAAACCGACATACCTGTCATCGTCGCGCCCCGGAGCTTCGGCACTACTATGTTCCATTTGACCGTCTCCTCCTCCGTTCTCTGCACTTCCATTTAGTTGATTGTCTGTTACGTCTTGTGCAAAATTGTCGTTATTAGCCATAGTTTATTATGTTTCTAAAATTTAATAATAAACTTAAATCTAAGGCCCACGCGACCTTCAACACCGAATGCCAAATGCAGAAGAAAGAAAGGAAATGCGTGCTGAGCTGAGTCGGCGCCAAACAATTTGTTAGGTTGGCAGTAGGCGTGGGGACGCGGTTTTTTTTTGCAAACAATTCTCCCCTCTACCATCAGCAACCAATCAGAAGGACCCCAAGTCAATCGTAGTAGAGGTCATTGGCGTCAATCCCGTTAGTGACAGAGACGGAATAAGGCTTTAAGCATATAACAGAAGGAGATAGAGTATAACAATTCATAATAAAATAATCAATAAGCTTCACCAACATTACCAAGCTAATTTTACCGCGTCCGAAAATGTTGCCATATCACAGATAAATATTTCTACCGACTTATTAAGTGTATTTACGTATGATGGTGGAACTACTATAATATTATAGAATATGACTGTATAACTTGATTGATGACTTCAAATTTTAGCACGACAGCAGCGCGACGGCCGCGCTGCTGTCGCGCGTTTTTGATTCATGGTATACTACGCGTTCGTTCCAAGAATGCCGTTACTTCCCTTCCCGCTACCTCGTACCGCGCCTCAAGCGTCGCCCCATTATAGGCGAAAATACCTGCAAATTAAAAAGTACCACTAAATGTTCTTTGTATAATGGTTCGAGGGGAAATTCAACTTGGTCGCATAATGTGGATAAAAAAGTAGAGATGGCTAAAAGACAAGTGATGAGCACCGTAGTACACCGTAGGTTGATGTCCACCGAAAGCCATACGTAATACCAATGTTATCACACTTTCGGTTGACATCAAATTTCGGTGGACATCTGAAGTTTGATAGTCACTTGGGTGGCTAAAGATAGAGTACCTACTACTCTCACGATACGAACGGTCACGTCACGAAAAAAAATCTCCAATGATTCGTCTAAATCTCAACTTCACAGAACCCCCACCATCGCCCCCAAGGATATACTCAAACCAAATACTTTCTTTAGGTCACAAAAAAAAGTTATAATCCTTCGAAAATAGTTGTCACATTTTTACCTACGTTGATAGTGCTTTTAGTCAACATTATTTATTTTATTATTTTTTATAATAATATCCTGGGACAATTCACACAGGGTCATCTGATCCCAAACTAGGCAGAGCCTGTACTATGGAAACCAGACAACTCATACTAATACATATATACTTTTTTTTTGTAAATACATACTTATATAGATAAAACACCCAGACACTTGGTGGGAATCGAACCCACGACCTGTTGGGTAGCAGACAGGGTCACTAACCACTAGACCAACGGGCCCGTCAAATAGCCGGCTAATAGTGTCGATCACTTTCAACAGTATAAAACACTGCTTCTTTTTAGTTGCTTTCACGATGGTCATCGCAACTTGGGTGACACTCAGTTTGATGTACACTTTACTTACATAATACCAATTTTATATTATCGATACAGAAACATATGTGTAATATTGTTTACGGTTATCATCACCGAGAATCGGTGCTCATGACGTCATTTCAGTTGGTCACTCAAATTAGGCAATACCGAATGCATCATTTGACAGTTATTTGATAGCCACTTAGCTTTGGTGATCATCACTTTAGTTGTCAAATGAGATACGTAATAGCATGAAGCTATTAGGGTCTATTGTTGACCTATTAGCTTCATGCGTAATAGCCCCGGGCGGTGCATTCATGGTTGGGTCCGGCCGTGACTCAGAGAAAGTACCAAAGGAGTTAGTATCGCGTCGATTCCCCGAACAAATTTTTCGTGGCACTTTTGCGGGGCGCGGGAGGCGAAGTAAACACACACAGATACACTTTCACGCATACCCACACTATAATAAACTCGCAACACATTCAAAAATACACGCACACAAATAAAGAATGACCTGACCATATGACCAAAAATTTGGCAGAGGGGGTTAGCGCATCATGCTCTCTCCAGTGACCATGAATGCTGTAAAGTATTCGAAACGTCGGGTAATTAAAATCAAAAATAAACCGCGATATAATCCGTAAAATTAGTTTCATTTCAATGTCTAACTCATGCAAGCTTTGAATTTTAAGTCTTACAATTTGTAACACCATATAAACTGGTGGCTGCTGCACAAATTAATTAATTGATTGACGCCTTTTTCCCCTTTGTTTAACTCGTCCGTAGTTTTACATGCAGCTAGGCACTGGACACGATTGTGTAGTTCGAATTGAGTCTTTGTGTTTTGGATTTAAACGGATCCCGGACGGAGCGTGTACTTCATTAGACGAGACCCTGCAAGCTTGGCATTGATATATGTATATATATATATAATGTACCTCTTACAATACGGTGATCGCTACTGGTTTTCGCCTTGCCGATCACGGGGATATCATTGAATATATAAGTACTTCTAGATAGTCATGATGAAGTCGATGTTATTTTTGGTGGAGCTATCGGTTGGTGGAAATATCTGGGATTTTTCGGTCTCCTACTCGGAAGTATAGAATATTTCCAGAATCAAGGGCTATCGTATCCTGCTCTCTCGTCGGATCAGTCAGATATTCCCAAGATATCCCAAATTCGCAATGCAACTTGCTCAATGCTACCTCCAGCTCGGCGAGCTTATCGTCGTAGGTCCTCGTAGGTCCTACCCTTGTCCTACCCTAAGCGTGTGGATGTTGTGTGTTGCCATTGCCATCTTGCCATTGCCGGGGCCTAAGTTCGTTGGGGATGGTGGCGGGGCATCTTTAAAGGGGGGAGGGGGTGTTGTAAATACATACTGTAGTGTTCTAGTTACTCTGAGTGTAGTGTACGTACCTAATACGTAAAATTTTTAACTTACTTACTTAATTACATATGTATAGATCAATAACACCCAAACACAACTAAGGGTGAATGAACCTGTCTTCAATAATTTGTTCTAGGCCCAAACTCCATGTATATCTAAGCACCTTGGTACATACTTAAATAGATGAATAACATCCAGAATTTGTACTTGGCCCTGATTTAGGGTGATGTAATAAGAGTTAGGGAGTTAGGCTCCCTAATTAGGGTGACCGAAGCGGCCCGGTCAACCCCCTCCCTAACTCCCTTGCTAAAGCAGCTATTACATTATCCTAAAAGCCTATTAAGAAGCTTCTAATCACACTGTCCTAAAGTCAGTGACTGAATCATTTACCCGTTAGCGCGCGACGAAGTCAGACGTGTCGTTTACAACGAAGGATGGCGCCAGTCTTGTCCAGACACTCAAAAATTGGCGTTTGCCTAGCCCTGGCCGTTGGCTTAATTAAGCCAACAATTAATATAGTTTTATTTTTTAACAATAGAATACTTATTATGGTACATTTACGTCGAAAACATAAGCTCCTTTTTTTGAAGCCGGTTAAACACTAGAACCCACTTTAACATGTCCTCCAAGCACGGAGACGCTTGATTTAAATGGCAATAAACGGTCACCCATCTTTGTAATGACCTTGCCTACCGTTGCTTTACCTGCGATTGCCAAAATTTGATAACAACGTCCTCACGCGCGGAGAGCCACGCAGCGACTGAATTGAAATTCAGTGACTAAATGCGATTACACCTTCCTAAATGGGTTTCTAATTAGGATCCTAAGTGATTTAGTCAGTTAGAAACCATCCTTGCCTCTGAATTTAGAATCCTGTCTTCCTAAATGCGATTCTTAAAGCGAACTTCCTAATTCAGTGACCAACTCATTTAGCTTCCTAAATTTAGGATAATGTAATAGCTGCTTAACGGGCAGTGTAATAGCGTTTAGGACGTTAGGGCGGCATCAGTGTGACCATATTCAGTATTTAATACTTTTTCAGTAATTTTGAACGTCGTTTTTGTCAGTCAGTATTTTTCAGTTTTTTTTTTTGGGGAAAATAATGCTAACACTGTAAGCCGTTGTCTTTGCGAATATTGATGTTTATTCGATGGATTATTTCGACCCTCGGAGTATTAATTCACTTCCAGTGCCGTAAAAGTCATTTTCATGAACTGCATTAATGATTATTAACTTTAATTAGCGTTCGGGAGTGCGGCAATCAAACACCCTTAAATAAAAGAATCAAATATTTACGTAACTTGGAAGGAAATTAATGAATGGCCAAACTCCCCTGTTCACGGTTCCCACCTATTCACTCCAAATATAGTATAAAAAAATCTTATGACATTCAACGTTTAGTTTATGGTTAATTCTACTAGTAAGAACTTTGCTAATACACCGGAACTAAACAATTTAATCATATTTTCTGGAAATAAGAAATTTTTACCTGCCTGCGATCACAAAAATATACCCTTCAAGGTCCTACGCGGCGGCCACAAAGTCGCTAAATTGGCAACACAGACTGAGTTAGAGCCAAATCGACCGGCTAGTGTATTAAGTAAGCGGCTCATGCCCTACCAACACCAGTCCTCGGTCGGCTCTACCCCATGATCTGCAGGCAGAGTAAACTGTCGCTTAGGAATAAGTTGACACTTTACAAAACCTGCATCCGTCCCATCCTAGCTTACGCCAGTGCCGTATTCGCACACGCGGCTCCCGTTCACATCAATAGCCTCCAGGTTATTCAAAACCGATTCCTTCGACATGCCGTCGGTGCCCCGTGGTACATGCGGAATGTCGACCTTCATTCCGACTTCAGTCTAGTCCCTATCCGCAAATTTTTCAAAGAAATGTCCGAACATTACTTTGTAAAAGCGTGCGTCCACCCAAACCCGCTAATCGGCGCCGCTGCCGACTATATCCCCGACCCTGGTCCTGGTCCCTCAGATCGTCGAAGTGCCGTACATCGCCGCCGTCCGCGGCATGTACTGCTCGACCCACCCGACCCGATGTCCGTCCTCCTGGACCATGACACTACACCAACACCAACACCGACAACGACGTCACGAGTCGTACACACACCTACACACAGACACCGGTCTCGCCGGCGAGGCCGAAGGGTCGTACGCATGCGACCTCGACATGCATCCCCTCGCTGAGTTTCTTGCCGGTTCTTCTCAGCGGGGGCGCGTTGTGAACCGGTGGTAAACTCATACTCTCTAAGCGGCAGCCCAAGCCGAGGCCGTGCCTCCCTGAGGTGCCCTTGAGCTAGTCGCTACCTTTCTGGCTGGAACGCTTATAGCGCTCGCCCTCTTGTCCGGTGAAGCTGTAATGGCCATCTACGGCCAACAGTACTACTCCTACACAAAAAAAAAACATGTGGCTCCCTAGTTAGGGGCCACGTCCACCCTTGCCACCGGGCCCTGAATACCGTGTGGTGTATAATTTCATGATAATTTCTAGTGACGATTGACGGACGGACGACGAACCTTATAAGTCATACACGAACCTGTAAATATAAATCCGTGATGTCCTTAAAGAATATTCCTATTTATGGCGACAGAAGGGTTAATTAGGGTTAATACTAGAGATGTTCGTTTAATACACATTTCGCCAAATAAGTTGAATTTTCTACTGAAAATAGAAATACATAATGAACATATTTAACTCTTCTCTTCGACATTATACTTAGAGTAGACTAAAGATGGATTAATACCGATATTTCTCAAGATTAAGTAATACTAATATATATTCGCCTGGAAATATTATAATAATGTAAATAATAATGGGTAAACGCAGTTTTAGATTAATACAAAGTTTAATCAAACAGATTGAACACATACGTTGCAAGAATGTTATGATTTCTGGCCTTTGCCTAGAGCCTTCATCTTGAGATAATTAATAAACAGACGTAGGTAAATAGAAAGTGGATTTATATAAAGATAATGATTTTATTACGTATTTTACGCAACTATCCAAGTAAACCCAGTTAATTATTGCTCGAATACCTACCGTATTCTGTTAAATTTCTGCTGATGTTCATTATTCTGCTAAAAACTGCTAAGTAGCAAAATCATAGAGTTAAGTATTAGGAATAGAGTACGCGTTTGTCTATGGTCCCATTCCACAAAGCGTAGGCAGATTTTCCTCTACGGGGCAGGTGAATTGAACTATTTAAAGTTATATTACAAGAGTTATATTGATATGTAAATGATAATTAATAATAGGTTTGATCTGTTACGAGCGCAAATGTCGATAAATACAGCTAACGGTATAGTACCTGATATTTATGTATTTTGATCTTAGAGGAGATATCATTGGAGAGAGCATGATGCGCTAACCCCCTCTGCCAATTTTTGTTCATATGGTCAGGTCATTCTTTATTTGTGTGCGTGTATTTTTGAATGTGTTGCGAGTTTACTATAGTGTGGGTATGCGTGAAACCGTATCTGTGTGTGTTTACTTCGCCTCCCGCACCCCGCAAAAGAGCCACGAAAAATTTGTTCGGGGAATCGACGCGATACTAACTCCTTTGGTACTTTCTCTGAGATTTTGATGTTCTTACCTGTGCCTACGGTTCTTACTTTCATTTGAGCATTCTATAGTACTACAAGTACTGATTATTGTTCTGTGAGCAAAATTCTGCTAAATCTGGTCACACTGTATCACTGTATGCTAACTGCTTTTTTATTCTATGGCTTAAGGGCAACAGACACGACAATAAAGTCAAGAATTTTTAGCTTTTGCGAATAATGACAGAAGTTTAGAAAATTAAGTATTTATGATAAAAATATTATTATATTGTTAATTTTATTTGTTAAAACAGAATTTATATAAAAATTATTATGATTATCTAAAACATAACATTTTATATTTTTTTTTTGAAATGGCTACATTTATTAAATTTTGACACCCGAACGGTGAGGTAGGCTTTTTCTGTTTTCAGTCCTTATTTATCGTGAAAATTACGAGAATTTCGTGATAATTTGTTACCGATTAAGCTGCTTTAATGCCTTATTTTTACTGAGGTAAGTTGTGATCGCAAACATGTTTGAATGATTGTAGAACGTTAGGATTATGTTTGTCGGCAGACGTATTTCTTCATAAAGGTTACTGCTTTGTATTTTGTGTGTTAATCGTATCGTACTTTATTGTCCTAAAAACATTTGTTATTCTGTTATATTCTGGCTAACGCACACATACGCAATAAAATCTTCAGGGAAACAAAAAAGTGCTGATAGTCCGGTTGGAGTCGCCATGCGTGCTTTGACAGTACTATCAAAGAATCGGCCCTTGCCAAATGCCTGTTACTGAAGAGCCCTAGCAGTGTTTATACCTATTACACGTTCGTCAGCACCCGCCCCGCGACAATGTCATTGCCTTGTTTACTATTTTGCATGTCTAATGACCTCAATGTTTGGCTGTGAACAGAATTATTTTCACTATTACAATTATATTAGGCCTACAATAATTAGTTTTGATACCTTTTTTCCTTATTAGTTTAGTTCTGAGTTCCACTGGTTACATTGAAATTTCACATGTTTATTTATATTTATCACTAATTTTATATTTTGTAAGTATAATCACCTAATCACAACTCTAAATACTTAGTGATTTCTAATATGAATTTGTTTTATTTAATTCAATGACTTGTTGCTTATTTACATTATGTGTTATTATTCAATTCTTTGTGTTGTGAGCATGATAAAAAAATATATTTTCTTCTCAAAATCTTTAATAACTTATCTGGATTTAATCAGTATTCTACAATAATAAGCCACTGTTGTTTTTGTATTTCTTCATAGTTAATCTGTATTTCAAAGTATCAAACAAGGCCATACACATTAATATTTTCCCAAAATGAATGCTAAATCTTTTTGTCTAACAACTAATCTAACTAATGAGTATCATTTTGTGTGTGCTCATGTGTGCCATCTACATACAAATTCTGTGATTGCTTATTTGTGCTTTCTTATGGAATGAATGCAGGTATTAAGTAGTCAGTAAATATCAACGTTCCAAAAAGTCCTATTGGATATTAAAATTGTTATTGAAATATAGTTGTGAAGATTAATACTGTTATAATATAACCTTAACATTTTCAGTGGTTCGTTTTTAACCCCCCAATACAAATTCAAAGAATATAAGTTTGATGTAGACATGATGGTTGTCAGTCCATCGGTTGCATTGAAGCTTCCAAACATATGGACGAATTTAAATGCATTTTTTTATACCTGAGTCTTCTATATTTGAGTGTTTTGTCACATATATCTGTAGGAAAATCAAAGTAATTTTGTATTTGTACTTTTTATCGTCATTTGAGATGTTTATCTATTTAAGTATGTATTTACAAAAAAAAAGTATATAAGTATTAGTATCAGTTGTCTAGTTTCCATATTACAGGCTCTGCCTAGTTTGGGATCGGATGACCGTGTGTGGATTGTCCCAAGATATTATTATTATTATATATTATTATAGATGCAATACAGATGGGTATCTCCACTTTAAGATTGTCTACCAGTGCCAAGGTGGTAGGACAGCATGTGGAACAGATGGCAAATATCTGATATAAGCCTTACTCTTCTGGACCCTTGGGGATTTCTTTGCAGGAAAAGCTTAGATTTGGAGGTGAGGAGCAATTGATGAACTGTACTCTGTTGTGTCGGCAGGGCAGCGAATAGCAGAGGGCTGTTTTGGCGCACCGTTGACAACAGCAATGGTAATGGAGGCGTCCCCGTCCCCGCAGAGCGTTGGCCGCGAGTTTGTGCGACAGTACTACACGCTGCTGAACAAGGCGCCGGCCCATCTGCACAGGTTGACTACACATTATTATTATTTGTATTAATATAACTGGCTGGTTTGCATGACACCATAACCAAGTGGCTATTCTCCTCATTTCCTCGCCCATAACACTAATTTTGTTTAGCCCAGCATAGTGATCATCAGCCGACAGACGTCCACTGCTGAACAAAGCCCTCCCCCTTAGAAGGGAGATGTGGTCATAATCCCCACGCTTGGCAGGCATCTTGGGGTTTGCAGGATAATCCTATAGAAAGACGCTGCTGCCCATCGTCTCCTTTAGTGGCCTCTTACTACACCCAACAGGAGGAGATGGGAGGATTTAAAAATCCAATAAGGTTCGGTTTAATATGTCTCTAGCCGTGGTCGCGACCTTTAAGACGATAATCGCTTGCACACGCCGCGCCGGCCCAAAATACGTGCGGGCGGGGTCAGCGCACGTAACGGATTTCAAACGATTTTGATTGAAAACACACAGCATACGCGACCGCGACTGGTCTACCTACAGGTCTGTTGAAGCTTGCTAACTTAATCTAGTTATTCTTCTGGTGTTGCTAGCGTCTATAGGCTGCGGTGATTACTTACCACCAGGCTGGCCGCACGCTTGCTTGCCACCTTGGTAGTATATAAAAGATACAGCAACTGGTTTGCAATACAAAAGGCTGTGACTCAACATAAAACTAGCTATCTGAGTGAAGATTCTGACGAAGTGACGTCATCTGCGCGTTATACAATGTACGCTCTGTTAAGAAGATAAGAAACGCAGGTTTTTGGGTTAACAAGTATTCCCATTGACAATTTAATACCATTGCAACAACTCAGAAACGTGTTTAAAATACATAAACAACAAAGCACAAATTCCTTTATTATTATTGTTGAAAGATTGTTGCTTATACTATGGTTAGTAAAGGTTTTACGAATAGCAGACATATCTAATAAATAATTGGAACAAAACTTAACTTATTATTATATATTTTTAAGCATGAATACAAGTTGGCAATGTGGTCACTTTTTGCGTCCGGTAATTTCGCTAGCTACAGTGCCCTTCACCACGGAACACAGCAAAGTTTACACATTGCTGCTTGGTGGCTGAATATCTGACCTGCACGGTTCCTTGCAGAAGGAAACTGCCACCTAGCAGTTATTTTTTAATTTTCTAATGGCCTTATATAATAAATCAATACATACTCAAAAAAACAATCCTGTGGCAGTCCGTTAAAAATAAACGCGTAAGGCACGGAAGACGATTCGCTTAGTAGAAATAATACCACGTTATTTGCAGCGTGGTGGTATCTCCACTAAAAAGTGAATAGGTACCGTTAGGAACTATGCCGGCATGTGGCATTTTCTTTTGTCTACCATTAGGCTCGATGAAGGCGTATTCTGGCCTAAGAAGAAAGCCACGAGCCAAACAATATCACATCTATATTGTACCATTGTAGTTTTTGTGTAGATGTTCTGTTACTGGTTAGGATAGATAGTACAGCAGATCACCTGATTGTCTCGCGTCGTCGGATCGGCATGTCAAAATTAGGTACAGAAAATTGTTCCTGTGTCTGTACAAGCATTTCTGCACTATAATACTTCTAAAGATTGACTGTAGCTGTGTCGATTAGGAGGTTCATGGAATATTTCGCATCGATGATGTTAGGATCGCACCGGATACAGCTGAATTATTTGCGTAGGTTTATTTAGGCCATGATAAGTTTTAACGCAATGAACTAACAAGTGATTTAAAAAAAAATCTTTAAAAAAAAAAAATTGAACCGAATTCAATATCACTGAAAAGTATAAAATAATGTAAATATTGTAGAAGTTGGTTTTAGCGTACCTGCAGTGTATAATTGGCACCAACTGCAAAAATATTTAAATTATTTTATACTTTTCAGTGATATTGAAGTCGGTTCAATTTTTTTTAAAAAGATTTTATTTTATACTTTTTAGTGATATTTTCATAAATAATGATTCAACCATCGAAGACGGTAAAATGATCTAGGTAGGTTATTATTAGATCACATTATCGTCTACATAGTTTTACATAATTCATGTTTCTTCAGAAAAAAATATCCGGTCGTAATGAAATTTGCATAGAATCATCATAGTAGTTTACTCTCTCGAATAAAAAAAGAATCATCGAAATCGGTTTATATTTGTCAGAGTAATGTAATGGAGAACATCAGTTTTATGGTTTTTACCAGATAAATTCCGCCACATCGTTCATGGTCCTCCAGTAAGTTCTTAGCCGGTTGTGATAAAATTCATACAGATTCATTACAGTGGTTCAATCTTTCGAATAAAAAAAGAATCATTGAAATTGGTAAATATTTGCCAGAGTTATGACCATTTTTGTCCGTAAAAAGTGACATAAAGTCATCTATGTAGGTATTCCTGCAGTTCTCCTGTGCAGTCACCATTCTTGTTTTTTCAGGAACTACTTATTCGTAAGCAATAATTTTTTTTATGGGACCCAATTAACGGATCAAAGAATGCATAGAAGAAAGATTTTTTCAAATCGGTTCATAATTGCCAGAGTTATGCGCAAACATACATAGAAAAATAAACTATTTAAAAAAAAAAACGACTTCAAAGTAAATTATCTAAAAAGCATAAAATAACGAAAATATATTGAAGTCGGTGCTAGCTAATCATGTTAACTAACACTATCACCAACTGACACCGACTTCAATATATTTTCGTTATTTTATGCTTTTTAGATAATTTACTTTGAAGTCGTTTTTTTTTTTTAAATAGTTTATTTAACAATTTTTAGTGACTTATTTTACCAAGATAGGTATCAGCACTATCACGCAACTCGAGCGTCTACGTTACTGAAAACATAAAAAGTATATATCTCTTAAACTACTGGACCGATTTTGATGAAACTTATACTCTACCCTAAGTTGAAAAATACTCTAACTATTGCAAAAATAATTTTTGATATCGGACTTGTAGTTTCTGAGAAATCGGTGGACAAACCTACATACATACACTCATAAAATTTGGTAAATTTGTTTCTAGAAGCCCACATAGACTAACATATATTAATACTAGCGACCCGCCCCGGCTTCGCACGGGTGTAATTGAGAAAAAAATGAAGTGAATAATTTAAAGTTAC
Source organism: Furcula furcula (assembly GCA_911728495.1). Taxonomy (NCBI): domain Eukaryota; kingdom Metazoa; phylum Arthropoda; class Insecta; order Lepidoptera; family Notodontidae; genus Furcula; species Furcula furcula. Next base: position 1,179,855 of record OU452254.1, on the reverse strand, counting down.
TGCCTTTGATTATAGAATTTCTTGTTAAATAATGTTTGTAGCTGACTTTTCGTAACGCAATATGAACAAATTATGTATAGAAGTGACGCGTGAAAGGGCTACGTATAGCTGCTTATCCATGGGCAAAGTACTCAACGCTTAGGTTTAAGCCTGCAACGTTGAATTTCTGAGCTTGCGATTTGTTAATTGTATTTATAATTTTATTATAAACTGCAGACGTGTACCGGTGCACAATTTGGGTGGATTAAGGACAGGAACAGGACAAAATTTCTTTAAAACCAATTTATGGAAGCAATACGGGCTTCCTTGTTCGGTTTCATCGTTAAGACGTAAACGGGGGTCAGTCGGGGAATTCTTACCCACTAAAACCCCCGCGGCTATCACGTCGGCACATTAGAGGGCGGACCTGGGCTATCTGTCGCGACACAGTGCCTTGACTTTGAACCCGCCGCCGGAAAGGCACATTATAGCTCCCTGAGAACCTGTCATGGTGCTCACGGTTACAGGGGCACGGTGAAGCCTTTAATGGGATTTACGGGACCCTGTTGGTGGTCAACCGGGTATGTAGGATTCTTATACACTAAACCCCCAACGGCAGTGCAATCAGCACATAAGAACCCCATCTTGGGCTATCCGGTGGGATCTGCATCATGATACAGTGGCTTGCCTTTGACCCCGCCACCGGGGAGCACAATAAAGCCACCTGGGAACTTGTCACCGTGCTCACGATTACAGGAAGCCTTCAATAGGTCCCCGGGACCCTGTTGGCGGTCAATCGGGTTATGTAGGAGGAGTAGGAACTGTATGTATGTATATATATAGTATGTGTCCCCCACGGCTGTCCACACAAAAGAGTATGCACCGTGTATCCCTCAGTGCAAGGCAAGGGCCTTTGAAGCCGCTGCCGGGGGTGCATTATAGCCCTCCGGGACTTATTGACATAAATTCTGAAAAGATTACTGGTGTAATATATATGTACTAATAATAAGTGTTGATGTTTTTTTTTGGCAAAATAAAACATGTTTGAAAATGCGCTACTTGTGCATATTTTTTTGGTTAAAAATCTTTGACAAACAAACTTAGTTGTGCGGTTTGGTCTTTTTGCTACCTGAGGTGTTAGATGAATAGGAAACTAACCCTCGGTGCGCAAATCCAGCTCGCTCTTGATCAGTATTTTTTCGAAGTGGACTCTGTACATTTCAGTATTTTTTCGATGAGACCTCGGTATAGATACAACTTCTAAATAAAGTCAATTAATATTAAACCTTCAGTGAAAAATAAAAAAAAATAATAAAATGATCAAAAATAAAAAATAAAAAAGTTTAAAAGTACACAAAAAAAACAGAGATTTGAACCCAGTCCCTGCTGTGTTTAAAAGACGCTTCCGTAACCTCCAGACCACGGCTATTCTTATTCTATTATTCGAATTAATTGATCATATTCTTGTTATATGTCTGCCCTAATGCGTGATATTTTACCTTATGCATTAAAGTTATCCGTGTACAGTACCTAATTTACGTACTAAGCAAATCTGAGTGTGAGTGTGAGAATATTTGTACCGCCATCGGTTGAGTAATAATACTGCTTTTTAACCCTGTTAAGGGATAAATTAAAAAAAAAGATCCCTCAGTGGCTTGCCTTTGAGCCCGTCCCCGGGGGGCACAATAAAAAAAACCTGTCACCATGCTCAAAGTTTCGGGGACCACGGGTAGACCTCCAATAGGCTTCCAGGATCCTGCGGGCGGTCGACCGCGGTGTGTAGGATTCTTACCCTCTAAACGGCTGTCCGCAAAAAATATGGGGCTGCACCGGGTACCCCTCAGTGCAAAGCAAGGGCCTTTGAAGCCGCTGCCAAGGGCGCATTATAGCCCCCCGGGAATCTGTCACCGTTGTCACAGTTAAAGGGGTGGTGGGGGGCACGTTTAATATGTCCCTGGGATCCTGTGGGGGATTCTTACCCACTAAAACTCTCGTGGCTGTCACATCGGCACATGAGAGAGGGTTCTCCGGTGGGATCTGCATCAGTTGTCCCTCAGTGCATTGCCTTTGAGTCCGCCGCCGGGGGGCGGGTATATTATATCCAGGATATTTACCTACTTTATAATATATGGAATTAATGAAATTCTCTAGTACTTGATTGTTAACTATGTATCTCTTTAGGTTTAGTCAATGTAAGCTATGTAAGTTTACTTAGATAAAACTTAAAATTATCTAACCGATGGTGAAAATCGCCGCGTGGTTTAGGAGGTGCTATCGGATATAGACAGACTCGGATAGCGACTTTGTTTCACACTATGTAAAGATACTTTGACGTCAACGACGTCCCCAACACCAGCCAACCTATAGAAAAACCCCCCCTGACTGACAGACAGACAATAATTCCAATAAAGTTTTGGCTTTTTTTATATCATACGTACAATAGGTGCATGCATATTGTATTCCTACCCAAACAGACATTTTGAAAATATATTTTCATTATTTTATTTTGTTATATTTGGGAAACAAACAAATGATACCACTTATTACTAAAAATATAAGATCCAATAGTACATAAAAATCAATTCAGTTTCCACTAATAACTAAATCATAACATTAGAGAGAAGTTAACTACGTATGAATGATTTTAAATTTTAAAAAATCATTAAGTATAAAAAACATATTAGAGATAAAAAGTGCCGGAGTCAATATGAGTTAACTATTTAAAACATGGAATCTTAATATAAATAAAAAAACAAAGTTTAAAAACACAAAAAAAAATCCATACACGGGTAGCGAACCCGAACAGTCCATACTTAGAGGACGCTTCCGTAACCACTTGACCAAGGAACTTTGATTTTATTCTTCGAATTACCCTATCTTATTCTTGTGATATATTTGTACCGCCGTCGGTTGAGTAATAATACTCCTTTTTTACCCTGTCAAGGGATAAATTAAAAAAAATATGAAATACAAATTCAATTAACTTTCTTAACGAAAGTCTGTGCAAAATTTCAAGTCAATAGGACTAAGGAATCGCGTTCTCCCATACAAAATTTGCCCCCCTGTTTCACCCCCTTAGAGATTGAATTTCACAAAAACCCGTCTTAGTGAGCACCTTTGTCCTAAAAGGAACCCCCATGCAAAATTTGAGACTTCTAGCACTTGTAGTTTCTGAGATTTCGTGATGAGTGGGTTTTTGCTTACTCTTTTATATAATAAGATTACGCATTTTTATCAATATTACATACATACGCGTCGAATAGAGAACCTTCTTTTTGAAGCCGGTTAAAAAAATACATATATACAGAGGAATTGAGAACCTCCTCCTTTTTTGAAGTCTGCTAAAAACTTAGATTATAATTACTGCTACTAGGGGCAATAGTAAAAATGTGTCTAACTTGGCGGCGGCCAAGAAAGCTGACCTAATATAAATTTCAACCGTATCCAATGTTCTTAGCTTTATACTGGCTATCTCAAAAATACACATGCGGGTAAATGACATAATCAAAATCTCGCTTGAAAATGAATCAATTCGTTGATAGTGTATTAAAAGCAGTAGCTGTGTTGGCAACAGAGGGACCGTAAATAGTCACATTTGCTGTCAGCGTTCTGTGATCAGATACGTGTGTTGTTTGTGCGCAGATTCTATAACAACTACTCGTCGTTCGTGCACGGCGGGCTGGACGCGCCCAACCGCGAGACGCTGCCGGTGGTCGGACAGAAGCAGATCCACAACCGCATACAGCAGCTCAACTTCCGTGACTGCCATGCCAAGATCAGTCAGGTAAGCGACCATACTTGTCATACATACAAGATCGAGAGGTTCCTCCCAGCAGCCATTTGTGACATAACCTATTACAGATCAAAGCGTATTAGGGTGGTCCAAAAAAAACTTTTAATTTATTTTCCTTAGTTACCATGAAAATATCGTCTTGAGATGACGAAAAAAAAATTCTGGTAAACTGTGAGCCATTAATGTTAAGACGTAACTCATCGTACTTTTTTATTAACACGCTTTTATTAGCTTGACCTGTATGTATGTATGTATGATGGTAATGGAATCTTGCGATGCAATTTTGACCCACTTCTAGACGTCCAAATCGGTTCACATGTATCAAGGACCGGTGACAATACAATAATATGGTATTATCAAGCTGATCTGATGATGGAACTGGAAGGTGGGGGATGTAACCCTTGGATGGCTACTAGTAAACACATCGAGTTTGGGCTCATTTGAATTTTTTTAATCAATCAATCAATCATATTTATTTGCGAAATATGGGTCACATAAGTTGAAAGTAGACATTATAAATTTGTATCACCATATTCAACCTAATGGCATGCAAATTTATTTAAGTAAGTACATAATAATAATTAAAATGATAAAAAAAAAAAATAGTAATTGAAAATAGAATTAAATAACAAACAAATGTCAATATTAATTATGTAACACAGAAAATAATTATAATTTTATGTTATGAGATCAATTAATTTATAACATTTAACATCATTCCGACTATGTTTTTAAAGTCAAGTTTTGTCTAATAAATAATCCTTAACAGCCTTATTAATAAACTATGATTAGCGTCAGAACAACTTTACTCCAAGACTTACGCAAAGATTAGGCAATTATGGTATTAATAAACTAGTAGTAAGGACGGAGTTAACTAATCAAAATGTAGTCCCGGAGTAAAAGTTACTCCGCGGAGCCCCATGGTTTAACGTTTGAGTAAGCATAGATTTGTATTCTAACTTCCATTGAGATAATTATATATACTAAACATAACCTAATTGTATAAACCTCGCAATATCCCTTTTGAAGACCTTGAAGACGAGTTTAAATATAAATATAGATTTACACGCTCAACTGCATATTACATTACTGAAATGGTAGAATGATTTGGCTGGAGATGCAGTAGGCTTTATACCACTGGCGCGAGCGGCTCCAGCCGGAGCACATAGCGCGCAAACGCGTCGTTGAGGCATTCCTGCCGCTTCTCGAAGCCTGGATTCAGCGACGGAGCGGACGACTCACCTATAGGCTTACGCAGATAATCACCGGTCACGGTTGTTTCGGTGATTATCTGCATAAGATCGGACGTGAAGCGACGACGAGATGCTTCCACTGAGACCAGTCTGACTCCGCCCAACACACGCTGGAGGCTTGCCCCGCGTGGTCGTTGGAGCGTCGAGACCTGGTCGCAGTCATCGGATCGGACCTCTCCCTGGGCAGCGTAGTGTCGGCTATGCTGTCCGGGGATGCGGCGTGGGGAGCGATGGCCGCCTTCTGTGAGACTGTCATGTCCCAGAAGGAGGCCGCTGAGCGGGAACGCGAACGCGCTGATCCCGCTCGGCGACGAAGGCGCAGGCCGCGTCAAGCGGCCGCCCAACGTCTCGCTCCCCAGCCCTGAGCCCGGGGCTATAAACAACGGGCAACCTTCGGAGTCGCTTGACGCTCGGGGTGTGGGCCCCTTGAGCGTCCATTGAGTACGGCGGCGACTCCGAGGAGGACGGCGGCGGGGTTGCGACCCCCGTCCCCGTGAGCACCGTGACAGGTTCCCGGGGGGCTACAATGCGCCCCCCGGCGGCGGGCTCAAAGGCAAGGCACTGAGGGGCCCCTGGTGCAGATCCCACCGGAGAGCCCTGGGGTCTCCCCTCTCATGTGCCGATGCGACAGCCGCGGGGGTTTTAGTGGGTAAGAATCCCACATACCCCGGTCGAGCCCCACAGCTCCCGGGGATCTTTGGAAGATTTCCCCCGCGTCAAAAAAAAAAAAAGGCTTTATACCACCTCACTTGAAAGTTTTAGCTGCAAAAAGGACTTGGGCTCGTGGAGAGGTAAATAAACTATCTCAATAAACTAAACTATTAGGCTAGTTATGTAGGCTACAGCCGGATGATTCAGAAATAACTTAGAACAGATTTTAAAACGAATTTTTATTAATTTAAATTACATTTTTAATATCTAATTTAAATATGTAGTGACCGCTTCGATGTTAGAAGCTAAGTGAAGAGCCGATTCCGTCGCTATGGGTCCATACAATGGATCTAGTTGTGCGTCATCAGCTGGTTTTCGGTACACATGCTGGATGCGTCCATACAATAGCCCTTCTGTTCTTGGATAGGTTGCATTGTCAGCAAGTTTTGCATTACACGCGCCGGCTCGTGCTTGAGGCCCACCGTGGTTTCTGCTCTTACACGCGTTTTTTGAGGTGCACTGTAGTTTCTTGTTAGGGACGGTGTGTAACAGGCTAGATCCCCGGCCTACTTGTTATATACTTTCTTGATTTATAGATAATATTCTGCTAATAAAAAAACACAAATTCTAAAACCACTATCTTGAATTCAACAAGAGAAATACAGAATATTATGATGTAAGAGAAATATAGAATATTATGATGTAAGATAAATATAGAGTGAAAGTTGTGATTGTCAAATAAAAGTGTCAAATATCAAAATTTACCTAACTGCCAGTGTCTTTTTAGTCATTTTGTTCATTTTTTTTACTTTTAATTTCAGTGGGTTGCCATAACATACACCTTAGTCTCAGTGTAAGAATTGTATTGTTAGTCCGAACCTACTTCGTATTTATTAATACCGTTATTAAGACGTAGCTATTCCGTGACTAGTCTAGAATTAACTACTTCCGATGTAACTTTGTAGTAAGAGAAAAATAAGCGATTTTTATTAATAAGACAGTAATAGTATAATAACACTTATCAATTAAGAAATCATGCAACTTATTCTTAAACGTTTTTAAGTTTTGACAATTTTTTATTTCGGCAGGTAACTTATTATATATATTCACCGCCATACAGAACACACTCTGATGAAGTAGTTTTGTTTTGCTCGGAACTATATTCAGCCTTCCCTGGTGGCGTGCTCGAGTTCGTTTTTTAAATAATTCCATATTTGTTCTAGTGAATAGTGCAACCTCGTATATGTACAAGCATGGAAGCGTGAGAATGTTTAATCTTTTAAAGTGAGGTTTGCATGATTCAATTTCTTTCAAGCGGCACATTGACCTAACGCATCGTTTTTGGGCTTTGAAAACACGTTCTTTGTTTGTCGAGTTACCCCAGAATATCAAACCATACCGTAAATGTGATGCAACATAGCTATGATAAGCTGTTAGAAGAGCCGATAAATTTGTTACGGTTCGAAGTCTGTATAGGGCGTATGAGGCCTGGCTTAATTTACTGCAGACATGATCGGTATGTGCTTTCCAATTAATTTTATTATCAATGTATAAGCCCAAGAACTTTGAAATTTCCGTTTCTTTAACATTAGTATCAAGGTACCCAATTTGAAGTGCTGCTGGTTTAACTCGTTGTTGAAACACCATGAATGCTGTTTTGTCAAAATTTAATTTTAAATTATTAAACCCAAGCCATTGTATAGTTTTGGAAAGAGTTGTATTTATGTCAATTTCTAAATTATTCACGTTATTATTAATAAATAGTATAGTGCTATCATCAGCAAATAATGTCATATCATTCGTAGTTATTTTTGGTAAATCATTAATGTATGTTAAAAAGAGCAATGGGCCTAATATGCTGCCCTGAGGTACACCATATTGTGACATTCTAAGGTCGGAAGAATAAATTTCTTCTGTTAGGGTCAGGAAGTTGATTTTCTTTATTTGTGTAAGTTGTTGTCTGTTTGTAAGGTATGATTTTATTAGATTGTATACATTACCCCTTACCCCATAGGCATATAGTTTATTTAGCAACGTGTTATGTTGAACTCTGTCAAAGGCTTTGGACATGTCCATATACAAAGCTACAGCTGATAGTTTACTATCCATATTTTTTAGAACTGCATCAAGGAAGTTATATACTGCTAAATTTATGGATTTGTTTTTTCTGAAGCCATACTGACATTGCGTTAGAATATTATTAAATTCGAAAAAATTGTAGAGGCACTTATGAATAATGGCTTCAAGTATTTTTGAGAATACCGATAGTAAAGCTATGGGTCTATAATTATTTAAGTCAGTCTTATCTCCTTTTTTAAATATGGGTTTTATTACTGATACTTTAAGCTTTTCTGGAAAGACACCTTACTGTGTGCATAAATTAAAAATATGGCTTAAGGGATGCGCTATGATAGTTGCGACATCTTGGACTATTTCTGTTGCTACTCCATCGTAACCAACGCTTTTGGTTTTCTTCAGGGATTTTATAATGTTGATGATGTCTGCATATATCACTGGAGCCATATAAACCGATTTGGAATTATATGTTAATTTTTGTTTGTTACGAGTAGTACAAGTGGGTTGATTAGTGACTTCATTTGGAATCATGTCCACATAAAAGTCATTCAATGCTTTTACTATTTGAACTGGATCAGTTATCTCTTTCCCATCCATATTCACTTTGCTTATGCCCTCGGCCGGGTAATTACTTTTTATCTGATTAATTATTTGCCAGGTTGCTTTGGATTTATTAGGATTCATTTTAATATAATAGTCATTTTGAGATTTTTTTGTTAATCCAATAATAGTTTTGAATCGTTTGGAATATGTTAAAACCCCCGACCGGAGGCGTTTTTATTTTCCTTAGTTGGGAATTTTCTAAACTTCCACAAAAGCAAGCGTTTACGCTTACTGCATAATTTAATACCACGTGAAACCCATTTCGGTCTGCGAGCAGAGTTAACCAATATTTTAACCACAGGAAAGCATAGGTCATATCTTAATTTAAATAAATCTTCAAAAATATCAAAAGCATAATTTGGATTTGTGGAGTTATAAACCTCGTTAAAAGTTAGCTGATTTAAGTATTTAAAAAATATCATCCTATTTTCTTTTGAAAAATCCCTTTTATATATGTACCATTTTTTTATTAGATAAGTTTTCTTTATAGGACACTTTAGAATCTGTGCCGAGTGGTCAGAAAGAGCTAGCTCCTTAACATCACCTATACAGCCTCTCAAGTTGTGAGCTATGTTGTCGATACATGAGTTACTTGCTTTACGAGTAGGTTCTTTAAATTCAAGTTTGATATTAAATCTTTTGAACATTTCTGTAAAATCAGTAGCAAGTGTTGATTTTTTTAATAGGTCAATGTTGAAATCACCGCAAACAATAATCTTTTTTCCTTTTATGCATAATTTGTTTAGTATGTTATGTAGTGTAGAGAAAAATTTATTTATGTATTCAGACGAGTTATGTGGTGGTCTATATATGCATAGAATATAGATTTGATAATCTATTAATTCAACCGCACAACATTCTACATAATTAGGAGTAGATAGTTTATTGATTTCGAAAAGCTCTCTGTACTGTAGATTGTTTTTTAGTAAAATACTGGTGCCGCCATGTCTATTATCTCTCATAGAGTATGATACTAATTTATAGTTAGGAATATTTAAGTATAGTTCATCACCTTCTATCATTAATGAGTTTTATTCACATTGACCATTAATGAGGACCTGATGATGGAACTGGAAGGTGGGGGACGGAACCCTGGAATGGCTACTAGTAAACACATCGAGTTTTGGCTCATTTGATTTGTTATAAAGAGTTCTATTCACATTGACCATTAATGAGGACCTAATGATGGAACTGGAAGGTGGTGGATGGAACCCTGGAATGGCTAATAGTAAACACATTGAGTTTGGGCTCATTTGATTTGTTTTAAAGAGTTCTATTCACATTGACACATAATGAGGACCTAATGATGGAACTGGAAGGTGGTGGATGTAACGCTGGAATAGCTACTAGTAAACACATCGAGTTTGAGCTCATTTGATTTGTTTTAAAGAGTTCTATTCACATTGACCATTAATAAGGACCTGATGATAGAACTGGAAGGTGGGGGACGGAACCCTGGAATGGTTACTAGTAAACACATCGAGTTTGGGCTCATTTGATTTATTTTAAAGAGTTCCTTTCACTTTGACAATTAATGAGGACCTGATGATGGAACTGGAAGACGGAACCCTGGAATGGCTACTAGTAAAGCTATTGAATTTGGGCTCGTTAGATTTGGTTTAAAGAGTTAGAACTCTTTAAAATGTAAATTGAATAGATTCAATCTACCTATTTAAGTGGACCTGATAATAGACCTGGTAGGTGATTGACGGAACCCTGGAACAGCAACTATTATTGCTTTTTCTTAAAGATTTCACACTTAAATTTAATGCTTAATGACAAACACGGGGTAGAGAGAAAGAACGAGTTCCATAAATTATTTATTGCTTTTTAGTGCAGTATACCTTATAAAAGCATGTATTTATAGTTTTTTAACTATGAAATTATTATTTCCCATTTAAATAACATAGGATGTTTTTTTGTTTGTATTTTTAATGCACTTGACCGAATTAATGTCTCGTGAAAATCAAAACATATTCTCAGGACATTTAACGATCTACAAAAATGGTCAGAGTTTATTTTTCGCTAAGTTGACTCGTTTAGAAGTTATTCGAGGTTAAAGTCCAACCTTAAATCGTAAAGGATAACTTTGACTATTTCTTATAATTTATCACAAAATAATGATTCCAATGAATTATACATGAGCACAAATATATGTATGTACTTAGGAATAGACTGGTCATTTAATGTTATAAGCAGGGGTAATAAGTTAGCTATCCTGTTTTGTAGATTATGTACATATGCACGGTATTGCAAATCTTACTATGATAAAATAACTGAACTAAGAATAAAAAGTTGTATGAAAATGTTCCTAGTCCACTGTATAGAATACAACGAAAGTGATTTTTTCGCGATGGAATGCAATATTGTAGAAGTACCGATGATACCTTCTGTTAGTGAGATGTCTGAGGCAATTATTTAGTTGGTCTACAGCTCTCGACAATATTAGTATGCTACGTGAATACAAATCAGCGCAATCTGTATATTACGTGGTGGTTCGGTAGTACGAGCGCGGTGATAGCGTGGCGACTCTTGATGCTCAGATGCCGCCACAGGTGGTATAGCGATGCGATGAAGCGAGTGGGACCACATACGACACAACTGTATTGTATACAACATCCCAACATGAAGTGACCTCGCATCACACCTGGCTCGGTCGGAGGGTCCTCCCTGTAGCGGTCGCGTCGTGCGCAGGTGGACGCGCAGGCGACGCTGGGCAACGGCGTGGTGGTGCAGGTGACGGGCGAGCTGTCCAACGGGGGCGCGCCCATGCGACGCTTCACGCAGACCTTCGTGCTGGCCGCACAGTCGCCCAAGAAGTACTACGTGCACAACGACATCTTCCGATACCAGGTAGAGTACCATACCACACACACACATTGACATACGTAGGCCTGGCTAATACATTTAAAGTTTCTGTGAGCTGTGGAAAGCGCTATGCTCTAAGTTTCTCTGAAATATCTAATCCGGAATAAGGTAATCAGACAGAGAATTAAAGTTATAAATTTAATGGATTGCGAAACTGAATAGGCAGTGTGCTATTGATATCTGCCGTAGAACTGATGGCTGATGGAGCATGAGAGTTCTTGGGGAAGACCGCGAATTAACAACGTAGCGTAGGACGTCCTCAGACTACATGGAGTGACAATATACGTGAAGTGGCAGGCAAAAACTAAATAAGAATTTAGTGTCGTATGGGAGAGGCCCATGTCCAGCAGTAGACAAATTTAGGCTGATGATGGTATTTTCACATGCTCTGTTCTCATATTATTTATAAGGATAGATTAGGTCATTATTTGGTCAGGTTTTGAAACTGACCCCAGTGGCGTGCAGTCTATACATGCAAAAAGACTGCCTACCCTAAGACTCCTCTGAATGATCTAAAAATAATAAATAATCAAATAAATTAGCTTTTTTTGCCTACCCTGGTATAAAAGTGTGTGCACGCCACAGACTGACCCTACTTCAATGTGATTGCTGATCTAGCGAAAGATTGGCCGCCGTGGCCGTATCGGCCACGAGAACATTATTATTATTAATTATTAGTTTATAATGTTGTCTATGTTCGCAGGACATAGTGTTCTCGGACGAGGAGGGCGAGGCGTCCGGCCGGTCGGAGGGCGAGGAGGAGGAGGTGGTGGCGGGCGGCGGCGCGGGTTACTTCCCCGCGGCGCCCCCCGCCTCCGCGTTCCCCGCGGCCACGTTCCCCGCGCCGCCCGCGCCCCCCGCGCTGTCCCCGCAGCCCGCGCCCCACGTGAACGGGTTGCCGCCACCCGCGGATGACGCCACCAGGCACCTGGTCGCCGCACTACACGGTAAGATACATAGTGATAGTGACCGCTGGTGATGCGTCGACGAAACGAGACCGTTTTTAAAACAGCCAAGTTTAGACTAGTTTAGAGTCAGTGCTCCATAATATATTGTGTGTGCGACTGCACCACTCTTGCAAGATGCAGGTTCTCACCTGGGGGTAACATATCCTACACCAGATGATTATGTACAGCTGCAAGCTGGCGCGGTCGTGGCGTACCGTACCTCTTCGACTCGTCATCATCAGACTAAGGGCTAGGGCATGCACAATGGATCCAATTGGGTCCAACTTATAGCCACGTTCAATAGAATATACTAGTTAAAACTGTTGACTAAAAGTTTAGTAGTCGACGTTCACAGACTAGTTTATCGGTGCACTGTAAACTAGTTGTTCATTCAATGCCTAACCCTAGTGACCGGACGAGCGGCTGTGTTCGTCCGATGGTGTTAGTGACTTTACTATCCTTTGGTAGTTTTGAACGCATATAATAATAATAATAACGTCCTCCTGGTCAGCTATCTACGCGGAAGATATAGTACATAAATTACACGGAGCTTACTAACACGGAGGTGACGGAAGACCAACGACTGGGAATAGGGCAGGCTGGACTTTCTTTTGACATGCCTATACGACGCATGGATCATCTTACTTTCCAGACATTCAGGTGATCGTCCAGCTTCATTCTAACCATTAAGATACAACTACACAAAGTTGTTGCTCGAATCCGCCACCTCCAGTTTTAAAATCAAGCGATTTTCCGTTGCGCCACGGAGGCTACGCATATGCGTAGCCATGGGCATATAGGCATGGGCGTACCTAGAGTGGGGCAAAGTGGCGGCAGTTGCCCCACCCTTCACCCTGACCTGCAGCTGAAAAGAATCAATCAAGTACAGAGAAAAACTTTTATCCAACTCCTAGTAGACCTTTAAATTTTAAAAGAACATATTGCAGACTAGCTGACCCGCGCAGCTCCGCCCACACTTTTATTACATTTTGCTCCCCTTTTCTCTCTCTTCATCGATCTCTCTCTCTCACAGGCCCGGTCGCAGCCGACGATTGGGAGGGGGGGGGAGGGTGTTTGGGGGTTCATATTTGACGATACCGTTGGTCTTGTATACGAAATCTCTCGTCTTGTATAAAAACAAAAAAAAACACCATATCGTCGGCTTAGAGTGTAAACCTGCCAAATCCATTTTTTATCATTTCTGACTTATTAATACCGTTCGAAAGAGAAAGAGACGCCGCATCGTCCAAACAAATCGGCTACTTATATCTAAGACTGTAAGTGTCAAAAAAAGTGTGATGAGTAAAACTGCTAAATTGAGTCACTTCAAATATTCACGGCTAAATCCAGCACCACCGCTATTTTGTATTGCGGTGTTGCCGCCGTTGTGTTACTGCGCTACAAAATAGTATATTTCATGTTCTAATACTTGATGACAGATATTTGCAAAGGTAGATAGGTAGGTACCTATTATTTAAACTCAGTTTTATTTTAGATGAACTCATTGATATTTTAGTAAAAATATGGTTTGAAACAATATTACCTATAAGTATTAGTATCTGCCTAATACAGTCACTACCTAGTTTGGGATCAGATGACCGTTATTTTATTAGGTATATTGTCAAAACGTAATTAATGACATCTGTAACAGAGAGCACAGTAACCTATTTACTGTATACATACTTATTGTCTAAAACATGAAACCTTTAGGTAAACATTTTTTATTTTTTACAAAATAGTTTATTTAACACTTTTTAGTGACTTTTATTTTAAAAAATAGGTATCAACACTACCACGCAACTCGAAGGTCTACTTTACAGTAACTTGCTGAAAAAATAAAAAGTCTATATCTCTTAAACTATTGGACCGATTTTGATGAAACTTGTACTCTACCCTAAGTTGAAAAATACTTTTGCAAAAATAATTTTTGAAATCGGACCTGTAATTTCTGAGAAATCCGCGGACAAACCTACATACATACATACATATGTACACTCATAAAATTTGGGAAATTTGTTTAGAAGCCCACTTAGACTAACATAATGTTAATATTACGCATTTTTATTAATATTACATACATACGCGTCGAATAGAGAACCTTCTTTTTGAAGTCGGTTAATAATATTTTGTTATAATTAACAATCGTTAAAGTTGTTATGTACTTTTAAAGTCGGTGAATCTCCAAGAAAATGTTTAGAGTAGACATACAAAATACTAGCAAAGTCTCAAAACTGTTCAATAGTCTATAAAAAACTGCTAACAGTGCAACAGGAGCAGTTTAGGTATTGTATTTCAAAACAATGATATTATAAGTAATGGATACGTTACCTACGAAGCAATCGACAATTAAAAGTGACACAGAATTAATTTAGAAGAAATAATGAAATGTGATTTATTAATTTCTAGTTTTGTTTGTGTCTTTAGATAATTTACTTATTAGTATTTTCGATAGTTTCGATGATCGATTATTCCATAAAATTCAAACGAATTGACAATACTTCCGTGGGTGATGTGCTACTGATTCAAGTTGTGCTCACGTTTAGCTTACCTTTTGCTGCAGCGTTCAGATCGCCATGACCTATTTTTACTTATATAGGAACCTTTTTTGTAAATATATACTTATATCGATAACACCCAGATACTTGGCGGGAATCGAACCCACGACGTATTGGGTAACATCCGGCCAGAATAACTAACCACAAGACCAACAGACCCATCAAACCGTTGAACCTCAAGAGTAACTAAGTACGCGTAAATGTAATAATAAAGTACCTAATCTTTATAAAACCAAAACTTACGTTTAATTTATTATGTTTTTCTAAAATATTTTGTTTATATGTACGATTGTTTTTATTTATGGAAGTCTAATTGAATAAAAACTTAACTTTATTTCTTGATTATACTTATTTCCTATAGTAACGTAGTTCTTTCTTTAAACCAGAAAACCTGCTAAATTACATCGCGATGTACAGCTTAAACATAATAAAACCTGCTATGTCGCAAAATCATTTATAAACCAGTAAATACAAAAAAAAAATTATTAATTTATAGTTTATACTATAGAATATTACATACTAAATCACCCATATTTTGGGTGTTGTTCATACGCTACAAATAAAAATTATAAGAAATTTTTTGTCTGCCCTGTAAAATTATGTTGAAGTTAGTTAGCAGGTTTACACTTTAAGCCGACGATATGTGATTTTTTTGTTTGTTTGTTTACTTTTGGTATAATTCCGTTATTATTTGTAATGTAATTGTTGTAAATACATCGTAATTACATCATAACGATAATAACTCAAAGATAAAGTCATAAAATCCAATCTAACTATCGAAAATTTTGCATACCATGACGACATATCGTGCAGTGACGTGATTCTAAAAAAAAAATGAGTTCATTTCGATTTTTTGGTAGTGTTTTATTTAAAACTTGTAGAAAAGGAGTTTGGATGCAAAGAATGGATCTTTCTTAGTGCCTGTGTCAATATTCTACCCTCAAAATCGAATTCAAAAATAGGTAAAATCAGCTTTGCCAAAAAATCACCTATTTTAGACTTTCCCTTTAAAAAAATCGATATTTATAACTCTAAAAAAGCCTATACTGGATAGCTAATATTTGTCTCAGTAGAACTCTGTTTACAGAACGCAAATCGGTTAAGTGGTTGTGTTTATATAACGTTCGTAATTTGAAACCACGGCGGGCCGCCGAATAACATAAACAGTTACGGGCCCGGCCGGGTCCAAAGGGTTAATAGTGGTACACAATATGTTTTTTCAAATAAAGAAACACACATGCATACATGCTATTCACTTCAACAGTTCAAAACTTACCGTTTGTGTAAATGCTTTTGACAATTTAATTCAAATAAAGCCTGTAAACGATATGAAACACCGACGGCTCGCAAAAAAACTGAGAAAAGTACACGCACACGTTATATACATATTACATTTGAACAAAAAATATAAACACAAAGCAATAATTATCGCTGACAATTTGCTTTATTCGAAGCACGTCCAAAATAAAATGACCGCATGAATGACATAAAAACATGCTTTTACTGTCAACACTAAAAAAAGTTTTAATCTATACTATAATAAAACTCAAAGAGCACTTTTTCTGTACATTGAATATTTTTCCAAAATTTCTATGTGGGGATACTATACTATCGACATAGAGGCCAAAACAATTTTTTTTGGAATTATTGTCTGTCTGTCTGTCTGTCTGTCGTTCTGTTTGTCCAGGTATCATTTGAAAACCCGTGGATGGATTTTGATAGGACTTTCACTGATGTGTTGTGTAGAAGTCAAGGTATAAATTGGTATATAAAACATCACGCTATGTTTCATAGGGGCTAGGCAGTGAAACATTAAGTGCACATATTACCACATAATTTCCTTTGTATGAGAATAGGGTAATTATAGACTGATCAGTTAATCATTAAGATATTATGTATTATTACGCTATATACAATAGGGACTGAGCAGACATTTAGTTTGAATAAGATATGGCAGTGGCGAAGGGTAAATTTTTGTAAGGGGTAAGCCGGTCCGGTACACCCAGGACATTTTCATTAGATTTCCGTATTGTTCTAAGTACGTTGCTGATAGCAATATGACATTATATCTTTGAAAAGTTAAAATCTGTAAATCCCGAGCGAGTCCAAACTAGATCATGAAATTATTCATGAAATTTTAATGAAACTCCACAAGTCCATGTAGTGTATAGGTATTGTATTACAGTCGCAACAATAAAAGATGCGAAAAACTTAGAACTTTCATTATCGAATATCATTAGACAGTAATTTACGATGTTAGCGTGATTTACATTATGAACAGCGCCATCTATCGGTGAAATTGAACATACAATCACCATAGAACTTTAATCTATATATTTAAAAGAAAGTCGTGTTAATTACACTATTTATAACTCAAGAACGGCTCAACCGATTTGGCTGAAAATTGGTAGGGAAGTAGCTTAGGAGCAGGAGACGGACATATGATACTTTTTATACCTGTAGGTTAAGGTTAAGCAACGTTAGGTAGGGAATAGGCCATTAATTATATTTCATGCCGCTAGGTAAAGGTTAAGCAACATAAGGCAAGGTAATTAAATAGATGGGTGAACGGATGTGTATGAAATTTTGTGTGCATATAGGGTAGGTCTGAGAATAAGTCGTAAAGTATATTTCTTGCTGCTGATACCATGATTGACGGATATATAGAATGAGAGGAGGGTGCAAGAGAAGACAGAGAGGGAGAAGGGATTCGAGGAGGGGGTGAGGGATCGGAGGAGTTAGGTGGAGCAAGGGGGGGGGGGTGAGATGGAGCAAGTTGGGAGAGAGAGATGGGGGGGATAGGGTTCAGAGAGGGGACAACGGGGAGAGGAAGAGGGGGAATGTGACGGGGACCGATGCGGGTGGGGGAAAGAGAGAGGAGAGAAAGAGCATAGAATTACATTTTTCTTATAAGGCTTCAATCCCGGCTGGGTCCTAAAAGAAAACGCGCATTGTTCCTTTTGGAACCACATGGGCTTGAGGGGATAATAGAGAGAGAGAGAGAGAGATGGAGAGAAATAAATCAAGGGAGGAGGGTGAAAAGGGGAGCAAAATTTAATAAAAGCGCGGTTGGAGCTGCGCGGGTCAGCTAGTTCTGAATAAAGGTTCAATTTGACAGCAAAATCCCCATTTACAAAATGATCGGCTAAACATTTGGTTTGGATAGGTGAGCCCGTTCTTGAGTTATATAAAATCTTTTTAAAAAAAAATTGAACCGACTTCAATATCACTGAAAAGTATAAAATAATTTAAATATTATTGAAGTTGGTGTTAGCGTACCTGCTGTGTATATTTGGCACCAACTTACACTTGGGGATCGTCTACATAGTTTTACATAATTCATGTTTCTTCAGAAAATAATATCCGGTCGTAATGAAATTTGCATGGAAACATCATACTATGATGTTTAAAAAAAGATTTTATTTTAAACATTTTAGTGATATTTTCATATATAAAGATTGAACCATCGACAACCGTAAAATTATCTAGGTAGGTTATGATCACATTATCGTCTATATAGTTTTACATAATTCATGTTTCTTCAGAAAAAAATATCCGGTCGTAATGAAATTTGCATGGAAACATCATAGTAGTTTACTCTCTCGAATAAAAAAAGAATCATCGAAATCGGTTCATAATTGTCAGAGCAATGTAATGGAGAACATCAGTTTTATGGTTTTTACCAGATAAATTCCTCCACATCGTTCATGGTCCTCCAGGAAGTTCTTATCCGGTTGTAATAAAATTCATACAGATTCGATACAGTGGTTTCTTCTTTCGAATAAAAAAAGAATCATTGAAATTGGTAAATATTTGCCAGAGTTATGACCATTTTTGTCAAACCGAGCGAGTCCGAGCGACTAAAACGTCATCTATATAGGCTTTCTTGCAACTCTCAGTGCGCAGTCACCATTCTTGTTTTTTTAGGAACTACTTATTACTAAGCAATAATTTTTTTTATGGGACCCAATCAATGGATTGAAGAATGGATGGAAGAAAGATTTTTTCAAATCTGTTAATAATTGCCAGAGTTATGCGCGAACTTACATAAAAAAAAAAAAATATATATATATACAGACGAATTGAGAACCTCCTCCTTTTTTGAAGTCGGTTAAAAATTACAACGAAAAGTGGAATTGATTTTTATAGATATAGATAACAATTTTAAAAATATAATTTATAAAAAGAGATTAGTTAAAATATAATCCCGAGTGCGATGCGAACCCGAGACCTACGATGTTTTTTAGAAGCGTCCGTGTAGCGTGTTTGCTACAGTTTAAATGTTAGTTAGGAGGGAGAGGTTAAAATGTAAGAAATAACCAAACCCAACGAGCGCTGTTTTGACACTGATTTAATTAAATAAAATTGTACCTAACGAAACCAATAATTTAGGTTAACGTTGTGCGTCATAATGCTGACACACCATTGTACGATACCTCGTACAGTCCGTAACCACTCGACCACGGAACAATTACTCAACATGGTGAAATAACCTTACCTTATGCAAACTAAATGTCTGCTCAGTCCATATTGTATATAGCGTAATAATACATATCTTATTAACGAACTGGTCAATTTTTAATTACCCTATTTATTTATTTATTTAATTCTTCATGCACAAATTTTGTACATAGGCGGACTTAATGCCTTAGGCATTTTCTGCCGGTCTACCTTAGGGTGGTACACATACAATAGAATTTATGTGGTAATATGCGCAAGTAATGTTCCACTGCTAGCCCCTATGAAACATAGCGTGATTTTATATATACAATTTTATGCCCGGACTTCTACACAACAAATCAGTGAAAGTCCTATTAAAATCCATCCACGGGTTTTCAAATGATACCTGGATACCCAGAACGACAGACAGACAATAATTCCAAAAAAAAGTGTATTGGCCTCTATGTCGATAGTATAGTACATATAAATTTTGAAAAAATATTCAATGTACAGACCCTTTGAGTGCACTTTGAGTTTCATTATAGTATAGATTATTGAATAAGGAATGGAATGTCAGTTAGTGAACAACATTTTTAAATTCTTGCTGCTTATAGACTTGCCTTACTTTTGTCCTATGCAAATCGGTACGCCCATGCATATTGGTAAGCTGTGGGACAGAATGGCAGTGCAGCATATATTATGGATTATACATATAATTTTAATGAAAGATAACATGTGGCTTAATTGATATATCAGTCGGCTAGTGTGACGCGAGTGTATCCGTGCAGTGAGCGGCGCGCCGGGCGCGGTGGGCGCGGTGGTGGAGGGCGAGGCGCCGCCGCGCCCGCTCTCGCCGCAGCGGGCGTCACCGCCGCCCGCGCCCGCCTCCGTGCCCGCTCCCGCGTCCGCGCCCGCCGAGCCCGAGCCGGAGCCCGAGCTTGAACCCGAACACGAGCGCGAACCCACGCCGCAGCCTGTCACGCGTGAGTCACGTTATACCACATTCACACTGCGCACTATCGCGACACGAAATAGTAGATTGTGTCACGAGGAACCGAAATAATGTACTTAGGGCGAGAGAGGTTGTTTGAATCCAGGGCGAAGCGAAGGATTGTAGACTAGAATCCTGAGCGTAGCGAGGGATTCAAAATAGTGCCCTCGGCGTAAAAGTGTTATTTTGCTCCCTTGTGATACGATCTACTATTGGTACCGTGTGGCGCACTCTGCTGTTCATCCCCATCATGAGAGAAATAAATAAGAGATTATTTTAGTACCGACGAATATTTTCATAATCAAATTAAATATGTCTGTAATATTTGGATAAAAAGTAATAAAAAACGAATATTCAAGTTTTCGCATTTTTTTCCAATTTGGTAATCTAATTGTCCCTAGCCAATGACGCGTCGGCAAATGCGCTATTTTGACTACCGGCCAGGCCTTTGTCGAAATGAATTGCGTTCAAACTCTTTAATTTAATTGTATTCCAACAAACATACAAAAGTCATTTCGTCACTGTTATTAAGTGCACCGGAATGACCTACTTTGGTCGCACTTATCGAGGAACAAAACATCGCTTTTCGAATAGATGGGGTGAAAATATAGTTTGTGCTTATGGTAAATCATAGTTGAATTTGTGACTATCTACAACATCGTCAGGTGTACGATTTGAATCGTATTCGTATGAGATTCCTTTTTATTCTTTCCTTTAATATAACGTATTGAACTGACATTTCTTTTTATTTATTTGTATATTATTAATGCACTATTGCGCGGGTCGAGAGGATTAATAAAGCATGAAATCGCTAACATTAAGTTAGATGCATTGTGGCTATGATGTAAAAAAAAACATACGCGATGAACTTAGAGGAGATACCACTGGAGAGAGCATGATGCGCTAACCCCCTCTGCCAAATTTTTGGTCATATGGTCAGGTCTTTCTTTATTTGTGTGTGTGTATTTTTGAATGTGTTGCGAGTTTACTATAGTGTGGGTATGCGTGAAGGTGTATCTGTGTGTGTTTACTTCGCCTCCCGCACCCCGCAAAAGTGCCACGAAAAATTTGTTCGGGGAATCGACGCGATACTAACTCCTTTGGTACTTTCTCTGAGGCGATGAATCGAGAACCTGCTCCTCTTCGAAGTCGATTAAAGTGACACGCACGTTATAATTGCACGTGCAGCCCCGGCGAGTGCAGCGGCGCCCGAACCGAAGACGTACGCGAACCTATTGAAGTCTGGCAGCGGGGCGGGCGCCCCGCGAGGCTCGCCGCCCGCGGTCACCGCTCCGGCGGTAGCGGCGGCGGCGGCGGCGGGGGCGGGGGCGGCGGCGGCGGCGGGGGCGGTGGTGTCGCACGAGGTGCGCGGGCGCGCGGCGCGGGCGGCGGGCGGCGAGGGCGCGCGGCGGTACTCGGACGCGCAGCAGCTGTTCCTGGGCAACCTGCCGCACTGCGCCACCGAGGAGGAGCTGCGGGCGCTGTTCGCGCGCTTCGGGCCCGTGGCCGAGCTGCGCGTGCACTCCAAGCCGGCGGCGCCCGGCGCGCCCCGACACCCCAACTACGGGTTCATCACCTACGAGACGCAGCAGGCCGCGCACGACTGTCTCAACGCTGCCGTTAGTGGACTTTGTTTCTATTGATTTCGCGGGAGGCGGCTTTATTAGGTCCCAGTGAGACCTCACCATAACGGGGGAATCTGGTTTCTCTGGGGGTGTCGCTGGCCTTTGAGCACAGTATCGAGGGCGCATTATAGCTGTCCCGGAACCTGTCACGGTGTCACAGGCATGTAAATAGACTCCGCCATGGACCTCCTCATAGACACCGCCGTACACGATGAACATTTGGGTCCACAAAAAAGGAGTCCAAAATGTCCATGGAGCTCAGGTTGTCTCCAAACCGGCAAGAGTGGTCTGGAACGCTGTAGGACTTCAAAACTATCGTGAGGGCAACCTGTCTCCACAATAATTTGCATAGACACAATGTCACAATATTTCAAGTTACCTTAGAAAAACCTAACGTAGGCAGGGTGGGATCATCGGCTGGCCCGCGGCCTGCCGTTGCCCGCCCGGTGCGCCCCCCGCTCGCGCCGGTGTATAGACGTGTGTCGTGTCCCTCCGCAGCCGCTGTACTTCCCCGCGGACAGCGCGGACGGCGTCAAGCTGAACGTGGAGGAGAAGAAGACGCGGGGACGCGACCCGCCGCGCCGCCGCCCGCTGTCCTCCCACCGCGCCGCCTTCCAGCCGCGCGCCGCATACCGCCGCTAGCCCCACTACACCACCACCACCACCACCACGGTAACTACTGCACCACCACCGCCGCCTTCCAGCCGCGCGCCGCATACCGCCGCTAGCCCCACTACACCACCACCACCACCACCACGGTAACTACTGCACCACCACCGCCGCCTTCCAGCCGCGCGCCGCATACCGCCGCTAGCCCCACTACACCACCACCACCACCACCACCACGGTAACTACTGCACCACCACCGCCGCCTTCCAGCCGCGCGCCGCATACCGCCGCTAGCCCCACTACACCACCACCACCACCACCACCACGGTAACTACTGCACCACCACCGCCGCCTTCCAGCCGCGCGCCGCATACCGCCGCTAGCCCCACTACACCACCACCACCACCACCACCACGGTAACTACTGCACCACCACCGCCGCCTTCCAGCCGCGCGCCGCATACCGCCGCTAGCCCCACTACACCACCACCACCACCACCACGGTAACTACTGCACCACCACCGCCGCCTTCCAGCCGCGCGCCGCATACCGCCGCTAGCCCCACTACACCACCACCACCACCACCACGGTAACTACTGCACCACCACCGCCGCCTTCCAGCCGCGCGCCGCATACCGCCGCTAGCCCCACTACCCCACCACCACCACGGTAACTACTGCACCACCACCGCCGCCTTCCAGCCGCGCGCCGCATACCGCCGCTAGCCCCACTACACCACCACCACCACCACCACGGTAACTACTGCACCACCACCGCCGCCTTCCAGCCGCGCGCCGCATACCGCCGCTAGCCCCACTACACCACCACCACCACCACGGTAACTACTGCACCACCACCGCCGCCTTCCAGCCGCGCGCCGCATACCGCCGCTAGCCCCACTACACCACCTCCACCACGGTAACTACTGCACCACCACCGCCGCCTTCCAGCCGCGCGCCGCATACCGCCGCTAGCCCCACTACACCACCACCACCACCACCACGGTAACTACTGCACCACCACCGCCGCCTTCCAGCCGCGCGCCGCATACCGCCGCTAGCCCCACTACACCACCACCACCACCACCACGGTAACTACTGCACCACCACCGCCGCCTTCCAGCCGCGCGCCGCATACCGCCGCTAGCCCCACTACACCACCACCACCACGGTAACTACTGCACCACCACCGCCGCCTTCCAGCCGCGCGCCGCATACCGCCGCTAGCCCCACTACACCACCACCACCACCACCACGGTAACTACTGCACCACCACCGCCGCCTTCCAGCCGCGCGCCGCATACCGCCGCTAGCCCCACTACACCACCACCACCACCACGGTAACTACTGCACCACCACCGCCGCCTTCCAGCCGCGCGCCGCATACCGCCGCTAGCCCCACTACACCACCACCACCACGGTAACTACTGCACCACCACCGCCGCCTTCCAGCCGCGCGCCGCATACCGCCGCTAGCCCCACTACACCACCACCACCACCACCACCACGGTAACTACTGCACCACCACCGCCGCCTTCCAGCCGCGCGCCGCATACCGCCGCTAGCCCCACTACACCACCACCACCACCACCACGGTAACTACTGCACCACCACCGCCGCCTTCCAGCCGCGCGCCGCATACCGCCGCTAGCCCCACTACACCACCACCACCACCACGGTAACTACTGCACCACCACCGCCGCCTTCCAGCCGCGCGCCGCATACCGCCGCTAGCCCCACTACACCACCACCACCACGGTAACTACTGCACCACCACCGCCGCCTTCCAGCCGCGCGCCGCATACCGCCGCTAGCCCCACTACACCACCACCACCACCACCACCACGGTAACTACTGCACCACCACCGCCGCCGTCCCGCCGCGCGCCGCATACCGCCGCTAGCCCCACTACACCACCACCACCACCACCACGGTAACTACTGCACCACCACCGCCGCCTTCCAGCCGCGCGCCGCATACCGCCGCTAGCCCCACTACACCACCACCACCACCACGGTAACTACTGCACCACCACCGCCGCCTTCCAGCCGCGCGCCGCATACCGCCGCTAGCCCCACTACACCACCACCACCACCACTACCACGGTAACTACTGCACCACCACCGCCGCCTTCCAGCCGCGCGCCGCATACCGCCGCTAGCCCCACTACACCACCACCACCACCACCACGGTAACTACTGCACCACCACCGCCGCCTTCCAGCCGCGCGCCGCATACCGCCGCTAGCCCCACTACACCACCACCACCACCACCACGGTAACTACTGCACCACCACCGCCGCCTTCCAGCCGCGCGCCGCATACCGCCGCTAGCCCCACTACACCACCACCACCACCACCACCACGGTAACTACTGCACCACCACCGCCGCCTTCCAGCCGCGCGCCGCATACCGCCGCTAGCCCCACTACACCACCACCACCACCACCACCACGGTAACTACTGCACCACCACCGCCGCCTTCCAGCCGCGCGCCGCATACCGCCGCTAGCCCCACTACACCACCACCACCACCACCACGGTAACTACTGCACCACCACCGCCGCCTTCCAGCCGCGCGCCGCATACCGCCGCTAGCCCCACTACACCACCACCACCACCACCACGGTAACTACTGCACCACCACCGCCGCCTTCCAGCCGCGCGCCGCATAACGCCGCTAGCCCCACTACACCACCACCACCACCACGGTAACTACTGCACCACCACCGCCGCCTTCCAGCCGCGCGCCGCATACCGCCGCTAGCCCCACTACACCACCACCACCACCACCACGGTAACTACTGCACCACCACCGCCGCCTTCCAGCCGCGCGCCGCATACCGCCGCTAGCCCCACTACACCACCACCACCACGGTAACTACTGCACCACCACCGCCGCCTTCCAGCCGCGCGCCGCATACCGCCGCTAGCCCCACTACACCACCACCACCACCACCACGGAAACTACTGCACCACCACCGCCGCCTTCCAGCCGCGCGCCGCATACCGCCGCTAGCCCCACTACACCACCACCACCACCACCACCACGGTAACTACTGCACCACCACCGCCGCCTTCCAGCCGCGCGCCGCATACCGCCGCTAGCCCCACTACACCACCACCACCACCACCACGGTAACTACTGCACCACCACCGCCGCCTTCCAGCCGCGCGCCGCATACCGCCGCTAGCCCCACTACACCACCACCACCACCACCACCACGGTAACTACTGCACCACCACCGCCGCCGTCCAGCCGCGCGCCGCATACCGCCGCTAGCCCCACTACACCACCACCACCACCACCACGGTAACTACTGCACCACCACCGCCGCCTTCCAGCCGCGCGCCGCATACCGCCGCTAGCCCCACTACACCACCACCACCACCACCACGGTAACTACTGCACCACCACCGCCGCCTTCCAGCCGCGCGCCGCATAACGCCGCTAGCCCCACTACACCACCACCACCACCACGGTAACTACTGCACCACCACCGCCGCCTTCCAGCCGCGCGCCGCATACCGCCGCTAGCCCCACTACACCACCACCACCACCACCACGGTAACTACTGCACCACCACCGCCGCCTTCCAGCCGCGCGCCGCATACCGCCGCTAGCCCCACTACACCACCACCACCACGGTAACTACTGCACCACCACCGCCGCCTTCCAGCCGCGCGCCGCATACCGCCGCTAGCCCCACTACACCACCACCACCACCACCACGGTAACTACTGCACCACCACCGCCGCCTTCCAGCCGCGCGCCGCATACCGCCGCTAGCCCCACTACACCACCACCACCACCACCACCACGGTAACTACTGCACCACCACCGCCGCCTTCCAGCCGCGCGCCGCATACCGCCGCTAGCCCCACTACACCACCACCACCACCACCACCACGGTAACTACTGCACCACCACCGCCGCCTTCCAGCCGCGCGCCGCATACTAATCATTTAGCATTTAGTCAATAAAATATACCTACTCATTTGCTTTTCCTTTGTCTTCCAGACTAAGGATATGCCCCTTTTTGGATTTGTCTAAAAGAGAAAGTTATCTTATATCCTGAGAGACCTAGGTGGCCGGGATTTTGGTTTTGGAAGAGATCAAACAATAAAAATACTTTTTTTTTTTTAATTGAACCGACTTCAATATCACTGAAAAGTATAAAATAATTTAAATATTATTGAAGTTGGTGTTAGCGTACCTGCTGTGTATATTTGGCACCAACTTCAATAATATTTAAATTATTTTATACTTTTCAGTGATATTGAAGTCGGTTCAATTTTTTTAAAAAAAGATTTTATTTTAAACATTTTAGTGATATTTTCATATATAAAGATTGAACCATCGACAACCGTAAAATTATCTAGGTAGGTTATGATCACATTATCGTCTACATAGTTTTACATAATTCATGTTTCTTCAGAAAAAAATATCCGGTCGTAATGAAATTTGCATGGAAACATCATAGTAGTTTACTCTCTCGAATAAAAAAAGAATCATCGAAATCGGTTCATAATTGTCAGAGCAATGTAATGGAGAACATCAGTTTTATGGTTTTTACCAGATAAATTCCTCCACATCGTTCATGGTCCTCCAGGAAGTTCTTATCCGGTTGTAATAAAATTCATACAGATTCAATACAGTGGTTTCTTCTTTCGAATAAAAAAAGAATCATTGAAATTGGTAAATATTTGCCAGAGTTATGACCATTTTTGTCCGACCGAGCGAGTCCGAGCGACTAAAACGTCATCTATATAGGCTTTCTTGCAGCTCTCAGTGCGCAGTCACCATACTTGTTTTTTCAGGAACTACTTATTACTAAGCAATAATTTTTTTATGGGACCCAATTAACGGATTAAAGAATGGATGGAAGAAAGATTTTTTCAAATCGGTTCATAATTGCCAGAGTTATGCGCGAACATACATAGAAAAATATATATATATATATACAGACGAATTGAGAACCTCCTCCTTTTTTGAAGTCGGTTAAAAAAACTCCTGGCGTTCACACTTATTATAAAACAAAAACTATAAATAATTCTGTGTTAACGCCATCTATCTCATGTTATAGGCCCAGGCGACGTTTCAAAAAATGCCAATGTCGATAGTATGTAGTAAATTTATTAAAGCTCCATCTAACAAAAAAAAAATCTTAATGCAGTTTGCTGTTTGTCGCCTAGGCCTATAACAAGAGATAGATGGCGTTAACACAGAATTATTTATATTTTTGTGGGTTGACATTATTGCATAACAGTGCTCATTTATTCAAAAAAACATCAATATGTACAAATAAATATACTTACTTATGTTGCAGTGGCAATACATACAAACAAAAAGACTGTTACGACTCTAGAGATCTAAGAAATTTGCTTTTTTGCCTACCCTGATCAAAAAGTCTGTGCACGCCACTGAGAAGTAGTTAAGAGTTTGTTTACGTATGTCGGAGGATTTTAAAAAAATAATAATTTGTACTTGATCAAAATTTGTGAATGCAGTTCAGATTATCTCAAAAAGTTAGGGATGGTCTTCTAGAAACGGTTCTCTGTAACAAGGGTTAAGATACCTGTCCTTACTGTCCCGTCTCATAAATCCACCCTGTATAGATAAAAGATTTATAACAGTTTTTATTTGTTTGTATTGCAGGGCGGGCGGCGGCGCTGGTCCCCGTGGCCGCTGCACTAACTCGCTTCGCATATCGCTTCTCTCCTGCGTCGGTTAAGTAGATAGATAGTTAATTAATAATTTCGCCGGCCCCCGACCGACCGCGGACCGACCCGAACCAATACTTAGATCTGGTCAAATACTTCCTTTTGTCATTTGTCTGAAATTAGCCGATTTCTGAGGTATTTTGATAGTGTTTTTCTATATTTTCAAAAGATGACAAAACATGTATTAAGGATTGCAAATTGGCAAGCTACTTTTAAAATAACTTTGAAACTGGCCGCCAGTCGGTCGCTGATCTCGGCATTGGACAGGGTTAGGGCTTTAAACTTGTGAGCTAGACGTGAAATTTCATCTGCGATTTTATTATTACTGATACTTGTAGTATTTAGTACCACCCTAGTGCGAGTTTTGATCGTAAACAAGAACGTTCATACTTTCAGTGTTTTGTCGTACATTTTATTAGTTTTTGATAGATTTCGCTAGAGGCGCTGGTGTGAGATTATGATATTTTTTGTCAACTATTAAAACTCGTACTAAGGGTACGGCCCGCGGGAATATAAGTCACGATGCTTATTACGAATAACCACTAATTTGACGTTTGACGACGTTTAACATCCGGAGCGTCCCGACCTATAATCCCTAGGGTTGTTTACAATTATTATCGATGAAATTATAACTTTTTATCGAGGTCGGTTCGAGGCGGACACGAGTCGATTCATGATCATTTTTGTTATATATTTTAAGTATTTAGCGAGCACCGATGGGAGCGACCGCTGTACCCTCAAAGTCCGACGAAGAAACGACTCGTACTAAATTGAACTGCTTAGTATATTTTAGTTCTCTTTTAAAATATGAGTACTAGTGTTGTATCTAGGTGGATCAAAGTTTATTCGATTCGTTAGAGTCGCTATACAGTACGTAACAAAAACCCTGTTGGATCACGGTATTATTCAGTGTATCAATATAGTCATATTATGTATGTTACTCATTTGTTGAATGTCCATTTTTTTCCTAATTTATACCAGTGAATCCAGCTATACAAGGTCGGATTCGTATTGCTAACAAATTAAGAAAAAATATGAGACATCCAAAAAAATTATATACGTACATATAACTATATTGATACACTGAATAATACCCCCTTAAATGCAACAGGATTACTGTTACTACTGTATTGAAGGAGCCCTTGCCGTGTAATTTATTTCAGACAATGGTCAACCAATTATTATGGTGGCCGGAGCTGCATGGCCCGGGTCGGTCGTTCCCGCAGTGACCGCTCTTGTACATTACTCGAGGGAGGCCGCTATATAATTATACTTTGAATGACAGAATCGGTTCCATTACGCGTTTCCATTATAATGTTAGTATGACGGCTGAGTGTTGATGTATTTTATTGAAATTTCTCGAACAATGAACTTTGATATTTTATAAGACAGTGGCTCGTCCTTTGGTAACTTGGCCACTGATTCATTTATATTTAGATACTAATTGTTTGGTCCGGAGGTGCCAGCAGCCCTTCGGTTTAAAAATAAATGACTACATGTGTCATACGAAATTTATTTACAGCTTAATATTATGTTGCATAAATTTGTATAGGTTAGTCGCGCGGCCTCTCTCGCCGCCATTGCATCGATTTGTGTGATTTTACAATTTACTTTGTATATTTTTTTTGTAAAATACGCGAACGTATCCGGGTCGTGCCACAGTGCGGCCCCACACTAAAGGACATTACTAACTTTGAATGAATATCGTGCGGAGCGCTGCCGTCTTGTAGACGAGGTGTCTGTGATCTGTGCCGTGGTCTATGGAACCAGTGGTGCGCACACACCATCGCTGGGCAGGTCGGAAGCGTCGCGAGAGAACTGCTTGCTTGGCTAAATGTCATTCTACAATATGACACGCTAAAGAATAGAAAACAAAGTATGGGAATGACATATGATTTTGCTGTCACGTGTAGAGATATATTATGTCATTCCCATACATTTGTTTTGTATTCTTTAGCGTTCCGTATTGTAGAATGCCAACTCGGCTACACCCTCAGCGGTCTCCCGACGCGCACTCTCGGACGGACAGTGTCCTCCCACTGGTTGTCGACTAGGTATATTATTATAGAATTTTGTCTTCACTTATGTAAGATATATTAAGCTTCTATATAATGTGTTCTGTTGATAACTCGAAACGTGAATTTAAGTTAATCGATGCGGTCAGAGAGCCGCGGCGCGAGGCGGCCGGCGGCGCGCTCGCGGGCTGGGAGGCGATTCATGTCTTGCCTATAATTTATATATTATTGTCCCTCTATATTTACAATAACTGTACAGCAATTGGTATATACAGGTGAATTTTTCAGGTAGGCTGAATGTAAACTGTATGGTATAGCATAAATACTCAAAGGAGTCATGGACTCGATTTTGATTAACACTAAAACGTCATTGGATTTTTATTTTTCATTAAAATCGGGCCCGTGATTTCTTTGAGTATTTTTTGCTATTCATTATAGTTTCGGATTTGGCCATCCAAATCTACTTAAAAAATTGTCCCTGCATATAAAGTATGTAACTATACAAGAATGTCCTGATTTGACTGTTTTAATATATTTTAACGTACATCATGTTAAAATGATCATGTAAGGTTGTCACATGATGAAACACAAGCCTTTACACAATGTCTAACGTTTTATTTCGTCCAGTAGCAAGTATTTGAACATAATACACATGTCTAACAACGGATATTGTATCCGTTGAAATAAGTACTAATAGATGTGAGGAATAGATGTGCGAGCTAATAATGATGTCGAATAGAGTCCAGTGTCCGACCGCCATAACCGTAGCTATTTATTATAGTGCGCGGACACCGGAACCAGACGCGAGCCGCGCGCCGCCCGCCGCCGCGACGCGGCTGTCTAATTGTGTTGTAATAATAAGACGTTATTTTTTTAATCAATAAAATTATCGAACTTTTCAACGTAATGTTTAATTTAAATCCCTAACGTACCGTTTTGTAAAGATCGAATTTCCTTTAAATTGTAGTGTGTAGATGATGTCTGTGCGTAGCGCGGGTTATCTCGCCGCTGAAACCACCTCGCTATCTATGAGCGCGTACAGTTCGAAGATATCGATATCGGACCAGAGCACCACTTACAATATAACAATACTATATAGACATTGGTGAAATTGTAAGCCGCCGCTACGAACAGAGATCCTAATAATAAAACAATAAATAGAAAAAAAATACATATGAGTGTAAATAGTTATTAGGTTTTATTTTTAAGGCGGCGCCCTCGCATCCTTCAGACTTCTGTGGAAAGTCAATTCGAGACTAACTCACAACTGTTTCCCGCTACTATTAATAACGTGTTTTGTATTTAAAAATAAAATGTATGTTATGTGTCGGATTGCAATAAAATATGTTGATGCAGATGTTCTTATGCATTTACTTAGGTCTGTATTGAAATAATTATGTGTGTGGTGGCGGGCGCGCAGTGACGACGGGGCACCCTTGTTTTACACAGTTGCTTCGCAGTATACCAATACCAAACAACTACCGAGATACGGGTAGTTTATAATGCTCTCCGGCATAGCTGTTCATTATAAAGTTCTGTCTACATCGTAGCTCCGCTCGATTATCCCGTGGTACTGCGCACCGTCATCGTAAACGATTCGAAAATGTATTATATTCTAATATTAATATTAGTTTGAGAAAAAAAAAATAAAAAAAAATGTCAGTGACTGTTTTTTTATTAAGTTTTTCTTATTTTTTTTAACAAAACTAATATTTGATAACGTAACCAATTATAGAAAGAAAGAAAGTTTAGTTATTTCTTTCTTTAACCTATTATAGTTTTTTTATTAGGTATTGAAAATTTGTAAACATACGACGCGTTGTTTAGCACGAGATCGCCAAGCTGCGTTAAATTTAAAATTGAATCATCACCCAAACATCATCAATTTATCAAAACATACAGACCCCGCGTTTAGATCCAAAATATACTTTACTGGTATAAAGAACATTATTAAAACTTTCTCTTTCCATGAATTATGTTGTAAGCAGTAGAAAATCGTTGTCCCGCGAGTGTCCGCAAGCGACACGTAGTGTGCAACCGCGCCGTATGTACTAAGTTTGTGCGAAATTCGGTGTACTTATTTATTGTACATAATATTTGAAGTCT
Source organism: Furcula furcula (assembly GCA_911728495.1). Classification (NCBI taxonomy): domain Eukaryota; kingdom Metazoa; phylum Arthropoda; class Insecta; order Lepidoptera; family Notodontidae; genus Furcula; species Furcula furcula. The sequence goes on along the minus strand of OU452254.1, from coordinate 1,147,623 downwards.
CTTTGTCCCGTGAACGAAGTTAGACATCGTTTTTCCATCATGATTGGTCCGGTTGCGTTTCGAAGTGACATAAGAGTTTGTATTTTAAAAAAGTATATGCCACCAATAAATAAATTTAATTTGCCATAATCATAGATCAATATCATTGCTGGCCAACAAGAGGAATATATTATTTTTCATTTCGGAATGTTTCCGGCCCGTACTAATTAATCCTGAACCGGCAATACCCCCACATCTTCCAGTATGAGACTGCTATATTACATTATTTCACTGTTTCGTATTTACGCTTGTCATAACGACGGTTTGTCAAATTTCCGCTCAACTAGATCTCAGCACCACCATCTACCTACAAACAAAATAAGCTGAGATAACATTACCAAAAAATTCCGCGAAGGAAAAATAAAGTAAAGTTCTTTTCATACAGTAAAAAAAATTGAGGATTGCTAACGAACGTGACGAAAATTCAAAATGAGCTCAGTCCAAGTCTATGTTACGAATAGATAAGTCGGTGGTGCTGAATCCTGTACGAGATCAGAACCATTCAGCCTGCGCAGACGGCGGATTAACAGACTTTTCAATTCTTTGACGATCGTGCTCATTCATAACCAAATGTATGCCTGCACGTGCGTCAATGTATACTAAATCAGTTGTTGGTACGCCGTTTGCGTTGTCCGCTATAACCGATGTTGTTGCGACGAGCGGCAGGCCGCTCTTACCTTCACTTGTAAACGCATATAACTTTGTGTTCATTTGGTATATGAGAAATTCTAGACTGCAGCGTATGCAAGTAAGAGACAATGCGGTGAACAAAGTTTAGACCCCGTACCAAGTGATATATAATTTGTTACTATTCGTAGATCTTTACGATACATTTTACGACGCTACATTGTCATGGAACCAATGTTTGAATTGACAAAATAATATTTGTTTATTAGTATAATGAAGTTTTCTTTTTTGAGAAAAATCATAATTCGGGTATAGATAATGTTATTAATAAATAAACATCTAAAATACATCATCATACTAAATTTCAAGTGCGTGCACTCACTTGGGTTCCCCAGTTTTTGTATAAAAATTGAAGCCATAACTGCCTCTCATCTCTGAACATGATCGTTATCTAAAAGTATTGTTAGCTAATGTATGGTGTCACGCTGGCACTAAAGAATACTCTATTATCTTACTGTGATTGGTTTAAAAACATGTAAATTTGTCACTAACGCTGAAGTACAGCTACACTACGGTGTATCTGTTCTCTTAGTTCAAATAAAGTAAATTCGTACAAGCATTATCTTCAGAATGAATAATTTGTTAACTAAGTTTTCGATCGACTTATTTGGAGGATAATGCTTGTCCTAGTCTGATCGATTCGATCCTTATTCTAATGCTTTGTATCAAAATCAATGTATGGAGTCTAAAGTTTGTATTGAACGTTCAGTAAACTGTGTCCCACGCAGCGTGCGACGCGGCCGGGGCTCGGCGCGCGCGGGGCCCGCGGCGGCGGACACGCGCTGCCCTCTCTAATAGAGATGTACTTTTTGTAACAAGCCGTGACTTTTATTTCGTACACAATAAACACCTGCAACCCCGACACTCCTTCCCGTATTACGATGTGGCCTCAAGGCATTTCTGATTGGAACTATACTATTGTAGAGCTACTACAACACAATCATGTATAGTAGCTCTACAATAGTACCGAATTTTATATCTGAGGCCCGCATAGAGTTCAGTCATGTTCAATTCACTATTAAATACAAGAAGAATTAAAATGGTACCAGGAAATGGGCGTAACAGGGGTGAGTAGACAAAAGTGGAAAAAGATTTCGATGTTGTTGAATTAATGGAACACGTATTGCCAATTACTGATCTACAAAAATGTAGTAGGTATATTATTACGAATGTTTACAGTAATCTGCTTTAAAATATTTTCCAAGTTTTGTCCTTACACCAGTCTAGTATCCATACTACCGCTGCCATCTTGGTGTGAATTGAGCCTTAGTGTCCACACTAAGGCTCGATTCACACCAAGATGGCAGCGGCGCGGCGCGCACTTTCAGTGAGATTTTTTTTTTAAACTTTATTTACAGTACGTAAAACACCAGTATCGCTTGAAAAGCTCAAATAGTACCCGCGCGCAGTCGCGCGGCGACTCGCGTTTGGTCAGCGCGCGCCTTCTGGAGCGGAGTTTCCTTGTAGAATGTACGAACTAGACTCAACCCGCATGACTTTCGGCCCGCACATTAGGTCCGTCCGCAATCGAGCGGCTTTCGTATTAGGTCGCCTGTATCCCCTTCTCTGCAAGCGGAGTAAAATGTCGCTTAGAAATAAGTTGACATTATACAAAGCTTGCATTCGCCCTATCATGACTTACGCGAGTGTAGTTTTCGCGCACGCCGCCCGCACCCATATCGATAGCCTCCAGGTTATCCAGAATCGTTTCCTCCGTCGCGCCGTCGGTGCCCCGTGGTACATGCGGAACGTAGATCTGCATTCCGATTTCAAATTAGATCCCCTTCGTAAGTTCCTCAAAGAAGCGTCGAAACGCTACTTTGAATCCGCGTCCCGTCACGCGAACAGTTTAATCCGCGCCGCCGCCGATTACGCCGCTAGTCCTTCTGACTCGCGCCGCAGACCACGGCACGTACTGCTCGACCCTCCTGACCCCATGACGGTCCTATTGGACCGGGATGCGCCGACCCCTCCCCGACAACCGTATGCTACACTAGCTATCAGACACCGGTCTCGCCGGCGAGGCCGAAGGGTCGTACGTATGCGACCGCAACGACGTGCATCACCCCACTGAGTTTCTTGCCGGTTCTTCTCAGTGGGGGCGCGTTGTGAACCGGTGGTAAACTCAGCCCTCTCTTAAGCGACAGCCCAAGCCGAGGCCGTGCCTCCCTGAGGTGCCCTTGTGCTCGTCGCTACTTCTGCCGTAAAGGCTAGAGCGCTTCAAGCGCTCGCCTCCTATTGTCCGGTGAAGCTGCAATAGCCATCTGCGGTTAACAGCGTCTATCATTCCCAAAAAAAAAAAAAAAAAAAAAGAACTAGACTTAAGGCGGCGCGCGGCTGCTCGCGACGCCGCTGCCCGGCTGCGTTGCGCCTCTTCTGGCCGCTGCCATCTTGGTGTGAATTGGGCCTAAAGAGAAGGCAGTGCAATCGATTATTGTAATTTAAAATAAATTGGATCGAAGTTTACATTGGTTTCCAGAGTAAACATATTGTGGAATTCTAGAAGTGCAGTATAAAACCAACCGCCGCACTCAAAGTCCATCAATGAGTCGTTATCTCATCGCTCGGTTATGGGTTTCGTATCAAGTGCTGCAGTAGGTACTAGTGACAGTTGAAGTCAGGACCGCAATAACTAGATTGAACGTGCGGTGGACATTAATCTATACAACCCAACAGCGGTCGTCATACATTTTAAAAGCTTAGGTTTCTTGCTTTGTGCATTTTACGTACCTCCGGTAGCGGGGTCGGGGTGCTAGGCGGAGTAGGCGGGCGGGAGAGGGTGCGCGCGCGCAGCCAGGCTATCCGTGGCCACCGTGGTAGTAGTCGGCCGCGCGCGCTCTACCGACGGAGGAGGCTCGCTGGCTGGATATCTGAACACTACGCCCTCGGAGAAAAGGTTAGTGATTTTTATTAAATTATGTATTCGTTTTTATTTAGATAAACTTTACACTTATCTGTGTATCGATGGCGATACTTGTACTAAGTATACATAAAGTGGGATGGCATTTTAGTTTTAGTTTTTGATGGAACTGTTATCCATACTGTAATTGTGAGGCATCGATATAGTCTATATAATATTTAGATGTGAGGACTTTTCTTTACTTTGTATGCTTATGGTTAAATTTTCGATATACTTACTCAGATATATAATTTGGAACTTGTGCGAACAGCTTTATTTTAATTTCTCCCGAAATAAAAAACTTTCTTAATTCAACCTATGTATGTATTTGTACTTAAAACTACTGAACAATTTTAAAGAACAAAAAAAAAGCTCTACGGCTCTATATACGTATATTCGGTGGCAGTTAGTTTTAATTACTATCTAAAATTTAGGAAAAACATAATTATATTCCTTTTTAATTACAATAATTCATTAATTCCTATTGATTATTCAATAGTTCGTAAGTTTAATTTTTTTATGAGATAGGTACGAAGATGACTATTAAAGCAAACTGCGGTTCCTGCTACCTATACTTATGTAAAACTGGTTTACGGAATGCATGCCTCAAGTTTTTAGGGTTAGGTAGGTAAGTAAGTACCTAAAAGGTAAAAAAGCATAGCAGTTTGGGCTTTTTGAAACTTGTAACCCACTTACTTAGATGGCAAACTCGTGCGCGAATCCCACTGGACTTGACCATTTTATTTTAAAATCCGAATTAACATTCTAAATCTATAGAATTAACATTAATATGTTGTAGAGCTGCATAATTTGTGATTGTTTCATGAACAATAACTTTAATTAAATACGAAATTTTATGAACATGTAGGAAAAGACCGCGTGGCCGGTAATTTAGCGTGTTTGAAACCACTAGGTACCTCATTTAATTTCTACTGTAATTATATACTTACTACTATAGGTAGGTACATAAACTCTTGTGTACGAGAATAATACTTATAATTATATAATAAATAAATCGGGATATTATGTTACCGTAATCCATAAACAATTTTCATTATTTGATTTGGACATAGAGCCGTTTAACTAACATCCTAAACTAGCTTCTTTGATTTATGTATCATTGAGTCAATAGTTCTCTAAAATTTGTTACTGTATTGGGATATTACTCTTAATTACCTCTATATTAAGTAAATACCTGTAGCAAGCTGTAATAATGTTAGCAGAGGAGTAACCTCAAAGTAGACATATCATTTGCATACTTAATAGTCTCATTCGGCATCTCAAAGAGTTCGGGGTCTCTGTAAAAAGCGCACCGCTGTGCAATATTTTTTAGTCCTATTTCAAACGTAGACAAATTGACTGCTGTCAAAAAAGGAAAAACTGTTTATGCAAATATCTAGCAGGTATCAATTGAATTCATAGATTATTAAAACGAGATAGTTTAGCTTACATTGTAGGTATAAGTATATTGTATTTGGTGATGCAACGGCCGCCGGCCGAGTATTTAATAACAATCACACGCTGTTGATAAATAAATTATGCACTCCTCATTTGAAAAGTATTCCGCTGACAAGACGTTTTCTACTTGTTTGTATAACCCACGAGTTTTATATTTACTTGATAATTTGTATTATGTTAAGTACTTTGTTATATGATGGTCACCATATTACATTACTAGTGCAAATCAGCGACTCTAATGCTTTTATGTCATCGATCTAATATGATTATCATATAAGTTCGATGTTGTAAGGTGCACCCTATGATTTGTGACCAGCATGCGTTATAATATAGACTTGGCTCCGATTATACAGCCACGATGCTATCAGAACACGTCTACAGAAATTATGTTGACTTCAAGTGATGCTTGGCAAGAGAATGCTTACATAAAAAACACAATCTCTACTTCTATAAAATTTCTACAAGTTATGAAACACAACACATACGGTGGTAATCCACGAAAGCTCAAGCATCTTCTTTTAAAAGTCAGGGCTAAGTTGAAGTGGCTAGTATCAGAATAAATCTTTTGTTGTCTAGCTAGTTTAGTTAACAAGTATAATAGTAGAAATCTAAATATAGGTCCCTTCAAATCAAGTAACTTCCGTGGTGCCTTACAGGTGGACTAACTAGTTGGTGCACCTGTAAGAATCTTTCGTTCTGAGGTTATATCGACCTGTGTGATTTTTACTTGTCTCCCGCTTTGCAAAGGAGGGAAGTGGAATTTATATTTTTCTAACTCCTCCTATAATCTTTTCTAATTAAATTTGTTGCGGGCTCCAAGACAATTTAGCGTTTTCCCCGGGACTCGCCGGCGCCGGTCAAACCTTGGTGTCTTCACTGGTGACCACTGGGCATGAGTGGCGGGATTAGTCCCATTAAAAAAAAATAGATATTATAGTTTATAATATTGTCTGACGGGTGGTTTGCGGGCGATATGACACAAAAAGTATGATATGTTGTGAACATTTTTATCTGGAAGTCGGGAGGGTCAGCGCTATCGGCGGACACGATGGCCGCGCTTCCGTCCGCCTCGCGAATACCCGCGCGAATCTGCTGGACAAGCAACACGCAATCCACTATCTAAATCTGACCTAGTTTTTTTTAAATAGGTACCCGATCCGAGAACTAAATTTACGAATTTCATTGCGGTTTATTTTTGATTTTATTTCCCCAACAACGAACGGTTTGAACACTCTAAGTACATTGACTGAGACTGAAGTGGTGGATGTCCGTAAGTATATCTTAAAATTGTCTCAGGATACCCAGATATACTAATTTATACTGTTAGTTTGATCTACGCAGAAAGAACTTGCCTATCTTAAGATTTCTTGCAGTAGGTACTTAGTCACGAAACTTGACTTTGGATTTAATGAAGTAAGTATATTTATCACGAAATTCCAAGCCGGTTCTCTATTGGGAAGATAGATTAAAATATGAAGTTGAAAGTGTTCGAAACGTCGAAAAAATAATTAAAAAATAAACGGTATAAGCATGGATGAATAATTTATCCACGGTAGAAGTAATCAATAAAATTAGTTTAATTTTGACGTAAATATCAGAAATATATATACTTATATACTAGCTGACCCCGCGCAGCTCCGCCCGCGTTTTTATTTAATCTAAACCATTCTCGAATCCCCTTGAACACACACAAAAAATTTAATCAACATCGGTCCACCCCTTAAGGAGTTCAGTGACACACACACGTACAGTAGAATTATATATACTGGGTGTCCCGGAAAGGGTATATCAAGCCAAAGGGTATGTATAGTATTGATAGTAAAGACCCCGAAAAAGGTGTCAAATATGGCAAAAATTGATATTTTGAATTACTTAAAAAAATATTCGTATCGTCTTAGTACCGTTTTAAGTAACCCTGTGACATCGTGCGCACTCCTATAGAGAGACTGCTTTTTATTGATTGCGTGCCTACCCGGTTTGAGAAATTCAAGATATAGATATAGTTTAAGAAATTCATTCATTTTCGGGTGAATAACGAAAAAAATATTTAACCCACTGCACTAAAACTGTTGACTATTTCATTATTTTCTTTCACAAATTGATTGCTTGTCGGTTACACAATGCGTCATTACCAGCTTGATACCCCATTTCTGGGACACCCTGTATAAAGATACTATCCAAAGAAAAGGAAAACTTGCCAAATTAACTGCACTTTTGAAAACCAAGCCAGATAATAATTTTCATAATGAGCTGCAATGTTAGCCATTCACAAAAAAATATCATAAGGCGGAGGATATTATAGACTGTGACTGCACTTATTCAGTCTACTCTACTACTTAGTAAAGTAAAGCCGACACAATTTAGGAAATCGGTCTAGGCGACCGCGACGGGAAAGCGGCTTTGTCGGCAGGGAAACTGTTCCAAGAAATATGATAAGTTGCCAAGGAAGGTTATGCAGTATATAAACAAACACAATATCACTCACACTCGTAAGTATCCAAAATTTTTTACCCGATTGCTTCAGAAATTGGTTATTGTTGTTGTAGTGTAAGTTTGTAAACGTGTGTCTATTGCTTTGACACCCTTTCTAAGTAGTAGTAAGTAGTGGATTGTTGGTTGTGTATTATGTGCCTGCTTTGGCTGCTTGCTTGATGGGTTCTAACGTAGGTCTCGTTAAGTTAGGTACCGGAGTGATCTAGGAAATTATTAAAAATAAACATTAAAATGGGAATCTTAAGCTCCTCTCCGACATTCTGTGATGACCTATTTATTTTGATAAGGCTAGTTCACATGTGTAAGTCCAGTTTGTATGCCGCGCCGTATTTTTTGCAATATTCAACTTGATTTTATTAATTTGACAGTAGTCATTATGGCATGTGGTATGATGTCACGTTCGTTTAGGTAACGTTCAGAGCTTCTACTTGTAATCAAAAGCGTAAGATGATACCGAGTGTTGTATTATTTATATTACCTTCTACATATAAGTACTTAGGTACATTATATTAAATATCTAACGTTTTAAAGTCTGTGCATATTCGTGCCTAATACACATTCTGGTTCCAATATCGGCCGCTCATGAGAATATGGAACTGCGGCCCCATTACAGTCCAGTCCAGTAAGTAGGTAAGTACCTACCTACTCTCAACATGCGCGTGTGTTCCAAAAGTAAAGTTTATGTCGGTGTCGACACAGATGCTGTACAGTTTGGGCGCGGAGGACACAGGGTTATCGCGACATGATTAAAGTTCATATACAATGACATACCTAATTCCGTTAATTATTTAAAAAAATACTTTAGAATTGGGTCTGTCTTGATATATAATAAACTGCTACTATTATTATTGTTCTGAATATGATATCATGTGCTTTAACTCCATTGAAGGAGGAGGGAAGGAGGTCTCCAGTGCGGCTCATGTGCATGAAGCTATATGCTCATATGTGAGCCCCCACATATTCGTCATTCATTGCCACGTTAGCAACTAACTATAGTGTTGACTAGATGAATGAATATGCCGCCAGATACATACCACGGGCACGCCTGCACATGTCGTTAGATACATTGCAATTCGGACAACGTAGAAACACATTACTTATAATGTCTGACAGTATGTGATCATGTCATATCAATAGATTTGATAAATGAATTAAAACTTCGATAAAGGATACCTACATTTCATTTTAAATCTCAGTGATTTTGTTAACACGTGTCATACATAATATGCGTGTTATGTTACCTCCGTGGCGCAGGCGGAAAGCGATTCCTTTGTAAACCGGAGATGGCGCGGGTTCCAATCCCGCGTGAAGCAACGACTTGTGTAGTTGTTCGGCTATACTGGTCAGGACAATGCACGCCGATCACTTCATTGTCTGGAAAGTAAGGATCCCCTCATTGCACTGCGCCTGACCTCTCCCCGGTCGAGTCGGTCATCTGTATAGCATCGGATGAAGTACCTACTTGTGCATTCTAGATGGTACCTAGGTCCCTTGTGCAATGGACAATGGATGTGTAAACATTACTGTGTGTGGGTGTGAAGGCTAGTTAAATTACTGGACACAAAATACTTAATAACTAATCTCTCGTGTGACGAGCGGCAGTGCAATGCCGCTGTCCATAGGCAGGCGTGGCGCGCGACCATCAGGCGAACGTCTTGCTTGTCACTTCATAGGTTGAATTATAACCTAATAAAAATGATGAAACCTACAGTTTTGCACGAAACATTAAAAACCAGAGTAGCGCCTCTAACGCTAATTATTCAAAACTCTCGTAGTTAAATGTACGAGATAAAACTGGAGGTAGGTATAATTGTTTCCATTTGCGATCAAAACTCGTACTACGGTGCCTGAGTTCATAAATAACGATCACCAAAGCACAGTGCGGATTTAAAAAAAAATGGATGGCTATTGCAGCTTCACCGGACAATAGGAGGCGAGCGCTTGAAGCGCTCTAGCCTTTACGGCAGAAGTAGCGACGAACACAAGGGCACCTCAGGGAGGCACGGCTTCGGCTTGGGCTGTCGCTTAAGAGAGGGCTGAGTTTACCACCGGTTCACAACGCGCCCCCACTGAGAAGAACCGGCAAGAAACTCAGTGGGGTGATGCACGTCGTTGCGGTCGCATACGTACGACCCTTCGGCCTCGCCGGCGAGACCGGTGTCTGATAGCTAAGTAAATGTCTCTGCGATTACTGAAATAAACATCGTTACAGACCTACATTATATTCCAACGGTTGCAGTTCTGTCCCATGCGCAGGCAACTCCATGCCTCCGTCACCGCGTATTTAGGTCAATGGAAACAAATAGCCGAGATTGTGACCGACTCGTTGATTCCAATTCCCCAATAAGATGTTTCTTTGGCTGCAGCTGCTGCACTAACTGCCGTCAATTAGCCTGTTCCACACTGACATTGTACAAGATTTATTTTTAACCGACTTCAAAAAAGGAGGAGGTTCTCAATTCGACTGTATATACGTATATATTTTTTTTTTATGTATGTTCGCGCATAACTCTGTCAATTATGAACCGATTTGAAAAAATCTTTCTTCCATCCATTCTTCAATCCATTGATTGGGTCCCATAAAAAAAATTATTGCGTAGTAATAAGTAGTTCCTGAAAAACAAGAATGGTGACTGCGCACTGAGAGCTGCAGGAAAGCCTATATCGATGACTTTATGTCGCTTTTTAAGGACAACAATGGTCATAACTCTGGCAAATATTTACCAATTTCAATGATTCTTTTTTTATTCGAAAGAAGAAACCACTATATTAAATCTGTATGAATTTTATTACAACCGGATAAGAACTTCCTGGAGGAACATGAACGATGTGGAGAAATTTATCTGGTATAAAATCTTTTTAAAAAAAAATTGAACCGACTTCAATATCACTGAAAAGTATAAAATAATTTAAATATTATTGAAGTTGGTATTAGCGTACCTGCTGTGTATATTTGGCACCAACTTCAATAATATTTAAATTATTTTATACTTTTCAGTGATATTGAAGTCGGTTCAATTTTTTTTTAAAAAGATTTTATTTTAACCTTTTTAGTGATATTTTCATATATAAAGATTGAACCATCGAAAACCGTAAAATTATCTAGGTAGGTTATGATCACATTATCGTCTACATAGTTTTACATAATTCATGTTTCTTCAGAAAAAAATATCCGGTCGTAATGAAATTTGCATGAAAACATCATAGTAGTTTACTCTCTCGAATAAAAAAAGAATCATCGAAATCGGTTCATAATTGTCAGAGCAATGTAATGGAGAACATCAGTTTTATGGTTTTTACCAGATAAATTCCTCCACATCGTTCATGGTCCTCCAGGAAGTTCTTATCCGGTTGTAATAAAATTCATACAGATTCAATACAGTGGTTTCTTCTTTCGAATAAAAAAAGAATCATTGAAATTGGTAAATATTTGCCAGAGTTATGACTATTTTTGTCCGACCGAGCGAGTCCGAGCGACTAAAACGTCATCTATATAGGCTTTCTTGCAAGTCTCAGTGCGCCGTCACCATTCTTGTTTTTTCAGGAACTACTTATTACTAAGCAATAATTTTTTTATGGGACCCAATTAACGGATTAAAGAATGGATGGAAGAAAGATTTTTTCAGATCGGTTCATAATTGCCAGAGTTATGCGCGAACATACATAAAAAAAAAAAAAAAAAAAAAAAAATATATACAGACGAATTGAGAACCTCCTCCTTTTTTTGAAGTCGGTTAAAAAACCATAAAACTGATGTTCTCCATTACATTGCTCTGACAATTATGAACCGATTGCGATGATTCTTTTTTTATTCGAGAGAGTAAACTGCTATGATAATTCCATGCAAATTTCATTACGACCGGATATTTTTTTCTGAAGAAACATGAATTATGTAAAACTATGTAGACGATAATGTGATCATAACCTACCTAGATAATTTTACGGTTTTCGATGGTTCAATCTTTATATATGAAAATATCACTAAAAAGTTTAAAATAAAATCTTTTTAAAAAAAAAATTGAACCGACTTCAATACACTGAAAAGTATAAAATAATTTAAATATTATTGAAGTTGGTGCCAAATATACACAGCCGGTAAGCTAACACCAACTTCAATAATATTTAAATTATTTTATACTTTTCAGTGTATTGAAGTCGGTTTAATTTTTTTTTTAAAAAGATTTTATATAAAAACGATACGATATGTATATCTTTCGTCAACCCATTATCCTATATCTTATGGTAAACGATTGATGATTTTTATTTTTGATATAATGGTTGTACCTAAGCAGCCGCTGATAGCCTTAAATATGAGACTTGAAGAGTTTCAGGGTCATGATTATGTGGGGAGGTGACGTAACCGTTTGAGCTTAATTTCCAAGTAAGTATAAAAAAATTGCAAGTATAAAAGCAGACCGACATTACTTACAGTATCCCTCTATCTAATCTATACCTACTATAGGATTTCACTTTCTCCACGTTAGAAAATCAGCTCAGTGGCGTGCTTTGGGGAGGCCTATGTCCAGCAGTGAACCGATGTGGGCTGATAATGATGTAAGAAAATGAATGTATTTCGGTTGCCTAAACCTCGGATTCTGTATCCTCGTTCTGTAACCTACCCACGGGTTAAGGGGGTAACATGCGCCAATGACCTTGAGAATCTGGCCACTCCGGCCGAGAGTTGTCATCGTAGAGGGCGCTACCAGCAAATATGAATATTACATTTGAAAAATCATAGACTAAAAATATGCAGATGTGTCGAATGGAGTTTTGTTAATTTTGCCTATTCCGTTATAGAATGAAATGATGCAGTTTAATAACGGTAACCCACTGTTTTATATCTTGATGTATACCTTGGCGTGCCACCTAATTACAATCAGACAACCCAACCACTTACAGTGGTAACGTAGTTGACGTGTTGCATCAGGATCCGGATTATTGCATTTCATTTTCCAAACTTTATATCAAAGGTTCAGTCCGTCTATTATAGAATGGCCAATGCCTGACTAGTGAGACTTATACATACTTCTATTCTATTGTTGGTGGTTATTAGGTCCGGTAATAACCGGAACACACTTCGACCCAGCTGAATACATTGTGCCTGCCATCCGGAATCCATATACATTCGTACTACTTTTAACTTACAGTCACAGCGGATTTTTGTGTGTCTGAAGTTAGGGTTGACGAACCATTGCGCAAGTACAGTTGTGAGTTCTGAATACATAAACATAAAAATAGCTACTGCGCAGCGTCTTGCCGTGACTACTGTAATCATACTTGAAATGAAACTATGCACAAAGTTCTAGTGTGGTGGCACGTCAAAACGAAAGCGTTTAACACAGCCTTCAAAATATAGTTTTTTTTTTAAAAAAAGGAACCATTTTTATATATTTCCTAAATTAGTTCCAAATTCTCTAACCAATAAACATCCATCTGATAGTTGAGCTTTTTGATTCCTGGAAAAATTAACTAAAAGCAAATTGATGATTGATTGCGATGTTCGAGTATGACAAAGAGAGTGACTTAAGATGCTGCAATGCATGCCAGTGGCCCTGATGAGATGCTAGCAGTATTATTAGAGAAGCGTGTAACTGTAAATGTTTCCTATTCTAATGCGTATGTTATCTTTAAGAGCGGCACAAGTACCCGAATCTTGGAAGCTTGCTAGCTTCCAACCTTACTCAAGACCAGATACCCAACGTCGATCCAAGTCGTGCAGACCCAAAAATCATAAATTATTTTTATTGTGACAATTAGTTCCATGATAAGAATAATAGCACCCATCCATCTCCTCCCGTTGGGTGTCCGTAAAAGGCGACTAAGGGAAAACAAGAAGACGAGCAGCAGCGTCTTTTTATTGGATTACCTACCACCTATCTGCGATCCCCAACCGCCTGCCAGGCGTGGGGATTATGGCAACCCCTCCCCTCTAAGAGAGAGAGGGCCTTTTTTCAACAGTGGACGTTTCGGCTGCTGATGATGATGTAGATGAGGTCCGTGATCGACTCCGTAATGGCCATCGAACTGAAACTATGATAAGATACTTAACTTTTTCCATAATTAAGTACAGGTAAAAACGACCCAGACCCAAGACAAACAGATTATGCTCATGCACATGAATGTTTGTCCAGTGTGGGAATCGACCCCAAGATCTTAAGGTCAGCGGCCAGGGTAGCAAACTACAAAATCAACGGACCTGTGTTGTTATTCAATATACGTGGCTGCCAAAGGAATCCGTAGCACTGTTTGTTTGAACGCACGAATTCAGTAATAGTCTTTTTAGTGTAAGTTTCAGTTTCCAATCAAAATAGTTTGAACGACGTTCCGGGCGCTTACACCGCCCGCATGTATTTTGGGCCGGCACGTAGAAGCGATTGTCGTCCTAAAGGTGATAGACCGTTCGTGACTGCGAGAGTACGTAACGTAACTTCATCTTGAGTTCTGTACCCATCGTGGGGTTTGAACTACGCGGAGCATTTGACATTTTATTTTATTTATTGTTTAGCACACTTAAATAGTACAATGCGGACTTAATGCCTTAGGCATTCTCTGCCAGTCTACGTTTGGATGATGCAGAGGGTAATAGTGGTAGGTGCATAGGTAATGTAAAATTTAAATAGATATTTAAATTACATTGATTCTAATAAGCAATCTGGTTTTAGAGTAACTAACATTTTAACGCGCTGGTATTTTTTTCTCGTGCCTGCCAACAACACCATCAGTTTATTGTTACGCAACTTAGTTAAGTAACAAGGTATTACCTGATAGTAATCGAAACAACCACCCATAGAAAAGACTCTTCCTGTCCCTATCATCCAAAACTATAATTATAGCCTTTTGGTCCGATAGGTATTTTGCCAGCTACAGTGACCTTCTACTTATGTTACATAGCGGAAATCTAAGATTAAAGTGGCACCACTTAGATAGCACACGAGTACCCTTCCAACTTAAACATCCAGATGTCTCAAAAGACGAGCAACTGTCCAATGCAACTGTCCGTAGGTAAGCGTGTCGCTTACCACCAAGCCAACCACCCAGGTACTCGACTCGTTGCTAAGTTGCAAAAACCAACATGATAGTAATAATAACACCGTTAATGTTTTGACAAAAAAAATCATAATGTAAAGGATATCATATTGTATGTCATTTTGTCGACCTACACGGTATTAAATACGATTTCAATTAGTAAGATCATATATGACTCTGATACGCTTTAATAGTTAGGCATAATACTCGGCAACGATACTTTCGCATACTCTATGATGAACCAAAAATATGGTATTACTATAAAAATATCTTTAATTAAATATAGAAGTATAGATTTCATTTGAAATTATTTATAATGTTATAATTATACCATATGTAACATATCTTAATTAAAAATATGTTCAAAATCATTTAAATTAAATTCGTCCTGTCAAAAAAATTCGAGCACGTCCACCCTCCATAACAGTCCACGAAAGACTGATAGAAGGCGATCGCGGGGGCGCTGCAAGGGGAAATGCACCGCGTACTTGGTTTTTCTATAATTTCTTGTAAAACATGAATGAAATTAAGAAATATAATCAATACAAATTGTAGAATAGGTAATTATGCTTTTTATAGTCCAAGTTTGACGTCTATCCGATGAACGGATATTGAACGCTAACACAATTCATATCCAACGTAGTACATTTTTTAAATACATATTGCTTGAAAACGTTATATTTAATCCAATATCTTATCAATAAAACTATTTGCTGAAGATCTGAGGTATAAGTACATATAATTTTCATAGCCAATGCATTAGCGTATTGATCCATCGAACTCTTTAAACTAAGGCTATTTTTGCAATTTTACCGTTGTTACCCCCTTAAGACGAATTCATAATCGTAGAACAACGCTAATCCAATCATTTGTACCACTGATTCATTGTCTGCGTGTACGGTAATGTCATCACATCGTAACGTTGCAAAAGCGCTTAGCGAATTATTTTGAAGCAAAACATGTTCTGCTGCGCCCGCTATAAACTAGTTAGTGACTGGGCCGTGCATGACGTGCATCGGCGCCGCCGCCGTTTCGGGGAATCTCATAAAACAACCCGTATGTATGTGGACCATTTGACCAGATGTCCCGGATGAGGTCATCCGGCGAATCCGTCACAGCCAAGTCACAGCACACTGACCTGTAGGTGCTGTGAATAAAAACTACAGTAGAAATACCTACGTAAGGACCTCAATTAAACACAAACTTTGGTTAAGGCTGTGCCTGTGCTATGCCACTATCTACAAATTCAACATTTGGGTTGGTGTCGGTTTCGCAGATAACACAACAACAACAACAATCTAAAGTTCTGTCATCTACTTAATGTATTATTTAATATTTTAACCCCCTGCAGTAATAGCACGAATTCGTAATCTTGACAGTTCGGTGTGGAGTATGACGTAGTTATCGACGTAGAAACGTCATTTTCGGTATTAGCTATGTCGATAACTACGTCATACTCCACACCGAACTGTCAAGATTACGAAGTCTTGGCAAATCGTGCTAAGCCTGCTGATCAGCAATGAAGAGGGTTATCAGTTTAACGCCTATGTCTGTCCGTCCGTCTGAGCATCGGAGTGGACGGATTTGAATGCGGTTTTTTTTTATTCGAATGCTGGTTTAATCGAGATGGTTCTTAGCTATGGTTCATGAAAATCGTCGTTCCTTTTAAATATCATCAGCTCTTTTCCTAGTCGATGTCTGGTGTAGGTAAAATAGTAGTTTTAATGGTTGTAACTTGTAAGCAGTGAAGGTCCATCCACTGCCTTAGCTCCTAAATATTGATATGGATCGGTTATGTACCCGTATGTGTAGTTTGTATGTACAAGTTTTACGTATTCTTGCAGCTGTGATATATCACAGGATAGGACTTGCCGATTGATTATTTTATGTGTTCTTTATAGCTCCAACCGGGTCATCGCACTAAGTAATTATTAAAATAACAAGCAATGTATATTTTCGTTTTAAAGGAAGGAAATTATTTCCGTAATTAATTAACATTGAGCAATTTTACTGATTTGAATTTTAATTGTAAATCCTATAGACAGTTTGAAGGGTTTTCTGTTCACTATTCATATAACACGAGATCTCCCTCTACCACGCCGGCTAAGCGTAGATTCATAAACCAAGCCGGCCTTACTTGTGCCTCGTTGTTTTAACACAGAAACTGAGCTTAAAGCATATCTGAGTTATTAATCTTCGTATACAATCGATCGATCACGTACAAAACCAATAGATTAACATCTCTTGGCAAAAAAAGCGAGACGTTCGCCTGAGAGAATGCAATACGTCTGCTTATACAGTTGCACTACACTGCCGCTCGTCACCTGAGGTCTCTTGAGCTCAGTAATGTCACTAGCTAGAGTGTGCTCTTCACTGCGGAACACAGCAATATTTATGTTTCCTACTGCGATGGGGGCTACCGGACGGGCCCTTGCACTAGGATCGTTTTAAAATAGGCTCGTATCTTAAAACAGACAAAATGAGAAATAAAAGAAACAACAAGCAATGCAATACATTGTTCTTCATCTGCTTATGTGCAATGGAACGCGACGTGACCGCAAGGCGGCCGGCTCGGGGTGCGTTGCCCTCTCCCCGAGATAGCTCCCTGCCTGCAGTCCCACACCTATGTCGAGCCAATCACACAGGCTTGCCCATGTCAACTTATATAATGTCTGACATACACGCAAATTACAACAACGGGAACAACTTACATAACTTTCCCCATGCCTTCTATTAAAGTGGTGAAGTATCCCTTCATAGCAGGAGTGTATCATTATTATAATATGTAATTAGTTTTATAAGCTGCTAGTCTTCCTTAAATATAAATAAATAAAATAAATAAATAAATAAATAGCCTAATTGTATATTTTGGTAATTATATTATTCACGAAAAATAGATACAATAGAAGGCGATAAAACCCTTTTGAGGAACTACCGACCAATATCGCTTCTGAGTCATGTCTATAAGCTGTTCTCAAGGGTCATCACGAATCGTCTTGCACGAAGACTTGACGAATTCCAACCCCCAGAACAGGCCGGGTTTCGAAGCGGGTATAGCACCATAGACCACATACACACGGTAAGGCAGATTGTACAGAAGACTGAAGAGTACAATCGGCCCCTGTGCTTAGCATTTGTGGACTATGAGAAGGCTTTTGACTCCATCGAGACTTGGTCTGTTCTGGAGGCCTTGCAGCGCTGCCAAGTGGACTGGCGATATATCGAAGTGATGAGATGTCTATACAATGCCGCGACGATGACTGTACAAGTACAGAACCGGCAAACTGAACATATCTATTTGCGTCGAGGAGTGAGACAAGGGGATGTCATATCCCCGAAATTGTTTTCTAACGTCTTAGAAGATATGTTCAGGACGCTGGACTGGGAAAAGTGCGGCATCAATATTAACGGCAAGTACATCTCTCACTTGCGATTCGCGGATGATATCGTCATTATGGCCGAAACGCTGGAAGACTTGCAACGAATGCTGAATGGCCTAGCTGACTCTTCTCATCGCATCGGTCTCCGGATGAATTTAGATAAAACAAAAGTAATGCTGAACAAGCATGTTGTTCCGGGACCGGTTGCCGTAAATGGGATACCTCTTGAAGTTGTCCAGGAGTATGTGTACCTAGGACAGACGCTCCAACTAGGTAAGGACAACTTTGAGAAGGAAATCAAAAGAAGAATACAGCTGGGCTGGTCAGCATTCGGAAAACTTCGTCAGGTCTTCTCGTCACCGATACCGCAATGTCTGAAGACTAAGGTCTTTAATCAGTGCGTCCTACCCGTAATGACGTACGGTGCTGAGACGTGGCCACTTACGGTACGACTAGTCCACCAATTTAAAGTCGCTCAGCGAGCTATGGAGAGAGCTATGCTCGGCGTTTCTCTGAGGGATCGATTAAGAAACGAAGTAATTCGCCAGAGAACAAAAGTTACTGACATAGCTCAACGGATTAGCAAGCTGAAGTGGCAGTGGGCTGGTCATATTTGCCGCAGAACCGATGATCGGTGGGGAAGACTGGTTCTGGAGTGGAGGCCACGAACTGGAAAACGTAGCGTAGGACGCCCTGTGACCCGGTGGAGTGACGATTTACGCAAAGCAGTTGGCAGTGACTGGATGAGGAGAGCCGAAGACCGGGCTCAATGGCGTGTATTGGGGGAGGCCTATGTCCAGCAGTGGACTGATGTAGGCTGATGATGATGATGAGATACAATAGAAGACAACTAGCAGCCCAATCCCACAGCCAACGGCTTTGCATAGCGAGAATTTGCTGTTATGGCTGTTAGAGAGTACCTATAAGCAGCATTGTTTTATGTCTGTCTATTTGAAATAAAAAATCGGTCAAGTGCAAAAAAAAAATTGCATTTGCGTTGAGGTTGCGTAAATAAGATCTAAAACTTTTCCAAGTTTCAAATCGATAGCATCAGTGGTTCCTGAAATATATAGGCGTGACGACAGACAGACGAAGTCACACCATAAGGGACTAATCCCTCCACTCATTCCCACCACTGTGACTCCTTTCAGCCAGGATCTACACACCATAAGGGTTCCTTTTTACCTTTAGATATGGAACCCTAAAAAATGGTAATTAAGTAAGTACCTACTTACTTGTATTTTTGAGTAGGTATTCATGAATTCTAAAATAGAAGATCAGGAACGACATGAGTGCTTAACAACTTAAAAATCGAATCCAACAGTGCACAATTCACAATTGGAATCCCCAAACATTTACAATTAGGCGCGTGCGCAGCATTCCGGCACCACGAACCAATGGTTATAATAATATTTTACGAGCATCTCTGCTGCGTTCTTGTGAAATCATGGGACTCCGAACATTATTCTACTTCCATTTTCTGTTCGTTACAACCAGTTCCTTTGTTTCAGACCTTAGCACCATGAGGGGTCGTCTCTTGGTGTTGGCCCTCGTGGTCGCCGCGCTGTGCACGGTGGACGCGCAGCAGGTAACACTTTGACAATTATTTTATACCTTTTAGAAACATTTTAGCTTGACTAAATACATTAATCAGAAATGTGGACAGATATTCTTTACCACACTTTCTAGGAACACGTTCGTGAAGTCAATAAATGACAAGTAAACATCCGAAGCATTACTATTGATCATCATCATAATAAGTATGATAACTTGTCGCAGAAACATCGTCGCCGGCACCGGCGGCTGCGCACGTCGACGACGGAGCGGCCGCTGTCCGAGGCGGCGCCGGCGCAGCCCGTGCGCGAGGACACCGAGGCCGAGCACCTCGAGCTCGGCATGGCGGAGCGCCTCGACGAGCGACGCTTCCAGGTACGTGGCGCAACAACATATTATGCTGACTGCCTAACAATATTTAAACTGTATAACTAATTATTGTAAAGCTCAAGTTTCCTTATATACAGTCGCCATGACATCGCATTCGCATTTGGTACAATAAAAAGATCTAAGCGCTCAGTAAAATAAATGTCTCCAAAATAAGTAGTCAAGTTTAATCTAATTACAGGACGCCGAGAGAGCTCGCGTTAATGAGTTCCTGAATGAAAACTCTAATGAAATCGGCGAAAATGAAGTCACTATCGACGGTAAGATTCATACTTGAAGGATTCACCATTATGTGAGTACTGCTGTGGCATGGTACAGATAAATGTGATACGTGGTTCCGTTGGCACAGATCCGTGTCTGAAGGTGCACTGCAGCGCGGGCCGCGTGTGCGAGATCGACGAGCACGGAGACGCCGTGTGCAACTGCATCAAGGAGTGCCCCTACGAGACCGACTCCCGCCGCAAGGTGACCCCTCATCTCGATTACACTATCATTTATTAGACGTAAAAGAGTGTGGAGCACACCGGGATTTGGGCTCGCTCAAGAAACTGGAACAGCTCGATTAGGCATTAGTACTAGCTTATACATAGGGTTGCAGTCAATGCCACCTTCTTTGTGTGGCTTTTGTTCCTGCGGTGAGTAGGTACTAAAGGTCAATGAAAATTGGATTGACAGAACGCTGTTTCATGTCTTTTGCTGCGGGCACAGACCTTGTAGTATTGTTCTGTGGCACAGACAGACAATACCGTCTCTCCAATAAGCTCGCGCGCTTGCATCACCGTAGTAAGTTAAGTGGTGTGCCGGCGCACACGTCACCCTATTATAAAATAAGTATACCTACTTGATATATTTGCAAGCATAGAGTTTATATTGTATAAATTGTAGTTTATTTATATTGTTTATTATTCTACGACTGCGACATTTTGAGAACTTTGCTTCACCTATAGTTTGAGTGAAACGAAAATTCCAGCGCAACTTTAATAAAATCTTTAAAAAAAAAATTGAACCGACTTCAATATCACAGAAAAGTATAAAATAATTTAAATATTATAGAAGTTGGTTTTAGCGTACCTGCTGTGTATAATTGGCACCAACTTCAATAATATTTAAATTATTTTATACTTTTCAGTGATATTGAAGTCGGTTCAATTTTTTTTTAAAAAGATTTTATTTTATACTTTTTAGTGATATTTTCATAAATAATGATTGAACCATCGAAGACGGTAAAATGATCTAGGTAGTCAGGTTACTGGGAGCGGCTGATGGTTTTTTAAAAATAAAATATAAAATGTAAATTAAAATTAATATTTAATACGTGCGTTCAGAGTTAGATGTACAACACGAATGAATACAATGCTCTTACAAGTAATGATTAATAATTTCTTATAGTCTAAACAAATGTCTTATCTCTACCAAGAATTATGGTCACACACCTGAGCTTTTGCTATACACGCACAATTTGTATAGGGTGTGGTTCCATGACTCCTCCCTCACCAAGAGCGAAATTATCGGTAATATTTGTATTCCGATGATTTCGCCACCATTGGATTATACATAGTTTATTTTTAAAACATACTATACTAATACATATTATAATTAAAATTACATAGAGTAGAATAGTGGCTAAACTCACACTTCTCGTTTGCACTACACTATTACTTTTCACCATTTCACTTTTCAGTCTAAACGATAGATTTCTCAAATCATCCAAATGTAGATTCTTAAGACTCACTGTCTTTCTCCAGTTAATAGATGTTTCCTTCAACTCAGGTAGAGTAATAATCGGGGTTACTCTATATCGTATGTTTCCCGAAATAGATCGCTTTTTATACAATTTGATGTATTCCAATTCGACTTTACAGCTGTCTTTTACTTCCAGAAGATATGTGCCTTTAATTGATTCTCTGGTTATGTCTTCAGAACATGTTTCGGTGAGTATTCTTTCGTCTCTCGTATAAAGGATCCAACTAACAGAATCGATCGGCTGAACCTTAAGGTTTTCCAGGTTGACCACAAAAGACTCACATAAGCTGAGATTATGAGCAAAATTCATTAATTGTTCTATGCAGGTGCTTTCAGGATACCTTACAACATCGTCTTCTTTGCACAAGAACTGGTTGGGACCAATTTCTTCACAGGGGCTGGCTAGCGGTAAGTACATGGGACCTTTCACCATCAGGTAAGGATATTCGGGGATAATAATAGTAGTCTGATTTATAAACTCATTAAAAATAGGTAAAGAATATAATTTGAAATAATTGTAGACTTTATCACTGATTAGCGGAATTTCCATAATAAAAGTTATTTGGTTTTCTTTTACAAATGCTTTGACGGTCATGGTTCTTTCTATATTTACTAAATTATTTTCGGTCACAGGATATAATAAGTTTTCAGTTTTTGATATATTATTTAGTAATGATAATAATTCGGGTGGATCAATAATAGCCTGATGTAGAACAGATACTTTTGTGAATGCTAAGGCGGTTTCAATTTCACTTAACAATATATATATTGTCCTAAAATTACTAATAAACATATTAAACATTCCGATAAATAATATATATGTAGAGTGCATAGGGCTCGTTTCAGTAATATTTTCAAGTGCTCTTTCTATGCGATTTATACGTACATCCAAAATTTGTATGTTTTCTTGGAGAGATCCGGTATTATTTATAATAGTATCCAGCATTTCAGATATAATAGTAATTTTCTTATCTGTATGTGATTGGCCTAAATTTAGTTCTGATATTTGGTGGTCATATTTGATTGCATCTTGGTGGTCTAAATTACCAGTCAAAAGTTTGATTATAGAACCAAGTGGATTAATGATACCGCGTTTAAATCTTTTTACAGGGATAAGCTGTCTGAGTTTTTCAGCTGCTGCATCACGTAAGTACTCTACTTCTACCATCATACCTTGAAACGCGTGCACATACGATCTCTTAGTATCTATGAGATTACTAAATTCCTTATATTTATTTATATTTAAAATCAAACCTTCTTCTATACTGCTAAAATCTAATAACTTAACTATGGTCCACTTATCTTTTTCAACGTATGCTTGTCCGTACTTAACTGGTAAGATGCCGGGGTTATTATCAATCTTTCGAAGTTGAAGGGCGTGGATCTTGATCGCTATGTTCAAGATCGTGACGACCAGCAACGACCTGCGAAGGACGTTTAACGTTCTTTAGAGGTACTCTAGTCTGTCTATTTCCTATTTTTACTGGTACTACATTTCTTTCCGTTTCGCCCTGAACTATCGCCTTCCTATATCTTGGTTTGTCTTTACTTTTCCTAGTATTAATATCTTTAACAAAAATAATATCATCTGTTTTAAGATCTAACCCAGCTTCGCCACCTTTCTTAGCTATAATTTTTTCTTTATTTGCTATAAATTTTTCAGCTATATATTTGTACAAATATTTTGTTCGCTTAACATGATCTCTAATTAACTGTTGTGTGTATGCTTTTTCTAAATCTACATCAAAGATTTTACCAGCATCTGTATGGCCGAAAACGACCTCAAAAGGTGTTAATCCTGTTGTTGTATGTATGGTGTGGTTATATGCCATGATAGAATAAGTCATAACGGACGCTGCATCCGTACATTTACGCTCGTACTTAGCTAGCCTGTAAATTTCTATCAATGTAGAATGGAATCTTTCCACAATACCGGTTGAATTTGGGTTATTTGTTGTTGTAATATGAAGTTCCACTTTATACATAGATAGAAGTTCACGAATAAGTTCGTTATTGAATTCACTACCTGGGTCACACGATATTTTTCTGGGTATGCCATATGTGGAAAAGTATTTTATCAATGCTCGTACTACTTCCGCTGTTTGTCTACTTGATATTTCAATAGCCTGTCCTAATTTACTGAAAGCGTCAACTAGTGTTAAATAATATTTCTTTTCTATGTTAAACAAATCAATAAATATTTCTTGAAAGGGTGCATCCTGCGTTTGGGTTAATTGTAATGTTGGTTTTATTGGTTTTCGGTCATATTTCATCTGTTTGCATGGCTCACACATATTTATTACTGCTGCAACTGAATCTTGCATGTTTTCCCAATAATAATTTCTACGTATTCTAACTATTGTTTCCCTGATACCCCGGTGACAAGTTTTTCCTTCATGGTGCTTTAATATAATAGCTTTCTGCTCCTGCTCGTCTTCTATGTAAACTACTCTATCAGTACACTCAAAAAACTGTACCGATCCCTTTTTGAATAGTTCTATGATGACTTTAGTAAATAATTTTCTATGTATTTCACTCTCAAAATAAATGAAATATTTGCGACTTGGTATAACGTATTTTTTTAAAAATTCTTTAATTAAATCTTCATTATCTAATGGTAGGAAAATTTCTAAGACCTTTTGTCTGTCTTTTGATAAATCTTTAACTTGTAATTTGTTTCTAAACCAATAGAATACTAAGATCTGGTTAGGCTTCGTATCGATCGCCTCCCTTAAAATGGGGATTCCAGATGAATCGGGTTCTTTGTCGGAAGCTATTGTCTCTGTTCTACTACTGTTAGTCAATGAAGGGATAGGGAATGTTTCGTCAAATAGTCCTACTACGTCTGTTACTGTAGAGTCTGAATCCGAAATTGTCACTACTTCTGTCTCATTTGTCATTTTACGTTTAGTCTCAAATTTTTCAAGCTCCTTGAGTTGTTTTATGACTGTCTGTATCTCTGTATCGTCTACATTTACGTTCATGGAAATTTCATCATCTGAATCTAGGGCATTAAGCTTTATGCGGGACAACGCGTCTGCATTGGTGTTTTGTTTACCCTTCTTGTATGAAATAGAGAAGTCGTATTCTTGTAAGCGAAGGCGCCAACGTGTCAATTTACTGTTTGGTTCTTTGAGTGAATATAACCATGCTAAGGGCCTGTGGTCCGTTACAATTTCGAATTTACGCCCGTACAAATACGGTCTGAAGTGTTTTACAGCCCAAATTATTGCTAGAAGTTCGCGTTCAATTGGACTGTAACGCGCTTCAGTATCACTCAGTGTTCTGCTTGCATATGCAACTGGTTTATCTGATCCAATAGGACCCTGAGATAAAACAGCGCCAAGGGCTATTTCCGAAGCATCTGTAGTTAAAATGTATGATTTAGTGGGATCTGGGTATTGTAATAGAGGTACGGTAGTTAAAACTTCTTTACATTTCTCAAAGGCGTCTATGTAGTTTTGATCTAAAATTACTTTGTTCCGTTTTTTCAGGCAATTAGTTAATGGTTGGGTAATCTTCGCAAAGTCCTTAATAAATTTCCTATAGTACCCCACTAAACCTAAAAAGCTTTTGATTTCTGTTGTTGTTTTGGGAATAGGGTAATTCTGAATGGCTTTAATTTTATCATTATTTGGTCGTAGCCCATCTTTAGTTATGGTATGTCCCAAGTATAAAACTTCCTTGCGTAAAAACTCGCATTTGTCTAACTGTACTTTAAGATTGGTCATTCTTAGTCGGTCGAAGACTTGTCTAAGATCATGTAGGTGGGATTGTAAGCTGGACGAAAATACGATGACGTCATCAAGATATACCAGGCAGTGTATGCCCTGAAGACCTCTCATGATGTTATCCATAGCCCTTTGGAATGTCGCCGGTGCTGTTTTCAGTCCGAACGGCATTCTTAAGAACTCAAAGTGTCCATTTTGGGTGTTAAAAGCAGTTTTCTGTCTGTCAGCTTCGTTCAATTCAATCTGATGGTAGCCACTGGCTAAGTCTAAAGTCGTGAAGTAGGTGCTCTTTCCTAATTTGTCAAAAAGGTCTGTTATGTTGGGAAGTGGGTACTTGTCATCTATTGTAATTTCATTCAATTTTCTGTAGTCAATTACCATTCT
Source organism: Furcula furcula (assembly GCA_911728495.1). NCBI lineage: Eukaryota > Metazoa > Arthropoda > Insecta > Lepidoptera > Notodontidae > Furcula > Furcula furcula. The sequence goes on along the minus strand of OU452254.1, from coordinate 1,121,842 downwards.
ATGTTTTACTTCACCAGAAGCATCCATTTTCTTCGGCACAAGATGCACTGGTGAACTCCAGGGGGAAAAAGATTCTTTTATTACATTATTAGATAAAAGTTTTTCTACTTGTCTATCAATTTCAGCGCTTAGAGCGGGACCTTGTCGGTATGGCTTTGTATAAATGGGGTCTTCATTTTTGGTCCGTATACAATGTTTTACCTGATTAGTAAAAGTCAAGGGAATTTGATCGCTGTAGAATATATCTTTGTATTCTTCACATAGTCTACTAATGCTTTCGCGCTCTTCTTCATTCATGTGATCAAGTCTCAGTTTTTGTAAATTATCAGTCAATATCTGGTCAGTCTGTAATTCAGAATCGTCTAAAGAATTCACAAGACATTCGTCTGCTTTATGTTCAGAAATTATAAAAGGTCCGGTAATACAAAGTTTCATTGGTGTGTCTAGTGTATTCTGAATAATTGTAGTTGCATAGCCATTAGCACACTTTACAAGGGCAGCCGGCATGCGAACTCCTTTGCAAAATTGTTTGTGTTCAAGTATTCCTTCACCATGGTACATGTTTGTCGGTAATTTTACTCTAGTCTCAGATCGTGAGGGAATTAAAACAATATGTTCCGTGTTGTTATGAATAATTGGTATTTGTGTGGTGTTTGTTGTTAATACTTGTCTTTTTAAATCTATTACAGCATCAAGTTGTTTTAAAAGATCATTCCCAACTAACCCATCGTAACGCGAGTCTACATTATATAGATAAAATTTATGTTGATCTTTGCTTTGGAAAATAGGGAATAAGGGAATCTTAATAACTTGATTATGTCTACTGGAAGCATGTGTACTTACTACTTCAAATGGCTCTTGTGTTATATAATTAGAAAAATATTGATTTGCCTTTTGGGGATGTATAAATGACCTCGTACTCCCGGTGTCGATCATAAATTTCCCATCAATTTCAGGAATATAAATATATGGTAGTTTTAATTTTGTGTCACAATTCAGTTCTATCACTTCATTTCGTCTATGGAGGCTGTTATGTAAAAATTTTCAATTTGGTCGCAAGAGTCGGTCTTGTCATTATGGGTATTAATGTCGGCTTCCTCTGGTTCGTTTTCACGGCATTCAGAGTTTTCCGGCATGGTTTCTACTGGGTAGTAATTATTATGATCATAAGAGTAATCAGTCTCATCATAATCATAATATGCATTACCCTGTGGTGCAGAGTAGTAATTATTTGCAGGGTACAGTTCTAACTCATTTAAACGAAAACCCGCTGGTTGAGTTGGGCCTTGTGGGGCAGTTCGCATAGAGACATCAGTGTTATGTTGAAAAGGCTTATTAAATCGATTGCCAAATTGTTGCGGTTGCATTGGTGGCATCTGCTGATAACCCGGAGGTCTATACCCTAAAGTCGGCCTATAACCAAAATTTGGGCGATACCCAAATTGAGGCGGATTATTATTTTGTCTATTAAAGCCAAATTGTGCTTGAGTTGCAGTTTGTCCTGCTGGTCTATTTGGCGGAATACCAAAATTAAATTTAGGTGTTGCGCCAAAATTATTCCTAAATTGTTGGTTAGGTGGTGCTACCGGTCTAAAACCTGTAGGCTGTAAAGGCACACCGAACTTAAAGGTCGGTTGTGACGCTGGCGAATTTTGTATTTTAGGTGTATGACTCATTTGTAACATTTTAGAACGCATTTGGTATTGTTCGTAGAAATTAACTTCTTCTAAAACCGTACTTAAAGCCTGTTCTAATGTACTGGGATTTTTCAGTCTAACAATACGCACCATATTCTCGGGCAAGTTATACAAAAATACCTGTAAAGCGGTATTATTATATATAATGGTTTTACTTGCTCGTAAATTTAAATCACTGATCTGATTCACTTTTGACAATAAAACTGATTTTACGGATTGAATCCGTGCACAAAAATCGGGATAACTCTCGTTATTTTTAATCTTTAAAGTTTCTAATTCTATAGCCAAACACTCTTCGCTTCGTGGATCACCGAAGTGTTGTATTAACAATTCCTCGAATTGATCCCACGTCTTAATATCCTCACGTTCGCTTATAAGTGCCGCGGCGTCACCAGATAAATGGCTAGTCACAACATGCATTAAATATTCCTCCTGCAGATCGGTTGAGCTAAATTTACTTATAACATACTTACATTTACGTAGAAATAAGTTTAATTGGCGTTTATCGCCATCAAAATTAGGTATAATCTTAGCTAATTCAACGGGAATAAGTTTGATTTCCGCCATATTTATGAGAAATAATACAAAACTGCACTAAATAAGAACTCTATGAACTCTACAAGTGATTATTAACTCGATAGAGCGTTTATTATAATAATTATACACGTAATTTACTAACACAGTTTATATGTAGTATTTAAGAAAACCAAATAAAGTTAAAATGGAAAATGTCCGATTTCAAGTTAACAAAAAGGTAAGGAGGTGAAAAGTCGTACTCACCAGCCTGCCAAGCCCATCATCAGCTGCTTCGACTCCTCGTACCAGACGATATTTATTGGTTCTTCAGATCGCCAGACTTTATAAGTCGCCCGCCGTCGCGAAAATACGGAAAATTCGATCCCGGTAATATAACGAACGGTGGCGTAGCCCTTCGCGGCGATCCTACCGGCTGCGCCAGTCAGGTTACTGGGAGCGGCTGATGGTTTTTTAAAAATAAAATATAAAATGTAAATTAAAATTAATATTTAATACGTGCGTTCAGAGTTAGATGTACAACACGAATGAATACAATGCTCTTACAAGTAATGATTAATAATTTCTTATAGTCTAAACAAATGTCTTATCTCTACCAAGAATTATGGTCACACACCTGAGCTTTTGCTATACACGCACAATTTGTATAGGGTGTGGTTCCATGACTAGGTAGGTTATGTTCACATTATCGTCTACATAGTTTTCCATGCAAATTTCATTACGACCGGAAGACCTGAAGAAACAAATCTATGTAGACGATAATGTGATCATAACCTACCTAGATCATTTTACGGTCTTCGATGGTTCAATCTTTATATATGAAAATATCACCATAAAAAGGTTAAAATAAAATCTTTTTTAAAAAAAATTGAACCGACTTCAATATCACTGAAAAGTATAAAATAATTTAAATATTATTGAACTTGGTGCTAATTATACACAGCAGGTACGCTAACACCAACTTCTATACTTATTCGTATGCAATATTTTTTTATGGGATCCAATTAATGGATTAAAGAATGGACGGAAGATAGATTTTTTCAAATCGGTTCATAATTGCCAGAGCGCGAACATACATAGAAAAATAATATATATATATACTAGCGGCCCGGTACGTGCTTCGCTACCTTTGAGTATTAAACCAACCGGAGAGGCCACTGGCAGGCGTTCCCCTCTGTCAAAGTACGAGACCACCGGTCATACCCGTTATATAAAACTAGTTGACCCGCGTTCCACGCCATTCAACAAATCCCGGTGCGCGCGGAACGACGTAAGCTAAAAATGCCGAATGCCAGCGCGTTTTCGTGTAAAAAAATATAAGACTTATCTAGTGTACCCAAGGATAACGTTACTTTCCATCTGTAAATATTATTTGGTTTATAAATTGTCAAATAATGCACTAAATTTGCAAAAAACTAAAAAATATTATTAATCAATAAGTGTTGCCACTAAATCGTACAAAAGCGTAACTAGCGTAATTTTAAAAGTTGAATGTATTGACATTAGTTTAAGACTTCTATTTCACGTAAATTATTGTTAATACCATTTATTTCTGTAGATGCATAATTAATTAATTAAAGATTACTGTTTGAAATTCAGTATCTTTACTTGAATTTTCTACATATTTTTTTACTAAACACTTTAAAAATTATCGATTCTATGAAACTGTATGTTTATGTTTGGGTGTACTTAATTATTATAAGATATTTACGGTCGTCACTTTTATTCCGAATACTTTTATTTATTTTTAAATACATTGGCCACACCGCAGCAAAGTTAGCGCTGGGACAGCTCATTATCAAATATCGATATCGACTATCAGTATGTTATTCTGACTATTTATTAATCAGATATCCAAAAGAGTTTGTGTAGTGTACCGCATGCCGTGTCACTTTTTAGCCGACTTCAAAAAAGGAGGAGGTTTTCAATTCGACTATATATATATTTACATTTACGTATGTTCGCGCATAACTCTGGCAATTATAGACCGATATGAAAAAATATTTTTTGTACGGATAGGCCGATCCCCTGATCGGGTCCCATTAAAAACGATTACGATTTACGAATAAGTAGGTAGTTCCTAAAAAAAACAAGAATGTCGCGTCAGAAAATAGTAATAACGCCTTAAGGATGAGACTCGTCGTTTTTAAGGAAAAAATGGTCATAACTCTGGCAAATGTCTTTCTTTCACACTGAAAGTGCGCTGTCGGCCGCTGCCATCTTGGTGTGAATTGAGCCTAACTTCAAATATGAACCTATTTCGATGATTCTTTCTTTATTCGAGAAAGTTAACTACTATAATGATTCCATGCAAATTTCATTACGTCCTGATAAATTGTTCCTGAAGAAACATGAATGATGTAAAAAAATGCAAATATGTATACTCCGTAGGTAAGCTAACACCAATTTCAATAATATTAAAATTATTTTAAGCATTTTGGTGTTATTGAAGTCGGTTCAATTTTTTTATATATTTTATAAAATGATCATACAATACATCTATACATACAATACATGAAATACATCTATACTCCTGCTTTTTGTGGTGTATCTATACCGACATCCAATCCTCTAGATTTGTTAGGTCTCAATTTATCCTCCGACCTTAATTTCGGACGATCCATTGAGTAAAAGCCAAAATCTCTGCTAAAAAACTTGGTATCATGGATAAGGTGAGGCGGTATTTCACAAAGGAACAGCTGTTGAATCTTTACAAAGCTCAGGTTCGACCCTGCATGGAGTACTGTTCTCACCTGTGGGATGGCTCTGCCAAATATCAACTTGACTCTTTGGATTCGCTAGACAGACGCGCTCGCAGGATAATTGCCGATAATGACCTAACAAATGAAAAACTGCAACAATTGGATCATCGTCACCTAGTTGCATGCTTATCGGTTTTTTACAGATTGTTCCACGGTGAATGCGCTCAAGCACTTTTTGACCTTGTACCACCATCCCCATGGGCGCTGCGCTGGCAGCAGGGTGCACTTGCACCCCCCCCTTTTATGTATATTCTTCCGTGACACGGAAGAATATACATAAAAAAAATACATAAGTACGCTTTTGATTAGCGAAACATACTCAATCAAATATCCGCGTGTTTTGAATTTGACATTACATTTATTTACATCATATACATGTATAATTCTATAGTTTAAGTTAATAGTAAAATGTGTAGATGCAGATGCACCCCCCTGAAAGTAACTCTGGCGGCACTCATGACCATCCCCTTTCTTTTACCGGACTGCCAGGCGGCGGCAGGGTCTCCACCGCTTTAACGTTGACACTCCAACTTGCCGAACTAAGCGTTTCGCTTCTTCTTTCCTCATGCGCACGGCCAAGCTGTGGAATACCCTCCCGGACAACGTTTTCCCTGATAAATATAACTTGGGTGTTTACAAGTCTAGATTGAACAGGCATCTTATGGGTAAGCGCGGTCCACCCTAGACCACATCTTATCTTCACTTACCATTATGTGAGATTGTGGTCAAGCGCAAGTAAACCTATCGCATCGCTGTCGCATCGGCACATGAAAGGAGACACCCGGGCTCTCCAGTGGGATCTGCACCAGCAGCCCGTCAGTACCTTGCCTTTGAGCCCGCCACCGGGGGATGCATTATAGCCCCCCTGGAACCAGACACGGTGTTCACGGGGATAGTGTCCCCGCCGCCGCACAGTGGACGGAAAAACGAGGTTCCCTTTCATAGGATTATTTAAAAATGAAATATTTTATTTGATACTTTCAAGTATACAGTTTTGTCAAGTACATTAAAAAATTGAATAAATGAGTAGTTACCGGTTTTTTTATCGAGTCTATACCATCAAAGAATGACTTTATATATTTCAAATGTATGAAAATGGAATTAGTTTTTCCTCATAACTTTTTTCTGTCTAGGATTGTAAAGCTGAAACTTTTAGGTATTGTTGCCGAGCCTATTAAAAAACCACTTGACATTTGACCTTGACCCCGAACTTCCCCGTTCAAAAGATATGAATCAATTAAAAATGCATATTTGGACGATGTTTTAACACGCGGTAATGTACTTCAAAAATAAGTTTTGTTTTAGTTTTTTTACCCTTTATTGATCCCTGATAGACAACAAACCTATATGACGATCGATCTTGACGAAAAGCGTACATATTCATAACGTATGCACAACACAACAAATAATGCGATATGAATGACTGATATTTTATATTTATTTGCAAGAATATAGGTAGCTAACACAAGTTCTTAAAATATATGGGTTTCACGTAAATATTTGTATGCCGATATTTGTGTGCCGAATACAGTGAACTGGCATTTCAGCCGTAAAAATATTTAGGTTTTACATATATATAGACTCGAAAAAAAAACCGGTAACTACTAATTTATTCAATGTTTTAATGTACTCGACAAAACTGTATACTTGAAACTATCAAATAATATATTTTATTTTTTTAAAATCCTATGAAAGGTAACCTTGTTTTTCCGTCCATAGTGCGCCGTCCTCCTCGGAGTCACCGCCGTACTTAATGGATGTCCTAGGGCCCACGCCCCGAACGTCCAGCGACTCCGAAGGTAACGACTACTATCTACAACAACCGAGACCGAAGCACAGGGAAGCTCAGTTCAAATGTTCAAGAAAATCCAGACGACGGCTATCTATGTATTGGCCTTACTTGACATTGATTAACCAACGCTAGCTTATGTCAAAAATACAACATATTTAGCAAAATGTTTTTCCCTTTTTAGCCGTTAAAATTTTATCATAGGAATGAGTAAAGATATTTATTTCTTTTTATTGCACAAAGTTGTATATAGGCAGACTTTTCATAATATAAGAGTAAGAATGCAGCTTAGGTATTTCTTGAAGTATCAGACTTAACCATACTGACTTATCCTAATTAATCGGATTTTGACGACAACCCAAGGTTCTTTTCCTATGATCCTAAATTTAAAAATACCTTATACCTATTTAACTTTCACCAAAAATATTATCGGAACTCATCGACAATAAAATATCGATAGTGTCATGCACTATCCTCGTTTACTTAAAATTGACGTCATCTCGTGTACAGACAGTGTTGTCACTGTGTGTGAATTTACTTGTGTGCGTATAGATTATGTTAGTGTTTGATAATATTGTCGTGTGCCTGCGTAGCGACGTGGCGAAGAATGCATTAGTAGTAGATAGTATTTGTGTGAGTTACCTCGTCCCCCGCGCAGAAAGTGACAGACTTTTTCTCATAGCGAATAGTGCGCGTGGCGTCTCCTTTTGGTTTAATACTCAAAGTTCGCTACGTATAAAGTGAAATATTAAAATATTTACTTGGAACATCAAATTCATTTATTCAAACAAAAAATGACATTTTTCCTTCAATTAAAAAAGAATAAATCAAATTAAAAACAAATTGCTACATTAATAGTGGTACACAATATGTTTTTTCAAATGAAGAAACACACATGCATACATCATACATGTTATTCAGTTCAACAGTTCAAAACGTACCGTTTGTGTAAATGCTTTTGACTATTTAATTCAAATAAAGCCTGGACATAGGCCTGGCCTACATATTATTATCTTTTCTTTTTTCTTTTATACTTACATGTACTTAAGTATATAAATGTAAATATGTTAATTATTCAGTCATTAAAATCCTTACTTCCACTTCAAAAAAAAAGCGATAAACGATAAGACACACCGACGGCTCGCTAAAAAACTGAGAAAAGTACACGCACACATTATATACATTACATTACATTTGAACAAAAAATATAAACACAAAGCAATCATTATCGCTGACAATTTGCTTTATTCGAAGCACGTCCAAAATAAAATGACCTCATGAATGACATAACAACATGCTTTTACTGTCAACACTAAAAAAAACTCTAATTCTGAAAAAGGTTCAATTTGACAGCAAAATCCCCATTTACAAAATGATCCGCCATTCATTGAATTAATTTGTTACAAAAAATGTGATATATGAAGAACCGCTCTACCGATTTTGTGCAAACTTCACATAAACCATCTACTAAATAGTCCGAACAAAGCCTAAACATTTGGTTTGCATAGGTGAGCCCGTTCTTGAGTTATAAAATTACAACGAAAAGTGGCATTGATTTTTATAGATATACAGACGAATTGAGAACCTCCTCCTTTTTTGAAGTCGGTTAAAAATAGTATACTTGGTACAATTTATGTAAAAAGAGGTTACCTTATCTAAAGGTCAAGTAGGGTATCGATTGGATTTGGTCTTAATAATATTGATCATAGAATCTTGCAGCTAACCTCAATGAACTTACGATAAAGACTTTAAATTATTTTTATTTCAGTTTTTAGTAGAATAAACAAGTCAGTTGATGAATACAAACCTTATATTCGTCGGAATTCGGATATGTCTTTTAATATCGGTATCACGCAGATGGAAACAAAACTTTTAAACCGCGAGCAACAGCTAGTCAATACAAATAAATAAAATTGGTGTATTTGTCTATTGTTTCGATGCCTCATCCAGACCTAATGTTGAAACAATTTTGGCCAAATGTACGAATTTAATAGACATGAAATCACAATATTCGTACTTAGATCAATATGCTAGTTTTTACGGTCGTAGAATATCCCACGGGAAATGTTTTAGGGCAATTTCAAAGACCACTAACCGATTTGAACGAGACCTCCGCCGTTCTATAGACAATCATCTACACAACAACAAAATATCCCATTCCAATGGATAAATGTTTGCAAGGGCTAAAGTTTTACAAATAAAGATATTTATTTGAATAACCGTGTGCAGGTGTGCACGAACCACAACGAGACGTGGTCGTCCGACTGCGAGGTGTACCAGCAGCGCTGCCTGTGCCTGGACGGCTCGGACCAGTGCCGCGGCCCGCAGTACCACCACGTGCAGATCGAGTACTACGGCACCTGCCGCGAGATGCCGGTATGAGCCTCCCTTACACAGTGCACGCGCTCGTAGCACAGGGTCCACAGGGTAGACCCTATGAGCAATACCTAGGTTCTACCAACCCCTTCCGGGTTATCGGGGGTAATATACCCAGGGTTCCTCATGAAATTGATTCCTCAGAAAAAAAAAATACAATTTGAATGAATAAAAAGAACATACAGGCATATTTTACTTCAAATATCAGACACAGTATTTTTATTAGAGTACTCAGGGGATTATCTTCGGACCAATATTATTTCTCAGTCGTCGAACCATCTCCCCTCAGATGTTTCATGATTGTTCAACACCAACTGGCCCACCAATAGGCTGATGTTGATAACTAATCAAACCGATATGCGCAGCAATCGAACCTTCAGATAAATACTTCATGCGATCTCTTCTTCTATCGATATTGGCTGGTGTGGCTTTTAGGCACAACAGCATTTAAGTTTTTCCTAGATTTTCTCCAATGGGTAAAGATGTGTACATTTTTACACGGAATATAAATGGCACACATTTATCTCAAAACATGCTACCTAACGTAGAGAAGGAGGTGTAGATTTTTGTCAGTAATAGAACAATATTTTAGCAGCAACTATTGAAATGTTTCTATATAATCGCCATTGAAAGCGGTACGGATGCTATTTGTCGTCAAATTGATGAAGAGCACCGAGTCCCGTGGTATACGTCTCGATTGCTGGTGCGAGACGTAGGTATATATATATGAATGGTCCGGACAGAGCTGCACGGAGAACGAGATGTCTGACTTCCCGCGGCGCATGCGCGACTGGCTGTTCAACATAATGCGCGACATGGCCGAGCGGCGCGAGCTCACGCCGCACTACCTGCGCATGGAGCGCGAGGCCGAGTCCAACCTCACGCGCCGCTGGACCAACGCCGCCATATGGAAGTGGTGCGACCTCGACGCGCACGACAACGACAGGTACCGGGTGACCGCGCCCCGTTACACACTTCTCGCGGTGGAAATCTTTAAAAGGTCGCGTGGGGAAGGGTCAACCGGGGTATGTGAGATTTTTACCCACTGAAACCCCTGCGGCTGTCGCATCGGCGCATGAGGCACACCCGGGCCCTCAGGTGGGATCTGCACCAGGAGCCCCCAGTCCTTCGCCTTCGAGCCCGCCGCTGGTGCATTACAGCCCCCCCCCCCCCCCCGGGAACCAGACACGATGCTCACGAGGACGAGGGTCGCAACCCCGCCACCGTCCTCTTCGATATTGCCGCCGTACTCATGGTACACAGCTGGCTGATCTACATACGATACAGCTAACGATTCTACTGCATTATCTACAGCGAAGTGAACACACAAATTCCAAATGAAGTTCTAGGTTCTAGGATGATGTAGTCAAATTGAAGTCATGGAAATGTCTTCAAAATGAACTCTGTTAAGAATCTATTACTATAAGATCAGATAGTCCAATTACGTATTCCTTGTCTTTGCATACATATCTTGTCTAAGATCGTTGGTAGCAAGTACTTTTACATAAATTATGATATTTTAAACTGTTTAATTGTACTGTTAAGTATATTAACAGTGCATCATAAGTACCTGCTGTGTACATTATATTGTTTGTATCGTGTATCGCTTGTTGTGCGCGGGCAGGTTCGTGTCGCGGCACGAGCTGTTCCCGATCCGCGCGCCACTAATGGCGCTGGAGCACTGCATCGCGCCCTTCCTGGACCACTGCGACCAGGACGACGACCACCGCATCACGCTCGCCGAGTGGGGCAAGTGCCTGCAGCTCGACGAGGTACTCTTACACACCACCCCCCCTCCACGCATATACAGTCTAGCTGACCCACGCAGCTCCGCCTGCGCTATTTTACGTTAACTAAACTTTTAATAAGACATTTGCATCGAATACATAACCTCCTTTTTTATAGTCGGAGCACGGACCCGTTTAGTTCAAATGGCGTTAAACGGTCACCCATCTATATAATGACCTTACCTAACGTTGCTTAACCCGATCGATTACAAAACCTTGATAACAACTCTCTATGAGTGTTCCCTTACTAATATTTATTATATTATAAAGAAAAAATGATAAAATCGGACCAAGCGTATAACCAAGTACCCATTTTGACTTTAATCCCCTCTCCCAAAAGAACCGTGCTAGATTACGGGATAAAAAGTATCCTATGTCCTACCTCGTAGTAAGATCTCAAATCATGCCAAGTTTCATTTGAATCCATTCAGTAGTTTCGGCGTGATGCGCAGCCGTGATACAGACAGACGGACAAAAATTAAAAAAATTACATTTTCGGCCTCAGTATCGGTTATAGAATGCCCTCCAAATATAATTTTCAAAATATCTTCAATGTACAGAATTGGACCTGTTACAGTTTTATTATAAGTATAGATACACTGGCGCCCGTGACATGGATCATGGACACAACACTTTATATAGTGCCTAGCGTGCATAGTGCATTAGCCAACAACGCAGGGTATCTATTATTATACATCATCTGATAAGGATACCTATCTGACGCATTGATAATCCCACTTTTAAGATAATCAGGTGAGCAGGAGATGTCGTACGAGTTTAGATAGTTTACGAACTCGATTAAGCTCAGTTTTCTCCCGTACATTTTACTAGTTTACTATAGTTACCGCTAGGGGGCGCTGGTGTGAAATGTATGCAGAAAACGGTCAGTTTGATCAAGCTCGTAAACTATCAGAACTCGTATCTACTAGACCCCCTGATAACACAAAGTTGAGAGGCTAGTTCCAGTCACCAAAGCGTGCGGCGGGCGCCCCGGTAACTTCAATTTGGTACCTAATTATCAATATGACTGATGATGACTGGCGTTAAATCCAAAAGTAGGTCGATTAGCATACTGGGTATTATATGTAGGTATATCGTTTATTTACAGTATGAGTTGGAGGACCGCTGTGACGAGTTCACCGAGGAGGGTCCCGACATGTAGGCCTGCCGACCTGAGGCCGTCGCCGCGTCGCCGCGTCGCCTGCGACACCAGCCTTCAATCACTGCCATTTTCATCGTTATGACGTTACATGCAGGCTCTTGACGAACTGTCGTACGCTTCCTAATGCAAAACGTATAATAAAGTTAATTTTAAGTCATGTTTTAACATTTTGTACTTTCACGCGAAAACGCGGGATAATGCTCCCAGAATACTTTTGTAAATAACAATTACTGTGATGACGCTACCAAAAGTTTGTAATTTTTCAATAAAGAAAATATTTAGATTTTTGCAATTTTGACTTAATATCCTTGCAGTAAGTACTTAGTCTACCTACTATTCTTAGATACTGTATTCCCAAATGAAACAGCTATTTTATAAAATGGCTTTAATACCGGCCGCATATTATAAAAAATACCCGTCAAGTGCGAGTCGGACTCGCGCACCGTGGTTTCCATACCATCACTGGACCTATTAGGCTCAATTCATACCAAGATGGCGACGCCGCTCGAGGCCACCCGCGCGCCGCGTTTTTCAAGCGATACTGGTCTTTTACGTATTGTAGATTAAGTTTAAAATTCTTTCACACTGAAAGTGCGCTGCCGGCCGCTGCCATCTTGGTATGAATTGAGCCTAACACCTTAGATACCAAAAAAAAAAAACGTAAAACTAAGTTTGTTTGTTGAGGTTTTTTACAAAAAAACTGTAAGTACCTACTATTTAGAAAGATCATTTTATTTTTCCTGTAAAATATTGATAAACTAGCTGACCCGCGCAGCTCCGCCCGCGCTTTAATTACATTTTGCTCCCCTTTTCTCCCTACTCCCTTGATTTTTCCCTTTCGGCGGGCCTGTTGGTCTAGTGGTTAGACACCCTACCCGCTGACCAATAGGTCGTGGGTTCGATTCCCACCAAGTGTCTGGGTGTTTTATCTAATATAAGTATGTATTTACGAAAAAAAAAGTACATATGTATTAGTATCAGTTGTCTGGTTTCCATAGTACAGGCTCTGCCTAGTTTGGGATCAGATGACCGTGTGTGGATTGTCCCAGAATATTATTATTATTTATCTCTCTCTCATTCTATGCTCTTTCTCTCCCCTCCCGCTTCGGTCCCCGTCACACTTCCCCTCTTCCTCTCCCCGTTGTCCTCTCTGAACCCTTTGCCTCTCTCTCTTCTCCCAACTTGCTCCCTCTCACTCCCCCCCTCCCCTTGCTCCATCTAACTCCTCCGATCACTCACTCCATCACCCTCCCCTCTCCCTCTCTTGCACCCTCCTCTCGTTCTATATATCCTCGTCAATCATGGTATCAGCGGCATAAAATATACTTTATAACCTATTCTCAGACCTACCCGCAAAATTTCATACATATCGGTTCACCCATCTATTTAAAGACCTTGCCTTATGTTGCTTAACCTTAACCTAGCGGTATGAAATATACTTTTCACACCACCTGCTCGATAATGTCACATTATATGTCATATAAAGATGACATAAAGTGCCTCATTATTGCCCTATAGTCTAGCCGGGTAATAATGTTGTACTAAACTCCCTTGGGTAATAATGTGTTTGAATTTCGAACGTCAAACGAAAATTCCTCAACACTTTTACCACAGATATATATTACTACTCTAAGCAGAGAACTGCACGAAAAACAAAACATTTGAAAATCGAACCGAGCACGACGAGCACAACCCAGTGTTCTAGAAAAGAAAAGAAAATATTTAGATGATAACGCGGCAAATCACTATGTTGATATTATTGACGGTCTCGTTGGTCTAGTGGTTAGTAACCCTGGCCGCTACCCAATAGGTTGTGGGTTCGATTCCCAGCAAGTGTCTGGATGTTATTTCACTATTAATTAATATTAGTTATCTGGTTTCCATAGTACAGGCTCTGCCTAGTTTGGGATCAGATTACCATGTGTGGATGGTCCCAAAATATTGTCATTATTTTAATTCTAGCAATATTTGTGTTTTATTACCTCGCAGTAGGTGTGAAAAGTAGTGTATTCACCTCGGGGATAAAGGTGCCTTTGTCTTGGGCGAGCTTAAATCCCTCGCTGTACTCAGGATTCTAGTATTAACTCCCTCGCTACGCTCGGGAGTTAACTCTATACTCCCTCGCTGCGCTCAGGAGTTGCTAGAATCCTTCGTTATGCTCGCGATTCAATTAAACGCCCGCGACATAAGACACTACTTTATCCCCTTGGTGCATAAACTACTATTATGACCTATTCTCAGACCTACCCGATATGCACAAAAAAATTCATACAAACCGGTTCACCCATCTATTTAATGACCTTACCTAACGTTGCTTAACCTTAACCTACCGGGATAAAACTGGTTCTAAGCTACCTCCCCACCCATTTTCAGCCAAATCGATTCAGCCGTTCTTGAGTTATAAATAGTGTAATTAACACGACGATATTATTAAATAGATTGAAGATTAAAGTTCTATAGTGATTGTATGTTCAATTTCACCGATAGATGGCGCTGTTCATAATGTAAATCACGCTAACATCGTAAATTACTGTCTAATGATATTCGATAATGAAACTTTTAAGTTTTTCGCTAAAGGTCCGATCACCCTCTATGGGCGTCCCATCCCCTGGACCAGAAAGGTCAAATATCTAGGCGTCACCATATACGGTCAGTAGGTACGCAACCGAGCGGCATATACTATTCTTATCTATGCGAGCGGCCTTCGTCCTCGGTCGGCTCTACGGTCTACCCCATGCAAGCGGAGTAAACTGTCGCTTAGAAATAAGTTGACACTTTACAAAACCTGCATCCGTCCGATCCTAGCTTACGCCAGTGCCGTATTCGCACACGCGGCTCCCGCTCACATCAATAGCCTCCAGGTTATTCAAAACCGATTCCTTCGACATGCCGTCGGTGCCCCGTGGTACATGCGGAATGTCGACCTTCATTTTGACTTCGGTCTAGTCCCTATCGGCAAAATTTTTCAAAGAAATGTCCGAACATTACTTTGAAAAAGCGTGCGTCCACCCAAACCCGCTAATCGGCGCCGCTGCCGACTATATCCCCGACCCCGACCCTGGTCCTGGTCCCTCAGATCGTCGAACTACCGTACATCGCCGCCGTCCGCGGCATGTACTGCTCGACCCACCCGACCCGATGTCCGTCCTCCTGGACCATGACACAACACCAACACCGACAACGACGTCACGAGTCGTAAACACATCAACACACAGACACCGGTCTCGCCGGCGAGGCCGAAGGGTCGTACGCATGCGACCTCGACATGCATCCCCTCGCTGAGTTTCTTACCGGTTCTTCTCAGCGGGGGCGCGTTATGAACCGGTGGTAAACTCATTCTCTCTAAGCGGCAGCCCAAGCCGAGGCCGTGCCTCCCTGAGGTGCCCTTGTGCTAGTACTGCTAGTCGCTACCCAAACCCTTCTGGATGGAGCGCTTAAAGCGCTCGCCCTCTTGTCCGGTGAAGCTGCAATGGCCATCTGCGGCCAACAGTATACTACTCCTACAAAAAAAAAAAAAATTAGTTTTTCGGATCTTATAATGTTGCGACTGTAATACAATACCTATACACTACCTGGACTTGAGGAGTTTCATTAAAATTTCATGAACCCGCCTGAGCCCTGACCTTGAAGCGTTTTTTGGGAGCGCTGTTCATTGTGGGTCGTGTGAATTGTAGTTGTACATTTTATTGCGTTAGATTAGATAATTTCGAGTCATTTTAGATCTTTTACTTAAGTAAAAATTTTGCAATTTCGTATTCTCAATTTCTACCTTATATACAAATGTACAGTAATGTATGCCCGAACAGCTCAGGACACCAGAGCCCAACTAACCCGACACTACACTGAGGACATCCCAGACATCAGCTTGTACGAGATTAGAATGGCTCTCAAACAGCTTAAGAACAACAAGGCGCCGGGTGAAGACGGAATCACAACAGAACTTCTGAGAGCGGGTGGAAAACCGGTACTTTTAGTCCTCCAGAAGTTATTTAATTCCGTCTTACTCGAGGGTACTACGCCAGAAGCATGGCACAGGAGTGTGGTGGTTCTCTTCTTCAAAAAAGGTGATAACACTTTATTGAAGAATTATAGACCCATCTCACTCCTGAGCCATGTATACAAGCTGTTTTCGAGAGTCATTACGAACCGTCTCGAACGCAGGTTTGATGACTTCCAGCCTCCCGAACAAGCCGGGTTCCGAAAAGGCTTTAGCACCGTAGACCACATACATACGCTCCGCCAGATTATACAGAAGACCGAGGAGTATAATCGGCCATTATGTCTAGCGTTTGTGGACTACGAAAAAGCCTTCGATTCAATCGAGACCTGGGCGGTATTGCAGTCCCTCCAGCGGTGCCACATTGACTATAGGTACATCGAAGTGTTGAAGTGTTTGTACAGCAACGCCACCATGTCGATCCGACTACAGGAAGAGAGCACGAAACCAATCCCATTGCAGCGAGGTGTGAGACAGGGAGACGTTATTTCTCCGAAACTGTTCTCAAACGCATTGGAGGACGTTTTCAAGCTCTTGGACTGGTGCGGATTCGGCATCAACATCAATGGCGAATACATCACTCACCTTCGTTTTGCCGACGATATAGTCATTATGGCAGAGTCGCTGGAGGACCTCAATACGATGCTCAGCGACCTCAGTAGCGTTTCCCAACAGGTGGGTCTTAAAATGAACATGGACAAGACGAAGATCATGTCTAATGTCCATGTTGCACCCGTACCGGTAGTTGTTGGGAACGATACACTCGAAGTTGTTGACCACTACGTATACCTAGGACAAACTGTCCAGTTAGGTCGGTCCAACTTTGACAAAGAGGTCGCCCGAAGAATCCAACTCGGATGGGCAGCGTTCGGGAAACTACGCGATATCTTCTCGTCCAAAATACCGCAGTGCCTGAAGACGAAGGTTTTTAACCAGTGTGTGTTGCCAGTGATGACATATGGTACTGAGACGTGGTCTCTAACGGCTGGCCTTTTAGAAAAGTTCAGAGTCACACAACGAGCCATGGAGAGAGCTATGCTCGGAGTTTCTTTGCGCGACAGAATCCGAAATGTGGAGATTCGCCGAAGAACTAAGGTCACTGACATAGCTCTCAGAATCTGCAAGTTGAAGTGGCAATGGGCAGGCCACATCGCTCGAAGAACCGATAACCGTTGGGGAAGAAAGGTTCTCGAGTGGCGACCACGAACCGGAAGACGCAGCGTTGGCAGGCCTCCCACTAGGTGGACAGACGACATTGTGCGCGTCGCAGGTAACCGGTGGATGCAAATAGCCAATTGTCGTTCATTGTGGCGTTCTAAGGGGGAGGCCTATGTTCAGCAGTGGACGTCTTCCGGCTGATGATGATGATGATGATGATACAAATGTAGCCTTAGTGGTGCAGTGGACCTAACCGCTGGCTCAGTATATAGTGTATTATCTATGCGCTGGCTTTTAAATGAAATGAAATGGTATTTTTCCCTTGCCTATTCTTTTGGGTTAAGAACTTTACTAAATTACTGTACCGTTATTCAAAGCTTATTATGAGAGCGGCACTTCCTGTTTCCCGTCGTCTTTGCTCCTATTGGTCAACTTTCTTGTGATTTGACCGGAAATAGCATCACCATGGCAGGCGAGAGCAGCAAGGGTTTGTTAAAAATGCCCGCTCCAGGGGCTGGAAAGTTGCTTACATATGATAATGTAGTTTTGGACAGTGCCATCTTTTACCTTTTCACCTGCACTAAGCGTAATAGTTCGTCTGAGGTGGCGTCACTGGCGTCAGCGCAGCGTCAGTCAGAGTCTGATTGCAAATGGCTGACATTTGTGTTTTTCGGATTACTTTCTGTTTTCGCACGATAGTTCTGTTGCAAGTACATTGAGTCGAGTAATTTCTTCTCCGTCTTCTCAAATAATTATCGATTTCGGTCTGTGTTTTCGTCGAGTTGTGTTTAACTTCGCGCTTGACGATCGGCACCGTGCCGGCCGGCCTTTTGTGAATTTGCGATACAGACGCTATTAGTTAAGTTTAGATAAGTTTTTACATATTTATGTTATCAGTAAGTTTGAAACAAAATAAAATACTGAAATTCAAAGGTTTATGTGGTTTTAGTTTACCTATATAATGCTCGTAGTAGATATGTATATATAACTAGTGAATTATGGGTATATGTATAGCTACCTATAGCAGCACGCTCTACGATAGTACTTAGTTTGAGGTGAACGTCTAATAGATGGCACAGGTACATATTGAAATTCGGGTGACATAACAATTGAGTCAGATGGTTCTCTATTTCCAAGGTATTACTTTTCTCTATGGCCCGCTCGCTCCGCTCTTGTTCATTGGCGTCTTATTTCCCGTCACGGACGCCTGTCCGAGTCTACAATATTACAATTATTTATGGAATTCAAAAATGGATGGATTGTATTACGAATGATATGAAAGTAGCTGGAGTGAGTGTGGAAATGACTGCAAATAGAGATGAATGGAAGGATAAAACATATTACGCCGACCCCAGTTGATGGGATAAGGTAAGGAGAATGATGATGTTGGAATTCAAATCAAATTCTAAATAATTCCAAAGGAATAAAATATTAAACATCAATAGTTGTTACAAATAGTTGGAAGCCAAGCAAACAGTGAGTAAAAATATTTTAACGGTTTTTGCCGTTCGTTTTGTTTCTTTGTTCCTAATGAAATGTTTTATACTAATGAATATTTTGTGGTTTGAATATAGTGCAAGTAAATTGGGCTATGTAAGCATTATTTTTATAAATCATTATTTTCCATTCAGTCTACCGACAATTTTATTTTGAAAATTCGAAACTTAGTTTTTAATACTTGTGCAGAAATGATATTTTTCGTAAAGTTTATTGCTGGTAATTTGTACGTACGAGATTTCTAAGTGGATAAAAAAACGACTCTTAGTAAACGACCCATAAATCATATTAATAATGCAAATTATTTTCTTTACAATCTACCCGCAGTTTTAAACATTTGCTGAATTATTTTGTAGCAAAGTCCTACGATGATAATACATTTCTTACAGTTAGTTCTAAGATTTTTTTCAGAATGAATATTTCTTTAAATCACATTATTATGCAGACAGTAGCAATACTGTCAATTTACGATAATCTGAACAGTGAAATAGTGACACTATTTAAACGTGAAAGGCAGCAAACAAGTGAGTTCAGTTAATTAGTATCCCAGTTATACATTTTATTTTTTTATTGTCTTAAAACAAAAAATAGCCTGCTGGACAGTTTTCGTAATCTTCCTGTGTGGGCTAAGTAGTTTATTACAGATATGGTCTGTGCGCCGGAAGGTGAAAATATTACAATTGCGAGTTAAATACAATTACGTTAATGTATATTCTATGTAAAATAGTAAAATAAAATACAATTTTAGTAATAAATAAATAAAAATATTTATAAGAAACTGTTCAAAGGACACATTGCTGAGAGTATCAAGTAACGTAGAGAAGCTATCATGGTAACCAAAAGATTAATATTCCACCTTGATCCATAAATGTGTTCAATTATGTTTGTGTTCAAGAAAGCCGATGGCGTGGCAATATATATTCTAGCCTACACGAAATTCACAAATCTGGTTAACTAATTATGGTTACAATAAGTATATAGTGCTATCCCATGGCACAAGTTATTATCCACCCTCGCAGGTTGGGTACACAAATAAATAACCAAAGAAGGGGGGACATGTACAGTGGCTTCTCGAGAGGGTAAGCACCTGGTTTTCAGATAATGAAGTCCACTTCATCGTATCATCGAATAAAATAAATACCCCACCATCGCAGGGTGGGTATACAAATAATTAACCTCCCTCGCGGGGACGGTATATGTATATATTGTTGCTCATAATGAGAGCACATCTGGTTTTTGGAATCCATCTTGACAACCTTGTTAATTTGAAAATGGTTGGCTGAAAGTCTATTTCACCATCAGCGTCGGGGACGCTGACGGGATCTACCATCGGGACTAAACCATTTACTACCCACCCCCACAGGGTGGGTAAACAAACACTTAACCTCCCTCGCAGGGACGGTACATACATGGTTGCTCATCATGGGAGCACTCATCTAATTTTGGAATCAAATTTTGTCAATCTTGTCAATATAAAAATGGTTGCCTGAAGTATATTTCACCATCCGCGTACTTTCTTTGCAGGGACTGAGCAATTTACTGCCCACCCCCGCAGGGTGGGTACACAAAAACTTAACCTCCCTCGCAGGGATGGTACATAGATTTCATCTGGATTTGGAATCAATTTTGACAACCTAGTTAATTTAAAAATGGTTGGCTGAAGTCTATTTCACCATCAGCATATTGTCCTTTATTGCTCCCCAAGCCGCCTGCCAAGTGTGGGGATTATGGCAACCCCTCCCTTCTAAGGGAGAGGCCTTTATTCAGCTGTGGACGTCTATCAGCTGCTAATGATGATGATGATGATATTGTCCTTTGCAGGGACTAAATAATTTATAACTCACCCCCGCACGGTTGGTACACATAGACTTAACCTCCCTCGCAGGGATGGTATACAAATAGCAGCTCGTGAAGAAAGCACGTAGGTACCTGATTTTCAGGATCATTTTGAATATCGGGGACATGCAAAATGTCTGAAAGTTGTTTGCTAAGTCTATTTTAACATAATAATTTGCGGGCCCGTTGCTCTAATGGTAAGATACTCGGGCTGCTATCGCCGGGTTCTATTCCTACCAAGTGTGTGATGTTTATCGATATAAGTATGAAAAGTATATAAATATGTATTTTATATCAGTTGTCTGGTTACCATTGTACATACTCTGTCTAGGTTGGGATCAAACGAATGAGTGTGGATTGGCCTGAGATATTAAACAGTCCTTTGCAGGACGGATAAAGGCATTGCTGCTCTGCACAGTTGCACTTCGACAGAACACTGACCTCTTATTTAAGAATAAATTCAGCCTAGATACTTTGATGATGATGATGAGATACTTTAACATAAGTGCCATCGCTTGGCACATCGTCCGTCTTATTACTGACCTCTGTTTCAAAGAGCTTGCACAGAATATGACCCACTCTCGTGGGGGATGGAACACAGAGATTTACTTTGCAGATGAAGGATGTATGTATAATTGCTATTCCAAATAGCACATACGTGATTGTATGAACATGAATATTTAACATATATTAATATATGTATACTTCTTAATGAGGATTCATTGAATAATTATGGCTCGTAGTCACGTTCTTGGATCTTACTCTTGGTCCTCTCTCTTGACAGTCTTGGTATAGTCTAGCGAAGTTTCGTACAGAATATGGTAAGAAACTCCTACAAATAATGGAGGCAAGGGCCGCCCCAAGTGCCATTCCTGGCATCTTTAGTCCTTCCTTCAAGTTTATTCGAAAACCAACATTTTGTTTTTCTTTACTATTACCTCATTACAAAAAAGGAAAGTATCTAATCTTACAATTATAATAGCTGTTTAGCAATAAATCATTGGAAGTTTTGAGGACCTATAATAACATAATGCAATCAAATGATAATGCCTGAAAGAATTATCCAGGAGTTTCCATAATATTAGAAAACTCAATTGTATTGTATGGTAAGTAAACGACTTACCCGAAATTGTAGCCACACTGCATTGCATTTTTATCAGTCAGAAATTCACTCCCGACACAATTTTGGTAGCGTGTAATTTAAATTCCGATCAATGTCAGGACATTTATAACCGAAAGAAATGTTAGCAATCCTGATTATTATCCCTTACAATTTCGATTTTATGACAAAAAAGTTGCCTTTACCTCCGCAAAGACGGGGGGGGGGATCTCACCCATTCACTTACGGATATTACATTATAAGTATTGAAGTACATACCAGATAAAGTTCGCTACGAAATATTAATCAAATACAAATCAAATTTTATTGATTATTTACAATATCCATTTAGAAACAGATTCTCTTGACAGATCTTTTTTTTTTTTGAGATAGTAGTACAGACTGAGTACCTAAGTCCATAAATAAATATTTACAATAAATATTTTCGGGACTTCAGAGCAGGCTTTCATACCATAAAATATCATCTATGCATAAATCTTTGAGTATAAGGTAAACATAATGTGTGGGTTAACACATACTTAATCGCTGAAGTATTCTGGAGAGTAGACTCGTTTCTTGAATGAGTTTTGTTTCATATCTCACAACCTTAGTCTTAGTGGACGTACAGGTGGGCATACTGGTCTATTAACATACAACGTGATCCTGAATGTGGAATTGTGAAGGACTTGACTTTGCAATCTAAAACATATATACATTGAAATTCGCAAAGTACCAGGACCTAGTCTATAAAATCTGTGCCGACTTTTTCTAGTCTAATTTAAAGTATTGGCATCATTTTGGACAGTTTTATAGCAGATTCATACATAAATACATAATAAACATAAGTAAACAATTGTCATTTAACATTATTTGGCCTAAATCATGTCTGTCGATTGTAAGTCCTACAGTTTTTTACTGGTAATTTCTTGTCGCGATATGTTCTTATATCGATTATACTTATCAATCCTCAAGAGTCTTTTAAATAGGATATGATTTAGTGAATTTCCTGTCCAAGGATAATTTTCATGCAGTAGCTTAGCTAAACATTGCAACAGCACCTGGTAGGATGTAATTCATAGTCGCGCCCTGGAATTGCGTTAATCGGAAAACCACCTGCTTCCAACGCCTGCAGCGTTAAAATAAAATTTGTTTTGCGCTTAAAGCATCAGCGTTAAATACCAAAAACAAATTGTTTGTATATTCCAGTTACGATAGCTGCCGTTGATTGGTTTAAAAATACTAAAATCACCAACATAATCTAGCTTAAATAGTTAGCTATCATGTGCCACAAGCATAGTTAAGTTTTTGATACTAGCTAGCTCCTGGAAATTGGAGGTCTTTAAAACATTTTAGACAGTTTTATAAAATCGAAGTCAAAAGTACATCGCATATAAATAATTATTGCCCATAATATTGATTGGAATGGTTGAGATACAGTTCTCTTATCTTTGCTACCCATTTCTAAAAGAAATTCGTAGCAGACTATGTAGATATATAAGTATGCAATTTATTGCATTTCTATTTAAAATTCACACATGGATATTACAATACATCTATGTCTCACAATCACATTGGCGTCATGTATACTGGCATTACCAGGCGAAAACAAACAAGTCTCATAATAAGCTTTGAATAACGGTACAGTAATTTAATAGCAGCGTTTTCCCTGAAAGAAAACGCATATTAAAATACTTACCTTATTCAAAGCTTAACTTTTAATCCTGCCTGAGGGCTATTTCTTCATTCGCTAATGGTGTCTATTCCCTACAATATGTCACGTGATTTTTCGATGACTTCTCTTCTTCGATGTCATTCTCATACAATTTTAAACTTTCTATTAGCGATAGCGCTTGTAGAATGTTACATTGTCTAGGGGAACTGGTAATTCTTCGACACAATGAACAAGAGTGGAGCGAGCGGGCATTTTTAACAAACCCTTGCTGCTCTCGCCTGCCATGGTGATGCTATTTCCGGTCAAATCACATGAAAGTTGACCAATAAGAGCAAAGACGACGGGAAACAGGAAGTGCCGCTCTCATAATAAGCTTTGAATAAGGTAAGTATTTTAATATGCGTTTTCTTTCAGGGAAAACGCTGCTATTCTCATAAGAAATAATTTCATTTACATGAGAATTTCACAAATACACTCTCAATTCACAATTTTGGGCACGTACACATTACTTATTAGTCTTATTACATGTTACATTATTAACATAAGAAGATATACATTAAAATACACATATTATTTGTAGGTAGGTAGCAAAATTACACAGTTCTGTCTATACAATAAAGTGAATGTTACACAGATAAGCGCAACTAGAAGTGGCAACTAACAACCGAACACTTTATTTACATTCACGACCACAATCGTAATAGGGTGAGTAAGTGATTTACGTCTAAAACTTACTATGCACGAGTGTTTAATTAATAAAGGTTATTATGTATTAAGTTTTTTTGTATTTTTTTTTTACTATTTTTGTACACATATTTATATATATATATATATATATAATATTATATAATTTGTCATATCGATATTTCTACTTACTATTATGATGGTTATTTCGTAACTATTCTGTCGTCTAGTGTATAGAAGGTAATTATTTATTTACTAGCTGACCCACGCAGCTCCACCTGCGCTATTTTTACGTTAACTAAACTTTTAATAACAGACATTCGCATCGAATACATAACCTCCTTTTTTATAGTCGATTAAAAACTGGGACCCACTTTTTACTTGCTCTCCGAAGCACGGACCCGTTTAGTTCAAATGGCGTTAAACGGTCACCCATCTATTTAATGACCTTACCTAACGTTGCTTAACCCGATCGATTACAAAACCTTGATAACAACTCTCTATGAGTGTTCCCTTACTAATATTTATTATATTATAAAGAAAAATTGATAAAATCGGACCAAGCGTATAACCAAGTACCCATTTTGACTTTAATCCCCTCTCCCAGAAGAACCGTGCTAGATTACGGGATAAAAAGTATCCTATGTAAAAGTATCCTTATAGTGATTCCGTCAAGAATCTTGGTGTTATAATGGACCGGTGTTTTAATTGGGGCCCACAGTTGGATGCCATTAGTCGCAGAATGTTTGCTTCGGCACCCTCTTTAAAAAGGCTTCGTAATTTTCTACCCACTGCCACTAAAGTTGCGCTTGCACAATCACTTCTTCTCCCTATACTAGATTATGCTGACGTTCGATGTGAGCATTACCCCAGCAAGAAAGATGGTCGTAGAGAAGATTGAGTTAAACGAATAATTAGAGCATAATCTGCTGTAAATGTGCGCGGAATAAAAAATTAGTGCATCCTTTCGTTTTCGAGAAAAATCCGAAAAACGATTCTTGCTGGGGTAACGTTGTTCCAGCAAGAAGATTCTAAACCAATGATCGGAGAGAAACATAAACTTCAGGAAAGATAGCTTATATTTGTGCGTAATTGTGCGCTGAAAATGAAATTTGTGCGTCTTAAGATTTCAGAGTTATTACAATTCCTGCTGGGGTAACGTTTTGCAGAATCGTGTTTCTCGGAAACCAGTAATTGTGCACCTGTAGAATAAACGATTATCAGTAGCACTTAATTTGTGCGTATTTGTGCATTAATTAGATTTTCAAAAATATTTACCGTTTTAGCGTAATAATGGATTTATGAAAACCAAAAATAAGGTCCTAGCGCTTAAACGAACAAAAATTCATACACACTGAAAACGGTATTCGGTCCTTTTTAATACTCTTAACATCCACGAAAAGTTTCAAAACATATTATATACGCTTTATTGAATAATATCACTTTGAATCAAAACTGATAATGTCTAGCTTTGACGTCAAAATACAAAAAACAAGACCAACCCTAGAGTTTTTGGTATAAACCAAGAATTAGAGCACTTAATGAAATACATATCCTGAAAATTTCAGCTTCAAATATTTCATAATAAAGAAGATACAAGCGAAAACTAGAACCCCTGTTAGGAATTATTAACTTTATTTGGAGGAATTTATCTGGTAAAGACCATAAAATTGGGGTAAGTAATATTTGATATAATTACAAAATCTCTAATATTTACAAGATATAACAAATGAATCTATAATTTTATTTGATATGATCAGTTGATATAATGTTATGTATGTCGGGGTTTTTTAAAATTTATACTTGTTACTAACAAGTTGTTAGTGATGAAACTGGAAAAGACATAAGCCTTGTCTTTCCCAGTTTCATCACAAAAAAATATGTCATGCTCGCTATCGAATCACTCTGCTTGTGGCGGCTTCGTGTGGCGGATCACCCCCTTCCCTCCAATATAGTTGAGGGGAGTGATGGCTGCTTCTCGAGTCAACCCGTGCGCGCGTGCTGCTTAGGGGGACTGCTCCGACTACTATCCCTTTGGCCTTTCAGTTTGATTGTATTTTCTCGTATTTTTTTTCTTAGCGTAGCACTCGAAATAACGCGAGCGCAACCTACTTACTTTTTAAACAAGGATCAGTGTTGCCAACTTTACAATGGGATAAACTAGTTTCATGAACAAAATTTGTGGGTGAAAAAAAACCTATATCTTATTTTATGGGCTAAACTAAGGAACTTAGAACACTATTTAACTCCCGCCCACTGAAGAATCTAATGACAAGGAAAAGGTAACTAGATCGTCCATCCAGGTGGAAGGTCAAAGAATTTTGTAGCAAATCTTCGTTTTCCATTGCTCATATTAAATTTGCAATGCAGTTTTAATTTAATTTCTGGTTTTCCACTTCACAATTGACGGGCCCGTTGGTGTAGTGGTTAGAGACCCTGGCAACCAACCGAGGGGCGCGGGTTCGATTCCCACCAAGTGTCTGGGCGTCATAAGTATATCAGTATGTATTTACAAAAAAAGTATCATCATCATCACCAGC
This sequence comes from Furcula furcula, assembly GCA_911728495.1. NCBI lineage: Eukaryota > Metazoa > Arthropoda > Insecta > Lepidoptera > Notodontidae > Furcula > Furcula furcula. The sequence goes on along the minus strand of OU452254.1, from coordinate 1,095,252 downwards.
CGGAAGACGTCCACTGCTGAACATAGGCCTCCCCCTTCGAACGCCACAATGAACGACAATTGGCTATTTGCATCCACCGGTTACCTGCGACGCGCACAATGACAAAAAAGTATACTTATAAGTATTAGTATCAGCTGCCTGTTTACCATAGTAAAGGCTCTGCCTAGTTTGAGATCAGAAGATCGTTGGTCGATTCTCCCAAAGTATTATTATTATTTTCATGTTTTTTGTTTCACGGGATTTACTCGGTCTTAACAGGCTTGCGTGGGGACGAATCCAACACATAGAGGCACTTTTTACAATTAAATGGTGTGTGGTTGGCTGGTACCTACCGAGGTCAACTACTTAATTGAAGAAAAAATAACCTTGTACTATACTTACTAGTCTTGGTGCGTAACGACATCAAGGACCCGAGTATTCCAGCGGCCCCCACCAGGGCGTGTCTTCGTCGGCCGAGAGAAAACCGAAGGGGACCTGCGCGACTCAGCTCTGGCTTACCTTAATTGGCCGTCCAGAGAGGAGTTGTTAGAGCTATATGCTCCAGGGGTGGAAGTGCTAAAAGTCATAACGCCGCGAGTAACTCCGGAGAAAGCGCAGCATACCTCTCAACACAGGGGTGTTGAGCCACCCACACCGTTGTTGCCTTCCGCCGTCTTATGACGGCCGTATGGAGAGTCCATCTAGTAGGTGGCAAGTCACCACTTGTCAAAAAATAATGAGTAGGTGGCAAGAGACCCCGGCCTTTTACAACAGCCCAGTGTTCAGTCAACCAAATATCCACTCAAAAACATATAATAATCTTTCCACATACTAGGTTAGACACTATACTTATAATAGGCCAGAGTAGTCTGCCAGAGTCAACTGCTGTTTATATCTTATTTCCAGCAGTTTATTCTGACAGGTGTCTTTCATATCATTAATTTCACCCAACAGACCTGTACGTCTTGGATTCGTCCCCACGCAAGCCTTTAAAAAGTCCGGGTGTGAAAACTAGAGAAAATAAAAATAAATCTAAAATAATAATAATAAATACACTTTATTCTACACCAAAAGTTACATGTAAATTGAACAATACGTTGAAGAAATCAATGTACAAAGGTGGCCTTATCGTTAAAAACCAATCTCTTCCAGGCAACCTACATTTAGTTTTAAAATAAAGTTTAATTGCGTAATAATATAACTGACATTGTATTGAACTCTTCACCTACATGAACTATAAGTAACTAGATACTATGCGTTTCATCTAAGAATGTGGCCGCCATCTTGCTATTTCAAATATATAATTACTAAAAATGATGTTTTAACAAAAATAGATAGCAAAATAAGACATTACATCAAATAATCAAAACCGAGGCGAATTTTTCATTTTGTGTTTACTCTGCTGCCAATACAAAAATCGTAAAAAACGAGTGAAGTTCCGCAGTATGGCGGACACATTCTTAGTTGAAACGCATAGTACATCATTATAAAAAGAAAGGCACCAACTTTGGTTCTTGATTATATTTAAATTTAGAATAAAAGTAACCTCCGTTAACAGTTTTATACTTCAGTGTACCCAGGCAAAGCTGTTTGTGTGCAAAGTTAAGAAGGTCACGAGTATGTATGAAATCCTCGCTTTTTTGGGTTCATTCCAATTTGGTCGGATAACCAGTAATCTAACAGGGGTTGTAGTTTTTGCTTGTATCTTCTTTATTATGAAATATTTGAAGCTGAAATTTTCAGGATATATATTTCATTAAGTGCTCTAATTCTTGGTTTATACCAAAAACTCTAGGGTTGGTCTTGTTTTTTGTATTTTGACGTCAAAGTTAGACATTATCAGTTTTGATTCAAAGTGATATTATTCAATAATGCGTATATAATATGTTTTGAAACTTTACGTGGATGTTAAGAGTATTAAAAAGGACCGAATACCGTTTTCAGTGTGTATGAATTTTTGTTCGTTTAAGCGCTAGGACCTTTTTTTTGGTTTTCCTAAATCCATTATTACGCTAAAACGGTAAATATTTTTGAAAATCTAATTAATGCACAAATACGCACAAATTAAGAGCTACTGATAATCGTTTATTCTACAGGTGCACAATTACTGGTTTCCGAGAAACACGATTCTGCAAAACGTTACCCCAGCAGGAATTGTAATAACTCTGAAATCTTAAGACGCACAAATTTCATTTTCAGCGCACAATTACGCACAAATATAAGCTATCTTTCCTGAAGTTTATGTTTCTCTCCGATCATTGGTTTAGAATCTTCTTGCTGGAACAACATTACCCCAGCAAGAATCGTTTTTCGGATTTTTCTCGAAAACGAAATGATGCACTAATTTTTTATTCCGCGCACATTTACAGCAGATTATGCTCTAATTATTCGTTTAACTCAATCTTCTCTACGACCATCTTTCTTGCTGGGGTAATGCACACACGTTTGTTATCTGGACGTGACAGAGGATCAATTGAATAAGCTAGAGCGATTGCAAAATTTGTCCATTAGGTTTATATTTGGCTTGCGTAAATTTGACCATATTTCCCAATTCCGTGCAAAACTCAAATGGTTACCCATTCGTCTCCGACGAAATCTTCACATTTTATCTCTTCTCTATAATATATTGTTTAACCCGTCCACCCCCTCTTATCTTAGGGAACGTTTCGATTATTTGTCGAATTCTAGCACCTATAGTCTTAGGTCCTCGGAAAACCTTTGTCTTACGATGCCCTTACATAGCAGTTCCTTCTATGACAAATCCTTCACGGTGCAGGCGGTTCGCCTGTGGAATTACTTGCCCGTTTCTATAAGGCGTGCTTCGTCACTGCCAATTTTCAAAGATCTAGTGAAGAAGTTTTATTTGGCGGAATAAGTTAATCGGTATTTGTGTAATTTTCTTGTTATATTAGTACGTACTGATATATGTATGTTTATAATAGTATTATTTGATGTATGTTTATGTATTATACTCATATGAATATATATTATTATAGTTTACAACATATGTGTTTTTATGTGTCTTTGTGTTAATGTTACCTATTCATGTCGAGTGCGCGCACCCTCTGCTCTTTGTAACTTCTTTATTTTCCTCTCCATCCAAAGGTTGCCTGGAAGAGATCGCTTTTAGCGATAAGGCCGCCCATTGTTGCATTTTTTATTAATTTGTGTCTTATTCTTTTTGTATCTGTTTGTTTGTGCGCAATAAAGAATTGTCTATCTATCTATCTATACGATAAGATCTCAAATCATGCCAAGTTTCATTTGAATCCATTCAATAGTTTCGGCGTGATGCTCAGCCGTGATACAGACAGACAGACAGACAGACAGACAAAAATTAAACAATTACATTTTCGGCCTCAATATCGGTTATAGAATGCCCTCCAAATATAATTTTCAAAATATCTTCAATGTACAGAATTGGACCTGTTACAGTTTTATTATAAGTAAGTATAGATTATTTTTTGCAATATAGATATTTTGAGAAGTTTTTACTTGTTTGATATCTTTAGGTAGTTGATTTTATATTTTAGCGCCTTCATGTATAATATTATTTTTGCCGTTGCTGGTTCTAGGTACATGTAATTTTATGTCATTAGCATTTCTTAATCTCATTTTTTGAAATTGTTGATTATTAGTAAAATTTAGTTCCGTTATATCTTTAGCCAATATTTTCCTAACCAATACACAATTTTGATATATATATGTTTGGAAAATTGTCATTATTTTAGTTTCCTTATACAATATTTCAGTAGGTGTGAGGAAGTCATAGTTGAATAATCTTTTAATAAATTTATTTTGCATTATTTGCAATGACTGTAGGTTAGTTTTTGCAGCTGTGCCCCACACTTCTATTAGGTAGTTAATATGTAGTTTTACAAGTGAATTATATATCGTATATCGCACTCGCCTCGGTATACATTCTATTAAATTACTGTACCGTTATTCAAAGCTTATTATGAGAGCGGCACTTCCTGTTTCCCGTCGTCTGCTCCTATTGGTCAACTTTCTTGTGATTTGACCGGAAATAGCATCACCATGGCAGGCGAGAGCAGCAAGGGTTTGTTAAATATGCCCGCCCGCTCCGCTCTTGTTCATTGGCGTCTTATTTCCCGTCACGGACACCTGTCCGAGGCTACAATATTACAACTATTTATGGAATTCAAATCAAATTCTAAATAATTCCAAAGGTAATGTCATATTGCTATCAGCAAAGTACTTAGAACAATACAGAAATCTAATGAAAATGTCCTTGGTGTACTGGACCGGCTTACCCCTTACAAAAATTGACCCATCGCCACTCCATATCTTATGCAAACTAAATGTCTGCTCAGTCCCTATTGTATATAGCGTAATAATACAAATCTTAATGATTAACTGATCAGTCTATAATTACCCTATTCACATACAAAGGAAATTACGTGGTAATATATGCAAGTAATGTTTCACTGCTTAGCCCCTATGAAATATAGCGTGATGTTTTATATACCAATTTATACCCCTACTTCTACACAACACATCAGTGAAAGTCCTATCAAAATCCATCCACGGGTTTTCAAATGATACCTGGACAAACATAACGACAGACAGACAGACAGACAATAATTCCAAAAAAAATTGTTTTGGCCTCTATGTCGATAGTATAGTATCCCCACATTGAAATTTTGGAAAAATATTCAATGCACAGAAAAAGTGCTCTTTGAGTTTTATTATAGTACTAGCTGACCCGCGTAGCTCCGCCCGCGCTTTTATTACATTTTGCTCCCCTTTTCTCCCTCCTCCCTAGATTTATCTCTCTCCATATCTCTCTCTTATATGCTCTTTCTCTCCTCTCTCTTTCCCCTCCCGCTTCGGTTTCCGTCACACTCCCCCTCTTCCTCTCCCTGTTGTCCCCTCTCTGAACCCTCTCCCCCGCTCTCTTCTACGAACTTGCTCCTTCTCACTCCCCCCTTACTCCACCTAACTCCCCTGATCCCTCACCCCGTCACCCCCTCCTCGAATCCCCTCTCCCTCTTTCTCCTCTCTTGCACCCTCCTCTCGTTCTATATATCCTCGTCAATCATGGTATCAGCGGTATTAAATATACTTTATGACCTATTTATTCTCAGAGCTCCCCGATATGCACACAAAATTTCATACAAATCGGTTCACCCATCTATTTAATGACCTTACCTTATGTTGCTTAACCTTAACCTAGCGGTATGAAATACACTGTATGACCTATTCTCAGACCTACCCGATATGCACACTTTCATACAAATCGGTTCACCCATCTATTTAATGACCTTACCTAACGTTGCCTTAACCTTAACCTACTGGGATAAAAGTATCCTATGTCCGTTTCCTGGTTCTAAGCTACCTCCCCACCAATTTTCAGCCGAATCGGTTAGGCCGTTCTTGAGTTATAAATAGTGTAACTAACACGACTTTCTTATATTTAGCTTGATTTAAAGTTCTATAGTGATGTATGTTCAATTTCACCGATAGATGGCGCTGTTCATAATGTAAATCACGCTAACATCGTAAATTACTGCCTAATGATATTCGACAATAAAAGTTCTTAGTGTTTCGCATCTTTTATTGTTGCGACGTGATACAATACCTATACACTACCTGGACTTGGGGAGTTTCATTAAAATTTCATGAACGACAGATTTTACAGATTTTAACTTTTCAAAGATATAATGTCATATTGCTATCAGCAAAGTACTTAGAACAATACAGAAATCTAATGAAAATTTCCTTTGTGTACCGGACCGGCTTACCCCTTACAAAAATTGACCCTTCTCCACTGCCATATCTTATGCAAACTAAATGTCTGCTCAGTCCCTATTGTATATAGCGTAATAATACATATCTTAATGATTAACTGATCAGTCTATAATTACCATATTCACATACAAAGGAAATTACGTCGTAATATGTGCAAGTAATGTTTCACTGCTTAGCCCCTATGAAACATAGCGTGATGTTTTATATACCAATTTATACCTAGACTTCTACACAACACATCAGTGAAAGTCCTATCAAAATCCATCCACGGGTTTTCAAATGATACCTGGACAAACAGAACGACAGACAGACAGACAGACAATAATTCCAAAAAAAATTGTTTTGGCCTCTATGTCGATAGTATAGTATCCCCACATAGAAATTTTGGAAAAATATTCAATGTACAGAAAAAGTGCTCTTTGAGTTTTATTAAAGTATAGTTAAAGATAGAAGATATAGAAGATAGATAGATAGAAGATACATGTATACAAGGTGTAAGGACTACGCACCGAAAACTTTTTTATAAAATTTCTCATGTTGTCCGTATATAATCAAAGGTTACAACCATAGATAATACACTATATACTGGTTACAACGATGGTTACAACATAACAGAAACCATTTAGAAAATGATAAATGACTTAAGAAGAGGACTTGTTAATTTTTGAGCATGTAATGAATACGTGCGAATTAATATGGTTCAAAATGGGGGACGAAAACAGTATAATACAATATTGTAGATTGTAGAATCTACAATATTTTTAACAAATTCATTAAATTTGCTTGCCACCCAACCAACCAATATTTATCAGAATTTATAAAACATTCCCCGTGAGATTCACGGGTAAAAATAACACTCTTTCCTATCTTCCCAATGGGTGTCCGTTAGAGGCGACCAAGGGAAAACAAGAAAATGGGCAGCAGCGTCTTTCTTTGATTACCTACCACCTATACTGCTATCCCCAAGATGCCTGCCAAGCGTGGGGATTATGGCAACCGCTTTCTTCCAAGGGGGAGGTCTTTCAGCTGCTGCGCAGGTGGCAAGCCGCTGCAACGTCTTCACCAGCTTATGCGGTCGAAAAGGAATCTCAAAAACATCTTATGATTAGAACCTGGGACATCCGTACCCTGCTTGATGATAAAAGTAATGTGTGCTAGGAAAACCGGACTTATTGCTAGGGAGCTGAACAGATACAACATCGATATTGCTGCTTTGAATGAGACCATGCCAGTGGCACTCTCCTTAAAACAGGTGACAAAATTTTAATGTATGGAAACTAGCACACCTTCAGGCGAGGGAAGGAACTAAATTTTAAGTTTCTACTATAATTTGCCTAGATGGCGTTAAAAATGCAGTTTATATATTTTTATTTATTTAGTTTACTATTGTTATTGTATATCTTCAATTTATTTGAGTAAATCTGTTATATTTCGCATATTTATATTAAATTTCCATAATGTAACAGCCGGCCTCAACGGATTATCGTTGTGTGTGGGCCCCAAGTGGAACGCGCTCCGTATAGTATTGTACTATATCTGTGGTATTGTAAATTGCCTTTGGCGGTTACTATGGCAACTTAGGTTGTTAAGTCATTTTTTTAAAAAGACTTGTTTCATGGAAGATAAAAAGCTTTATACATTTATTGAAACTAAATATTTACAGTTTATTTACAAATATGTTTTTGAAGAATTCTGTTTGTTCTGTGTCTGGGTGTTATTTATCTACTTAGGTAGGTATGTACTTACTTATTTACGAAAACATTTATAAAAGCTAAAACAAGTCATTAAGAACATGGCATAAGAATTTATTTATAATAACATCTATACTACTCGTGAACTATTTCAGGTCCACTACATCATTGTCGTTAACCACAATGGCTTGAATTGGAAATATTTAATGCAAAGCTGTACTGAAACAAGAAACTCAAGTTAAGGGGATTGGACAATATATGTAAATAAAAGAGTACGATTGTGCGTCAGATTTGTTTAGATAAAGTTATTGGTTACCAAGTAAACTTTTTACAATAAATATCTCTTTGTTTTGCTTTAAACATGTTCCTTACAAATATTCATTCAACATAAAGTTTCATTTCCCTATACGTAAAATGATTATTAAAAAAGCGCCATCTGTTGGCACATTTTGGATTCCTGTGAAGTTACGCCATCTTTTGGCGAGGGTAAAATTAGTTTATTAAAAGTTGAACGAGAGTGTCCAATCTATAGCTAAGTATATAGTGTATTATCTATGAATGAGACTCACTTTCATGCCAGTGGCACTCTCCTTATAACAGGTGACAAAATTTTAATGTATGGAAACTAGCACACCTTCAGGCAAGGGAAGGAACTAAATTTTAAGATTCTACTATAATTTGCCTAGATGGCGTTAAAAATGCAGTTTATATATTTTTATTTATTTAGTTTACTATTGTTATTGTATATCTTCAATTTGAGTTAATCTGTTATATTTCGAATAGTTATATTAAACTTCCATAATGTAATAAAACCTATGCAACAGCCGGCCTCAACGGATTATCGTTGTGTGTGGGCCCCAAGTGGAACGCGCTCCGTATAGTATTGTACTATATCTGTGGTATTGTAAATTGCCTTTGGCGGTTACTATGGCAACTTAGCTTACGTTGTTAAGTCATTTTTTTAAAAAGACTTGTTTCATTGAAGATAAAAAGCTTTATACATTTATTGAAACTAAATATTTACAGTTTATTTACAAATATGTTTTTGAAGAATTCTGTTTGTTCTGTGTCTGGGTGTTATTTATCTACTTAAGTAAGTAGGTATGTACTTATTTACAAAAACATTTATAAAAGCTAAAACAAGTCATTATGAACATGGCCTAAGTATTTATTTATAATAACATTTATACTACTCGTGAACTATTTCAGGTCCACTACATCATTGTCCTTAATCACAATGGCTTGAATTGGAAATATTTAATGCAAAGCTGTACTGAAACAAGAAATTCAAGTTAAGGGGATTGGACAATATATGTAAATAAAAGAGTACGATTGTGCGTCAGATATGTTTAGATAAAGTTATTGGTTACTAAGTAAACTTTTAACAATAAATATCTCTTTGTTTTGCCTTTAAGTTCCTTACAAATATTCATTCAACATAAAGCTTCATTTCCCTATACATAAAATGATTATTAAATAAGCGCCATCTGTTGGCACATTTTGGATTCCTGTGAAGTTACGCCATCTTTTGGCGAGGGTAAAATTAGTTTATTAAAAGTTGAACGAGAGTGACCAATCTATTCTTAGTGTATTATCTACGCTCACTTTCATGACGCAGCAGTTGAGTTGTTTGTGCGAACCACGGATTTATATTTACTTCGTGCGAACCTATTCTAATATTCTTATCTATGATGCGAACAGCTTGGTGGTTGTACTCTGTGGTGGTTACTCTAAAGCTAGACATACACGCGCAGGTTTACCTGACAGGTATACCTGTGCAGTTAAACTGTACAGGTTTAATTGAGCTCCATAGAGACCATACACGTAGCGGTAAACCTGCACAAACTCTCAGTTGAAACCATGGCCCCGACAGCGGCGCATGACTACGACGCAGTAGCGTTAATAGATTAATAGTTTGTTTTATTAAAGAAAAGGATATTAAACGACGACACCGTGAACAGTGGTGAAAAGCAAACAGTACTCTTATGTCGACTTATTGAAGGAATTGAAATTTAAACCGAATTATTATTACCGCAATTATCTACGAATAATAATAATATTCTGGGACAATCCACACACGGATCACAAATTAGGCAGAGCCTATACTATGGAAACTAGGTGACTTTTTCTTGTAAATACATACATAAATAGATAAATAACACCTAGACACTTGGCAGGAATCGAACCCACTACCTATTGGGTAGCAGCCGGCGTGACCACTAGACCAACAGGCCCCAATAGATGAAAAGACGTTTCTCGATTATTTTTTTCTTACGATTTATTATAATTGCTGCTACTTTTTTATTTTTAAAAGATTAAGAATCATTATTTGTCAGCATATTTTTATGCTACAATAATAGATGGTACCAAGAATTCTACCGTTTCCGGCGTACAAATGTTTTATCGTTACAGGGTGACATAATCATGTCAAGGAATAAAATTAGTTAAATTTTATCGTGATAATCTTTACACTTAATATGCCAAAAACAATGCTCCGACTTGTACATGTTTATAAATTCTTCCATTACTACATTCCGCTTACGAAACGACATATTGTATTAGAGCGCCGCGCGTCCTTTCCCTCGAACAGTCCAGTGGGGTGTAGGGTGTAACTCCCATACATTGGTGGTTATTAAAATGTAAATAGAATATACTGCTATCTGTGTTACGGTGTCCGAAAACATAGTTTTAGCTAAACGCCGATAGAAGGAGCTAGTGTGTAATTATAACTCGCAAGTAAATTTTAACAGTGGATGCGTTTATATCCAGAGTACAGTTGCAAACAAAGAGGTTTATTTTTCATATTGAAACTATTTTTTGTTAATGGAATATTGGTATTTTCTAAGGAATTTTGAAAACCGTGGCTATGTACCGTTTAATATAACTATTTATTGGCAATACAGCGCCATCTAGCGAGCTAAACGTATAACTCGCTAAGCAACGCCATCTAGCAAACAGACAGACCTTCAATTAAATGAAATTTGAGTTGCGCATCTATCTCAGTATATTAGTATCATCTATGGAACAGTCATCGGACAACTGACGCCTGCGCAGGCGACTGCCACACACGCTCAGTTTTGCCTGCACAGGTAAACTGCACAGGTATACCTGCGCAGTTAAAAATATGAAAATTCATATTTTTTGACTCGCCTGTACAGGCGTGGAAACCTGCACAGTTTTGCGGCAACACGCTCAGGTTTACCTGCGCAGTTGAACTGTACAGGTATACCTGTCAGGTAAACCTGCGCGTGTATGGCTACCTTTATACTGGAGCCGAACACCATTTGGCGAAACTCATAGAAATATCTTTTAAACGCATAATAACTAGTATAGTAAAAATATAATGTTTTCAATAACCTACCTACGTTTTAAATTTTAAGCTACTATTATATGAAAAATACCAAATTTTATCCGTATTTTATATTGCGACTACATTTTTACTTTTAAACTTTTTAAATAATAAACGTAAAATGGAACGTAGTTTAAAAAAAAATATAGTTTCTAAATATCGTCACATCGTCACAGTTTGGCTTGGCAGCACTTGTAAAGGCTGATTGTCGCCCGCCATTTTGTCTATCGCTGATTGGCCAGGGATTACTGTGGGTTGGGAGTTGTTTGTTTTTTACGCCGTTTCCGCTTGCGTGCGATTGGCTATACTGATTGCTCTGAATGACGCTGCGGCGCGCCATCTTTGTATTTAGCGTTTTAGCTTGGCGCCTTTCCTGTGTTGGCTGTTCACTGTCTGTAGTGGTGATAGTGTGTTACACGTTTCAAAATGGTGAGTTTTGCAAGATTTTGTGAAATCAAACCATCGAAATCTGAGTTTTAAAGTGTAATTCGGTGGATAGTGTTGTGATATACTTACTGGCAAAGTTTCAGCCTCGAACAAGCAAATTTAATGGATTTTTTCGTCAATTTTAGGCTGGCGGTAAAGCGGGTAAAGATTCGGGAAAAGCCAAGGCGAAAGCAGTATCCAGATCGGCTAGGGCAGGATTACAGGTATGTTGATTTACTCTCATAATTTATTTTAGGATTTTTCATACTATTTCCACAATTAATTTCGCTGTAATTCAGTATTACTAAAAATTGAATAACATCAATGACCATCCTGTTTCCCCAGTATGGCGGCAGCCATGTTCGTGCCGGGAAAATAATCAATAGTTAGAGAATCAAATGGTTTTTATTTTCAGTTTCCTGTGGGGAGGATTCACAGACATCTTAAAAATAGGACTACGAGTCATGGGCGCGTTGGAGCGACAGCAGCAGTGTATTCAGCAGCTATTCTCGAATACCTCACAGCTGAGGTAAGCTCCGCGCTCCGCCCTGTCAATATGGCGGCACTAGCTTTAGCAGTGTAATTAAAATGCCTTCATTATAGGACTGCTATTTTGTAGAAACTTATTTTATTGATGGTTGCATATTTGTAACTTCTCAAACATCCGTTTTTTTAGCGTCAAAAAAATCTTTTCTTCAAATAATTTCTTATTTCACTTTTGGCGGGAAGTACTCTTAGGTTCATTATTGTGGGTTAATTTTATCTAAATAACCATCTACACAGTATTTATTTACCTACTTATGTACTTAGAAACTTTATGTAGATACATAACTTTTCCATTGTTCGAAATAGGTAATTTGTCATGTAAAATTTGCAGGTGCTAGAGTTGGCGGGAAACGCTTCCAAAGATCTCAAAGTGAAACGTATCACACCGCGCCACTTACAATTAGCTATCAGAGGAGATGAGGAGTTGGACAGTCTGATCAAAGCAACTATTGCTGGCGGCGGTGTTATTCCACACATACACAAGTCACTCATTGGCAAGAAAGGTGGTCCGGGTGCACCAGTTTAAAATTAGGCAAGTAATATTATACTAAGTAACTTGTTTATTCTATTACTGGTCACTGACTAAATTGGGCCTGGTAGTTAATACCCTAGCCATTACTCCGTTGTTGCCATGTTGAAGAGTTCCCTAGGTTATGCTACAATTGCAGTAACTTGCTTAGACTACTTACTTTTTTTATTAACAGATTGAATGGTTTCGACTTCTTTGTTTTTAATCAGCAGTAACATAATAAAACAAAAAATAACAGGAATATATCACACGCCAATTCTATGCCTGATGGCATGCCGGTTGCCTTTCTGTAAGCCCTAGGTAGGTATAACTAGGTAGTAGTAGCTATAAAACATGACAATAAGTGTTATTATGATATTGATCCTGCACTGAAAGTTTTAATACGATTCAAACGGCAGGACACACTATTGCTAATGTTAATTCAATTGTAACAGAACAAACAATGTTTAAAAGAAAGTGAAATAATGACAAGCCTGCTGAGATTTTTGCCGGATCTTCTAAGTCGAGGCTGCGTTGTGATCCGGTGGTAGCTTTGAAAAAATTGACCATCAAAAGTGCCAGCGTTAACCCTATTTGAAATAAATTTCTTTGACTTTGAATACCTTGAGTTGTTTGTTTAAAATTACATTGCTCTTGTCCTTATACCTTATTCTAATCCTGATTGATAATATTCTTGAAAAATATAATGACCAGTCAGTAGCAGTAACAGCAATACCTTGTGAGTTTTTTGGGGTGAACACTTCCCCACTCGAATTTTATTAACCGCATACATTATTGTCTGCAGGTTCTTCAGTTCAAGACAATCATAGCTGCATTTGAAACCGGGCATGTTTTCTCCGAAACTTATCACCAGATTGACAAACAGCAGGTTTTGCTTGGTGTGCATGTCATGCCAGATCGGTCTAGGTGTGACATCACTGTGATGAAGTGTTTTACATTATAAAAACATCATTTTTATACAGTAAATGATATGATATTTTTGTTTTAATTATTACATCATACTTTAATCCTATTGGTCAAGACTTGCACACCATGGTAAACCTACAGGTTAACAAAACATTAGTGATGTGGATAGTGGAGTGATTCAGGGAACTGTGGGGTCCGGACTAAACTTTCAGTAGTTCTTAAGTACTAGGATTACTTTAGTTTTAAGGAGATTTAATATGATTGTAGAATTAAGTTTAATTTTCACATTAAATTTGTTCATGGGACGCTATATTTTTCTAAAGCATTGATTATTACAATGACTTGAAATTATTTTGCCACTGGACTCGGCTCCGGGCCGCTGGTACTGCGCTTGCGTTTGAAGCCTGTGAGACTAGTGCTTCATAATTTTCAATATAAATATTATGTGCAACAATAATTTGTAATGTGTTTAAGAAAAAGCTATAAGCTGTTGTAATTCTTTTCAGCATTTTGTATTTTAGGTGACATACATGTTAGTAATAGAGGAATACATAATGTTGTTCTAAATTGTAATTTGGTATGATTGAACTGTTACAAGTTGTAAGAAATGTATTTTGATCTTTGAAATATATTAAGAAAGTACTGCTGTTTGTTTATTCTAAAATGTTAAATTCATTTAGTGACCCGCGATGGCTTCTCTCATAATTTTTAGGCCTATTTAACTTGTAAATACATGAATAGCTAAATAACCCCCAGCACTTGGTGGGAATCATCGATATAATATGGTAAGAATAGAACCCCGCGACTTAGGCTCTATTCACACCAAGATGGCAGCACACTTTCAGTTTGAAAAAAATTTAAACTACTCGAAAGACTAGTATCGCTTGAAAAGCTCTAATCATACGAGGCGTACGAGCCTACTCCTCGTATGATGGATGAGTAGGCTCGTACTCATACGAGACTTTCTCTCGAATCGTACCTTTCGATACCGGGTCGAAGGTACTTTTTCTTCGCCCCATCCCATACAGGCCGGAGTCCCTCAGGGCTCCGTGCTCTCTCCCCTCTTGTTCAGCCTGTTCACGAACGACATTCCTCGTTCGAGCAGAGTCCAACTCGCCCTTTACGCGGATGACACCGCTCTCTATTATTCCCATAGGAACATGTCCTTTGACGCGTGCTCTTCAAGCCGCAGTCGACGCCCTGGGTCAATGGTTGAGAGCCGCCCGGAGAAGAGTGCCGCGGTGGTCTTCTCCAGGGGACCCGCCAATATGTTCTCCGCGCGGAGCCTTCGGCCCAACAGACGACTAGCCCCAATATCCCTATTCAATCGCCCTATCCCTTGAACTAGGAAGGTTAAGTACCTCTGAGTCACCTTTGACTCCCGCATGACTTTCGGCCCACACATTAGGTCCGTCCGCAATCGAGCGGCTTTCGTATTAGGTCGCCTGTATCCCCTTCTCTGCAAGCTGAGTAAAATGTCGCTTAGAAATAAGTTGACATTATGCAAAGCTTGCATTCGCCCTATCATGACTTACGCGAGTGTAGTTTTCGCGCACGCCGCCCGCACCCATATCGATAGCCTCCAGGTTATCCAGAATCGTTTCCTCCGTCGCGCCGTCGGTGCCCCGTGGTACATGCGGAACGTAGATCTGCATTCCGATTTCAAATTAGATTAGATCCCCTTCGTAAGTTCCTCAAAGAAGCGTCGAAACGCTACTTTGAATCCGCGTCCCGTCACGCGAACAGTTTAATCCGCGCCGCCGCCGATTACGCCGCTAGTCCTTCTGACTCGCGCCGCAGACCACGGCAGTCGGCACGTACTGCTCGACCCTCCTGACCCCATGACGGTCCTATTGGACCGGGATGCGCCGACCCCTCCCCGACAACCGTATGCTACACTAGCTATCAGACACCGGTCTCGCCGGCGAGGCCGAAGGGTCGTACGTATGCGACCGCAACGACGTGCATCACTCCACTGAGTTTCTTGCCGGTTCTTCTCAGTGGGGGCGCGTTGTGAACCGGTGGTAAACTCAGCCCTCTCTTAAGCGACAGCCCAAGCCGAGGCCGTGCCTCCCTGAGGTGCTCTTGTGCTCGTCGCTACTTCTGCCGTAAAGGCTAGAGCGCTTCAAGCGCTCGCCTCCTATTGTCCGGTGAAGCTGCAATGGCCATCTGCGGCTAACAGCGTCTATCATACCCAAAAAAAAAAAAAAAACGCGACACACGACGCCCCGCGTCTTCGTAAGGGCTCCCACCTTAGAGGAGATACCACTAATTACTCTGAGGCTCCCACGCACAACTGCGAACCTTAGAGGAGATACCACTAATTACTCTGAGCTGCGAACTCGCATCGCATCGCAAATATCTGCGAGAAACAAATGAATTTTTGTATTGAAAATCTTAGGGTGTGTAAAGGTGCGTTTCCACTGAAGCGGAGACGAGCATCGAAAAGTGGCGGCGAGTGTATCCATTGAAGTGGAGCTGAGCTCCATGCTATGTCCAGCTCGGAGCCGCGTGTTCATACATTTTATTAAAGTCAGCTCCGCTAACACTGTTTCCACAGATTATAGGATACTAACTGTTTCCACTGAAGCGGAGCAGAGATTTCTCGTGCACTAATAAAAATTGCTCTGCTTAATTTGGGATTAGAAGGGATTAGATGACTGTGTGTGTGTGTGGATTGCCCTAGTGTGTATTGGGGAAAGTAATACATGTATAAACATTACAGGAAAGCGCACTTGTGCACTCTTTAGAAACCATAGTAATTTAGGCCACACTTCACGGTATTCAGGGAGTAAGGCCCTGATTTAGGGTGGTGTAATAACAGTTAGGGGGTCCATACTTAGGTTCTATTTACTCTGAGCATACTCTGAGTAATTAGGGCGACCGTTAAGCACGTATTACACTACAAGGTATTCAGGGAGATAGGCCCTGATTTATGGTGGTGTAATAAGAGTTAGGGAGTTAGGCTCCCTAATTAGGGCGACCGGAGTGGCCCAGTCTACCGACCTCCCTTGCTACCGAGTGGTGTAATAGCGTTGAGGGCGTTAGGGCTAGAGATGCGCCAACCCGTAAATATTCGAAACCGGGTTGAAAATTCACGTAACCCGGTTTCAAACCGAGTTGGTAGGTCAAATCGAACTCGTGTGTTTCGTTCATATCATAAGGAGACGGGTCAAACTGTTTTCGCTTCTATGCTGCGTGCGTTTTACTTATCCTTGGTTGACTCGGTAGGTGTGTTATTTATAATTATTACGTGATGAACAATTACGATCAGTTGATATAAGTATAATCAACGCAAATTTAGAGGTGCTATGCTGACAGTCGGTCATAATATGACCGACTGTCAGCATAGCACCTCATATGGATTGTTATGACCGTCATATGGATTGTTGAACGTTGTCGTGTTTGATATGACCGTCATATGGATTGTTGAATTGTTGTTGTATATAAATAAAGAAACGTGAATCAAAATATATCAATCTTTACTTTTATCTACAAACGAAAATCACTCTACGTTCAAAAGTGTTCAAAGCAATGAACAAGTTCAAAGATATTCTCCTGTCGCAGGTTTATTCGGCAACATCCATACATCCCGTCCGCCACCCTCGGCTCGCTCTGTCCGTCACCGCACCGGGACGCCAAAACCGCCGAGCGAGAGTGAGACTGACGTTCCGCGTTCGATAGGTCAATCTCGGTTCGGTTCGGTTCAACCCGGCGGGCGCGCCAGCGCCGGCGGATAGATAACGTCGACCGACGATGTTGCGAGTTGCAAACTACGATTTCGGATTCGTCCGAGTAGCTCGAATACCGAGTTTGAGAAACTTCAAACCGATTCAGATCGAGTTGAGGCCAACCCGGTTTGAAACGGTTTGTCAAACCGAGTTAACTCATCACTAGTTAGGGTGGCATCAGTGTGACCAAATTCAGTATTTGAATACTTTTTCAGTATTTATTAACGTCGTTTTTGATGATTAGTATTTTTATCGGTATTTTGCTGGAAGTCAGTATTTTTCAGTATATTTTGTGTAAAAAAAAATGCTAACACTGTAAGCCGTTGTCCTTGCGAATATTGATGTTTATTCGATGGATTATTTCAACCCTGGGAGTATTAATTCACTTCCAGTGTCATAAAAATCATTTTCATGAACTTCATTCATGATAATTAACTTTAATTAGCGTTCCGGAGTGCGGCAATTAAACACCAATAAATAAATAAAATCTGAAATTTACGTAACATGGAAGGAAATTAATGAATGGCCAAACTTCCCTGATCAGGTTCCCGCCTATTCACTCCAAATATAGTATAAAAAAATCTTATGACAATTAACGTTTATGGTTAATTCTACTAGCAAGAACTTTGCCAATACACCGGGACTAAACGATTTAATCATATTTTCTGGAAATAAGAAATTTCTACCCGTGATCACAAAAATATACTATTCACGGTCCTGCGCGGCGATGACAAAGTCGCTAATTTGGCAACACTGACTGATTTATAGCCAAATCAACCGGCTAGTGTAATGAGCGGCTCTCTAGTTAGGGGCCACGCCCACCCTTGCCACCGGGCCCTGAATACCATATAGTGTAATAACCGTTTAAGGGAGTTAGGGAGCTCGGTAGACCGGACATCAATATTCGCAAGGACAACGGCTTACAGTGTTAGTATTTTTCCCAAAATATACTGAAAATTACGGACATCCAGTAAAATACCGATAAAAAAAATGTGCGGAAGAAGTGAAACTTCATTCTCGCTCAGTCGATCGGTCGGTCGGTCGGTCGGTCCCTCACTCACTCACTCACACACACACACACACACACACATTTTATTTTATTTTCCTTCAAAACGCACAAATCTTTCGCCTTTTACACACACACACACTAACTCAGCTCAACTCAACTCAAACCCACTCAACTCAACTCAAACCCACTCAAACCCACTCAAACCCACTGAAACCCACTGAACTCAAACTCAAAACTCAAACTCAAAAATAGTTTATTTCAAATAGGCTTAACACTAGCACTTTTGAAAGGTCATGTATTTTTTTTTTCTTTTTTAAAAAAGCTACCACCGGATCACAACGCGGCCTCAACTGAGAAGATCCGGCAAGAAACTCAGCGGGCTTGTCATTTTATCACATTTTTTTTTAAACAGTGTGTCATGTTACAACTAGATCAGAGCGACAATGTGTCTTGCCGTTCAAAAGATCAAATAATACAGAAAAAAATAATAATAAAATACGACGAAAGTAGGTACAACAAACTAAAAAGCCAAAGGGATAGTAGTCGGACCAGTCCCCCCAAGCAGCACCCGCGCACGAGTTGACTAGAGCAGCAGCCATCACTCCCCTCAACCATATTGGAGGGAAGGGGGGCTGAAACCCACTCAAACCCACTGAAACCCACTGAAACCGACTGAAACCCACTGAAATCCACTGAAACCCACTCACCCACTCACTCAGTGACGGCGTCACATGAGCGCTTTCATAACCTTAACACGCCTATCGCCTATCGTTTAACACGTATCACTTAACGCCTATCACCTTCATTTAACGTGATAACATTTTTGGAAGTTGCATAAGAAGTTTCACTTCAAAAATACTGATCTTTAATAACGACGTTAATAAGTACTGAAAAAGTATTTAAATACTGAATTTGGTCACACTAAACGCTATTACACTGCCCGGTAGCAAGGGTCGGTAGACCGGGCCGCTCCGGTCGCCCTAATTAGGGATCCTAACTCCCTAATTCTTATTACAACACCCTAAATTAGTGCCTTGCTCCCTGAATACCTTGAAGTGTAACAAGTGCTTGAATAGATTCAAATCGACCGGCAAGTGTATTATGCGGCTCACCTAGGGATGTTAAAAAAGAATCGATTTTTATTTAAATCGATTATTATTTTTTTATTATCGATTTTTATCTCAGAGAAAGTACCAAAGGAGTTAGTATCGCGTCGATTCCCCGAACAAATTTTTCGTGGCACTTTTGCGGGGTCGGGAGGCGAAGTAAACACACACAGATACACTTTCACGCATACCCACACTATAATAAACTCGCAACACATTCAAAAATACACGCACACAAATAAAGAATGACCTGACCATATGACCAAAAATTTGGCAGAGGGGGTTAGCGCATCATGCTCTCTCCAGTGGTATCTCCTCTAAGATTTTTATAGTTATATTAATTGATTTTTAATAAATCGATTGTATAAATTACGTATTTAAATCGATTTTCAGAAGCAGCTCGTATCTATGAGTTCATTAAATAAAAACGGCGCCATAGGCATATATGTTTGCGTGTAAAGTAGTTTCAGTGCAGTGTGACCAGATTTAGCAGAATTCTGCTGTTTTAGCAACATTGAACCCTCATTTCAGGGTTTAGCAGATTATGTCGCAGAATATAAAATTTTAGCAGTTTTTAGCAGAATCTAATGAAATTCAGTAGATCTTTAACATAATAATATACCTAGTTAAACAATAATGATCGATCGATGAGAATCGATTTTTATTTAATCGATTCTTTTCCATTAATCTCACATCCCTAGCCGCTCACTAATTAGGGGCCACGCCCACCCTTGCCACCGGGCCTTGAATACCATGTAGTGTACAGGGCTGCCAGATTAGGCGATTTATCGCCATTTATGCTACCTTGCGGGGGTCGAATGTCGACCAAAAATTCCAATCGGCTACCAGTAGCCATTTAGGCTAAAAAGGGAACAGGTGTTTTAGGCTACTTCAGGATTACACCAAATTTTTAAATAATTTCTTGTTAGTTGTGTGCTTTGACGCGCCGTAATATGCACGTCTAACGTTATTTCGTCAATGTCAATGAGGGAAGAAGTCTGAGGAATCCTTTTTTCCATGCTTTCTTCTGTGCGATTGCCTAGGGCTGCCGTAATGCGACATCACGAATCCGGGGTCTGTTTTCACAAACCTTCTTTCTTCTTCTGATCCCGAAAATATCTACTACCTGGTTAAGTTAACTTGCAACCTTGTGGCGAACACGTTCTAAACTAGCGAGGTGATAAAGTATAGCAGGATAAAAACTTGATCTAGTTTTTATCTAGCTAGGTGCAAAAATCCCGAAAAGTTCGAAAAATCGAGCGATTTGGATTTCCGAGGATTGTGAATACAGGGGCTTGTGTCAATTTTACTTAGGTACTCAGAGTTAGCTGATATCTGGCAACCCTGGGAGTGTAATAAGTGCTTGAATCTGTGGTAATGGTAAGCTGGCGCCATTTTGTTTTATTTGCTGTCGTATCGTGTCAATGAACCAATCAACATTACATTTTACGAAAATTACTAGGTATTGAGTTTGTAGCAAAATAATATTATTGCCAATACGTAGCACCCTAAGTCTGTGATTGCCAATAATTACATGAGAAAATAGGGGACTGTGCATTTGTGCGGTGTCATTCTATCATCGTTTGAACTGTTGGTTGGAGTTCAAATCGTATACGCATTAAAACCACGGAAGCATGAGCTCTAGACATCGCGACAGAAGTCGTTCCCGGTCGCGAGACCGCGACAGGCACAAGGAGCGGGATCGCGAGAAGACGCGCGACCGCGAGCGGGACCGCGACCGCGATCGTGACAAGGACAGGGATCGCGACCGAGATCGGGAGAGGGACCGCCATCGCTCTAAAAGGTGAGTGACGACCCCAGAACACTGTGACGGCCGGCGTCTTCTTACGTTTAGTAGACCTCTGTTCTGAATGCTTTTATTTATTACGTACTGTAATACAATTCGCACACTGTCATCTGATCCCAAACTGCATGCCTGTACCTGCTACGGTAACCAGACAACAATACATACATACACACCTAGACTGCTGAAATATTCACGCCCTGGTTCACTTTGTACCCATACTTACGAGTTTTTTAACCGTCAACCATCTCACGCAGCCTGCGATCTCTAGTCTCCCCAGGGGGCAGGCTCCCCTGGTTAGGAAGTCCTGCACTAGACCAACTAGCCTGTCATAGCATTGCCTATTAAGGTTCTACTTCTTCATACATTTAAAATGTATTATTAATGAACTGTAGTTGCTTTTATATAGGGCACATAAGGAGCGAGAGCGCAGCCGCAGCCGGTCGCGGCACAAGGAGAAGCGACGCAGTCGGTCACGCTCCAGAAGCCGGAAGTCCAAGGACAGGTAAATAAACACAATAATTATTTTATGAAATAATTATTTCACAGACGCAGCAGATTTTGGTATTTATTTTAGTGATTACCTGTAATAAACAATTCTATAAGTACCACCAAGGATTGTCATGTCCCATCAGCACTTGCACTCATGAAACTCAACCTTATGTATTTGAATATTTTACAGGGATGGCACAATAGCTCTGCTGGACCAGATGGTAGGCACGACCACCAAGGCGACCGCTCGCGCTGTGACTACCAATGGATCTGTCAACCCTGCAACACATGCAGCCATATTGGCAGCCGCTGCAGTTGCACAGGTATACCTAGTATATAAACTAAACTATGCAGGGCAAAAACATTTTAAATCAAGTTCTTTCTATTTAAGTGTATACCATGTTTAGATTCCTTTGTTAATATATTCAAATTCAAACTGTATAGGAGATTCAATGCAACGAAATAGTGGGTAAATTAGATGAGTGCTGTGCTGTTAAATGCATTATTAATTATATTTTCAGCACAATGCTACAGAACTTGAGGTAGTAATAATAACAGTAGATAGTATTATTTATCTCATTGGTCTTTTTTCCCTGAATGGGCCATTGAAGGAGAGCTATGTTTTACGAGAGTATGTATGTGTACAGGTAATTCTTTTGTTCAGTACTTATATTATCCTGTAATCAGTATCTTTATCAGATCATATTTAAACAATAAAAAGAATTTTTTTTTGCATTTATTATATCCTCAAAATTACGGAAAATGTATTCACCATGCGCACGGCAGTGATAGGGGTATAGGTGAGGTATTTTGATATTTTCGTACAAAATTCGCTAAAACCAGTAGAAGATACATACTTATTTTTCAAAAATCAACATGTATGCATAAAAAAAAAGAATCTGTATATGCATGTGTCTTATTTCTGTAGTACGGCCTACCGCCTAAAGGGCTTTATGGATTTTGACTTATTATATGTGTATGTCTTTAGATTCGTCTTAATCAAGTCATAATTGTGGGAGTGACAAAGGCTATATAATATTCTTTAAAAAAAAATTAATAATGACCGTCAGCCACCATTTGACAATTTTTTGACTTTTTGGGCTTTTTGTGCTATTATAATTTATACTTGTTTTTGTATTTTCTTAATGTTTCTCATTATTTACCTTGTAGAAATATGTCAACTCTATGGTAAGTAATTATTAGCTATAGTCCTTTACTATTTTGTTTGTGTCATTTAATATTTTCGTCCAACCTGACCACCCTCAGCGCCCGCTCTAGGGCCGGGCAACCCGGACATTCGCCCGGGGCGACAATTTATGTGTAAGTGTATGTAAAATTTGCGTTATTGACCGACATTGATATCATAAATATTCAATTAATAAAAAAATGTACGTGCGTGGAGTCCCTTCGCGCGGAAGAAGTGAAACTTCACTCTCGCTCTGTACTGTTCGACACTGTATGACACCGTCCGACACCGTACCACACCGTACGACACCGTACCACACCGTACGACACCGTACCACACCGTACCACACCGTACCACACCGAACCACACCGTACCACACCGAACGACACTGAATTACGGCGTCAAGTGAGCGCTTTCGTAACATTAAAAAAATTAACGCTTAACGTTTAACGCGTTAAATGATAAACTTGTTGGAAGTCGCTTATGAAGTTTCACTTCAAAAAAAGTGCGTGCGTGGAGTCCCTCCGCGCGGAAGAAGTGAAACTTCATTCTCGCTCTTTCTATTCCACCTCCCCGCGACTGAACGACACTGAAATGACACTGAACGACGTCGTGTCGATGGCGTGTCCGATGCGGTTGAGCAGGCTCCGTGTGCAGTGCGAGTTCCCGGCCAATGTCACAGTGATGGAAGGTTGTAGTTGCTTCTTGCTTATTGCCGCTTAGTGAGATAGCTTACTCAGAAAATCGCGGCAGTCGCGCTTTTTACCCCGGGTGTCTGTGCGATTTACATTTGGCGTCCGCGCGTCTTCTACAAAGACACCGCACGTTTTTCCTCGCCAGCGACTGCGTGCTTTATATTCGGTACTCGCACACTTTTCAAAGTTGGCACAATGGATGAATTTGTGGTGACGAGACACGGTAGGAGCACAGAATACATATGGGAGAAGCGATAGCGTTAATCTCGTCATTACATCGATATTGGTGATAACAAATATAATATTTTTAAGTGGCGGCAATTTGCCTTTTCGTCCGGGGTGACGGAAACTCTAGAGCGGGCGCTGTCACTCTCAGACCTCCATCAAGTTTTTAGATATCTTAATAATTCGCCCTCCCACGCCTCATTTATCAAAGTAGAGTATTATTCGAAAGCGGCGTGCGTGGAAGGCGAGGCGAGGTCTGTGGGTCAGGCGGGTGCGCGGGACGAGGACGCGCCTGACCGTGCGGTGTTCCACATGACAGACGTTCGTGGCCGGGCGGCGCATGGCGGCGGCCGTGCAGCCCGCGGCGGCGGCGGCGGCGGCGCTGTCGGCCGCCACGGCCATCCCCACGCCCACCTCGGTGCAGCAGAAGCTGGAGCTGATGCAGGCGCGCACCGAGTCGCGCTACCGGGACAAGCCCGCGCCGCACCACGACTACCACCCCGACGACGACCAGGACGACGGCCTCGGTCAGTACCGGTGCACCGACATCGCACTCGGCTCCTTGTGCCGTGAGAACGTCAACACTTCATGCCTGCTACGGGTGCTGCTGATGTAGCGAAGCATTCGAAACGTCGGGAATGATAGTATCAACAAAATACGTAACGCGTATCCAGGTCCCGCGGGCGAGACGCAGGCGGAGCGGCGCGCGCGGCGGCGGCGCTCGCGCTGGATGGGCTCCGAGCACGACAAGACGTACATCCCGGGGCTGCCCACCGTGCTGCCCTCCACGCTCACGCGCGAACAGGAGGAGCAGTACCTGCGTGAGTGTCCGCACAGATCGCCGCCCCGCGCGGGCGCGGCGCGGCTTGCGCTCTTGACGGCTCGGTGTGGGGTATCGATATCAGAGCGACCGCCACTCACACTTATCTGTCAAGATTTGCACGTCGTGCTGAGCCTGCTGCATTGTCTAGTTTGAGATTTGATCGTATGCGAACACCATCGTACTTGCAGTTTTGATATACATGTTTTTCGTTTAAAATATTAACCACTAGAGGTGTCGTTGTGAAATGTATGGATAATAAACTTTGAAGAAATAAGATTTGATCGTTTTCGTCTACTATTAAACTCGTACTGGACGGTCTGCACGATATCGTTCACTACAAAAAATCATAGTAAAATTATTTATTTTTGCCACTATACTACTTCTATGGATTGCGTTCCATTTGCGCATGAATTCTTGTTTTAATTTTTTATTTGTGTTCTATGTTTAAACGCTTTTATTGCAGGAAATATTTCTAATTATTTAATCTGTTCGCTCGTTCCTGTCGAATCGATTACTGTTTTAAATTTTGTCCTTAATGTATACGATACATATCTGGATAGTGAAAGTCAGTAGTAAAATCAATATAACCGAAAGAATATTTGCACGCATTGAACGCCGATTGCAAAGTAAACGCAGTAGGGAGGCGCTAGCGACGCCCGCGCCGCGAGCGAGCGTGCGAGTGCGGTGGTACTAATGTGCGCGTCTGGCCGCGCGGTGGCTAACCCCTTCCCTTGCAGTGCAACTGCAGATCGAGGAGGTGAGCCGCAAGCTGCGCTCCGGCGACCTCGGCATCCCCGCCAACATCGAGGAGAGGTACCTATCCGCCGCGGGACCCCGCCACCCCGCCACCCGCCACCCCGCACCCACTACACTGAGTATCCGACGACGTGAACGCATTCATTAATTTATTTTTTATAGACAGACGTTACCGACGCTCCACGCTAGAGAAGCTCGACCTCCGCCCCGACAGTTAGGCAACTGAATACCGCCTGATAGTGGGTAGCAAATACGTTAGGTATATGAGTTGTTTGTGCCGGTTAATTAATGCGCTTAATTGTTGATATATTATTTTATTCTAGATGTTATGAGAATATGTTGAATGTGACGACCTGAAACACTGACACTAGAATATAAACACGCAGACGTGCGTGTCTAATTGTTTATATTTTGAATTACTGCAGTCCGACCATAGTCAACGTAAGCACGCGTAAACAAGCCTTATGCATGCTTTAAAAGCGCCATAATATTAATCATTACAGTAATATTTCGAATGGTGTCATTTTCTATTACTTCCATTCTTCCGAAAGTCATCAAAGGAGATGTTCCATTTTGGGCCAACACTATGTACACCACATAGAAAAATAGGAAAAACATAGGAGAGTTTCATAAAAATACTTATAAATTAATTTGAAGCAGAGTACAATTGTACATAAATAATTATTTATGGAGTTATTTAGTATGTCCACCCTGTTTTTAGGGCAGCCATGACAGTTGCGTTTGACGTTAGTTTACTGTTTGACAGTTAATGCTATAGGTGACGTTTCGTAATAGATTGTTGACGTGTGGAGTACATAATGTATTTCGGAGTTTTTAGTTATTATTTATGTTTACGGACATTCGTTGACTGCTTCTTTCTTGACTTGCGGATTTACTGTATTGATTATCGCCTGTGATTTGGATTGCATTCCGTCATATATGTGCTATTTACCAAGTTCAATTGCAGGTAACAGTCAGTTGTTGTCAAAATGACATTTAAGTTACGTATTTCCTTTGTATTATATGCTCTTTGGTGTTGCTCTCCTTGACCAAGATATCTTAAATGTACAATAAAACGAAGCAATATTTAAAAAAGAGATCATTATAAATCAATTACTATATTGCATAGATAGATTTACATATAGTGTACATGGTGCTGGCCCAGGCTCCATACATTTCTGGAACAACTCCTTTATTACATTTGCATATATGAGGTAACTTTCACCAGGGTCTGATGATGCAGTGAGTGCAGGAAAGTGGCCACAGCATCTCGAAGGTCTGCACCGATAAACATAGACCCACCGAATTTGGACTCACTAGATATGTCTCGTCGAGTAGTTGGTAGAAAATGATGATTAGGGTCTGATAATGAAGCAGGGAAGTCATCTTAAAAGTTCGTTCTCGCATATCGGGTGTTTTTATTTTAATTTATACTTGTTTAGGTACATAAGTATGTAATAGTAAATTTATTTGTTTGAATAAATCAGTAAGACAATATTAACACACAAAATAACAATTATCTAATTGTTAATTAATGTCCGCCAGCAGTACGCCAACTTTTAAGCTAAAGGCAAACCAAATGACCGATCATCCTGATAGCGCGGCGTCCGCCACTATCCCTGTCTTACTTGTGGGCGGTGTCTTGATTGCTTACCACGTTTTTATTGATAATTTCAAAATGATGCGCGACGCTGTACATCGTTGTTGCTAGCGTGCATGTTAGGACAACATTATACAAATTATTTAATGTTCAGTGTACATTACGCTACAACGAATGCTTACTTCCTGCGTAGGCCAAGGCCGAGTGGTGCACTCACACATACCTGTCTATTGTTATAAGTACCTATCGTTTTTAGGATTGCATTATATTCTTCACTATTCTAGTATAAAATAATATATTGATTGGCTTATTTTTAACAGATCCATGAGATTATTTGACCTCTCCGACAAAGGATTGCTTAATAAGTTTCAAGTTCCATATTAAAAGACTCAATATGAGTAATGAATCATATTATTATATACACTAAGTAACAAAATCCCTGTTATCCTATTTAGGGTTGTATTCCTAATCATACTGACATATCATTAGTGAAAAGATAATCAAAATCCAATGAAGTGTTGGTCAGTAATATTACATCGATAATATAA
This sequence comes from Furcula furcula, assembly GCA_911728495.1. Lineage (NCBI taxonomy): Eukaryota > Metazoa > Arthropoda > Insecta > Lepidoptera > Notodontidae > Furcula > Furcula furcula. The sequence continues at coordinate 1,068,079 of OU452254.1, read as the reverse complement.
CAAAATCGACCCTTTGAAAAATGTTTATAATACCCCCTGCCCCTACCACTACACGCTTCATAGGTAAAGCCGATGTCATTGACACGAGAACACCGAAAGGTCGGTAAATGGTACAAAGAAAGCCGCCGCCTCGTGCCGCCAAGTACCTTATGTACCCTTTGATTCGCGCCGCAACCGCCGATCACTTCCTTAGTCTCCTCCCGCGCAGATTGCTTCCGATCGGTCCGTATCGTGTTGAGATATTACGTGATATTAAGTAGTGTATGCGCGTGACCTTTGATACCACTTGCTACCTCTCTCTAACGTCGCATATCGATGCGATGCTCTAGTAAGAAGAATAGCAGAGTAAACAAACATTTCAATTTATAAATATTAATTAGTTAATATTTAATTTGATTGTTTATATTGAGGAGTTTACATTTAATTATAGTTTCTTATATCGCAGCTAACAGGGAGTACAGGGTTTTCGTTACATACTGTATACTATAATATATGATACTACGGGAGTAGGAAGGAGTAGAGCGGTGGAGCGTGCGGGTCTAATGCGCAATATTTTTCTTCATGTTGCAGGTCGCAAACAAACTGCACATAATAATGATTCAATTAATTAACCAACTTAATCGAATACTTTTTTCAGCGACTAATGTCATTAATAACATAATTATTTTCAGGGCTAATGAGGTTAATTAAAATTTCAGGAATAAAATTAATTGAATTATTTTTTTCTCAGCGCGTTAGGACGTTAATTAGGCGTTATACTAGGATACCACCGTTTATAATATTTCTTAATTATGATCAATACCGCGAATGATCCTATCTCCCATATGATAGCTTTCATAAGAAGATAAAATACTTCACCAAAATATATTCCTACTAGACAAACTGAATTTAGATTTAGTATCATTCGCCAGTCAGTGGCAGTCGTGTTCCAGCGTACATTAATCAGTTTAACGTAATTTTTTTATCTTTAACTCCTGGAACACGGCAAAGCCAATTAATTTTCACGCGTTTGAAGCTACGAACTGCAGGGTCAGGGAACCTTGCAGTTGGTGGCCAAGCATGCCTTGTAGAAATGTGTCACGCGCAGCGCGTGCTGAGGACTACATGTTTACTATGTATATCATATAACGAGGACTTCTCACTTCTGCTCGCGGGCGCGTTCATTAAAGCTATGCATAATAAAAATGTAAATGAGCCGTATCAATAAATGTATATTTCGAAAATTTTAGTTGGCGCTTATCAGATGCCAAAACTATTTAAAAAAATTAATATTATTTTAATCTAAATAATTAATCTCTAGTGTGTAGTACCACGGACAAGAAAAATTGTCCGTGGTACCACTGGTGGTACTACTGCTAGTACCACGCACAACAAACGAAAAAAATCACATACTGCATCCTTTTTTCCAATTTTATTCTTCACTAAAAAATAAATACATAGGTAGTAGTAATTTTAATATCAACCATTTTTTTTCAATTTACTGGGCAGTCTACATAATATCTAAATTACTCAAATGATAAATACGTGATGCTCGAACAGAGGGTTTTGAGTCTTGACATTCAATGATGATGTATAGATATAAGAGCCGTCACGCCGATGATGATGTACAGATATAAGAGTCGTCCTCTGCATATAATATACATAGTGAGGTGTGGCGGTGGGTACATGTGTGGCGTGTGGGGCAGGTCCCCGTCGCCGGAGCCGGTGTACTCGACGGACGGCAAGCGGCTGAACACGCGCGAGTACCGCACGCGCCGCAAGCTGGAGGAGGAGCGCCACCGGCTCGTGCAGCGCATGCACCAGATCAACCCCGAGTTCAAGCCGCCGCCGGACTACAAGTGAGTACCGCTATACCTCACTGTGTACTCGAGGAGGAGCGCCGCCGGACTACAAGTGAGTACCGCTATACCTCACTGTGTACTCGAGGAGGAGCGCCGCCGGACTACAAGTGAGTACCGCTATACCTCACTGTGTACTCGAGGAGGAGCGCCGCCGGACTACAAGTGAGTACCGCTATACCTCACTGTGTACTCGAGGAGGAGCGCCGCCGGACTACAAGTGAGTACCGCTATACCTCACTGTGTACTCGAGGAGGAGCGCCGCCGGACTACAAGTGAGTACCGCTATACCTCACTGTGTACTCGAGGAGGAGCGCCGCCGGACTACAAGTGAGTACCGCTATACCTCACTGTGTACTCGAGGAGGAGCGCCGCCGGACTACAAGTGAGTACCGCTATACCTCACTGTGTACTCGAGGAGGAGCGCCGCCGGACTACAAGTGAGTACCGCTATACCTCACTGTGTACTCGAGGAGGAGCGCCGCCGGACTACAAGTGAGTACCGCTATACCTCACTGTGTACTCGAGGAGGAGCGCCGCCGGACTACAAGTGAGTACCGCTATACCTCACTGTGTACTCGAGGAGGAGCGCCGCCGGACTACAAGTGAGTACCGCTATACCTCACTGTGTACTCGAGGAGGAGCGCCGCCGGACTACAAGTGAGTACCGCTATACCTCACTGTGTACTCGAGGAGGAGCGCCGCCGGACTACAAGTGAGTACCGCTATACCTCACTGTGTACTCGAGGAGGAGCGCCGCCGGACTACAAGTGAGTACCGCTATACCTCACTGTGTACTCGAGGAGGAGCGCCGCCGGACTACAAGTGAGTACCGCTATACCTCACTGTGTACTCGAGGAGGAGCGCCGCCGGACTACAAGTGAGTACCGCTATACCTCACTGTGTACTCGAGGAGGAGCGCCGCCGGACTACAAGTGAGTACCGCTATACCTCACTGTGTACTCGAGGAGGAGCGCCGCCGGACTACAAGTGAGTACCGCTATACCTCACTGTGTACTCGAGGAGGAGCGCCGCCGGACTACAAGTGAGTACCGCTATACCTCACTGTGTACTCGAGGAGGAGCGCCGCCGGACTACAAGTGAGTACCGCTATACCTCACTGTGTACTCGAGGAGGAGCGCCGCCGGACTACAAGTGAGTACCGCTATACCTCACTGTGTACTCGAGGAGGAGCGCCGCCGGACTACAAGTGAGTACCGCTATACCTCACTGTGTACTCGACGAACGGCGAGCGGCGTGTACAGCTACATCTCACTGCGTTGCAAGTCGTCCGCGCTAAACAAAGTAAATGCCGCATTCACAAACATCTGCTTGTGTTGATTTATCATTAATCTATGTATGTCTTGAAATGGGACTATTCCGATAGTCGAAGCTAATTAACACTTTATAGTGTTGAAATTGGGTAGGGAACTAGGGATAACGATTATCTAGTACTCAGTAGTGAAAAATTAACATAAACGGCTCCGCCTGCTGCACTCACTAACTTCAATAGGCGTTAATTTCATTGAACCATTTTTTAGACAAGTATTTTCACTTTACTGGAAATCTATTCAGTAGTTATGTCGACATATGAGGTCGGTGCTAGAACATGACGCATGTGTTGTACCGCCAGGCCGCCCATCATCCGCGTGCACGACAAGGTGATGATCCCGCAGGAGGAGCACCCCGACATCAACTTCGTGGGGCTGCTCATCGGGCCGCGGGGGAACACACTTAAAGGTAACTACCATAGTCGATGTCAAAATATGGACTATTTGTGAAAGTTTTTAAGATACAGTATCGTCTTATACAACATGTTAGTTAATGTAACAACGCAAACCATCAAACATCCCGACTTTATTTTATTTTAAACATCAATCAAGCTTGCTATTATCAAGAATATTGTTTTTTATAATAATAATTATTCTGTTTGTTTATTACTTTACACTTATTTTATGTGTATTGGAGGTTCCCTTGATGTTAATAATCTCTACTGCCTTCGTATGAGTAGACCGCTTTTAGACTTGGCATGATAAATAAATATATTATTTTAGAAAATGAGATTTTTAAGAAATAAACCATGTACTTATTTAATTCTATTTTCAATACTTAATGAATTAGTTTAACGTTTTGCGTTAATCAAACATGTTGTATACAAAATTGGAAGCTCTTTTGTTCTCAATTTTTTAGTGATTTTATGTGGCGAGTTATGGTACACCCTTCTTAATAATTATGATCCAAGGGAACAATAGTCTCTCTTCAACTCGATTGAGAAAATCGATTTTGTTGTTGGTTTTTTCATTTATCTGGATATTTTCAGTGAAGGCAGCATTGGGATTATCTAGAAGGTCATTTATGTAACATAAAATGTTCGTCAGATCTATTCAATACAAACGCTCTGGAGTCAGTAATGTGAGTGGTAACAATGCGTGTGCATCGGCAGCGATGGAGAAGGAGACGGGCGCGAAGATCATAATCCGCGGCAAGGGGTCCGTGAAGGAGGGCAAGGTGGGCCGCAAGGACGGGCAGCCGCTGCCCGGCGAGGACGAGCCGCTGCACGCCTACATCACGGCCACCAACGCCGACTGCGTCAAGAAGGCCGTCGAGAAGGTGCGCCCCCCCCCCTCCCCCCTCCTGCCCGGCGTCGCCAGCATCACTCATAGGATAGCATATACTCATACATCGCGTAGATACGAAAATCTTTATTTCGACAGTCACAAATATGAATGTCAAAATACCGATTTTCATAAAGCCAAATTGTTCAAAATTCCTAATATGACAACTTTGTTTTATCATTTATCCTGATTTTTATAGTTTTAAAATTACTATTCTTAAAATAATATATTTAACAAGTATAAATTTAAATTTTTTTAAAAACCCCCGTTATAGGTAGGTACTAACAAACTCTTAAAATGACTTTACTCGACTACTAGAGACCTACCTAACGAGCCCAAACTCGGTGGGTCTACGTTTATTGGTGCAGAGATCCCGTGACCACCTTCCAGCTCTATCATCAGACCTTGATCACTATTTTTGTAGCAACTACTCGTCGAAAACTATCCAACGAGCCCAAACTCGATGAGTCTACGTTTATTGGGGCCGAGATCCTGTTACCACCTTCTTTCTGATCATCATCAGGTGGTGAAGATTACCATTTTATTTAGTATCATCGGATTTATATATGTTCTAAATTTCAGATCTTGCGGACTAATAGAAGTATTGAAAAATGTCTATTGTATACAAAATACCCCTACCTCGACTTGGAAAATAGCTGATGATCTTCAAACGGCTGACTTGATTTTCATGAAACATAGCTAAGAACCATTTCGCTTAAACTAGCTTTCAAATAAAAAAACCGCATTCAAATCCGTTCACTGGTTGGACCGCTACGATGCCACAGACAGACAGACAGATAGACTTCCGGACATAGGCGTCAAACTTACTTCCCTCGTTTTTGGTCGGGGGTTAAAAAGATCGAATAATGAAAGTATGACTTAATGATAATTCGAAACATCAAAAAAACTAATTAATTTAATTTAATAGAGGATTCCCTCCGTCGTTAATGTCTTTAATAGTCACCGTTCTGACCTGACCTAGCCCGCCTACCTGACGAGTTTGAAAAAAAAACACCTACTTAAATGATTGACTAAATCGGAATTTCGTTTTTCGGACTGAAAACCCATCGAACTTTTGATTTTTTGGATTCATGAAAATTGGAAAGCGAGTAAATCGGATTTACAACTTTCGTTAATATCAAAATTCAGAACAGCGGAATTCGATATAAAAGAATATTCCCTCGCCGGGCTCGCTCGGCCCGTCTCGTGACGCTCGTCGCTCCGGTGGTCGCAGATCAAGGAGGTGATCCGGCAGGGCGTGGAGGTGCCGGAGGGGCAGAACGACCTGCGCCGCATGCAGCTGCGCGAGCTGGCGCAGCTCAACGGCACGCTGCGCGAGCACGACGCCGCGCGCTGCGCCAACTGCTCCGCCACCGACCACAAGACGTGGCTGTGCCCCGACAAGCCCAACGTCACGGGCAGCATCGTGTGCTCCTCGTGCGGCGGCGCCGGCCACATCGCGCGCGACTGCCGCGCCAAGCGGCCCGGACAGAACATGCACCTGCACGGCACCAACAAGGTCACTACTCTCACCATCATACTGAACTGATTTATGTGTAATGAGTTATAAATTGATTTAAATCAGTTTTGTAGACATTCAATATTAAAATATTTTTTTTTAGAAAATCAGAAAATTTCCAACGCTCGCCGGAACACTCGTACGGTTCGTTCTGTACTCCGCATATTATTAGAACTCTGACGTGTCGGACGCCCGCTTCTGATGAGGATATCATCGATCGAACGTAAAAAAAATTTATAGTATCGGAGGGCGCGCTCCTTTACATTTTGTATGAGACCCCGCACATTTATCAAAAAATTCAGCAATTCACATCAGTTGTCAACAGCCGACGTGACCTAAACTCAGACTCACCGGAGCTAAGTTTCCGATAGATGAGCGGGATGGTGCCGGCGGACGTCAGATTTTTATTAATAGATTTTTTTAATAATATGCGGCCGGCCTATCTTCGGCAGCTGAATTGGCAAACAGAATTGGTAGGGAAATATTGATAAATAAGAGCGACGCTTTATTATTATTTATTTATCGCCTCTTTCAATTACCTGTGGAATAAAAGCCCTGTGTTAGTTGTCGTCAATATTATTACAATCATTTGTAATAATATTGACGAAAGAATTACGTGTTTGGGGGGCGCCGAACACAGGAACTCCAATAAAATATTCGATTTAATGATTATAGTGATATAATTAATCTTCCACATAGTTATTAATATATATACTTATAATCTTAGTATCTATCCTTAAAGTCTAAGCGTCTGTTCCCACCGATGTTAGGTAAGGGAAAGCGATCTCATGAAGCAGTGACGTCATGAGCTAGGTGTCCGATGCGCAGCGAATGTCCCACGGTTCAGGTTTACGCTGACGAGGCATGTTGGCTCGTAACACCTATTGCCACGTACCGGATGAGCAACTATTTGGTGACAATGACGCCAAAAGTTGCGGCTCTTCTTGCCAATTCCGTCATCTGGGTTTTGTCGTAATATCCAATCTGTGGTGTTCGGTATCTATGAACAGGTTCGGTTCGGTATCTAATTCTCAATGCTGCTGAACCTTTTTATCCATAATAATCTGCTTCTGAATTCCGTAAAGACTTGAAATAAGGTTAATAAAACTGGCTCTCCAGCTCAGTCTGATCTGAGCCTCCTTCGTCAGTGAGATAGGCGTGGTTTTTCACACGTTGCATCTATCTCCTGAGTCTGTATAAGTTTCTAAATTTGTTCTCTAATGGTCCGGTTCAACTATCACCTCGTGAACGATCTTCTGTCTGCTCCACATAGATGCCAGGTGTTGAACTTCGGGCATTCGGCCACTATATACACAAATTCCTGAGAATTAATTGCTATATAAGGTGCAGGTGGTACTATAACTATGCAAAGGACAGGACTGAGCATAAGTCTATAGAAGATAAGACGTACTAAATGTAATTGGAATCCTTATGACCGCTACGTAAAATATGAAGCTAAGCTAATAATATCGTAATAGTTTTTGATGTATGTATCAGATCTGAATTATAAAATATTGGACTAATAAGCTATTTAAATATTAAACAGGAGGTATCTAATCTCATATATTTCGACTAAAAGTTTATATATATTTTCTATCTTATATAATTATTTCACTCAAAAGTTCTTGTGCATTTTTGGCTAATATGCGAAAGTTGCACAAGGTGAGCAAAGTGAATTATTCGCTCATTATCATATTTGTCAGGTTAATGACATTAGAAAGAGCTTTGTCTAATTTTCTTTGATTACTGGAATGATTATAAATTTAATATTAGTTTGGTTGGATGGTAATTTCATTAGATATAGTAACTGATACAGTTCTTAAAGGCCTTTTTAATCGTGCAAACGCTAACTTTTGGCTGCATGTTAATAGGTTTAGTCAGAAAAATGAGACAAGTTCTCTGTTTGCTTTACGTCGGGTCGTTATCACTTGGCGGTTGGGGAATGCAGACTCATGACTAATTTTATAAGCTATCCTATAGCTATTCTATCACGATATTCTTTTAAATTATGTTTTAAGATATCGGTTTGTAAAATTTTCTTATTTCCTACAAAATCTCTATATACTAACTTACGATTGGCGTCACTCCGCGCGATGCGTAGTTTATATTGCCTACTATGTCTAAGATTCCTAAAAATGCTATTCTTATTACCTAACCAACTCTATCTTCTATTAGGCGTAACTTCGCGCGATGTGAAGTATATATCACCTACTAGAAATAAAATTAATAAAACTTTATAAATAAAATGTCATATTTTTATATTCATTACTACAATTTGGCGTCACTTCGCGCGATGCGAAGTTGATATCGCCTACTTACTATATTAACATTTCTACAACTTACGGCCGCACTCACAAACATCAATTAACTTTAATCGCAATTAAGTATTTTTTTGTAATCTATTTATTTCGACTCTCCGAGTCTCTTATGATTATCTTTAAGTATTAATTACGAGATTATTGATATATTTACTCACTATCCGCGTATGAAGTATTATTTGGCTTCTAAAGTCGAAATAATCCATTTAGAAAATATGACTTAATCACAATTAACTATAATTGACGTTTGTAGGTTCGGCCGTTAGTAAGTGAAGTTTCTGATTTCCTAAAATTAAGTAATACTTCATTTTTTATCTATTTAATGTCTATTTGACGTAACTTCGCGCGATGCGAAGTTTATATCGTCTCCTAAGACTAAAATTCCTAAAACTATGTGGGTGAAAACTTTAATAAGTATATAGTACCCTGCCATAGAAATATAGCAACTAATACTAGGAGTTCATGTACTTACATGAATTACATTGCTGGCGAGCGACATATCATCAGCGATTGATGAAGGTCTTCTTCCAGTGGTAGCTTCTGCGACGGGCCTCCAGTAGGTTCATCGTCCGGGATCGGTGTCGCGATTGTCTGATTTTTAAGAACACTCGCGACGACACTAAAGTCCAAACGAATCGAAGACTGCGCCAATTACGGGTTTGGGGGGCGCCGAACACAGGAATTCCAATAAAATATTCGATTTAATGATTATAGTGATATAATTAATCTTCCACATAGTTATTAATATATATACTTATAATCTTAGTATCTATCCTTAAAGTCTAAGCGTCTGTTCCCACCGATGTTAGGTAAGGGAAAGCGATCTCATGAAGCAGTGACGTCATGAGCTCGGTGTCCGATGCGCGGCAAATGTCCCACGGTCTAGGTATATGCTGACGAGGCATGCTGGCTCGTAACAAAAGCGAGTCAGGAAATATTTACACTTCGAAATATTTCGAAGGGAAATGTCAATATTTCCTACCAATTAAATTGTAATGATTTTTGCCATCACTCCACTACTAAGTAATTGTTACTCGGATACGAATACTTCGACTGCTATGATCGAGCGGACGAATTAACTCCGCGAGAGTGCAATGTTTGGGAGAATAAGTGGCGAGTGTGTGCGCAGGCCAAGATCGACGAGGAGTACTTGTCGCTGATGGCGGAGCTGGGCGAGGCGGCGCCGGGCGGGGGCATGGGCGGAGGCGGAGGCGGGGGAGGGGGAGGAGGAGGAGGCATGGGGCGCCGCTTCTCCTCGCCCTTCTCCGCTCCGCAGCCCGCGCGCGCCATCATGCCGCCACCGGGTAATTACAGAACACCACCACACACTAATAATAATATCCATGTGAAATTAGAAAAGGGGGGGGGGGGGGGGGAGGTTGCCATAATGCCTACGCTTAGCAGGCGTCTTAGCGATCACAGTATATAGTTTAGAGATGGTAGGTAATCCGATAGAAAGACGACTAACCTAACCTACCTGGAGGAGACCCGGTCATCCCACGAGTACATCAATATTAAATAGCATCCAGAGTCGATACAGACCATGTTTATACACGCACGAATGTTTGAGAGTGTCTGACACGAAGAAGGATGAAGGACAGATACGTCGCGAGTCACATCACAAGGTACGTCAAAAACATTATGGTGAACTGTTTTTGCACAATATAAACATCAAACAAAGTTTATTTTTAATTTATTTCTACTTACATATTGTTATCTAGAATGCAGGTATATTGATTGTTGTGTTCGGTCAGGCATGTTGCCGCCGCCGCCGGGCGCCTTCCCCCCGCCCCCGCCGCCGCCCTCCTCGCAGGCCGCGCCCTGGCGGGGTACGTACATTACATACTCTACTGCTGCTACATACACTATATGTATACATATAATGCTGGTGACTTGCCACCACCCCGCCGATATAACTTATAATATTTTCAATTTGGAAATATCTTAAAAAAGGATGTGTAAATTTCGACGATGACATTCATGCAGTAGTGATTAACAGATATTATTTCATTTAAACTTCTATTTACAAAGATTATGTGTACTGATTTTTTATATATTTCTCGCTATTTAGGATTCCATTAACAGATTTTGATGTGATACCCCCAAAGCTGATGAGTAGAATGACATTAATAACTTGTTAAACAGCATATCCAAAATTTTAAGTGAAATTAACATGTTGTCTTGTATCTTTCTATTGTGTGAGACCGTATGAGGGTGTTGTGTGAGAGTAATGTTGTGCGCAGGCGCGGGCCCGCAGCCGCCGCCGCCGGGCAGCGGCGCCTTCCCGCCGCCGCCGCCGCCCGCCATGCACCACATGCACCAGGTCACTTGCCTACACTTTCTTCCTCCACTGTACTACACTGTCTTCCTCAACTACACTTACACTTTCTTCCTCCACTACACTACACTTTCTTCCTCCACTACACTACACTTTCTTCCTCCACTGTACTACACTGTCTTCCTCAACTACACTTACACTTTCTTCCTCCACTACACTACACTTTCTTCCTCCACTACACTACACTTTCTTCCTCCACTGTACTACACTGTCCTCCTCCACTACACTACACTGTCTTCCTCCACTACACTTACACTTTCTCCCTCTACCACACTAAATTTGTTGCAGTAAGTTTAACAGTCTTATAAGAACATAAGTGAAACGTGTGTTTAACTCCGCAGGGTGACAACAAAATGGGTCCGCCGTCGAACGTGCCCGGCGGGCCTCACATGCCGCCGCCTCCGCCCGGTGAGTCGACCTTGCCTGACAACTGTCGTGGCACATTCTTAATAGTATATTGATAACCAACGATTGAAACTGAACCATTTCACCCGAGATCAATATTGATTGAAGAAGGGACAAATTCATGCTAACAACAATTTATTAATAGTTAATTATTACAAAAATAAAGGATAAAAAATTATTATTGTGGGTTATCCCTTGAGATAAACATATAGGGCCTACCATCGCGGGCTTTTTTGTAGACCTTGTTAAGGCGTACAATACTGTAGTACATTATTTTGATCTATCTCGTAGAGTTCAGCCAGCGTTTGCAATGTAAGCGCAAAAAAAAGTGTTTATTTAAGACATCACATTAGAAACCTCTAAAATTATCAGTGTTTCTATATTATGCATGTATTATACATATAAACCTTCCTCTTGAATTACTCTATCTATTAAGAAAAACCGCATTAAAATCCGTTTCGTAGTTTTAAAGATTTAAGCATACATAGGGACAGACAGACAGCGGGAGCGACTTTGTTTTATAATATGTATAGATATATATTATAATTATTATATTGTAATAGATAACACGACTAAACATCATTCGGCAATCGGTGTATGACTGAGACGCGGGGGAGGGGACACCCCGCGACACCTTCCGCGGGCGATGTGTGCGCGTGCGGGGTGTCCCCTCCCCGGTTGCCATGCATGTCGACCTGTCCCGTATTGTTTGTCCCTTGCCGGGATCTTCTCGTTCGCACCAGCATCATGCCTAGCATGACTCGCAAGTCTCGACAGATCGGCGTAGGTAGAGTATGACGTAGATTTCAACACTGAAACGACATTCTCAATACAACAATGTGAAATACTACGTCACAATGACGCTATACACTCACACCTATCTGTCAAGCTTTGCAAATCACGCTAGAAAACGTTGCGTACGAATAGTAATTGATGTGGGCTCCGTTGTGTCGCCGGGTGCAGGTATGATGGGCATGGGCCCCGCCCCGTGGGCCCCGTGGGGCGCGCCGCCGCCGCCCGCCTTCCTGGCGCCGCCGCCGCCGCCGCCGCCCGCCGCCATGGACTAGACCACCACTACCACCACTACATAGTACACCCACTTACAGCCTATTTATGTTTTCCTCTTTTCAAATTATGGACGATCTTAATGTTATATCCTTATTTCTTAAGATTGAATTAAGTTATCGATTGTAAAATAGAAGTCCCAAATGAAGTTACGTTTTGTATTCCCTAAAATATAAATAGAAAATTCCATATTATCGAATGTAGATTATATTTCAGTCCCGCGTTGCTTCTCGGCGAGCTGCACTGTACAATACTAGACGCAATGATGAATTGTATTACAAAGTGACCATCAGAATGAACGTGACAGATTCACGTGTTTCACTAATTTAGTATATATATGTTTAATTATTGAATAACTAATTAATAACAAAGATAATTAATAAATTATATGGTCAGCCATTCTGACGACAGGATGGTTGGTCAATGTTTGTTTACTTTTTAACCGACTTCAAAAAAGGAGGAGGTTCTCAATTCGTCTGTATATATATTTTTCATACTTATTGTCCTTGGATTCCTATTTACTAATATTTTGCTTATTAAGTTGGTACCGATTTTAAACATGTTATTTAAACACCTTTTCATTTTTGTGGACGTCTTGTCTATTATTGGTTTATTATTTTATTAGGTTGGTTTTATTATTGGTATGTATGCAGTGTTAAAATACCTTATTCGATTTGTAAGAATAATATGAGATATTCAATAAATGAGCTATAATGTATGCCTGTATTATAAAACTGAATAATACCTTCAGCATTCAGACAGGGTTGTTTAAAACTGTATAGACTTTTTTTTTGACGCGGGGGAAATCTTCCAAAGATCCCGGGGAGCTGTGGGACTCGACCGGGGTATGAGGGATTCTTACCCACTAAAATCCCCGCGGCTGTCGCATCGGCACATGAGGGGGGACCCCAGGGCTCTCCGGTGGGATCTGCACCAGGGGCCCCTCAGTGCCTTGCCTTTGAGCCCCCCGGGAACCAGTCACGGTACTCACGAGGACGGGGGTCGCAACCCCGCCGCCGTCCTCCTCGGAGTCGCCGCCGCACTCAATGGACGTCCTAAGGGCCCACACCTACGGGTGTAGGTCTATACACTGTATACTGGTCCGGTCATCCTGATGGTCATAACTGTGAAGATTTAAAAAATCTAGATCCTAAGTTTTGACTGTATATTTGTTTTCTATTGCGAATATGCAATTATTTAAATAGGCACAATAAATACATTTTAATTGATTACATTGTCTTTTATTATATTGCATTCATTTGATTTTATTTATTCAATATTAGCTTACTGCTTGGCTACAGTCCCACCTGATGGAAAGCAGCGACGCAGTCTAGGATGGTAATGCAAAATAGCTTTTTAAAAGCTCAGTCACTCAACGCGGCCATGGACACACATTTAAGTACCGTAGGTCGTAAAGTCCAAACATTTGGGATTTTTATACTTTCTGCATTTTCTTCGAAATCGTATCAGCGATTAGCAAAAAGAATGAGACCTACTAAGCCTCGTTTATGAGAACTGCGTGGCCGCGCAGTTCTCCGTCGGTCGACTGCGCGGCCACGGTTATCCCTTCATAACTCTCTGAATATTGGGTCTGCAAATGTGCAACCTTCATTGTTAGTGTTTAGAAAATTCCTTCGTAATATTGACGTATTCGTTATTTTTTTCTACGACGCTGTGGCCAAGCAGTCGAAACGGACACCAGCCAAACGATGGGTTGAACAGAAAATATTAACCCTCCCAATTGTCATTGGCTGGCCAACGGTCAGCCATCGCTCCTGTGTTCATACTTATTGTTCCGATTTTGATCTCGTATAGAAAAACAGGATATACGGATTAGATTTAGATAAAGATTTTTTTGGTTTCATCTATGAAGAGAACTTGGTTCAAAAATAAAACATTTCATGTTCATTATGAAAACTTATATTTGTATTTAAGAAATTCTCTAATTTTAAATTAAATACATCACTTCTGTCAGTCGCAATATTGATCCATTAGATTCAACACCAATCAAATTATTAAATGCACAAAAGTATCTACAATAATTATATTAACACTACAAGAGATTATTGCAATCATTAAAAGATAAATAGAGAGTTGAGAAAACAATATTATTAAATAATATAGATTACATTTTAACCTAACAAAAGATTCTAGATAGGACAAACCTACCGCAAACATAATAAATAGACTTACGAGCGATTAGAACGGAACCGATACAAGCCCGATATAACATGAACCTGCAGAGACCAGGAGACCGGCAGACCGGGGTCACCAGGGGTCACCAGGGGGACATGTCACGTGACGAGAGCGAGGCCGCCTCTACGACTGACCGCGCATTTTATAGTTTAAAATATAATACATTACTTTTCTGATAATTCAAAAATATCGTCAATTTACGATTTTCATAGTACCAGACGGTACTTTGTGTATCAAATCTAAATATTCTTCAAAGATAAATCACATCTATAGCAAACCTTATCGTATAGGAAGGCGATCTCTACAGCCCAGTGTTCCTGTACACGAGCAATGTGAGACGTGCTCGCGTTGGTCAGTGCAATAGTGCATCGAGTAATGTGAGACGTGCTCGCGTTGGTCAGTGCAATAGTGCATCGAGTAATGTGAGACGTGCTCGCGTTGGTCAGTGCAATAGTGCATCGAGTACACGAGCAATGTGAGACGTGCTCGCGTTGGTCAGTGCAATAGTGCATCGAGTACACGAGCCATGTGAGACGTGCTCGCGTTGGTCAGTGCAATAGTGCATCGATGACGGCCGGGAAGCTATACGGGTAAAGTGGAGAAAACAATCTGAATACTTACATCCCGTTCTCTGTGGTCTGAAATCTCTTTTTGACACCGGCTATTAGAAAGAGAGTTCAGACCATAGAGAACGCAATACCGATATTAGGCCTTCGCTTTAGGTATATATTCAGAGTTTTCTCCACTTTTACCCCTATAGCTTCATACACTACAAGTATATTATTATGAAAATGTTCTAGCACCCGCGCCATCCGCCGGAACACTTATCGTCACTTCATGTCTCATTATCACAAACGTTTATATCAAAACTATTACATTATTTCATTAGTACCTACAAGAGAAGACTGAACTTAGTTCATAAAGTCATATAATCCTCTGCTGAGATTGGAGGGGTCGTGTCCAACAAGCCGTGAGCATCCCGCATATGAATACAATGAGAAGCCCCTTGTCCATAGTATTATTAAAGACAAAGAGAAGATTTCAGTGTGTGTCCCAACATAGAGCGTCGAACGGCAACGATACGAGACGATTGCGGTATATAAGGTATCGCTTGCGGGCACCGTCCCGTCACAGCACGTTGGATGCTCTAAGTTTGACACACTGAAAATAATAAAAAATCGCCAGAAAACCTTACCTAGAATGTCTCTGTGCTGACCGGGTAACAATATAGAACAGATCACACAATTATAGCGATTGTCGACATCGATTGAAGGCGATCTAAATGTTTCATCGATTCGAATTTAAACATGAGAGTGCTTGTTCGAGGAAGTGTCGACATCGAGAGTACGGATGTAAGTAGACTCCCAATATCGATAGCATAGTAGCGGCTGCGGGTGTGCGGTGCCCGGTGACGTCACGGCGCACTCATCGCGCCTCCTTCGCGGTCAACTTCTCGATCAACTCTTGCAGCGGCGCCAGCTCCCGTCGCTCGATTAGGTTGAATTCCTGCACGCAACAGTACCGTCTATAATACACGACCGCCATTTGATGCAGTGGTCGCTCGATTAGGTTGAATTCCTGCACGCAACAGTACCGTCTATAATACACGACCGCCATTTGATGCAGTGGTCGCTCGATTAGGTTGAATTCCTGCACGCAACAGTACCGTCTATAATACACGACCGCCATTTGATGCAGTGGTCGCTCGATTAGGTTGAATTCCTGCACGCAACAGTACCGTCTATAATACACGACCGCCATTTGATGCAGTGGTCGCTCGATTAGGTTGAATTCCTGCACGCAACAGTACCGTCTATAATACACGACCGCCATTTGATGCAGTGGTCGCTCGATTAGGTTGAATTCCTGCACGCAACAGTACCGTCTATAATACACGACCGCCATTTGATGCAGTGGTCGCTCGATTAGGTTGAATTCCTGCACGCAACAGTACCGTCTATAATACACGACCGCCATTTGATGCAGTGGTCGCTCGATTAGGTTGAATTCCTGCACGCAACAGTACCGTCTATAATACACGACCGCCATTTGATGCAGTGGTCGCTCGATTAGGTTGAATTCCTGCACGCAACAGTACCGTCTATAATACACGACCGCCATTTGATGCAGTGGTCGCTCGATTAGGTTGAATTCCTGCACGCAACAGTACCGTCTATAATACACGACCGCCATTTGATGCAGTGGTCGCTCGATTAGGTTGAATTCCTGCACGCAACAGTACCGTCTATAATACACGACCGCCATTTGATGCAGTGGTCGCTCGATTAGGTTGAATTCCTGCACGCAACAGTACCGTCTATAATACACGACCGCCATTTGATGCAGTGGTCGCTCGATTAGGTTGAATTCCTGCACGCAACAGTACCGTCTATAATACACGACCGCCATTTGATGCAGTGGTCGCTCGATTAGGTTGAATTCCTGCACGCAACAGTACCGTCTATAATACACGACCGCCATTTGATGCAGTGGTCGCTCGATTAGGTTGAATTCCTGCACGCAACAGTACCGTCTATAATACACGACCGCCATTTGATGCAGTGGTCGCTCGATTAGGTTGAATTCCTGCACGCAACAGTACCGTCTATAATACACGACCGCCATTTGATGCAGTGGTCGCTCGATTAGGTTGAATTCCTGCACGCAACAGTACCGTCTATAATACACGACCGCCATTTGATGCAGTGGTCGCTCGATTAGGTTGAATTCCTGCACGCAACAGTACCGTCTATAATACACGACCGCCATTTGATGCAGTGGTCGCTCGATTAGGTTGAATTCCTGCACGCAACAGTACCGTCTATAATACACGACCGCCATTTGATGCAGTGGTCGCTCGATTAGGTTGAATTCCTGCACGCAACAGTACCGTCTATAATACACGACCGCCATTTGATGCAGTGGTCGCTCGATTAGGTTGAATTCCTGCACGCAACAGTACCGTCTATAATACACGACCGCCATTTGATGCAGTGGTCGCTCGATTAGGTTGAATTCCTGCACGCAACAGTACCGTCTATAATACACGACCGCCATTTGATGCAGTGGTCGCTCGATTAGGTTGAATTCCTGCACGCAACAGTACCGTCTATAATACACGACCGCCATTTGATGCAGTGGTCGCTCGATTAGGTTGAATTCCTGCACGCAACAGTACCGTCTATAATACACGACCGCCATTTGATGCAGTGGTCGCTCGATTAGGTTGAATTCCTGCACGCAACAGTACCGTCTATAATACACGACCGCCATTTGATGCAGTGGTCGCTCGATTAGGTTGAATTCCTGCACGCAACAGTACCGTCTATAATACACGACCGCCATTTGATGCAGTGGTCGCTCGATTAGGTTGAATTCCTGCACGCAACAGTACCGTCTATAATACACGACCGCCATTTGATGCAGTGGTCGCTCGATTAGGTTGAATTCCTGCACGCAACAGTACCGTCTATAATACACGACCGCCATTTGATGCAGTGGTCGCTCGATTAGGTTGAATTCCTGCACGCAACAGTACCGTCTATAATACACGACCGCCATTTGATGCAGTGGTCGCTCGATTAGGTTGAATTCCTGCACGCAACAGTACCGTCTATAATACACGACCGCCATTTGATGCAGTGGTCGCTCGATTAGGTTGAATTCCTGCACGCAACAGTACCGTCTATAATACACGACCGCCATTTGATGCAGTGGTCGCTCGATTAGGTTGAATTCCTGCACGCAACAGTACCGTCTATAATACACGACCGCCATTTGATGCAGTGGTCGCTCGATTAGGTTGAATTCCTGCACGCAACAGTACCGTCTATAATACACGACCGCCATTTGATGCAGTGGTCGCTCGATTAGGTTGAATTCCTGCACGCAACAGTACCGTCTATAATACACGACCGCCATTTGATGCAGTGGTCGCTCGATTAGGTTGAATTCCTGCACGCAACAGTACCGTCTATAATACACGACCGCCATTTGATGCAGTGGTCGCTCGATTAGGTTGAATTCCTGCACGCAACAGTACCGTCTATAATACACGACCGCCATTTGATGCAGTGGTCGCTCGATTAGGTTGAATTCCTGCACGCAACAGTACCGTCTATAATACACGACCGCCATTTGATGCAGTGGTCGCTCGATTAGGTTGAATTCCTGCACGCAACAGTACCGTCTATAATACACGACCGCCATTTGATGCAGTGGTCGCTCGATTAGGTTGAATTCCTGCACGCAACAGTACCGTCTATAATACACGACCGCCATTTGATGCAGTGGTCGCTCGATTAGGTTGAATTCCTGCACGCAACAGTACCGTCTATAATACACGACCGCCATTTGATGCAGTGGTCGCTCGATTAGGTTGAATTCCTGCACGCAACAGTACCGTCTATAATACACGACCGCCATTTGATGCAGTGGTCGCTCGATTAGGTTGAATTCCTGCACGCAACAGTACCGTCTATAATACACGACCGCCATTTGATGCAGTGGTCGCTCGATTAGGTTGAATTCCTGCACGCAACAGTACCGTCTATAATACACGACCGCCATTTGATGCAGTGGTCGCGCCCATGCAAGCACACGTCTGTCCTGCTCCTGCAAGCTCTGCCTTATTTGGTATCAGATGGCAGTGTGCAGGTAGTCCTGGATATTATTTATAACACCGAAGTGTGCAAGTTCACTAACTGCCGGTCCCAATATCCTATCGATCCCTTACTATAAGTTAAAATAGTTACCATCGATAGCTATAATGACATATTTCCGTTTCAATAATAATATATTAACAGGTCACTGTTGGTTGTTCAAATGACAGTCTGTCAGGGTTTTAGTTATCGCTCCATTTCGGAGGTTTATCGCGGGATATCGATAACTTGATTGATGATTTCAACTTCTACATAATTGGGACCGGCAGTAAGAAGAGAATTAAATAAAGTTACAAGTATAGATATATTATTACAATGCATGAGTAAGATAGCGCATTCCCGGTAGCTGTAGCAAAATAGCAGCCTTAAACTTTATGAATGAATAATCCTACTGCCTCATTCGTAGTTCATTAAGGAGTCGAGTCATTATCTCACCCCTCAGTATCTGTATACACATAGGTTCTGTATTAAATAGTAAGTATTGGATAAGTTGGCACCTGCACGAAGAATATGAAGTGTTTGAAGGAGGTGTTGAGGTGCGCCTCCTCCCCGAGCTGCACCACCTCGGGGAAGTGTTGGTGGTAGATGTGCGCGTACACGCGGAACAGCCGCTTCAGGATCGTCTTCGCCATCGCCAGGAAGTTCTTCGGGAACGGCACGCCTGCCACGACACGAGGACATGCATACATTACACAACTTATCTATGTATTCCTCTAATGGAAGCGACCTCAGCACTTTGGGGTGTTTATATATCGTGAACTGGCCATCCAGAAAGATTCAGAATCTGAAACTTATTTATAGATATTAAACTTTATTGGTAATGTTGTTGGTAATTGGAATAGATGTCGCTTATTTTTTTTAATGTCGCTTTTAATCCACATTAGCACAATGGCCATAATGAGCACGTCTTTAATACCTAATCTTTATGCATCTAATTGACATAACAAAACAGATTTTTATTGAAGTGAAACTTCTTATGCGACTTCCAACAAGGTAGCGTTAAATGTTTAACGCTACCATGGAGGGGGTATGAAAGCGCTCACGTGACGCAGTCATTCAGTCTTCAGTCATTCAGTATCGTTCAGTGTCGTTAAGTGTCGGTCAGTGTCGTTCAGTCGCGGGGAGGGGGAATAGAAAGAGACAGAGTGAAGTTTCACTTCTTCCGCGCGTAGGGACTCCACGCACGCACATTTTTTTAAATGGTACTTGTTAATAGTGGCTTATACCTATTTTAGATGGGAAGAGCGTTTCGTCGTCGAGCTGGTCCTGGGCCCACGTCATCAGGTAGTCGATGTATTTAGGCGCGGAGCATTTGATGGGCTTCTTGACGGTGTGCCCGTCCGCCCAGTGGTACTCGTACTTGGGCCCCGCCGACATCACCGCGCACGACTCCTCCGTGCAGAACTCCGTGATCGTGCCGTACAGCATGTTGATCTGGTTGAAGAAGTCCACCGCTGCAAACCATCACTGCTGTCACTATTCATAGCTAAATATTCATGAATTGACAGCCTGACAGGGCGTACATTAATATGTACATATTACAACAACAATTTGCAGCATTCGGTTTTTCTCTATACACTGAGCAGAGTTAGTAATTATTTTAACTGATATTGTAAATGTGGGTTTATACAAACTAGCTATTTAAATATGTCTGAAATAAAATAGTTAATAAATGACCAAGTCTTTTACAGAATATACAATAAAGATGATGAATATATATTCGACGGGCCCGTTGGTCTAGTGGTTAGACACCCTGTCCGCTAACCGATGGGTCGTGGGTTCCATTCCCACCAAGTGTCTGGGTGTTATTTATCTATATAAGTATGTATTTACAAAAAAAAATGTATATAAGTATTAGTATCAGTTGTCTGGTTTCCATAGTACAGGCTCTGCCTAGTTTGGGATCAGATGACCGTGTGTGGATTGTCCCAAGATATTATTATTATATCAAATGTTGTCAAATATTAAGAAAAAGAAATTTGAATATTTTAGAATAAACTAAACTTGTCAAAATCTCCATTGTGAATAGCGAAAATAAAATGAACAATATATAATATTTTAACTTATTCTTTTTAATTTTGCCCTATAACCAACAGGTTATGGGCCCAGGATTGCTATAAATTAATAATTTGCTTATATTTTTAGGTTTCACGCTCAACAAAGAAAATCTGTTAAGCGACGATCCACGGGGGCACCATTTCGTTGGAGATTGGATTTTTCGAGAAATCTTCGTGTGCCATGGCGTCGGCGGACGCGAGCACCTGTCGGCTCCCGGTAGAACGGCTGCGCGGGATCCGGGATTATAATTCATGGAAATTTGCACTCAAAATGATATTAATCCACGAAGATATGTACAGCCATGTTGAAAAGGAAGGTAAGCCGGGAGATAAGGGCGACATGAAGGCGCTTGCAAAAATTTGCCTGGCGGTCCATCCATCGGTATATACTCACGTTCGAAATGCTAAAACGGCGTATGAGGCATGGAATAACCTAAGCGCTGCTTTCGAGGACAAAGGGTTGTGCCGACGATTGAGCCTTCTTAGGAGCTTGTTTGCAATAAAGCTGAGTGATGAATGTATGAATATGGACGTATATTTATCAAAAATCACAGAAATCGCACAACAACTCAGCGACATAGGCGCTGGTCTTGATGATGACTTTGTTGCGGTTCTCATGTTAAATGGATTGCCATCAGAATTTGATCCCTTAATCATGACACTGGAGAACAACAATACACGTCTGTCAAGTGAGTTGGTGAGAAGCAAATTGCTACAAGAAAGTCAACGGCGAAATGAAAAATCAGAGACAGTCACAGCACTGGTGGCTACGAAAAAAGTATTCAAATGCTTTAGATGCAAAAAAGCTGGTCACATGATGAGAAACTGCCCAGAGATGAAGAAAAAGTCACAGAGACCGCAGGTCAAGAAAGAAGAGGCCATCCTGACGGCGCTTTCAGTTGAGATGGACAGTGACTCGTGGTTCATTGACTCTGCGGCTAGTAATCATATGTCGAACAATAGGAATGCTTTTATTGATTTTGTTCAAATCAAGCCAATAACGGTGAGCGTGGCAAACGGTGAGAGACTGTCAGCAGTAGGACAAGGTAACATACGGTTAGAGTTACAAGGCTGTGTAAAGACTGTAAGTGGGGTTTATTTTGTACCAAACCTTAAAGCGAATTTACTTTCAGTTAGTGCAATGACTAGGAAAGGCTTTAAAGTTAAGTTTGATGCAAAATGTTGTAAAGTATTCAATGGCAATGTAGTGATAGCTACCGGGAGCATTGTAAATAATGTGTACCAACTTAACACAGTAAATTCTTTTACATGTAATGCTTTGTCATCGTCTGATAGTGTCGTGCTTCCCTTGCCCGTATCCTCAAAGGGAGAGACGTCACAGGAGACAACAGAAATTCCAAGTACATCCAAGGTAGGACCAAAGGAGTCAGCTTTGAATGTCACGGCTGGAGGAAATGTTTCACAAGAAACATGGCATCGGAGGCTTGCTCATCTTAACTCCAGGAGCATGTATGTTTTGAAACAAGGTATGGTCACAGGTATTAATTATGATAATTCTGATTTTAAGACGTGTGTACCTTGCGCTGAAGGAAAGCTGTCTAGGCTTCCATTTCCCAAAAAGTCCCAAAGTAGGTCCAATGAAGTCTTAGGATTGATACACAGTGATCTGTGCGGGCCTATGTCACAGAGTTCTTTAGGAGGAAGGAAATATTATATTACGTTTGTTGACGACTGTACACGAAAGACTTTTGTTTATTTTCTAAGAGCGAAAAGTGAAGTATTTGAAAAATTTAAAATATTTAAGTCTCTAGTAGAAAATCAAACAGGGAAAAACATCGATATACTATACCAACTAGATTAGCTGTCACGAACAAAATGACATCGAAAATGTGGTCGCGGTTACATTTATTTACACAACTATACACGTAGCTAGAAATTGTAGAAAATAGTTTTATATAATTCGGAACGTCGGACTAATAGCAGCCTTCACATGTAGTAATAAAGTCTAATTCTGTATGCAGTAATGTTGGCACATAAAACCTTTACATCGGAGACAAAGAAAAATCAATAAAACCGCCAAAATTATACGATAAAAAGTAGTTGTTTTGACTGTACTCATTTAAAAGAAAATCTGAACCTCTATAAAATAAGGTTCAAAACGGGTGTGTTTCCATTGTGTGTGTACTGACTTACAAACTTATCCGTGCTGGTGGCAAAAATGAGAACTAACTTTTTTATTATGGTAATGACGTGTAGTTTAACAGTTTCGTATAGACAGTGGCGACACGCCTATCGGCAACATTAATTTTGTTAGTCTCTAGCGGAGAAAATATCAAATAAATAATTTTTATTTCGTATTATAATGATATCTTACTTATATTTATTATTTAAACTAGTAGTAATAAGAAAACGAAACGAAAAAAATTTCCCCATCTGCAATTTTAGTATTACGATAAGTATTATATTATTTGGACAGTTTATAAACGCGCAATAAGGAATTTCGATACACCCTGTTGTCGGCTCGTACTAATTTGAAATAAGCGACAGCCTCTCTATTTTCGTGACCACTTTTCGGGCCGTGACAGCTAATCTTGTTTAGATAGTATATCGATGGGGAAAAAGATAAAAATTCTTCGTAGTCACAATGGTCGTGAATATGTCAATAATCAGTTTCAGGCCTTCCTGAGCCAGCACGGCATTATTCACCAAACTACAATCGCACATTCACCTTCTCAGAATGGAACCAGCGAGAGGGCGAACAGGACGATAATGGAGAAGGCAAGATGCATGCTGCAGGACGCTGGTCTGAACAAGCAGTTTTGGGCGGAGGCAGTCCAAACTGCTGTTTACATAAAGAATAGAACTCCAACGAAGGCTGTCATGGGAAGTACTCCAGAGGAGAAATGGAGTGGGAAAAAGGTAGATATAAGTCATTTAAGAATATTTGGTTGTGTGGCATATGCACTTCAATTTCAAAGAAAGTAATTGGATGCTAAAAGTAAGCCCTACATATTTGTAGGCTACTGTGAAGAGAGCAAGGGCTATAGGCTTATGTAGACCCAAAGCAGCCCACAACATGCATAAAGTCGAGAGATGTGGTTTTCTTTGAAAACAAATTCATTTCAGATAGTTCATTGAGTTGTAATAATATGTCATATGATGATAATCAATGTTTATTTGAGATGGTCCCAAGTACTGTCACAAATAACAGTACTGACACTGTGTCTCAACAATCTGTGTCCACGTCAGTGCCATTAGATAATGGGGAGCTTGCAGCTGCTCAGCCTGATGCAGAAAATAAATCTGATGACATATTAAATCAGTCATTGATACCACCAATTGCAAATCAGAGTGATAAACGGAGCAGAAGGCAAGAAATATATTTATCTAATGACACTGTACAGAGCTCAACCTCTTTTAGTTCAGATGATCGCTCGGATGTAACTTATGTTCCAGGAGAGTCCACCCTGAAATCGGATGACTCAAGTGCTCCTGAGTTCACAAGTGCGAATGAAGATAGCGAGTCCGGCTTCATGTTGCTTGTATCTTGCTGTGAAGGAGATGAACCACTGACGGTGCAGCAGGCATTGAATGGTACAGATAGTAAACACTGGCGTAAAGCTATGCAAGATGAGTATGATTCATTTATTAAAAACAAATGCTGGACCCTAACTGACTTAAATCAAGGTAAAAAGGCTGTTAAATGCAAGTGGATTTTCAAAAAGAAGAGAGGTCTTAGTGGAGAATTGTTGAAGTATAAAGCTCGTCTGGTCGCAAAAGGTTTCACTCAGAAATTCGGGATTGATTATCAAGAAACTTTTGCACCTGTGGTTCGATATTCTACGTTAAGGATGCTGTTCGCTATTTCTGCTGAATATAATTTAGAAATTGATCAGTTAGATGTGAAAACAGCGTTTTTGAATGGTAATCTTCGTGAAGAAGTATTTATGGAACAACCAGAAGGTTTTATCATAAAGGGACAGGAGAATAAGGTCTACAAACTGAATAAATCTGTCTATGGACTAAAACAGGCAGCAAAATGCTGGTATGACAAAGTGAACGAGGTTCTCACAGGAAAAATGCATTTTGAAAAGTCGTCTGTAGAGCCATGTGTTTATTTCAGGCGGCAGCGTGATAGGCTGGCTATAATGGCAATTTATGTCGATGATATACTTTTATTCACGTCTTCGGTTCATGAAAAGCAGGAAATTAAGGACCAGTTACGAAAAGAATTCGATATTAAAGACTTAGGTCTCGTAAATGAATTTCTTGGTATGAGAATCAGTAAAGAAGATGGGAAAGTAACTATTAATCAGCGTGATTACATAAATAGTGTTCTAAGTAGATTCAAGATGGAGAACTGTAAGCCTGAAACTTACAAGATCCGCAAAGAAATCAGAAAACTGAGTACAGAAATCTGATTGGCTGCCTCATGCACATAGCTGTTTGTATGCGGCCTAATATTGCGCACGCTGTGAGTTTCTTGAGCCAGTTTAATGAATATTATTCTGAAGAGCACTGGATCGCTGCTAAGCGCGTGCTCAGGTATTTAAAAGGCACCATTAATTTAGGTTTAATTTATGAAAAATCCGGTCTTGATGTTCATGGATATGTAGATGCTGATTGGGCAAGCTGTGAAGTAGACAGGAGATCGTATACGGGGTACATATTTAAAATTGGTAGCTCTGTTGTCTCCTGGGAGAGTCGAAAACAGAGAACAGTCGCTGTCTCTAGCACGGAAGCTGAGTACATGGGGCTTTCCGACGCTTGCAAAGAAGCATTGTTTATACGTAGTTTTCTTAAGGAATGTTTGCATTTAGATTATGTAACTACGTTGTTCAATGACAATCAGTCAGCACAAAAACTCTCTTTGAACTCATCGTTTCATGCACGAACCAAACATATTGATGTTAGGCATCATTTTATCAGAGAAACTATTAATAAGAATTTGATAAAAGTAGTTGGAGGGGCGTGTAAATAGCCCACACCAGGTGTACTTGCGTACGTTTAAAAAATTAAATTAAAATTAAATTAAGATGGCCAATGCCTGAAAGTTATGGCTGACCGCGAGATCCGAAACCCTGTCAATCCTCTATAAAATGCGAGCGGGTATACTACTATGCAGGAAGAAAATATGCCCACGTACCTTTCAGCAGATCTGGACACCTACAGCATCCAGTGAGGCAGCAGACCACAGCAACCTCTTGGCTAGTCTTCGCCGGCCGGCACGCGGATTATTCAACTTCACAATACAGTACAATTTGGCGAGGCGATTTAGATTCGCACTCTAGCCGAGCAAGTTACACAGGATCGGATGATTGGTAATAAAGGCGAGCGATGACACGAGGTCATAAAAAGTCTTAAAAATTTATAGACGTGTAGCGGCGATCACGGAAAAATTCACAATCCTTGTCCAGTAGGAACTAGGAAGTGCAACGAATCTTGTTGCACCCTCAAATATTCATTAGAAAAAATAATTGTCGACCAATCAACGACTTGATAATTAGCCGCATTTTAGTCCAAATGAGGCTGCCAGAGCCATCTCTTGGTACACTTTCGGCAACCATACCACTTTCCAATACGTGGGCTCTGCATTATATACCCATCGTTTCTATAGAGGAATGAATATAGTATATTAATTTAGTAGTAGTAATTAAGATATTGCGTAAATTCTTAGGGCATTATAAAAACTACGTTGGCGCTCCACCATGCTCCCCGCCTTGGAAGAACGCAAGGTCTTTCAAAACAAAATATAAAGTTAAATAAGTATGTCATAAATCAAGATTGATAGAAATTTCTGACTGATAATAAAGCGAAGCGGTTGAATAAATAGATTTCAATTGAATTAAGATAAGGCGAATAAAATAATAATATAAAATTATTGCGTTGGAATAGGGTATAATTTGGTGATAGCGCGTTCAAAAGTACCCAATTGGGTTTTTACTTTGGCAACACGAACTACATTGTCGGTGCCTTTATAGATAACCGTGATGACTCCTAGAGACCGACCAACAATGTGGTGACAAGCGTATCCAAGATAAAGCGATAGTAAAATCAGAAAAAACGTATATCCCTACAATAGGATTCCGCGCTGAGTACGTATCTCGGACATATTTAGTTAATTTACAAATAAGTAAGGCGGCGCGTAGCTTAAGACGGGCGAGTGGCGAGATTTTAGTTGGCAAGACATTCGGCATAGCGTCAAACAGCTGAATTTTGACCCCTGAAGGAAAGGTACAGTGTACATAGACCACACACCCGTATCCATTCAGGCTATCATCGCAGAATGCGACAATACGCAAAACACAATCAACCTCAACACCTATATGGCGAGGAATTTGTAAAGTGCTTAGCAACGGAAATTCCTGTACAAGGACAGAAAAGCGAGTAACTATATGATCTGGCGCAGGATCATCCCAGCCACAGTTACTCAACCACAAATCTTTTATAAGCAATTTGGCATATAAAATGACGGGTGCGACCAAACCCAATACGTCGAACAAACGAGCCACTATCGAGAGAATATTCCTCTTAGTGCATTTGTCCACTATTTGAGCGGATGTGAAAGAGAAATTATCTCCGGAAGGCTCCCATGAAAGGCCTAGTACCTTGGAAGAATTATTTCCCTCATCAAACTCAAGCGATTTGCGGTGCGAGTCAGGAAGACTCTTTAAAGGAACTGGTGAATTGCTTTGCCATTTGACCAAGTCGAAATCGCCAGATTTAAACATTTTTATGAGATCTTGCGATAACTGCATAGCGTTCTTTTCATTAGGAGCAGAATGAACCAAATCATCCATGTAAAGGTTGGATTCTGCTACCTTCGCGGCTTCGGGAGAGTGTGGACTCATGTCGGCGGCCAGCTGTCGCACAGTGCGCATAGCTATAAAAGGACTCGACTTGAGACCAAACGGCACCCGATTAAAA
Source organism: Furcula furcula (assembly GCA_911728495.1). Lineage (NCBI taxonomy): Eukaryota > Metazoa > Arthropoda > Insecta > Lepidoptera > Notodontidae > Furcula > Furcula furcula. The sequence goes on along the minus strand of OU452254.1, from coordinate 1,040,179 downwards.
GCAAAGGTGCGAACAGATTCGCCCTCATTAAAGCGAAATAATATACGTAAGTATTTACGCTGGTCATCATGTACACCAATACGTAAATACATTTGTTTTATGTCAGCGTTCATTGCTACTGCAAACAAACGAAAATCCAGTAGCAACAAAAATAAATCGACCTGTAAATTAGGACCAATATGTAATACGTCATTTAATGACAGATCGGTATCGGTTTTAGCGCTCGCGTCCAGCACAATACGCGGCATAGGTTTGTCTGGACACACTAAAGCATGATGTGGTACATAATAACCTGAATCATGAATATTGAATTCATCATCGGGACTAAAATAATTATTATCGTTATACTCTTTAATAACTGCATTATAACTTTCTTTGAACAATGGCGTTTGTCGAAAGTTCCATTCTAGCGCCATAGATCGGCGATAAGCGGCGGCGTATGAATTACCCAGTTCTGACGGGTCTTTACCAAAGGGCAAAGACACGGTGTAACGATCGTGTACGTCACGGGTTACTGATGACGTGGAAATATTTTCACATTCCGTCTCTTCCGGTGACAACAGGCGAGTCGTAGGTATTTCTTCTAACTCCCAAAATTTCTGAACTAAGTCATTTAGAGCTAACGCAGTAAAAGAACTAGCGGGTGTGACGTCATTACGCGGGCAATCTCCCATCAGAACGTACCCGAATGTCGTCAATAACGCAGGTGGGGCATGCGAACCAATGTCTACTCTGTTTCCTAAATAAATATACGGGAATAACTGAGCTCCTAAAACTAGACTTACGGTTCCAGGGATATTCCAGGTCACGTCCGCAAGTGGCAGATCCTGGTAATCCATACTGGCATCCCACTCAATAAATCTAGTTGGCAGTTGGTCCGTAATACAATCCACAACTAACGCGTGAATGGTGTATTTTTTATCTGGATATACGCGAGATTCAATATCTACATACACGTATCCAATTATAGGGCGCGAAGTTGAGCCAACACCTTTGACAAAAGAATTACTCAAAGGTATTATAGGTAAATTTAAGTTGCGGCAACAATCCGTTGTTATTAAATTATTTTGCGAGCCATTATCAATTAAGCATCTAATTATAAATTTTTGGCCACTACTTCCTTTTGGTCGCGCGTATACTTGGGCAGTCGACAACAAAACCGTCGAGTTCGACTTCGCTGCCGCGGTATGTAACACCGCAGAATTATGCGATGTTGACGGTGATACCACGTTAAGCGCATTATAAGACGCTGCTTGTATGCCATTATCGCCCTTATCACAATGTACATAAGAACGCGGCGGTGCGGTAACGTCAGGCGGAATAGCGAACGACGATGCGCTGTGTATAAGCGCAGGCGACCGAGGGGCACTAAAAGGTGCGCGGGGTAGCGCGAGCGGCGGCGGTAATGATAAATCATTATTAATATTTTCAGCGGTATGAGTAAGTGTGTTTTTATTTTTAAAATGTAAAAGAGTATGATGTCGTTTTTTGCATACTTCGCACACAACAGACGTGTTACAATTAGATATATTATGTCTTGTACTAAGACAGTTTACGCAGCCACGTTTAGATTTTATAAAATCATAGCGCATTTTAGCATCATTTAGAGCTTTAAATTGCGCGCAGTTATAAAGATGTACGTGTTTATTATCACTGCAATACGCACAGCGCGATGTATCGGGCGCAAGCAGCGGCGGCGGTGGCGGCGCGCGCGCGGAGTAGCTAGCAACCTGCGTAGTTAGTTATAGGTAGCTCGCTAGCGACGAACGACTGAGCCCGAGTGTTGCGTGGCGCAGAAGCAGGCGGTCTACTTACCTGGCGCGGGTTCGAATTCGAATGAGACGAATTCGATCGTTCGAGTATTTTCGCCTGATCCTGAACGAAACATATTAATAGATCCGTAGTAGGGATCTCGACGTCACGAACAGAAAGCTCGAAACTCTGTGCAGCCTGTGAGTCCATTTTCCTCAGTGCACAGTGCAAAAAAATAAAATCAGTAAGATCGGCTATGTCTAACTGTTTAAGAGCGGAAATTGAAGCGGCGTATTTTTCTATAAAATAATCTAAACTATTAGAATTATACAAACAACCTTTCATATCTAAAATGTTGTTTAGATAGTGTGTACCTAATGCACGTTTATCTTGGTACTTTTTCACCAAACTGTCCCATATTATTTTATATGTATCACCAGTCGGAACAATACCGGAGGTGGCATTCAGTGCACTATGAGTAAGATTGCCTACTAAGTATTGCACACGCTGCGAGTCGGACAGCTGACTATTATTGTGAATATTAGATTTTAATGACTCGTAGAAGACGGGCCAATTCTCTGTCTTACCATCAAAACAAGGCAAGTTAATTGGTGGCAACTTTATTAACGGCGCGGTGGAAGTGTTACCTTTTGCTTGGCTTCGCCGGCCGGCACGCGGATTATTCAACTTCACAATACAGTACAATTTGGCGAGGCGATTTAGATTCGCACTCTAGCCGAGCAAGTTACACAGGATCGGATGATTGGTAATAAAGGCGAGCGATGACACGAGGTCATAAAAAGTCTTAAAAATTTATAGACGTGTAGCGGCGATCACGGAAAAATTCACAATCCTTGTCCAGTAGGAACTAGGAAGTGCAACGAATCTTGTTGCACCCTCAAATATTCATTAGAAAAAATAATTGTCGACCAATCAACGACTTGATAATTAGCCGCATTTTAGTCCAAATGAGGCTGCCAGAGCCATCTCTTGGTACACTTTCGGCAACCATACCACTTTCCAATACGTGGGCTCTGCATTATATACCCATCGTTTCTATAGAGGAATGAATATAGTATATTAATTTAGTAGTAGTAATTAAGATATTGCGTAAATTCTTAGGGCATTATAAAAACTACGTTGGCGCTCCACCAGTAGTGTACCTTTCCACTGATAAGATGCTTGCAGACATGTTGACCAAACCATTATCAAAAGTGAAATTTGATATGTTTTTGCCACAGTTAGGTGTGAGATGTATAAAATAAAAAGAATGTCTGTTAGAACTATTTAGTATAATAGTTTGCCAATATTGTTTAGAAGTTGACGTTATGCTGTGGTATCTGCTTGTTTTACAAACATGTATGCTATGTATGTTACTCATAAATAGCTTAAGGGCAGGTATCTGATAATTAATGTAGTTTAGTTTAAGGGCAGGTGTTGTCAAATATTAAGAAAAAGAAATTTGAATATTTTAGAATAAACTAAACTTGTCAAAATCTCCATTGTGAATAGCGAAAATAAAATGAACAATATATAATATTTTAACTTATTCTTTTTATTTTTGCCCTATAACCAACATCAAAAGAAACCAATATATTTAAATTATAAAATTGGTACATGAATCATTTAAGTAACTTTCAATGTTACAATCATCGATATACTATACCAACTAGATTAGCTGTCACGAACAAAATGACATCGAAAATGTGGTCGCGGTTACATTTATTTACACAACTATACACGTAGCTAGAAATTGTAGAAAATAGTTTTAAATAATTCGGAACGTCGGACTAATAGCAGCCTTCACATGTAGTAATAAAGTCTAATTCTGTATGCAGTAATGTTGGCACATAAAACCTTTACATCGGAGACAAAGAAAAATCAATAAAACCGCCAAAATTATACGAAAAAAAGTAGTTGTTTTGACTGTACTCATTTAAAAGAAAATCTTAAGCACTATAAAATAAGGTTCAAAACAGGTGTGTTTCCATTGTGTGTGTACTGACTTCCAAACTTATCCGTGCTGGTGGCAAAAATGAGAACTAACTTTTTTATTATGGTAATGACGTGTAGTTTAACAGTTTCGTATAGACAGTGGCGACACGCCTATCGGCAACATTAATTTTGTCAGTCTCTAGCGGAGAAAATATCAAATAAATAATTTTTATTTCGTATTATAATGATATCTTACTTATATTTATTATTTAAACTAGTAGTAATAAGAAAACGAAACGAAAAAAAATTTCCCCATCTGCAATTTTAGTATTACGATAAGTATTATATTATTTGGACAGTTTATAAACGCGCAATAAGGAATTTCGATACATCCTGTTGTCGGCTCATACTAATTTGAAATAAGCGACAGCCTCTCTATTTTCGTGACCACTTTTCGGGCCGTGACAGCTAATCTTGTTTAGATAGTATATCGATGGTTACAATCATTTTCTCATCACACACATACACATACACACACACACATACACACACGCACACACACACGCCAATCACATAGCTGCTATAATATGTTACAAAATATCAGTTGTGTATAATTTAGTAATATTAATAAATAGAAGATAGCAATTCAATTGTGGTCTATTTTATCTGGTTCTATTTCAATAAAATTTACTCAATTCATATCTCCATTATAAAAATATTTTGACCATCACTCTGTCACATATAATAGTATAGTCAAATGAAAAACAATAGCTTGATGAGCAATACCACATAACATTATAGCAATGTGGCTGATTCGTGCAGGAAACACTAATACAATAGGGCATGTTGTGTTGTATAGGAACCGGTGGAGGTGGTTATCAGCATGAGTCATGTGGACAATGTGCTCCTCATATGACTTCCATTATTAATGCTTTAAATAAAATCAAACAATGAGGTGGCATGGTAATGTTAATCACATAAATATGAACTATGTAAGGGTTCATGAAGGTTCATAACTTGTATTGAATATGCTATGCGTAGGGAGGACTAGGTATGGTGACAACTCCCCCCCTCCCTTCTAAGTCTTTCGGCCGCTAATGATGATGATGAAAGACAGAAGATAGGCTTTTAGGTAAAAGTGTAGAAAACATTCTGAGTAGTAATATAGGGTAAAAGTGGAGATAGAATCATAAATATCTAGATATTCAGAGACAAATATGTTTGAAAGAAAGAAAAGAAAATTTATTGGACTAATATAAGAATAATAAAGAAAAGTTGCAATGGAATTTTAAACAATAATGAATAAAACAAAACAAAGAAAAAACACACACACATTGGTCCCGAAACCATGCACCATGCACCCAGCTATAGCTGGCGGTCTTGTGTGAATATGTGCTTTTCTGTGCATCCTTAATTATTGTTCTCTTGTTTTATATTTAAGGCATTTACACATTTCACATTACATTTCAACGATAACATTATAAATAAGTAATATCATGACAATGAACAAATGTTGGTACTAACTATTGACTGCGACCCACTCGTTGAGGTCCTCCCCCTCGGGCAGCATCACCGCGAGCCGCAGGTTCCCGGAGCCCAGCGTGGCCGCCGCATGCCTCATCAGGTCATACTGATGCGTACCTTCCGGTATGTTCTTTTTGGGCTTGAATGTTTTGTTTGAGCGACTCCCACTGAAAAATATTTACATGCTAGTAAATTCTCCATTATGCGAAACCGCAATTGGTGAAGGAACACTGGGATGATCAGACTGTATAGAAAGTGTGAGAGCGTATGTTGCGACAATCGATCGTCGGCGCCTATTGCTCGTCAACATTTTATTTAAATCATAAGCTGTAGCTTTTCTGCAGATGTATACAAGACGTCAGCATAGGGAAACTGAGGATGTTCAGTTATAAATAGCTATCGTACGTACTACGATACTTGAACAAATCTTTGGTGTACTTACAACAGAAAACTCATTTTGAATTCGAACTATTTCCCTTTGATGGAATAGTGTTTCCTTCGCTGAGAGTGCACCAAACCAATAACATTAGGTTAAAACAATAAAATAAATACTTCTTTTGATTCACTGATTATTATCCATTTACCATCATTCATTGTCGGCGGCTGAGTCTATTTCAATGATTTAACGATAGATAGAGTAAAACATGGTATGGCCACGAACTTGCGAAGTAAATGTAAATCCGTGGGTATGGCAATCATTTTTCATCAAGAATTCCCCAACTCAAGTCAGAATACTTAGACAGAATATAACAAGACGTCTAGCTAGCGTGCCGCCGATAAGGACAGAAAATCAGCATTCGTACACGAAACACACGTTATGGATATCTATTCAAATTAGGGATGTTAAAAAATAATCGATTTTTATTTCAATCGATTATTATTTTCTAATAATCGATTTTTTATTGTTGATTTTTATAATAATATTAATCGATTTTTAGTAAATCGATTATATAAATTACGTGTTTAAATCGATTTTTAGAAACAGCTCGTATCTATGCGACCGATGAAAAAATCTTTTAGAAATTTAACAGAATAAGGTAGTTAACACATAGAACGCCAAGTACCTGATACGCAATGGATTTTTCTATTGGTATGTTGCCTGACGGCGGTTTAAGGGTTAAACAATAATTAACAGGATTTTATTTGAATAGTTGCTCAAAACACGTAAGTAAATATAAATCCAATTTCTATTTATGTTATTAAACTTCGTGTTAATCTAAACCTGCGCTTACCTCAATTTCTTGTTTTACATTCAACTTTAGCCAGTACGATTACGAGTAAACCTGATTTAGTATCACGGGCTAATGCCTATCTAATTTATAAATAAAAATGATACTAATATTTATAAAAGAGATGTTCCAAAATGTATGGAGCCTGGGCTAGGACTTTGTACACTATACTCTAAAATAGGGAAATACACTTAAAACAGTTTTTAACTATCCATTTACTTTAATTTGGCTTTATTTGCTTGTAAAACTTTACATTACATTACATAAAACATTTACAAATTGCAACACATAACAATAAACTGGCATGGCGGAAAAGTGTCACTGTCATGTGTCATTTTTATTATCAATGGCGTTAAAAGTATTTTTATTACAGTACTCTTTGTATTTTTGTTTCAGTTTTCTCATACATCATTATAATAATTAAAATATCAATGATAATCAATTCACTACATACAATACACTCACACAACCAATTGTGACAGCAGCAGTAGCTATTGACAGCTGGCCGGCTGACAGTTTAATTCGATATCAGTAAGACGCCATGTTGAATATAGATATAAAATAAATGATAATTATAATTAAAATTACTACAATAATAGTAATTTAAACGAAATATTTATATTTTTCCCGGATTCTATGGATTTTTCTTGATTTTTTGAGGTGGGGTACATATTCCTAGCCCAGTTTGCAACAACTCCTTTGTTTTTGAAAATGGATATGTGCTTAAATAGATGAAAAACATCCAGATTTTTTGCATTTTGCATGTACCTTTCAATAATACAAAAAAAAAATCGATTTTTCGCAGAAATCGATTATTTATTTTTATTAAAATCGATTTTTGGAAAATCGATTAATTTTGAATATAGAAAAATCGATTTTTATTTAATCGATTCTTTTCCATTAATCTTACATCCCTAATTCAAATGCGGCTATTATGTACTTTAGACAATATTCCATAGTGCAATTCAATTTAAAAACACCAAAGCTGGATCGTGGCTGAAAAAACTTCAAATTATACTGCACCGTCGGTGCGGTTTTTCACGCGCTGAAGGACAAAAATCATATGCTCTGTTTCTTTCTATCACATGTAATATATTTAAATGCATTCTTTTCTTGCGTGAATGAGAAAGAAAGTGTCCAGCTCTCTATTGGTTTCTTTCTCTAAGTCAGAATCATGATCATCATTCAGAGTAATTAGAATGGAGCTAGTATCGCGTCGATTCCCCGATCAAATTCGTGGCACTTTTGCGGGGTGCGGGAGGCGAAGTAAACACACACAGATACAATTTCACGCATACCCACACTATAATAAACTCGCAACACATTCAAAAAGATACGCACACAAATAAAGAATGACCTGACCATATGAACAAAATTTGGCAGAGGGGTTAGCGCATCATGATCTCTCCAGTGGTATCTCCTCTAAGGTTCTATCTCATATCTATAGTCTGTGTTCTATCTTGAGTTTGGGGAGAAATTTTTCAAACGGTTGGCAGCCCTGCTCTGTCAAAAATTTTTTTTTCATACTGCTGCTTTGCATCTGGTGAATTCTGGTAAATTCTGTCTGGTGCAGTGCTTCGATCGATTATAATTTTGTAAGCCTAGAACGGCCCCAGTTTATTTATCAAAATGCAAGGTCTTTCGCTTCAAAGTTTAAAGAAACACAAGGCTGTAAGTAAACAACACATATTACGAACTGCGCGTCTATTTTGCACTTCTTACATAATAATTTAACCTACCACTTGTTATCATTATATGATATTGTCGCTTCTTTTCGGTTAGAGACGAGTCAACTTACTGTTAAAACTAGACTGAAGCTTATAATTTGTCATTAAGAGCATCCACTGGACTTTGCCTTGTTAACTCCAGAATTATTTTATCGATCAGATTTATCGCCTATTGCTCCTTGGGTCTTCTGTGTCAGTACCTACTAAAACAAATTAACCGCTCTTGATGATGGTAGATCGTAGTTATTATATCCCTGGGGTGTCCAGGTAAGAATAGCAACCACCTGTCTCCTTATGTTGGTTGTCGGGGCATCCCATCGTACTAAGATGTGCAGCAGCATTTTTCTATTGGTTTACCCACTATGCATACTAGGATGGCAGGTGTCCAAGACACCTGCCAATCATGGGAATTATAGAAACCCTCCCATTTAATAGGCCTTTGTCCAGCAGTGGTCTTTTGGCTGATTATGATGATGCTTTCATATAAATTAACAAATTATAATTTAATCATCACCAGCTGGAAGCCGTCCACTGCTGAACATAGGCCTCCCCCTTCAAATGCCACATTGAATGACAATTGGCTATTTGCATCCACCGGTTACCTGTGATGTGCACAATATCACTGTCCACCTAGTGGGAGGCCTACCTATGCTGCATCTTCTGGTCATCAAAGAAAATACCGAGCATACCTCTCTCCATAGCTCGTTGTGTGACTGAGCTTATCTATGTTATAGTTTTTATATATTATAATTTACTGCTGACCAAATAATAATATTCTGGGACAAACGGTCATCCAATCCCAAACTAGGCAGAGCTTGTACTATGGAGACCAGAATAATAATACCAAATTAAATAATATACTAATTAATTGAATATTTTGTAGGTCTATTTTTATGCTACCTTGTGAATTATTTTTAGTTTTATTTTCAGACTAACACTCACTAACTTCCTTACTGAGTGTATGTACCTACTACAGGTTGAATCCTGCTAAATACCTATGGATATTATATAATGTACTCTAGCGGTCACAAATGGTGTACCACCTTTATGATCACAATCGCATTCCATGAGCCGGCCCAAAAAACATGCAGGCGAGGTAAGCTCATGTAACGTTGTTCAAATGATTTTCATTGAAAACTGGTACACCAATTGTGACTGCGATAGTACATGTATGCAAAATTGACAAGTAGACTAATAAATTGTACAGTCATGGCTTTGTTCATCATAAAAATTTAATTCATTATTTGGACACTGGGAACACATGCTCAATACATAACAGAAACTCACTCAACACCAAAAAAAAAAACATTTTTACCATTACTCAATGGAGGAAAAAATAATAGGTAACACAGAATAGGTGCAAATGCCAGAGCCACTCAGCTACATGAATTTTTTACTGTTGACTTTACAGTAAGGAACATAAATTGAAGCAATAATCATTACTACAGACTGGATTTATATGTAAATATATATTTTAACTTTGTTTTTGTTCAGTATGTTGGTTTCTACACGAATCATTTGGAATGAGAAAATGCTGTTTTTATTTTCCACATTTTGCCATATTTCAAAGATAAATCCAAAAGAGATGTTCCAAAATGTATGGAGCCTGGGCTAGGACTTTGTACACTATACTCTAAAATAGGGAAACACAAATAAAACAGTTTTTAACCATCCATTTACTTTAATAACTTGTAAAACTTAAGAATTTTTACTTATAATTGCAACACATAACAAAAAACTGGCATGGCGGAAAAGTGTCACTGACATGTGTCATTTTTATTATCAACTAGCTGACCCGCGCAGCTCCGCCCGCTCTTTTATTACATTTTGCTCGTCTCCCTTTCCCTCCCACTTCGGTCCCCGTCACACTCCCCCAAGGCTACATTTGTATAGGTAGGTAGAAATTGAGAATACAAAATTGCTAAATTTTTACTTAGGTAAAAGACCTAAAATGACTCGAAATGATCTAATCTAACGCAATAAAATGTACAACTATCATCACAGTACACACAATCAACAGCGCTCCCAAAAAACGCTTCAAGGTCAGGGCTCAGGGGGGTTCATGAAATTTTAATGAAACTCCCCAAGTCCAGGTAGTGTATAGGTATTGTATTACAGTCGCAAGAATAACAGATGCGGAAAATTCTAAGACTTTCATTATTGAATATCATTAGACAGTGATTTACGATGTTAGCGTGATTTACATTATGAACAGCGCCATCTATCGGTGAAATTGAACATACAATCACTAAAGAACTTTAATATTTTTACATAATTATAAAAAAAAGTCGTGTTAGTTACACTACTTATAACTCAAGAACGGCTGAACCGATTTGGCTGAATATTGGTGGGCAGAGATACCCATCTCTGCCCACCAATATTACCGATCGATATGTATGAAATTTTGTGTGCATATCAGGTAGGTCTGAGAATAGGTCATAAAGTATATTTTATGCCGCTGATAACATATAGAACGAGAGGACATGAGAGGAGGAGGAGAGCAAGAGAGGAGAGAGACTGAGAGGGGATTTGAGGAGGGGGTGATGGGGTGAGGGTTCGGGGGAGTTAGGTGGAGCAAGTTGGGAGAAGAGAGAGGGAGAGGGTTCAGAGAAGGGACAACGGGGAGAGGAAGTGGGGGAGTGTGACGGGGACCGAAGTGGGAGTAGTTTAAAATAAAAATATACCCAACTTCAATAACATTAAAAACTATAAAATAATTTAAATATTATTGAAGTTGGTGTTAGCGTACCTGCTGTGTATTTTTTTAAAATATTTTATTTCATACTTTTTAGTGATATTTTCATACATAAAGGTTGAACCATTGAAGATGGTAAAATGATCTAGGTAGGTTATGATCACATTATCGTCTACATAGTTTTACATAATTCATGTTTCTTCAGAAATAATTTATAATGAAAGGAGATGTTCCATTTTGGGCCACCACTATGTACACTACATGGAAAAATAGGAAAAACATAGGAGAGTTTCATAAAAATACTTGTAAATTAATTTGAAGAAGAATACAATTGTACATAAATGATTACTTATGGAGTTATTTAGTATGTCCACCCTGTTTTTAAGGCAGCCATGACAGATGCGTTTGACATTAGTTTACTACTTGACAGTTTATGCTATAGGTAATAGATTGTTTACGCGAGTACATATTATTTTTCGGTGTTAGTGATTATTTAAGTTTACGAACGTTAATTGATTGCTTCTTTCTTGGCCCGGGGCTTTACTGTATTGATTATCGGCTGTGATATGGATTGGAATCCATCGTATGAGTGTTATTTCACAACAAGTTCGATTGCAGGTATGTTCACTCAGTCAGTTGTTGTCAAAATAACATTTAAGTTACGTATTTCCGGTCCATCATATTATTGTGTGGTGTTGCTACAGTAGTATTATATTCTTTTGTGTTGCTCTCCTCGGCCAAGATATCTTAAATGTACAAGAAAACGAAGCAATATTAAAAAAAGAGAATATTATAAATCAGTTACTATATTGCATAGTTATATATTCATACAGTGTACATGGTGCTGGCCCAGCCTCATACATTTCTGGAACAACAGCTTTGCATGGAAATCTACTATGTAGTTTACTTTCTCGAATTAGTAGTTATGACAATTTTTGTCTTTAAAAAGCGACATAAAATCATCTTATAGGCATTCCTGCAGGTTTCCTGCACAGTCGTTATTCTTGTTTTTTCAGGAACTACTTATTCGTAAGCAATATTCTTTTTATGGGACCCAATCAACGGATTAAAGAATGGATGGAAGAAAGATTTTATGAAATCGGTTCATAATTGCCAGTTATTCGCGAGCATACATAGAAAAAAAAATACCGGTCAAGTGCGAGTTGAACTCGCCCACCGTGGGTTCCAAAATAACTTTAATACGCCCAATGATGGTAATCATTGGGCGTATTAAAGTTATTTTACTAGTCGTCTTACGCCTCAGACAGCAAAAAAAAAAAAAACCGCAAAACTAAGTTTGTTTGTCGAGGTTTTTTAGGATTTGCGATTATCCATAATTATTTCAGATTTTTCCCTCCACAAACTTCGGAGTTAAAGCGGGGGAACGGTATTTTGTTTTGACATTCTTGATTATCAGCCAAAAACTGCGTAACATAAACCAAAATATAAATCTTTTTTGAGATGTACAAATTAAGCCCTTTCATATGATACCCCACTCAATATAGTACTCTCACTTTGAAATTTTGATGACCCATTTCGACCCCCATTATAAAAAAAGTAAAAGAAAAAAAAATATTTTTTTCATTTGCGATGGGGTTGGGTAATTAAGATCTAAAACTATTCCAAGTTTCAAATTGATAGCATCAGTGGTTCCTGAAATATATTTGTGTGACAGACAGACAGACGAAGTCAGACCATAAGGGTTCCTTTTTACCTTTTAGGTATGGGACCCTAAAAATTAAGAACCGCCTCCTTTTTTGAAGTCGGTTAAAACCACTTAAATTGATCAGAAATTTAGTGATAATGGTCTTGATATCAAAAAAAAACAATACCATGTATATTTTCATAAACCCAACCCTAACCTGGTAAAATGGACGACAAATGTGTCAAATTCATTATTATATCTACATAATTATACTCACTAAAAATTAGTTGGAAAATCAACCCCTAAGGGGATGAAATGGGATGGAATTAAAAGACGGACTTCCATTTAAAAAAAAATCCAGAAACTGAAATTTGGTGTTAGTGGAAAAATTGAAAAACGGGTGAAGCTGCGCGGGTCAGCTGGTTAAAATATAAATGTAATATCAGTTAATAATAATGTAGTAAATGATAGAAGGATGTGTAATTGCAGTTGATCCCCCTGTACGTGTGCGTGGGGATCGGATGCGCGGGCGCCGTGCTCTACCTGGGGCGGCTGGCCACGCGCAGCCCCGACGTCTCCTGGAACAAGAAGGCCAACCCGGAGCCGTGGGAGGAGTACAGGACGAAGCAGTACAAGGTACCACTTTATTACTGCTTTACAACATTATAATAATGATTTGCACGTAGCCTCTGTGGCGCAGTGGGAAACCGCTTGCTTTGCAAACCGGAGATCGCAGGGTCAAATCTTGCAGGGTGCAACAACTTTGTTTAGTTGTTAGTTTGTGTAGGAAGCATTCCTAGACGTAACAAATCCTAGACCATACTTACTATGATATCCACTACTACTCCAGACTGACTCTAGTCCATCAGACCTGCGCCGCTGTCCTGCATGTACTATCGCGGACACGAACCAGTTTTTAATCAAAATCATATGAACGACGTTGCATGCGCTTACCTCGCACGTATTTTTGGCCGGCTCGTTCAAGCGATTATCGTCCTAAAGGTGATCTATTGTAAAATCTTGTTGCCGTCTCTTCTAAGTGGGGGCGCGTTGTGATGTGGCGGTAGAGCCAGTCCTCTCATAAGCCACATCCCAAATCGAGGCCTGGCCGTAGTGAAGTGCCATTGACCTCGTCGCTCCCCAAGCCCTCGCCTCTTGTCCGGTGGAGCTGTCATGGGCATCAGCTAACAATAATTATCACTTCAACTCTAAAAAGGGGTTCTGTTTAATTACTTATATTATGATAAAACAATTACCACACCATTTCGAAAGAAATACTGGGCAGAGCGTGAGCCGGTCCCCTTCAGGAATCGGCAACTCGGCGGCCCTGGGGGTAACTCCCTAGTCGATCTTGTTCATCGGCCTACCAACCCTCCCATCTCCCTATATCCTATAAATCAACTGGCATTCAGTTTATGACCGGCACCAAGTAAATTATTATGTATGTGTGTGTTGTCTTAGAAAGGTTTACCTATTAGTGTTGCAGTCTACAATAGGTCCTCAGTTTGCATTTGGTTTGGATACATGCAATTTTATGCCGGAGGTTACACGGTCAATCTGGCATCGATCCGTGATTAATAATAATATCTTGGGACAATCCATACACGGTCATCTGATCCCAAACTAGGCAGAGCCTGTACCATGGAAACCAGACAACTGATACTAATACTTATATACATTATATTTTTGTAAATACATACTTAAATAGATAAATAACACCCAGACACTTGGTGGGAATCGAACCCACGACCCATCGGTTAGCGGACAGGGTGTCTAACCACTAGACCAACGGGCCCGTCAATAGATAGTAATTGATAGCAGATTGACATCAGACTGACCATGTAATAATTATTCTGATCGATGGTCTGATGATTCAGATTTATGGATTTCTAAATATTTTAGTTCAAAAATTTTATTTTATTTTTATTTTATTAATAAGGCACACAAAACAGAACATAGTTAATGTAGACCGGTTTTACATTCAATTGATAACACTTAGTGCTAAACCATGCTCCTAACTATGTGTACACAGCATGATCAAAACTTATTCAACAGGTAGGACACTGTAACCTGAATTTTTAACTCATCGAACTATATTTATACTACATCTATTTTAACTTTAATCATAAAGTGACGCATTACTGCTTTACTGAGGTTACAAAAAACAAACTAAAAAATAAACAATATTCTAATGCAATTACATTGAGTGACAAACTTTTGACATAATGTGTCTAACAACATTTTTGAATTTTGAGAAGTTACTGTTAAATACGTCTAGGAAATCAGCATACGTAGGTAGCAAGTCGTTATACAGGCGACACATTCTGACAATAGGATTGAAGAAAGATGTGTTGTTTATGTGAACATACAATGTAAAGTTTATGTTTCTTGTGAGTGAATGACATTATACAGCATTTATCTGCATTGAGAGACATGCGGTTACCTGTGCACCATTCAGCGACAGTATTTAAATCTGCTTGGAGTAATTCAGCGTCCTGGACATTATTTATAACAGAAAATATTTTAAGGTCATCTGCGTACAGTAGACATGGACTATTAATTTTTTCAATGAGGTCATTGATGAATGATGTATCATTTGTTGCTAATAAAATATTCTATTCTATTTTAACATTTTTCGTCAATCCACACCAGATTGAACATGTGTAGTGAGTGACTCATCAATCTCGCATCAGTCATTGTTTAGAAAGCGAACGATACGCACGTATGAAAATAACTTGGTATTTACTTTAGTAAACACGATCATGGATGATGACTTGGGATAAACTTATTAATTTGATTTATGTAATAAATACCTACCAAAAATAAATGTCGTGGGTTCAACTCCTACCCATGTCAACCATTTGTGTGCATAAACATGTCTGTCTATCTTGTGTCTAGGTATCATTTATCTATAAGTAGGTAGGTAGTATTGAAAAAAAGAAGCATATTAATTTATTATGTATTCGTTTCGGTTGTCTAGTTGGCATAGTACAGGCTCTGCTTAACGTCCGTCGAGTACGGCGGTGACTTCGAGGAAGACGAACCCCGTCCCTGTGGTTGAAGCACCGTGATAGGTTCCCGGGGCTTACAATGTGGCGGGCTCAAAAGCAGTACCTGTTGCAGATCGCGTCAACAAAAAAAGTACAGGCTCTGCTCAGTTTGGAATCAGATAGCCATGTGAAGATTGTCCCAGGATATATTATTATTATTATTTGGCAACAAAGATATTTCTTTGTTAGAATCCATAATACGTGTTATCCGTTCGAAGTTTATGTTTGGACTGACGCTGAGTCTGGTTGATCGTGTAATGTCCCACGTCAATCCATCAATCTGGGATCAGTCAGGACTGACGCCAGATTGAACGTGCAACCCGGTGGTTGCACGTTCATAGTTAGTTAGTCATAGTGGGAACTATGACTAGTAACAACATAAATACTTTATTGAACTTGTTCTCATACTAGGTATGTCTTGTTTATTCCAGTTCTACTCGCCAACCAGAGACTACTCGAAGGAAGAGTCGCCCGCACCCAAGTTCTAAACGTGTTGATGTATTGCTAATATTATGAGATGTAATTACTGTGAAGGAAACTTAGATTGTTATAATTTAATAAATAGCGACATTTAAGTCATTTTGTGATCTGTTTTATTTAACTCCTATATGTGGTTTATGTTTTATAATCTATTGAGTTGAATGTAAAAAAATATCTAGTTGGTTTATATTTAATTTATTATATATTTTTATTTGACATAATATTAATGTATTTAACAAATTGTATGCTATTTAAATTACGGTTTATTATAACTTATTAAAACATTTTCGATATTAAGAAGGTATGTATGTGTGATGTCTCGACGGTAGACTACTTAACATTTAAGTTAAGCAGTCTATGCTGGAAGATAACCATTCTATTAGCAATAAGTTATTTCCTATCTATATATAAAAATGAATACCTGTCCGAATGAAACGGCTCGACCAATTTGAATATTTTTTGTTTTATTTGCTATAATCCAGAGGTGGATAAGGAAAGAAATGCGGTGTTCCCGTAAATTTGTCAAGCTTACATTACTACTTTACATACCTTTTTAAACCGGAAACATACAAATGAGATTGTGTACAGAGCATCCATGAGATATGATGTTAGCTCGTGGTTGAAAATGAGCGGCATTGCAATGCAATGGTCGCAGAATAGCACAGCTTAATATATATATATGTATATGAATACACCAAATCGGATGAATATACCTTTCTCCTGTACCTATATATCTATTCATCATTACTCAATTTCAGATATAATTAAATAAAAGCAGTACCTATTATATTTTGTGATATTTATTATTGTTAACACCGATTTGACCAAACTCGTATTACCTTTTTTATATCGATGTTTTTTATCATTCGATTTTTGTTTATTTTAAAATAAGATGAATTATTGATTCCAGAGGATAATTTCATTCGGTCAAATCGTTTATTTCGTTCTGTAACCTTACTCACCATTGGTACCGCGGTTACTTTTTCTTAACCCCACTACGTACGGATATACCATCTGTACCGTTACCACGATTCCTTTGTCTCCGCCCTCTTGCATCCACTAAGGAACATATATTTTTTTAAATCCACTCACCACTGGGTAACTTTTTGTTTCAATTATTACTTGTGAACCCCTACTGTTTGACGAGGAACAAAAGTAATCGTGGTACTGGTGGTGTGACTGGGGGTTAGTAAGTGTTAAGTTAAAGTAACCGTTGTGCCACGTGGGTGGGTACCATGGTTGCAAAACGGTTTCTCTAAAGCAAGCGTCTACAAGATTGACAAGAATTGCTTTCATTTTTAAAATATTAATAATTTCATCTCATAATCACATTTCTTTTCGGTTCTTTTAACATATTGTTACATAATATAATTCTAAGGCTCAATTCATACCATGATGGCAGCGGCCGGCAGCGCACATTCAGTGTGAAAGAATTTTAAACTTTATCTTCAATACGTGAAAAACCAGTATCGCTTGCAAACTTCGCTTAGTCTTTTACGTATTGAAGATAAAGGTTAAAATTCTTTCACACTGAATGTGCGATGCCGGCCGTTGCCATCTTGGTATAAATTGAGCCTTACGCTCTCATTTAATCCGAAAGTTAGTAGTATACCTACAGTTTGATTTTTTCCAGTGAGCTTGTATGGCCAAAAACGTAACTATAAGGAATAGAGAAAAATACTCAAAAGAGTCAGGGGAAATTCAATTCCTAGTGAGGAATCGGGCCCATCGATTTTGAAAAAAAAATGCACCTATATTATTAAACCATTTGTTGGTGTCGCTAATAATGACGTGTGGCAAACTAAAGGAAAGAGCAAATCTAGTGAGAGAGAGAGAGTGCGAGTGGCATTTTTTCCAATTTAGCCTTCAATAACGAAGAGATTTTTTTTATTAGAACATAATGTTGTGAAGCTGACGTTATGCACGTGTGTTAATAAAAATTGAATATAATTTCCAAAGAGGTATTACACGGGTTAATATTTGAATTAGTTCATTAAATTCAACCTTTTTCTTTAATTAGCCAAATATCATTACTTCCCAGAATTTGATCCTCACTAGCGAAACTATCGAAAGGAGTAATATTAAAAATCAGAATGTAGCTGACAAACAAAGGTGTTGGCACTATGCAATGTTAATTATTTACATTCTACCTACAGGGATGTTTTTTTCTTCAAATACAATGAGTTTAATTCCTGGCTAGGAATGATATTTTTTCAAAAATTCAATGATGCCGTTTTAGTGTTCATAAAATCGGTCCCGTGACTCCTTTGCATATTTTAAGCTATTCCTTATAATTTTAGATTCGGCCATCGACGCCCACTCGGAAATGCACCTCGTACATCTCGCGGTAAAACATCAACAATCATTATAATTCGAACAATTTTAAAAGACCGTGCACCCGTTTTCTTAGTCTAACGAAGACCGTCGTCCCTCCCGGCGGTCGGCCGCGGCTCTTCTGATGCATTCTAAATATTGTAGGTCGCATCGGGAGCATTTGTGTGCGGTCACTGCTGCGGGTAGGGGTTGTACCCGGGGGGCGGCGGCGGCTGCGCGTAGGGCGCCGGCGGCGGGTACTGGTAGGGCTGGTAGTGCGGGGCGGGGGGCGCGCGGCCCGCGTGGTGCGGGTAGGGCAGCGTAGCGTACGGGTTGTACATGGCGGGCACGGGCGCGTAGTACCCGCCCACCACGCCCGCGCCGTACGGCAGCGGCATGCCTGCGCACACGCGACCTCTCAACGACCGAACACGGACAGTACAACAAATATCGAACATATCAAATTAGCCTTTGATTATATATACGTCTAGATAACGCGTTCGCTGTTCGAACACTACTTTAAAAAGTATACCGAAACATAAAATCGGTAGACTTGGTTGTTTAGTGTCGCTCGAACTGTACCAACGGACAGTGCTCGCAAAAATTGTACATCGTCCGACTAGACTGGTGTTGCTAATTATTTTATTTTTAGATAAATTAACTGCTTATAAATGTTAGCACCCCAGTCGGTGTGCCTATATAAATGAGGTGCAAGCTGAGACAAGGACATTCATACAGCGGTCACGGGACAGTCAACGGTCTACCCTCATCAGGATATTTTCACGGTTTGAGAAACAATATTGTAAGTGATTTATTATTATTCTCTTTACTGTCTATTTGTTGTAATTTATGATCTTTTACTTTGTGTATTTGACGATATGATATAATATTATGCTAAAGATTTAAATAATCGTCATGCCTCTTACAGAAATAGTTTGCTTACATTTTTTTAAGTGACAGGACATGTTTTTGCATTTTTGTTTGGATACGTCACGTGTACTGAAGATGCAAGAAGAAGCAAGAAGACACAATAAATCTGTAAAAAGACGCAAAACACGCAATAAGATGCAAAAAGACGCTATAAGATGCAGACGCAATAAGACACAGTAAAATTGTAAAAAGACGCAATAATATGCAAGAATACGCAATAAGACAAAGTAAAATTGTAAAGGACGCAATAAGACGAAAAAGACGCAAGAAGATGCAAGAAGACACAATAAATCTGTAAAAAGACGCATATAAGACTTAATAAGATGCCAAAAAGACAAAAAAGACGTAATAAAACTGTAAAAAAATAATATACCTAATATTAATAAGTAATACACTACCAAGTTTCGAATGACACTAGGGCCCGTATTAATAAACTGATCTCAGGTAGACACTTAAGTACGATATCATATGATACGCACTTGAGATGGGGGCAGCATCTTAATATCGTTGCTTATTAATAAACGAATATCAACAGCATCTCAAATGAGTATTGTTTTAGGCCAGCAACTTACGGTTAGCTACTTGAGAGCCTGGGGGCCAACTGTCACCTTTAATGAAATAACATTAATTCAATAGAATTTTGTTTTGAGCTTATATTCACTTTACTCTTAAAAATACTGTGACCTACGCTGTACATGGTTAATACAAAACCAAATAGTGCGGAAAAGAATAAAGGATATAATACAAATTGTCTATGGCCTACTGAGGTCAGAAAGAAATGACGCTATACACGAGCACGTAGCGCTTTCTCTTTCATATGACGTTCCAAATTACGATTTTCGGGAGAAACATTAATTAATTATGTGTAAGAATATTTGCATTAAACAAAATATTTAAAAGTTGTTATATTTTAATAATTATTCATATAATTATTATGTACAATTGCATAACTTCAAAATGTAAAAATAAAAAGAAAATTACAAAATATGTATGCCGATATTTAGATAAGTAAATTTAAAGTGAATTGGAACGGAACCATAAAACAAAAAAGTGGGAACACCAATGTTGCCAGATTGGCCCTTAGGCGAACATTTTTCGGCCTTTCGGAATATACGTTGGCAGCCATCGGCTTTGAACAAATCCATCCAAAACATTGGTTCGATTATCATATTTCTATTGGTTTAGTGTGGCACCCACTGAAATCTAAATAACATGGTGGCTCAAAGTCATGCAACAAACTACGGAGAGAGCTACGCTTGGAGTTTTTTGACGAGATTAAAGTGGCAATGGGCAGGCCACATTATTCGAAGAACAATGAACTGAGGACAATGTGGAACGAATTTTCTTAGGTCCAAGGTAACCAATCCGAGGCAGGTGACGTCGCGGTGTAGATCCTGCGTTGTCGCAAGTAACGCGACGGTGCAGGGGACGGGAGACCTTGATTTCTCTGTTCCCCGGGAGGGACGGGTGCTCTAGCAAGCGTCCGGTGTTGGAGGGATTCTGGTGAGGTCCGATCGGAGTGCCCAAAGTTCTACAGCGTCGAAGAAGGCCACCGGGAAAGTTTTAATGGATAAAAATCATACATCCCCCGGCCTGCACCGTAAGGAAAACGTTTTGAAAGTTTCCTCCCAGACAGAAAAAGCAGGCCTACCACTATAGTGACCGCTGACATTATGCAAGTCGCAGGATGCAAATAGACAAGTGTCGTTCTTTGTGGTGTTCCATGAGAGGGGGAGGCCTATTTCTGAAATTTTCCGGCTGATTATGATGATAAAAGGCATAAATTCCTAATATGAATTAATACGCACAACTAATGCGAATCTAACAATATGCAAGTTAGAAACCATTAAGATAAGCAATCGTGCCAAAGAAATAGTACATACATTGAATATAATGACAAAAAAAATTATTCTCCGTCCAAAGCATTTGGGCAATGATCTTTTATATTCGGCCTTTCCTACCAAAAAATCGGCCCTTTCCCGTAAAGCTTTCGGCTTTCGGCCATTCGATTCATCTGCTGGCAACACAGTTATTGGCACTGGGACTAAGACAGACAATACGTATTTATTTATCTCAAATTCTCGTTTTCGGTGCTTAAACAAATGGATTGGAACTAATCGATACATTATTGAGGCATATATAAACGGCCAGTGGCAAACAAACTGTGTTCATAAAATTAGAATTTTCGCTATGGAAACAAGGTAAGGATTAGTCATAGTTGAACATAATTAAAACAATGAACATGTATTTTCTATTAATGAAATGATTATGTGTAAGCTAAATCGTGTTTTATTATTCATCTTGCAGAAGTAAAGTTCACTACTACCACCATACGTCCGCGGCCGCCTCCGAAACGGGATGCTGAAAGAGTTAACAATGAATGCAATAACAGCTGCTGCTAGCTGTTTGAGCCACTGCAACAGGGCTAGAAATTTAAAATACTTAAATATCAACAAACTCAAGAGGATTTGTTAGATCTCAGTGCAGTGATCCTAGTAAACAAAAATTTCATCATAATTATTCTAGTTCACATACGGTTAAAACGACGGAATAGTAATTTTAATGCATTATAGGCTATAAATTCTGACAAATAGCAGATTAATTTACCCAAAGGCTAGCTGCACACTGTCAATAATATTGTCAATATTCTACAACCCGTCCAATTTAACTGTGCACCTCGCTGGTTTGCTACTTCACACCGCCAGGTGCATACTTAAATTGTATGGGTTGTAGAATATTGACAATATTATTGACAGTGTGCGGGCTACCAAAGGGGTAGATTGTGGTACCTTAGTGCATCCATCAATACTTTATTTCTAATCATAGTATGCTGCAGATATAATAATTATTGTTGAATAGGATCCTATTCACTTAGCAACTCTGTACTAAGGAGTGACTAAGTACATACAACAGCATTAGACATCTGTGTGTGTTAGTCGGCCTCAACCATAATAAAACATGAAGATTCTATAATATAGCCTTGTTTGACTGCAACCCGGTTTCAAAAAATGTTAACTTATACTTACTTTGATTCTCTTGCTGTTTATTATCTAAGTTTTGTTTATTTAATCATAATCTATCATTATTAAATGAGCTATACACCTAAAGTATATGTTATTGGTAAAAACTTGTAAGTACCTAGTGCATAGTATTAATCTGTTATTGACAATTTGAAATAAAATAAAATACTCTTAAAAAGAACATGTTTTATTGCATATTTATATAAATATTTATAAATTACCTTATGTATTAAAGTATGTACACTATGAGTTACTGGCTACTAGATATTGGTCTAGTGGTAGGACACCCTGGCCCTTGGAGTAATAATGTTCTGTGCCCTGGCCGCTACCCAATAGGTTATGGGCACATTTCCCACCTTATCTGGGTGTTGTTTATATCTATTAAAGGATGTATTTACAATAAAAAGTATATAAGTATTTGTATCAGTTGTCTGCTTACCATAGTACAAGCTCTGCCTGCATCAAATGACTGTGTGTGGATTGTCCCAGTATTATTATGTTATAACCTTAGACTTGTAACTATTATAGTAGTTAGTTACTTATGTATAGATAAATAAATACCTAAACAAAATGATAATAAAAACGGTATATTACTATCAAACTACAACAGTCTCCGAACCAGGGGGAATCCCTGCTGCAGAGCCATATAAATTTCTTTCTGACTATTCGCTGGTGTTGTTGTGTGGCTGTTCACGAATCACAACTTCGTTGTTTCACAGCTGCACAAATTGTGTATTACAGGTGATGCTTATAGTAAGCTTTGATACAATTGGATGTTGCATCCAATATTGGGAAGCACTATCTGGATGATTTAAAGTCCATTGGTACACATACAAGTTTCATGAGATTCACAACTATAATATTATCTACACTTATTATTTGCACAAATCGTCAAGTCCATTGTTGTCGGCTTCTTCATCAGACGGAGATTTACAGCGTTCGCTTGGATTATTCGTTAGGAACTTAGGTTCTTTAAGTTCGTGTTTTTTGGCTTCAACTTAAGTGAAGTGGTCACTCACGAAGCTGCATACGACGCGGCTTTCGTTTATTATTAGTTTCAGCGTAAACAGCATCCAAAAACTGAAATAATTAGTTTGCTTGATCACCATCTGAAACCAAACTTACTTATTACACACACGTAGATACTAAAGTAATATTTATACAAATAAATAAGTTTGACTAACTTTAAATGTCCCCAAAACTATTTTTTGTAAGTAAGTCAGCGTTTTTCATCTAGAATTTTTCAAAATAATGTTATAGCAGTCGCCTCCGAGCAACTTTTTTATGACGGCTAATTGAGACAAGAAAACAATATTGTTAGCTATCAAAAGCCACGTCACAGTACATTGTAATGTTGTTTAGGCATGTTTTAGTGAAGAATTTAATCTTAATTTAACCAAAACTTCTTAGAAAACAATGTTATTTAAGCACCCAAATAACATTAGTTTTTGGACGTACCAGTAGGAAAAGTCGATCTAATATTATATTAGCGCTGCTAATAGAGGTGCCAGTTGGGCCCCTGATCTGAGTATTCTGAGAGCGTTACGTCACACGGAATGGACGATATTGTTACATTTTACTAGTTTTTGATAGTTACCGCTAGGGGCGCTGGTGTGAAATGTATGGAGAAAAGCGGGAAAACTGACAGTTTGATCCACATAGAGTGCGCGCCAGATAAGTCTGCGCGCGACTGGTGGCGTATATAATGTTGCCAGTCGATGAAATATATTTACCCATTTTGTCTTCATTTGATTCCTAAGTACTGAGTACTTAGGAATCAAATGAAGACAAAAATATAAATCTATTCAAAAGTCAAAATATTTTTATTATGTATAGGCCCCAAGGAGGCACTTACACAAAAATCATTTTTACAAACTACCACCGGATCGTAACGCGGCCGCTACTGAGAAGATTTTTAGTTATTACTACTTTAGACGTAAGTTGTCACTTGTATTAAAAATATAACGAATGATCCTTTATGAATATTTTGATGATTTTAAAGGCAATGGAATTTAATTTATTTTATCGTATAAAAATTGTGGAAAGGAAGTAAATGAGTGTTATTGTAAGTTTTTTATTGAGTATCTACTAGAACTTTTAAATTTAGCGTAACAATAGTTCTGCAATGGGTCAATCCCTTTTATTCCAAGATCATCATAATCATCATCTAGGTTCATTTTCAGAAGAGTCCAATGATTCAGTGTCACTTGTAGCATATCCATAACCGTATCCATCAGCTTATGTAAATCATAATATTTGTCTTCAAACATGTTGGCACACGTTGTACCATTGTTCTGTAGTCACTGTACTAAAAGCAGCTTCAGTTATTGAGGCTATTTCCCCTGGAGTTTTATTGAAATTTTTCTCTGCAATTCGTCTCTTCACAAAAGCCCATATATTTTCTATGGGGCTTAGGTCGCAGTGGTAGGAGGCAAACGCTCTACTTCACTTCACACTTTTCAAACTTAAAAAACAATATTATTTAAATATCTCAGAAATAAACTTTATCAATCATCATTTACAAAGATTACTAAATTATTAAAAAATATAGAACTTGTGAAGATTTAAGAATAAATGGGGAAATATTCATTACTTGGCAGCCCCAAAACTAATCTGTCAAATAAGCAACGCGGGCTCTAACTTCGAAAAAAGGTATAACAGGCCCGTTATTCTTTTGTTCTGTCTCGCAAGCACGTTTCACCTTGAAAATAATATCCCTGCCAGCACTTTTAATCACTTTTGGCATGATGATGGCAAAGTTAAATCAGTCAAAACAAATAGAAAACAACACCTTTCAGTAAGTACAATATGGCGGAACAAATTAGTTCCGATATTGGCCGCGCGCAGACTTATCTGGCGCGCACTCTAGTATAATTATTGTTTTATAGAGTTCGTTAACTATAAAGCCCGTACTAGACACCCTGTTCAATTTGTTATTTTTTCTAGTAGCAGTTATGTGTTATTATGATGATAATTTTGCGCAAAGCTGTGATGCTGATGTATTTTGAATTTTCATACAATATATTTTATCTCTGTTAACCTCCAAAAATTCATTAAAACATTTTTTATCGTTAATTAAAATCGTTATTAAATATATATTCGAGGAGTCTCTAATATACATTTCCGACAAACGATATTGTAATATCCAAAAAATATCATCATTATAGTTTTTGTAATTAATAATTAATTTCATAACCTAACCTAAAAATATTTTTATATTGTCTGATCACACCCACTGCATTTAACATAAATACACGCACTTAAGTCACGAACTTTCACAGCAACTTAATACAATGATTGAGTGCACACTCAAGTGTCAAGTTCTGTTTATTAATCAACAGTAACTCAGCTGAGGCCAGCGTCTTAAACATTGACTCAATACTCATTTATTAATTATGTCAGAAATTTAAGTTCGTACACAAGTGCCGAATCTCAGCTGAGGTTGGTTTATTAATACGGGCCTTAGAAACCATCAAGCCTATATTCATGGGAAAAATATTTGTAACTGGAGATCTCCAAGCACGCACACAGCCACAGATGACGCGAGTGTACTACGAGGCCTGCACGCACACACGAACATGAGGGTGCGACGCTCAGTAAACGTACCTTTACAAGACGACCTGGTATCTAGACGTATATGTAATCAAAGACCGGGACAGCACGACTCCGGCGTAGAAGCGGCCGACCTCGCTCGGGCCTCCGAGGTTGGGGCCGGTGTAAGGTAGCTGCGCCCCAACCCAGTCGTACTGTGATTGTGGCGCTCCTAGCAGCGCCGAAATATCGGAACATCAATAATTTCCTTTGAGTAAAAATTGATGTTTAATATACTTTTCCTCCGTGTTCCGTTCGTTTTCCAACGGTGTATAGATACTATCGCGGACACGAACGGTGTACCAGTTTTCAATCAAAATCGTTTGAACGACGTTACGTGCGCTCACCCCGCCCGCACGTATTTTGGGTCGTCACGTGCAAGCGATTGTCGTCCTAAAGGTGATACACCGCTCGTGACCGCCAGAGTACATACCTTGTGGCTGCGAGGGGTAGGGCAGGGACGAGCCCGCGGCCGCCGGGGGCGGGGGACGCGGCGGAGGCTCCTTCTTCACCACCGCGGCGGGCTGCCAGACATTTACACATATCAAGCTTGTCCATACTATGATGATAATTTAGACGACATCGTATCGTATTATTCACAGATATAGATCTGTGGTATTATTAGAGCCTCAGACGAGCGGCTCGCATCTTACGACGATAATAATTAACTGATTTTTTATTCAACTCTGTGAGCAGTCAAGCGGGACGTTCGCTTGATGGTTTAGGTATGAGCGACAGGAGGATCTTCCGACCGAGCGAGGTGTGATGCTCGGTCGGGCCGAAGCCTTGCGAGATTCAGGATTCGGTGGTGGCGCCATCTATCATGTTTGATGTGATACTACTTGCTTGTCATCGCGTCACTGCACCACATGTGGCGCCGTCTGGTTATGTTGAGTCACCACATTGTTGGACACACCTGCCTATGGACAGCTGCATTGCATTGCCGCTCGTCACCAAAGATGTTAGTTATCAACTCTCTCGTGTCTGGTAATTTTACCAGGTACAATGCCCTTCACAGCGATGTTAACACGTTGCTGCTTGGCTGCAGAATTTTTTTTTTTCATCTCCCGGGTTAAACCTTTAAAAGGTCCCCGGGACCCGTAGAAGTCAACCGGGGTATGTGGAATTGTTACCCACTAAAACACTTGTGGCCGTCGCATTGGCACATGAGAGGACCCCCGGACTCTCCGGTGGGATCGGACCCAGAGTGCCTTGCTTTCGAGTCCGCCGCCGAGGGGCCATTATAGCCCCCCGGAAACCAGTCACGGTGCTCACAGAGACGGGGGGTCGCGACCCCGCCGCCGTCCTCAATGGAGGTCCTAGGTCTACACCCCGAACGTCCAGCGACTCCGAAGTGGCGGCAGAATACCTAGAGAAAATATTGAAAGAACAATATCAGTGTCGATGCCGTGGTCAGTGTCGGTGGTCGCGTACCTCGTCGGCGGTGTTGTAGTGCGCGGGGGGCCCGGGGGGCGCGGGCGCGGGGCGGGCGGCCTCCTGCGTCAGGTCCTTCAGCAGCTCGTCCTTCTCAGTCTTGCGCGCGAAGCAGAAGTCCGACACCTTGTTCTGGAACGCTACCAGCAACTGCGCACACACACACACACGTCACGCGCGACACTAGCTGTGCACAATGTGATCAGTATATGACTCTAATTATTCATTTATTGTCTATGATTAAACGATAAAACGCACAGCTGGCGGCCATCGTGGACGTCTCGTCGGTTCAAGGTTTGTATAGAAAATATATACTCATAAAATGTTTATATAATACTTTATCCATTTTATTATTGGTTTTTTGACAGCTCGACGTTTGAAGTTTATAGGAACGTGAACATAGTAAGTAAACGAAATAATCGATATCGAAAAATGTACATTCGATTAAATATTTTCTTGATTCTGACGACTCAAGTTAATGTTTCAACCTTAAAAATTTGTTGTCTTTCTTTGTTATATTATGCATGAGGCCCTCAAAATAAAATGAATGAAAGTTAATGTAAACGAGACGAAAGTATTGAAAACGCATTTATTTCTATCGATTATTTGTAATCTGTGGCACAATCGATTACTAATCGTTATGTGAACTTATGTGTGGCAAGTCACTAAAGTGTGGTACGCGTCCATGAAGTACAATATTATTTCTGTGAATTTTAACAATACGAAACTTTATGGGCGTCAGCTGTCAAAAAACCAATAATAAAATGGACAGAGTATAGATGTTTGTATCACGATCGACGAGATTTTTTTTTTGGGGAATAAAGGTGAGCGTAGGCCGCGGACGGTCGCGACGGCTTCATCGCACGAGGAGGCGAGCTCCGGAGGCGCACCTGCGTGAGGTCGTTGTAGAACTTGATGCCCTCGTTGAGGTTGGCGGTGAGCTCCTGGTAGGCGTCGGCGGCGGCGCACAGCCGGCCGAGCGCCTCGTCGCGGCCGCTGGCGCCGCCGCGCTCCTGCATGAGCTGCGCGTGCGCCGCCCGCAGCTGCGCCTCCAGCGCCGCCTGCCGCTGCAGCGACGCCTCCGCCGAGCGCCGCAGCGGGGCCAGCGCCGCGCCTGCACACACACACACTACATTGTGTGATCTCGCCTCGGCGGTGACGTGACGGCCCGACCGCCCGGCCGCCACGACCAGTGTACACGGAGAGGGAAACGTTGTCGACGATAGCGCTCGGAGAATGGTGTCATCATCACCGGCGACCGCTGGCCGTAACCCTCCCCTGACTGAAGCCCGCTGCCGCGATGAACGAATATTGGCTATTTGCGTGCACCTGTCACCTGCGACGCGCACAATATCGTCCCCCCCCTGGTGGGACATCACGACTCGATTTCGTATTGAGGCCCGTTCGCTCCCGGGTCTATCGGTCAGTCTCCCGGCCTCTTGACGTTGCCGGAGACCTTTCTTTCCCATCGACTATCGATTCTTCGAGGGATGCGGCCCGCCCGTTGCCGCTTTAATTGCAAATTTTGAGAGCTCTGTCAGTGACCTTGGACGAATTTCCTCATTAAGGCGTGAACCCATCGCCCACGGCGTGGCGCCGCGATCGTGAACCGGCACATACGGTACCGTTTACCAAAAGGAGTTAATGTTTCGCACTCGCTTAGTTCACACGTGTCATTTGTAGTGCAAAAAAAAATGGCTGATGATAATATAAATGTTAACTTGACATTCGTCGTCTTAGCAATAACAGCTATAAATATATAAAAAACAGACTTACGCGGTTCATATCTCGAGAGTGAAACATTGCCTAATTGGGGCGCATTGGTCCGTGAAACGACGCCGCGCACCGCACACGGCACGACGTCGTGCTATGGCTACGAGCTAGCTGTTCAGGAGCACGTCTGAGTGCCATATTATGTCATCGTTGGCAACACACACCGGTTAATAATGTTTAATTAACGTATATATAATGTACTGACCGAGCGCCCCGGCGGAGATGGCGGGCTCGTCGATGGCCCCGTCCTGCGCTAGTGCCTGTAGGAACCGCTCGCGCAGGTCCAGCGTGGTATCCTTGAGCCGCGCCTCGAGCGCGTCCCGCTCCGCCTTGAGCTGTTCCACCTCGCCCACCAGCTCGCGCAGCCGCCGCCGGGCCCCCGCCGAACCCCCCGCGTCCCCCGCGCGCGCCGCCGGGACCCCCGCCTGTAGCTCGCGCTCGTCGCCGCCCAGCAGGGACATGTTCTGCCCGCACACACGACACACACCGTACACCTCCGTCGACCGTATGACGAGCGGCTTCTTCATGTTTCCGATCGTTCAGCGAACCAGTTTTGATTATTACTCGGCAAACTATCAGTTTTTTTCCCTTTATGAGGATACACCGACGATACACATAGGAATGCTTAACTTTCGTATAAAATACGTAGCAATGCGAGACTTTATACTATTATGTGGGTGGATCTCATGTTATTGTAACTAGAACGCGAGCGATTGGCTCGGGAATTCTTTCGTACGTTGCCGGTTCGACACAAAGTAATATGCCAATCGGTCAGCTAAACAACATCAGATAAATAAGTGGGTGACCGTTCAGTTTAGTGTACTGTTCGAATTGGCTACGTAAAAAATGATTTCGGTTGTCGTTATTTAAACAACAGAGTCGTCGACTCGAGTTAGAAACTTAAAGGGGGCTCGAACAACTTTGACAGCAGGCAATCCATTAATAAAAGACTGATAGGAGTTTATGCAATAACAAACGAGATACGAGCACGAGCGGACCGACCTCCATGTGTTGCGTGAACTTCTGCTGCACGATGTTGTCGGCGCGGATCGCGTTGTCGATGATCTGCCGGTACTTGTCGGCGTTGGCGCGGAACGAGTCCGTCAGCCGCGCGGACTCCGTGCGCGTCCAGCGCGCGCCGAACTGCCGGCGCAGGCTGGCGTCCGCCTCCGCCTCCTCGCGCAGCATGCGCTCCGCCTGCGGGGGTGCGACGCGACCCGTGACCACCGCGTCTGATTCCCGGGGGGCTGCGATGCGCCCCCTGGCGACGTGCTCGAAGGTGAGACACCGAGGGGCTTCTAGTGCAGATCCCGCCGGGAAGCTCCGGTATCTCCTCTCATGTGTCGATGTGACGGCCGCGAGTTTCGATGGGTAGGACTCTCACCTACCCTGGTCGACCTCCACAGGTCACCCATTTCCCTCGCGAAAACGCCCGCGCACATTAGGTATAGAGCTGGTATTTGAGCCATTCATCACTAAGAGCAGTGCAGTGAGAAAGGGGGCTGGTGGTACGGTGGTGGGGGGGGGGGATGATGGTAGCGGTGGAGGGGGGGGGGGCACTCACCTCGTTCAGTATGTCCGTGTTCCGCTGCAGCAGGTCCGGCAGCTCGGCCATCAGGCGGCGCAGCGCGGGCAGCCCGCCGGCGGCGCGCACGGCGGCGGCGCGCGCCACGATGGACTCGGGCAGCTCGCCGTCCTCCCCGCCCGCCTCCTCGGCGCACGCCGGCAGGTTCAGCGAGGCCAGGATGCTGTTGAGCAGCTGCGTGGCGTCGCGCAGCTTGTCTATCTCCGCGCCCACCAGCTCGGCGCGGCGCGCGCCGCTCGCCTGCACCGCCTGGTGCACGCCCAGCGGCACCAGCGACGAGAACAGATCTGCACACAGCAGGCGACCATCGGTGCACGGAAGTCACGCTAGGTGGGCGGACCTGGCTCGCGCGGACACTGTCGCGGTGGTGGCGGTCGCGTCCGGTCGTTCGATCGATCGTTGATAATAAAACGGGAAGAAAAGAGATAGAAACTCGCGGAGTCGCGGCGGACGAAGCGAACGCTCACCGTGTGCGGCGGCGGCCCAGCGGTCCGGCGGCGGCGCGGGCTTGGCGATGGGCGCGCGCGGCACGGGCTCGAGCTGCGCGGCGTCGGGCACGCGCTCGTGGTAGATGAAGTCGTTGTCCTTGTTGGCGGCGGCGAGCGCGCGCACCGCCCGCGGCAGCGCGTCGGCCAGCGCGGGCGCCCCCCCCAGGCGGGCGGCGGCGCGCCGCAGCGCCTCCTCGGCCAGCTGGAGGCGCGCGATCTCCTCGCCCACCGCCTTGCTGGCGCGGCACACGGCGCTCTGGTAGTACTGCGTGAGGCCGCGGAACGCCGCCTGCTTCGCCGTCGCCTGCACGCACGCACACATCAGACGCTGCACCTTTCGACCGTTCCTCATCCTAAATGCGCCTAACCTGCGACCCGCCCCCGCTTCGCACGCACGGATGTGATCATCGATATAATATATAAACTTTGATTATATATGCGTCTAGATAGCATGTTCGATGTTCAAACACTTGACAATATCAGGTACACCAAAACATCAAATTGGTATACTTGGTTGTTTAGTATCACTTGAACTGTACCGATGGTTTGTGCTCGCAAAAAAAAAAATATGCCGAATTGTGTAATCAAATCGTGAAAATATTATCTAAGTAAAATTAATAATTTTCCATTCATAAGTCTTAAGATTCTGTGAAGGGTTATTATAAAAACTCGATTGTTTTTTACGACAATTTGTACATTATCCGACTAGACTGGTGTTGCTAGGTAATAATGGGGGAATATATCTTAAGTCTGGGGTAATTTTTCTTTTAACAAAAATGAATTCAATGAAACGTAATACGTAGATAGTGACCAAAACATTAAATAAATCAATTAAAATTATTTTAATTTATTTTTTTGATAAATTAATTACTTTTATATAGGTGGGCATGAGGCAAATAAGACGTTCACTACGCTCACCACGGTTTGGTTTGATTTGATTTTATTGTATTTTATTTCATTTTATTTTAAACTATTTTATTTTATTATATTCTATTTTAATCTATTTTATTCCATTTTATTTTATTTTACTTCGACAACAAACAATTATCTATACTATAATAAAACTCAAAGAGCACTTTTTCTGTACATTGAATATTTTTCCAAAATTTCTATGTGGGGATACTATACTATCGACATAGACGCCAAAACATTTTTTTTGGAATTATTGTCTGTCTGTCGTTCTGTTTGTCCAGGTATCATTTGAAAACCCGTGGATGGATTTTGATAGGACTTTCACTGATGTGTTGTGTAGAAGTCTAGGTATAAATTGGTATATAAAACATCACGCTATGTTTCATAGGGACTAAGCAGAGAAACATTACTTGCACATATTACCACGTAATTTCCTTTGTATGTGAATAGGGTAATTATAGACTGATCAGTTAATCATCAAGATATGTATTATTACGCTATATGCAATAGGGACTGAGCAGACATTTAGTTTGCATAAGATATGGCAGTGGCGAAGGGTCAATTTTAGTTAGGGGTAAGCCGGTCCTGTACACCCAGGAAATTTTCATTAGATTTCTGTATTGTTCTAAGTACTTTGCTGATAGCAATATGACATTATATCTTTGAAAAGTTAAAATCTGTCGTTCATGAAATTTTAATGAAACTCCCCAAGTCCAGGTAGTGTATAGTATTGTATCACAGTCGCAACAATAAAAGATGCGAAACACTAAGAACTTTCATTATCGAATATCATTAGACAGTAATTTACGATGTTAGCGTGATTTACAATTATGAACAGCGCCATCTATCGGTGAAATTAAACATACAATCACTATAGAACTTTAATCTAGCTAAATAAAAGAAAGTCGTGTTAGTTACACTATTTATAACTCAGGAACGGCCTAACCGATTCGGCTGAAAATTGGTGGGAGGTAGCTTAGAACCAGGAAACGGACATAGGATACTTTTTATCCCGGTAGGTTAAGGTTAAGCAATGTTAGATAAAGTCATTAAATAGATGGGTGAACCGATTTGTATGAAAGTGTGCATATCGGGTAGGTCTGAGAATAGGTCATACAGTATATTCATACCGCTAGGTTAAGGTTAAGCAACATAATGCAAGGTCATTAAATAGATGGGTGAACCGATTTGTATGAAATTTTGTGTGCATATCGGGTAGGTCTGAGAGTAGGCCGTAAAGTATATTTCATGCCACTAGGTTAAGGTTAAGCAACATAAGGCAAGGTCATTAAATAGATGGGTGAACCGATATGTATGAAATTTTGTGTGCATATCGGGGAGGTCTGAGAATAGGTCATAAAGTATATTTAATGCCATGATTGACGAGGATATATAGAACGAGAGGAGGGTGCAAGAGAGGAGAAAGAGGGAGAGGGGATTCGAGGAGGGGGTGATGGGGTGAGGGATCTGGGAGTTAGGTGGAGTAAGGGGGGAGTGAGAAGGAGCAAGTTCGTAGAAGAGAGAGGGGGAGAGGGTTCAGAGAGGGGACAACAGGGAGAGGAAGAGGGGGAGTGTGACGGAAACCGAAGCGGGAGGGGGAAAGAGAGAGGAGAGAAAGAGCATACAATTAGATTTTTTTTATAAGAGAGAGAGAGATGGTGAGAGATAAATCTAGGGAGGAGGGAGAAAAGGGGAGCAAAATGTAATAAAAGCGCGGGCGGAGCTGCACGGGTCAGCTATACATTATATTTTACAAAAAAAGGAATTACACATTTACACAGTACATATATTGATATGCATTGGCATAGCCCACAACGCTATCGCTATTTATGGGGAAAATATTTATAACTGGAGATCCCCAAATACGCACACAACCACAGATGACGCGAGTGTACAACGAGGCCTGCACGCACACACGAATTATGAGGTTGCGATGCTTAGTAACATAACGTTACAAGACTAATAGGCGTATCTAGACGTATATATAATCAAAGTATATAAACTAGATTTGGTGTCACGGTTCAAAAAGTGATAGCGGAAAATAGCGCCCTTGTGTCGCTATTTCTTTACAAGCCACATCCTGACAAATTTATTTTTGCCGATAGGAGTGTAGCTACTGTCTATATGAAACTGTCAAACTACAAGTCATTATCATTATAAAATCGAGTTCACGTTTCCGCCACCAGCACAGATAAGTTTGCAAACTTCCGCGACCACATTATAGATGTCATTTTGTTCGTGAATGTTTATCTAGTTTATATAATTACTAGCTGACCCGCGCAGCTCCACCCGCGCTTTTATTACATTTTGCTCCCCTTTTCTCCTTCCTCCCTTGATTTATTTCTCTCTCCATCTCTCTCTCTTATGAGAAAAATCTAATTGTATGCTCTTGCTCTCTCTCTCCTCTATCTTTCCCCTCCCGCTTTGGTCCACGTCACACTCCCCCTCTTCTTCTCCCCGTTGTCCTCTCCCTAAACCACCTCCCCCCTGCCTCTTCTCACACCTTGCTCCCCTTCACTCTCCCCTTGCTCCACCTAACTCCCCCTATCCCTCACCTCAACACCCCCTCCTCAAATCCTCTCTCCCACTCTCTCTCCTCTCTTGCACCCTCCTCTCGTTCTATACTATATCCTCGTCAATCAAGGTATCAGCGGCATGAAATATACTTTATGACCTATTCTCAGACCTATCCGATATGCACACAAAACTTCATACAAATCGTTTTACCCATCTATTTAGTGACCTTACCTAACGTTGCTTAACCTTAACCTAGCGATATGAAATGTACTTTGTGACCTATTCTCAGACCTACCCGATAATAATAATAATAATAAAGCCTTTATTCAAGAAGAGTAAGTACATTTTGATTATAATACATTGTTACTTAGTACAGTCACAACTGTCCCCTCCCCCCCCACCCTTCTCTCCTTGTTTGTCCTAAGACAAAGGCCTCCTCCAGACTTCTCCATCTAGTCCTATCCCTTGCGGCCCTGGTCCAATATCTTCCTGCCGTTGCCATTATGTCCGCAACCCAACGCTTTGTGGGTCTTCCTCTCTTTCTTTTCCCCATTCTTGGGTACCAGTCTGTTATAGTTGATGTCCACTTGCATGACGTGCCCTGCCCAAGTCCATTTCAATTTCTTTACTCTATTTAGTACATTAATAAATTTTGTTTTATTATTTATATCTTCTAATTTAATTTTATCTTTTCTTTTTACTCCTAAAATGCTTCTTTCTATACTGTTTTGGCATACTCTTAATTTATGTAAACTTTTCTCTGTCAGGGGCCATGTTTGGCATCCATAAGTTAAACAAGGCAAGATGCATGTTTCAAATACTTTCTTTTTATATTTCATGGGCATGTATTTGTTTTTCATTATTTCTTTTAATGACCAGTACCTTTTCCATGTGTTTGTGATCCGTCTGTCAATTTCTTTGGCTGTATCATCTTTGAGTGAAATGATTTGTCCCAAGTATATGTATTCATTAACATAATCAATGTGAGTCCCATCTAACAAAATATCTACCTGTGTTCCGTTTGTTAAAACATTGGTTTTAGCTATATTAATGGAGAGGCCAACCCTCTTACTTTCAATTGATAGTTCTTGAATCATGTTTTGCAGTTCACATGGTTCATTAGCCAGAAGTACTAAATCATCTGCGAATCTAAGATGTGTTAGCTTCTCTCCATTTATGTTCAGCCCATACTGAGACCAATCCAATTGCCTAAATATTTGTTCTAACACGGCATTGAACAATTTTGGGGAAATGGGATCTCCCTGCCTGACTCCTCTTTGTATTGCAAAATGCTCACCTGTTCTATCTAGTCTTATTTTTGCTGAACTTTGACAGTAAATGTTGCGGAGTATCCGTATGTATTTTTTTTCGATGCCTTGGGACATCAGAGCCTGCCGAATAGATTCGTGTTCCAAGGAGTCAAAAGCCTTACTATAGTCCACAAAGCATATGTAATAAGTTCCGGAATATTCATAATACTTCTCTATTACTTGTTTTATTACATGTATATGGTCTAGAGTACTATAGTTACTTCTAAAACCAGCTTGCTCTTTTGGCTGATTTTCGTCCAATGTTTTACTCATTCGCTTTAATAGTATTTTAGAAAATACTTTGTAGATATTGCTCATAAGACTAATTGGTCTGTAGTAAAGTTAGTAAAGTTTAAACATAACGTCATATGTGAAAATCAATTTGGTTTTCAGCCAGGCAAAAATTCCACGTCCCTTTTGTCATTCTTCACAGATGAAGTTAATGAACAGTTAAACTGTAAAAAGCATGTTTTAGCACTATTTATAGATTTTTCACGTGCTTTTGATACGTTAAACCATTCTAATTTAGTCAAAAAGCTCGAAAATACTGGAATCCGTGGTCCTCTCTTAAAATGGTGTGAAAATTATCTTCATAATAGAAGCTTTACTGTCAAAATTAATGATGTACATAGTGATGCTAAAAATGTTACTGAAGGCACAGCGCAAGGTTCTGTGCTTGGGCCTCTTCACTTCATAGCATATGTTAATGACATAAACAATGTACTTAAGCACTGCACTTCGTACCAGTATGCTGACGACACTTGCTTGTTAATTGCAGATCATGATGTAAATGCTGCTATTTACAAACTTCAATCTGATTTTGATAATATAAACAAGTGGTGCCATGATAATGGCTTAGTAATAAATGCAGACAAGACTAAGCTCGTTCATATTCGATCACCCTATATTAAAGGCTACTCAAGCATTGATAAGTATCTCATATCTCACGAACATGACTGTCTCCATAAACCTACTATAACATGTAAATGCCCAAGAATAGATAACATTAACAGCCATAAATATCTTGGGGTAGTTATTGACAGTAAGTTTAGCTGGTCCCTGCACATCAACTACATAAGAGAGCATTTCTAGCCAATCTTTATATTATTAGGCGACGAGTACCCTATAAAGTTAGGCTGATGCTGTATAATGCTCTTGCAGATTCCATAATGACATATGGCATAACCAGCTATGGGAGAACCTTCAAAACATACTTAGACGAAATTTACAAATTGCAAGTACGAATACTTAAATTAATAGTTCCCTACAATATTTCACGTAAATTTAAGGATCAAGACTCGAAACTTTTTAGGTACTGTAATGTTCTTCCAATACATGTCAAAGTCACTTATAGTATACTAAAAGAACAGTTTTTTAATGACAGTACAATTACAGTTTAATAGTATACAAGTCCCTATCTGTCACAAAATAAAAACGCGGCAACAGACAGAAAAGAAACTTATTACCATTCCAGCTAAGAATTACTTTGGTGAAAGAACAATGCAGTATTTAATTCCACGATTAATTAATCAGCTTAACCCATCATTTAGAGATACAATCACGATTCAAAACATAAAAAATAAATTAAAATCATATTTTTTAAACAGCCTGTATAGGCCGACCGTTTAACTCGCGATTCGCCTGCGCGGTAAGAAGGGAGCGGGGGCGGGTAACGCTACACACGGAGTCAATAATCCAAAGATTTATATCGAGATAGACATTGTTGGTAAAGAATAAAATAATAAGTATCTTTTTTTTAAGTATTTATTTTTAAGTTTTACAAATATTTTATAATAGCTTCATAGGTACAAAATCATAAAACAATAATTAACTCCGTTTAAGAAATATTTAACCACAGATAAAAATTTTATAGGACTATTCGTCACTAATATTCATATCGATTCATGATCTTGTTTTCTGGCTTTAAAAAAGGAATATACATTGTATGCTATTTGTTTAGCTTGCTTGTCAATTTTGTTCGCAAAACTGGAAGAGCGATTCATCTTGAGATTTATCTTGGCAGTCGTATACCTTGTGCGTTTATCTTCAAGCGTCCGTAACAAAAACACCAACCGCGCACTGCGAGCACAGCCAGCGCACTGCCGCATTTGACGTAAGCTCTCTGCTCCGCGCACCCCTTTCACCCATCCGCTAACATCCTTCCTCGCTCCCTTCTACCCCCTCAGGCGATTCGCGAGTTAAACGGTCGGCCTATAGCTTTGAACACTATTGCGTTGCTTTTTACTGGCGTGACCGCCATGCATGCATCGGGTTTGCGGGTGTGACCTTATCTCTGTGGGTAGTTTTAAAAGGTTACTTGTTTGCATATCTTTTGATAAAAATATTTGTTTCTATTATGTAACGTTTTAAATTGTTATATTTTTTTAGATATTGTGCACAGAATGTACTTATTACGATCTGGACAAACCTTCGTGGTTTTTAGATTGTAAGTTGATCATTCCATAAAAATTGTACTGCTTGTAGTAAATAAAA
The DNA here is from genome assembly GCA_911728495.1 of Furcula furcula. Lineage (NCBI taxonomy): Eukaryota > Metazoa > Arthropoda > Insecta > Lepidoptera > Notodontidae > Furcula > Furcula furcula. Next base: position 1,001,776 of record OU452254.1, on the reverse strand, counting down.
AAAAAAAAAAAAAAGTTATTTATATTATTTTTATCTCCTTTTTTGTGTAGCAAAGTTATTATAGACTCAGTCCATTGTTTAGGTACTTGTTCAGTTTTTAAGATTCGATTGAAGAGTTTGGTCAATTGGGGTGGTATTACTGACACAGAGCATTTCAGTAACTCATTTGTTATGCAGTCTTCTCCGGGTGACTTGTCATTATTCAGACTTAAGATAGCTACTTCCGTTTCTCTCAACATTATTTCCGGTACTGGTTCCTCGGTTTCAATTTGTAGGTCTAATGTGTTTTGAGTTGCTTTTTCCATTTCTGTTGAATATATACTACGGTAAAAATCAGTTGCAATTTTAATGATTTGAGGTCTCTTTCCAGTATTTTTGTTATCATTGCGTTTCAAGTTAGGTATCCATGCTTTTCCATCTTGTAACTCTTTTATGGCCTTCTTGACACCTCCTGTGTTTTCTATATGTCTTCTAAATGTGTCTAACCTCTTTTGCTTCCCGTCTTTTCTTAGTTGTTCTGTAATCTTTTTACTGATAGCAGCTATCCGCCCATCACGTCCCCTTAGGTGTTTCGACTGTATTAGAAGCCGCCTCTCGTTGATTAGTTGAAGTGCTTCATCCGATATCTTTTGCGTCTCCTTCACGGTAGTTTTGGCCGCGTCTGCTAGCATTTTCACAAATCTATTATAACTGTCTTGAACTGATAGAGGTTCCTCATTTAGGCCATTAAAAGATTCATTTAAATTTTTTACTAACTTGTCTGTACTACATATTTCTGGAGCCTGAAGCTTGGTATTGACATATTGTTTCCTAGATTTCTTCTGGTTATTACCTAATATACTTATTCTTAGCATTCTATGATCCGAAAAGAAGTTCAAATTATTTATTACACTAATGTTGTTGATAAAATTGGGCTTGTTTGATAGTATAAAATCTATTTCATTAAAATTAAGACCATTTGGGTGCTGCCATGTCCATTTACGGGAAGGTCGTTTGTTATAGAAGCTATTTATAATTGCCAGTTTGTTTTCCAAAGCAAATGCGACTACTCTTTCCCCATTTAAACTTATTTTGCCTTGGCTGTATTCACCAATTATTTTTTCTTCTCCTATTTTTCTAGCTCCAATAGTTCCATTAAAGTCACCCATTACGATTAAATTTCGGTGTGAACTTTGTGTAACGTGATTTAATTCCACATAGAAGGTATTGACTTCGCTTTCACTCGCTTGCATTGTTGGAGCATAAACTTGAATTATAGTCCATGGTTCTTTTTGATTGGAAAAAATGATGTTCAAGATAGCAATTCGTTCTGAAATACCTTTAAATTCTATTATACCTTTAGATAGTTCCTTTCGTACTAAAAAACCAACTCCATGGGCACCTGGTGTTTCGCCTTTATAATATAGAATGTAGTTTTTGAATTCCTCTATATTTTCTCCCATTCTTCTTAATTCGCTTATTCCTATTACATGCCAATTAATGTCTTCTATCGCTTTCTCAAGTTCTAGAAGTCGTTCTGCATCTTTTAAAGTTCTTACATTAAATGTTGCGATATACAATTTGTTATCTCTACGTATTTTAGTTTTAACGTTTGCAAATTCCTCTTGGTGAAGACTAGTTTCGTGGTTGTTTAATAATACTAGTTTTTTGTTCTCTGGAGGGTGATCGTCTACTTTCCCCACGATGACGAGTCGGCTTGGGGAAGGGGTGTTTGTTATTAAGTTTGTTAATTTGGTTTTAGAACAGTTGTCACTTTCTTCTTCCTATGCTATTTTCTCTGCGTTTGTAGTAGTAGAAGATGAATGTAATTTCCCTTTCATTTTATCAAATGCATTAGTTTTTATTATTTTATTTTGCCCTAAAGATAGCTGTTTTCGTGGTTGGCTTTCTGCCACTGGTGATATTGAGAGCATTCTCTTCTTGCTGTCTTTTGCACCTTCCTTCACCACTAATTTATCATATTTTATATATGCTATGTTCCCTTTATTACGCTCTTCTTCCAATTTTGTCTGTAACTCTTTTCTTTTAGCTAATACACTTTTTGGATAATCTTCTGCAACATAAACATCTTGAAGATCTTTTCGCTTTCTCATAACTTCTGCTTTTTTCCATTCAGTAACAAAAGCAATCAAAACGGGTCTTATTTTCGTGTCTTCAGTATTTTTGCTACCTAAGCGATATAGTTTATTTATTTCCTGTTTCTGTATAGTAATATGAAGGTCCTTTTCAATCTTCTCTTTTATATTTTCAAATAACTCCGCGATTGATTTTTCTTTTTCTTCGAAGCCAAATAGCAATATATTATTCTTTTTTTTCTCTTTCTCGTAGCTACTTATTTTTTCTTCAAATTGTTGAATTTTTAATTTTACATTTATATTTTCTTCCATTAATGGTTTTAATTTCTCCTCTATGGTTTCTGTTAGTGTTTTAGTTACTGAATTGTGTATTTTTTCCGATTGTTTTTCCATTTCTATCTTCAAACTATCAAATAATTGTTGTAGTGAGCTATTCATATTTTTTCGTGTATTGGAACGTTATTAGATAATATCTTGATCTTGTTTTGGCATCTATGTCGATAGTATAGTATCCCCACATAGAAATTTTGGAAAAATATTCAATGTACAGAAAAAGTGCTCTTTGAGTTTTATTATAGTATAGATACATGCATAATATAGTAGAGAAACAGTGATAATTTTAGAGGTTTCTAATATGATGTCGTAAATAAACAATTTTTTTTTGTGCTTACATTGCAAACGCTGGCTGAACCCTACGAGATAGATCAAAATAATGTAGGTCAGTATTGTACACCTTAACAAGGTCTACAAAAAAGTCCTCGATATCTATTTTTCATACCGCTAGGTTAAGGTTAAGCAACGTTAGGTAAGGTTATTAAATAGATGGGTAAACTGATTTGTATGAAATTTTGTGTGCATATCGGGTAGGTCTGAGAATAGGTCATACAGTATATTTCATACCGCTAGGTTAAGGTTAAGCTACATAAGGCAAGGTCATTAAATAGATGGGTGAACCGATATGTATGAAATTATGTGTGCATATCGGGGAGGTCTGAGAATAGGTCATAAAGTATATTTAATGCCGCTGATACCATGATTGACGAGGATATATAGAACGAGAGGAGGGTGCACGAGAGGAGAAAGAGGGAGAGGGGATTCGAGAAGGGGGCGATGGGGTGAGGGATCGCGGGAGTTAGGTGGAGTAAGGGGGGAGTGAGAAGGAGCAAGTTCGTAGAAGAGAGAGGGGGAGAGGGTTCAGAGAGGGGATAACAGGGTAGGAAGAGGGGGAGTGTGACGGAAACCGAAGCGGGAGGGGGAAAGAGAGAGGAGAGAAAGAGCATATAATTAGATTTTTTTATAAGAGAGAGAGATATGGAGAGAGATAAATCTAGGGAGGAGGGAGAAAAGGGGAGCAAAATGTAATAAAAGCGCGGGCGGAGCTGCACGGGTCAGCTAGTTATACATAAAAACCTTCCTCTTGAATCACTCTATCTATTAAGAAAAACCGCATCAAAATCCGTTGCGTAGTTTTAAAGATCTAAGCATACATAGGGACAGACAGACAGCGGGAGCGACTTTGTTTTATAATATGTATATAGATATAGATAATATCGATGGGTGTGATTTAGAAAATTTTTATTGATTTGAAATTTTTTTTTAAAGCCCCGGCCGACACCGAGGGGAGTCATAAGTTTGACGTCGACGTCCGGAAGTCTGTATGTATGTCTGCCTGTGGCATCGTAGCGGTCCGACCGATGAACGGATTCGAAATCGTATTTTTTTATTTGAAAGATAGTTTAAGCGAGATGGTTCTTGACTATGTCTCATTGAAATCGGTCCAGCCGTTTGAGGACCATTAGTTCTTTTCCGAGTCGAGGTAGAGATATTTTGAATACGATAGACATTTTTCATTACTTCTATTAGTCTGAAAGATCTGAAATTTAGAACATATGTAAATCCGATGATCTTATTATATAAAAGAGTAGACAAAAACCCACTCATCACGAAATCTCAGAAACTACAAGTGCTAGGAGTCTCAAACTTTGCATGGGGGTTCCTTTTAAGACGTAGGTGCTCACTAAGACGGGTTTTTTCGAAATTCAACCTCTAAGGGGGTCAAACAGGGGGGCAAAGTTTGTATGGGAGAACGCGATTCCTTGGTCCTATTGACTTGAAATTTTGCACAGACATTCGTTAAGAAAATTAATTGAATTAGTATATCATATTTTTTTTAATTTATCCCTTATCAGGGTAAAAAAGGAGTATTATTACTCAACCGATGGTGGTACAAATATATAACAAGAATAAGATACCGTAATTCGATAAATAAAATAAAAGTTCCTTGGCCAAGTGGTGACGGAAGCGTCCTCTAAGCACGGACTGTCCGGGTTCGCTACCCGTGAACGGATTTTCATTTCGTGTTTTTAAACTTTGTTTTTGATTTTTTGTTTATATTAAGATTCGATGTTTTAAATATTTTACTTATATTAACTCCAGCACTTTTTAACTCTAATGTATTTTTGATATTTAATAACTATTTTTAATTTAAAATCATGCATACATGGTTAGCTTCTCTCTAATGTTATGATTTAGTTATAAGTGGAAACTGAATTTTTGTACAATTGGATCTAAGGTAAAATATCACGCTATATGCATTAGGGACTGAGCAGACATATAACAAGAATATGATCAAGTAATTAGAATAATAGAGAGTGGCCGTGGTCTGGAGGTTACGGAAGCGTCTTCTAAGCACAGCAGGGTCCGGGTTCAAATCTCTCTTTGGGATTTTTTTTGTGTACTTTTAAACATTTTATTATTGATCATTTTGTTTTTTTTTTAATTTTTAACTGAAGGTTTATATATTAACTGAATTTATTTAGAAGTTTTATCTAAGTAAATAAATTTAATTAGCTTACGTTGACTAAACCTAAAGAGGTACCTACATACTTAACAATCAAGTAAGTGCTAGACATTCTATATATCATTATCATTCCATATAATATAAGGTAAATCTGGGATATAATATGCTTGCCCCCCGTCGGCGGACTCAAAGGCCAGGCACTGAGGGACACCAGGTGCAGAACCCACTCTAGAACCCAGGTTTCCCTCTCATGTGCCGATGTGACAGCCACGGGAGTTTTAGTGGGTAAGAATCCCAAATACCCAGGTTGACTTCCCCACGGGATCCCGGGGACATATTGGATGTTTCCCCCGCCACCCCTTAACTGTGACAACGGTGACAAATTCCCGGGGGGCTATAATGCGCCCCCGGCAGCGGCTTCAAAGGCCCTTGCCTTGCACTGAGGGGTACACGGTGCAGCCCCCCTCTTTTGTGTGGACAGCCGTGAGGGACACATACCGCAGTGGATCGCCCGCAGGATCCTGGGGGATTATTGGAGGTTTCCCCCGCGATCCCCGTATCTTTGAGCACGATGATAGTTTCCCGGGTGGTTTTATTGTGCCCCCTGGTGGCGGGCTCAAAGGCAAGCCTCTGAGGGATCTTGGTGCAGATCCCACCGGATAGCCCAGGTCTCCTTCTTATGTACTAATTTAACGGCCGTTGGGGGTTTTGTGTATAAGAATCCGACATAACCCGGTTGACTGCCAACAGGGTCCCGGGGACCTATTGAAGGCTTCCCCCGTGACCCCTGTAACCGTGAGCACGGTGACAGGTTCCCGGGTGGCTTTATTGTGCCCCCGGGTGGCGGGGTCAAAGGCAAGCCACTGAGCGTATTATGGTCCAAGCGCATAGCCCAAGAAGGGGTTCTTATGTGCTGATTGCACGGCCGTTGGGGGTTTATACACAAAAGAATCCTACATACCTGGTTGACCACCAACAGGGTCCCGTAAATCTCATTAAAGGCTTCCCCCGTGGCCCCTGTAACCGTGCGCACCGTGACAGGTTCCCGGGGAACTATAATGTGCCTCTCCGGCGGCGGGTTCAAAGTCAAGGCACTGAGTGGTATCAGCTGGTGCAGATACCGACAGATAGCCCAGGTCCGCCCACTAATGTGCCCACGTGATAGCCGCGGGGGTTTTAGTGGGTAAGAATTCCCCGGTTGATCCCCGTTTACGTCTTAACGATGAAACCGAACAAGGAAGCCCGTATTGCTTCCATAAATTGGTTTTAAAGAAATGGTGTCCTGTTCCTGTCCTTAACCCACCCAAATTGTGCACCGGTACACGTCTGCAGTTTCTAATAAAATTATAAATACAATTAATAAATCACAAGCTCAGAGATTCAACGTTGCAGGCTTAAACCTAAGCGTTGAGTACTTTGCCCATGGAGAGACAGCTATACGTACGTAGCATTTCACGCGTCACTTCTAAACAAAATTTGTTCATATTGCGTTACGAAAAGTCAGCTACAAACATTATTTATCAAGAAATTCTATAATCAAAGGCAGTAACTTTAAATTATTCACTTCTTTTTCTTCTCAATTACACCCGTGCGAAGCCGGGGCGGGTCGCTAGTACTAAATAAAATGGTAAACTCCAGAGAGGTCTGATGATGATCAGCAAGAAGGTAGTAACAGCACCAATAAACGAAGAACCACCGAGTTCGGGCCCGTTAAGTAGATCTCGACGAGTAGTTGCTAGAACAATTATAAATTTAAAAAAACCCCCGACATAGGTAAACGAACTCTTAAAATTACTGTTACGACCGGGAGATAAAAGTGTTAATTACTCCGTTAATTATTACTTAATTGCAATGATCTCAAAATGCATTGTTAGTCTATAGGTCTACTATCGATTCGTACCGAAAAATCTGGAATTCTCAATAGAAAGTAGTTCCCTCCAATTCGCAAGTACTTGTGTAAGTACCTACCACTCGCTCGCTCTCGGTTCACTGACCCCGCCTATTGTTCGTTTTCTCGAACAAGTGCGCTATTGTATCCGCTCGCGAAAACACTAGAAGTAGGTATATACGTGAATGATCTAGAAGTTTCCACCCCTCTGTTAATTTAGGTATATGAGCCGACGCATAGCGGCGCCCAGTCAGTTTGTGTTTACAAGCGACAGCGGAAACATCTTAAGGAAGCGATCGAAGAGAATTGTACCAGCGACCCTTGCGACGACTTTGGACTACTGAGAAGTACTGTGCGACTCGGACTACTGTGCCTTGTGTGTATACAGTGTGAGTGTACGTGGAATAAAATCTTCTTTTACGTTAATCGGCATTTAATTACCCACCCGCACGTAACATTACTTTCCTGTGCTATTATCAGACCCTGATCAGAATCTGTCTAACTACTCGTCAAGATTTAACCATAGATTTATAATTCGGTGGGTCCTACGTTTAATGGAGCCGAGTTCCTGTTGCCATCTTCCTGCTTGCTCCCATCACCAGACACTAATCAACAATTTTCTACCTACTAAGTACTCACAGCAACCTATCCAACGAATCCATATTAGGGTCTACGTTTATTAGTGCAGAGATCCCGTGACCACCTTCCTGCTCCATCATCAGACCCAGATTACCCTTTTTCTAGCAACTACTCGTCGAGACCTATCCAACGAGCCCAAACTCGATGGGTCTACCTTATTGGGGCCGAGCTTCTGTTACCACCTTTTCTAAATTTTTAAATTTATACTTGTTATTACTAATGTTTGCGGCAGACTTTTCGTTACACGATACGAACAAATTTTGTTTGAAAGTGACGCGCGCAGGGAGGGATACGTGCAGCGATCTATAGGGAAAGCACTAGACGCTTATATTTAAACCTGCAATATTGGATGTAACCGAACCAAAATATTGTTTGTTTTTCTAATTACATAAAACTTAATTAGGTTTTTATACATATAAAACTTCAGTGAAAAATTATCTAATCGACGGTGAAAACCAGTTAAAGATCCATTGCGTGTTTTAGGAAAAAAATGCAGATATACAGACAGACAGACGCCGAAATCAACTTTGTTTTAAACTATGTATAAAGATATCCGGATGTAGTGGCCAACCGGCCAACTACGCGAGAGATTTCGTAGTACACTAGTACGTACGCAAACGCAAGTGAACTCTCTCGTGCCTTCACTATCCGATGAGACGGACCACCGAGAGGATCAGGAAGAGCACGAACGCAGGACGGCCTTTTTACATACTCATCCGAAGCATGGATAATCTTACTTTTTAGCGTATCGTCCTAGTCAGTAACGAACACAAAATGATTGGTCCCGCGAGATTCGAACCCTAAACTATGCCGTGCCCTAAACTCACCACGGGTATCCAGTCGCGGTCCCACAGCGCCTTGAGCGGCTCCTTCTGCAGCGAGCGCAGCGCGTCCGTGTACAGCTCCTCGCAGTGCGCGCACACCTTGGCCACCATGCTCTCCTTCATCTCGTCTGCACGCAGTGTTGCCAGCAGATCATTTTAAAATGGGCCGAAAGCAGTGCTGGCAGTGGCCGATTTTAGGCAGTGAAGGCCGATATTGGAAAAATTATGTTACGTCTATTTCTCGTATATTATGTCTATTTCTTTTTATGTAATATGCTCATACAATAGGAATTGTTCCACAGTACCAATAATTTCGACGGATTGGCTGTCGGATGCTTAAAGGCCGGTGAAGGGCCGATGGCAGCTAAAGGCCGACATAGTTTCGGAAAGGCCGTGAATCGGCCCCCTAGGGGCCGATCTGGCAATGCTGTCTGCACGATACACGAGAGCCGGGGTGAGAGGGGGGCCCCGGGGTATGTATACACACACGTACCTCGCATGCACTTGTACGCGATCACCTCCTGCGCCTGCGCCAGCATCAGCTTGGAGAGCGCGTCCAGCGTGTCGGGGTTGAGGTCGGGCGTGGTCTCCTGGTGCACCGCCATCATGATGTTGGCCTTCAGGTACGCGAAGATGCCCGCCGATTGCTGCACACACCGCGTCACACATTGATATAACGCACGGAACGCGGACGGGAAGCACGTTCAATAATAAGGATATCAAAATTGACTGAAGGAAACATCCTTTTATTTTTAACAGACTTCATTAAAAATAATAGTAACTGCATTCAAAAATAAAAACTTGCCTGAGCCAGGAATCGAACCGACTAAACATGCAAAAAATAGAGATATTGAACTAATTAATAAGGTAAATGATAAGGATAGAATCTCTCGAATAAACATTGTATCTTAGAATTAAAGAAGAACTAAGCGTAAATCAATCAACGCACGGGAGCGAGCATATAGTATACTATACCTGTAACAGCTTGGCGGCGAGCTTGAGCGAGTCCTCGGTGTCGAGCGTGCACGTGTGGCCAGGGCGCAGTGTTAGCATATAGTATACTATACCTGTAACAGCTTGGCGGCGAGCTTGAGCGAGTCCTCGGTGTCGAGCGTGCACGTGTGGCCAGGGCGCAGTGTTAGCATATAGTATACTATACCTGTAACAGCTTGGCGGCGAGCTTGAGCGAGTCCTCGGTGTCGAGCGTGCACGTGTGGCCAGGGCGCAGTGTTAGCATATAGTATACTATACCTGTAACAGCTTGGCGGCGAGCTTGAGCGAGTCCTCGGTGTCGAGCGTGCACGTGTGGCCAGGGCGCAGTGTTAGCATATAGTATACTATACCTGTAACAGCTTGGCGGCGAGCTTGAGCGAGTCCTCGGTGTCGAGCGTGCACGTGTGGCCAGGGCGCAGTGTTAGCATATAGTATACTATACCTGTAACAGCTTGGCGGCGAGCTTGAGCGAGTCCTCGGTGTCAAGCGTGCACGTGTGGCCAGGGCGCAGTGTTAGCATATAGTATACTATACCTGTAACAGCTTGGCGGCGAGCTTGAGCGAGTCCTCGGTGTCGAGCGGCTGCTGCGCGGCGAGCGCGCTCTGCATGGCGGCCATGTTGAACAGGATGCACATGCGCTCGTACGCCAGGGAGCTTATAGCTGTATGCAATCACACAATGTTTCATTATACTCTCTGTACCCTTCCATGCACCAGGGTGGCCCTGCACACACCGTATGCTAGAGCCAAACATATACAATCAATAGGAAAATGCTATCATAAGATAAGGCCTCCCATTGTTGCATGTCTTGTTTTATTTATTTTTTTCATTTATCTATCGTTTGAAGAATAGGTACATATAATATGCTGTTAGCTTAATATAGCATTAAAAACCACGGAGGTTTATACAGGCTATGCTATAATGGCTTACATTCAGACTTAATCAACATTTTTTTATTATTATTAATTAACAGGCAAGCAGTTGGAACAACTGATAGTAGCCTGTATCCTGTTCTTCTCTATTAAGTTGTACTGTTGCGGTTGCTGATATATGAGTCAAGCCGGTTTTTAAATTGGTTGGTGTTAACTGATGTGACAACTTCTTCTGGGAGGCTGTTCCAGGCTTTAACCACTCTGTTACTTAGGAAATTTTTATGAGGGTTATTTTTCGAAAACCTGGTAGACAGTTTGAGGCAATGACCCCTTAGATGAACATTTTTGCTAAGTCTGAATAACTTGTCAAAATCTGGTACATCATAGTGTCCATTTAAGATCTTGTATGTCTCGATTAAATCGCCACGCTCCCTGCGGTCTTTCAAGCTAGTGAGATTTAGCATTTTTAAGCGTTCTTCATAAGATTTCCGTTTTAATTGGCTCGGGAGTTTCGTGAAACTGCGCTGAACCTTTTCTAAGAGTTCAATATCTTTAATAAAGTAAGGGCTCCAATTTAATTAGTTAATGTAAGTAGGTGTTATTCTAGGTTAACTAACAGGTTACAAAAATAAATAAAGTTGTACTTAGGGTTAAAGGATTGAAGGGTAAATGCATTTGTGAACTCAATATCAATTATTGTTTAAATTATTTAGATAGTAAACTTTAAGTTTATCTGTAATATTCTTAGGATTTATGCTATCGTGAAGATAGGAGGGTAATTTGTATTTGTTTTGTTAATTTGTATTGTCTATCTATATCAGTGTCTGTGTAGTTGAAAACATAATTGAAAATAGTGCAATTGACATCCAGTAGTAGTAGCATAACTCATTAGTTTTTCAGTTTTATGATAATATTGTACACATTATATAGTGTACTAGTTTTGAAAAAACTATTCTTCTTTGAACACCCTATAAAATAGAATAATTTTATTTATCTGTTTATTTATGTGTTTTTACTAACTAAACACATTAAATATGATGTTGAAAATTATTGTTATTACATTAAGACTGCTGCTATTAATATTGCAGAATACAGATAAATGTAGTTTTGTTAAACAATCTCCAACAGATATTACAGCAGTTTCATTAAATGTTTACTTTGACATGCATATCATTTTATGGAATAAAAATTAACAAATACAAGACATAGCCCCAACCACACAAATGAATAATCTAGTACTTACTGAGACTCATCCTGCCCCCAAATATGGATCCTCTGTCGAAGGCATCCTTCCATTTGAAAGGGATCTGCACCTCCTGGGGCGGGATCTTGCTCTCGAGGGACACCAGCTGGTCATAGTAGCTGCGGCGCACACAAGCACAACTTTACCTCCGGTACTCTATTCACAGTGAATACTAAATATTGCCGAATCGCGCTTTGAGCGCGTACCATACAATGACATCATTTATTAATTTATAGTTACACACCCACCACATACCAAACTATCAAAATGTTTAAGTTTAAAATATGTACTTATTGTACAAGAGCAACATTAATTTAATTAATATGACTAAGTACCTACCATGAGTCATACAACACAAATACGTCGTTTACCTGTAGATAACCTCCAGGGAGGACTTCTCGAAGACTTTCCAAACGGCGTTGGCCCGCAGCCGACTCAATTCGTTGAGTGCATCGCTATAGTCTTCATTGTTTTCCCCGCTATACGTTGCTTGGATCAAGTTTTTCAACGGTTTGACTATATCCACGTCCGAGGATTTTTTTAATGGTACAAATAACAACTCAGCCATTTCTGCGACTGATAATATCGTGTTGTGAACTGGACATAGATAAATGTACTTTAGTTGACACTTACGAGGATGTAAAAGTAACCAAAATTAATCTAAGAAATTAATATGCAATGATGCAATTCTGTGAAGTTAAAACTTATCACAGACTAAACGTACGTATCTATCACAAAGAAAGTAGGTACTCAAAACAATTAAAAACTACCTATTTAAACACACAGAACACGTCTGTCAAGTGAACTGTCAGTCATGTCAAGCTTCTCTAAGGGATTCTGTCATCCATCGACAAGAATTGTTCACGGTTGTCAATTTCCTCGTGGTTTATTAATTTCGTGTTTTCTCGTTCTTAGTTAAGCTTTATATATATATTTGTCTGTTGTGTTGTATGGTGGTAAGTGTATGTAGTTTGTGTCCATTTTTCGTTTGCTGCACTCATTTCCCGTTGGAAATGAGTGCGGATGATCCCCCCGATGGGGGTGGTCTACCTCCGGATAAAGATTCCTTTAACAATACCTATGGACGTAGATTTAAGTTCTAAGTCAAATTTAAAACGCCTCGCCGGTACTTCTAACAATAAAGATATCAAGAAAATTAGATCCCCTGCGGAATCAATTCAGTCGGTGTACTCAAAACCTGGCTTTGAGAGCACAAAATTACATTATAGTGAGCAGTACAATGGTCCGTTTGTTGTCCATGTGTTTAAAATTGAATCTAATGCCACAGTTTGGACTTCTCTGAAGGTCCTTAAGTTTGCACAAACCTTACACAAGAATAGGGTTACAGGTATTGCTGAAGGTGGAATTATTCAGTATGGTAGGAACAAAGTGTCCATCGAATTTCGTAAAGCAGAGGATGCCAACTCTTTTGTCAAAAATGATATTTTAAGTGACAAGTACCAGGTTACCATACCTAAATTTCTCGTTTCCAGAATGGTTGTGGTTAAAGACATCCCCACTGAATGGTCATTAGAAGACCTTGTGTGTGGAATTGTCACACCAAGACATTGTGGAGAAGTAGTCAGAGCTCGTAGACTTAATGTCAAATCTAGAAAAGATGAGTCTGTAACTTGGATTCCCTCATCCTCTGTTGTATTGACATTTGCTGGCCAAACCTTGCCGTGTAGCATAGCTACATTGTTTTAAACTCATTTCAGTAAATAAATAGGTAAAAGACAGCTGTTTTAAGCAGGACGTTGAATTACGCCTATAAAAGTAGTAATAGCAACGCATAGTAATCTTACTTATTAACTAATTATTTTTGACTAGGCGTTTGTTTTAACATACGGCCCTTCTATATTGATTGGGGAATGCTATGTTCTTATTTTAGTTATTTCTGGTAATAGGCGATGAAAGCTACATCAGGTATTCGTATTAATTTCATTGGTAGAACCATAGGTAATATTTAGATATCTAGGTAAGAATCACTTTTTAATAGAGGGTATTAGTCTTATAATGGGCGGAGTCTACCGAGGGCGAGACGATGCGATAAATGCTCAGTACCCGATAGCTAAAAGTGACGTCCAATCAGAAAAATAACGAGTGGAGATTTTGTTTAGATAGTAGAAAATTAAATTCAGTAACAAAAAAGGATGCATATAATTTGCTATACATATCTGAAATTTTAGATAATTTACGTGATGCCCGTTACATAACGACGCTTGACCTCTCAAAATCATTTTGGCAAATTGAGATCGATCCACAAGACAGAGACAAGACTGCATTTTTCATTCCAGGCCATAGGATAGTGTAGCCTGGTCGGCGAGCAAGAGAAATAATAACACAAAAGAAGGGCTACACAAATTTATTAAATAATAAAAAAAACGAGAAGAAAGTTACGATACAGGGGGAGGTCGATTACTAGTTAGCTTGTTCGCACGTATAACAAAAATAGCTGTAACTTAACTAGGGGTCGTTAGGGAACGCAACGGCGATTCCCGCGGTCTTCGGAGTCCTCCTTCTCCTTGGAGTGGCCAGGCACGCCACGGATGCGGAGTCTGGACTAGACCCGGTCGTCAGCAACACAGCCACGGACTTGTGGCCGGAAAAAATGCGAAGCTTTACGCCCGAAGGGGGAACACTCCTGCCCGATGGGAGAAAACTCTTCTCCCGAAGGGTGAACTTCCTGCCCGATAATAGAATTTCTTGCCCGAAGGATGAAACTTTTCGCCCGAAGGGTGAACCCTGGAACGCCACATAAGCGTTCCTGTAGACGCCGTTCCCTAACGCGACACCCTCCTAACCAACTTTCAGTTGGTGGAGGCTGACTCATTATGGAGACGTCTACAGGAATAAAAAGTACACCCTAACAATACACGTTGTAACCATAGGCTAATAGTACCTAGTTCACATGATAATCGAAATACAATAGAATCCTACCGCAGACTTTAAATTATTAAACAACTTACCAGTAATACTGGGTTTTCTGGTTTACACAACTAAGATTGTACTTTAATGAATTTAATTATAATAAACTAGCAATAAACAATTCCGTTGAACCCGCTGGCAGTATTGGGCTAAAATGATATTTGGCGTGTGGCTCGTTGCTCAGCTCAGACGGCAATGGCTGGCTCAACTACTGAGTCAAAAACGAAACCTATCGAGTGGAGATGGCGTCGAACCGTCTAGAAAAGCCAGTACCTAACTCGGTGGCCGCCTCTGATTGGACGTCACTTTTAGCTATCGGGTACTGAGCATTTATCGCATCGTCTCGCCCTCGGTAGACTCCGCCCATTATAAGACTAATACCCTCTATTAAAAAGTGATTCTTACCTAGATATCTAAATATTACCTATGGTTCTACCAATGAAATTAATACGAATACCTGATGCAGCTTTCATCGCCTATTACCAGAAATAACTAAAATAAGAACATAGCATTCCCCAATCAATATAGAAGGGCCGTATGTTAAAACAAACGCCTAGTCAAAAATAATTAGTTAATAAGTAAGATTACTATGCGTTGCTATTACTACTTTTATAGGCGTAATTCAACGTCCTGCTTAAAACAGCTGTCTTTTACCTATTTATTTACTGAAATGAGTTTAAAACAATGTAGCTATGCTACAGCCGGAGAAGGTGTTCTGCTATCACGCTTCACTCCCCGTGTCTATCTACCAGCTGCCCACAATTCAGTGTTTTAATTGCTGCAGATTTGGACATACAAAGGCCCAATGCCGATCTAAGCCCCGGTGTTTCATTTGTGCTCAACCACGTGCTGGTGATAGTTGCTCAAGTCCCGAATCTTCTACAACTTGTCTTCTTTGTCGTGGGGATCACAAAGCTACCAACTCTAAATGCCCTGAACATTCAAGACAGAGATCGATAAAAATGGTTATGTCTACAGAAAATATTAGCTATGGGGAAGCGTCTCGTCGCTTTCCTCCCTCCAAAATGTCATTTTCTGATACACTTAGTCAACCTGCTCAACGTGAATATTCCAGTCCCCCCCGTCATATTCCTAATTATGTCATTTCTTCTCACTCTCCTTCTCCATCTCCTGGCTCCTCTCCAATCAAGTCATCATATAGAAAAACCATTCACCTACCTCCTAAACCTAGACCCGAGTTGGGCAAGTCCTATGATGTCGAAGCTCATAGAACACTCATCAATACTCCCAAGTCCTCTCAACCTAATGGCTGTGCCTATCTAGACTGTGAAGACTCAACTCCTTTAGCTACTCCCAATGACAACCTTATAGAGTTACTCAGATGTTCCCTTATCAATATCCTTTCCAAATTTAGTGGCTCCCTACCGAACAATGTTATTGTCCTACTCCAACAGCTCCTTCAATCTTTCATAAATAATAATGGATTACAAGATCCTTCAGTGGAATTGTAGAAGTGCTATCCATAAGAAATCCGATATTATATACCTTTTAAATTCCCACAAACCAGTCGATTTTGCTATCTCTGAGACATGGCTCAGGCCTGATTCCCGTTTTAGGGTTCCAGGGTTTTCGTGTCTCGGGGATGGCAGAAGTGATGGATATGCAGGAAGCGCCCTGTTAATTAATAGATCCATCACCTTTACCCAAATCCCTATCCCTGTACATGACCCCAGCTTTTTTGTGGCAGTTAGAGCACTTAATGTATCTATTGTTTCCATTTATATCCCTCATCCCGACCATTCTATTTTTTCAGAACTCCAAAATATACTTTGTAATATACCAAGCCCCCTCCTCATTCTCGGTGATTTTAACTGTCGTCACACTTTATGGGGATGCCATTGTAATAATGCATCATCGTCATTCCTTTTAGAGATACTTGACACTATTAATCTTTGTGTCCTAAACGATGGATCACCAACTCGAAGGGTCGCCCCTGGGCAGAATGTTAGTATTCCAGTCCTATCTCTTGTTTCTCCTCCTCTTGTTTCTCGACTCTCCTGGTGCGTTTTACCTAATTCTTTTGGCAGTGATCACTTTCCTATCCTTATTGTATTCCATCAGTCTCCTTCACCTCCTCAACCCTCTGTTAGCCAACCCCTCCTTAAGTACAGAGTAACTCAAGCCGATTGGCCCAATTTTCCTCATTTATGGATGAGGCTGTTAATTCCTATCCTGATGTAAATTTATCTAACTTCCTAGCCCTGTATGACCAATTTATCTCGTCTTTAATTCTTGCAGCAAACAAGTCTATCCCGTTGAAAAATTCTTCCCAGAGCCAAATTCCTTCTCCTCCGTGGTGGGACTCAGAATGTTCAGAAAGTGTTCGTCAGCGCAAGGAGGCTGAGTGCTTATATGCTGCAGACTTATCATTGCCAAACTACCTTAATTTAAAAAGAACAGCAGCTCAAACTAGTAGACTATTGGCTAAGAAAAAATGCTTAGGTTGGCACAATTATTGTGAATCTCTTTCTCCAAGATCCCCTCCTTCCCTAGTATGGAAAAAAGTGAAGGCATACCGTAGATCCCTTTCAAATTCTAATATCCCATCTAACGACCCTGACCTTTGGCTGAATGACTTTCTTGACAAACTTGCTTTGTTCCTTTTTCTGACTCACTTCCTTCAACTGATCCCACGACCTGCTCTCAATCCGACAGGTTTAATGAGCCTTTTTCTATCTCTGAGTTATTTTGTGCTCTTGACCACCTCCAAGATTCCTCCCCAGGTGCGGATGGTATCCCATACTCTTTTATCAAAAATTGTTCTCTTAGATGCCAGCAACTGCTTCTCCAAATCTTCAATGCTGTATTTGATTCTGGCATCATTCCTGTTTCTTGGAAGTCACAAGTTGTTATTCCAATTCTTAAGCCTGGCAAAAATCCTAATGACCCTTCTTCATATTGGCCTATTGCTTTATCTTCCGTTCTTTGTAAGATTATGGAACAATTATTAAAAAACCGGCTTGAATGGTTTCTAGAGAGTAAAGGTTTGTTGCCCAATAGTCAATTCGGTTTCAGAAGAGGTATGGGCACTATGGATAGCCTAAGTGTCTTTACCTCCGAAGTTCGAATTGCATTCTCTTGTAACGAAAGTGTTTTAGCTGCCTTTCTTGATGTTTCCTCAGCATACGACAACGTCCTACTCCCGCTACTCAGGCAGAAAATGCAACAGCTGAGTATTCCTGCGAGGTTGGTTTCTGTCATTTGCAATCTTCTTATGGAGCGATCTATCACCATCCGTCATCAAAAATCTCTTCTACCTCCGCGCCTGGTGTGGAAAGGACTTCCTCAAGGTTCGGTTCTGAGCCCTCTTCTTTACAATGTGTATACTTCAGACCTGGATACATCCGTTAACTGCTTCTGTAAGATTTTACAATATGCAGATGACATTGTTATATATGCTAGATCTTCTTCCCTTCCCGATGCCGCTTCCCGACTTAACTCTGCACTATTTTATTTAAACCAATGGCTTATTGACCATGGCCTTACTGTGTCTGTTCCTAAGTGCAATGCCGTAGTCTTTTCACGCAAGCGTAATATCCCTCCCATAGACTTGTTTATCTCTAATGAATCTATCGCTATCCGGGATAACGTAAAATTTCTAGGCATGATTTTAGATTCCAAGTTAACTGGTCTGGATCACCTTAAATAAATTATGAAAAAGTGCGAAAATGGCTTAAATGTAATGCGTGCTCTTTCTGGCGTTAGATGGGGCTCACATCCTGCTACACAAAAACTGCTTTACAACGCCCTAATTCGTAGTCATTTTGATTACGGCAGTTTTCTTTTAGAGCCTTGTTCTAAAATTGCTCTTGCTAGATTGGACAGACTACAGTCCAAGTGCTTACGGGTTATTACAGGCGCCATGAAATGTTCCCCAGTCTTAGCTCTCCAAGTGGAATGTCTAGAGCCACCATTGATTTTAAGAAGACAGTTTCTATCTAATAGATTTTTGTTTAATATTGCTCAGTCTAGTTCTCACCCCCTTCTTCCTCTTCTTTCTGCCCTATCTGACCTCATAACATCCTCTCCCAATTGGACCCATAAAGACCCTCCTTGTCTGGTCATTAGTTATAATAAATTAAAAAGCCTCCCTTTCCCTGTTAATAACTTATATAGAAACCCAATTTTCGAGATCGACTTTGACTCGCTATTATTCAAACCTAGGGTTCTGTTGGATTTCGGCATTACCAAACACGGTCCTGGTTCTAATCAGTTATTTAATATGATTCTGGAGAGAGACTGGTCCGAATGAACTGCTATATTTACGGATGCATCCAAATTATCTGATGGTAGCAATGTGGGAGCCGCTGCTTGGATCCCTAAATATGGAATCGTCCTGAATTTTGTGTGTCCCTCGGCTTGTTCTATCTTTACCGGAGAAGCTATTGCTTTATTAGAGTCTTGTATGTGGAATCACACAATCTAGGAAATACCATAATCTTTTCCGACTCGCTGAGTTGCCTGCAGGATATTCAGAAATTGCCATTTCGTTCACGGGATAACTTTATACTAACACTCAAAATCAAGCAGGTCCTACTAAGGTGTCACAATAGAAACATAGAGGTAGTTTTAGCTTGGATCCCCAGCCACTCTGGAATCACTGGTAATGAGTCGGTTGACTCATGCGCTCGATCGGCTACTCAGTTAGCCTGTAGTACTTATAACTCGTGCTATTCTCGTGATCTGCGCTCTCTTGCTTACCCATCCTTAGTTCAAGCTTGGAACTTACTTTGGAAGGCTCAAACACGCAATGTAGCAAAATACTATGCCTCTATCCAACCAGAAATTCCCAATAAGCCTTGGTTTTGTCGAAATAAAAACATGAGCAAATTAGTCACTTCAATTATTATTCGCTTAAGGTTAGGTTTAGTTTGTACACCGGTATTTTTAGCCAAAATCCGAGTGAGGGATCATTCTCTGTGTGAGTGCGGGCTTGACGAGGGCTCGTTGGAGCATTTATTTTTTGCATGCCCCAAACTAGTCGTTCCTCTATATGACCTTCTCCCAGACGACATCCCCGCCCTATTAATATTCCATTCATGTTAACCTTGGCCCATACTCCTTTCATAAATGTTTTACGGAAATTTTATTTTATTTTTATTTATTTATTAAAAAGGTACACCAACAGAAAGTATATCGTAACTTACAATATCAAATAATGGTTAGCTGTTTTTGTGCTGATACAAATTCCACTTAAAGGCGTACACAACATTGCCGAAACACTAGTCAACATAACATTTCATTACAATCGATAATAATTATTATATGAATTATATGAATTCAATACATTATAACTTCCGGAATGTCAAAAAAAATTAAATAAAACCTTGACTGAATTATACAAATCAATAAATCGTAATACGTTCTGACTATATATTATAATATAATATTAACATAACATTAACAATTAACTTGTATGAATGAATGTGAATTATTAAATTAAAAATTTAGAGCTACCCACATTGTTTCTATCATAATTTTAAAATTTTATATTTTATATTTAATCTTTATATCCTGTACTTTTGTTACTGAAAGACTCTCCTATGGTATTCCTATAGCAATGCAGAGACATATTGTTTATATCGATGCTGTGATCTGTACAGACTAGTGAATTATATTCCCTACACATTCTTATAATGGGAGAGTTCAATCCTATGTTGGTTTTACTGCGAGGAATGTGCAGAGTCCTGGTAATTGGATACCTAGGGGGTTTGTGAGGTACTGAATAGGCTACACGTTCCGTAAGATCACAGCACTTCGTTGGACCATTTATAATTTTATATAGGAACACGAGATCATGCATACGGCGACGTTTGTGCAATGTTTGCATATTAAAGAAGTTCAACCGTTGATCGTAAGGACAACGGTGACTAATACCCTGAGATACAAAGGCTAACCCTCTGGTGAAGGCCCTTTGGATATTCTCGATTCTTTGTGAGTCCACAGCGTAGAATGGGTTCCATGCAACACTAGCATATTCTAAGCGACTACGCACTAACGCATTATACAAAATAATTCTGGTTTCTGCCCTCTTAAAACCTAGGGTGTTACGCTTAACAAAACCCAGCATTTTAGCAGATTTTTTTACTACTGAGTCAATATGAGCTTTAAAGTTTAATGCAGCGTCCACTGTAACACCCAAGTCACAAGTATCTTTTACTTGTGTCAATATACTGTTGCATAGTTCATATGAAGAGGCGGATGGGGATTTCTTCCTAGAAAATTTAACGTGGTAACATTTTAGCACATTAAGCGTCATTGCGTTTTCCTGACACCAACTCTCAATTCCTCTGATGTCACTTTGCACAAGTGTGATGTCTTCTGGACTCTTGATTATTTTATATAGTTTTAAATCATCGGCAAACATAAGTGCCTCACAATGCTGAATGTGATGAGTGATATCATTAATATAAAGTGAAAATAGTACAGGACCAAGATGAGAGCCTTGGGGAACACCCGAGCGCGCAATATAGTTGCAAGACATGTAGCCACCCACAGAAACTGCTTGGGAGCGACTACTTATATAGGAAGCGAACCAACTTAACAAAGAACCCTGGACACCCGAGTGATGAAGTTTAGCTAGCAGTTGTGGGTGATTTACCTTGTCGAAGGCACTACTAAAATCTGTATATATAGCGTCCACTTCACAACCCCCGTCCAAAGCTCTTGAAATGTCGCTTACATATCTGACTAAGTTGGTCTGAGTCGACCTACCCGCTCTGAAACCGTGCTGATTGGAGCAAAGCATTTTTTCAAGATGATTAGTAATATAGGGACAGACCAGACATTCGAAGAGTTTAGAAAAGCAAGAAAGGATAGAGATAGGTCTGTAGTTTTTAACATCAGTTGGGTCACCCTTTTTTAGCACGGGAACAATTCTTGCGGTTTTCCATTCCTCAGGAAAGACACCCTTTTCTATTGAGCGATTATATAGGAGACAAAGCGGTACAGCGAGAGCTGTGGCACATCTTTTAATGAAAATAGGTGGAATAAGGTCCAGACCAGCACCCTTGGACTCGTCCATCCTATTAATTCCAGCAAGCACTTCCTGTACAGAGAAGCATAAGTCACTCAATATATTAAACGATTCTATACCATTCATTGTTGCACCACACGTTGCATCGGTAAAAGTCGAGGCAAAATGAGAGGCAAACAGGTCAACAACATCATCACCCTTATCCGCTACAACACTATTTAGATGCATACATGACGGTATAGTGGTTGTATTACTGCGCTTTGTTTTAATGTAATTCCAGAACTCTTTAGGATTTATGGTAATACTCATTTCAATTCTGCTTTTATAATTAGTATAGAGCGTATTTATTAATACGTGGCTTCTATCTCGTAAAATATCATAACTGAGTTTATCACGTGGATTCTTATTTTTGCGAAACTTTTGTCTATATTTCTCCTTTTCAGCTAACATTTTGATAAGCGCATTAGAAAACCAGGGCGGATACTTCGACCTGTAAGACTTTCTTTTGGATATATGTTTGTCAATCACTTGTCGCAGCTTCACGTAGAATAACGAGACTGATTCATTAATATCGTCGCATTGCATAATCTCAGTGTTCCAGTCAATAGACTCTAGTTCCGAATTAATTAATTCGTAATCGCCTTTGTAGAAGTTCGGACCGTCACAAGTCTTGGGACGCAGGTATTTTATACTTGTATTTGTCATGGAAACTACTAGTGGCGGGTGATATGGATCAATTTTACTTAAAATATCTACAGCATAATTAGTTTCTAAATTTTTAAAATTGCTTATTATCAGGTCCAAAAAACGATTATCAACATTCGGTATCATATTAAATTGATTTAAATTATGGATAGCTAAAAAGTCAGTCAGTAAAAAGCCTAATGGATTATTATAATTAGTAGGAACTAAATTACTAGCAGCGGCCTGATTTAACCATTGGATAGAACCTAGATTAAAATCTCCTAAAATTATTACATCATTCATATTATTTCTGACATGATTTACACTATCCAAAAATTCGGACAAGGAGTCACTCTTTACAGGTGGCGGCAAATACGCGACACATATGGCGATTTTTCTTCTAATGTTGTTTATATTAAGTTGTATCGTAACCCAAAGGTCCTCATTACTGCTTTCCCAGCTGTAATTTCTAACCGATGATATGTCCCGTGAGACCGCTAACATGACTCCCCCTCCGTCCTTTTTGGAATTATTAAGACACACTCTATCTCGCCGGTAGACTATATATCTTGAATCAACTATTTCACGGTCAAATATATTAGAGTTAAGCCATGTTTCCGTAAATGCTATTATTTTATAACTATTAGAGAGGATGTTGCTGTACACGTCATTGGTTTTAGTTCGCAATCCTCTGACGTTTTGATAGTATAATAAATCAAGCATTATTAACAGCAAAAACACCAAAACATTGACTGGATGGAGATAGTGTGCGACCTTTTAACACCTACTTATTGTTATTATTTTTGATGGCTGACAAATTATCCAAGTTACGGACCAAAATGGCTGGACTGAGTTCATCCTTCCGAATAAAAATGCGGCCATTGCGTATCCACACAAACTTAAAACTCAGTTCTTTGGCGACCTTTCTTGCAGCAGCGTGTAATTTTTTATTTGAGGGACACAGATGCTCGGATACAAACACTGGAGCCCGATCCCCCCCAATACCAAGATGCTGAGTACTTAATTTATCCTTAGGTTGTTTTCTATTGAATTTGCCGACCGCAGCAAGAAGACTGTCTCTTAAACGAGGTGTACGAAGCTTGATTATGACTGATCGAGGTCTACTATTGTCTTTATTTAATTTCGCGACTCTTGTCGCCTGCAGAATATCATTATCTTGTAGCGGTTCTCCAACAGTTTTGGCCAGCTGTATTACAGTGTTGATAATATTTTCCGTCTTATGCTCAGGTATACCGTTAATTTCTAGGTTACTTTCACGCATTGATTTTTAATGAATAATATTATATTAAAGCACTCTCTCCCCTATTCCAAGTTTCCAACTCCATCCTACTTATTCCAATCCTCCTTATTTTTCCATTTGCTATTTTTACGTACATAAACATATTAATTGTATTTCATGTTATTAATACTGTGGCGTCTATTTACTAACCCGTTATTTGTTTTGTTCCAGCTTAACTAAAACCGAACAATCGTTAAGTCCAACCGCTTATTAGTTTAAAAAAAAATCCTTTAGCACACAACTTGTTTTTGGCAGAATCATCGTCAAACGATGGAAGCCATATAATTAAAAATTGATTGATTGAAGCTTCTATAAAATAGTGTTGTGGTTGTGTGCCTCTCAGCGCACGAAGCGCCTCTTGTAGAGGCGCTTCAAATGTCGCATACAAAATGATGAAATGTCCCATCGCTTCAAACTTCTTTTTTTGTACCGCTTCAAAAACATGAAGCTATTAGGGTCAAAGTGGAGGAAACACTCCCAAATACATGCCTGAGGTCAACGCTATCCCTTTCATTGAGGTCGGATCTCTCTTTCTAAGAGGGCAACCTTAATGTTTCATGAAAAATCAGGACATCTTTTTAACTTCGTCGCATAATACGACTTACTTGGCTTGTTTACCAAGTATCTGGGTGTTTTATCTATATAAGTATGTATTTACAAAAAAAAAGTATATAAGTATTAGTATCAGTTGTCTGGTTTCCATAGTACAGGCTCTGCCTAGTTTGGGATCAGATGACCGTGTGTGAATTGTCCCAGGATATTATTATTATTATATTATTATTATGCATTAAGTTTAAACCGATTAAATATGTCTAGTTGCTTAATCAGTCTGATTATGGGTTGGAGCAGCCCAAATACGGAAGAACTGTGTACAAGAAGAACAAACTGTGATTGATAGGGAAACAGATGATAAATAAATAAGGACCTCCATCTGGCCGATATGACCACAGTGGATATTTTGAAAGATCTCAGTCTACGCAAAATATATTATAGTGCGCAAGTGCTTGCGTAGACACAACTGCACTCTCTCTCTCTCTCTCTCTCTCTCTCTCTTCCGTTTACCTCTCAAAATACGATGGGATGAAAAACCGACACGACCGGGGAGAGACCAGGTGCAGGATCAACATTTTACATGCCCATCTTACGCATGGAGCATCTTACTTTACAGAAAATCAAGGGATAAATAATAAACTAATGGTTGTGAAAATAAAAGCATATGAAGTTATGATTAAAAAAAATATTGTGCTATAAATTCATTTATTCAGTACGTTTAACGATCTCCGATTAATCACAAGATACTGAATAGCAATTAGCATTATATGCAAACAACTAAAACACCTTTTAACCAACACATTAGACGATAGAAAAAGCATTCGCGGTAAATTTAGTTTTCCATTGGACCAACAGCAGATCATTGCAGCTTCATCAAATTTATTTTCCAATGGGACAATGGATAGTCATAGGTACATTCCTTCACTCAATATTTTTAGGAAATCTACAAGAAAATAAAAAATGTATTAATATTGACCAGGGGTAAATAAAACAGTATGTATATTTATGGAATGATATAGGTACTCTCGCCGATACGGCCAATCCAACCACAGCGGCTAATCTTTCGCAAGATCAGCCATCATCCAGTGCACAAATGCTTGCGTAGACACAAGTGCACAAGTGTACTTTACATGCCTATCCGACGCATGGATCATCTTACTTTACAGACAATGACCGGCCTGCATTATCCTAGCCAGTGAGGAACAACTACACATAGTTGTTGCTCCCCGCAGGATTCGAACCTGCGACCCCCGGTATGCAAGCAAGCGGTTTCCCACTGCGCCACGGAGGCTACTAGACGCGACAGGACTAGGAGGCGACAAGAATAAATATGATTTTAATAATATGTATCTAATAAGTTACAAAACTAACTGTACCTAAACTTAACCTACATACCTACACACTTGTAAAATTAATGAACATACAATATGTTTTCAATATCAATCCTTTGAACTAAATACATCGTTTATTTTTTGATCATAAAGTGGCGGTAAAAAATCCCCAAAACGGAAAGTCTTCAAAAAATCTTTACCATGGTTACTCTATTAAAATAATGTGAAATATTTTAAAATTAAATAATTTAAGTACAAATTAATATAAACTTAAACCCAATACTAACAAACGAACTGAAAACGTGTTATGTGCCTATCGAAAGAAGAACTGATCGAAAATATGGTGCATAATGCACAGGGATCATTGGTAGGTAATTATTGAACAAAATCGCACTTACGAGTGATATTCGGTATTAAATACTGGATACAACATATTTTTGCAACCAAGTACTGCACATTTTATCACCATTTTTATGATTTTTTATCGTGAAATTATGGTATTTAAATGTTTGATCGATTTATATGACAGACAGTTTCATGCTGACAATAAGCGACAGTGTTGCCACAAAATACGAACCCTTAAAATCGGTAATTAAAATTGCATTTGAGTATAATTGGCGAAAACACAATAGAGCATTATTCTAATCGAACTCGCAGAACAGTACCAATAATTTTTTTATTAGACATGATTGTCATCGTATTTTATGTTTTCGGGTGGAAAACATTCTTTTGATGTGTAAGTAAAGCATTTCTATATTAGGGTATCCATTTCTCGGGTAATTTCAATTATAACATGGACCACACATCGGACCTCAATGAAAGGGATAGCGTATGCCTCAATCAAGTATTTGGAGTTTGGGCTCCATTGTTGACCTACTAGCTTCATGTTGAAAAACGTGGGAGACTGACACACGACACACATTGTGTCACAGAGTAATACCACAGTATATAAACTAGTACAGTAGTTCGACGCCTTTGATGTTTGAGTAAAAGCCGACACCGCATGGCGCACTCCGTAGCACGTAGGGTTGTCACAGTTTGTTTTTATAATTTACTTAAAATGTTATTTTATTATTTATTTCGTCATAGTAAAATACTAACTGCCGCACTCACAAACGTCAATTAACTTTAATTACAATTAAGTATTTTTGTAATCTATTTATTTCGACTCGCCGAGCCACTTATGATTATTTTTTATTAGTAATTACGAAATTATTGATATCTCTACTCACAATCAGCGTATATAGTATTAATTGGCTTCAAGTGTCGAAATAATACAATTTCAAAAAATGACTTAATTGTAATTAAATTTAATTGAGGTTTGTAGGTGCGGCAGTAAGTAAAGTATATTTCTATTAGCGGATGGTAATGATTTCTTTGAAATGAAACTAATTTTACGGATTATATCGCGGTTTATTCTTGATTTTAATTACCCGACGTTTCGAATACTTTACAGCATTCATGGTCACGGGCGGACTGAGGTGGTAGCTGTCCAAATGTCATAGTGTCTTAGGGTACCCTCAGGTCTTCTAATTATTATTGTTAGTCCGATCTACGCAGAAAGAGCTTACAGTGTCTTGAGGTCTTGCAGTGGAATGCTTGTCTTTGGATTTGACTATGTTTATCACGGGATCCCAAGCTGGTGGTAGCACCCAGCCATCTTCTCTATTGAAATTTGGATGCTTTTTAATTTCAATAGCCTCTCGAATCATCCTTGGTAGGTAGCGCTGTTCTTTTGCGAGGATTTGTGGTTTGTCAAGTCTAATATAATGGCGGGTGCGATCCTGAACATGTTCATAGACTGCAGACTTTGTATAGCGTCGATGTTTAACGTCAGCTATATGTTCTTTTACCCGGGTTTTTACTGATCGTTTTGTTTGCCCGATGTATGAGAGCCCACAGTCACAATCCAGTTTGTATACTCCTGCATCTTGTAGAGGTATATGGCACTTGACTGATGGTAAAAACTGACTAATCTTCTTTGGTTGCTTGAAAAATGTTTTAATTGAAGCTCGCTTTAAGATATAGCCAATTTTGTCTGTGACCATGAATGCTGTAAAGTATTCGAAACGTCGGGTAATTAAAATCAAGAATAAACCGCGATATAATCCGTAAAATTAGTTTCATTTCAATGTGTAGTATTCGCGTAAATATCAGAAATCATTAAATGATTTCTTTGTTTATATTTACTTTATTCATTGAAGTTCTTCATAGTAAGAAATACAAAAAGGCATTTTGTGGAGACAAATTCAAATAGAGTTTTACAATGTTATGTAATATATTGTAATTAATTAATAAATTTCCAAATCGTTGAAAACACCATTGGCCAACTGAAAAATATTGTCGGTTTGTATATTTACTGGATTTCAATTTTTTTATTTTTTTATTCAAGATAAGATAGTGCTTGACTGCAGACCCACCTGATGGAAAGTGGCGACGCAATCGAAGATGGTAAAGCACACTAGCTTATTAAAAGCCTATTCACTCTAGGCTAGACACCCACATTATAATCGGGCGGGAAAACCGACGCAGGCAAACTGTTCCAATCCTTAGCTGTCCTTATTATAAACGAAGAGGCAAATCGTTTAGTCCGGACCGAAGGCACTTTCACCAAATTTCCGTTAATGAAATTTATAAAATATGTCACGTCATTTTCGATTTGAAAATGTAAGTCATTTTCGTTACCAGCACCCTGAGAAACCTTAAAAATGACAACAATAACATTAAAAAAAAAATATCGCCATTTTGTATTTGAAAATGGATGCTATTTTCGTAATCAGCACCCCGATAAACCTCGAAAATGACACCAATAACATGTTTTTGAAAAAAGAAAAAATCCGCCATTTTGGATTTGAAAATGGATGCCATTTTCGTAATCAGCACCCCGAGAAACCTCGAAAATGATACCAATAACATATTTTTGAAAAAAGAAAACATCCGCCATTTTGGATTTGAAAATGGATGCCATTTTCGTAATCAGCACCCCGAGAAACCTCGAAAATGATACCAATAACATATTTTTGAAAAAGAAAACATCCGCCATTTTGGACTTGAAAATGGATGCCATTTTCGTAATAAGCCAGCACCCCGAGAAACCTCGAAAATGACACCAATAATACTTTTTGAAAAAAGAAAAAAATCCGCCATTTTGGATTTGAAAATGGATGCCATTTTCGTAATCAGCACCCCGAGAAACCTCGAAAATGTCACCAATAACATTAAAAATAAAAAGAAAATCCGTCGTTTTGGAATTGAAAATGTGTAAAATAATATCGTGGGGTGTCCGGGTAAGAATAGCACCCCCCCATCTCTTCCCATTGGGTGTATGTAAGAGGCGACTTAGGGAAATCAAGAAGACGGGCAGCAGCGTCTTCTGTTTTTGTCATCTCATCACTTATACTGCGATCCCCAAGACGCCAAGCGTGGGGATTATGGCAAACCCCCCCCCCCCCCCACAATGATTGATAGTATTTGTTTACGGCCCCCAGTCCCCGGCAGCTCCTCTATTCCTCGCCTTGGTAGCGGGCGGGGTTACGGTCGAGCAGGGGGTGCGAAGAATCTCCGGCAGATGCCCCGCTACCACCCCCACCGAACTTTGGCCCTGGCAACACACAACGTCCGCACTCTTAGGACCGATGAGAAGATTCTCGAGCTGGAGGAAGAATTGAGCAAGTTACGTTGGGACATCTTGGGTTTATCTGAAATCCGACGAGAGGGACAGGATACGATAACCCTTGATTCCGGAAACTTGCTCTTCTTCCGGGAAGGAGATCGAAAATCCCAGGGTGGTGTCGGGTTTCTCGTCCGTAAGTCCCTTATTAACAACGTGGTAAAGGTCGATAGTGTGTCGAGCAGGGTAGCGTACCTTAT
This sequence comes from Furcula furcula, assembly GCA_911728495.1. Lineage (NCBI taxonomy): Eukaryota > Metazoa > Arthropoda > Insecta > Lepidoptera > Notodontidae > Furcula > Furcula furcula. Next base: position 972,779 of record OU452254.1, on the reverse strand, counting down.
ACTCAGAATAACCGATCGGTATTCGCTGAAGGTCATACAGGTATACGCGCCGACCTCGGCACACCCTGACGATGAAGTAGAGGCTATGTATGAGGAGATAGCAGAAGCCATACATACCTCCAAAATATACTTCACCGTTGTTATGGGGGACTTTAACGCAAAGGTGGGCACTCGGAATGGCGATGAGTTGAGAGTGGGGTCGTATGGGTATGGGCAGCGGAACCAAAGGGGCCAGCGGCTGGTCGACTTCATGGAGAAGGAGGGACTCTATGCGATGAACTCCTTCTTCAAGAAGCGACCATCCAGGAAGTGGACGTGGATAAGCCCCGATGGTTCAACCAAAAATGAGATCGACTTCATCATGACGACCAAGAAGCATATATTCGATGATGTCTCCGTGATCGGCAGGGTGAAAACCGGGAGTGATCACCGTATTGTTAGAGGCACATTGAATATCAATGTTAAGCTCGAAAGGTTTCGTCTGATGAAGTCCACGCTCCGTCCAGGATCCGCCCAAATCCAGAACCCCGAAGACTTTCAACTTGAACTGCATAATCGCTTCCAGTGCCTCGCCGACTGCGAAACTGCGGACGAGATAAACAATGGGTTGATGCAAACTGTCCACGCAGTGGGGTCCAAGTTCTATAAGACCCCACGCCGTAAAAAACCTCAAAAGCTCTCCAATACAACCATTAAGCTAATGGAAAACCGGACTGAGATGAGACTGCAATCTTCAGCTGATATGTCGGAATATGCTGAACTCAATAGACGAATCTCGAAATCCATGCGACACGACTTGCGTTCCTATAATACAGCGTGTATTAAGGACGCAATACATACGCTCCGCCAGATTATACAGAAGACCGAGGAGTATAATCGGCCATTATGTCTAGCGTTTGTGGACTACGAGAAAGCCTTTGATTCAATCGAGACCTGGGCAGTATTGCAATCTCTCCAGCGGTGCCACATTGACTATAGGTACATCGAAGTGTTGAAGTGTTTGTACAGCAACGCCACCATGTCGATCCGACTACAGGACGAGAGCACGAAACCAATCCCATTGCAGCGTGGTGTGAGACAGGGAGACGTTATTTCTCCGAAACTGTTCACAAACGCATTGGAGGACGTTTTCAAGCTCTTGGACTGGAACGGATTCGGCATCAATATCAATGGCGAATACATCACTCACCTTCGTTTTGCCGATGATATAGTCATTATGGCAGAGTCGCTGGAGGACCTCAATACGATGCTCAGCGACCTCAGTAGCGTTTCCCAACAGGTGGGTCTTAAAATGAACATGGACAAGACGAAGATCATGTCTAATGTCCATGTTGCACCCGTACCGGTAATTGTTGGGAACGATACACTCGAAGTTGTTGACCACTATGTATACCTAGGACAAACTATCCAGGTAGGTCGGTCCAACTTCGACAAAGAGGTCGCCCGAAGAATCCAACTCGGATGGGCAGCGTTCGGGAAACTACGCGAAATCTTCTCGTCCAAAATACCGCAGTGCCTAAAGACGAAGGTTTTTAACCAGTGTGTGTTGCCAGTGATGACATATGGTACTGAGACGTGGTCCCTAACTGTTGGCCTTTTGGATAAGCTCAGAGTCACACAACGAGCTATGGAGAGAGCTATGCTCGGAGTTTCTTTGCGCGACAGAATCCGAAATGAGGAGATTCACCGAAGAACCAAGGTCACCGACATAGCTCTTAAAATCTGCAAGTTGAAGTGGCAATGGGCAGGCCACATCGCTCGGCGAACCGATAACCGCTGGGGAAGAAAGGTTCTCGAGTGGCGACCACGAACCGGAAGACGCAGCGTAGGTAGGCCTCCCACTAGGTGGACAGACGACATTGTGCGCGTCGCAGGTAATCGGTGGGTGCAAATAGCCAATTGTCGGTCATTGTGGCGTTCGAAGGGGGAGGCCTATGTTCAGCAGTGGACGTCTTCCGGCTGGTAATGATGATGATGATGATGAAAATAATATCTCTCTCACACAGCACAGGTAGTATAAACCACTATAACTGATTACAAAAAAAAAATACATACACGACGAATTGAGAACCTCCTCCATTTTTGAAGTCGGTTAATTAAAACAAATACGCGTAAGCCCTGAAAGTTATGTCCCGAGATACTAACTAATTCGGGCGGCAGCAGCGTACGCAGCTCGGGCGCGCATACCCGCGTCTCACCCCTCACACCCCGCACGATTGCCCTGTCTAGACGGCTTCGTCGGACGACTGTATTGGTTTATAGACTGTGGTAATACAGAGAGGGTCAAAAAGGGCTCAAAAATAAGTTATAAGCGTTAACTAAAATGATTATTATATTTATCTGGTTTACTCTTATGGGGAATGAGCATTAAAAAAAAGAGACAGATAATGTTTTTTCATGTCCCACTTTTTCGGCCATACACTTTTTTTAAACGTCAAATGGACTTGTGGTCCATTCGAATCATCGATATACTGATGATTCGAATACTACAAAATTTATAAGTCAATATTTGTCTATGGTGTAACTTATAGTAGCTTATAGTGTAGTGATCATGGAACTTTGAGTATTAAACCAAAAGGAGACGCCACGCGCACTATTCGCTATGAGAAAAAGTCTGTCACTTTCTGCGCGGGGGACGAGGTAACTCACACAAATACTATCTACTACTAATGCATTCTTCGCCACGTCGCTACGCAGGCACACGACAATATTATCAAACACTAACATAATCTATACGCACACAAGTAAATTCACACACAGTGACAACACTGTCTGTACACGAGTTGACGTCAATTTTAAGTAAACGAGGATAGTGCATGACACTATCGATATTTTATTGTCGATGAGTTCCGATAATATTTTTGGTGAAAGTTAAATAAGGTATTTTTAAATTTAGGATCATAGGAAAAGAACCTTGGGTTGTCGTCAAAATCCGATTAATTAGGATAAGTCAGTATGGTTAAGTCTGGAACTTCAAGAAATACCTAAGCTGCATTCTTACTCTTATATTATGAAAAGTCTGCCTATAAACAACTTTGTGCAATAAAAAGAAATAAATATCTTTACTCATTCCTATGATAAAATTTTAACGGCCAAAAAGGGAAAAACATTTTGCTAATTATGTTGTATTTTTGACATAAGCTAGCGTTGGTTAAGCAATGTTAAGCAAGGCCAATACATAGATAGCAGTCGTCTGGATTTTCTTGAACATTTGAACTGAGCTTCCCTGTGCTTCGGTCTCGGTTGTTGTAGACAGTAGTCGTTACCTTCGGAGTCGCTGGACGTACGGGGCGTGGGCCCTAGGACATCCATTAAGTATGGCAGTGACTCCGAGGAGGACGGCGCACTATGGACGGAAAAACGAAGTTCCCTTTCATAGGATTTTTTAAAAATAAATATTTTATTTGATAGTTTCAAGTATACAGTTTTGTCGAGTACATTAAAACATTGAATAAATTAGTAGTTACCGGTTTTTTTTTTAATAATTTTACGGCTGAAATGCCAGATCACTATATTCGGCATTTCAGCCGTACAAATATTTACGTGAAACCCATGTATTTTAAGAACTTGTGTTAGCTACCTATATTCTTGCAAATATAAAATATCAGTCATTCATATCGCATTATTTGTTGTGTTGTGCATACGTTATGAATATGTACGCTTTTCGTCAAGATCGTTAGTCATATAGGTATGTTGTCTACAGGGCCGTCTTTACCAGGGGGTGCAAGGGGTGCGGTGCACCCGGGCACAGGGCGCCCGGGGGCGCTTGCCGAGCGCTGAATATTTAGATATTTCATTGAACTTAACGCCATTGCACAGTTTCATATATTTGTTACGACGAATACGTATGCGCAAAATAAAATATAAAAAAAAAATTGTCATCAACAAAAATCATTGTTTTACCACAGGTTAGGTATTAGTTTTTACTTGTATTACGCTTTCGGTGCTTGTCACACCGCTCATGGTGTGCAAGCTAAAATGACTCTTATGAGTACACAAATAACAATTTTATTTCATACAAGACGCGTGCGGCAAAATCTCTTATCCAAAGAGAGTGTATATAACCTTTGACACATTGCCGCCCGGTCGCCCGCACTTGAAGTAAAATGATCTCTAAGTCAATAAAGTGTAAGTCGTAAATTCATTTGAAATGGGTGCGCGGCGCGGCACCTGTGCGTCTGTCATAGGCGAGTAATTGCGTCCTTTGACATAGCCGTCCGGGCACTCGCACTTAAAGAGAAATGATCTCTAAAAAATCACTACAATTAGGTGTAAGTTTATTTGAATATACAGCGCGGCGCGCAGCGCCTATGCAAGTGTCGGTCAGTGATTGATCTGATTTCTTCTTTTTAAGTAATTAAATTCGTTAGCTCATTTCATTTGCGACGACCGCCGAATTAGCACGGAAGATCTAGTGGAGAAATTCATTAATTTATATGTATAGTGTAACCATAGTGTAAGTTATAATTGTAAGTGCATGGAAATTCATGGAATAAATGGAATTTCTTCGTCATAAATAAGAGAAAAATTATCAAGGTAAGTCAATTTTATTTTTTAAGTGTTAGGTAGCATGCAGATCTCGATCATCCTCATCCAACTAATACCTAGGCGCCTACCGACTAGCTGTTCGTCGGTCCAGCGGTGGGCTGGAGGGGCGTCTGAAGCTACGTACGTTCGTTCGTTCGTGGACAGTGGTTTCCATTCGAGAACTCGTCGGTTAACATTAAAATACAATACATAGGTACAATACCGATACCTAAAAGTACTCATACCTAGCTAGAAAAATACATCATTATAAGTATAGAATCCAAAATTGATATAAAAATAAATGATTTAATTAAAATCTTTGCCAACTCAAAAGCAAGAAAAATTGAGTTTGTTTGATGTATGTACATACAATAAATAGATATTTAGCAAATTACGTGTTTGGGGGCGCCGAACACAGGAACTCCAATAAAATATTTGATTAAATTAATAAAGTGGTATATTTAATCTTCCACAATAGTTATTAAAATATATATAATCTTAGTATCTATCCTTAAAGTCTATGCGTCTGTTCCCACCGAGCTTAGGTAAGGGAAAGCCATCTCATGAAGCCGTGACGTCATGAGCTCGGTGTCCGATGCGCGGCAAATGTCCCACGGTCTAGGTATATACTGACGAGGCATACTGGCTCGTAACAAGCAATTAAATAACAACATAAACGAGAGTTGGATTGCTGGTGTTTTTCGCCATTACAATCATCTCAATATAATTCGTTCTTATTCTTTTGGCTTGGCATCGACTTCAGTTCAGTAAGTACCAAGATAAGTTAGAAAAAGTCACGCATTTTCGTCCTTGGAATTAAAAATTCTAATTATTTTTTTCGTTTTTTAGTGTTTGTTAATTTTTGTTTGAAGATTCTTTTTGAAGGCGGTTGAATATTTTTTTAAAAACGTTTTTTATTTGTATAATTGGGTTTAATTTGTATAATTAAAGTTTAATTTTCGTTTTGCATTTTAGAGAAATAAAGAAATTGACTATCAAAATTACGTGGATTGTGTTTTCTTGGTTGACTAGGACCCCTTTCATACTGCAGTGTGTCGTCGGTCGCGTGCCACGCTGCAGTGTAAAAGAAATCGAGGGCGCAGGCTGAGCCCCGCACCCCGGCGTCGAATAGACTTAAGACGGCCCTGGTTGTCTATCAGGGATCAATAAAGGGTAAAAAAAATAAAACAAAACTTATTTTTGAAGTACATTACTTACCGCGTGTTAAAACATCGTCCAAATATTTTATTTTATTTATTTATATACCAACAGTACACTTATGATTAAGTAACATTACAACGTTCACAGTTAATATAAATTCTGATAAGTGAACCTATTACAGGTATAAACAACATTGTCGATATGCTTGCTTGTGTTCTATAAAGTATAAATAGTTAGATTATTAAAATAAAAAAAATATTGGAAATGATTAAATACAGGAAAAATATTAAAATAAAAAAGAATATCTAAACAAATCACAAAAAAAAGAGAGTATCATAAATAAATATAAATAAAATGCATTAATTATGCATTGAGTAAATATGCATTTTTAATTGATTCATATCTTTTGAACGGGGAAGTTCGGGTTCAAGGTCAAATGTCAAGTGGTTTTTTAATAGGCTCGGCAACAATACCTAAAAGTTTCAGCTTTACAATCCTAGACAGAAAAAAGTTATGAGGAAAACTAATTCCATTTTCATACATTTGAAATATAGAAAGTCATTCTTTGATGGTATAGACTCGATAAAAAAACCGGTAACTACTCATTTATTCAATGTTTTAATGTACTTGACAAAACTGTATACTTGAAAGTATCAAATAAAATATTTCATTTTTAAATAATCCTATGAAAGGGAACTTCGTTTTTCCGTCCACTGTGCGGCGGCGGGGACCCTATCCCCTTGAACACCGTGTCTGGTTCCAGGGGGGCTATAATGCATCCCCCGGTGGCGGGCTCAAAGGCAAGGTACTGACGGGCTGCTGGTGCAGATCCCACTGGAGAGCCCGGGTGTCTCCTTTCATGTGCCGATGCGTCAGCGATGCGATAGGTTTACTTGCGCTTGACCACAATCTCACATAATGGTAAGTGAAGATAAGATGTGGTCTAGGATGGACCGCACTAACCCATAAGATGCCTGTTCAATCTAGACTTGAAAACACACAAGTTATATTTATCAGGGAAAACGTTGTCCGGGAGGGTATTCCACAGCTTGACCGTGCGCATGAGGAAAGAAGAAGCGAAACGCTTAGTTCAGCAAGTTGGAGTGTCAACGTTAAAGCGGTGGAGACCCTGCCGCCGCCTGGCAGTCCGGTAAAAGAAAGGGGATGGTCATGAGTGCCGCCAGAGTTACTTTCAGGGGGGTGCATCTTCATCTACACATTTTACTATTAACTTAAACTATAGAATTATACATGTATATGATGTAAATAAATGTAATGTCAAATTCAAAACACGCGGGTATTTGATTGAGTATGTTTCGCTAATCAAAAGCGTACTTATGTATTTTTTCTATGTATATTCTTCCGTGACAGGGGGGTGCAAGTGCACCCCCTTGCACCCTGCTGCCAGCGCCCATGGGGATGGTGGTACAAGGTCAAAAAGTGCTTGAGCGCATTCACCGTGGAACAATCTGTAAAAAACCGATAAGCATGCAACTAGGTGACGATGATCCAATTGTTGCAGTTTTTTATTTGTTAGGTCATTATCGTCAATTATCCTGCGAGCGCGTCTGTCTAGCGAATCCAAAGAGTCAAGTTGATATTTGGCAGAGCCATCCCACAGGTGAGAACAGTACTCCATGCAGGGTCGAACCTGAGCTTTGTAAAGATTCAACAGCTGTTCCTTTGTGAAATACCGCCTCACCTTATTCAAGATACCAAGTTTTTTAGCAGAGATTTTGACTTTTGACTCAATGGATCGTCCGAAATTAAGGTCGGAGGATAAATTGAGACCTAACAAATCTAGAGGATTGGATGTCAGTATAGATACACCACAAAAAGCAGGAGTATAGATGTATTCCAAAGAATTTATGATCATTTTATAAAATATATAAAAAGATTGAATCGATTTCAATAGCACTAAAATGCATAAAATAATTTTAATATTATTGAAATTGGTGTTAGCGCACCTACGGAGTATACTTATTTGCATTTTTTACATCATTCATGTTTCTTCAGGAACAATTTATCAGGACGTAATGAAATTTGCATGGAATCATTATAGTAGTTAACTTTCTCGAATAAAGAAAGAATAATCGAAATAGGTTCATATTTGAAGTTAGGCTCAATTCACACCAAGATGGCAGCGGCCGGCAGCGCACTTTCAGTGTGAAAGAAAGACATTTGCCAGAGTTATGACCATTTTTTCCTTAAAAACGACGAGTCTCATCCTTAAGGCGTTATTATAAATTTTTCTGACGCGACATTCTTGTTTTTTTTAGGAACTACCTACTTATTCGTAAATCACAATCGTTTTTAATGGGACCCGATCAGGGGATCGGCCTATCCGTACAAAAAAAAATTTTTCATATCGGTCTATAATTGCCAGAGTTATGCGCGAACATACGTAAATGTAAATATATATATGTATAGTCGAATTGAAAACCTCCTCCTTTTTTGAAGTCGGCTAAAAAGTGACACGGCATGCGGTACACTACACAAACTCTTTTGGATATCTGATTAATAAATAGTCAGAGTAACATACTGATAGTCGATATCGATATTTGATTATGAGCTGTCCCAGCGCTAACTTTGCTGCGGTGTGGCCAATGTATTTAAAAATAAATGAAAGTATTCGGAATAAAAGTGACGACCGTAAATATCTTATAATAATTAAGTACACCCAAACATAAACATACAGTTTCATAGAATCGATAATTTTTAAAGTGTTTAGTAAAAAAATATGTAGAAAATTCAAGTAAAGATACTGAATTTCAAACAGTAATCTTTAATTAATTAATTATGCATCTACAGAAATAAATGGTATTAACAATCATTTACGTGAAATAGAAGTCTTAAACTAATGTCAGTACATTCAACTTTTAAAATTACGCTCGTTACGCTTTTGTACGATTTAGTGGCAACACTTATTGATTAATAATATTTTTTAGTTTTTTTGCAAATTTAGTGCATTATTTGACAATTTATAAACGAAATAATATTTACAGATGGAAAGTAACGTTATCCTTGGGTACACTAGATAAGTCTTATATTTTTTTACACGAAAACGCGCTGGCATTCGGCATTTTTAGCTTACGTCGTTCCGCGCGCACCGGGATTTGTTGAATGGCGTCAGGCCAGTGACAGCATTAGTTCCAAATGTTCCGTTTTGGCGCTAATGTCGCAATAAGAACAGCCATCTTGGACGCCATTTTGGTCACGTGGCCAAGCGCGGTCCGGCTCTGAGTCCGCCATACCATACTTTATCGACTTGTCATTGTGTTATAGCCGAGTTGAGCGTTTTGTTTGTTTCTTGTGAATTTCCTTGCATTTTGCCGAGTTGAGATCCTTGAGACGCAAATTCTCCTCCGTTATTTACCGATTGTGCAGGTGATAGTGTTACTTTCATCATGGGAACCCAATATAAATGTTGCGTTGGTGGTTGCAATGCAACAAGTAAAAGCCACCGGCTTTTTTGTTTACCCAAGAACGATAAGCTTCGCAATGTTTGGCTATCTTACCTAGTGCCCACAAACTCCCTCCTCATTGGACTTACTAAAGAACAGCTACTAAGAAAACGTGTGTGTGAAAAACATTTTGATAGTAATCAGTTCGACGGTGAAGGCCGAAGACTTCGGTTTTCCTACCCTTATCTGCTTACCAGTAAAGAAATAGCCCACGGTGCACCTCTTAGTACATCAGGTGAGTTATTATTTCACTATATTATTGTGAATACTTAATGTTTCCCAGATCGTATTAAACCATCGTGGTCTATTTTTTTAACATTATTAAACATCTATGCAGTAGATATTATACTGCACAAATGCTTGTGCAGGCACAGGTGCACTCTTGTCCTTTACTCACAATTCGGTGGGATAAAAGACCAACTGCAGGCGCAGGATCTATTTTATATGCCAATCCAACGTATGGATCATCTTACTTTTCAGACAATCAGTGGATCGGCCCTAGCCAGTAAGGAATAACTAAAACAAATTGGTTGCTCCCTACAGAAATTAAACCTGCTTCCTCTGGTTTTATGCGGTTCGGTTTTATGCCTCCGTCCGGCTTCTCGCTAATATACTACACTATAATATATAATACAGTATTCTTATAATACTATAGTAGCTATCAGCGTTCCCATTGCAAGTGTATGTGTTTGAACTACAAATAAATAAATATGTAGTAACAAATAACTTACATTTACAATAATCTTCAAACTCCAGTGTAAATACATACTAGACAATGGTCCCATTATGTTCTTATGTATAATGTTCATGTACAGCTGATAGAAACATACAGCATTCATAAGCGTTCTGTAACAGAGCAGCTGAACATTATACATAAGAAATTTATGGGACCATTGTCCAGTAGTTAGACAACCGGCCACCACCCAATAGGCTGTGGGTTCGATTCTCACCTTGTGTCTAAACCTTATCTTTATCTATATAAATATTTATATCAGTTTGTTGGTTGTCATAGTACTTACTGACTCTGCCTAGTTTGGGATCTGATGAATGTGTTTGGATTGTCCCAGTAGAAAAAAAAAGAAATCATTCAGGTTCTTTAGCTTAAGTATTCTAAAAATAAAAATACAATGTTTCAGAATGGAATGTCAAAATTGAACACAATTACACCAAAGAGCAAGATGAGGAGGATGTTATTGGACCTGAGCCAGCAATATTAAAGTTTGGTGTGTATATTAAATCCCTAATTGGTTACTATAATATCTAATAGTTAGGCTAAATGATTGCCTGCCTTATGCCAGGTAGAGGTAAACATATGTGTGAACAGCACAAAATACTGATACACTTATGTACTAATTGTGTTATTGTATTTCTTGATGTTAATATGTATATTTTTTTTTAGAAACAAATCGTTTGGAGCATAATTACTCCAAAAAACAAGATGAGAGTATTGCTATAGAATCATCATTAGTGACTGCAGAGGCAGGTGTGTATTTTACCCAACTAAAAATAATGGAAGATTTTGTTTTTATTATTAGAATGAGTAAACCATTATAGTGATTCCCTATGAATTTTGTCATGACAGGACAAGTCAAAGTAACAAAACCCATCACACTCAAATTCATTTTTTTTATTGTAAATAGGCTTAACGCTAGCACTTTTGAATGGTCAATTTCTTTTAAAAGCTACCACCGGATCACAACGCAGCCTCAACTGAGATGATCCGGCAAGAAACTCAGTGGGCTTGTCATTTTTAAACAGTGTTTGTGTTGTTACAATTGGATCAGCATCAGCGATAGTAGTGGGACCAGTCTCCCCATGCAGGTGATAAAATATAGATAAATAACACCCAGACACATGGTAGGAATTGAACCCATCACCTATTGCGTGGATAGTAGCCAGGGTGTCTAACCACTAGCCCCATGGGCCCATCTATTAATTCAGAATAATATACCATAATTATATGTTTCAGATGTAATATTGGAACAGCCTTCATGTTCAGGCATAGGGGTTAATATAGAAATAATGCCTGACACCATGCAAAGAACAGAACAATCTCAATCTCAAGAGCAAAAAGGTAGTTATGATAACAAAAAATATGTCCTCCTGGCTTATACAACCACGGCAGCAAAAATTTCACAAGATCAGTCAACTATATTGGAGATATTATAATGCATAAGTGCACTCTGTTCCTTTACTCTCACAATCCGATGGAATGGAAGACCGACACCACTGGGGAGAGATCAAGTGCAGGCAGACTTTATATGCCCATCCAATGCGTAGATCATCTTACTTTCCAGACAATCAGTTGGTTGGCCTACTTTGTCATAGCCTGTAAGGAACAATAACACAATTTTAATTCAGAATCTCTGGTTTGCAGCTGCGCCACGAAGACTATGTAGGTGTGATAAATGTAGCCTTATATACAATTTTAGAAAATTAATCAGTGATACTGAGTAAAAACCAGCTCTTTTTCCCAAAATAAGAAAAGCAAAAGGATCAACCTCTCCTATTTCTTATCCTAATGTTGGTTTTGTGTTTATCTTTATAATGAGTGTTATGACTTTAACAAGGTTTATATTTCTTTTCAGGTCCCTCAATTAAGAGGCTTGGATCAAAGAAAAGGAAGTTTATAAAACAAGTTTTAAATATAACAGCAGATAGTTTGCATGACTCAGCCTCACAAAGGCTAACTGAAGCACAAACTCTATTAAATAAGAGTGAACTGTTGGACAAATTTAGTTTATTAAATAAACAAGCAAAAACATTTTTGTTAATGCAGTGTAAACAAGTGGGTAAACCTAAAATGGCCAGAAGGTTTACTGTTGAAGAAAAATTAATGGCATTGCTCCTCATGAAACAAAGTCCCAAAGGATATAAATTATTAGAAAAAATGTTTGCCTTACCTAACAAGAGGACTTTGCTGCGCTTATCTGAAAAGGTTTCAATGGAACCAGGATTAAATCATAAAATATTTGACTATATTGCTCACAGTTGCAAAAATTGGGATGTGCAACAAAAACTGTGCACTATAGTATTTGATGAGGTTGCATTGACTCCTCATTTAACTTTTAATGAAAAGAAAGAAAAAATTCACGGATTTGTGGACGTAGCTGGAGAAAGAAAAATGCGTTATTGCGACCATGCTTTGGTTTTTATGATTAGGGGAATATGTTCTCCTTGGCGACAGAGCATTGCATATTATTTCTGTGAAGGCACAGTCTCATCAGCTGAGCTACAAAATATATTAAAACAAATAGTATCACAAGTAGCTCTAACTGGGTTAATTCCCTTGGGTCTTGTTTGTGACCAAGGGTCCACATTTCGTACAGCAATGAGGCAATTTAGAGAAGATACCATTCATTTAAGGAATCTAAAAGGTGTTCATGATGGTTAGTAAATTATGGTTTTAACCCTTTGGAGCGCGGGCCTATTTTTTTTTGCGCGGTTTTTTGTTGATACGATTCGAGCCAACGGGCCCCGAGTTTTTAATTACTTTAGAACAAAGCTTTTTTATAATAACAGTATTAAGTAAACTTTTTTTTTCAGATGGATCAATTAATATTGCCGGACATGATTTAAGTTTATTTTATGACCCACCACATCTTCTGAAAGGGTTAAGAAATAATTTTTTAACCAAAGATATCATTTGGAATGGAAGCACTGCAAAATGGAAAGATATTGAATATATTTATGATATTGATAGTAAATTAGGGCACACAAGAGCCTTGCCGAAATTGACAGCCCACCATGTAGATCCCAAGAAAGTAAAAAAAATGAAAGTCAGTGTTGCTGCTCAAGTACTAAGCAACCGAACTGCTGCAATGCTGAAATACACTAATGCACTTAGTGAGTATGCGTTTTTAAAAGTATCATGTTTAAATATAACTTTATTTAAATAACTAGCTGATCCACGCAGCTCCGCCTGCGCTATTTTTACGTTAACTAAACTTTTAATAACAGACCTTCGCATCGAATACATAACTTCCTTTTTTATAGTCGGTTAAAAACTGGGACCCACTTTTTACTTGCTCTCCGAAGCACGGACCCGTTTTGTTCAAATGGCGTTAAACGGTCACCCATCTATTTAATGACCTTACCTAACGTTGCTTAACCCGATCGATTACAATACCTTGATAACAACTCTCTATGAGTGTTCCCTTACTAATATTTATTATATTATAAAGAAAAATTGATAAAATCGGACCAAGCGTATAACCAAGTACCCATTTTGACTTTAATCCCCTCTCCCAAAAGAACCGTGCTAGATTACGGGATAAAAAGTATCCTATGTCCTACCTCGTAGTAAGATCTCAAATCATGCCAAGTTTCATTTGAATTCATTCAGTAGTTTCGGCGTGATGCGCAGCCGTGATACAGACAGACAGACAAAAATTAAAAAAATTACATTTTCGGCCTCATTATCGGTTATAGAATGCCCTCCAAATATAATTTTCAAAATATCTTCAATGTACAGAATTGGACCTATTACAGTTTTATTATAAGTATAGATAAATACCCTAAGTAAAGTAGGGTAAATAATTTATATTCTATTTATTTGGAACATAAACAATACTTGTACAGAGTACTTGTTTAATACTAGCATTAAAAATAGTTATAAACTAGTTACTGCATCTTCTAACATACATCCTGAGCATTTGTATTTTCATAGTATTAATTAGGTATTTGGCCTTTCAACAATTTGTTTTTAAATGATTAACGTTAATTGTAAAAATGTTTATAATTTAAATACGAAAATAGACTGAATATAGGTACTACTACATCATCCTAATGATAAATATAATAGCACCTAGTATTAAATTATCATGTGATGTGATGTTGATATAAATATAAATATACCCAATATCATTTTCAGATAATCTACGGAATAATGAATCAGAAAACACCATGGGCACAACAGCAGAAGTTGTTGAATTTTTCGACACTTTGTTTGATAGTGTCAATGGCTATCCTGGTGGTTCAAAAAGAGGGAAACTAAGACGAGCTGTGAAGAAAAATACACCACATCATTTATTCTGGGCAGAAGCTATTCAAAAGATTAAAAATATACATTTTCTAGACAAATGTAGTAAACTTGCACTACAATCAGGAAAACCTAGACTCGTACGAGTGCCATCCCTGCAAGGCTGGATTACAAGTCTTGAAAGTTTTATTAGAATATCTAAATTATTATTTGACAAATATAGTGTGGACTATTTTTATCCCAGGCTTATAAATCAAGATCCACTTGAAAATTTTTTCGGTCGTATAAGGGCCCTCAATTACAGAAATATTAATCCAGATGCAAACACATTTATATATGCATTCAAATCATTAATGTTGTCTAATGTGCTTAGTCCTCATTCAAAATTTTCAAATTGTGAAGAGGATAATGGGGAAACCATATTAGATGTCGGTTTTCTTTTTAAAACTGATAACGAAAATAAGGAAAATTACACAAGTTCACCTCCATCCTCTTCACAAGATTACCCAAGGGAAAAATTAACAGTCGATCAGGTGGTGATGGAAAAAATTAAAGTGCATTGCTCAGCTTACACTGCTGGGTACATATGCAGAAAAATATCAAAGTCCATAAGGTGCAACTCATGCTTGAAAACGTACACAAGTAGCTCGGTAGAAAAAGTTCACACTTATATACAATTTAGGGAATACAAAACTTTGAAAAATAATAATTTATCATATCCTACTGAAAGACTTTTAATCTTATACAGGGACGTAGCTCAATTAGTGCATAATTATTTAAATGATAATTGCTATAAAAATAATATCAAAAGCAACTTGGTGAGAAAAATATTGAGCACAATGAGGTTTTCTTGGTTAGGGTGCTCTAAACATAATAATGAAGTAAAGAATTTGTTTATACAAGTTTTAATTCGATTACAAGTGCATAATTGGTGCAATATAATAAATAAAATATTAAAAGGTGATGTGGAGGCTAAGTATATAGCTAAAATGGGAGAGCCCCAAAAACGGGCCCTTGATAAATATAAAAGATTTAGATTAAGAAAACGATGCCTAAGTAAATAAATCACTGACACAGTAAAGTTCGTTTCATTACAAACAAAATTTAAAAATTATGTCCCATGTAAGAGACTATCGTCAAAATGGAACATCACTAGTAGTCGATATCGATAGTTTCTTCTAATCACTACTTATATACATATCTATAAACATTCTACGTACAGTACACACACACATACGCAATGCGTATATTACTTTGTATGTGTAACCGGCAAATGTCAAACAGTGCGATTGTAGCGCCAAAACGGAACAATGACAAACACAGCCCAAAAGTAGCTGTCGCATCTGTAGCTAGCTACTAGTATCTAATCTGTGAATGGCGTGGAACGCGGGTCAACTAGTTTTATATAACGGGTATGACCGGTGCTCTCGTACTTTGACAGAGGGGAACGCCTGACAGTGGCCTCTCCGGTTGGTTTAATACTCAAAGTCATGGAACGTAGTACTTAATACTTCCATGATAGTGATAGACTATAAAATTTAGTCATTTATAATGACAGCATTGTTTACTTTCTCGATGATGTTTTGATTTGAAAAAAAATGTGTTTATTTTAATAATTACATTAGTAGACTCTTGAACAAAGTCATAAGCAAGAAGCTTGTCATGACCATGAGAACTTGATACGAACCTTGATGAGAACACTCTGTTCAAGAAGAGTCCGTTGTTGATGGTTGTACCTATTAGCTTCATGGTTGTTGGCCTCAGTTGTTGGCATAATCATCGATCAACCTGACAACAAAGAGGGCGTAAAAGAATAGTAGGAACCATAGATTTAGGATTTTTCTTGGGATTTTTCCTCAGAGGATTTTTCGGAATTTTCGCTTCTAATCTAACCATAGATTTATAAATTTTTGAAGTGAAAACTTCTTTAGCGGCGTTGTGCACTTTTTTGTGATGGGGTTAAGATGTTAAATTCGCGTTAGGACACGTGACCTGATCGAAAATTCGTAAGACCCGTCTTACGAATTTTCGATGGCGATTGGCGGCGAGATTCGATGGCGACCGAAATCTCAAACATAATAATATGGACGTCGAACGAGTGTCGAACAGAATTCGCGCGACCGCATTCGCGCGACCGCTAGTTAGGACACTCGTTTGACGTCCCTAAGAAGAGATTCATTCGCGCGATGGTCGCGTCGTTCGTTCGCGCGATGATCGCGTGATCGCGTTTAGTTACGACACTCCCTGCCAAATTTTTTGTATAAGTGATCGCCCTCTTGTCCGGTGGAGCTGTCATGGCCATCTGCGGCCGACAGTGACCTTCATTCCCAGGACAGGACGGCATAGCATCACTTGTTTGGTAGAAATTCTTATAAATCTCTGCCCACATGACTGGATCTTACTATAAATAAGATCGTGCCATGCCGAACTTTATTCTAAGGCCGTGAACGTATCTTTCAGACAAAAAATATTCTTTGTAATGAAGTAGTAAGTATCCGCCATCTTGGTAATAGCGACCGCCAACACAAATTTTAGAATCTTTGTTTTCTCATTAAATACTTACTTGATACTTACCTAATATCGTTTATTTTGCAATAATAATTGCTATTTAAAACTACTTGACACTGGCGAAATGATCAATTATTTAAATTCATGGAAGCCATAATTTAGTGAAAGAAGTATTCTATATTCGACAGTCAGCGTCTGGATAGGTCTGGACTGGATGCCGGTTGATGCCGGACACGATACGGGCATGATGATGCCTTTAAGTAGGTCATTTATTTTCCGAATTCCGTGCCTGATACGTTCAGACATATTTTACTTTTTGGATATGGTAAGGCCCATGGTATGGCCCATGACCAAGAAGCTTATTATAGCCCATGACCGGAATAGGTACCTACTGGACAGAATTTACTTTCTATGATGTTAGAATGAGAACAAAGTAGGTGCTGGATAGCGAGTCTTATAATTTTTATTCGTTTCCATCCTCTTTGTTGGTTTTATTCTAGGGTAACCCGAAGCTGATGATAATACTGTTGATTTGCTTCTCGCTCGTACGTAGCTCACTGACCTTTCGACCTCAGTCGTCTTTACTTAGGTAGGAATTTAGAGTGTTGCCTCCACTTTTATCTATAAGCCTCTTCGATTTAACTAAAGCAAGACCAAACCATACACCTACACCATGACCCAACTAGAAATCAAAGTTCCCCTTACCATAAAGTTACAGTATTTTTTGACATGTTTCTGAATTTGAAAACGTAACGACTGTAAGCATATAGGCTGTAACGGTGACTTTTGATTTAACCAAAATTTAACCTAAAACCAAAAAACTTAAGCCAAATGTAAAATTATTTGTGTATCTATGTTTTAAAAATCATGGTGATAAGAAAGAAAACAGCGGTGAAAGTGTAGGTATCTTTTAGAGAGTAGTTATTTAGCAAAACGTAATAAAGAGGTCAAAGTGTAGTTACCTAAATGTCAGGATAGTATGGAAATGTACCCTGCCCGACAACGAGCAACATGTGGACAGCGCAATTCTGCCGGTGACCTGACCATTTCGCGCTCGCTGACCTGATCATTTAGCAACTATACACCTCAGTCACATAATATATTTTCGTGGCAAACTGCATGGCAATAATAGGAAGTGTATCGTCCAATCGGAATACTGTGTGTTGAGCATGCGCGGTGTTCGCAGCCGACGTCGGCGGCGAGCGAGTCCGCCCGGAGAGGTCCACGAGGCACCTCGTGCCGCTGCCCTCGGTCAGCCGCCGGTCAATCGAAGGCCTACTGCGTCGCAAGTAAGTCGGGCCAGATCAGGCTGAACGCGTTCCAGCAGCCGCGGGCTCCGCTCCGCCTCGGCGATGCGGCCCGGGCCGGGGCGGCCGCGCGCTCCCCCCGTGGTCACCGTGGTCGACACTAACTGTTGCTCCTGCAATCAATACAACGACTTGTAGTTTTGTTTTGGTCACACATAACTGCACTCGTGGCTTTTTACGCGACGCTCGCTGCTTGTGTCTACGTTGCAGCGCAAATTAGGTTCACTTATCTACTATTGGAAATCGGTGAGTCATTGCGATGTGTAAGCTTGAAGTAAGTAGGTGAATGGGGATACTAATGACTGTTCTATTTATTCGCTCAGTTTAAATAACCATAATGTTATTTGGTAGATACTAAGTGGTGATGCAGAAAGTACCTAATTGATGATATATGTATACTTGGGTATTATAAAATTCATCATCATTATCAGCCGGAAGTTTAATTCTCTAAGGCCGGAAGACGTCGATTGCTGAACATAATCCTCCCCCTTCGAACGTCTTATTGAACGTCAATTCGCTATTTGCATGCACCGGTTACCTGCGATGCGCACAATGTCGTCTGTCCACCTGGTGGGAGGCCTGCCTACGCTGCGTTTTCCGGTTCGTGGTAACTCGCCACTCGAGAACCTTAAATTTCCTATCGGTTATCAATTCTTCGAGCGATGTGGCCTGCCTATTGCCACTTCAACGTGCAGATTCTGAGAGCTATGTCAGTGACCTTAGTTCTTCAACGAATCTCCACATTTCGGATTCTGTCGCGCACAGAAACTCCGTGCATATAAAGCTCTCTCAAATTAAATCATATCATTTATAGCTCTCTCGATAACTTGTTGTGTGACTCTGAGCTTCTCTAAAAGGCCAGCTGTTAAGAACCACGTCCCAGTACCATATGTCATCATGGTTATATAGGTACCTTGGTACCTGTTAACGGGTATATCTTTATAAAAACACTGGTACCCTGTGTAAGAGGTGTTGCGGCGCTGGGTACAATGCTGTACGAGTCGCCTGTACGAGTCCACCAGTCTTCTGTAAGATAGAGGTGGTACGAGAGGGCCGCTCCGTCAGCGGACCTTCAATATTGAACATTACGGGATGAGCGCCAATATGAGATCCTTGAAAACATTGATTGTAACGTGCACCACGTGTGCAGGCACAAATATCATATTAACCCAACGATATTTAGTAAAATGTCATTGTACTAGCTGACCCACGCAGCTCCGCCTGCGCTATTTTTACGTTAACTAAACTTTTAATAACAGACATTCGCATCGAATACATAACCTCCTTTTTTATAGTCGGTTAAAAACTGGGACCCACTTTTTACTTGCTCTCCGAAGCACGGACCCGTTTAGTTCAAATGGCGATAAACGGTCACCCATCTATTTAGTGACCTTATCTAACGTTGCTTAACCCGATCGATTACAAAACCTTGATAACAACTCTCTATGAGTGTTCCCTTACTAATATTTATTTTACTAGCTGACCCGCGCAGCTCCACCCGCGCTTTTATTACATTTTGCTCCCCTTTTCACCCTCCTCCCTTGATTTATTTCTCTCCATCTCTCTCTCTCTCTCTATTATCCCCTCAAGCCCATGTGGTTCCAAAAGGAACAATGCGCGTTTTCTTTTAGGACCCAGCCGGGATTGAAGCCTTATAAGAAAAATGTAATTCTATGCTCTTTCTCTCCTCTCTCTTTCCCCCACCCGCATCGGTCCCCGTCACATTACCCTCTTCCTCTCCCCGTTGTCCCCTCTCTGAACCCTATCCCCCCATCTCTCTCTCCCAACTTGCTCCATCTCACCCCCCCCCTCCTTGCTCCACCTAACTCCTCCGATCCCTCACCCCCTCCTCGAATCCCTTCTCCCTCTCTGTCCTCTCTTGCACCCTCCTCTCATTCATCATGGTATCAGCAGCATGAAATATACTTTACGACTTATTCTCAGACCTACCCGATATGCACACAAAATTTCATACACATCCGTTCACCCATCTAGCCTTATGTTGCTTAACCTTTACCTACCGGCATGAAATATAATTAATGGCCTATTATTAGACCTACCCGATATGCACATAAAATTTCATACAAATCGGTTCACCCATCTATTTAATGACCTTTTTTTTTTTTTTTTTTTTACGTGGGGAAATCCCTTACGGATACCCGCACCGCCACGGGGGTAGCGGTGCGGGTTATGTCGGACTACTGACAGCTTGTCAGCTACCGACTAAAACCCCACGGTGTCCACAGCCCGCTGTGTCGACGGGCCCCGGGAACGTACTTGGTACTCGTCCGGGTCCCATCAGCGGCCGCTCGCCTTCCGGCGAGCCCTTCCTCGTCCGCGGGTGTAAAGCCCACGGACCTGTCTGCGGGTGTAAAAGGCCCGCAGACTCACAACCGGGTGGCGTGCCCGGACACACCGGCACGCCATCCTCCGCGAGGGCGATAAATCGCTGTGCGCAGGCAGCAGTTCCCCCGTTTCCGCTGCCCGCACTACCTCGCTACGGGGGCATCAGGTCGGCGTTGGCCCGCCTTCTGCGCCCGGGCCTCCTCCTGCGTCGCGGGTCAGCGAGAGGATCGCTCTCCCTGGCCCGCTCCGCTGCCTCCTTCTGCGACATTACGCATTCGCAGAAGGAGACCACCGCCGACCACGACCTCTCGCTGCTCACCATGGATTGTATCACGGCGGGCAGCGACAGCTCGGCCCCAACCGCGGCGCGCAGCAAGCTGCGCTCCACCGCCCACGCCGGGCAAGCCTCGAGTGTGTGCTGCGCCGTATCTTCGGCGCAGCCACAGTCGTGGCAGCCCGGGGTCGCCTCCCTTCCGGCAATCTTGTGCAGATACCTGCCGAAGCATCCGTGCCCCGACAGGATCTGCACGAGCCGGAAGGTGATCGTGCCGAACTTACGGTGCACCCAGTCCTTTAGGACCGGGCGCACCGCCGCTATGGTCAGATGGCCGGCGGTTGGTTCCGCCAGCCGATCTTCCCACTTCACGAAGGCGGCCTCTTGTGCCTCCCGTCGCCATCGCTGGACTTCAGCAGGAGATGCTCCGCCCCGGCTACGCGCTTCTGCGCGCTGCCGGTAGACCGCGGTCAGCACCTCCGCCTCCACGTCCCAGGGTGGTACCCCTGCCAGCGCGCACGCGGCCTCGCACGAGATGGTGCGGTATCCGCGTATCACCCTGACTGCCATGACCCTCTGCGCTCTCCGCAGCAGGGTCTTTGTTTGGGCAGTCAGGGCGTCCGCCCACACCGGCGCGCCGTACAGGGCCATGGACTTGACTACCCCAGTGTACAGCCGACGACAATTGGCACTCGGGCCGCCCAAGTTCGGCAAGAGCCGCGACAGGGGTCCCGCAGTCCGAATCAGCTTCGGCGCTAGACCCTTGAAGTGGTCGACAAACCTCCACTTCGGGTCGAGGACGAGACCCAGATATTTCATCTGTGTCCCGACCCCGACCATGACACCTCCGACGGTTAATCCGGCCCCTGAGGGCGGTCTCCTCCGAGGTCCGTAAAAACACAGGACCTCGGTCTTGTCCAGGGCCACCTCCAGGCCCAACCGTCGGATCCTGTCGACCACTTCCTCCACACCGGTCTCAGCCAGAGTGGCTGCCTCGCCGAAGCTGACTCCCTGCGCACAGACCAGGGTGTCGTCCGCGTAGCATACGACCTGGAGCCCGCGGTGTAAATGGCCGCGGAGCACCCAGTCGTACCCGATGTTCCACAGGAGAGGGCCTAGCACCGAACCCTGTGGAACACCGCACACCACTTGACGGCGCAAAAGGCGACCGTCACCGTCGACGCAGACGACACTCCGGTCCTCGAAGTATGACCCCACGACTCGCCGCAAATACGCCGGGACCCCGTGGTACTGCAGGGCCTCCGACACGCAACCGAAGGGCAGTGTATTAAAGGCGTTGGCGATGTCAATAGACACCGCCAACAGCACACCGCTCTGAGAAACTGCCTCATCCGAGAGGGCCTTGACACGGAGGATCGCGTCAATTGTCGACCGACCCCCCCGGAATCCGTATTGCGCGTCGGAGAGCCCCGGACCAACATCCTCTAGGTGCCGGACGATTCGGGCAGCGAGCCCCCGCTCGAAGAGCTTGCCCGCCTCGTCCAGCAGCACGATGGGCCTATAGGCCGACGGCGAGTCGCGGGGGCGACCTTCCTTCTGAAGGAGGACGAGCTTGCCCTCCTTCCAGATTCTCGGGAACTGCCCGGACACCAGACAGACGTCGAGCAGTCCCCGAAAACGCTCCTCCAACTCCTCCACCTCTAGGGTTTGCACCCACACCCGGCCGGGGACTCCATCAGGCCCAGGGGCCTTCTTTTTTGCTCTGAGCCTCGAGACTGCTGCGCCGAACTCGTCAGCTGTGATCGCTGGAACGTCGGCAGCAGCTTCACTATGGTCTCGAGACTCGAACATTCGTGGTGGCTCGTGGACTGGGCTGTCCGGAAAAAGGGCCGACACAACTTCAACCAGGAGGTTAGGCTGTAGGGACTCGGCAACAGGGGCCGTCTGGCCGCGCAGCTGTTTGCGCGCGGACCGGTACGGACGACCCCATGGATCCCGATCGAGTCCCGCCAGCATTTCCTCCCGGCCGCTCTCCTTAGCACTGTAAATGGCCAGCCGCAGACTATCCCTGGTTGCTTGCAGGACGTCATGCAGCCGGCCTTCCTCCTCCAGGTTCCGAGGACGGCGCCTGCGTTGCCGCAAATAATCGCGGCGCTTTGCGACGCAGGTCCGACGTAAGTCCGCGATCTCCACCGACCACCAATACACCGCCCGCTTCCGGGGTATGTGCCCGGTGCGGGGCATGGCGGAGTCGCAGACACTTGTCATTGCCCCTCGGAACCACTGTGCCTCCGTGTCGACCCGTACTTCCCGGGGTGGAGCGAGCCACGCCTGGACAATGGACGCCTCTTTGAGGGCATCTGGGTCCAGGCGACTTTGGCTCCACCTCGGGAAGTAGTTCCGTCCTCTGAGCCGCTGGCTGTTCGTAGGCCCTCTCGGGGCGGAGACGTCAAACCGAATGTATCGGTGATCCGACAGTGTCTCCACCCCCTCGAGTACCTGCCACTCGCTGACCTGCGCAGCGACAGCGGGGGAAGCGAACGTTACGTCCACGATGGACCCTCCCCACTGCCGCACGCATGTGTGGACAGACCCTCGGTTCACTATGGAGAGGCCATGAACAGCCAGCCACTCCTCCACAACATCGCCGCGCGCGTCGGTGGCGACTCCCCCCCACGCCGTTGATTTGGCGTTGAGGTCTCCCATCACGAATACCGGCAGCGGTGAGACACGTCTCACCGCCGCCCCAACCTCGTCGAGGAAGACCTCGAAGTCGGCCAAGATCCGATTAGGGGAGAAATAAACACCGACGATCGCGACGCCAGCCCACTCCACCACCACGTAGCCCCGGCCTCTATCCCGGATGGACAAGTCAGCCGTCCCCACGATAGCCACGGTACCCGTAACGTCCCCCGACCAGTTGGACCGGTCAGGGACAAAATAGGGCTCCGCGACCACTGCGACATCAATCGACCACTCCGCCATGGTCTGCAGCAAGAGATCTTGTGCACCAGCGGAGTGGTTGAGGTTGCCCTGCAGCATTTTACGGAGACGACTGAGGTCCATCGACGGGTGCCATCTCTACTTCTTGAGGCACCGGCGCAGGTCTTGGGATGACCTTCGCCGTGCCTCTAACCTTCTTAGCTGGGCACTTTTTGCTGCCCGCTAAGTGGTCTGCTTGCTTATTTGCCGCTGCACACACCGAACAACGGGGCGCAGCAGCACACTCCCTTGCCTTATGTCCGAGTTGACCACAGCGGTGACATTCACCGTTGTGGTCCACCTCAGACGAGCAGCGGGCTCCCACATGCCCTAACTGCAGGCAGCGGTAACAGCGGTCTGGCTTAGGCTGCAAGAGTGTTACTCGCGCCATATCCCAGCCCACTGTTACCTGACCTTTTTCTGCCACCTTTTTGGCGGCGGCCACGGGGCATCGGATCCAAGCGGATCCGATTCCTCGCCCCTCCCGGCGAATGGGCCCGCACTTGATCTCCTCTTGAGGACATCCGCCTGCACGAGCAACCGCCGCGATGACCTCTGCGGCAGACACAGAGTCATCGAGCTCCGACACGCGAAGACCCACACATTTTATGGGCCTCGCGATCCGCACATCGTCGGGGCTCAGAGCCTGCCGCAACTTCTCGGCCAGAGCGTCCGCTTTCGGGCCACTTGTAGCGCCCGGCACTTCTAACACACGAGCACCGGTCGCTGCCTGCCTGCAATGGAGGCCATCAATTGCGAGGTCGGCAATATTGATTTTTTGCCGGGCCTCCGACAGCACCCCTGCATAGCTGATGCCCCGCTCTTCCGCACCAGGCTGCAGCGTAATTACAACCGCAGCCGAGCTCGGATTGCGGAGCCATCGCTTCTTCTTCTTCCTTCGCCTCTTGCTTTTGGGTGGACCGGAAGCACCCGGCACCGGCTGACCAGTCCCCTTGCCTCTGCCCTTCCTTTTCCCCCGCTTGCGGCGGACCACCTCCGTCCAGCCTCCCTCTGCAGACGCCATCTGAGTGTCAGATGGCCCTGGGTCGGCAGATGCCACCACGGGCGAAGCTTTTTTCGCGACCTTCTTAGGCACAGGTTTCTCCTTAGAGAGCTGTTTGGCCCTCGATGGCCGCTCATCCACCTCTCGCCCTTTTGACGGGCCCGGCTTGGGTGCCGTAGACACATTCCCCTTTGGGGCGCTTGCAGCAGGGCCCCGATTCACCTTATCGATTCGGTCACTCCGCGAGTCCGCAGCTAGTGGCGGCCTGAGTCGCTTCTCCGGGAGAAGGCGGTCCTCAAACGCTTCCAGACGTGCGTTGAGCATGGTCCCGACTTGGACCATCACCTCCCGCAGCAGCTCTTCCCGCCCTTCCCTAGCCGTTTCAGGAGCCGGTTGCGGAGAAGGTTTTGCCGCCGCAACTCTGCGAGCCTCTGCCAGCTCGGTCTGCAGGCGCTTGACCTCGGTCTGCAAAATCGAGACTTCGGTCGGGACCGACCGCTCTCTAATCAAAGCCAACGCCGCTGTGGTAAAATTGGCAGCATCTTTAAGGACACGCACGAACGTCCCCTTTAAGTTGCCACTCCTTGCCGTAACCTCTAGCACCAGCCCCATTTCCTCCTCAACCCTATCTTGAAGGGTCGCCAACGAAGGGGCACCGGTGTGTGCAGAGGGGTCAATACCCACCTCCGCCCTCCTAATCTGAGCCTCCGCAGCTCTTTTGGCGACCTGTTCTTCGGCCTGCCTTTTCAACTTGGAGTCAGGACGAGCTTTTGCCACCTCAGCAAAGCTCGTCACTGACGTCACAGAGCCAATGGATACATCGGTCTCATCCTCTTCCATGGCTGCTGCCTCACTGGGAGGCGGCGTGCCTGGGCGCTTCAAAAAGCGGCCCTTTAGGTCACGAGTTTGAGCCGGTTTTAAACCAGCAGATGCTCGGCCACGTCCACTTCTGGCGGCGGACACTTTTGGTGCCGGACAGTCCTCGTCCGCACTCGAGGCTGAGTTTGCCCCCGCATGCGTCGACTGGGATCTGTTGCGCTTTTGCGCCGCCTCCCTCCAAAGCTTCCTCGCTGAGGTATGCGCGGTGTCGGCAGAGTCAGACTCTACCACACCCTCCTTCACACACTTTGCCTTCCGAGAAGCCTTCGGCTTAGACTTCCTAGGCTCCTTAAACTTACTTCTACAGGATCCTTCATCGAGCTTCCCGCTTCCGACGGTTATCCCATCTCCACTACCAAGCCCGTTTCGGGTAGCTTCGCTACCTTCTACAGGCTTAACTCCACCTCCTACAAGAGGCGCGTCCGCGGACGCAAGACTATTTTTGCCCCCCCCAGAATACGAGGGGCAGCCAGAACCTTCTCCTGCCGAAGCAGCAGTCGGTTCCGGGAGGGATTCTCCGGCCTTGCCGGTACCCTCCTGGGGTAAAATCTTGAAAATAGCCTTCTCCATATTTTGTCCTTTGAAGGGTTTGGTCCCTAAGGCTGCTAGTGGCGGGGTTTAGCCCCCCCGCGTTTCAGGGTACTCGCGCAGTACTTTCCCCGTTGGGCAGAGCCGGCCTGCCTATCGTCGCCGGCTGAAGCACACCCACAATCACTCACACATACACACACTCCCCAAAGACAATCCCCACACGAACCCCCCTCCCTGTCCCTATGCGTAAATACCCCAGTCGCATTCCACCTCCAGTCCTCTCTGAAAGCAGAGAAGTACCTTCAGCGCTCCCCCCCGCGACTCCCACCCACGCCCCGGTTGACCTTTCGGTCCCCTACCCCCGTTCCCCCCACTACCCACCCTAAGGCTTCGTTCGCCACCGAGCAACAGCTGTCCACCTCGAGGAGAGGAGAGATATTACCCGGTGCCCAGGGTACACCGTCCCAAGCCCATTGTCCTTCCTCCGGACGTATCCTCGGGAATTACAATGGGCCGGGCACTCGAGGAGGTGAAAGCCAGTACCCCATCTATTTAATGACCTTACCTAACGTTGCTTAACCTTAACCTACAGGTATAAAAAGTATCCTATGTCCGTCTCCTGCTCCTAAGCTACTTCCCTACCAATTTTCAGCCAAATCGGTTGAGCCGTTCTTGAGTTATGAATAGTGTAATTAACACGACTTTCTTTTAAATTATGTAGATTAAAGTTCTATGGTGATTGTATGTTCAATTTCACCGATAGATGGCGCTGTTCATAATGTAAATCACGCTAACATCGTAAATTACTGTCTAATGATATTCGATAATGAAAGTTCTAACTTTTTCGCATCTTTTATTGTTGCGACTGTAATACAATACCTATACACTACCTGGACTTGGGGAGTTTCATTATAATTTCATGATCTAGTTTGGACTCGCTCGGGATTTACAGATTTTAACTTTTGAAAGATATAATGTCATATTGCTATCAGCAACGTACTTAGAACAATACGGAAATCTAATGAAAATGTCCTGGGTGTACCGGACCGGCTTACCCCTTACAAAAATTTAGCCTTCGCCACTGCCATATCTTATTCAAACTAAATGTCTGCTCAGTCCCTATTGTATATAGCGTAATAATACATATCTTAATGATTAACTGATCAGTCTATAATTACCCTATTCTCATACAAAGGAAATTACGTGGTAATATGTGCAAGTAATGTTTCACTGCTTAGCCCCTATGAAACATAGCGTGATGTTTTATATACCAATTTATACCTTGACTTCTACACAACACATCAGTGAAAGTCCTATCAAAATCCATCCACGGGTTTTCAAATGATACCTGGACAAACAGAACGACAGACAGACAGACAGACAGACAGACAGACAATAATTCCAAAAAAAATGTTTTGGCCTCTATGTCGATAGTATAGTATCCCCACATAGAAATTTTGGAAAAATATTCAATGTAGAGAAAAAGTGCTCTTTGAGTTTTATTATAGTACTAGCTGACCCGCGCAGCTCCGCCCGCGCTTTTATTACAATTTGCTCCCCTTTCCTCCCTACTCCCTTGATTTATTTCTCTCTCCATCTCTCTCTCACTTATAAGAAAAATCTAATTCTAATTCTCTCTTTTCTCTTTCCCCTTTCCCGCTTCGGTCCCTCTCTTCCTCTCCCCGTTGTCCCCTCTCTGAACCCCGTCCCCCTCTCTCTTCTACCACCTTGCTCCCCCTCAATCTCCCCTTGTTCTACCTTAATCCCCCTATCCTTCACCCTATCACTCTCTCCTCGAATCCCCTCTCCCTCTCTTTCCTCTCTTGCACCCTCCTCTCGTTCTAAATATCCTCGTTAATCATGGTATCTGGGATTCTTACCCACTTAAACCCCTGCGGCTGTCGCATCGCCATATATGAGGGGAGACCTGGGCCCTCTAGTGGGATATGCACCAAATACCCCTCAGTGCGCATTATAGCCCCCGGGAACCTGGCACCATGATCACAGGGACGGGGCTTGCAACCCCGTCACCGTCCTCCTCGGAGTCGCCGCCGCCCGTCACCTATGATGACCTTGGCTAACGTTGCTAAACCTAGCGGCATGAAATATACTTTACGATTTTATTCTCAGACCTACCCGATATGTACACAAAATTTCATACAAATCGATTCACCCATCTATTTAATGACCTAGCCTTATGTTGCTTAACCTTAACCTAGCGGTATGAACAACATTCACAGCTTTTTTGTCATTGGTGTATATATTAGTGAAGGTTATGTTATATTGAAGAAGGGACAAATTCATGCTAACAACAATTTATTAATAGTTAATTATTTGTCATAAAAAGTAAAGGATAAAAACGGTTATTGTGGGTTATCTCTAAGAGATAAACATATACCATCGCTAACTTTTTTGTAGACCTTGTTAATATGTACAATACTGTAGTACATTATTTTGATCTATCTCGTAGGGTTCAGCCAGCGATTGCAATGTAAGCGCAAAACAAATGTGCTTATTTACGACATCACATTAGAAACCTCAAAAATTATCAGTGTTTCTCTACTATATTATGCATGTATTATACATATAAACCTTCCTTAAGAAACACTCTATCTATTAATAAAAACCGCATCAAAATCCGTTGCGTAGTTTAAAAGATTTAAGCATACATAGGGACAGACAGACAGCGAGAGCGACTTTGTTTTATAATATGTATAGATATAGATATAGATTAACCTATTTTAATTGAAACTTCTTCTTTTTCGTAATGCTTGATTCTCAAGTTCGTATTATCATGGTCATCATAAATAACAGCTGTTCTGTCGATTTTGTATTTTAATCAGATCCAAATCTAGGTACCTACTGAAAAAACGAAAGAAGTACATAAGTACTTGCGTCTCTGAATACTAATGTATCGAATATTAAAAATCGGAAGGAAAAATATCTCCATATCCTCCGCACTCTCCGATAGCAGGTCAGTTCTATGAGCCCTTAATGGATGCACCACT
Source organism: Furcula furcula (assembly GCA_911728495.1). Classification (NCBI taxonomy): domain Eukaryota; kingdom Metazoa; phylum Arthropoda; class Insecta; order Lepidoptera; family Notodontidae; genus Furcula; species Furcula furcula. The sequence continues at coordinate 943,847 of OU452254.1, read as the reverse complement.
ATCTCCGGCCTATTATTCTAATGTTATCAAAAATTAAATCAGGTAGGCAACTTCAACAAGATAACCGTTCAATCGATTAAGGTACACAGCGGCTCCCGTGGCAACGTGGCGGACGAGCTCGCTAGAAGAGGCTCAACCATGGACGCAGTGAGCCCTCAACCTGAACCTATAGTGCCAATCATCTTCTGATACCTACGCACCTTGGTGAGACCACGCACTAGGGACACAGACAACCCTCAGAGCGAGCATGTAGGAGGAGGTGACGGCGGCTTACGCGCTGCTGAGATGCCCGGAGGTCGCCACATACAGGGCTAAGTACTTCGGTAACCCGAGTACTCTCCGAGGGATTGTCGGTGATATCAAGTGGTTGCTGGCGTTTCTCGAGGAGTTGGGGTGGATCGAATAAATCTATTCCCACCCGTACGCAAAATACGCGCTTTGACGTAAAGTTGCGGAAACCAGCCCGTTATACTAAGTAATAAATACCAATCCCAAATGCTAATGCACAGAACTACTGGCCTGCTATTCTATAAGCAACACAACCTCGAGTTTCTATTCACTAACTTTTCTGACGTAGCACTACCGCTATACGAGAATTTACGGTTTTCCGTGGAACTAATTATGGTCCACCGTCGAATATTTAAACGAAAACGAAATGCGATAGTGAATATTAATAACGGCGTTAAGCTCGACCTCGCCGTCGTATTCAAGGCTGGCTCGAAGTCGAGCTCGCTGTTGAGCACGGCCACGATATTGTTCAACATGCAACTTCAACGTTGGTGATGTTAAACGTTACCTAGGGGTCTATTAGTTCTTGTACGAGTTCTGATAGTTGACGAGCTCGATCAAACTGCCAGTTTTTCCCGTATACATTTTACTAGTTTTTGATAGTCACCGCTAGGGGAGGTGGTGTGGCGTACTAGACCCCCAGGGGGTCTAGGGATAGTTATTTTTTCATGCAAGCACGCTCTAATAATAATACCCACGTGCGAGTCGGACTCGCGCACCGAGGTTTCCATACCTTCTGTGGAAGTATTAAAGTTATTTTTACTATTGAAGTGAAACTTCTTATGCGACTTCCAAAAATGTTATCACTTAACGCGTTAAGCGTTAAATGAAGCACCTTAACGCGTTATCGCTTACCGCGTTAAGTGATAGGTGTTAAACGATAGGCGATAGGCGTATATTTGTTAAGGTTATGAAAGCGCTCATGTGACGCCGTCACTGAGTGAGTGGGTGAGTGGATAGTGAGTGGATAGTGAGTGGATAGTGAGTGGATAGTGAGTGGATAGTGAGTGGATAGTGAGTGGATAGTGAGTGGATAGTGAGTGGATAGTGAGTGGATAGTGAGTGGATAGTGAGTGGATAGTGAGTGGATAGTGAGTGGATAGTGAGTGGATAGTGAGTGGATAGTGAGTGGATAGTGAGTGGATAGTGAGTGGATAGTGAGGTGGATAGTGAGTGGATAGTGAGTGGATAGTGAGGTGGATAGTGAGTGGATAGTGAGTGGATAGTGAGTGGATAGTGAGTGGATAGTGAGTGGATAGTGAGTGAGTGAGTGAGTGAGTGAGTGAGTGAGTGAGTGAGTGAGTGAGTGACCGCCGACTCCGCCGACTCCGCCGACTCCGCCGACTCCGTTGACTCCGTTGACTCCGTTGATTCCGTTGACTTTGTTGACTTTGTTGACTTCGTTTACTTCGTTGCGCGGGGAGGTGGAATAGAAAGAGACAGAGCGAGAATGAAGTTTCACTTCTTCCGCGCGGAGGGACTCCACGCACGCACATTTTTTTTTTATCTAACGCCTAACTGCCGGTCCCAATATCCTATCGATCCCTTACTATAAGTTAACATAGTTACCATCGATAGCTATTAATGACATATTTCCGTTTCAATAATAACATATTAGCAGCCTACTGTTGGTTGTTCAAATGACAGTCTGTCAGGGTTTTAGTTATCGCTCCATTTCAGAGGTTTATCGCGGGATATCCATGACTTGATCGATAATTTTAACTTATAGTTAGGGATCGATAGGATATTGGGACCGGCATCGGCAGTTAGGTAGCAAAAGACCGAACCGCAGATCTAAGTATGTGGGGCGAGGCTTTTTTAGGATTACAGTAGGTACTACTTAAAGAAACATAATTTTATTGTTACTGTAAAATTTAGATGGTCATTAATTTGATACCTACTTATCTATAATTATTTCAGTTTTTTCCCTCCACAAACTTCGAAGATAAGAGGAGGATGGAGGAGCGGGAGAATTTTTGATTATAAGTCAAAAAATTACGTGACATTAACCAACATAAAAATCAGTTTTGAAATGTGCAAATGAAGCCCCTTCCCACTCTACTTAAAAAAACTATTCCATGTTTCAAATCGATACTTAGGTGAAATGTTTCAAATCGATACTTAGGTGAAATGTTTCAAATCGATACTTAGGTGAAATGTTTCAAATCGATACTTAGGTGAAATGTTTCAAATCGATACTTAGGTGAAATGTTTCAAATCGATACTTAGATGAAATGTTTCAAATCGATACTTAGGTGAAATGTTTCAAATCGATACTTAGGTGAAATGTTTCAAATCGATACTTAGATGAAATGTTTCAAATCGATACTTAGGTGAAATGTTTCAAATCGATACCTAAGTGGTTCCTGAAATATATACTCAGGTGCGACAAACAGACAGACGAAGTCGCACCATAAGTGTTCCGTTTTTTACCTTTTATGTATGGAACCCATTATATAACAGGATTTTTATAAAAAAAATGAAGCTTGAGCTGTTTCCTTGCTTATTTCAGAGTCCAATTCAGTCTATGTTCAACATTTTAAGTCAAAATACAATATATCGCCGTTAGTCTCCACCCCGTTAAATATGTTTTTTTACCTACCTACCCCATACCCCATAGAAAATTTGTGTCCGTCAGGATGACCGGACCACAGCACGGATTCACGTGAAACTTTGCCAAGATTTAGTACCTATTTTGTACTATTTTGTACCTATGTTTAAATATTTTGTACCTCAGTAATAACAAAGTTATTTAATAAATAAAGTGGGAAGCCATTCTGACGTCAGGATGGCTTCCCACTTTTTACTTTGGGTACTTACGGTCCATATATTGCTGAAATCTTTGCATAATAATTTAGTACCTTTTTTGTACCTACGGTAAATATATAAATACTTAATGTATTCCACTTAAAAATTACTTTTATAACATTATAAACAATTATATATGGAGCATGATTCATCTGACATATTATATTTCACAAACCATGTAGTCCCCTTTCCTGCATCCAGGCAGAGGAGTAAAACCCATACATTTGTTGTTATCGTTAACAACTTCTGCCACCTGTTTCTCTGGGAACTTAAACTTTGGCTACAGTTTGGGACGGATGCGTGAACGGCCGCGGGGCGCGTGAGCGACCGGTTGTGTATGTGTCGCGGGCACTTACCGCAGCTGCAAAACGCTATTCTCAGATTGAACGCGAGGCGCTGGCTATAGTGTTTTGTTTAGAAAAGTTGCACCAGTATTTATATGGGAGATGTTTTAAATTGCGTACCGACCACAAACCGTTGGTGACAATTTTTGAGCCTAAGCAGGGGGTTCCCTCGATGGCTACGAGTCGGTTACAGCGGTGGGCTATTAAATTATCAGCACATACATACGATATAGAATATGTAAAGTCAAAAGAAAATAGAGCAGATGGGTTATCACGATTGCCAGCTTTGACTAAAACTACACAAAGCGTTTGCGTTCAGGAACAATCTTATTTACATTTCGCGCGAAGTGCCATGTTACTAGATTATAAGGATATAAAACAGCAAACAATGCCGTGATCAGTTAATAAGCAGAGTATTAAGATACATACGGGACGAAGGGCCCACTGAGAATGAAATAATGTCTCACCGGCCTTACTTCAATCGCTGGAAAAAACTGTATGAAGAATTAGGTTGTGTGATGTGGAGCTATAGGGTTGTTGTGCCAGAAACTTGTAGATATAAAGAAATCTTTCTCTAGGAGCTACGTGTGGTGGCAAAGTATTGACGAAGCTATCGAAAGAATCTGTTGCGATAGTTGGATCTGCATTGCAGAGAGTGAAGCGCCGCCCATGCCCTGTCTCTGGCCATGGCCAGAGAAACCCTGGGCTCGCATACACATGGATTTTTTGGGCCCTATCGAGGGTCGACTTTTTTGGTCATTATCGATGCATATCGATGAACTCGATATAGAATGCACACTTTTTGTTTTTTATTTGCTTTGAGGTTGGGTAAGTACGATCGAAATTACAAATCGATAGCACCAGTAGTTCCTGAAATATATAGGTGTGGCAGACAGATAGACGAAGTCATACCATGCACAACCATAAGGATGGCCTTTTAAACGACTTCAAAATGAGTAGTTCTGTATTCGACTCGTATGTATGTAATATTAATAAAAATAAGTAATATTTACTTAATATGTTAATCTATGTGGGCATAAACCAAAATTTACCCAATATCATGAGTGTGCGTATGTATGTAGGTTTATCCCCGTATTTCTCAGAAGCTATAAATCCTATTGCGATCGAGTGATATCAAAATCGGTTCAGTATTTTAAGAGATATAGACTGTTTAAGTTTCCAGTAAATTACTCTGTCATAGCCAGCCATAGTTATTGTAAGTCAATATAAGTGTACTAGTTTATGTTGTTATTAAATAAATGTTTTGTTGATTTTTTCCTAGTAATATTTTTTAAAATAATTTCCTGAAGTTTACAAGCATATGAGAATGTGCCCTTTACAGATCGTATAAGATTATATACTATATTGCTAGAATTCTATAATATATTCTGTATAAAATGCTATTCTATAGTGAATAATTTTTATTTTTATTTTTTATTTATGTACTTTTATTTATATAAAACTAGCTGTCCCGTGCAGCTCCGCCCACCTTATTAACTAATTTACTGCGCAACTTTTTAAATTTTTTTTTCGTAAGAACCTTCGCCTCATAATAATGTAATGTGGGTGTCTTCAAGGGACTAAATATCCTTTTAATAAGTTTTCGATCAGGTGGGATTGCAGCCAAGCTAGTGCTTATGACTACAAAAAAGACTTGCCGCCGTATTTGAAGGACGTTTAGGACCCACACTCGAAATTTCCTAGCACCTCGGAAGTGCAAAACTTACCTAAAGTAGGGCCAATTTAGTAGATCACATTTAATATCTGCCAGTCTCTTTTGTCATTATTACAATAAATATGTATGACGGGCGTGTTGGTTTGGGATCTGATGACAGTGTGTGGATTGTCCCAGAATATTATATTATTATATGTAATCGCAATTGAAAAAAGTTAAGAAATTGTGCAGTTCTAACTTCAAAAACAATTAATAATATTATTTGCCCGCCGTTACCAGGTTACCTTGTTAAATTTTGATGAAGTTTCAAATGTGATCTATTAAATTTCATCAGAGAGGGTCGAATGTAGCACATGATTGTTACTGCATGAAGGTTTGCCGTGATGGAGAATTATAAAACGCTAAGCGGGGTTGGAATATCCTAAAGAAAATATGCACTGAATACTTGCTCTGTTTCGCAGGATAGGGGACTACATGTTACATTATAATATGTCAGACAAATGTCAGATGAATGATGCTCCATATATAATTGTTTATAATGAAATAAAAGTAATTTTTAAATGAAATACATTAAGTATTCATATATTTATCGTAGGTACAAAAAAGGTACTAAATTATTATGCAAATATTTCAGCAATATATGGACCGTAAGTACCCAAAGTAAAAAGTGGGAAGCCATCCTGACGTCAGAATGGCTTCCCACTTTATTTATTAAATAACTTTGTTATTACTGAGGTACAAAATATTTAAACATAGGTACAAAATAGTACAAAATAGGTACTAAATCTTGGCAAAGTTTCACGTGAATCCGTGCTGTGGTCCGGTCATCCTGACGGACACGAAAATTTCGGTGTTTATGATACCCTTATTTGCATAAATAAGCATGTACAAACCTAAGAAGGTTTTCCTACTCCGTGGTAATGTTTGAGTTTAATAAAGTATTAGCGAACTGATTCGGATCATCAATAATTTCCTTATTATAAAATTGTGCAAATACTCTGGATGAGTCGGACCATGCAGTCTTTCGAATTATATGAAGATTAAGTCCTCGCTTACTGGCCGCAGATGTAGAGGCATGTCGGGTACTGTGGGCAGTAAATATTGTGGTATCAATACCACTGCTCATTAAAGTCGTTTTAATCCATAGACTTATTCTTTGCGACATTACCCTTGGATGTGGTTTCCTCAGTGAAATAAATAACGAATTATTATTTGAATTTCTGATTGACTGAGTTTTATTAATGCTACCAGAGCTCGTGCCGGACAAATTTCTGGTTTTTGATTAAAGAACGGAACTTTCAGTACTGGTTGCATTGAATTTAAACGTGACGTTTTAATTAGATCGGGTATGGTAATAATTATATCAACACTACTGTTTATTTTAATATTTTGCATTTTTACCAAAGAAAATGTTTGCACGCGGTGTGCAGTAACTAAGGCCAACAATGTAATCGTCTTCTTTGTAAGGATCTCCAAAGTAAGGTTTTCGTTAGGCCATTGATTACCTAAATAATCCAAAACCATATTTGGATTCCACGTTAATGAATATTTAGGGAGAGGAGGTCTTAATCGATAGACGCCCTTCATGAACCGTTTTAATCGGTCGTCATCCAGAGTTTTGCCCATAAGCAATGCAATAGCACACTTCTGTGAATTGATTGAACCAAACTTGGAACCGTCATGAAATTTCTTCGTAAGGAAATCTATAACTACGGGCACAGAGGCGTTGAAACAATCAAAACTATTCTGATTACAATATTCTATCCATTGACTTATTGGACCACTGTACTGTTTATAAGTGTTATCAGATAAGGAGGAAATCATTATGTCGGCTGAACTACTTGAAATTGATCTTCTTATTAAGGCTTGCCGGATAATTTCACGGCAACTAAGTCTAGGGACTGATGTAGACTGTGCGGAGTTCTGAAAGGAGATATCAAGAGATTAGAATATAAATGCAATACCAGGGTTTAGCGAACATTAAAAGTAGGGGTCAGTAGGTACCCATGATATGTATTTTTAACATACATATTTTGTTATTAGATCGGCTAGCAAATAGATCAGTTTTTGGGCTAACAAAAAACCCTAATACTTTAGCTAATAATTTATGATTTAGTTTCCTTTTACGAATTCATATATGCATAAATAAATAATAATTTTAATTTCGTAATTTTTCATATCTTTAGCAAGAAAAGGAGTTGCAGTGTAATATGCTGCTTTTAATTAAAGTAAATTCATATGTAAATTATTTCCTGGTTTAATCGCAATCTAATCATCTATAAGTACCTTTAATGTTTAATATAATATTGATCAAAGTTTTTTTTTGTGTAGGTAATGCTAACTTCATATTGCGACAGTCAAAGACAAATCCCAAATATGTGCATGTCACTTTAGGTATTAAACTGTTCTTTTTGTAATAGACAATAAAGTCCAATTTTTCAAGTGTAGATCTTTCATCTTAAAGTGATTACACAATATAAATCTTTTAAACTTTGTAAATTCAAAGTTATAATAGCCTGATCACCAATAGATACAAAAAATAAAGCAAAAACGCGAAAACCGTTTTTTAGTAAGTACATTACCAATAGGTAGGTATATAAACCTCATTAAAGTTTCTTGTAATGAGGTAGCATAGGTATTTATCGGTTCACACTACAAGCTGGTTTATTGAAAAAGTGGTATTTTATACCTTTTTATAAATAGTAACACACGGGGTCATTTAGGAAATACCAATCCATTGTTCATAAACAGCCTTAATCGACTAGCACGAACCTGCGTTAATTCCTCCGAGTGGTCCTTCTGGATGGCTGCCGTGGAACTTCCCTCTGTTGAAAGCTGCTCTGGTTGGACGGCTGTCGTTGGGCTGAACGAAATCTCCCTGCATCGGGTTTGCCCGATGTTTTCCGTTGCAGGGTTTTGGAGTTTAAAGGGTCTTTATTTTTATTTATAACAAAGTAGTTTCTGTTAAATTTATTTATTCTATTTACCCTTAGTTCAGTCCCTGTTTTTATTATGTTTTTAGCTGATTTTAGTTTCTCTAATATGTTGTCTCCGAATAAAAATATATTTCGTATAGTACCAGATAATGTATCCTTCATTACAGAATTTATAGCTGAAATAACAAAAGCTCTTCGTGTTTTTGTGTCCGAAAAATGGCTATCGCATAATAAGCGACATGCGTCACTAATAGGTTTTATAATTTCTTTAATCGAAATTGTGTCTTTGGCTACTACAAGTGACTGCATAACCTGAGACAAAGCCGACAACACCGATCCCAGCTGTGCCTGCTTTTGTAAAAGTGTATTATCACGCTTGGTTAGACTATCAGGTATCGCAGATTTTACCTCAGGATTGAGGGTAGGTGCAACTAATAAATCGCAATTTGAGGTTATTGCGTATGCTTTTAATAAAACATCTCTAGTTTCCGCTGGTAGCACTTCATCTTTTGGGGCTTCACCTAGAAAGGCGAGTATTTCCTGATCGATTACAGGGTCTGAGATAATGTCAGGCACTTGTCCTGTTGTAGAAGATGTTGTTGGTGGTGAGGCACCCTTTTCGATACCTATCAAACAACAAAGAAAAAATATGTATCCTTTTGTAGGTAGGTCAAACAAAAAAGTAAGGTAGATAGTAAAATCTACATAAATAAAGCAACATATAGTGGGTAGATAAATAAAAGATGTAGGCACTTTATGTGACAGAAAAAATCCCTCTGATTTTTCGCATCACGCACCCGTATCATGACAGTGCTACACAGATTGAATAAAGTTTTTGCTATGAAAAAGAAAACCCTGTTGGTTTCTCGCAATCACATCCACACACACACAGTAAGTGGGTAGTTGACTTCGATAGTAATATGTATTTATAATATGTTGTAGTCCAAGTCCAACAATGTAGATGTAAAAACCACTAATTCTTAGAAATCATTTCAGGCTTCTTAGTTGCATTTTGAAGGCGGTTCTTTTTTTTTGTAAAATTTATTTTTATTTATATTCTTTTTAGTGGTTCCCTTGGTGTATTATTAGGTTAACTTTTAACAACTATATTTTATTCTGACAAACAGCCAGTTTAATATTTATTTTAAACACCCACTACATAACACAACTATGGACCATCACTAAAATATAAGCTTAAGCAAAAATGTTTAAAAATGTAGATGTGACAATATCTTAATAAAACTAACCAATTGCCATAAACCGAAGATATCTAGGTGTTATACTCGTAGTTCTCGAGAACCATGGACTGCAAGCTCGGTGGGTCTACATTTATTTGTGCCGAGAACCCGTGTCCACCTTCTTGCTCCATTGTCAGACCCTGATCACCATTTTTCTAGCAACTACTCATCGAGAGCTACCCAACGAGCCCAATCTCGGCGGATCTACGTTTATTGGTGCAGTGATCCCGTGACGACCTTCCTGCTCCATCATCAGACCCTGATCTCCATTTTTCTAGCAACTACTCGTCGAGACCTATCCAACGAGTCCAAATTTGGTAGGTCTACGTTTGTTGGTGCCGAGATACCGTGACGACCTTCCTGCTCCATTATCAGACCTTGATCACCATTTTTCTAGCAACTACTCATCGAGAGCTACCCAACGAGCCCGAACTCGGCGGATCTACGTTTATTGGTGCAGTGATCCCGTGACGACCTTCCTGCCCCATCATCAGACCCTGATCTCCATTTTTCTAGCAACTGCTCGTCGAGACCTGTCCAACGAGTCCAAATTCGGTAGGTCTACGTTTGTTGGTGCCGAGATACCGTGACAACCTTCCTGCTCCATTATCAGACCTTGATCACCATTGTTCTAGCAACTACTCGACGAAAGCTACCCAACGAACCCAAACTCGGTGGGACTATGTTTATTGGTGCAGAGATCCCGTGACAACCTTCCTGCTCCACCATCAGACCCTGATTTCCATTTTTCTAGCAACTACTCGTCGAGAACTATCCATCGAGTCCAAATTCGGTAGTTCTACGTTTAGTAGGCACGGCTAGGATAGGATGGATTGTTAATTTTATTACAGAGTTCCGGTGGCCATCTATGGCCTTCTTCATCAGATTCACTTCACCAAATACTTTCTGAATGAAAATGCTTGACTAGTTTCTAAAAATACTAAAAACGCTATATGTATGCCTATAATATTTAAGGAGTTCCCTCAGTTACTCATGGTTTCCATCATCAGAACTTGTTTTTGAAAAAAAAATGGGACCAATCTGGAAGCATATCCTTTCAATTAAAAAAAAAAAATTCCAAATCGGTTCGTAAACGACAGAGTTCTGAGGTGACAAACATAAAAAAAAAAGAAAACATACACCCGAATTGATAACCTCCTCCTTTTTTTTGAAGTCAGTTAAAAAGCGTGAAAACAGCACATCTGTAACCAATCTACATTTACGAAAATACCGGAAAAAGTAGATAGATAGATAGATAGAAGTACGCATTTTTATTTATTTTACATTTATTAAAAATAAAAAGCTTGAATTTATTTATTTTTTATTTTCATCTATGCACATTAAAATATTATTTAATTTAGTCTTTATTTCATAAAGCTAGGTCAAGTACTTTTGAAGATATTCAAGATTTTCTAACCGACCCTTTTACTTTGCTGTCCAGTTTAGTGTCCAGTGCTATACTATAATAAAACACAGAGCACTTTTTCTGTATATTGAATATTTTTCCAAAATTTCTATACTATCTAGGGGATACTATACTATCGACATAGAGGCCAAAACAATTTTTTTTGGAATTATTGTCTGTCTGTCTGTCTGTCTGTCGTTCTGTTCGTCCAGGTATCATTTGTAAACCCGTGGATGGATTTTGATAGGACTTTCACTGATGTGTTGTGTAGAAGTCAAGGTATAAGTTGGTATATAAAACATCACGCTATGTTTCATAGGGGCTAAGCAGTGAAACATTACTTGCACATATTACCACGTAATTTCCTTTGTATGTGAATAGGGTAATTATAGACTGATCAGTTAATCATTAAGATATGTATTATTACGCTACATACAATAGGGACTGAGCGGACATTTAGTTTGCATAAGATATGGCATTGGCGAAGGGTCAATTTTTGTAAGGGGTAAGCCAGTCCGGTACACCCAGGACATTTTCATTAGATTTCTGTATGTTCATGAAATTTTAATGAAACTCCCCAAGTCCAGGTAGTGTATAGATAGGTATTGTATTACAGTCGCAACAATAAAAGATGCGAAAAACTTAGAACTTTCATTATCGAATATCATTAGACAGTAATTTACGATGTTAGCGTGATTTACATTATGAACAGCGCCATCTATCGGTGAAATTGAACATACAATCACTATAGAACTTTAATCTATATATTTTATCAAAGAAAGTCGTGTTAGTTACACTATTTATAACTCAAGAACGGCCTAACCGATTCGGCTGAAAATTGGTGGGGAGGTAGCTTAGAACCAGGAAACGGACATATGATACTTTTTATCCCGGTAGGTTAAGGTTAAGCAACGTTAGGTAAGGTCATTAAATAGATGGGTGAACCGATTTGTATGAAAGTGTGCATATCGGGTAGGTCTGAGAATAGGTCATACAGTATATTTCATACCGCTAGGTTAAGGTTAAGTTACATAAGGCAAGGTCATTAAATAGATGGGTGAACCGATTTGTATGAAATTTTCTGTGCATATCGGGTAGGTCTGGGAATAGGCCGTAAAGTATATTTCATGCCACTAGGTTAAGGTTAAGCAATATAAGGAAAGGTCATTTATGGGTGAACCGATATTAATGAAATATTGTGTGCATATCGGGGAGGTCTGAGAATAGGTCATAAAGTATATTTAATGCCGCTGATACCATGATTGACGAGGATATATAGAAAGAGAGGAGGGTGCAAGAGAGGAGAAAGAGGGAGAGGGGATTCGAGGAGGGGGTGATGGGGTGAGGGATCGGGGGAGTTAGGTGGAGTAAGGGGGGAGTGAGAAGGAGCAAGTTCGTAGAAGAGAGAGGGGGAGAGGGTTCAGAGAGGGGATAACAGGGCTCTCCCTGTCCCTGTCTTCCTCTGAAGAGGGGGAGTGTGACGGAAACCGAAGCGGGAAGAGAGAGGAGAGAAAGAGCATATAATTAGATTTTTTTTATAAGAGCGAGTGAGATATGGAGAGAGATAAATCTAGGGAGGAGGGAAAATGGGAGCAAAATGTAATAAAAGCGCGGGCGGAGCTGCAGTGTATATAAGTATTTTGCATAACAAACGCGTGCATGCTTGTGCTTGTCCTGTATAAAAGGCTAAGCACTTTCTTACTCATCACGAAATCTCAGAAACTACAAGTGCTAGGAGTCTCAAATTTTGCCTGGGGGTTCCTTTTAGGACGTAGGTGCTCACTAAGAGATTTTGCTAAATTCAATCCCTAAGGGGGTGAAACAAGGTGGCAAAGTTTGTATGGGAGAACGCTATTCGTTGGCCCACTTGACTTGAAATTTTGCATAGAATACAAAATTAATGGGATACGTATAATTGTATTTTTTTTAAAGTTATCCCCTAACCGGGTTAAAAAGGATGGCGGTACAAATATTTTCACTTAATTTGCTCAATAGGTACGTAAATTATGTACTATACGGATAAATTTAATACATAAGGTAAGTATTATCACGCTATATGAGATCGGATGAATCGGGTTCTTTGTCGGAAGCTATTGTCTCTGTTCTACTACTGTTAGTCAATGAAGGGATAGGGAATGTTTCGTCAAATAGTCCTACTACGTCTGTTACTGTAGAGTCTGAATCCGAAATTGTCACTACTTCTGTCTCATTTGTCATTTTACGTTTAGTCTCAAATTTTTCAAGCTCCTTGAGTTGTTTTATGACTGTCTGTATCTCTGTATCGTCTACATTTACGTTCATGGAAATTTCATCATCTGAATCTAGGGCATTAAGCTTTATGCAGGACAACGCGTCTGCATTGGTGTTTTGTTTACCCTTCTTGTATGAAATAGAGAAGTCGTATTCTTGTAGGCGAAGGCGCCAACGTGTCAATTTACTGTTTGGTTCTTTGAGTGAATATAACCATGCTAAGGGCCTGTGGTCCGTTACAATTTCGAATTTACGCCCGTACAAATACGGTCTGAAGTGTTTTACAGCCCAAATTATTGCTAGAAGTTCGCGTTCAATTGGACTGTAACGCGCTTCAGTATCACTCAGTGTTCTGCTTGCATATGCAACTGGTTTATCTGATCCAATAGGACCCTGAGATAAAACAGCGCCAAGGGCTATTTCCGAAGCATCTGTAGTTAAAATGTATGATTTAGTGGGATCTGGGTATTGTAATAGAGGTACGGTAATTAAAACTTCTTTACATTTCTCAAAGGCGTCTATGTAGTTTTGATCTAAAATTACTTTGTTCCGTTTTTTCAGGCAATTAGTTAATGGTTGGGTAATCTTCGCAAAGTCCTTAATAAATTTCCTATAGTACCCCACTAAACCTAAAAAGCTTTTGATTTCTGTTGTTGTTTTGGGAATAGGGTAATTCTGAATGGCTTTAATTTTATCATTATTTGGTCGTAGTCCATCTTTAGTTATGGTATGTCCCAAGTATAAAACTTCCTTGCGTAAAAACTCGCATTTGTCTAACTGTACTTTAAGATTGGTCATTCTTAGTCGGTCGAAGACTTGTCTAAGATCATGTAGGTGGGATTGTAAGCTGGACGAAAATACGATGACGTCATCAAGATATACCAGGCAGTGTATGCCCTGAAGACCTCTCATGATGTTATCCATAGCCCTTTGGAATGTCGCCGGTGCTGTTTTCAGTCCGAACGGCATTCTTAAGAACTCAAAGTGTCCATTTTGGGTGTTAAAAGCAGTTTTCTGTCTGTCAGCTTCGTTCAATTCAATCTGATGGTAGCCACTGGCTAAGTCTAAAGTCGTGAAGTAGGTGCTCTTTCCTAATTTGTCAAAAAGGTCTGTTATGTTGGGAAGTGGGTACTTGTCATCTATTGTAATTTCATTCAATTTTCTGTAGTCAATTACCATTCTATGTTTTACTTCACCAGAAGCATCCATTTTCTTCGGCACAAGATGCACTGGTGAACTCCAGGGGGAAAATGATTCTTTTATTACATTATTAGATAAAAGTTTTTCTACTTGTCTATTAATTTCAGCGCTTAGAGCGGGACCTTGTCGGTATGGCTTTGTATAAATGGGGTCTTCATTTTTGGTCCGTATACAATGTTTTACCTGATTAGTAAAAGTCAAGGGAATTTGATCGCTGTAGAATATATCTTTGTATTCTTCACATAGTCTACTAATGCTTTCGCGCTCTTCTTCATTCATGTGATCAAGTCTCAGTTTTTGTAAATTATCAGTCAATATCTGGTCAGTCTGTAATTCAGAATCGTCTAAAGAATTCACAAGACATTCGTCTGCTTTATGTTCAGAAATTATAAAAGGTCTGGTAATACAAAGTTTCATTGGTGTGTCTAGTGTATTCTGAATAATTGTAGTTGCATAGCCATTAGCACACTTTACAAGGGCAGCCGGCATGCGAACTCCTTCGCAAAATTGTTTGTGTTCAAGTATTCCTTCACCGTGGTACATGTTTGTCGGTAATTTTACTCTAGTCTCAGATCGTGAGGGAATTAAAACAATATGTTCCGTGTTGTTATGAATAATTGGTATTTGTGTGGTGTTTGTTGTTAATACTTGTCTTTTTAAATCTATTACAGCATCAAGTTGTTTTAAAAGATCATTCCCAACTAACCCATCGTAACGCGAGTCTACATTATATAGATAAAATTTATGTTGATCTTTGCTTTGGAAAATAGGGAATAAGGGAATCTTAATAACTTGATTATGTCTACTGGAAGCATGTGTACTTACTACTTCAAATGGCTCTTGTGTTATATAATTAGAAAAATATTGATTTGCCTTTTGGGGATGTATAAATGACCTCGTACTCCCGGTGTCGATCATAAATTTCCCATCAATTTCAGGAATATAAATATATGGTAGTTTTAATTTTGTGTCACAATTCAGTTCTATCACTTCATTTCGTCTATGGAGGCTGTTATGTAAAAATTTTCAATTTGGTCGCAAGAGTCGGTCTTGTCATTATGGGTATTAATGTCGGCTTCCTCTGGTTCGTTTTCACGGCATTCAGAGTTTTCCGGCATGGTTTCTACTGGGTAGTAATTATTATGATCATAAGAGTAATCAGTCTCATCATAATCATAATATGCATTACCCTGTGGCGCAGAGTAGTAATTATTTGCAGGGTACAGTTCTAACTCATTTAAACGAAAACCCGCTGGTTGAGTTGGGCCTTGTGGGGCAGTTCGCATAGAGACATCAGTGTTATGTTGAAAAGGCTTATTAAATCGATTACCAAATTGTTGCGGTTGCATTGGTGGCATCTGCTGATAACCCGGAGGTCTATACCCTAAAGTCGGCCTATAACCAAAATTTGGGCGATACCCAAATTGAGGCGGATTATTATTTTGTCTATTAAAGCCAAATTGTGCTTGAGTTGCAGTTTGTCCTGCTGGTCTATTTGGCGGAATACCAAAATTAAATTTAGGTGTTGCGCCAAAATTATTCCTAAATTGTTGGTTAGGTGGTGCTACCGGTCTAAAACCTGTAGGCTGTAAAGGCACACCGAACTTAAAGGTCGGTTGTGACGCTGGCGAATTTTGTATTTTAGGTGTATGACTCATTTGTAACATTTTAGAACGCATTTGGTATTGTTCGTAGAAATTAACTTCTTCTAAAACCGTACTTAAAGCCTGTTCTAATGTACTGGGATTTTTCAGTCTAACAATACGCACCATATTCTCGGGCAAGTTATACAAAAATACCTGTAAAGCGGTATTATTATATATAATGGTTTTACTTGCTCGTAAATTTAAATCACTGATCTGATTCACTTTTGACAATAAAACTGATTTTACGGATTGAATCCGTGCACAAAAATCGGGATAACTCTCGTTATTTTTAATCTTTAAAGTTTCTAATTCTATAGCCAAACACTCTTCGCTTCGTGGATCACCGAAGTGTTGTATTAACAATTCCTCGAATTGATCCCACGTCTTAATATCCTCACGTTCGCTTATAAGTGCCGCGGCGTCTCCAGATAAATGGCTAGTCACAACATGCATTAAATATTCCTCCTGCAGATCGGTTGAGCTAAATTTACTTATAACATACTTACATTTACGTAGAAATAAGTTTAATTGGTGTACGGTGCAACCGTGCATTTCTCAAGTCAGCAGTTTACGCGACGCACACATTTTATAATTCAGTAATTATATTCAGTTCGCATCGGACCGCCAAGGGAACCGAGTGTACTCACTACCAAACAAGTGGTATCTTAGCAAAACCGCGTTTAGGCCAGCAAGTGTGCCTCGTGTGTTCATTTCATTTCTTCCATAGCATTCATTAATTCTCATTTACTTTTAAGGACATTTTGGACATTATACATAATCTATCAATCTATTTCATTATTTCTTTCCCCACTTCTCATATCAAAAGAGTGTACAGTCAAGCAAGGACCGTACATCTCTTTTTGGTCCTTCTCAAAGTGCTTCTCACGCTATAGTTTTCGTGTCGCGCCGCGTTACGTGGACCATTGCCGTGTGAAGTGAACCAGTGACTATCGGAACTAATCAGTGTCGAAGTGTCAATACAGTGTATCACCAAGGATTACTGCAGATCACCAAGGATTACTGCGGATCACCAAGGATTCGTAAGCAGTACAACTACTTCGTCGGAGATACACAAGTAAGATCGTTTTATTTTACCGCTTACATAGAAGCTTGTTTTCACCATGGAAAACTTACACGCGAACCAGCACGAGCTCTTTGAGGCTATGAACAAGTTAGCTATCAATATCAGGAAAGACTCGATGGAACGCAAGACGGTCGACTATTTTAAACGACGTTTAGAAACGTTGGAAGCGTATTGGTCAGATTATCAATACAACCACGAACAATTATTATCAAGGGAAAGCAGGTCCCATCCATATTTTACAAAACAGCAGTATGAACAAGCAGAAGAATCATACAAGGTAGCAAAAGCTCTCATCCAAGAACAATACAAGGGGTTACTGAAACGGATGAAGTTAGAACCAGTCTCTGAACCAAGCCCATCTCACCAAGGAGACCAGGGTCAAGGAACTTCTCAACAGGGAGAGACAGCTGCGGCCAGTCCTGAGCATGAAATACAAGAAGGACGTCAGTCGCTGCCAATCCAGATGCGTTCTACAGGTTCTTCAAGTAAACTAGAAGAAATGCTTAAGAAACAAGCAAGCAACTTTCGAGCATTTCAGCGGATATCAGCAAGAATAGATTTAGGTCTCGTCTCAGAGAAGTGGGAATGGGAAGATACCTTACGTACTTTGCAATCTCGCTGGTCTATAATAGATTCTTTACACTGGGAATTGGACAGTGAGTTGGAAGGCAGCAACGAAGAGTATGAGACAACCTATAATGAACAAGAAGATATCTACAACAGCTTAAAAAAGGCGATTAATAGTAAAATATGGTCAGTAGCTCACAGGGAGAACAGCACACCAAAAATGGACATACCCATTTTCAATGGCAATTACCAAAACTGGGTGTCATTCAAAGATTTATTTACGGAAGTTATTCACAGCAACACGTCGATTTCAAGCGCCCAGAAGATGCAGTTCCTGAAAAGTAAAGTCCGTGGAGAAGCAGAACGTCTAATCCAGCATCTGCAAATTAGCTCAGAGAATTACTCAGTGTGCTGGGATATATTGAATAATAGATACAACAATATTAGGCTTATTTTCACTTCCTATGTTAACACTTTGCTAAATCTATCAGCAACTCAACAAGCAACCGTGAATCATATCAAGAATATTCACGATACGACTTTAGAGTGTTTAAACGCTATCAAGAACCTTGGCGTGGACACAGACAGCTGGGATCCATTAATCGTGCACATTCTTTTACAAAAAATAGATACAGACACACACAATCAATATTTGGAATCTCTGAAGCATCCAAGGGATTTGCCTAAACTGCACGAATTTCTCAGTTTCTTAGAAAGCAAATTTACTACCCTAGAGTCATCTCGCAAGAAGCAGGAACCTAAATTCATAAATATTAATCAAAATCATTCAACAAACAATTTAAAATATAAATCTAAATACATTAAACATTCATTTCCAGCAAGCAAACCCAATGCATTAATACCTAACAATAACAACGCAGCAAAAAATGTAGCGTGTCCATTATGCAAGGAATGGCACGGGTTATATTTCTGTCCAAAGTTTCTCAACATGTCGCCACAAATAAAACGACAAACAATAACAAGATTACGTGTATGCCAAAACTGTCTTTGGGGTCATAGCGAAATAGAATGCAATTCGGAAAAACGTTGTCGTGTATGCTACGAAAAACATAATACGCTCTTACATGAAGCATTCGCCAATTCAACTTGTAATTTGGTGATCGAAGAGAAGCAAGAAAGTCTCGATTTGCAACAAGGGAACATCGGGACTGAAATATTATTGGCAACCGCATTGATCAAGATTCAAGCAAGAGATGGATCATATCACGTCATGCGAGCACTTATAGATCAGGGGTCACAAGTGTCGCTTATATCGGAGAGAGCTGCACAGGTGCTAGCTTTACCAAGAAAACATTGCAAGGGCATCGTCTCTGGTATAGGAGCTAAGGAGAGCACCTGTAAAGGCGTTATGAACATAACATGTTGTTCACTATATAACGAATATTCTTTTAACACCGAGGTACTAATTATGAACGCACTTATAAACAAATTACCTACTTACACATTCAACAAGCCCTCATGGGCACATCTGGACGGCATACAACTCGCTGATTCAGAATTTTATTTAAGTAGAGCTGTGGATATCCTGTTAGGGGCGGACGTCTACCCTTACATTATTTTAGACGGCATAAGCAGAGCAAATGAAACCCTCCCCATAGCACAACAAACTCGCCTGGGATGGATTTTGAGTGGCAATGTCAAAACTCTTCATTGTAATGTGGTCATTAATCAGATGGATGACATTCAAAAATTTTGGGAAATAGAAGACATCACAGAGTCTTCGTCACTATCCACTGAAGACCAACGGTGTATAGATTATTACAATGAAACTACAACCCGGCGTATCGATGGTTCGTATGAAGTCAGAGTACCTTTTCAAGAAAACTTTGAGAACCAGTTGGGATCGTCGAAACCTAAAGCAATTGCGCAATTTCGCCAGTTGGAGCGAAAATTCCACAACAATGAAAACATTGCACAAAAATATAAGTTGTTTATTAATGAATATAAAACCTTAGGACATATGAAGCCGTCATTTAGTAATCAGAAACCGGAGTTTTATTTACCGCATCACTGCGTATTGCGAAATGATTCGAGTACGACAGCACTTCGTGTAGTCTACAATGGGTCTATGAAAACTAGTACAGGATGTAGCTTAAATGATCTCATGTTAAAAGGTCCTAATTTACAGCAAGATCTCCAGTCTTTATTGGTCAAATGGAGGCAATATCGTATAGCTTTCACTGCAGACATAGAAAAAATGTTTCGGTATATCTGGGTGCATGAACATGATCAAAAACTACAGAAAATCGTTTGGCGGGATTCTCCCAACATGCCCTTACAAGACTATCAATTATGTACAGTCACCTATGGCACAAAAGCTGCGCCATTCTTGGCTATGATGACGTTAAAGAAGTTAGCAGAAGATGAGAGACAGAATCATAGCCCTGAGGCCATCAAGGCCTTAGAACACCATTTTTACATGGACGACGTGCTTTACGGTTCTCAATCAGTCGAATCAGCATTACATTTACAGCAAGAATTAATTACATTACTAAAATCTGGCAGGTTTAATTTAAGAAAGTGGTCATCCAATGCACCCGAATTACTACAAGACGTGACCGGGGAGAAAAATATGCAGGAAAATTTTGACTTTAAGCAAGCGGAGTCAACAAAAACATTGGGACTACGATGGAACCCTAAGTCAGATTCTTTTACATTTCAATCCACAATCGAGCCTACCAACAAGCACCCGAGCAAGAGATCGATGTTATCAGACATCTCTAAACTCTTTGATCCTCTTGGCTGGCTGTCACCAATATCTACCAGTCTCAAATTATTATTTCAAGAAGTTTGGACCACAAATATCCAATGGGATGATAAACTGCCTGAAGATATTTGCAAGAAATGGACGAATATAAGGGAAAACATGCACAAAATAAACAGGTTCGAGTTGACAAGATGGCTCGGAACTGGTGAAAATGATCAAGTGGAACTGCATGGGTTCTGCGACTCGTCAAACAGAGCTTACGCGTGCGTCATTTATTGTAAGCAAGTTAGCAAGACTGGCGCCGAAGTAGTGTTGATAGCAGGGAAGGCGAGACTTGTTCCAGCAAACAAAACGGTCTCGTTGCCTAGATTGGAGTTAAGTGGAGCTCTTTTACTAGCAAAATTAATGCATAAAGTTCAACAATGCCTTATAAACCATAACATCCAAATATTCTGTTGGACTGACTCCAAAGTGGTTCTTGCCTGGATACAAGGAGACCCAGGCAGGTGGAAACCATTTGTATCAAACCGTGTAAAACAGATTAAAGAGTTACTCCCCCCGCACGGCTGGTGCTATGTCAAGTCTGCAGAAAATCCAGCGGATTGCGCTAGCCGTGGAATGAGTGTCGACCAGCTGGCAGAACATCGGTTGTGGTGGGAAGGACCCTCTTGGCTATCGGATTTTACCTCGGGCAAGGAAAATAAACAAGAAGTGTTCAATACAGAAGAAGAAACAAGGAAATCAAAGCAAGTAAACTATATTTCAAAGCAAGAAAAAGCTGACAGTGTTATTTATGAATTATTAACAAGACATAGTTCATTTACAAAACTAACAAGAGTTTTAGCGCTGGTATATAGATTCATTACACAAATAAAACAAAAACAGTTCAATAAAAAAGCTTATATTACATTACAAGAAATAAAACACGCAAAATATACTATAATAAAATGTGTACAACAAATAGAATTTACTGAAGAAATAAATCAATTACAGCAAAAAATCAAGGTCAACGATATTGTGACAATCAACGACGCAAACTTACCACCAGGAAAGTGGGCTATGGGTCGCGTCGTCGAAATACATCCCGGTGCTGACGGCCACGTCAGGGTGGTTACTTTAAAAACAAAAAGCGGACTTATCAAGCGTCCCATAATTAAGTTGTCAGTTCTGCCGGTAAATGACCGAATCGCTCAACAAGAGCAGCGATCACACGAACAACAATCTAGCAAAAATAACAAGCATTCTGTTAAAAAATCAAGTTATAGCCTACTATCGCTCGCTATGTTACTACTGTCCTTCATGAACCTATTTACAAATGCATACTGTACTTATAATGTCACACAATTAAAAGACAAACAAGGTCTATACTTTGAAAAAATTTCGAATATGCAATTAGTGCGCGATGAGTGGAAGATCATCACGTATTATGACATGGATCCGTATTGGCAAGGGAACGCAGCTTGTAGTAAATACATAGATTATTTAGAACAGTTATGTAATACTTTAAAAGATTCTTCACATTGCGATGTCATACAAATACAACTGCAGCAAGAATACTCAGAACTCGTGTACTACAATCACCTGTTGTTGAGTCAGCATTCCAGCACGCGTCGAGCGCAAGCCATGCGCCGACGCAAGCGAGGTATTATCAACGGCGTCGGGTATCTCGCGAACACTCTATTCGGCGTACTCGACGAACATTTCGCTGAACAATATAGACACGACATACAAGTTATAAAACACAATGAAAATCATTTGGTTTCACTTATGAAAAATCAAACTTCAGTCATGGAAGCCGAGTACAACATTTTAAAGAGAAGTGAAGTTGCTATGCATAAACAACACAAAATGCTAAATCAGTTATCGATAAAATTAACCGAAATGGATAATAAGGTGCAAAAGGAGTCCGAAAGAAATCTAAACATGAATGATTTTAGCTTAGCAGCTATAGCAACAGGCAACGTAATAAGGAACTTAAAAACAATTCAAAACACAATATTAGACACTATAACAGATGTTTATCACGGCCGACTAAATTTTCATTTGATATCTCCTGAGCAATTGAAACAGACGTTGAATATCATTTCTAGTCACCTAGCAAAGGACATTACTTTACCCGTAAATGACCTGCAGAATAACTTTAGGGAAATTTACAGTTTATTAAAGGTCAAGGCCAGAATGTTAAAAGATTATTTAATTTTCGAATTAAAATTGCCATTGGTTACCAGAGATTCATTCGAGATAATGAAGATTTTACCTGTTCCTAAAGTAATCGGTGACACAAGCATGGCTGTCCTTACACCGATTGCTGAATATGTTGCGATCAATTTGAAGAAAGACTCATATTTAACTATGTCTACTTACGACATTCAGTCGTGCCTGCGTGATAATCCGGACAAATATTTATGCTACGCGCAAAGTCCAATCTATCATCTTAAAAACGAAGACAAATTATGTCAGCTACAATCCAACACCAGACAATGCAAGATCAGCATTACATCATGTTTAAATCAATGGACAGAAATTAGCAAGTTAAACATGTATCTATATTTCTGTTGCGGTCAATGTACTATACGAGTACTATGCGAAGATCAGATTTTGGCTGGAAATCTAGAGAAAGCAGGAATATTAACAATTGAGCCTGGATGCATAATCAAGACAGAAAACTTCACGGTTTATTCACATAGTAAAGGCTTAATCAACCTGAACACAAAGGCTTCTATTACAGTACCGAATATAGAACCGATTAACCATATCATTGATGCCAGCATCCCGATGTCGCTTTTACAAAATTACTCACTACTGTCTTCGGAAAAGGAACTGGAAGAAATCAAGAAACAGATAGTCAATCTCAAAGCCAATGAAGGATTGTCTCAGCAGATTTCGTACCATGATATTCACCATTACACAGCCTTGTATGTGGTAATTGGGATCATGCTGATTATTGGAGTAGTCTTCATGGTGCGTAAGATTCGCACCAAGCAGGCGGCGCTTCAGGCGGTGGCGAGGATCGCAATGGCGAATTCAGAGGCGCGGCCTACGCAAGCAGCAGAAGCCAAGGCTGGGCCCTCAGGCTCGCTGTCAACCGTTCAAGTGCACAGTGCTAGTGAAAGTGATAATAAGACAGACATTAACGAACTTAAAATACATAAAGTGGACAAATGCACGACACCTATTCCTAGAAAAACAAAATTCACATACAATCATCATCAAAACTAACATTTAATTTAAGAAACAAGTGAAATCATCTTGTTATCTCACATCTTCATCTCTCATTCATCTTTGCGCTTGGGAGCATGTACGGTGCAACCGTGCATTTCTCAAGTCAGCAGTTTACGCGACGCACACATTTTATAATTCAGTAATTATATTCAGTTCGCATCGGACCGCCAAGGGAACCGTGTGTACTCACTACCAAACAAGTGGTATCTTAGCAAAACCGCGTTTAGGCCAGCAAGTGTGCCTCGTGTGTTAATTTCATTTCTTCCATTACATTCATTAATTCTCATTTACTTCTAAGGACATTTTGGACATTATACATATTTTACAATCTATTTAATTATTTCTTCCCGCACTTCTCATATCAAAAGAGTGTACAGTCAAGCAAGGACCGTACAATTGGCGTTTATCGCCATCAAAATTAGGTATAATCTTAGCTAATTCAACGGGAATAAGTTTGATTTCCGCCATATTTATGAGAAATAATACAAAACTGCACTAAATAAGAACTCTATGAACTCTACAAGTGATTATTAACTCGATAGAGCGTTTATTATAATAATTATACACGTAATTTACTAACACAGTTTATATGTAGTATTTAAGAAAACCAAATAAAGTTAAAATGGAAAATGTCCGATTTCAAGTTAACAAAAAGGTAAGGAGGTGAAAAGTCGTACTCACCAGCCTGCCAAGCCCATCATCAGCTGCTTCGACTCCTCGTACCAGACGATATTTATTGGTTCTTCAGATCGCCAGACTTTATAAGTCGCCCGCCGTCGCGAAAATACGGAAAATTCGATCCCGGTAATATAACGAACGGTGGCGTAGCCCTTCGCGGCGATCCTACCGGCTGCGCCAGTCAGGTTACTGGGAGCGGCTGATGGTTTTTTAAAAATAAAATGTAAATTAAAATTAATATTTAATACGTGCGTTCAGAGTTAGATGTACAACACGAATGAATACAATGCTCTTACAAGTAATGATTAATAATTTCTTATAGTCTAAACAAATGTCTTATCTCTACCAAGAATTATGGTCACACACCTGAGCTTTTGCTATACACGCACAATTTGTATAGGGTGTGGTTCCATGACTAGGTACTTAAACAAACTATTAATTCTTATGTGCCAATCTGGCTGACTTTACACACAATATTTATTAACCTAAATAATATCACTTCTCTACAGACTATTAAGTACTGTGTCGATCTGACTGAGATTGATTAATTAACAATTATATTATACCACTTGTGTTTACTAGATGACAACTGAACGACGACTGCCCTTGGTCTGCCGTGTCAAACAGTTTTGTATGGTCGTTACTAGGCAATCATAAATACAGCTAATACAAGACCATATTATTTTGTGTGCGTGATGCGCTCAACCAATAACAGCAATTCCGTTTGCTTGTGGTGGTCATATGTACTGATTGCAGCTCCAAAAAAAGTTTTGGCTTTTATATCATACGTAAGGGCTCCCACACATAACTGCGAATTCGCATCGCATCGCAAATATCTGCGAGAAACAAATGAATTTTCGATATAAATTCCTGCGATGCGGCGCCGTATCGCATCGCATCGCAGTTATGTGTGGGAGCCGTAAGTACTAATATATACATAATTTATTCCTACCCAAACAGAAATTTTGGAAATATATTTTTGTGCAGGACAGGACTTATGTAGGTAGTAAGAGGTGACCCAGGGAGCGAGCATGTGTCTGTGAGTCAGTGAAGTTGGTAGCCCTGACCCCGAGGCCGATCGCGTCGTTCGTTCGTGCGATGATCGCGTCGCGTTCTATTAGGACACTCATTTCTGCGTTCGCGCGAGCGTGCGATGGTCGCGTCGTCGTTCGTCCGTGCGATGATCGCGTGATCGCGTTCTATTAGGACACTCCCCGCTGCATAATACATCCACAATAGATCGCGTGCGACCTGATTGCCCTCCCTGTGCCACCACCTGCCTCGCTGCGGTGCTGCAGTTCCGGTGCCGCGCTTGTTATCTGTGACCAATATAGCAGGTGCTAGTGTAGATATTCCGTACCTACCTACTTATTAGTACCTATTCTACACAGCATGCGTAACGGTTCCCCTGCTCGCTCCATTTGGCCAACTGTGGTCCACGCCATGTTTATTGTAATGTTTCTACACGCCAACGACCTCCGTTGTATTCTATCTAATATACTACCTGTGGTTTACTCATTTAAATGTGGATTGTTTATAATAAACTAGTTACCTGGCCCGGTTTTACCCGCGTCTTTTAAGTTTCATATCATACCTACATTTTAAATACCTATATCGATGCATATCTAACATAAATGACGACAGGCTCGTTAATCTAGTGGTTAGACACCCTGGCCAGCCCTGGATAACTAACAGAACGTGGGTTCGATTCCCACCCAGGGCAATCATTTGCATGTTCAAACGTGTCTTATGTCTCGGTGGTCTTGGCAGGTACATGTTATCTATCGATTTATGTTCCAGATGTGTATGTATCAGTTTATGGTAGCCATATTATAGGCGGGCGATCCCACAGAATACATACCTAATAGCGATACCTAGTTTCCGACTAGATGACTGTGCGTGCTTTGTCTCAGTATATTATTATTGAAGAAGTTTCTGTAATGGTTTTGTATCTCAGAGAATCTGAGTTTTGTACACGCCTAGGCAGCTATCGGATTGTTCGGAGTCGCTGGACGTCTGGGGTGCGGGCCCAAGACGTCCATCGAGCACAACCGTCAGCGACTCGCGCCGAAGGTGCTCGCTTGCGTTGCCAGTGACGCTGGGCGTTGTTGCAGGCCCGCCACAGCGGCCGCGGCCGGCGTGATCGTGGTGGGCCCCCCCGCGCCCCCCGCGCGACCCACACACCCCGCGCACCTCGCCCTGCTCGCGCACTACGCGCGCGCCGCTCCCGCGCTCCACGAAAGGTTAGTCGTCGTTAACGGTCGTTAATCTATGCGCACTCGTATGTTGTGACCTTAGATCATATAAAAGAAATAGATATGACGCGCGGAACTAACAAATGACGCCGGGCACGAGGAATATGAAAACACAAAGTGCTATGATTCGACCCGCAGTGATCGCGAGCCACGATCGGGAGCGCACGTCTGGTCACAGCAAAAAAAAACATCGAAACTATGCCGTACTGTGTAGTAAAATATTGTAAAAACACATCAGATAAATTAAGAAAGAATACTGGATTATCATTTCATAGGTAAATGTCTAAAAATAACAGATTTCTAATTAGTTTGGTGAACTTTTTGATCCCACAAATTCGGAACACAAAACCTCACCAAAGTCATACGGTGTTGTAATACTGCACAAATTTTTCTCCCCTAAAATATCACATCTTTTGTGGGTAACTTATTTGATATTAGGAACTAAATATTAATAGATTACTTTTAAAGTTTTTAACCGACTTCAAAAAAAGGGGGTTCTGTATTCAATGCGTATGTATGTTATATTAATAAAATTGCGTAATATTAGCGTAATGTTAGTCCATGTGGGCATCAAAACAAATGTACTGTAAATGGTTGTATGTATGTCTGTTTGCCAACGTATTTTTCAGGAACTGCAATTCCTATTTCGATAATTCAAGGGATGAGTGAACATAGGTGTTAATAGTTTTAAACAAGTTATGAGCGGTAAAAAAAAAACAATTCAAGCTAGAAATTAAAGCTTGAAGTTTTATAATACAATTAATTTAATTTGTTTTGTATATGTATATTTATAATTTCTACATAATGTTATAATTAAATACATATTATTATGTATATATTTGATTGACACCTGCCCTTCAAAATTCTGTCCTGTACCCTAAGGCTGTCTGGAAGAGATCTTTATACCCGGTAAAATATAGCTTGATTCCTGTGACAGCAGTCAATCACGCCTAAACATTTTATCTCAAAAATATCAAGTTCGAATTATTTTCTACTATTATTTGTGTTTCATGTGGGCTGTGCGCCTTTATTACTCTACGCGTCTCCACAGAATTGTCAATAGGCTAGATGACTAAAAAAATCTATTTATTTCCATTTAGGTTATCAAAAAATATTGAACATGTATTTTTTCATTTGTCAATAAAACAAAAAAATATATTTGTTATTGAAAAAATGCAAGCTAAGTTTCTTGCCGGATCTTCTCAGTGGATGCCGCGTTACGATCATAGCCCCCATGAGGCCTATGCCTAACAATTTTGATTTCGAATTCTTACAGATTGAACTATCAAAGTCGTTGAATTGAGAACCTCTTCCCTTTTTTGAAGTCGGTTAAAAATTAAAATTCGTCTATAACAGTCGTTTGCGGGTTATCATGCCACAGCCAGGCATATGCGACAAACTTAAAACACCTCTACTCATTTTGCTACTGCTGGTGTTAATTAGCACACAATACTTCGGAGCGACTTCAATATATTTTCGTTAATTACTTTTTAGATAATTTTCTTTAGTCGTTTTTATATTTCTAAAAATAGTTTATTTTATCAATTATAATAATAATCATTAGTATCAATAAGTCAAAATTTGAAAGTCCATAAGATAAAGAAAAATACTCGGGAGATTATTTCAGGTACTGGTAACTCTACGCACACACAGGTAATTGTATCCGTACACAGAAATCGCAGCTTACGCACACACCGGCAAGGTCAAACCGGCGTCACTTATTTGTTCCGTGCGCGTGGTCTATGTATTCTATATAGTCTAAGGTTGTGACGTTACGCGTCGCGTACGGCGCGTACGTAGGTACGACCTACATGGAGATACCTACTGTGCAGGTCGGGGCGCGAAGCAGAAGCGGAAGACGTGATCGACCTGGGCGCACCGCGGGCGCTCCGCTCGGCACCGCGCGACCGCCCGCCCGGACGACGCGCACGGACGCGCACCACCTACACGCCAAACCCACGCCTGTGAGCCGAATAACATTTATCTTGTGTCATAATAATCCATACCTATGACAGGTTAGTCCGATTTTTAAGGTAGCGGCCGCCGGTTACCTGAGGCACAAAATAATGAGAGGGCTTATCGCTCTAATTGATACAGCATGCGGCATGTTGAATCGATTAGAGCGATAAGCGATAAGCGGTTTGTGGCTCTCAGGCATGCTGCATGCCTGAGAGCCACAAACCGCAACACTCGAAGGAAAGTCACACCTTTAGCGTCAGCAACACGAGGTCAACGTGTGGCGGAACACCCCCTTCCCTCGAATATGGGTGATGGCTGCTGCTCGAGTCAACTTGTGCGCGGGTGCTGCTCGGGGGACTGGTCCGACTACTATCCCTTTGGCCTTTTAGTTTGTTGTATTTTTTTTCACTTTCTTGTTTTATATTTCGAACGGCAGGACAAACTGTCGCTGATGCTGATCTAATTGTAACAAGACAAACACTTTAATAAACGGTGCTAGCCTCAGAGTAATCTCCTCTAAGGTGCTAGCACATCATGTTAACTAATACTAGCCACCAACTGGCACCGACTTCAATATATTTTTGTTATTTTATGCTTTTTAGATAAGTTTCTTTGAAGCCGGTTTTTTTAAAATAGTTTATTTAAAACTTTTTAGCGACTTATTATAGGAATTAATAAAATCTTTTAAAAAAAATCTGAACCGACCAATATCACTGTTTTTTTTTAAAAGATTTTATTTTAAGCTTTTTAGATATTTTCATATATAAAGATTGAACCATCGAAGACGGTAAAATGATCTAGGTAGGTTATGATCACATTATCGTCTACATAGTATTACATATTTCTTAAAAAAAAATATCCGATCGTAATGAAATTTGCATGGAATCATCATAGTAGTTTACTCTCTCGAATAAAAAAAGAATCATCGAAATCGGTTCATATTTGTCAGAGTAATGTAATGGAGAACATCAGTTTTATGGTTTTTGTACCAGATAAATTCCCCCACATCGTTGATGTTCCTCCAGGAAGTTCTTATCCGGTTGTGATAAAATTCATACAGATTCATTATAGTGGTTTTTTCTTTCGAATAAAATAAAGAATTATCGAAATTGGTAAATATTTGCCAGAGTTATGACCATTTTTGTCCTTAAAAAGCGACATAAAGTCATCTATATAGGCTTTCTTGCAGGTTTCCTATGCAGTCACCATTCTTGTTTTTCAGGAACTACTTATTCGTAAGCAATAATTTTTTTATGGGACCCAACTAACGGATTAAAGAATGGATGGAAGAAAGATTTTTCAAATCGGTTCATAATTTCCATAGTTATGCGCGAAAAAAAATAACCTATATACAGACAAATTGAGAACCTCCTCCTTTTTTTGAAGTCGGTTAAAAAGTCACGCAATTTATATACTTGGGCATGACCCTCCACCAACCCATGGCCCCACCGACCGTCCGGTCATATGGGCCGAATCGCGGGAGATGCGCGCGGCATTGCTCTGTGGCTCTGTCCACCGCGCGCAATTCTTGACTCCCTACAAATTATTTCTACGCCCGTGTCCCTTGTCGTCACTCTCCCCTTTCTGGGGCAGACAACACGCGTGACGGACTCCGTCGCCGGGTGTATCCACCATCTAACTCTCTTCTCTGCTTCTTCGGTCGAACCACTCATGCGCGAATCTCCGCAACCTCGTGAAGTTCTCCGGAGTGCTCACAAAATCAGCGTAGTACATCGGACCCTCCTCATCACGCACGATACCATTCATCATTTCTTCACGCAAATCCTCATACAGGGGACAGGCCCACACCACATGGTGCAGGTCCTCGTCTTCCATACCGCATGCACACAGACTATCTTCCACTAACCGCATCTCATTCAACCGCTTCCTAAAACATCCGTGCCCCGTGAGGATCTGGGACGTCTGATGATCCGGCTCCACCCAATGCGCCCTCAAACGTGCCGCCACATCGGGAAAGTACCGATGCAGCTCCCTTCCTTTCTCCTCGCACTCCCAACGACTCTGCCACGCTTGGATCGCCTCGTCCCACAACTCGCGTTTTCGTCTGCTCAACTGCCCGGTCGCGGACTGGCGCTCCTCATCCAGCTTGCCAGCCCGGATTACCTCCAGGTCTGCGGGTAGTAAAGCTGCCAATACTGCAAGCGCAGCCGTGCTGGTCGACCGATACGCCTTGGTCAACAGTATTAGGCTAGACCTCTGGGATCTCAGTAACGCACTACGGACCACGTGGAGTGTCGCGCGCCTATACCAACAGGCCGCAGCATACGTTATCGTAGCGACGTAAGTGCCCCTGTAGAGGATGCGCAGACCGCGAAATCGAATGCCCAGGAAGATGCCGACACTCGAGACATCTTTCCAAAGCATTTGGCCGCGCGCTCCCCCATCGACACCGCATGCTGCGCAAAAGACAACGTGCTGTCCATTACCACGCCTAGCACCGTGCACGATGTGACGCTCCTAATAGACTTATCCTTTAATTTAATCACTGGGGGCCGCTAGAACCTTTCCCTGACTGTCATAGTTGCCGACTTGTCAGGCGAAAACTCCAGCCTATTACGGGCACCCCAGGATACAACCATATCCAGACTCTCCCTGGCTACTCTCTCGATGTAGGCCCTGGACTCGGCCTCAATCAGGATCGTCACATCGTCCGCGTACGCCACCATCCTTACCCCCGTTGGCAATGGCAATCGCAATAGGTCATCCATTAATAGGTTCCACAGAGTGGGACCAAGCACCGATCCTTCGGGACAACCCATAGTTGATACCTTCCATTCCACCTGGTCCCCAACAAATAGACCAACCCGGCGAGCAGTGAAGTATCCCGTCAACATTCGAAAAATGTTGGCTGGACAACCACCACGCTTCGCCTTGGTCAATATCATTGGCCACCATGCGTTATCGAAGGCGCCGGAGATATCAAGAAAGATTGCCTGAACGTACCTAGATGATGTTTCCTTAGCGGTGCGTATGACTTCATTTAGTGCCGTTACGGTGGACTTGCCCGGAGAAAATCCGTACTGGCTCATGGAGATCTGACTGGTGATCGTCGGTGCACATTGCAGCATTACGCGTTCCAGGATTTTCCCTAGCACAGGCAGGAGCGTAATCGGACGGTACGCCTTCGGGTCGGTAAGCGGCTTGTCATTGCCTTTCGGCAAGACAAGCAGGCGACCCTCCTTCCATACGTCCGGAAACACCCCGTCCTCAACACACTTCGCGTACATAGCGGTAAATTCCGCCGATGCCGCTGCCCATACATGCTTTAGAATCCTTGCACTCCAGCCATCTAACCCTAGCGCAGTGTTCGGGAGCCCGGCCACGATCCGCCCGACATCCTCACGCGGCAGAGGCGGCGCATCCCGACATGCCAAGATGAACGAGGCCACGACGCGCACTTGACGATGATACTCCGTGTCTTTGGACACATCATCGTCTGGGCACAATGCGTGCAAGAGGCTCGCCATGGACTCGCTCACCGTACCGGAAAATCCAGACAGGAGCTTGGTACCATTAATGATGTTCGGTGCCGGCTTAACTGCCCCGACAGCGGCCCTATACGCTAGGCCCCAGGGATCCTGGTTCCCAGCGTCAGCAACCCGTCTGAAATGGTCGGTCTCCGCCGCCTCCTATATATAATTAATTGGCTTTGCCTGCATTATTATATACTTGGGCAGTCGGCGAGTATAAAAAAATAAGTTTTTACTTAGGTAAAACTTTATTACATTATTACAAATTAATAGGTACAAGATGTGTCCAGGCTGACACTTAATAATAATAATAATAACGCAACGACGCAACGACTGTCTGATCAGGTGCGGGCCATCCAGCGTGGTCACATGTTGGATGGCCCTGTGCTTGATCGGCTACGCTCGGAGGTGCAAGGTGGCCGTGTCGCCCCCTATATACCGTCGTCGCAAGCTGTGACCCCAGCGGTTAACATCGCGCTCGTGCCACGGCTCGCAGCTAATAGCGACGACGATAGGGACGATATGACTACCGACGTAAGTACCAACGTAAGTACCCAGTTGAGGAGTACTTTGGAAGATGTTGTTCGTGAGTATCGGACCATGCCGCAAAGCCTTAGACCTCGCTTGCCCCGTTTGCCTATGCACAGACGTAACAGAGCGCTTGTGTGTGCCGTAGATTCACTACTGTCAAGTTATTTTGACAGTAGTGAAGACCTCGCCGATGCCCACGCTCTCCTGTACTGTGCAGCCATGTCGCGTAGCTCGCGTCAAGTTTCCTGACGCAGCTACGCGACCGAAGCCTGCTGTACCGGCTTGGCAGTACAGGATAGAGCGTCGCATTGGCGAGGCTAGGGTACTCATTGGTAAGCTTACCTGCTTCAGGGAGGGCAATACGCGCCCTAGAGTGATGCGCTTTGTGAGGCGCGCATTCTCGGGGACCGACATCGATCCCCGGGAATACCTTTCGCGTGTCACAGAGCGCATCGACTTTCTGAAGCAGAAAGTTTGTGCATGGGCGAACCGGATACGCAGGTATAGGGCGCGTATGGACTGATACTCTCAGAACAACATGTTCCAAAGGGATCAAAGGTGGGTATATAGATCCTGGGAGCGACCTAGCCAGACAGTTGGTGAGGTGCAGCGACCGGATGATGACGCCATGATTAGGTTCTGGCGCAACATCTGGTCGGTGCCCGTCGCTCACTCCGAGGGTGATTGGATCAGGGATGTCGAGGAAGTATGCGAGCCTTTGCCAGAAATGGGGCCCATCACCATCGGGCCCCAAGATGTAGCAGATGCAGTCCGTCCTTTGCCTAATTGGAAGGCACCAGGACCAGACGGACTGCATAATTTCTGGCTCAAGTGGTTACGTAGGTCGCATGTTTGCTTAGCATCTCTGTTCCAATCGGCCTTGGAGTCTGGGTCGCTGCCAGAATTTATGACTACTGGAATAACCCACCTGCTCCATAAGACCGATAGTACCACGAACCCAAAGAACTATAGGCCGATAACGTGTCTCCCTACCGTTTATAAAACTCTTACATCCATTCTGAGAGCAAAAATCTACAGGCATGTTGAGGACAACTCCATCATGTCTTCGACTCAGAATGGATGTAAGAGTGGGGCCCGTGGTACTAAGGAGCTACTCCTCATTGATATGGCCATCTGCCAGCAGGCTCCCCGGAACCGTAAGGATCTGTCGACATGCTGGATAGACTATAAGAAGGCCTTCGACTCTGTGCCTCATACATGACTTATGAGGGTGCTAGAGTTGTATAATGTCAATACAACTCTACGCACCTTCCTGGCGTCGTGTATGAGGCAGTGGAGAACAGTCCTTCTCTATCCAGGGTCTCGACAGACCCTTGGAAACGGTGATCCAATAAGGATAGAACGGGGCATCTTCCAGGGTGATAGTTTGAGTCCCTTGTGGTTTTGCCTGGCCCTGAACCCTTTAAGCACTCTCTTAAGGAGTTCAGGGCTAGGTTGTCGGTTGCGGAGAGGCGGTCAGGTCATATTTCACCTGCTTTACATGGATGACTTGAAATTGTTTGCCCCCACTGAGCTCCAACTGACAGGCTTACTGAAGGTCACAGAAACCTTCAGTAATTCTATCAAGATGGAGTTTGGTGTGGACAAATGTGCAGTTATGCATGTAAAGCGGGGGAGGATGGTTGAGTCTAGGAGCGTACAGCTGTCAGACTCCACCGACCTGAGGACACTCTGCAACCGAAACCTACAAATACTTGGGTATGTCACAGGCGTTGAACATCGATGAGACTGACATGAAACAGTCGTTGCGGGAACGCTTCTTGGGCCGCCTGAGAAAAGTACTGAAAAGTCTTTTATCGGGCGGAAACAAGGTGCGAGCTTACAACGGCTGGGTCATGCCAGTCTTGATGTACTCCTTTGGCATACTCAAGTGGACCCAGACTGAACTAGACGCCCTGGATAGAACAGTCCGTACACTGTTAACCACATACCGTATGCATCATCCTCGCTCATCAGTGATGAGGTTATATATCCCACGTAAATGTGGTGGCCGAGGCTTTTCAAATGCCAAGACCCTACACAACCTTGAGATATATAACCTCAGGGAATATTTCCTCCACTGCGGCGGAGAGATGCATACGGATGTGGTTGCTGTGGACAATGGACTGACCCCTCTATCCTTAGCCAAAGGGAACTGGCGCAAGCCTGTGGTGCTCACCACTGGCGATCGCGAGGCGGTATGGCAAAGTAAGGAGCTACACGGAAGGTTCTACCGGGCTCTTCATGGGCCCGATGTAGACTTCTCAGCCTCCGTGGCCTGGCTACGATTCGGTGACCTCTTTGGGGAAACCGAAGGTTTTGTCTGTGCAATTATGGACGAAGTTGTGATGACGAACAACTACCGGAAATATATCTTGAGGGATGGTACCATCGACATTTGTCGGGCATGTCATCGCCCTGGTGAATCCCTCAGGCATATTATTTCCGGTTGTTCGCGTCTCGCAAATGGTGAATACTTGCACAGACACAACCAAGTGGCCAGGATAATCCACCAGCAACTTGCTTTAAAATACCGCCTTGTGACGTCAGAGGTACCGTACTACAGGTATGTTCCAGAACCAGTTCTGGAGGATGCCCATATCACCTTATACTGGGACCGATCTATCATCACAGACAGGACTATTGTCGCCAATAAGCCTGATATTGTGCTGATAGATCGCACCGAGCGTCGTGCAATGATTGTAGACGTCTCTGTCCCCCATGATGAGAACCTCGTGAAGGCGGAAAAAGATAAACAAAGTAAATATCTTGATCTTGCGCACGAGGTTGTCGACATGTGGGACATTGATAACGCAATCATTGTACCTATAGTCGTTTCCGTCCATGGCCTTATGGCCAAGAGCCTCGACAAACATCTTAAGAGGCTCACGTTAGACGGCTGGATCAAGGGCCAGATGCAGAAGGCAGTACTATTGGAAACGGCACGCATTGTGAGGAAGTTCCTCTCTCTGGAGCCTTGACCACCGTCTGCTAGGACCCTGTTCCCGCAGCCGGTTGGAAGTGGTTTTTTTATATTTTTAAATGTACTTGTTTTTATATTTATATTTAAAAATGTAAAACAATTGTTAAAAAATAAATAAATGGAAAAATAATAATATCTTGGGACAATCCACACACGGTCATCCGATCCCAAACTAGGCAGAGCCTGTACTATGGAAACCAGACAACGAGAGTGTAGTAACCATCGCTTTTCGCACACACCGCACTTGCCTAAGCAAATCACCACAGGTCCATAACACCCCTCGCACCAATTGGAAGCCCGTTCTTCTTCTGAGGAAAGGGCTGACTACCGCCACTACCTTCCACGGTTTGTTTTATCCATGGTTCATTTTTCCTTCAGCCATGGGCAGAGAGCTTACAGTGTACCAGCTTGTAGAGACTGGTATGCATTTTGATTGCTGTGCAGTTCAAACCTGGTGAGCTTTGAAACATAATCATATAATTTCTTCGACTCTGCTTTGAATTGTATGAAACCGGAACCGGCTATGAGCTTTAAACAAAAATAAATCATATAATTTCTTCGACTCTGCTTTGAATTGTATGAAACCGGAACCGGCTATGAGCTTGCCTTCTTGGCAATCTATCTATCTATACTTATAATAAAACTGTAACAGGTCCAATTCTGTACTTTGAAGATATTTTGAAAATTATATTTGGAGGGCATTCTATAACCGATACTGAGGCCGAAAATGTATTTTTTTTAATTTTTGTCTGTCTGTCTGTCTGTATCACGGCTGCGCATCACGCCGAAACTACTGAATGGATTCAAATAAAACTTGGCATGATTTGAGATCTTACTACGAGGTAGGACATAGGATACTTTTTATCCCGTAATCTAGCACGGTTCTTTTGGGAGAGGGGATTAAAGTCAAAATGGGTACTTGGTTATACGCTTGGTCCGAATTTATAATTTTTTCTTTATAATATAATAAATATTAGTAAGGGAACACTCATAGAGAGTTGTTATCAAGGTTTTGTAATCGATCGGGTTAAGCAACGTTAGGTAAGGTCATTAAATAGATGGGTGACCGTTTAACGCCATTTGAACTAAACGGGTCCGTGCTTCGGAGAGCAAGTAAAAAGTGGGTCCCAGTTTTTAACCGACTATAAAAAAGGAGGTTATGTATTCGATGCGAATGTCTGTTATTAAAAGTTTAGTTAACGTAAAAATAGCGCAGGTGGAGCTGCGTGGGTCAGCTAGTATATTTTATGAGCTTGCCTTCTTGGCAATATATTAACTTGATGTACCGAGCTAATATCGACATTTTTGTGATAATAACACTGTGATGAGTTACAGAAAGTATACAAAGCTTAAATCTATAAATAGTAATATTACTAATTTTTAGAAATAATACATAGAGTCAGATTAAAAGCTAATGATAATTTTTCATGTACAACTTTCTTGACATTTATATATATTTTTTCCTAACTCTACGGCCTAAATAACACGTTTTGGTCTTATGTTGACCGGGTAAAAGATTACTCACATATAATTCCCTTCTCTCATCGTAGGAAAGAGGTTGGAACATATCTATTTCAACATTTGGCATTGAATAATTTTGATGAATGTGTAATTTTTTGTTAATAATTTCGGTGTGTGACTCTACATTTTGTTTTATTTCATTACTACATTCAATATTAAACAAATCAATTTCTTTGTGTAAAGTACTGACCTTACGTGGTGAATCTAAGCTCGCGATGATGTAATTATTACCGGCATTCGCTATCTCCAGGTGTGTGTAACCTGAGTGCACTCGACTTATCGTAGCTGGAATGTGACAATTATTTAGATTAGTCTCTGGGTTAAAAATATTGCCCTATTGAATACCAACAGGTATTTCAACTGTCTGCGACGAATTTAAGGTAAAGCATCAAAAATATTATTGTTTCCACTGTCTAAAAGTTTTATAGGTATTTCCGTATTTGGAGTAATTATTTTGAAATCAATAATTAGTAATTATTTTCTTATTGTTTGGGTCAACGATTGCCTTCAAGTTTTCTAGCATTTTATATCCAACTTGCTGACCCACGCAGCTCCGCCTGCGCTATTTTTACGTTAACTAAACTTTTAATAACAGACATTCGCATCGAATACATAACCTCCTTTTTTATAGTCAGTTAAAAACTGGGACCCACTTTTTACTTGCTCTCCGAAGCACGGACCCGTTTAGTTCAAATGGCGTTAAACGGTCACCCATCTATTTAATGACCTTACCTAACGTTGCTTAACCCGATCGATTACAAAACCTTGATAACAACTCTCTATGAGTGTTCCCTTACTAATATTTATTATATTATAAAGAAAAATTGATAAAATCGGACCAAGCGTATAACCAAGTACCCATTTTGACTATAATCCCCTCTCCCAAAAGAACCGTGCTAGATTACGGGATAAAAAGTATCCTATGTCCTACCTCGTAGTAAGAGCTCAAATCATGCCAAGTTTCATTTGAATCCATTCAGTAGTTTCGGCGTGATGCTCAGCCGTGATACAGACAGACAGACAGACAGACAGACAGACAGACAGACAGACAGACAGACAGACAGACAGACAGACAGACAGACAGACAGACAGACAGACAGACAGACAGACAGACAGACAGACAGACAGACAGACAGACAGACAGACAGACAGACAGACAGACAGACAGACAGACAGACAGACAGACAGACAGACAGACAGACAGACAGACAGACAGACAGACAGACAGACAGACAGACAGACAAAAATTTAAAAAAATTACATTTTCGTCCTCAGTATCGGTTATAGAATGCCCTCCAAATATAATTTTCAAAATATCTTCAATGTACAGAATTGGACCTGTTACAGTTTTATTATAAGTATAGATTAATCCGTCAAATACACTATGACAGTTATAAATGTAAAACTTGAACAATGAATTAATATTAAATTCGTAAAAAGCTGGTATCTCTATAGAATAATAATAATTATCAGTCGAAGAGCAGTTCGAGTTATTTACGACTAAAGGCTCATAATTCGGGGATATATATCTGTAATATTTTTCAATTACCTTAGGGGATAAAATCGAATGATTGACCCCTGTATGTATCAATTAACAATCTTAGAGGTGGTTCTTTAATTTCTATATATGACAACTCGTTTTGTATGTGAACGTTAGTTTCCGTCAAATACTGAGATTTACTATCATTATCGCAAAAGGTTTGTTATTTTTGAACAGCTATATTTTCAGAATATAATTGTGTATTTTTATTTGATTCGCAATAATATTCTGGTTCATTACATTTATTATAATTACTTTCTTATGAATAACTTGTACACGGATCAACGTTATCGGTACGTATTACGGTATGTATGCATCGCAACTCGGTTCAGCGTGGGTGATGTTTGGGTTAGACTCTGCTACGGCGAATTGACTGCACGCAGCTGCACTAGGGCATTGTATATTATGATAGTTTGTTTCTAAAGGGGTATGTGCAGACTGATAGGATATTCCACTCATTGGTTCAGGGTTTGGTTCCTTACTCGGCATATTATTGTTATTATATCCATTACTTGGACGACGTTGCTGCCAGTCCTGGTGATAAATTTGGTATTAAAAGATGGTTTAGTAAAATTAGGATTCTGTATTCCAAATTAAGTAATATTTTGATCATTATTAGAATACGGTCTAAACTGTTGCCTGTTATTAAAGTTACGATAATTTAATGGTTTATTTATGTCCATAAAAGGCAAATTATTCTTGTTTTCAAATTGCCTATCATTATAATTTCTCTAATATTTTCTTCCTCTTTGATATAATTAAGAGCAGTTGGCATATCTAAGGGTCGCATTGCTCTAATAGTTGTACCTAGAGGTTCTCTTAAACCTGCCAAAAATGTCTTTAAAGTCTGGGCTTGAAAGAAATTCCTTTTACATTCTATTACGGAATCGTCCGTCTCATGTAAATTTACGTCCTAATTAATAATAGTACTTAATAAATGTATGCACCGATTATAATAATCTTGTGGTGACTCGTTCTCTTGCCTCATGTTATCTAAATCTCTAGTAAGACAGTTCTCATCTCTTTGATCACCAAATTTTTTTAATAGAACATTTTTAATAAGATCCTAAGAGGATACACCATGAATCTATCTATACTATAATAAAACTCAAAGAGCACTTTTTCTGTACATTGAATATTTTTCCAAAATTTCTATGTGGGGATACTATACTATCGACATAGAGGCCAAAACAATTTTTTTTGGAATTATTGTCTGTCTGTCTGTCTGTCTGTCTGTCTGTCTGTCTTTTTTTTTTTTTTTTGGGAATGATAGACGCTGTTAACCGCAGATGGCTATTGCAGCTTCACCGGACAATAGGAGGCGAGCGCTTGAAGCGCTCTAGCCTTTACGGCAGAAGTAGCGACGAGCACAAGGGCACCTCAGGGAGGCACGGCCTCGGCTTGGGCTGTCGCTTAAGAGAGGGCTGAGTTTACCACCGGTTCACAACGCGCCCCCACTGAGAAGAACCGGCAAGAAACTCAGTGGGGTGATGCACGTCGTTGCGGTCGCATACGTACGACCCTTCGGCCTCGCCGGCGAGACCGGTGTCTGAGTCTGTCTGTCTGTCTGTCTGTCTGTCGTTCTGTTTGTCCAGGTATCATTTGAAAACCCGTGGATGGATTTTGATAGGACTTTCACTGATGTGTTGTGTAGAAGTCAAGGTATAAATTGGTATATAAAACATCACGCTATGTTTCATAGGGGCTAAGCAGTGAAACATTACTTGCACATATTATTACGTAATTTCCTTTGTATGTGAATAGGGTAATTATAGACTGATCAGCTAATCATTAAGACATGTATTATTACGCTATATATAATAGGGACTGAGCAGACATTTATTTTGCATAAGATATGGCAGTGGCGAAGGGTCAATTTTGGTAAGGGGTAAGCAAGCCGGTCCGGTACACCCAGGACATTTTTGTTTGTTCATAAAATTTTAATGAAACTCCCCAAGTCCAGGTAGTGTATAGGTATTGTATTACAGTCGCAACAATAAAAGATGCAAAAAACTTATTAATTTTTTTTTTTTTTTTTGGGAATGATAGACGCTGTTGGCCGCAGATGGCCATTACAGCTTCACCGGACAATAGGAGGCGAGCGCTTAAAGCGCTCTAGCCTTAACGGCAGAAGTAGCGACGAGCTCAAGGGCACCTCAGGGAGGCACGGCCTCGGCTTGGGCTGTCGCTTAAGAGAGGGCTGAGTTTACCACCGGTTCACAACCCTGAGACGAACCGACAAGAAACTCAGTGGGGGCAAAAAACATAAAACTTTCATTATCGAATATCATTAGACAGTAATTTACGATGTTAGCGTGATTTACATTATGAACAGCGCCATCTATCGGTGAAATTGAACATACAATCACTATAGACCTTTAATCTATAACTCAAGAACGGCCTAACCGATTCGGCTGAAAATTCGTGGGGAGGTAGCTAAGAACCAGGAAACCGACATAGGATACTTTTTATCCCGGTAGGTTAAGGTTAAGCAACGTTAGGTAAGGTCATTAAATAGATGGGTGAACCGATTTGTATGAAAGTGTGCATATCGGGTCGGTCTGAGAATAGGTCATACAGCGCTAGGTTAAGGTTAAGCAACATAAGGCAAGGTCATTAAATAGATGGGTGAACCGATTTGTATGAAATTTTGTGTGCATATCGGGGAGGTCTGAGAATAGGTCATAAAGTTTTTTTAATGCCGCTGATACCATGATTGACGAGGATATATAGAACGAGGAGGGTGCAAGAGAGAGGAGAAAGAGGGAGAGGGGATTCGAGGAGGGGGTGATGGGGTGAGGGATCGGGGGAGTGAGAAGGAGCAAGTTCGTAGAAGAGAGAGGGGGAGAGGGTTCAGAGAGGGGACAAGAGGGAGAGGAAGAGGGGGAGTGTGACGGAAACCGAAGCGGGAGGGGGAAAGAGAGAGGAGAGAAAGAGCATATAATTAGATTTTTTTTATAAGAGACAGAGATATGGAGAGAGATAAATCTAGGGAGGAGGGAGAAAAGGGGAGCAAAATGTAATAAAAGCGCGGGCGGTGCTGCGCGGGTCAGCTAGTATTAACTATTTCCTCATCTTTTCCCTCGAGTCTGTTTAAGATATTGTGCAATATAATAGAATTATTAAAACAATTCGGTTCAGTCCTATTATAAAATTCGGACAACACAACTTCACATGTAGTAATAAATCTATGTAATTTATTTGGATTTCCATCATATTTAGGAATAATTAATAGAGCATTTTTTATTAATGATAAGGTATACGATACGATAGGTATCCTATCGTATCGAACCCCGGCTCGCACCTCTGATTTCTTCAATGAATCATGTGCGAATCGTCTTTGTGCGATTGTTACTAGCTTTCGGTGAAGGAAGGTATCCATTTTAAAAATATTAACTATAAAGTTACTTAAATATTATTTTTATACACTTAAGTACTTACTAAGGTACTATTTATATATTCCTACTTAAGTATTATTATTACCTATATAAATATTCGTGAATTCGTAAACAAAACAATGTTAGTAAAGTTGCACAAATAAATCACAAATAATTATTTCAAATAATAATATAGTTTTTTGTTTTAATTACAATTAGTTGACTCTCGTTCATATCCTGTTTAATTAAACACAATAAATCTAATATTTAACTTCCTGAACTTTCTGAAGTTCCCACAAATTCACAATATTAATTCTACAAATTAATGAATCTGGACTTACGATTTGATGATAATCCAGGTCCACAGCCTCATGATTAAAGCTTCTGGTCGCCGAAAGCCCAAAACAGGAACTAGGTAGGTTGCAATTGAACTGGAACTACCAAAGCTCTTGATTTTCTAAAAGCTCTGATGTCCTGATCAACAATCCATTTGACTGCGCCACTTATATACTTGGGCATGACCCTCCACCAACCCATGGCCCCACCGACCTTCCGGTCATACAGGCCGAATCGCGGGAGATGCGCGCGGTATTGTTCTTTGGCTCTGTCCACCGCGCGTAATTCTTGACTCCCTACAAGTTATTTCTTCTCCCGTGTCCCTGGCGTCATTCTCCCCTTTCTGGGGCAGACAATACGCGTGACAGTCTTCGTCGTCAGGCTGCTCTAGGTCTAGCTACTTCTCGTCTACTCCGTACTTCAAACCAGCCGTGCGCAAACTTCCGCAATCTCGCGAAGTTCACCGGGGCGCTCGCCAGATCGCCGTAGTATATCGGACCCTCCTCGTCACGTACGATTCCATCCATCATCTCACACCGCATCTCCTCATACAAGGGGCAGACCCACAATACATGGTGTAGGTCCTCCTCTTCCAGGCCACACTCACACATACTATCCTCAGTCAAACGCATCTCATACAGTCTCTTCCTGAAGCACCCGTGCCCCGTGAGAATCTGGGACGTCTGGTGGTCTGGCTCCACCCACCGCGCCCGCAGTCGTACAGCTATATCGGGAAAGAACCGATACAGCTCTCTTCCTTTCTCTTCATTCTCCCATCTAGCCTGCCACACCTGGACCGCTTCGTCCCACAGTTCGCGCTTCCGTCTGCTCAACTGCCCGGTCGCGGACTGGCGCTCCTCATCCAGCTTGCCAGCTCGGATCACCTCCAGGTCTGCTGGTGGTAAAGCCACCAATACTGCAAGCGCTGCCGTGCTGGTCGATCGATACATTTTGGTCACCAGTACTAAGCTAGACCGCTGAGATCTGAGTATCGCACGCCTGTACCAGCTGGCCGCAGCATACGTCATCGTGGCTACGTATGTGCCCCTGTAGAGGATGCGCAGACCGGGATATCGAATGCCCCAGGAAGATGCCGACACTCTAGACATCTTCCCAAAGCACTTGGCCGCGAGCGCTTATATACTTGGGCAGTCGGCGAGTATAAAAAAATAAATTTATACTTAAAACTTTATTACATTATTACAAATTAATACAATTAATACTAGATGTGTCCAGGCTGACACTTGGAACGAGAGTGTAGTAACCATCGCTTTTCGCACACACCGCACTTGCCTAAGCAAATCACCACAGGTCCATAACACGTACGTCGAACGTCTACGTTACAGTAACTTACTGAAAACATAAAAAGTCTATATCTCTTAAACTACTGGACCGATTTTGATGAAACTTGTACTCTTCCCTAAGTTGAAAAATACTCTAAC
Organism: Furcula furcula; assembly: GCA_911728495.1. Taxonomy (NCBI): domain Eukaryota; kingdom Metazoa; phylum Arthropoda; class Insecta; order Lepidoptera; family Notodontidae; genus Furcula; species Furcula furcula. The sequence goes on along the minus strand of OU452254.1, from coordinate 900,343 downwards.
TCTAGCAAAAAGAATTTTCGAAATCGGATATGTAGTTTCTGAGACATCCGCGGACAAACCTACATACATACATAGATATGTACATACAGTCGTAAAATTTGGTAATTTTTTTTAGAAGCCCACATAGACTAACATATGAATATTACGCATTTTTATTAATATTACATACATACGCGTCGAATAGAGAACCTTCTTTTTGAAGCCGGTTAAAAAGGAACCCTTATGGTCTGACTTCGTATGTGTCTGTCTGTATGTCCGTCTATCACACCTGTATATTTCAGGAACCACTGATGCTATCGATTTGAAACTTGGAATAGTTTTAGATCATACTTACCCAACCTCATCGCAAATGAAAAATAATATTTTTTCTTTTACTTTTTTTATCTTGGGGGTCGAAGTGTGTCATCAAAATTTCAAGTGAGACTACTTTATCGAGTGGAGTATCATATGAAAGTGCTTTATTTGCACATCTCAAAACAGATTTTTATTTTGGTTTATGTCACACAGTTTTTGGCTGATAATCAAAAATGTGCAAACAATACCGTCCCCCCCTCTTATGTCCGAAGTCTGTGGAGGGAAGAATTTGAAATAATTATACATGGGTAATACATGTCTATCTATATTTTACAGGAAAAATAAAATGATCTTTTTAAGTATTACAGTTTTTTAGTAATCCTAAAAAACCTCTACAAACAAACTTAGTTTTGCGGTTTGGTGTTTTTACTACTTATCTGAGGTGTTACATGAACAGTAAAATTACTGTAATACATCCAGAGATGGTATGAAACCCTCGGTGAGCGAGTTCGACTCACACTTGATCGGTATTTATTTTTGGTTATAGTGAGGTATTCTCAAAGATATTTAAACGCTACATGTCACTACTTTTTAACACGCTTTTATTAGCTTGACCTGTATGTATGTATGTATGTATGTATGTAACTATGTATGTATGATGGTAATGGAATCTTGCGATGCAATTTTGACCCACTTTTACACGTCCAAATCATTTGAAATTTTGCACATGTATCAAGGACCGGTGACAATACAATAATATGGTATCATCGAGCTGATCTGATGCTGGAGCTCGAAGGTGGATAAGAGAACCCTTGGATGGCTACTAGTAAACTAATTGAGTTTGGGTTCATTTGATTTGTTTTAAAGAGTTCTTTTCACTTTGAATATTAATGAGGACCTGATAGTGGAACTGGAGAAGGTGGGTGACGGAACCCTGGATTGGCTACTAGTAAACACATCGAGTTTGGGCTCATTTGATTTGTTTTAAAGAGTTCTTTTCACTTTGACCATTAATGAGGACCTGATGATGGAACAGGAAGGTGGGTGACGGAACCCTGGAATGGCTACTAATAAATACATGGAGTTTAGGTTAATTTGATTTGTTTTAAAGAGTTCTTTTCACATTAACCATTATTCAGGACCTGATGATAGAACAGGAAGGAGGATGAGGGAACCCTTGAATGGCTACTAGTAAACAGATTGAGTTTGGGTTCATTTGATTTGTTTTAAAGAGTTATTTTCACATTAACCGTTATTCAGGACCTGATGATGGAACAGGAAGGTGGGTGACGGAACCCTGGATTGGCTACTAGTAAACACATCGAGTGTGGGCTCATTTGTTTTTTTTTGATGAGTTCTTTTCACTTTGACCATTAATGAGGACCTAATCAATACTTGGACTAATTTTATCCGTAGTTTAGGCAAATATATCTAAAACTAAAAAGTATAAAATAAATTACTAGTTTAAAAAACTAAAAATACACGCTTTTATAAGGACTACTGCACTAAAAAGCAATAAATAAATTATCGAAACCGTTCTTTCTTTCTTTCTACCCCATGCTTGTTATTTATGAATTATATTTATGTGTAAAAGCGTGGGGCGCCTTTTCTGAATAACAGCTTAACATTTCTGTCAAATTTCAAGAACGCTAAGTATTTGTATTCACATGACAATAATTTGTAATCATTTACAGAGAAGAAGCGCCCCACGCTTTTACACATAAATATAATTCATAAATTACATGCATGGGGTAGAAAGAAAGAAAGAACGGTTTCGATAATTTATTTATTGCTTTTTAGTGCAGTAGTCCTTATAAAAGCGTGTATTTTTAGTTTTTTAAACTAGTAATTTATTTACATCATAGGAGCTAGCGCTTGCTTGACTGCAATCCTGGATCGTAGTGCTCTCTCTAGGGTGCTCCCTAGCTTATAAAAACCCTATTTAATCTAGCCTTGAAAACACACACAATTATAATTGACTGGGCAACTTGCAGGAAAAACACGCCATTCCAGTCATCATTTGTAAATATTGTAAATGTCGAAGCAAATTGCTTTGCCCGTTCAGATGGGACGTTTACAAAGTAAGAGTGCGTACGTAGCTACGCCGTGGTTCTCATCATCCGATGATAGGAGAAGGTGGAATCAAATCATTTAAAAATTCTGTGCACACTATCTGAAATATATTCTGTAGAATACCAAGAGTTTGTTTTTTTACGTAGGGTAATCTTCATGACAACCAAAAATGGTGAAGCAGTGAGGGTGATATCAAGCGCATCCAAACAAGCAAGCAAGCAAGCGCAAGCGGTGGTCGTTGTGAGGACTCGTTCGGGAGGACTATATTTCACTGATAGCCCTGGTGCTTACAGAAGCATCCCCACAGGTGCGGACTCCGTGGGGGGTGGGGAGTCAGTGAAATGAAGTTAGGTAGGAAACACGCAACGGGAGTGGCCCCTCCAAGGGTCGCTCTGCAAATAAGCTACCGTGGGACCTGGTGTGTCGGTCGGGCCTGTGACCAGAGATGTGAACGCCTCTATGAACCGAGGGGATCATGGTGGCAAGACTGGACCGGTGGAGACGGGTTTAGCCTCGATTTCGGCTGGGGGAACTGTCTCTGGTAAAGGCTCATCAGAGCCCGGTGTCAGGACAGTGACGCCGCTGGGAAAGGCAGAGACCAAGGCGCTTATGTGCTAAAAGAAGCCTGGAGCCACCGAAAGGAGGCGTAGGGCATTTGAGAGGCAGGACGCCGGACTAGGAGTAACCCCATCTATGGAACCGCGTCAGTCAAAACGAACGAGAGCGGAAGTGAGTGGCGATTCCACGGGCGTGGCCAGCGAGCCCAAGAGGACCAAAGTCAGGTCCTTTAGGGACGTGTTGGCCTGCGTTAATATGGCAATCGTCTCTGACGACCATCCCGTTCAAACGATCAAGGCCGAGAAGACATCCGGGAATTGATGATGAGTGAAAGGATGGTGTAAAAACAATAACCTTTCCATCAATCCCAGCAAAACCGTTATAATACCGTCACGAGAAAGACATTTAGAGGGCCTTTGGGAACTAGAAATGTACGGTTCTAGACTGAAATGGGCTACGGAAGTTAAATATCTGGGGGTAACTCTCGATAGGAAACTAATGTGGCATAGTCATGTTGAAAATATAACAAACTAGCGGCCCGGTACGTGCTTCGCTACGTATAAAGTGAAATATTAAAAACATTTAATTGGAACATCAAATTCATTTATTCAAAAAAAAAATCTTTTAAAAAAAATATTGAACCGACTTCAATATTACTGAAAAGTATAAAATAATTTAAATATTATTGAAGTTGGTGTTAGCTTACCGGCTGTGTATATTTGGCATCAACTTCAATAATATTATTTTATACTTTTCAGTGATATTGAAGTCGGTTCGATTTTTTTTTTTAAAAGAATTTATTTTAAACTTTTTAGTGATATTTTCATATATAAAGATTGAACCATCGAAAACCGTAAAATTATATAGGTAGGTTATGATCACAATATCGTCTACATAGTTTTACATAATTCATGTTTCTTCAGAAAAAAATATCCAGTCGTAATGAAATTTGCATGGAAACATCATAGTAGTTTACTGTCTCGAATAAAAAAAGAATCATCGAAATCGGTTCATAATTGTCAGAGCAATGTAATGGAGAACATCAGTTTTATGGTTTTTACCAGATAAATTCCTCCACATTGTTCATGGTCCCCCAGGAAGTTCTTATCCGGTTGTAATAAAATTCATACAGATTCAATACAGTGGTTTCTTCTTTCGAATAAAAAAAGAATCATTGAAATTGGCAAATATTTGCCAGAGTTATGACCATTTTTGTCCTTAAAAAGCGACATAAAGTCGTCTATATAGGCTTTCTTGCAGCTCTCAGTGCGCAGTCACCATTCTTGTTTTTTCAGGAACTACTTATTACTAAGCAATATTTTTTTTATGGGACCCAATCAATGGATTGAAGAATGGATGGAAGAAAGATTTTTTCAAATCGGTTCATAATTGCCGGAGTTATGCGCGAACATACATAAATAAATATATATATGTCGGCAGATGGCCATCACCCCCTGATTCCTGGCGTATCACGGAACATCAGATCCCTGACCCGGGTATTGACCCCAGATTCCCCAATAACAAACGATGACTTGAAAGATTATACAGTCGTTTATTCTCAGATCACATTTGTAACAACGGTTTACTCTAAAGACCACAATCCAGAGGGGACTGCGGAAAGCATCCAGCGACGGCGACTGTTTCATCCAATATGGCGATCGCGCCGGCCGGCCCCTGAGTTTTGTTAGCACGCGCAAGTCACGCCGCCTGACGTCTACTCGCGGTACTGGCCTCCGAGTAAACCAGCCTTCTTGGTTCTTCCATATCCCGACACGGCCAATCCTGACATTCGCACGACCTCGTGCGTTATTTCTCCTGAGAATACGCATTTCATTCAATTCCACCTGAAAACAGACAGTGTTTACATCTACTCATAGTATTATGTCCCCCAATAACCCCATTACTCCGATGATTTGAACCCGACGGCCTACTACGTAAACCGCCGACTCAATATTTCTCCGCTTCCATCTCATTTCTGCCAGATGGTCCCAACAGTGGTCTCTATACCACTGTACCATCGCTCTCCATCTCTCAAACTCAATCTGCCAGATGGTCCAACAGTGGTCTCTATACCACTGTACCATCGCTCTCCATCTCTCAAACTCAATCTGCCAGATGGTCCCAACAGTGGTCTCTATACCACTGTACCATCGCTCTCCATCTCTCAAACTCAATCTGCCAGATGGTCCCAACAGTGGTCTCTATACCACTGTACCATCGCTCTCCATTTCTCAAGACTTGCCTAGCTGGCCCCATAAAGAGGGACCACTGTAACAGTCTTACCGCACTAATCTACAAAAGACTTGCCTAGCTGGCCCCATAAAGAGGGACCACTGTAACAGTCTTACCGCACTAATCTACAAAAACAACTACTACTCTACCATCTCTACTGTACTACAGCCGTAACAACGTCAACGTTCCCCAATGATAATCCACGTTTCCACTAGTAGGTACGTACACCCGTTTCGTTCAACTGTTGAAATCTCTTACTCCAGTAGGGAAATCCAATCACTACATCTTGATACAGATCAGATGCCGCGAGATCGCACAGCCGAACTGACTGACACACTCACCCAATGCTTGATCTTCACCACATCCGAGTTACCAATACTAATTTTCACCATGTGACAATCTCTAGTTTCTAATCAAGAGATCTTCTTGATCTAGTTTCTACTTCACTACTTTTGCCCGTTTGTTCCCAAACCCAATTCCATTTTCTGCAGCGTGTCAATTTACTCGTAATATTACTGTGATTGTCCCAGAATATTATTATTATCATCGACGCCACCAGTCCCCGAGGTAGTCAATACAGTTCCACTTACTGAGTAGTTACATCATCAATATTGAATGCAAACGGTTCTAGCAAAAACAATAATAACTATCGACGTTAAACAATATACCCCACTTTAACTCTTTCGACCCCAAGGGCCTATCTCTCACATAATTACTTTGATAAACGAGATTGTTATAATACAATACCAATACCAATTCCCGTTAATGAATGAACGTCGACTATACACCACGTCCAGCACCGATTACACCAGGACAAAACCGGCTTTTCTCGCCCGTCCAGATATTTCGCGGTCTTACTCAGCTGCTTATTCAGATCTGGTCTTATGTCCCATCACACCGCTTTTTCAAACACTGAAAACACAAAATAAAAAAATAAAAATACATAAGACAAGAAAAACTGAAGGCATGGATTAACATAAACGCTGTACAATTTATAATCTCCTTTTTGCAGTCTATACTGTTAATTTCCGTACTGTTTATCATTATTTTAGAAACAGAACATTCCGAACTTTAAGTTTCCAAATACTGCCATAACATTCCGCCTAGTGGATATAAAATTATTTATATCCTGCGACAACCAACACCCGGTCACCAAATACCAAAGTCGGACACCAAACTAACAGACACATTGCATTACATACGTTACATCTTACAACCCATGATAATGTAATCCGCGCTTATATGTAAAAGGTACACTTGATAGTACTTGAGAATTTAAAACTACTAATACCGTTAACCAAGCTAGTTTACCTAAGTCGCATACCAGCTTTTAAAGTAGCCTCTCTCTTATTCACTCCGAATCGATGACTTAGATTATAATAACCCTGTATCAGTATTAGCTCTAAAGCAATGCCACTAAAGATCCACCAAAAGATAGCCCCAACAGATTTTGCTGAATGAACTATCTTACCACTCCAATATGAGAAGTCCCACAGTATGCTTATAGCATTATACCAAAGATAAAAATAGAATACTAAAATGTTCCTTGATACACTGTTGATACACTATAAAATCATTTTTCTTTCCACCAAAATTAACGCTACTTATACGATAAAATATTGCACCATTGCACTCTCACTACGCCGCACTGTTGATCATCCTTATACAGATTTGACAGTATTACAAGTATCTTGATTAATTTAATGTTAATTATATTTAGTTTTCCTTGTTCTGAGTAAAAATTAGTAGTAAAATTACTAAATACTACTCATGTCAACACGCTTGTTGGTTACCTAAGATACCACTGACAGAGAAGAGACATGCCGCAAATTGCATACAACCTCATTTTATCAATAGGTATAACCAAGGGTATAGAGCAATGAACTAACACCTTCGCTTATCATAAAAACATGCTGAACTTATAATATATACCCATCTCGTTATACGTTCGACCCATGGACTTCTTTCTAGAGAATACTCACACTCCACCGTACTTTCACTACTGGTGTCAGCTGGAGTTAGATAGAGAGATAAATAACTCTGTACAACACACAGCCAGAAACATTAAACATACAAAATTCTTAATATTAAGGTATACAATTGGCGGTCTTGCTGCAAGCTATGATTTCTTTCAGAAAACCTTTTACGATGGAAATATATTGGAAATATGTATATTGTCTCAGACATAAAATCACAAACATTTCGTCCACTCTGTACAGCTAACTAACTATCTATTAGGTATGCTTTTGTATCACCCTAAACCAGTGGCGTGCACAGAGGGTAGGCAAAAAAATGTATTTGGCTTATTTAACCTATTTTAAGTATCTTAGTATACCATGTCAAATATCCATAAGCAAGCAAATACTATAGACATATTAATTTGCAATTCAAAACATTAATAAGTTTATTCAGCATCTCAATATTGACAAAAATACTTTGCCTACCCTAGGATTTCTCTAAACAATCTTAATTTGAAAAAATCTTAGTTCGGACATGAATTATCGTAATTTTTTTTTATGTAAATGGAAATGTTGGTAATATTGATTAGGTTAAAGATATTTGTGATAGAACACGAACAAATAGAATAAAGGAAAAACAACTCGCAGATATTTTTACCTGATTTCTGTGCACGCCACTGCCCTAAACTATTGTCTTCTAACATGCATCATAATACCAAGGCACCAACCAAATATGATATTATGAAAGTGATGAAAGTGACTTACATTAGACCTTTTCAAACTTTATATGGAGTTTCACTAGACTTCTAAAGACCCGCTGCAAAAATCAAGCTCCCATCTAGTTCTCTCAGACACTGATCCATTAAACCAACCCAAAGGTCACTCCGTTGCAGTGTGCAAGCATCAATGAATTGATGAACTATTCTAATTAGTCACATTAGTTTATTATCTTTGTTAGTACATACATACTATCATTTTCTTCATTCAGGATCACTTTTTGTTTTCTCTCCTTATCCACCCACACTAATTACTCCATACAAGCTCGTTCTTGACCGTGCTCCTACCATATAGTCACATACTAATGCAGTCATGCATGGAAACATTAACATTATACCGACACAAGGAAAAGGAGCCTGTCTGTTTCAAAGCTTATAGAGTATTGCTAATCTTTACTTTAACCGATTGTCTTTACAACAGGCAGTGTATCTCTACGTTTCTGTGCCCCTCTGAGCATGGCATTCTGCGGCATTTGGGTGTGGCCCAAACGTAGAAATTCAAGCCACTTTTGACGCTACTTAAGCCACTGTTAAGAGACTGTTCCGTTCTCTCTCAAGGTGTATCACTAACCGCCCTTACTCACTGGAAACCAAGTTGTATTTACTGTGCATACACAATCACGATGATTATATCACCCGAACGCAACATGGTACCCTGTCAGATTAACAGTTTTAGATCTGGTTTTTGGATTCACAATGTGGGCAGCCCGTGGCTGATTGCCATCATTATGCTCACTATACCCACCACTAATATATTCTACAAAGGAACATAAAAAAAAGACACTAAACACATTGATTTTCCTTTAGATATTTCTGAATAATAATTTAGAAAACAGATTTTTAGTGCCCGATTTATTTCCAACATTTTCGATTTTTCTCTGACATAATTGTGACAACGTAATGAAATAATTACTTTTTTTGCTACTTTTTCATCCACCATATTTTGTAGACTTACCTATTTGCTAAAAAAATGCGGTTTCCGCATATATGACGAATGTAATATATCTCAACAATATCACACAACACACAAAACCAATGTAAAAATCAATAATACACGTTACCTTTTAACTATACCCATCAATATTAAAAATAAAGTGGCATCATACTTCAATAAGTGCTCTTGTTCCATTTGGGTCAGATTTCACGAATTAAAAATATCTTGCAGCAGAAATGAAAAAAATGCCGTCCATTTTGATTTACGTCACTCAACACCCTCAACACGGACCTGCAAGAAAAACTTTCCTTTAATTATGAGGGTTCAACCACTTCTGATGTCGGCAGATGGCCATCACCCCCTGATTCCTGGCGTATCACGGAACATCAGATCCCTGACCCGGGTATTGATCCCAGATTCCCCAATAACAAACGATGACTTGAAAGATTATACAGTCGTTTATTCTCAGATCACATTTGTAACAACGGTTTACTCTAAAGACCACAATCCAGAGGGGACTGCGGAAAGCATCCAGCGACGGCGACTGTTTCACCCAATATGGCGATCGCGCCGGCCGGCCCCTGAGTTTTGTTAGCACGCGCAAGTCACGCCGCCTGACGTCTACTCGCGGTACTGGCCTCCGAGCGAGATTAATTATTATTATTATTATATATATATATACAGACGAATTGAGAACCTCCTCCTTTTTTGAAGTCGGTTAAAAAGGGGTCTAGCGGTCTTTGAAATTTTCCCTTGTAAAAAATCCCATGGAAATAAATATTTTATCGTTGTAAAAAGTAGCCTATGTTGATGCTAAGGTCAAAATCTAGACAGACAAAAAAAAAACAAAACCGCTCCTAAAAAACGTCAATATATTTAATGCAAATTTATCCATTTTTTGAAAAAAAAAAAACCGATTATTTCGACACTCTATGCCAATTATCAGATAGTAAGTAGAAATATCAAATATCTCGTATTCAATAATCGATAAAAATAATTTTTACAAAAAAAAGAACCGCCTTCAAAATGCAACTAAAAAGCCTGAAATAATTTCTAAGAATTAGTGGTTTTTACATCTACATTGTTGGACTTGGACTACAACAATTATAAATACATATTACTATCAAAGACGACAATTATATATATATATATATATTTATTTATGTATGTTCGCGCATAACTCCGGCAATTATGAACCGATTTGAAAAAATCTTTCTTCCATCCATTTTTCAATCCATTGATTGGGTCCCATAAAAAAAATATTGCTTAGTAATAAGTAGTTCCTGAAAAAACAAGAATGGTGACTGCGCACTGAGAGCTGCAAGAAAGCCTAATAGACGACTTTATGTCGCTTTTTAAGGACAAAAATGGTCATAACTCTGGCAAATATTTGCCAATTTCAATGATTCTTTTTTTTATTCGAAAGAAGAAACCACTGTATTGAATCTGTATGAATTTTATTACAACCGGATAAGAACTTCCTGGGGGACCATGAACAATGTGGAGGAATTTATCTGGTAAAAACCATAAAACTGATGTTCTCCATTACATTGCTCTGACAATTATGAACCGATTTCGATGATTCTTTTTTTATTCGAGACAGTAAACTACTATGATGCCATGCAAATTGTTCCATGCAAATTTCATTACGACCGGATATTTTTTTCTGAAGAAACATGAATTATGTAAAACTATGTAGACGATAATGTGATCATAACCTACCTATATAATTTTACGGTTTTCGATGGTTCAATCTTTATATATGAAAATATCACTAAAAAGTTTAAAATAAATTCTTTTAAAAAAAAATCGAACCGACTTCAATATCACTGAAAAGTATAAAATAATATTATTGAAGTTGATGCCAAATATACACAGCCGGTAAGCTAACACCAACTTCAATAATATTTAAATTATTTTATACTTTTCAGTGATATTGAAGTCGGTTCAATATTTTTTTAAAAAGATTTTTTTTTTGAATAAATGAATTTGATGTTCCAATTAAATGTTTTTAATATTTAAATTATTTTATACTTTTCAGTGATATTGAAGTCGGTTCAATATTTTTTTAAAAAGATTTTTTTTTTGAATAAATGAATTTGATGTTCCAATTAAATGTTTTTAATATTTCACTTTATACGTAGCGAAGCACGTACCGGGCCGCTAGTTTGTTATATTTTCAACATGACTATGCCACATTAGTTTCCTATCGAGAGTTACCCCCAGATATTTAACTTCCGTAGCCCATTTCAGTCTAGAACCGTACATTTCTAGTTCCCAAAGGCCCTCTAAATGTCTTTCTCGTGACGGTATTATAACGGTTTTGCTGGGATTGATGGAAAGGTTATTGTTTTTACACCATCCTTTCACTCATCATCAATTCCCGGATGTCTTCTCGGCCTTGATCGTTTGAACGGGATGGTCGTCAGAGACGATTGCCATATTAACGCAGGCCAACACGTCTCTAAAGGACCTGACTTTGGTCCTCTTGGGCTCGCTGGCCACGCCCGTGGAATCGCCACTCACTTCCGCTCTCGTTCGTTTTGACTGACGCGGTTCCATAGATGGGGTTACTCCTAGTCCGGCGTCCTGCCTCTCAAATGCCCTACGCCTCCTTTCGGTGGCTCCAGGCTTCTTTTAGCACATAAGCGCCTTGGTCTCTGCCTTTCCCAGCGGCGTCACTGTCCTGACACCGGGCTCTGATGAGCCTTTACCAGAGACAGTTCCCCCAGCCGAAATCGAGGCTAAACCCGTCTCCACCGGTCCAGTCTTGCCACCATGATCCCCTCGGTTCATAGAGGCGTTCACATCTCTGGTCACAGGCCCGACCGACACACCAGGTCCCACGGTAGCTTATTTGCAGAGCGACCCTTGGAGGGGCCACTCCCGTTGCGTGTTTCCTACCTAACTTCATTTCACTGACTCCCCACCCCCCACGGAGTCCGCACCTGTGGGGATGCTTCTGTAAGCACCAGGGCTATCAGTGAAATATAGTCCTCCCGAACGAGTCCTCACAACGACCACCGCTTGCGCTTGCTTGCTTGCTTGTTTGGATGCGCTTGATATCACCCTCACTGCTTCACCATTTTTGGTTGTCATGAAGATTACCCTACGTAAAAAAACAAACTCTTGGTATTCTACAGAATATATTTCAGATAGTGTGCACAGAATTTTTAAATGATTTGATTCCACCTTCTCCTATCATCGGATGATGAGAACCACGGCGTAGCTACGTACGCACTCTTACTTTGTAAACGTCCCATCTGAACGGGCAAAGCAATTTGCTTCGACATTTACAATATTTACAAATGATGACTGGAATGGCGTGTTTTTCCTGCAAGTTGCCCAGTCAATTATAATTGTGTGTGTTTTCAAGGCTAGATTAAATAGGGTTTTTATAAGCTAGGGAGCACCCTAGAGAGAGCACTACGATCCAGGATTGCAGTCAAGCAAGCGCTAGCTCCTATGATGTAAATAAATTACTAGTTTAAAAAACTAAAAATACACGCTTTTATAAGGACTACTGCACTAAAAAGCAATAAATAAATTATCGAAACCGTTCTTTCTTTCTTTCTACCCCATGCATGTAATTTATGAATTATATTTATGTGTAAAAGCGTGGGGCGCTTCTTCTCTGTAAATGATTACAAATTATTGTCATGTGAATACAAATACTTAGCGTTCTTGAAATTTGACAGAAATGTTAAGCTGTTATTCAGAAAAGGCGCCCCACGCTTTTACACATAAATATAATTCATAAATAACAAGCATGGGGTAGAAAGAAAGAAAGAACGGTTTCGATAATTTATTTATTGCTTTTTAGTGCAGTAGTCCTTATAAAAGCGTGTATTTTTAGTTTTTTAAACTAGTAATTTATTTTATACTTTTTAGTTTTAGATATATTTGCCTAAACTACGGATAAAATTAGTCCAAGTATTGATTAGGTCCTCATTAATGGTCAAAGTGAAAAGAACTCATCAAAAAAAATCAAATGAGCCCACACTCGATGTGTTTACTAGTAGCCAATCCAGGGTTCCGTCACCCACCTTCCTGTTCCATCATCAGGTCCTGAATAACGGTTAATGTGAAAATAACTCTTTAAAACAAATCAAATGAACCCAAACTCAATCTGTTTACTAGTAGCCATTCAAGGGTTCCCTCATCCTCCTTCCTGTTCTATCATCAGGTCCTGAATAATGGTTAATGTGAAAAGAACTCTTTAAAACAAATCAAATTAACCTAAACTCGATGTATTTATTAGTAGCCATTCCAGGGTTCCGTCACCCACCTTCCTGTTCCATCATCAGGTCCTCATTAATGGTCAAAGTGAAAAGAACTCTTTAAAACAAATCAAATGAGCCCAAACTCGATGTGTTTACTAGTAGCCAATCCAGGGTTCCGTCACCCACCTTCTCCAGTTCCACTATCAGGTCCTCATTAATATTCAAAGTGAAAAGAACTCTTTAAAACAAATCAAATGAACCCAAACTCAATTAGTTTACTAGTAGCCATCCAAGGGTTCTCTTATCCACCTTCGAGCCCCAGCATCAGATCAGCTCGATGATACCATATTATTGTATTGTCACCGGTCCTTGATACATGTGCAAAATTTCAAATGATTTGGACGTGTAAAAGTGGGTCAAAATTGCATCGCAAGATTCCATTACCATCATACATACATAGTTACATACATACATACATACATACAGGTCAAGCTAATAAAAGCGTGTTAAAAAGTAGTGACATGTAGCGTTTAAATATCTTTGAGAATACCTCACTATAACCAAAAATAAATACCGATCAAGTGTGAGTCGAACTCGCTCACCGAGGGTTTCATACCATCTCTGGATGTATTACAGTAATTTTACTGTTCATGTAACACCTCAGATAAGTAGTAAAAACACCAAACCGCAAAACTAAGTTTGTTTGTAGAGGTTTTTTAGGATTACTAAAAAACTGTAATACTTAAAAAGATCATTTTATTTTTCCTGTAAAATATAGATAGACATGTATTACCCATGTATAGGGTCAAGTGTTGTACCTAAGGACGGCTTTACCTGTGGACACCATCAATTCTAAAAGAACTGAACGCAATTTGAATTTAATGTGAACGCATCCGTAACGAAATGTGTAATGTCGTTTAAACTGTCTAACCGCCATTTATATTTTGCAAGTAGATTTTGTTGTGTCGTCGGTAGAAGTTTTTTGGCCCAAAAAGTAAGTTTTTTTGCGTTTTTTCGAAGTGATACATGGTCTAAATACTCAAAATTTGTAGGTGATTGGTGTTCTAATATGAACTGGATTATTTATTGGTGATATTATGAGTTTTAGCAAGTCTCTAAGTGGCTACGTATCACGAACAGACAATTTTATTTTTAAAATTACTCACTTTGTACCTATGGACAAAATAAAGAGAGTACCTATGGACTGTCCACAGGTACACGATGTTTTAATATGGCTGTTGTATGTTCTAATTAGCAACCTCCTTTGTATTTTAACTGCCTCGGAGTCAAACTCTGGAAAGAAGAGAGACAACATCTGTCCCGACACACTAACCGAAGCTGTTAAGGAATCAAGAAATGGCACGGGCTCTATAAGAAAAGTAGCTGGAAAATATCAAATATCAAAGTCTATTGTTTTTAAATATTTATGAAAGTGCACAAACTAACTGGAAGTGGCTGGCTCAGATATTTTCGACTACGGCATCCAGAATTATCACTTCGAAAGCCTGAAGCAACTAACCCATCAAGAGCGTCCAGTTTTAACAGAGCTCATGTTGCCGCCTTCTATAACAATCTGCAAAAACTTCAAGAAAAACATAGTTTTCCACCTGAATCAATTTATAACACGGTGAAACTGGATTATTCACTGATTATAAGCCTGAAAAGGTGTTGCAACCAAACATATTCGTCATTTGGGAAAGTTAACGTCTTGGGAGCGAGGGGTAAACGCTACAATAATTGCCTGTATAAATGCTGTAAGAAACGCTGTATTTATAGAGACAGTTGCGCTGAAATGTTGTATGAAGAGTACCGTAATGCTAGCAAATAAGTTCCTATTTCGATTTAATTTTTTATTAGAAGCCTATGATTGTTATTTTAGTATATAAGTTAAAATTTATATGACCTGTCCGAAGGTACAAACTTGTACACAGGTACAACTACACTGTCCTTAAGTACAAAAGGTAGTTGTACCTGTGGACGAAACAAGGATTTTTAAAAAACAATTAATATCTCTTATATTACTAAAGATATTAAAACTTAGTTTTGTGATAAAGGATGGCCGATTATCCTTTAAGACCTAGAGAAATCTTTCAAATAAAACTGCTCGAACAAAATAATGATAAAAATTATTTTATACCAAAATCTGGGAATTGTCCTCAGGTATAACACTTGACATTATTTCAAATTCTTCCCTCCACAGACTTCGGACATAAGAGGGGGGGACGGTATTGTTTGCACATTTTTGATTATCAGCCAAAAACTGTGTGACATAAACCAAAATAAAAATCTGTTTTGAGATGTGCAAATAAAGCACTTTCATATGATACTCCACTCGATAAAGTAGTCTCACTTGAAATTTTGATGACACACTTCGACCCCCAAGATAAAAAAAGTAAAAGAAAAAATATTATTTTTCATTTGCGATGAGGTTGGGTAAGTATGATCTAAAACTATTCCAAGTTTCAAATCGATAGCATCAGTGGTTCCTGAAATATACAGGTGTGATAGACGGACATACAGACAGACACATACGAAGTCAGACCATAAGGGTTCCTTTTTAACCGGCTTCAAAAAGAAGGTTCTCTATTCGACGCGTATGTATGTAATATTAATAAAAATGCGTAATATTCATATGTTAGTCTATGTGGGCTTCTAAAAAAATTTACCAAATTTTACGACTGTATGTACATATCTATGTATGTATGTAGGTTTGTCCGCGGATGTCTCAGAAACTACATATCCGATTTCGAAAATTCTTTTTGCTAGAGTTAGAGTATTTTTCAACTTAGGGAAGAGTACAAGTTTCATCAAAATCGGTCCAGTAGTTTAAGAGATATAGACTTTTTATGTTTTCAGTAAGTTACTGTAACGTAGACGTTCGACGTACGTGTTATGGACCTGTGGTGATTTGCTTAGGCAAGTGCGGTGTGTGCGAAAAGCGATGGTTACTACACTCTCGTTCCAAGTGTCAGCCTGGACATATCTAGTATTAATTGTATTAATTTGTAATAATGTAATAAAGTTTTAAGTATAAATTTATTTTTTTATACTCGCCGACTGCCCAAGTATATAAGCGCTCGCGGCCAAGTGCTTTGGGAAGATGTCTAGAGTGTCGGCATCTTCCTGGGGCATTCGATATCCCGGTCTGCGCATCCTCTACAGGGGCACATACGTAGCCACGATGACGTATGCTGCGGCCAGCTGGTACAGGCGTGCGATACTCAGATCTCAGCGGTCTAGCTTAGTACTGGTGACCAAAATGTATCGATCGACCAGCACGGCAGCGCTTGCAGTATTGGTGGCTTTACCACCAGCAGACCTGGAGGTGATCCGAGCTGGCAAGCTGGATGAGGAGCGCCAGTCCGCGACCGGGCAGTTGAGCAGACGGAAGCGCGAACTGTGGGACGAAGCGGTCCAGGTGTGGCAGGCTAGATGGGAGAATGAAGAGAAAGGAAGAGAGCTGTATCGGTTCTTTCCCGATATAGCTGTACGACTGCGGGCGCGGTGGGTGGAGCCAGACCACCAGACGTCCCAGATTCTCACGGGGCACGGGTGCTTCAGGAAGAGACTGTATGAGATGCGTTTGACTGAGGATAGTATGTGTGAGTGTGGCCTGGAAGAGGAGGACCTACACCATGTATTGTGGGTCTGCCCCTTGTATGAGGAGATGCGGTGTGAGATGATGGATGGAATCGTACGTGACGAGGAGGGTCCGATATACTACGGCGATCTGGCGAGCGCCCCGGTGAACTTCGCGAGATTGCGGAAGTTTGCGCACGGCTGGTTTGAAGTACGGAGTAGACGAGAAGTAGCTAGACCTAGAGCAGCCTGACGACGAAGACTGTCACGCGTATTGTCTGCCCCAGAAAGGGGAGAATGACGCCAGGGACACGGGAGAAGAAATAACTTGTAGGGAGTCAAGAATTACGCGCGGTGGACAGAGCCAAAGAACAATACCGCGCGCATCTCCCGCGATTCGGCCTGTATGACCGGAAGGTCGGTGGGGCCATGGGTTGGTGGAGGGTCATGCCCAAGTATATAAGTGGCGCAGTCAAATGGATTGTTGATCAGGACATCAGAGCTTTTAGAAAATCAAGAGCTTTGGAAGTTCCAGTTCAATTGCAACCTACCTAGTTCCTGTTTTGGGCTTTCGGCGACCAGAAGCTTTAATCATGAGGCTGTGGACCTGGATTATCATCAAATCGTAAGTCCAGATTCATTAATTTGTAGAATTAGGTACCTACTGCCCTTGTAAGTATTTGCTAGACGTTAGGCGCCGACTTCGATAGTAATATGTATTTATAATATGTTGTAGTCCAAGTCCAACAATGTAGATGTAAAAACCACTAATTCTTAGAAATTATTTCAGGCTTTTTAGTTGCATTTTGAAGGAAGTTCTTTTTTTTGTAAAAATTATTTTTAATGTATTCTTTTTAGTGGTTCCCTTGGTGTATTATTGGGTTAACTTTTAACAACTGATATTTTCTTCTGACAAACAGCCAGTTTAATATTTATTTTAAAAACACCCACTACATAACACAACTATGGACCATCACTAAAATATAAGCTTAAGCAAAAATTTAAAAAAAAGTAGATGTGATAATATCTTAATAAAACTAACCAATTGCCATAAACCGAAGATATCTAGGTGTTATACTCGTAGTTCTCGAGAACCATGGACTGCAAGCTCGGTGGGTCTACATTTATTTGTGCGGAGAACCCGTGTCCACCTTCTTGCTCCATCGTCAGACCCTGATCACCATTTTTCTAGCAACTACTCATCGAGAGCTACCCAACGAGCCCAAACTCGGCGGATCTACGTTTATTGGTGCATTGATCCCATGACGACCTTCCTGCTCCATCGTCAGACCCTGATCTCCATTTTTCTAGCAACTACTCGTCGAGACCTATCCAACGAGTCCAAATTCGGTAGGTCTACGTTTGTTGGTGCCGAGATACCGTGACGACCTTCCTGCTCCATTATCAGACCTTGATCACCATTGTTCTAGCAACTACTCGTCGAGAGCTACCCAACAAACCCAAACTCGGTGGGTCTATGTTTATTGGTACCGAGATCCCGTGACGACCTTCTTGCTCCATCATCAGACGCTGATCACCATTTTTCTAGCAACTACTCATCGAGAGCTACCCAACGAGCCCAAACTCGGCGGATCTACGTTTATTGGTGCAGAGATCCCGTGACAACCTTCCTGCTCCACCATCCGACCCTGATCTCCATTTTTCTAGCAACTACTCGTCGAGAACTATCCATCGAGTCCAAATTCGGTAGTTCTACGTTTAGTAGGCACGGCTAGGATAGGATGGATTGTTAATTTTTTTACAGAGTTCCGATGGCCATCTATGGCCTTCTTCATCAGATCCACTTCACCAAATGATACTTTCTGAATGAAAATGCTTGACTAGTTTCTAAAAATACCAAAAACGCTATATGTATGCCTATAATATTTAAGGAGTTCCCTCAGTTACTCATGGTTCCCATCATCAGAACTTGATTTTGAAAAAAATGGGACCGATCTGGAACCATACCCTTTCAATTAAAAAAATAATTTTCCAAATCGGTTCGTAAACGACAGAGTTCTGAGGTAACAAACATAAAAAATAAAAAAAATAAAAAAAAACATACAACCGAATTGATAACCTCCTCCTTTTTTTTTGAAGTCGGTTAAAAATAATCATAAACGGCTCCGACAGTTGAAATAATAGTAGTTTATGCACCAAGGGGATAAAGTAGTGTCTTATGTCGCGGGCGTTATATTGAATCGCGAGCATAACTGCGCTCGGGAGTATAGAGTTAATACTAGAATCCTGAGTACAGCGAGGGATTTAAGCTCGCCCAAGACAAAGACACCTTTATCCCCGAGGTGAATACACTACTTTTCACACCTACTGTGAGGTAATAAAATACAAATATTGCTAGAATTAAAATAATAATAATATCTTGGGACAATCCACTCACGGTCATCTCATCCTAAACTAGGCAGAGCCTGTACTATGGAAACCAGACAACTGATATTAATTAAATAGTTAAATAACATTCAGACACTTGGTGGGAATTGACCCACGACCCATCGGGTAGCGGCCAGGGTGTCTAACAAAGAGACTGTCAATAATATCAACATAGTGATTTGCAGCGTTAACATCTATGTACTTATTTCTTTTTCTTTTCTAGAACTAGAACATTTGGTTGAGTCGTCGTGCCCGGTTCGATTTTCAAATGCTTTTTTTCGTGAGGCTCTGCTTATAGTAGATAGTAATTATACCTGTGGTAAAAGTGTTGAGGAATTTTCGTTTGACGTTCGAAATTCAAACACATTATTACCCAAGGGAGTTTAGTACAACATTATTACCCGGCTAGACTATAGGGATATAATGAGGTACTTTATTTCATCTTTATATGACACATAATGCAACATTATCGAGCAGGTGGTGTGAAAATAGATTTTAATAACTGACTTAAGTATCATTAAATTTAATTGACGTTTGTGAGTGCGGCAGTAAAATTTGTAATGTATTTATTTGTGCTTTGATGAATTTGATCACCAGCAAAAAACCTTATCTTGCGGCCACCGCGCCCCCCCCCCCCCCCCAGACCAAAACCTGGGTACGCCCATGTATACATGTGTTTGTATTGATACACAGAATAATACATTCTGTATATAAACCCGGTTCGACAGACGTAAATGACTTTCTGGACAAATACACTTTACAACTGGAGCAGCGACGAAGAGCGGTAGTTTTCGGGGACTTTAACATAGATTTGCTTAGCACTAGTAGTCACTCCACCCAATATATACAAGAAATAAAAACAAATGGATACCAATTATTAAATAAGATTAATGAAATGTATAGTAGGTACTCGTGAAACTAGTAATACATACGAACACTATTTTAGACCATGTATCTACAAACAAAAGCAACTTGATGGTTGCGTATGGTGTTCTTGTCCTATCACAAACAGATTTTCCTTGAAATAGGAAAATTGGCTCCACAGGTGAACGTCAAAGTACAATTAAGGCATTAAACTATGAAAACCTATACAGTAAGGCATTGGAAGCGAGCTATCTAAATGACGAAAATGGCTACGAGCATCTAGAAAACTTTATTTCCAAATTAGTTGAAGAGAATCCACCGCAAGAAGACTGGGTTAATAAGAATATAATTGACTCAAAAAATTTAAGAAATAACCTATGGCAACAACTAAAAACAAATCCTGACGACGAGTTTACGAAGGAACTTTAGGGAAGAACAACAGAAAGTAAAAATGATGATCAAGAGTCTGAAGGATAACTATTACTACTATATGTTAATGACTAATTATAGCGACCCAAAGAAATTGTGGGAAGTTATTAATAACTTAGCATTAAATAAAGTAAATAAAAAACAATAAAAGTAAAATAAATAAGTAATAAAGTAAGTAAAGACGCGAAGTAATTCGCGATTTGGGAGTAATTCATGACGCAAAACTCCTTTTTGATCAACATATCGATCAAATAGTTGCCAAGGCTTCTAAATCACTAGGGCTCATTATGAGACTATCTAATTCATTTTCACAAGCCAAAGCCTTAAAGATACTTTATTGTACCTTCGTTAGAAGCCATTTAGAATATGATTCACAAATATGGAATCCTCGCTATGACAAGTACATAGACAGAATTGAAACATCATGACAAACATGACATCCATGGTAGTATTTATTATACCTGAGGTAAATGTGTTGAGGAATTTTCGTTTGACGTTCGAAATTCAAACACATTATTACCCAAGGGAGTATAGTACAAGTTACAACATTATTACCCGGCTAGACTATAGGGACATAATGAGGTACTTTATGTCATCTTTATATGACTAATAATGCAACATTATCGAGCAGGTGGTGTGAAAATAAATAAATAAAACCTCCTTCAAATTAGTGTCGAATTCTGGACTCATAATCATAGAAGGTAATGCAATTTGTGATTTATTCAATTCATTCTTTTCATCAGTAGGTGCGAATTTAGCGAACAAAATACTAACCAATTAAATATCACTTAAATGACGGTAATATGCTAACGTATGATTGTAACTATACAGGATGTCCCAAAACTCAACGATAACCTGGTACCGGGCGAGAGGCCAAGGTATACCAGTTATGAAAAAAAAAAGAAAAAAAAACTATGTCAAGTCAAGCGATGATAGACATTTTTCGAAAAAGTAAAAATTTTTACACCCTTGGTCGCATTTTTAGGTACTGTGTTCGCAATTTTCACAATTTTACAGTGATTTTTTTTAATAATGTTATCTCAAATAACAGTGCTATTAATCGTAACCACAAATGAAAGTAATAATCATTGTTAACTAAGTAAAATAAATTAAATTTTGACGAGTTATGGTTTATAAAATTTATGTCAGTCAACTTTGACAGTCTACGTTGGAAAAAAAATGTACTACACTACCTATGGCAAGTTTTTTTAAAAGATGGCCCATTTAGTCTAGATTTCAAAATAGTACAACACTTGCCACTTTTCTTGCCAATAAAACTGCTATTTCGTATTTTTTGCGAAAGGAACTCATGGAAAATTTAATCAAAATAAAACGGTAAATTATCGTAACACTTTATTATCCTCCTAAAACTAAAGCAGATGCTCAAATTGTTTCCCTCCAGCACGAATACAAGCTCTGCATCGCCTCAGAAATGACCTGTCCACCAGTCTTGCAAATCTCCTCGCATTGATTTCTTCGGATGCTGCATCAATTTTTTGGCGCAATTCTGTTACATTTTGAATTGGTTTTGAGTAGACCTTTTCTTTTATGCATCCCCAGTAAAAAAAATCTACTGGATTCAGGTCTGGGGAACGAGGGGGCCATGAAATTGGTCCAAGGCGTCCGATCCATTTACCGGGATATAATTCGTTTAAATATTCTCTTACAGGCCGGGCATAATGTGCTGGGCAACCATCTTGTTGATACCACATTTCTCTGTAGATGTTGAGTGGTACATCTTCTAGCAATGTCAGCAAATAATTTTGAAGAAAATGCAAGTAGGTGGCGCCATCTAAATTTTCAGTCAACTCAAATGGTCCAATTATTTGACCATTTAATATTCCTGTCCACATGTTGACTTTAAATTGGTACTGGGATCGATCCTCACGCATCAAATGCGGGTTTTCCGTATGCCAACCATGAAGATTATGTAAGTTTAAATAACCATCTCTTTCGATTCGTCAGTCCACAAAACTTTATTTAGAAAATCCGGATCTTCACGAATTTTCGCTAACAGGGTTCTGCAGAAATCAACTCTGGGTGCGTGATCACGTGTTAACAAGCTCTGCACACGTTGTACATGGTAAGGATGAAAATCGTATCGTTTTAAAATTCGATGTGCGGTACTCTTCGCCACACCCGTTGCAATTTCAATCGCACGTACTGAGGTACTGGGGTCATTTTCAACTTCATTCAAAACTTCAGCGTCGTAGTTTCCTTGAGGTCTCCCACCAGATGTACGAGCACTGGGTAATCGTCCTTCCGAGTATGATGCGTGCACATTTTGGAAGACACGATAATTTGGGTGCCGCTCCACATTCGGGTACCTCTCCCGATACAGTCGAGCTGCAGCAGAGGCATTACAACGGCACTCACCGTAGATAAGATGCATATTTGCATATTCTTGTGGTGTGTACAAATGCGGCATGTTGTTCACACACAGTTTGCACAGCACAAAGTCCAAAAAACAAAGCCAGAGTCGTCAAGTACGGATAGAGTATCAAGTCCAGAGTAACACAAGCCAAAGTCGATATTACGAAAGTAACACGATTACGAGAGATGCGCAGTAAACGAAGAAACGATGCGTACTAAATGTTATTGTTTAAATTTTATTAAGAACGACTGATGAGTCGTTGTGAGTGAGACGGATAGTGACGCCTCGTTTTGACAAAAACCATAACTACTATCCATTTCTTTTTATCACTTTTGTTCATTACAAACAATGGAGACTTCGAACTTTTCAAACAAAAGAATATCAGGTATTTTTTTTAAATGAGGGATCCCTACGCATAGCATACGAAATAGCAGTTTTATTGGCAAGAAAAGTGGCAGGTGTTGGACTATTTTGAAATCTAGACTAAATGGGCCATCTTTTAAAAAAACTTGCCATAGGTAGTGTGTACTACACTACCTATGGCAAGTTTTTTTTTCCAACGTAGAGTGTCAAAGTTGACTGACATAAATTTTATAAACCATAACTCGTCAAAATTTAATTTATTTTACTTAGTTAACAATGATTATTACTTTCATTTGTGGTTACGTTTAATAGCACTGTTATTTGAGATAACATTATTAAAAAAATCACTGTAAAATTGTGAAAATTGCGATCACAGTACCTAAAAATGCGACCAAGGGTGTCAAATTTTTAACTTTTTAGAAAAATGTCTATCATCGCTTGACTAACGGCCGGTCCCAATACTCTATCGCCGATAGCAAGCTCAGATAAAAAG
Organism: Furcula furcula; assembly: GCA_911728495.1. Lineage (NCBI taxonomy): Eukaryota > Metazoa > Arthropoda > Insecta > Lepidoptera > Notodontidae > Furcula > Furcula furcula. The sequence goes on along the minus strand of OU452254.1, from coordinate 876,805 downwards.
TTAACTTTAAACCATCTGTTACTGCTGTTTCAATAACAAAATTGACGTCGTTGTAACCTTAGGATTCTAAAGGTACGCGTCCATTGGCCAGCGCCGGACGCACCGCATGCACGGCACACAACGGATTTTAGTTTGCTTTCTATGATTTTGACGGCCCGCATCGAAAAATGCCGGCGCGGATAATGGACGCAGCGCTATGTAAAATCATAGAAAGCAAACTAAAATCCGTTGCGTGAGACAAATGACAAACACATGACGGCCCCGTTGGTCTAGTGGTTTGTGACCCTGTCTGCTACCCAACGGGTCGTGGGTTCGATTCCTACCAAGTGTCTGGGTGTTTTATCTATTTATGTATGTATGTATTTATAAAAAAAAATACTAAAAGTATATAATTATGTATTAGTATCAGTCGTCTGGTTTCCATAGTACAGGCTCTGCCTAGTTTGGGATCAGATGACCGTGTGTGAATTGCCCCAGGATATTATTATTATTATATGTTGCTAACTAAGCTATTTTAGGGTTCCGCAGGAACCCTCACAGGGTCCTGGGGACCTATTGAAGGTTTCCCCCGCGTCAAAAAAGGCATCGGTAGTAGCCCGGGACTCTAATATAACGATAAAGCTTCGGAGTCACCAGTAGTGTTATGCGCTAAGCAAAATAACCTCAAGTTCGACGCCGCGGCACCGGCGAATTACGTTTTCGCATTCACTAACTTTGCTTACGCAGCACTAGCGCCACAAGAATTAACGGCGTTTTGGTGGAACTACTTGCGGTCGAATAATTTTATTGTTCGTAGGTGAAAATTGTATTCGTTAAGCAAAATTTGTCAATCGTCTCGCCCTCAACTTCGCCCATAGCCTCGACATAACTTGTCAAAATAGAAAGCTTGTATTTTACAGCTTTTTGTAGGCGAATTTGTGAACGAATTGCCACCGCTGCTTTAAAAGTTTTTGAATTGTATTATTATACGTGGATATTTATTGTTTTTGTGTTTAGAATAGTGTTAAAGTAGCTGTACGTGTGTTGTGCATCGTAGATTTACTAAGAGCCAAAAAATCTGATGATTTCCTTAAGCGTCGTCAAGTTCGTGAATTATACAATTCAATTAAAGGCTTTTTGAAGATTTACTAATATTTCAACATAATTATCTACCTCGACATAGAAGATGACTAGTGCATTAACTAATAAATTGAAGGAAAGAAGAAAAAGGGTATCTATTTGAATCTCTCAATTCGTTTTCATATAAGTAACTAACTTGTCTCGTAACTAATTTATATTTTTCTAACTCCTATATATACCTGCCGTACTGTGTACCTATCTATGTTTCCCTGGGACGTGCCGTGGGTTAAACCTCGGTGTCTTCACTTAGCTGACCCAATTGTTTATTTGTATTAGATATGTTATTCAAAATATTGTGCATAACCTATCTAATATAAATAAACAATACAATGCCAGTGAATACTTGCTTATTAAATGCAAAAGTACCTAAATACTTGTTTGAGTTGATTTATGTTATTAAAATAATTACTGTTTTCAGATTCTATGTAAGTATCATGTTAGGCTAATGGAACGAGGAACTTACAAGATGCTAGTGGCCACAAATGTGGATTACTACCTATATATCGCAGTCCTCTCACACAAGTTATTCATGTTGTAAATGCAAGGCTAATATTGTAAAAAGGAATTCACGAAGTTTCTACAAAATACAGGAGAGTGGGTGATAGCCGGTTTCATTTTAATGTGTAGTATTTACATAAATATAAGAAATAATTAATTTAATAAAATATTTAATATTAATTATGTATTGTTTTTTCAACAAATAAAATATTAAAAAAAAGAACTTCATACCTTATTTGGAAACAAACAAACAATAGTTACATAAACTGGTAAAATTTGTTTGTTTACAAAAATAATATTAAAAAAAATATATAACAGGTGAAACCGCAGGAAAAAATATTACCTATGGAGGGCAAAGTTTAGGATGGTAGAATTCATTAATTCCACAGATTAATTCCACAGATTACACCTACATACAAAAACTACTTATATTAGTATTAACAAACAAACAATTATTATTTACAATAAAACAATTTATTAAAACTATTACACAGTTAGTAGAAAAATATTTAGATTAGAACTATTTATGTAAACCCCTGTTTTTCTTTAGAACTAGCTTTCAGTCAAACTAGCCATTTATAAATTTCTGAGCTGGGGCACTACGATGCAATAGTCGCCGTCCTGTGTTCCTTCACAGTTATCTCTCAAATGGATTTCCTCCACTGCAACCGCCATCTATATAGGAATATATCTCAATGAAGTTGACAAGGACATCCTTCTTATCTTCCTTGTACTAAAATAAATAAATTTTATTAGTTTAGTTCAGTGGTAAATTATAATCTACAGTAAAAGATAAAGAATTATCAAAACTCAGCTGACCTTAGCCCATCGTTGTTAACTTTTAGTCTGTGACTAAGGTTTTGATGCAATCATAGTAGTATTCAGGATTCATTTTTCCTTGAGTACGGTGTGTGGTATGAGTACGAGCAAGTCCAGTTGCGAGAACCTTATGCTTTTCTAACGTTTCAACTCGTTGTTCACTTCACATTTTAAGAAAAAAGTCAACTTATTGCTAATTTTATCGATTGACTATACCATATTCGTTTTCCCAAAAAAATTAATGTAAAGTAAACAGTTACCTAGCCTAGACTAGATAGACACTTGGAACGCGACATGACATTGACAATGACAATCAAAATGTCCTGCGTGATTTTTCGAATTAAAATCAAGCAAAGGTATCGATCACATACAGCCAAACACAAACTCATATCAAGAAAAAACAATGTATAGTGCATCCCTGTGCCTAAAACTGAAAGTATGATGTTCATTCAACCATCTTTTGCATCCAGAAATTTTATTATTGATGGCATTTCCATTAGAATCGTGTTTAAAATAAAAACCGATTTTTACCGAAAAAAACTTTGTGCAGTCCTTAACTCGCCTTAGATAACGGCGGCGAACGGCACGGCTTCCAGTTCGTCGTCGAGCCGAAATGTGATTGTGAATACGGATTTATGCTCGACGTCGAATTGAAGACTAATTCGACAGCGAGCTTGCTGTCGAGCGCAGTCAAGATTAGTTACGTTAGTGAATTGCATAGCAGGACGCTTGGAGCGTGGGGACTAGCCATCGAATACGGCGGTGGCTGCTAGGACAGTGGCGGGATTGCGACCTCCGTCACCGTGAGCACTGGGGTATAATAAAAAATTGGTTCATTCATTTATTAAAATAATGTTATTTTTATTATTATTCATATTAATTTCATTACATTTATTTACAAAGTACAAGAAATCAGATGATTATCCCGGGATAAACCTCCGAAATGGAGCGATAGCCTAAAACTGTCATTTGAACTACCAACAGTAAGCTGCTAATATTTTATAGAAACACTTGACAGTCATTTTCTATGAATCTACTCTCTATCTACTCTCTATTAACTTTGGTAAGCTTTGGGACCACGGAAAGATAGATCAATCAGTAAAGGTAAATATTTCTTATCTGTCTTTGTTTATTGAAACGCAAATGTGTCATAATAGCTATCGATGGTATCTATTTTAACTGATAGCCAGAGGTAGATAGGATATTGGGACCGGCAGTAAGTGACATAGATTTTTTTTCTTATTTTTTTCATAACTGGTTCATACCTTGGCCTCTCGCCCGGTACCAGGTTATCGTTGAGTTTTGGGACATCCTGTATACATGAAACAAAATTAACAGAGTTTACACCGTGTAGCACAAATGAGATAATGAAAATAATTGAACGATTACAGCGATTACATGCTTAAAACATATAATTGCCGAGAGGCTAACGAACTGTATTAATACGTGTTTATTACGTGGTGTTTTTCCTAATACACAACTTGGCAAAGTTAGACCTATTTACAAATCAGGTATAATATCGGATCCAAGCAACTATAGACCGGTATCAGTGTTGACCGTTATTTCAACATTTTTTGAGTGAGTTTTTTACACGCGTCTTAATGAATATTTGACTAGGAAAAAGTTTTTTACTGATCAGCAATATGGATTCCGTTCGAAATCAAGCACCCTTACAGCTGCAATCGACTTAATTACTAATGTTTATAAAATATAACGTAAATTAGGTGCAAGAAATAATTAAGGATCAAACGAACTTACCCTTACGTGAAGTTCGATCTTAATTATGTTTCACAGTTCGGTCCTTAGCAACTTATAATGTTTACTTATTGTAGTTATGCGCCCATACTACTAGCCTTGCACGGTCTTATTTAAAGTTTTTTTTTTTCGTGTACTTTAATATTTTATCACTTTGCCTACCAATCGCCCCACCACACTGACACTTCTATAAGACGGGCCAACCGCAGTGTGTCTTTATTATGTTTAGAGTAGGAAAAATATTTCACATTTTATACTTGGGACGGGTGATATGTAAAAGGGAGGGGAGTATATAAGTTGCTAAGGACCGAACTGTTCACATAATTATGATCGAACTTCACGTAAGGGTAAGTTCGTTCGATCCTTAGGCTCGGCGCAAACGGGCCACCGACCACAGCCACCGGTGGCTGTCGCGCGCTACCGCCACATTTGTGATAGTGTCAGAAGCGAGCGACAGCCACCGGTGTTCGAAAGCCGCTACATTTTATAACCCGTTCGTGAATGGATTTCCAATATAAATGTATAATTTTATACAGTATAAAAGCGCAGTTAACCGTCAGACGTTCTACGTATTTCACGCGTCACCATGGAGCACGACGCCTCAATGGATATTGATACATTTATATCAGAAATCCATTCACGAACGGGTTATAAAATGTAGCGGCTTTCGAACACCGGTGGCTGTCGCTCGGTTCTGACACTATCACAAATGTGGCGGTAGCGCGCGACAGCCCCACTGCGCGTGGGGTGGAGCAGTGCGACAGTGGCGGGTGTCGGCGTCCTGTGTGGCCCGTAGCGGCCACAAGTGGCGAGTCGCGGACACTGCTGTAGCGAGTGCTATCTGCTGATGTGCGGCGCGTAAAAACGCGTAAATGCACCAAGCTTACAAAAACAACCTACCAAACCAACAAACAAATGAAAAACTGCAACAATTGGTTCATCGTCGCCTAGTTGCATGTTTATCGGTTTTTTACAGATTGTTCCACGGTGAATGCGCTCAAGCACTTTTTGACCTTGTACCACCATCCCCTTTCTTTTACCGGACTACCAGGCGCCGGCAGGGTCTCCACCGCTTTGTCGTTGACACTCCAACTTGCCGCACTAAGCGTTTCGCTTCTTCTTTTCTCATGCGCACGGCCAAGCTGTGGAATACCCTCCCGGACGACGTTTTCCCTGATAAATATAACTTGGGTGTATTCAAGTCTAGAGTGAACAGGCATCTTATGGGTAAGCGCGGTCCATCCTAGACCACATCTTCACTTACCATCATGTGAGATTGTGGTCAAGCGCAAACCTATTTATTATAAAAAAAAAAAAAAAAACAATTTTAAAGGAAATATGCAAAACCTCACCATTAGACAATGACAGGAATTGAAGTCCATTTTCGTAATTATTTTATATGATCAATAACTGAACAATATAATAAGGGTAACATGTAAGTAAATATCAGTTTGTGAACGTAAATGTTCCCAAAGGCCACACAGGCCACATAGAGTAGTTAGGGAAAACCTTAAATGAATTATTTAATTAACATGGTGCACAACCGAAGACATTATTGAACATATCACTTTGACAATATGTAAGCAATAAATCGTAATAAATGAACAATCTTGTATTAATTTCATTCATAATAGTAAAAGTATCTTTACGATTAATGAATTGCACTTCAAAGTTACTGCGTCATTTTTTTTTCTTTGGTAAACAAGTGTTGGGTGGTGGTCAAGACTAATCAAATTCAAATTCGAATAATTTTATTTCAAACTTTACAAGTCCATATTATTAATAAACATTATTATTTTATTTGATAGGGCGAATGTCGATCGTCACATAGTTTTAAAAAAGGACAATAAAATTTGCCAGCAATCATTTTTAGGACAGCGTTGTCGCCGGCCCGCACCCTGCGCACGAGCGACGCGCACCGCTTGCGCACACTCAGGGGGCTGCAACTCCCATACATTGGTGGTTATTAAAATGTAAATAGAAGCTACTGCCATCTGTGTTACGGTGTCCAAAAATATAGTTTTATCTAAACGCCGTTAGAAGGAGCTAGTGTGTTATTATATTTCGCTAGTAAAGTTTAACAGTGGATGCGTTTATATCCAGAGTACATTTGCAAGCAGTATTTATGTCTTTTCAGTAATATATAATTTTTTGTCATTGGAATATTAGAATTTCCTAAGGAATTTTGAAAATTACACTCATAAACTATGTTACGTTCAAGAAATATAAATAATTATTGGCAAGGCAGCGCCATCTAGCGAGCTAAAGGTATAACATGCTAAGCAACGCCATCTAGCAAACAGACCTTCAATTATAAAATTGAAAATTAGAGTTGCGCATCTATCTCAGTATATTAAGTATCATCTATGCGCACACTAGTGTGTGTGGAAGCAGTCGGCGCGGGCCGCCGCGAACATGCCCGACGCGCTGCAATAGCGGGGCAGCCACAACACCGCCCTGAACGCATTGTTGTACTGCACGCGGAGGGAGCTATACGCCTTCTGAGTGTAGCGCCCCCACAGGCTACACGTGTACAGTGAGGTGCAGTATGCTCTGAAGAGCACTAACCTCACCCCACTAGAGCAACGTGAAAACCTGCGAGCTATCATATTAGCTCTTATCGATAGCGCCCTCCGCTCGCGCTCAATATCGTCATCATCATTGAGGCGGGTGTTAACATAGTGGTTAACTATGTCACATTTTATAAGTTGAGGGTAGATAAGGAAATATACCCTCCAAATGTTATTTATTGTGTCACCTACCTTCATATGTATCTACCAGCTGTCAGCTGATTGTAATGTCAATGACCGTTAGCTTATCTCTTAAAAAGGATATTATATACAACAGTCATATATTGAACTTAACGTTTTTTATTTTATAATATCTATACAGCCCGTATAGCGCCAATAACCCTAACGTTATTGCTGATTACTGGAGATATTATATATACTATATACCAATTTCGCATATTACCAATTTCGCAGTCAGACAAATAAAGAACATTGTTAGCAGATCATGGTCGTGATTGCTATTTATTTAGTACATTTAGGTGGTAGGTAGGTATATACACCACAGTCACAGTCTTTAATTAATGCACTCATTACCGAACATAATTTTAAATATATATAGTCATTGTTCTCGGTTATTGTTCCAAAAAAGATTTAAGTTCTTTGTTATATTTTTTTTTCTTTTGTTTTACAGAAGTTTTTTTTTTTTAGGAAATATCGAAGAATTTACTACACAGATTTAAATGTAGAATTCAATCTTTTATAGCCATAAATTTAGAAACTAGAATTATGTATAACAAAAAATTCGTCCTCAATATTGTCACATTCAAATATTGCAACTTTATTGTTCACTAGCTGACCCGCGAAGCTCCGCCCAAGCTTTAATTACATTTTGCTCCCCTTTTCTCCCTACTCCCTTGATTTATCTCTCTCCATCTCTCTCTCTTATAAGAAAAATCTAATTCTAATAAATCTTTCTCTCCCCTCCTGCTTCGGTCCCCGTCACACTTACCCTCTTCCTCTCCCCGTTGTCCTCTCTGAACCCTCTCCCTCCTCTCTCTTCTCCCAACTTGCTCCCTCTCACTCCCCCCCCCCCCCCCCCTTGCTCCACCTAACTCCTCCGATCACTCACTCCATCATCCTCCCCTCAGGGAGAGGGGAGGATGATGGGGAGGGGGAGGGGGGGAGGGTGCAAGAGAGGGCTCTTGCAACCTCCTCTCGTTCTATATATCCTCGTCAATCATGGTATCAGCGGCATAAAATATACTTTAGAACCTATTCTCAAACCTACCCGCCAAATTTCATACATATCGGTTCACCCATCTATTTAAAGACCTTGCCTTATGTTGCTTAACCTTAACCTAGCGGCATGAAATATACTTTACGACCTATTCTCAGACCTACCCGAAATGCACACAAAATTTCGTAGAAATCAGTTCACCCATCAATTTAATGACCTGGCCTTATGTTGCTTAACCTTAACCTAGCGGTATGAAATATACTTTATGACCTATTCTCTGACCTACCCAATATGCACAAAAAAAATCAAACAAATCGCTTCACCCATCTATTTAATGACCTTACCTAACGTTGCTTAACCTTAACCTATCGGGATTAAAAGTATCTTATGTCCGTTTCTTGGTTCTAAGCTACCTCCCCACCAATTTTCAGCCAAATCGGTTCAGCCGTTCTTGAGTTATAAACAGTGTAACTAACACGACTTTCTTTTATAGTGATTGTATGTTCAATTTCACCGATAGATGCCGCTGTTCATAATGTAAATCACGCTAACATCGTAAATTACTGTCTAATCATATTCGATAATGAAAGTTTTAAAGTTTTTGCATCTTTTACTGTTGCGACTGTAATACAATACCTATACACTACCTGGACTTGGGGAGTTTCATTAAAATTTCATGAACCCCCCTGAGCCCTGACCTTGAAGCGTTTTTTGGGAGCGCTGTTCATTGTGTGTAGTGTGAAATAGTGTGAATTGTAGTTGGACATTTTATTGCCTATTTCTTTCCTAATCTAGTTTGGACTCGCTCGGGATTTACAGATTTTAACTTTTCAAAGATATAGATAATGTCATATTGCTATCAGCAAAGTACTTAGAACAATACAGAAATCTAATGAAAATGTCCTGGGTGTACCGGACCGGCTTACCCCTTACAAAAATTGACCTTTCGCCACTGCCATATCTTATGCAAACTAAATGTCTGCTCAGTCCCTATTGTATATAGCGTAATAATACATATCTTAATAATTAACTGATCAGTCTATAATTACCCTATTCACATACAAAGGAAATTACGTGGTAATATGTGCAAGTAATGTTTCACTGCTTAGCCCCTATGAAACATAGCGTGATGTTTTATATACCAATTTATACCCCTACTTATACAGTACACATCAGTGAAAGTCCTATCAAAATCCATCCACGGGTTTTCAAATGATACCTGGACAAACAGAACGACAGACAGACAGACAGACAGACAGACAGACAATAATTCCAAAAAAAATTGTTTTGGCCTCTATGTCGATAGTATAGTATCCCCACATAGAAATTTTGGAAAAATATTCAATGTACAGAAAAAGTTCTCTTTGAGTTTTATTATAGTATAGATAAAGTTATACCATAAATATAGTCATAAAGGTAACTCATTTAGCTAAATTCGTCATATCGTTATGTTCTCTAGAACAGATTTAGCAATAGTGACTTTCAGCTAAGTAGGTATTTATAATAAGTGTAGGAGGCGGCCGGCGCGGCGTACAGTCCCATAAGTTCAGAGGCTACTTACTGCAGCTCCACATGGATGCTCCAGCTGTAGGCCGGCCAGGATTTCGTCGAGCGTAAAACCCGCGGCGGCCAGTCCGCCTCGGCTCTGCTAGATATCTCTTTGCAGTACGAACTACGATGTCTTGAGTTCATTCTACTGTGAATTATTATTATAATTATTATTATAAGTTCTTAATTATTTACTCATCTCGTTGAGTGGCGCACGACGCATTCCGATAATTAGGAGTACCTACACACATCGAATTATATTCGACGATATTGTAAGAATCCCAGGCAACCGGTGGATGATAATAGCAAATTATCGTTAATTGTGACGTTTCAAGTTTTTTTTTTTTTGTTTATTTGGTTCACAACTCGAAATATACACTTGATTATCTCTTATGGCTAGCTGAAACAAGAACTTTCACGGTGTAATTTCTAACATCAGTGAACACATCATGCAAAAGATAAAAGCCTGAACAGTGCTCGAAAAACAATATAATTATAAAAAAAAAAAAAACTAAAAACTCAATGTGCAAAAAAGAAATAACAAAAAAAAGAAATTAAATAAATCATGCAAAACAAAATAAATAAAAACCAATATTGAAATGAAACTAATTTTACGGATTATATCGCGGTTTATTTTTGATTTTAATTTCCCGACGTTTCGAATACTTTACAGCATTCATGGTCACGGGCGGACTGAGGTGGTAGCTGTCCATATGTCATAGTTGTCTTAGGGTACCCACCCTCAGGTCTTCTAATTATTATTGTTAGTCCGATCTACGCAGAAAGAGCTTACAGTATCTTGAGGTCTTGCAGTGGAATGCTTGTCTTTGGATTTGACTATGTTTATCACGGGATCCCAAGCTGGTGGTAGCACCCAGCCATCTTCTCTATTGAAATTTGGATGCTTTTTAATTTCAATAGCCTCACGAATCATCCTTGGTAGGTAGCGCTGTTCTTTTGCGAGGATTTGTGGTTTGTCAAATCTAATATAATGGCGGGTGCGATCCTGAACATGTTCACAGACTGCAGACTTCGTATAGCGTCGATGTTTAACGTCAGCTATATGCTCTTTTACACGGGTTTTTACCGATCTTTTTGTTTGCCCGATGTATGAGAGCCCACAGTCACAATCCAGTTTGTATACTCCTGCATCTTGTAGAGGTATATGGCACTTGACTGATGGTAAAAACTGACTAATCTTCTTTGGTGGCTTAAAAAATGTTTTAATTGAAGCTCGCTTTAAGATATAGCCAATCTTGTCTGTTACTCCTCTAACATATGGCAATACAGCAGGCATACATTCGACTGTGGATGGCTTGACACGTTCACAGTGACGGCGGCGCGGAACTCGCAGCTTGTTATCATGCAGGACCTGCTTAACATGTTGAAGCTCGGCACCAAGATGTTCCTCGTCACAGATCCCGTGTGCTCTCTGAAACAACGATTTACCTACAGTAGCTAACTGTGTTGGGGAATGATGAGATTCGCCGTTTAGATATCTATCTGTATGGGTCTTTTTCCTATACACAGTATGACTTAAGGTGTTATTGGGATTACGGATTACTAAGACATCTAAGAATGCTAGAGAGTTATTTGATTCCAACTCCATTGTAAATTGGATTTTAGTGTTTATGGAGTTAAGGTGATCTAGGAAAGCAGTTACTTTATCTGATGGTAATATTGTGAAAGTATCGTCTACGTACCGCTTGTAGAATCGTGGCTTAACAGGTGCAGTATTAAGGGCCGTCTCCTCAAAGTCCTCCATAAACAATGGGAGATACTGGTGAGCCCATCGTCACACCATCTACTTGCTTGTAGAACTCCTCTTTCCACAATAGGTAGCCAGATGTAAGGCAGTGTCTTAATAGTTCTGCATATCCTACTGGTATGTTTTTCTCTGCTAGCTTTCTTGTTACAATTGAGATGCAGTCTTCTACTGGTAGGCATGTAAATAACGACTGGACATCAAAACTGACCATTGTTTCATTGTTAGTAAGACATAGATCTTTAATCTCACTAACAAAATGGTAAGAATCCCTAGTGTGAAAAAGATCTGTATAAAGGAGAATGACGTCTTCGTATATTCAACAGTGGAATTTTTCTGACTAATGATAATGATCGGATTATAACGGGTGTAAGGGACATCGTACCGAAAACCGATACCAGGGATCCAGAACACGATTCTGAACATCCTAGTGTTGATATTTTTCATCGGCATTTTCATGAATTTCCAAAAAAAAATTAACTTTTTTTAAATAAAATTAGTATAACATCATTATTGGTATAATAATAAAGCCATATTTTTATTTAAAAACAATTAATTAATTATTTGTGTTTTTATTTTATTTTTATTTATTTATTTATTCTTTATTCACAAAAACAGTGCATAGGCAATTAATTAATAGGCAATTAACTATTATTATTTTAAAAAATTAGTAATGTAATTTGAAAAATAAACATTATTCCGCATATATTCATTACATGCTCGAAAATTAATAAGTTAGTCATTTGTCATTTACCATATAAATGGTTACTGTAATGTTGTAACGGACATTATTTTACGTCTTATAATTTTTTTTTCGGTGCGATGTCCCTTACACCCTGTATGTTCCCAGTTGTATTGGCGGCTTGCATTTTATGAAAACAGCGTTTGCAACAATTATCCGCAATAAGGAATGCGCATCGCATTTATCCGTACATCTGCACATTGTTTGTACAAATGAGACGACACGGCGCACAGTGGTACCATTTCAATAAAAGGTGGACTTAGGGATGAAAGTCGGAGTTTGAAGCTGATTTTTTTATAGGATACAGATATTAACTAGCCTAACAACATTTGTTCTATGAAAAATCTGCGGAATAATATATAGTTTCTTAGAAAAAAATGAAGATTTATTTTTTGTATGGAGAAAATTATTTAATTTTTTATTTTTTCGAGTTGTATCGAATTGCCGCGTGTTTAGCTTATAATTCGTGATAGAACAAGTAACATAGTACCCAGAAATAAAATAAAACAAGGGTCACTAGCGGCCGCGCGCAAAAAATGGTTTCGCTGAAATTCGCTACCTTTATTTGCATATTTTGCAGTGTATGGTCATTTCTGGTTTACTATTTTATTATTTTCGTGTATTGGCTAATTTATTAAACGACTTAGGCTATATATTTAGACAAATACAATCAAATTGAGGTTTAGGTGAAAAGGCATTTCGTGGAGACAAATACAAATAGAGTTTTACAATGTTATGTAATATATTGTAATTAATTAATAAATTTCCAAATCGTTTATTATAAATAGCCAACTGAAAAATATTTTCGGTTTGTATATTTACTGGATATGAATTTTTTTGTTAATGAAATGTATAAAATATGTCAGTCATTTTCGATTTGAAAATGGATGTCATTTTCGTGATCAGCACCCCGAGAAACCTCAAAATGACACCAAAAATTTTGTTTCGAAAAAAGAAATTAGCCGCCATTTTGGATTTCAAAGTGGATGCCATTTTCGTAATCAGCACCCCGAGAAACCTCGAAAATGACACCAATAACATTTTTCTGAAAAAATAAAACATTCGCCATTTTGGATTTGAAAATGGATGCCATGTTCGTAATCAGCACCCCGAGAAACCTCGAAAATGACACCAATTACATTTTTTTGAAAAAAAGAAAAATCCGCCATTTTGGATTTGAAAATGGATGCCATTTTCGTAATCAGCACCCCAAGAAACCTCGAAAACGGCACCAATAAAATTTTTTTGAAATAAAGAAATATCCGTCGTTTTGGAATTGAAAATGTGTAAAATAATATCTCTCTCACACATCACAGGTAGTATAAACCATTATAATCGCTTACAAAAAAAATACATACATGACGAATTCTTTTTTTGAAGTCGGTTAATTAAAACAAATACGAGTCAGCCCTGAAAGTTATGTCCCGAGCTACTAACTAATTCGGGCGGCAGCAGCGTACGCAGCTCGGGCGCGCCTACCCGCGTCTCACCCCTCACACCCCGCACGATTGCCCTGTCTAGACGGCTTCGTTGGACGACTGTATTGGTTTATAGACTGTGGTATTAGTTTATATACTGTGCTAGTAGTATGGACGCATAACTACAATAAGTAAACATTATAAGTTGCTAAGGACCAAACTGTGAAACATAATTTTATTTTATTTTAATAATCTAGAAAACTAACAGCTAAAAGATACAGGACATTATATGACAGTCAGAATTAAATGAAAGTTATAAGAAAACGATTACTTACTAAGATCTCTTTTAAGTTTTGAAACACTAGCTGTACGATCTGGTAGCCGTACAGAAGTATTTATAATGGTATATAAATAAGAGAAAGAGTTAAGTACAGATAAATGGTTTATTATAAGCACTTAACCCTAAATGGTATGAAATGGTTAATGGTTATGAGCACACGCGAACCGATTGGCTATCAAACGTGAACTGACTGTGAAATCGTTGCAATACTGCATCTCGGCGTAAATGATGACACAGCGCAACGTAATGCACGATGCTTGCACCGTACATGCTCCCACAGCCAGAAGAAGAAAGTGATGGTGGTGATGGTTATGAATGATGTGAGACAAGGGTGATCAACAATATTTCCTTAGTCTACACTAGTGTCCTTATGGTTACGAATTATTAAGAACACTAAAACTTGGTCTATAAACTGTAGGCGACGAACAGTGATGTAAATGGCCACTAGGTCCGTCTATGGTCTCTTTTATACACAATTGATTGTCATTATGGTTCAGATTGTCACTTACACTCACTACACTTTGGTCAGTAACACTAAAACGGTAGGCAGCGTTGGTCACGCCGCGCAGGGCAGGTCGCGCCGACGGCGCCGACCCCGGTGTTGGCGTCGCTCCGGCGGCGGGCGGGCGGCGCGTGCGGCATCTGCGCACCGCGCCCGCTGCGCCCGCAGCGCACACCACTCCCACCAGCACGTAGATCACGACGTAATGGTGCACGTCGTGGTACGAAATGCTCCTTACCAGGCTCGGCTGTGACTGCATTTGTCTTATTCTAAGACCTATACCCGTCAGCTCGTCTTCTGAACCGTCGACCGGAAATTCTGGTTTCAGAGCCGCTAATGGTCTTAGTTCGCTCTAACTAGATAGATCGATGTCCTGTTTATACTGTTCGGTGAATTGGTCATCGAGTACACCGAACAGTCCAGTCCATGTGCAATATTACCTACGACATTGAGAAGGCCGCGGCGCGTTCGCACGTGCTCGCGTGGGAACTGCTGATCCGACATTACATTGTTGTAATGATCCAGTTCACTATAGCTATGTCGTAATTGCAATAAAATTGATTCACAATGCTCCTTTCTTACAGACTTTGTACATATAGAATCTAAATGGTTTATATAATTAAATAATAACTTATTTCTTTGCCAATAGGGCTGTAAATCGTAGTATACTACTAGATTCCATTCGTCCCGAACAAAATGCACTGTAGACATTTTATCAAAGTATAAATTCTGACTGTTATTTAAATTCATAATATTATGCGCACATTGGATCGGTGGCATAAAAAATGTAAACAGCATGAGTGCCATGGTTATGAAATGAAATATTCCTTTTTTGGGCACACGTCTGGTACTTGGTTTTACTCTCTCCTCACTCGTCTGGTTGGTTTCTTGGTTATGCTGGTCAAGATTATTATTTATCCTAATTGTTAATGTATATATATTTTGTAGAAGTGCTATTCGTACTCGTATAAAATACTTCTATCACGTAGTCGTCCCCATGGCATGGTAGGCCTGGTGCTTTCACCGCATTCTGTGTGATGCGTTATGGTTTGGCTCATCGGTTTACAAGGAGACGCATGGTATGGTACGAACCGTCTACGTCTTCCATGTAATTTAGGCTTTACTTCTGGAGCTATACTCGACACAAATGCATTGGCTTTCTGTGTATGGTTCTTTGTCCCAGTCGGACTCTTACTGGTAATTGGTACCAAGGTCACATAAGCACTGTGCAGCAATGTATTATGCTGATCATTGCAAAATCGACACGTTTTACTCGAATCACACGTATTTCCGTGATGGTTTATTAAACAATTCTTGCATAAATTGTTATTGTCAACAAGGTTACGTCTATTTCCTGGTCCCAATCTTAGAAATGCCTTACATTGGTATAATGCATGTTCGCCCTTGCAGAGTATGCACTTTCGTGTTGACGCAATACTTGTAGGCTTAGTCATCGAATGATTTATTGATGGTGGATATTGAGGTTTATTAATAGATTGTATATTCGATCCGGCTCGAAGGACCAAAATGTACGATCTGGTAGCCGTACAGAAGTATTTATAATGGTATATAAATAAGAGAAAGAGTTAAGTACAGATAAATGGTTTATTATAAGCACTTAACCCTTAATGGTATGAAATGGTTAATGGTTATGAGCACACGCGAACCGATTGGCTATCAAACGTGAACTGACTGTGAAATCGTTGCAATACTGCATCTCGGCGTAAATGATGACACAGCGCAACGTAATGCACGATGCTTGCACCGTACACTAGCAGTAAAAATATCAATGTCTATATCTGGTGCGACAGCTGGTGGTGGTTATCTGGTGTGTAATTAATGTAATGCATGTTGTATCTTATTTTAAGAAAACTTTTTTTATGATAATAAATTCTTTAAACCCAAACCCAAAATACCATAGCCGTAGCCTCCGTTACACATCTGAATCGAAGTGTGTCGAAAGCATTGGCGATGTCAAGAGACACCGCCCTGAGACACGGCAGTGTGGCAACATCCGAGAGGGCCTTGAACCGTAGGGTTTTGTCTATGCTAGACCCTCTCGGAATCCGTATTGGGTGTTGGAGACTCGGGCACTACTTTCTAATAGAAAAGTAGCCAATAGATTATCAACAGAAAACTATTCTAAATGATCGGGTTACCAACAGCTTGCAGCTAATAATTTAACTTCCTTGAAAGGACAGGCTTGAAGACCAAGTTGAAGACAATACTTAGCGTTGTATTGTCGTGTTGTCAACTTCTAAAATCATAATAATAGATTCTGCCAATGATGACTATAGAATAACTAATGAAGTCGGTTAAAAAAAGAAAAGAAATAATGATAATTTTATTTGATTGATATGGACTACTAGGTATCCCACATAGACGGTGGATAGTATTAAACATTTTTACTTGATTTTTTGAAGTGAAAACTTATTTAGCGGCGTTGTGCACTTTTTTGTGATGGGTAAAAAATGTTAAACTCGCGTCAGGACACGTGACCTGATGGAAAATCGAGTCGAGAGTAGACCGCTGGCGCGGCGTAGGAGAGGAATTATCCCCCTCTCTTTCTACTGCGCGACGAAAATGTATGCCTGCGCCTGCTGTTTCGTTTTTGCGGCGCACAGCAGGGCGGTTGCGCGAATGTTCGTGTGTGTTTGTGTTACAGCGTGCCACGCGCATCCATGGAAGGTCCCTCCCCGACAACCGTATGCTACACTAGCTATCAGACACCGGCCTCGCCGGCGAGGCCGAAGGGTCGTACGTATGCGACCGCAACGACGTGCATCACCCCACTGAGTTTCTTGCCGGTTCTTCTCAGTGGGGGCGCGTTGTGAACCGGTGGTAAACTCAGCCCTCTCTTAAGCGACAGCCCAAGCCGAGGCCGTGCCTCCCTGAGGTGCCCTTGTGCTCGTCGCTACTTCTGCCGTAAAGGCTAGAGCGCTTCAAGCGCTCGCCTCCTATTGTCCGATCTGCGGTTAACAGCGTCTATCATTCCCCCAAAAAAAAAAAAAAAAAAAAAAAAAAAAAAAAAAAAAAAAAAAAAAAAAAAAACCATGGAAGGTGACTGCTGGCTCGACCGTCTATGTAGTTAATGTAAAATAATTGTTATAGTTCTGAAGTGTTAAATTTTTAATGTAATATAAATTTTCATGTGTGTGTACGATAGCGCAATAAATGAATATTGTATTTTACCGCATAAATGATTGTACTTTTATAAAACAGTATAAATGTACAGCAATTTAAAGCAATTCGTGCAAAATTATTGCTTAACCATTCCAAAATATCGAAAATGCACAACGTTAATATTAAAGTTTTCACTTCTGCTGGCACTCCCGGAGTGCAACCCGTTGTTTTTTTTCTTTGTTATATGTGCGGGGCCCTCCAAGGCGCGGGCGGGGCCCATAGCATTTGCTGACTATGGCAAATACGGCACTGGTTCTGTGTATGGAATCTCACCTAGTCGCGGGTACATTTGTTCAATTCACGCTCCCGCACCGCGCCCCGTCGTCGCCGGTCGCTCAACAAAATTCGCACGCGTTGCTGCCGGGTGTGACGGTTAGCGGCGAGCTTCATACATTTCATGCTTCAATTCGACACGGGTTAAAATAAACGCGCGTCGATAGGTATCCGGGTCCCCGATCGAAGCCCCAGCGGCGAAGCGAGCGCGGTATAGGGACAACCCGCGGGCGGCGGCACAAGCGCGTGTTCCGGCGGCCCGTGCCCAACTCGCGGCTGTACCGGCCCGCACCGCGCCGGCCGCCGCCGCCGCCCGTCGTGCCGCGCGCCTCGTGGCCTCCGCCCGCGGCGCCCGCGCGCCTCGACACCGCCAGCCGCGCAGCGCTGCGCCTCAGCGAGCAGCGGCGCGCCTCGTCGTACCCGCCCGCGCCACCGCCGCCACCACCGCGCGCGCCTCCCTCGCCGCGCCGCCGCCCGCCGCCGCGCTCGCCACCACCGCGCGCGCCACCCTCGCCGCGCCGCCGCCCGCCGCCGCGCTCGCCGCCCCCGCGGTCGCCGCCGCCGCGGTCTCCGGCGCGCGTGCCGCCGCCCCCGTCGTCGCCGCGGCCGCGGCGGCTGGTGGTGACGCTGCCGTCGGCGAGCCGCGCGCCGCCGCTGCCGCCGCGCCACTACAGGCCGGCGAGCGAGCATTTCAGGGCGCGCTCGCTGGTTCCGGAGTCAGGCGCGTCCACGCCGGCGGCGGCGCGGCGGCTCCGCGCCCCGCCCGCCATGGACCCGAGCGACCACCCCTCGACCAGCCCGGAGGACCGTTCCGACGGCAACGAGACCCTGTCCGCGCCCAGCGAGTTTCTGGCGGAGGTGAGCTTGAACCGTTAATAGTGGACGGCTGCGTGTATAGACTCGGGACTACGGATTCCGCTTTGGTTGCAGTTCCTGTCGGCCATCATGCGTCGTCAATACGCGGAGGCGCTAAAGTACTGTCGCCTGATCCTGCAGTACGAGCCGCACAACTCCACCGCGCGCGGTTTCTACCCGCTGCTGCAGCACAAAGTGCAGGGCAAGCGAACTGGTGCGTGTTAGTTACCTTCACTGATGTTATACGACTACTCTGTATTCATTTTTTTATTAGTTATTTTTAGGGTTCCATACCTAAAAGGTAAATAAATTCATAGTTTAAAAAACTAAAAATACACGCTTTTATAAAGTACCTATAGTGCACTAAAAAGTATTAAATAATTTATGGAACACGTACTTTCTTTCTACCCTGTGTTTGTCATTAATCATTATATTTAAGTGTGAAAGCGTGGGGCGCTTTTTCTCTGTATTCACTGATTACAAATTATTGTCATGTGGATAAAAGTTCTTACTTACCTACTTGAAATTGAAAAGAAATGTTAAGCTGTTATTCAGAAAAAGCGCCCCACGCTTTCACACTTAAATATAATGATTAATGATTAATGATGATGATTAATGCCTAGTTTGGGATCGGATGACCGTGTGTGGATTGTCCCAAGATATTATTATTATTATTATTATTATAAACACAGGGTAGAAAGAAAGTACGTGTTCCATAAATTATTTAATACTTTTTAGTGCACTATAGGTACTTTATAAAAGCGTGTATTTTTAGTTTTTTAAACTATGAATTTATTTTACACTTTTTAGTCTTAGAAATATTAGTCTAAAATACGGATAAATTTGGCAATTTTTATTTATTCGTAGCTTGAATCGTAGGCAGGTTGTTGCAAAACATATATTTACAGGGTAGATATTACCTACGCATAGGTATCGCAATGAGTTTGCTAAATTTAAGAAATTACTACGTAATTCCCCTACCTTCCAGTTCCATCATCAGGTCCTCATTAATGGTCAAAGTGAAAAAAACTCTTTAAAACAAATCAAATGAGCTCAAACTCGATGTGTTTACTGGCAGCCATTCCAGGGTTCCGTCCGTTTGTCATTAATCATTATATTTAAGTGTGAAAGCGTGGGGCGCTTTTTCTCTGTATTCACTGATTACAAATTATTGTCATGTGGATAAAAGTTCTTACTTACCTACTTGAAATTGAAAAGAAATGTTAAGCTGTTATTCAGAAAAAGCGCCCCACGCTTTCACACTTAAATATAATGATTAATGACAAACACAGGATAGAAAGAAAGTACGTGTTCCATAAATTATTTAATACTTTTTAGTGCACTATAGGTACTTTATAAAAGCGTGTATTTTTAGTTTTTTAAACTATGAATTTATTTTACACTTTTTAGTCTTAGAAATATTAGTCTAAAATACGGATAAATTTGGCAATTTTTATTTATTCGTAGCTTGAATCGTAGGCAGGTCGTTGCAAAACATATATTTACAGGCTAGATATTACCTACGCATAGGTATCGCAATGAGTTTGCTAAATTTAAGAAATTACTACGTAATTCCCCTACCTTCCAGTTCCATCATCAGGTCCTCATTAATGGTCAAAGTGAAAAAAACTCTTTAAAACAAATCAAATGAGCTCAAACTCGATGTGTTTACTGGCAGCCATTCCAGGGTTCCGTCCCCCACCTTCCAGTCCCATCATCAGGTCCTCATTAATGGTTAAAGTGAAAAGAACTCTTTAAAACAAATCAAATGAGTCCAAACTTGATGTGTTTACTAGTAGCCATTCCAAGGTTCCGTTACCCACCTTTCTGTTCCATCATCAGGTCCTCATTATTGGTAAAAGTGAAAAGAACTCTTTAAAACAAATCAAATGAGTCCAAACTCGATGTGTTTACTAGTAGCCATTCCAGGGTTCCGTCACCCACCTTCCTGTTCCATCATCAGGTCCTCATCAATGGTCAAAGTGAAAAGAACTCTTTAAAACAAATCAAATGAGTCCAAACTTGATGTGTTTACTAGTAGCCATTACAAGGTTCCGTTACCCACCTTCCTGTTCCATCATCAGGTCCTCATCAATGGTCAAAGTGAAAAGAGCTCTTTAAAACAAATCAAATGAGCCCAAACTCGATTAGTTTACTAGTAGCCATCCAAGGGTTCCCTTATCCACCTTCGAGCCCCGGCATCAGATCAGCTCGATGATACCATATTATTGTATTGTCACCGGTCCTTGATACATGTGCAAAATTTCAAATGTTTTGGACGTGTAGAAGTGGGTCAAAATTGCATCGCAGGATTCCATTACCATCATACATACATAGTTACATACATACATACATACATACATACAGGTCAAGCTAATAAAAGCGTATTAACCCAGATAAGCCTGAAACTAAAATTTTCTGAAAATTTTGAAAAAAGTTACATTATTTAGTTTATTAGATCTTATGCAACATAAAAAAAAATATGAAAAAAAAATTAAGTGTAAGGCTTTCAGGGAAACAGCCGTCCTATATGTAGGACAGTAGGATAATAAGAGGAAATAAAAGACCATTTATGACAAAACAGAATGTAATCAAAAAGTGTAGTTTATTAGATAACTATTGATTATATTACCCATTGTTATATGTAATTTACTAGATTAACACTATTTATGAATGATATGTTTCAAAACACTTGACACACACTCCAACATCACATTTCTTGCAACGTGTCAAACATTTTTTGTGACATTGACGACAGTGTGTTTGCTTCGATTGAGGAATAACCAGATGATTCATTTGGTCTTTACGACTATCAGCATGTTCATGATGGGAGGGTCGGCTAGGCCCTCTTTTGGCATTTTTTCTGTTTGATTCAATCAAAGCAATTGCTACCGTTCTGCGAAAGCCAAGATGATCCAGTTTTCCATGATTTATTTTATATAACTGCCATGCATTATGTTCGGCAAGATCAATCATGTGTGTGAGCAACGGCATGTACCATTTCTTACCTCGTATACCAATTCGGTAATGTGAAATATTTTCATCAGACCGATCCACTCCTCCCATATATTTGTTATAGATGGACACCATATGTGGTTCTTCTATGACAATGTTTCTCTTTTCACTTTGTGAGAAGCGTTTGGCAGATTGTTTAGGATTTATTCCTACAGCATTAGAAGCAATACTGAATATATTATTGTCATGCCATTTAGCAATAATGAACGTGTTGTCATGTGTCGTTCTGTAATCGACAGCACCAACTCAATTGGGCGCTTATCTTGGCAAGCGCCTTGAACATCTGGCCAATTCACGGGATTTTTTGCCAAGTCCCGTTTTCTCCATGCGTAGGTACGCCTACGTTTAGTTCGACCTGTAGAATCAGAAGGTTCTTCTTCTGTATCACTCACCATAATCTGCCCTTGAATCATTACTTCAGCCGGTTGAAGCAGAATGTTTCGTGGCAAATTATTCAAAGTTACATTATCTTCTTCACCCGAATCTTCGTCAGTGAGACAGTCAGGATCAACAGGAGGAGGTAGAATACATATCAGTCGTTCTCTATAATCTTCTTCATTATCAGAAACATTTTCTAAAGCATCTAAAATTTCATGCGCAGCTAACGGTCTGTAAAGAAAAAGTTGTATTATTGTACTAAAATCATGTATATTATCCTACTGTCCTATATATAGTACGCTAGTATTTGTAACAAGTTATACGTAATTTATTTATATTATTTTGCTAGAATATTTATTTAGTACAAAAGTTAAGGTTATCAACTAGATATTAACACAGAAAAAAACAACTCACGAGTAAAATATAACTTTTTATACATACCTGTCATTTGCCATGTTTGCAACGCACTTTTATTACACACTTATAAGGTAAAATATAAGGTAAAAACTGTTAAAATAACTGTCTTTTTATTTTTTCTAATAAAGCTGACACGTTTCTTACTGCAAATCATAAGACTAAATAATCTTAGATAAAGAGGGTATTCTGATATTTTTTTTTATTTCTACTGTCCTAAATATAGGACAGTAGGCTTATCTGGGTTAAAAAGGAACCCTTATGGTGAGACTTCGTCTGTCTCTGTCTGTCTGTCACAACCATATATATTTCAGGAACCGCTAACGCTATCGATTTGAAACTTGGAATAATTTTAGATCTTTTTTACCCGCATACAAATGAAAAAAATATATTTTTACTTTTACTTTTTTTATAATGGGGGTCGAAATAGGTCATCAAAATTTCAAAGTGAGACTACTATATCGGGTGGGGTATCATATGAAAGGGCTTCATTTGCACATCTCAAAATAGATTTTTATTTTGGATTATATGACGTAGTTTTGGGCTGATAATCAAAAATGTCAAAAAAATACCGTCCCCCCCCCCCCCCTAGTAGTAGAGGTAGGACATAGGATACTTTTTATCCCGTAATCTAGCACGGTTCTTTTGGGAGAGGGGATTAAAGTCAAAATGGGTACTTGGTTATACGCTTGGTCCGATTTTATAAATTTTTCTTCATAATTATAATAATTATTAGTAAGGGAACACTCATAGAGAGTTTTTATTAAGGTTTTGTAATCGATCGGGTTAAGCAACGTTAGGTAAGGTCATTAAATAGATGGGTGACCGTTTAACGCCATTTGAACTAAACGGGTCCGTGCTTCGGAGAGCAAGTAAAAAGTGGGTCCCAGTTTATAACCGACTATAAAAAAGAAGGTTATGTATTCGATGCAAATGTCTGTTATTAAAAGTTTAGCTAAAACGGGCTACACACGGCCCTAAAATCAGAGGCGATATCGGGACAGTGGTGTATAGGCAAACCGTATCCAATTTTTATTGTTTAGAAATCGGGTCTGAAATAGCTTCGGGCGAGCTCCCGATTTAGGGACGATTAAGGGCGATTTAGGGACGACGAAGTGCAGGCGCTCCGCTCTGTGCGAAGAATGAACGAATGAATGGGTATAATATAATATAATATCCTGGGACAATTCACACACGCTCATCTGATCCCAAACTAGACAGAGCCTGTGCTATGGAAACCAGACAACTGATACTAATACATTTATATACTTTTTTTTGTAAATACATACTTATATCAAATCAAATCTAAATCAAATCATATTTTATTGGAACTAAAACAAATGTTAACATTTACATAAGTACGATAATAGCTACATTAGTTAAAAACTGTGTCGCAGCTATTAATTAACGCCCACCTCAAAAGGATAGATAGATAGAACACCCGACCAACAGAAGAAAATATAGATAAAACACCCAGACACTTGGTGGGAATCGAACCCACGCCTGTTGGCACCATAGTAAGTGCCAAGGCAATGCCTTTTTTTGCTGTTTTGATAGTGTCGGCGGCATCTCGGATCAACGAGCAGTCTGTTGCACGGTCGGTTCTGTACTAACTGGTAGGGTCGTGTGTAGAGTAGTAGCCGATTTCATCCCCACCACCGCTGTCCCGATATCGCCACTGATTTTAGGGCCGTGTGTAGGCCGTTTAACGTAAAAATAGCGCATGCGGAGCAGCGTGGGTCAGCTAGTACTTATAATAAAACTGTAACAGGTCCAATTCTGTACATTGAAGATATTTTGAAAATTATATTTGCAGGGCATTCTATAACTGATACTGAGGCCGAAAATGTAATTTTTTGTCTGTCTGTCTGTCTGTATGTCTGTCTGTATCACGGCTGAGCATCATGCCGAAACTACTGAATGGATTCAAATGAAACTTGGCATGATTTGAGATCTTACTACGAGGTAGGACATAGGATACTTTTTATCCCGTAATCTAGCACGGTTCTTTTGGGAGAGGGGATTAAAGTCAAAACGGGTACTTGGTTATACGCTTGGTCCTATTTTATCAATTTTTCTTTATAATATAATAAATATTAGTAAGGGAACACTCATAGAGAGTTGTTATCAAGGTTTTGTAATCGATCGGGTTAAGCAACGTTAGGTAAGGTTATTAAATAGATGGGTGACCGTTTAACGCCATTTGAACTAAACGGGTCCGTGCTTCGTAGAGAAAGTAAAAAATTCCCACTTTTTACCAGTTTTTAACCGACTATAAAAAATGAGGTTATGTATTCGATGCGAATGTCTGTAATTCAAAGTTTAGTTAACGTAAAAATAGCGCAGGTGGAGCTGCGTGGGTCAGCTAGTAAATACTAAAATTCATTCTATTCTACTCGTAAATCGATCCTTCATGCTTTCAATGCTATAATATGTTTTCCGACCCTAATTGATGTCTCATGTTAACGTAATAATTAGTGTTTTGCATTTGTGTAAGATGCTCACCCCACTACTGTGGTACTGATAATATAATAGATTATGACATATTAAAAAAAAAATGAAACTATTTATTGTATTCAAAACACCAAGTCCCCCATGCGCCCCGGCCACCACATATGATTTTTCCTTGCAACACAACTCTTCCAACAAGTAACAAACTGGGGGTAGAACAGTAATCTGGGCCGCATATCTTGTAGTATTGTTCTGTGTGTAAGTGGTCGGCCACACTGCAGGCCTAGCGCGGCGGCGGCGGCGGGCGCGAAATATCAAACATATGAAAACGCCGCTTGCGGCCACACTGAAGTGACTTGCGCGGGAGCCTAGCGCGACCGGCTTGCGCGAGTTTGCGAGCGTACTTTTCAAACGTTCCTATCCGCTCGTTCTGGCCACACTGCGGGCCTAGTCAACAAGCGACCGATCGCGCGGCTAGCGGGGTATCAAACCATTTCGGTCTTGTCGCTCGTTTTAAGTATTTTTTTATTATTAAATAACTTTAAATACATGTATAAAAAAGGTTTTTTTGGACATTTGAAATTGTAAGTGTATAATATGTTTATTGTTAATGTTCCTTAATAAATAAAATAAACTTTTTTGACTACAATTTCAATTCTTAATATTATTTTTTTTTAAATCTCCATTCATTTAACTGTTTTTAGTTATTTCGTGCGCACCCAGCACACCATCTCTTATGATCAACGCCTCCCATCTCAGGATTGGCCTATCCAGTAAAAAATACAGAATCCTCATAAAAGGTTTGCGACACCTGCAATAAGTGTTATCGCCACAACAGCCCGCGCGTCACTGTGGCCACCCGGCGCGCCCGCCGCCGCGCCCGCGCTAGGCTCAAGTCACCGCGCGTTCACTGTGGCCAACCACTAACTCGCCGTACGACGCGCGACCGCGCGACGACACGTGGATGGTCGGCGTAGTGATGATGACGTGAACTGTCGTGTACGGCAGATGGGGCTGAGTGGCGGCGCGGCAGCTCCAGCGAGGAGGGCAGCGGGCCGCAGCTGCCCCCGCACCCGTTGCCGCCCCCGCACCACCCGGGACAGGTGACGTATCTTCCACTTACCTTACCGCTCGGCGACGAACATTTCGCTACGAGCGAAGTGTAAGTGCGACGCGACGAGCGACTGGATGGAACGAATGTACTAACGAACGTAATAAACTATTTTTCAAAAAAAATAAAAACCGACTTCAAAGTAAATAAAAAATTATCTAAAAAGCATAAAATAACGAAAATATATTGAAGTCGGTGCTAGCACATCATGTTAACTAAGACTAGCACGAGCTGACACCGACTTCAATATATTTTCGTTATTTTATGCTTTTTAGATAATTTTTTATTTACTTTGAAGTAGTTTTTATTTTTTTTTGAAAAATAGTTTATTTAACACTTTTTAGAGACTTTTTTTTTAGCAAAATAGGCATCAACACTATCACGCAACTCGAACGTCTACGTTACAGTAACTTACTGAAAACATAAAAAGTTTATATCTCTTAAACTACTGGACCGATTTTGATGAAACTTGTACTCTACCCTAAGTTGAAAAATACTCTAACTATTGCAAAAAGAATTTTCGAAATCGGACAAGTAGTTTCTGAGAAATCCGTGGACAAACCTACATACATACATACACTCATAAAATTTGGAAAATTTGTTTAGAAGCCCACATAGACTAACATATATTAATATTACGCATTTTTATTAATATTACATACATACGCGTCGAATACAGAACCTGCTTTTTGAAGCCGGTTAAAAAACACGCGACGAGCCGTCGGTGTCGCACACAGCGGCACCGCTGGTGAATTTTGTCGAGCAACTGGCGACGGCGCGGCATGGCGACGGCTGCGTGGATTCGCTTCGCTTGTCGCATCGCAAGTCGCTTAGACCAATTTCGTGGTGTTATCCGATGAAAATAAAATACTTCTTTAAAAAAATCACTTTATTCACTGTGGAATATGGATTTAAAAGGCAATAATTAATTAGATTCGGATTATGTGGTGTCTTGGTGCCGCACTGTGGGTCGAAAATCGACCTTCATAGGACCTTCATAATGTTATGAAGGTCGATTTTCAGCCGAAAGTGCGTCATAATTCTGAAAATACTAATTATTATTTGTGTATCGCTAAGTCCATTACGTCCATTACAATATATTTGAAGTAGATTTTACTAGATCTACTTCAAAATATACAAAATATATATCGCAGCCTCCTGGCTGCAATCTAATCGGTCTTGGTGTGAAGTACTTACTGCGGTAACTTTGCAAAGACATCTAGCTTCCTAGCAGCTACTTTGGCCAAAATCAACCGGCCAAATCTTAGGTTTGAGGAAATTATTCTCTTCCCTTGATGGTATGTGTACTCGGTACCTCTTATTAACCATGTGCACTGGATTTATTTAATCACAGGGCATGTCCATGATCATCCAATTCTTCCACGGGATCCAATAAAGTGTGTTTTGTACAGGGCTTGTTGCTGTTCCAAGCTCCTGCTTTTGCAAGTCTGTATAGCGACTTCCTCGCCTCTGTTTGTATATAAGTGTGTAGTGGGATTAGTCGCAGTATCCACTCAAGAGCCAGTGTAGGCGTTGTTTTGAAGGCACCTGTAATTGCCATGCAAACTACTCTTTGTACCTTCCATAGAGAATCCTTGCAGATCTTTAGTTTAGTCCTAGGCCACCATACAGCGCTGCCTTATGTGAGAATAGGCCTCACCATCGTAGTATATAACCAATATAATATTACCTTTGGTTTGAGTCCCCAAGATTAGTAAGGTCAATGTTCTCTAGAGAATATACACACTTCTTCAACAATAGTCATCTCACCTTAGATTTAAATTCATGTTTATTGTTAATAGCTTTTAAATTAACTGGCAAGGAATTAAACAATTTGACGGCCTGATATCTGCAGTGCTACAGTACTTAGCAATATTAAGCTTTGGTTGAAAAGGGCTGTGAATATCTTTACGCCTAGTTTTTAATAGATTTACCATTTCCTCCTCTGTTTCATATTTATGTCTATTTTTAACAATACCCATCAACACTATAAGGATGTAAATTCTAGGAAGTGTTTAAATATTCAGTTTTATAAAATGCTCCCTGCATGGTTCCCAAGGTATACGTACCAATGTGCATATTGCACGCACGGATTTATATTTACTTCGTAAAAACTGGATAGATCACTTAAATATATTAATATAATTACTAATTTAAACTTTATCGTACATTCATAAGGTTTGTTTTTCGGTGACACAAGTCGAAGTAGAAAAACGAGCCGAGTGAGATAGCTCAAAAGTAGATGTGTGTCCTTGTCTGCCCCCTTGTCAAGTAAGTTGCCAACGCCAAATATGATTATTTTTAGTAGTTAGGTAGATTTCTTAAAAGTCGATTACATTTGCTTATAAGTTTTTCGTGTAATAAAACATCGAAATATAATACATCTATGATGATGAAATGTAATATCATAAATTAGCACACTAACAACATGCAATACTTTTATTAACAATAATATTAGTAACAATTTATCATTATGAAGGTAGCAGCACTGAGCTGTTGTGTGATTGTCGACATTGTCGTAGTAAGTAACCGGTGTCGCGGTGTACTGTTAGAGTAGGGTGACCGTTGTTCTTAGGAGTCACTGGACGTTCGGGTTGTGGGCCCTTAGAACGTCCAGAGTACGGCGGCGACTGCGAGGAGGCCGGCGGCGGGGTTGCGACCCCCGTCCCCGTGAGCACCGTGTCAGGTTCCCGGGGGGCTACAATGCGCCCCTCGGCGGCGGGCTCAACAAGAGTGACCATTGTTATGTATGGCGTCGCGTTGAGCGTCTCGTATGATGGTTTACATACAAACGTTGGTTACTCAACCGGAATTTGGGAATGAAATACAGATATCCGGAAGAATACGGCGGGCGGGTCACCCCCTTCCCTCTAATATGGTTGAGGGGAGTGATGGCTGCTGCTCGAGTCAACTCGTGCGCGGGTGCTGCTTGGGGGGACTGGTCCGACTTCTATCCATTTGGCCTTTTAGTTTGTCTTAATTTATTGTTTTCTTCTTTTCTCCCTTGCTTGATGTTTCGAATGGCAGGACACAATATCGCTAATGTCGATTCATTTGTAACAAAACAATGTTTAAAAAAAAAAGTGAAAAAATGACAAGCCCGCTGAGTTTCTTGCCGGATCTTCTCAGTTGAGGCCGCGTTGTGATCCGGTGGTAGCTTCTAAAAAATGACGATTCAAAAGTGCTAGCGTTAAGCCTATTTGAAATAAAGATTTTTGAGTTTGAGTTTGAGTTTGAGTACGGTAGCTAGGTATTACCACAAATTCAAATAATTTATGGTCTTAATTGTAGTAACTACAGCAGATCAGATGTAATATTAAAATAAGTAAAATAAGATTTTAAATTGCTTAATACATAGTAATTGCATGACTTGCCATTAAATTCCATCAATAATACAAATAATAATTATAATATTAGTATTATGTCACCAAAATTACGATCTGAACGCAAAAATCGTCACATGCGGTCGCCTTGCAACATTCAGACTGACGGAGGTCACGCAGGAGCACCGATGTGGCACCGCCCGTTGTGACCCGATCCGCCGCCAAAAGACCTTAGAAGTAAGAAAAAGAATCCTTCCACATAGTAATGCGTGGACGCCCTATTAGACAGAGATACACTACTACTTTCGGACCTCTCATTCGGCTCGTGATCTATAATAGACTGCGCTGTCCAGTTCTAATACAGGTTCGTGATTGCACGTTTTTGGGCAATGA
The DNA here is from genome assembly GCA_911728495.1 of Furcula furcula. Lineage (NCBI taxonomy): Eukaryota > Metazoa > Arthropoda > Insecta > Lepidoptera > Notodontidae > Furcula > Furcula furcula. The sequence goes on along the minus strand of OU452254.1, from coordinate 847,156 downwards.
ATGCTCTTCGCATATTATACATATAACTTTTCCCCCAAAATTTAACACTATATCTCAGTTTTGATTCAACAAGAGCATAATACACTAATTTTTAATGTTCCAAATCTACTTCATCACGTAGGCTTTTTAAGGCGAAGCAGGCTGAGCTAATACTACTTTCTACTGAATTCATTTCCTTTTTCCAGTTTAAGACTTTGTCAGAATGTGGTTAATGCTACATGTACATAGTAATATAAATGGGTATGTAAAAGGTATGTAAGTTATTAAAAATGGTGGTGATATGTTATAATATAATAAGCTTCTATAATAAGCTTCCCAATGGTATCAGAGATCTGCCTATAAATAAATTCAAATGCACAGTCAAATCTAAACTTGCTAAAAAAGGCTACTACAAAATTTCCGATTACTTGGAAGACAAAACAGCCTGGGAATGAACTGCTCAAATAGTTTTAGAATACTAATTTTAAGACTGAATACAGCAAATGTCAAAGTGAAAAGTGTTCTGCTGGATGATGTCTTATGTATTTTTTTGTATATATTTTGTTTTTTATTTCAAGACGCAAGGCTACTGGGATTTTGGTTCGGTCATTGTGATTTTGGATCGGTCATGCTCGCCATCGAAAAGTCTTTGCTTGTGGCGGCTTCGTGTGGCGGGTCACCCCCTTCCCTCCAATATGGTTGAGCGGAGTGATGGCTGCTGCTCGAGTCAACTCGTGCGCGGGTGCTGCTTGGGGGGACTGGTCCGACTACTATCCCTTTGGCATTTTAGTTTTTAGTTTGTTGTATTTTCGTCGTATTTTTTATTTTTGTTTAATATTTTGAACGGCAGGACACACTGTTGCTGGTGCTGATTTAATTGTAAAACAGACAAACTTTGTTTAAAAAAAAATGTGAAAAAATGACAAGCCCGCTGAGTTTCTTGCCGGATCTTCTCAGTTGAGGCCGCGTTGTGATCCGGTGGTAGCTTTTAAAAAATTGACCGTTCAAAAGTGCTAGCGTTAAGCCTATTTGAAATAAAAAAATTGAATCTTTGAATAACATTATTTGTGAATAATGTAGGGTACTTTATCCAAAGTACCCTCTACCAAAGTATCAGATATTAACTATTTGGAGGTAGGTAATTTTAACAGAAAAGGCATAATAAATATTAATGGACATGGATCGATAGTAGACCTATAGACTAACAATGCATTTTGAGATCATTGCAATTAAGTAATAATTAACGGAGTAATTAACACTTTTATGTCCCGGTCGTAACACTACTCCCCTCTTAGTTATGCTCGTCCCGAGCATCATTATCTCTATGATAACGTGCCAATCTGTCCAGGTGAACTATCTTAGGTTTGCCTCGGGGTCCCTTCTTGATGCGGTAGGTGACGTCGTTGATCCTCATAATAACAGTAAAGGGTCCTTCCCAGCGGGCTTGAAGTTTGGGAGACTTCCCTTTTCTGCGAAGCGGATTGTGAAACCACACTAGCGTTCCTTCATCGAAACCGTTGGTATTCGCATTTCGATCGTAGCGGGTCTTCATCCTCTCGCTGGTCTTCAGACTGTTCTCCCGCACTCTCTTGTGCACTTCGTCCAACTGATTTTGAAGATCGCACACATAGTCCGTAACGGGCTTAGGGCTGTCAGGTGGGATACCCGTTATTGCGTCCACCGGAAGTCTCATCTCTTGCCCGAAGTTCACCTTGGCTGGCGTGTTTCCCGTACTATCATGTACTGCAGAACGATAGGACATCAGGAATAAAGGGATGTACTGATCCCAGTCCCTTTGATGATCATCCACTACCTTGGCCAAGTGATTCTCTAGAGTTTTGTTAAATCTCTCGACCATTCCGTCTGATTGTGGATGTGCTGGTGTCGTACGGGTCTTGTGGATCCCAAGAAGTTTGCACATTTCTTGAAATACGGCACATTCGAAGTTACGTCCTTGGTCCGAATGAATTTCCATGGGTACACCAAATCGACATATCACCTCCTGGACCAGTTTCTTGGCTACCGTTATTGCTTCTTGGTTGGGTGTTGCGAACACCTCAGGCCACTTACTGAAGTAATCCTGCACTACTATTATGTACTTGTTCCCATCGTCAGTCTGTGGAAACGGCCCAGCTACATCAATCGCGATGCGCTTCCATGGTGCCCCAACGTTGTACAGCTTCAGCTGTCCCTTACTTCTGGTTTGCGGGCCTTTTACCGAGGCACAAGCAGTACATTTACGGCACCAATCTTCGACATCTTCACGGCATCGTAGCCAGTAAAACCGCTGTCTGACTTTAACGAGGGTTTTCTTTACTCCAAGATGACCACCAGAGACACCATCGTGGACGTGCCGTAGAAGAGGGGCCACCATGATTCGTGGTATTACCACTTGCAGAGTGATTTCCCTTCCGTCGCTGGACTCCCATTTCCTGCACAACAGATTGCCTTCCAGAACCAAGCTGTCCCACTGAGCCCAATAACTTTTAGTAGTCGCGCTGTAAGCAGACACATCCTTCCATTGGGGTTTGTTTCCACTTTGCTTTCAGCGCAGTAAAGGTCCAAGGTCATCATCTTCTTCTTGGGCCTTCCTCATATTGGGTCCAGTCCACTCATCGTCTAAGCCATGCGTCCTTATAAGGTTTACTTCTTCTCGGGCTTCATTTTTACCACAGTGCTTGCAGTCGTCAGCGCACGGTCTTCGTGACAGAGCGTCCGCGTTATTGTGTCCTTTTCCACTGCGATGCTCGGTTACAAAGTTGAACTCCTGCAATTGCTCTATCCACCTTGCTACCTGTCCTTCTGGATTTTTAAACTGTAACAACCACTTTAATGCTGCATGATCGGTTCTAACCGTGAACTGTCTACCTATAAGGTATTTCTGAAAATGTTGTAAAGTCTTTACTGTTGCATATTTTATATTAATAATGTAAGGTAGTCAGTCTCGCAATAAACGATTACCGAGAAGCACGCGTTTGATTTACTACTGGCGAACGGGAAAATAAGGAAGAATTAGTGTTAAATAAGTGCATTTCACAATGTCTATAGGCCAAATACGTGAATTTAACATCAAATCCGGGAACTGGTCTGGATACATTGAACGGGTGGAAATGTATTATAAAGCCAACAAAATCAGTGACGATGTCAAGTTACCTACACTTATATCGTTAATGGGAGAAGAAACGTACGAGTTATTATCAAGCTTAGCGAGTCCAGCGAAACCGTCGGCATTGGGTTACGAAAAAGCAGTCAGTTTACTACGAGACCATTTACAACCAAAGCCTTCGGAGATGGCGGAGCGATATCGATTCCGACAACGTAGACAGTTGGCCGGTGAATCTATCGCAGACTACGTGGCTGAACTAAAAAAGCTGTCAAGATTTTGCAACTTTCAAACCGTTTTAGAAGATAACTTACGCGATCAGTTCGTATGTGGATTAAAAAGTGAATTTACAAGGCAGCGGTTGTTCGCGGAGGATAATTTGGATTATCCAAAGGCGGTGACATTAGCCACTACCCTCGAAGCAGCAGAGAGAGATGCTGGGGCCGTGGAATATGTAGCGGAGATAACCGAGAGCATGAATAAACTGCAAGTCAGTATGTGCTCTGTTTGCGGAGATAAAACGCATCGTAATTGGAATTGCAAATATATTAACTTCAAATGTAATCTGTGTAATGAAATAGGCCACCTACAAAGAATGTGCTCTCGAAAATCATTTGCGAATGCTTCTGGATTAGCGAGATCATCGACGGAGATAGCAAAGAAGACGGATTATGGTTATTATAATCAGTCAGCACGCAGGGGGTGCGTGACGGGCAGCGGCATGCGGGCGGGTCGCGGGAGGCGGCGCCGAGGCGGTCGCGCGGTCGCAGCGCAGCGGCCCGGCCCCGGTACATATTGGGTGCAGGAATCAGCTGGTGCTGAGCAGTGCCAATCGCCGCAGCCGGTGGCATTGGAGCAGTCAAGCGAAGAAGAGGCGGATTTCGAAGAACCGATGTATCAGATGTCGTTAACAAAGTATAAGCCGGTGCGTATCACATTGTTAGTGAATAATACGTTGTTAGATATGGAAGCAGACACAGGTGCCCCATTGTCCTGTATTAGTAAAAGTACCTATGATAAGTATTTTAATAATCTAAACATTAAACCGTGTCGGATTAACCTTAATTTTTATGACGGGTCGACTGTGAAACCACTAGGCTACATAAAAACTTTGGTTCAATATAAAGATAGAAAAAAAATATTAGATTTGTACATTTTCGATAACGGTATCACTAATTTACTGGGACGTCAATGGCTGGGCGAATTATGTATAGATATACCCAATCTTGGTATGCATTCCATAACGGAGGGGAATAGTAATAACATTGATAAAAGTAAACTAATAAATACATTAATTTCTAGGCATGAAGCGCTGTTTGATGGCACGTTGGGTCGGTACACTGGCGGCTCGGTGAGCTTGTGTGTGCGCCCGGAAGCGCAGCCGGTGTTTTGTCGTGCGCGCCCTCTGCCCTATGCAATGCGCGACAGAGTCGACGCGGAGCTGGATGCTATGCTGCGCGCTGACGTCGTCGAGCCTGTTGACCGGTCCGACTGGGCCACACCTCTAGTGGTAGTGCGTAAGGCGGATGGCGGCATTAGACTATGTGCCGATTACAAGGTAACATTAAATCCTGCTCTGTTGGTCGATAGGTATCCGGTTCCGAAAATTGACGACTTATTTAGCGACCTTAGTGGCAATGTTTGGTTCACAAAATTAGACTTGTCGCAAGCCTATTCCCAACTGGTCCTTAACGAGAGTTCTAGAGACTTTACGGTGATCAATACACACCGTGGGCTATTTAAATATAAGCGACTAGTGTACGGGTTAGCATCTAGTCCTGGTATCTTTCAAAAATTTATGATAAATTTGTTTAAAAATGTACCGAATGTGGTCATCTTTTATGATGATATTTTAATAAAAAATAAAGACTTAAAAAGCCACCTAGAAACTATAGATAAGGTATTTGAAATTTTGGAAACAAATGGTTTAAGAATTAGGCGGAATAAATGCGACTTTTTAAGTAATGAAGTTAGGTATTTGGGATTTGTAGTTAGCAAAGATGGTGTAAAGGTGAATATGGATAAAATTAAACCTATTATTTCAATGCCACATCCAAATAATGTTACAGAATTGAAATCATTTTTAGGCATGGTTAATTTCTATGGTAAATTCATAAAAAATTTAAGCACTTATTTGAGTCCACTTTATGAATTGCTTAAAAAAGGTACACACTTTATATGGGGTAAGAAGCATTCTATGGCATTTGATAGAGTTAAACAAATGCTTTGTAGTACGGATGTACTGGCACATTACGATATGTCTCTGGAAACGATCGTGACATGCGATGCTAGTGCACATGGCCTGGGCGCAGTGCTGGCACAACGCAATCATAACCATGAACAAGTAGTCGCGTATGCGTCGCGCGCCTTAACACCTGCGGAGAAACATTATAGCCAAATACAAAAAGAAGCATTGGCAATCATTTTTGCTATTGACAAATTTCACCAGTACCTATATGGCCGAAAATTTACACTTCGCACAGACCACAAGCCGCTGGTTAGTATTTTTGGTCCCAATACGGGTATCCCAAGCACGGCAGCAAGTAGGTTGCAAAGGTGGGCGATAAAGTTATCAGCGTACGATTTTAATATAGAATACGTTAAAACAGATCAAAATACAGCTGATGTGCTTTCGCGATTAATAAAATCACATAAAGAATCGGGCAAAAATGAGGACTTGCCAGAGCAAACTTATTTACATTTTGCTACGGAAGCTCTTTTATTGGATTACAATATCATACGGAGGGAAACCGCATCCGATTCGGTGTTAGGGCGCGTTCGGAGTTATATTCAAGATGGTTGGCCGACAGAGGTGGACATTAAGGAGCTTAAACCTTTCATTAATCGCAAGAATGAGCTTTATACAGAGTTAGGATGTATTTTGTGGGGTCACCGACTGGTAATACCCTTTGCTTGTAGGGATAAGGTCCTTAAGGAATTGCATGACTCACATATGGGCATAGTTAAAACAAAAGCTTTGGCCAGGAGTTATGTGTGGTGGCCTGGAATCGACGAGGCAGTGGAGGCAGTATGTCGGGCATGCTCGGTGTGCGCTGCGGTAGCAGAAGCCCCACACCAGCATATGCCTCAGTCGTGGCCGTGCCCAGGCCGACCCTGGTCAAGACTTCATATTGACTTTTTAGGGCCAATATCGGGATTAACTTACATGATCGTTGTTGATGCGTATTCTAAATGGATTGAAGCTATTAACATGAAACGCACTACGTCACAAGCGGTTATAGCTAAATTAAGAGATTTGTGGGCCAAGTTCGGTATACCTAGACAAATAGTGAGTGATAACGGTCCTCCATTCACTAGTGCAGAATTTAATTCTTTTCTGACACGTAACGGCATCGAGCATATTTTTACTGCACCCTATCACCCGGCTTCGAACGGAGCTGCTGAGAATGCAGTAAAAATATGTAAGCGTGCTTTAAAAAAAGCATTTCAGCAAAAAATTGACCCGGATACAGCCTTATGTAGATTTCTTTTAACGTATAGGAATACAGAACATTATACAACAGGGGAAAGTCCGGCAAAAATTTTACAAGGAAGAAACTTGCGTATTAGACTAGATGTTTTAAAACCTGATAGAATAGAGCGTATACAAAAGAGACAAACTCAGAGCGAAGAGGCTGCCGGGGGCAGTCACCGACAGGTGGAGTTAGGAGACAAGGTGTGGTATAGGGACTATCGCGGACCAGATAAATGGATAGCAGGACAAGTCGTTGATAAGCTAGGTAATACGGACTATTGGGTAAAGTCGAACATTGGAACCGAGGTACACAGACATGTCGACCAATTAAAGCGGAGATTTGTGTTACCTGAAGTAATAGGTCCTCCAACTACTAGTAATAAAAGTAGTACCCGTAGCTCGTTAAGCTTTCCCGTGGAGAAGGAGGTGAGGTCAATCGGTTCGGTCGACAGGCCTATAAGGACTAGTACGACGGTAGTGGCTGATCTAGCAGAATCGAGCCAAGTCGACAAAAGTATAGCATCCCCTGAGCAACTATCGAGTACAATTCCGGTCATACATCAACAAAGTTCTTCGTCGCTACCGTTACCCAATATGCCTGACAGTAGCCCCCACAATGCAGCGGAACGCAGGTTTCCAGTTAGGAATCGTAAACCTCCTCAGAGATTTGGCATAGACTAAATAAGCATTGTATTACAATATTGATATTATAATTTTCATATTGTAAATTAATATTGTAATTTGATATACTTACTTAAGTACTTACCTTTAGCTTACTTCTATTATGTAACCGATTTAATTATTTAATGGAATACGATTAGTTTAAGTAAATGGAGAATTAGCATTAATTAAGGGTGGAGGTGTTGCATATTTTATATTAATAATGTAAGGTAGTCAGTCTCGCAATAAACGATTACCGAGAAGCACGCGTTTGATTTACTATTTACCACAGCAAGTAATTCACGGCGGGTAACACAGTAATTTCTCTGTGGTTTTGAAAGTGCTTTACTGAAGTATGCAATTACCACCTGGTGGTCCCCTTGTGTTTGCGACAACACTCCACCGATTCCCGTATTACTAGCGTCCGTGTCCACAGTAAATCTTCCTTCCCTGCTTGGGTAACCCAATATAGGAGCTTCACAAAGCCGTTGCTTAAGTTTACTAAAAGCATTCTCGCAATTCGAGTCCCAGATGAAATCGCGTTTATCCTCTGTTAATTGATGTAATGGTTTTGCCACGTCCGAAAAATTCTTAATGAAGCGCCTGTAGTAAGTGCAAAGCCCAAGGAACGCTCGCATTTCCGTCTTATTTTTCGGGACAGGCCATTCCTGAACAGCTTTTATCTTTTCAGGGTCGGTTTTTACTCCATCCGCCGATTTGACATGTCCTAGGTTTCAGATTTGTTTCTCGGATCCGGGTGAACACTTTCTCCAGGTTCTTTATGTTCTCCTTGAAGCTGCGTCCCATCACAATCACGTCGTCGAGATAAACCAGGCATACGTCCCCAAGGAGGCCTACCATCACCCTCTCCATAAGGCGCTCGAAAGTTGCTGGAGCATTACATAAACCGAAGGGCATGACGTTAAAATGCCACAGTCCGTTCCCAATTCCAGTACTAAAAGCCGTCTTCTCTTTATCTTCTGAACTTAATTCCACCTGCCAGTAGCCACTCTTCAAATCAATGGTTGAGAACCACTTCATGCCACTTAGCATGTCCAGCGTATCATCAATTCTCGGCAGGCTGTCCTTTTTCGTGACATTATTTAACATTCGGTAGTCAACACAAAACCTCGTACTGCCGTCCTTCTTCTTTACTAGCAAGCACCACAGGTGATGACCATGGGCTTGTAGAGGGTTCAATGATCTTGTTTTCAGCCATGTCTTTTATCATTTCGGCCACCTCTGTTTCTTTTGCCCACGGTATACGTCGAGGCCTCTGTGTAATAGGCCTGGCGTCGCCTGTGTCAATCTGGTGCTTCACAAGGCCTGTCCTACCACAGTCATTTCCGGTTGAAATAATGTCCCTGAATGTAACCAAAAGTTCTTTGGCTTGCTGCAGTTCCATTGGCGATAAATTTTCCTTACAATTTTCCAAAAGCTGTCGAATTTGATCGTCTTCGGTCGAACTTACATTTTGTTGAACCGCGGAAGTGTTTAACCGTTTTAGGTACTTAACTTCTTCGCATCTTCCAATTAGGCTATTCTTCCTCAGGCGAACTTCTTCATTACTCAAGTTTAAAATTCTTACTTTTGCTACTCCTTTTGTCATAAGTAATGTCCTGGCAGTGATTATCTGTGGATGATTGCCGGAGTCTTCTACTATAACACATTTGTTTGATTTGATCTTCTTAGGAAATTTCACTGATACTAAGTTTTCAGATCTTGGAGCCAGTATGAAATCCTTTAAACAATAAAGACTGCATGTGTGTGATCCTTGCAGACAAACTTCTTGATCAGGGAACCTTAACACTCCTTTATCAATATCCAAAACACAATGCTGATCCTTCAAGAAGTCTAGGCCCAGAATGCAATCATCCGTGATATTCGCGATAAGAACTGAGTGGATGTATGTTCGGTCACCAATATTAAACTCTACGTCTGTATCACCGAGGACGGAGACTGGCTGGCCGGTTGCTGTCTGGAAGCGACATGGTGGGGATTGCCTTTTCCACAACACAGTGCGTTTCAGTAGCTCTGGTCTGACTATAGTCCGCGAAGCTCCAGTGTCTACTGTCAAACTGCATGTCTGATTATTTAATGTTCCCTCGATGGTCAGACTGTTTCCGTTGCGAACTTGAGTAATGGTGATGGTGGGGGCCTTATTGTTACCAGCCAGCACCCGCCCCGCGGTCCTGGCGACACTTAGTTTAACGACAGGTCTTGGTCCACTTGGGTCCCGGAGCTCGTGACCCTCCTTCTTTTTTTACGACATTTCAGTCGAATATGCCCCTTTTCTCCACAGCCATAGCAGGTGGGGACATAATGAGGCTTCCTCTCATCAGATGCTATTTCTCGGATTTTATGTACCCGAGTGTCTTGACGTACAGCTTCCACTTCGAGAGCATGAGCCAATGCGCTCTTTAGCGTCGAATGATGGCTCAGACGAACGGCGGCTCTGACTTCCGCGTCCCGTATGCCATCCACGAATGCCTGTAGAAGATTCACCTCCGGTCGTGGTCGTGGTCGTGGTCGTCGGTGCGTCGTGCATACTCATCGGCACCGGCGACTCACAGTCGCCGGTGCCGATGAGTATGCACGACGCACCAGCCTTTCCACCTCAAGCGCCCACTGCTGGAGACTTTCTCCGGCCTTTTGTGTCCGATCGCAGTGTTGTGCTTGATAAACGTGTTCCAGGTGCTTTTATTTTTAAGTGGAAACTTAACTGATTTATGAACTTTATATAATGTTTAGTGTAAAAGTAAAATGTAATCGTATGTTTCCCAAATAAATATAAATAAATAAAATAAATAAACGCGTCTCTAATGCCTCCAAGAGAGCATCCAAGGTCCGTCCTTCAAGTGGCAGGTTTTCCAATATCATCAGAGCGTCTCCTCGCAGGGCAAGCGTCAGGGCCATAAAAGATTGGCCATCAGTCCAGCCGTTCCCGTTGGCCAGTGTTTCGAACTGGTAGCGGAAGGCTGTCCATGATGACGACCCGTCAAAGTGCGGAAGGTCGAATTTTGCTGCTGATGGTGATGATGAGGCCACGGTTAGCGGTTGACGAGTCTCTAGCAGTGGCGTGCACTGGGTTATATGACAGGGTAGGCAAAAAGTGACTTCAACCTCATCAGCAGCCGAAACGTCCACTGCTGAACAAAGGCCTCCCCCTTAGAAGGGGGTTGCCATAATCCCCACGCTTGGCAGGCGGCTTGGAGATCGCAGTAAAGGTGGTAGGTAATCCAATAAAAAGACGCTGCTGCCCGTCTTCTCGTTTTCCCTTTATCGCCTTTTACGGACACCCAACGGAAGGAGATGGGTGGGTGCTATTCTTACCCGGACACCCCACGGGGACCTAAATTGACATTAATGAATGATGTGAACACAAAACATTTGATGAGTACCTAATACTTATGTTTTTATTTCGAATAAATATATATTCTATTTCACTTCCACTACTAATGCCCGGTTTCTGAAGATGTCAGTTAACTGTTCATTAGCTATTGGTTCAATAAAGTTGTGGATATGATAAACTTCGTTTAACTGTCACTGAGATTCTGAGTACACCGAAAGCTATTCAATAATTGGCCGTATTTATGCAAAATGGAACCACACAGCTAATACGTATTAGCTGTGTGGTTCCATTTTGCATAAATACGGACAATTATGAGACCGATAAGCAGTGCAATTATTCGACGCTAGATGGATCTTTTACCAGATCGTATTTAAAATTGATTTTAAAGTTTTATATTGCCAATATTACCAGTTCTTATTTTTATTAAGATTTTTCCGGTATAAATAGATGCTTAAGAATGATATTAATTAAGTAATAATCAATAAAATTCACCGTAAGTAGTGTCACCAAACGCCGTTATCCCTCGTAGCGCTAGTGCTGCGTAAATAAAGTGACATACAAAATTGCAACTTTCCGCAAGCTCCCTGCGCGCGCACGTTGCCGCAGCGTCAACCTCAAAAACGTCAAATTTTGATGTTGAAAACAATAATATCATTGGTTGAAATCGTCAAATAAAGTTATCGAACCAATAAACTGCACACATTGGTCAGTTAAATTGAGCCAAGTTTAAACGGACTTTATGTGACAATGTGTGGTTCGGAAACGCAATGTGTCAAGTTATCGAACCAATAGCGCTAACGAATAGATAAACTATCGATAAAAGTACCTCAGAAACCGGCCATAAGACGACACGTAGGAAGTACCTACGTTAAAATCCATCCAGCCATTTAGGCCGCAGAGCGTCTTAAAGAACCAGACATACTACACAGTCAATAAAAACAATATTAAAGTAAAAAAACTTACAAATATGACTGCGAGTTACTTGTCTTGCTTGTACACATACATTAAGATGATTATAAATATGCCACCTCAAAATATCAAAAAAATAAATGATATTTAGATTCTATGTTTCCAGCTGGCTAACCGATTGTAAATATACTTTAAATCTAAATATTTTAGATTATATATCGTGTCGAAAACGCGTGAATTTTTAATTTTTCTCACACTTGGACAGAACATCAATCACACGTTACCACTTCCATTTTCTACTAAGTAAGTTTTATAATTTGGAAACACAACACATACTGCACCGAAAACAATCGTTATCAATCGTATAATAAAAAAATATAGAATAAAAACCAACAAAAAATGGATGTCATTATGAAATCTTGAAGTTTGAACAAACTAGGTATTTTATAATTTGTAGTTATTTTCATTCATCGAGCACCCATTCTCGCATCCCGATCCCGATCCCGTTCGATGCATTGGGCTAAGATTGAGCTGCTATTGGTCAACATTTCTTTAGTCCTTCCTCCAAGGTCGTCATTGCTGCCGAGAGCATCCGAGCACACCCGAGAGGCACTGTCTATTTTTGCATGGTGTGCGTGACATTTATACTGTTGGAATCGTCGGCGTGCCTACTGGTGTGTGTAAGTTTGTTAGAAAAAAATCTGTGAATGTGTGGGAATTAAGAGTTTCGATCTTAAGGCCAGGTATTCCTGTAAAAGTAGGCATTTAGCGCTGTCCCGGGCTGCGCGCGCAACACTTCACGCGTACGCCGCGGCAGTGAACTCGTATCACCCCGCCAGCGACACAGTATAGCAATAAGCAGTAGGATAATTTTATTTCAATTTAGATATACATTTTTTATGATCAAATTTCGTTTATTACTAGTGATAAATTAGAGTTTCGTAAATGGATGAAGTAATCTTTCTATTTGTGTTTAGTTTATATATGTATCTGTTTAAATTTTTGAATTATTATTCATGTATTTTGGTATCCATTTATTTTTTCAATTTTGAAAATAATTATTAAAATATAATAAACACCAATTATTGTTATGTTATCATATTTTTTTCATAATTATTTTTATTATGGAAGCTTAACTTTATAGACTAACTATCCACCGGAGAAGATTTGCAATGTTTTTTATTTCAAGGCTATTGGTTTTGTGATTGTAAGTAACTTTGACAGAAATAGAATAAAGGGTGTCAAATTAAACAAATTATATATTTTGTACATATCTATCTATACTTATTTATTGAAACAAAATATTTACAGTTTATTTACAAATATGTACACTTAATCTAGGTAAAAAACTTCCTCGAAGTTGTCGCCGCACTGGGAGGGAAGGGTACCTAAAAGACTGGCGGCATTACCCCTTTGTATGGCCAAGCTTATACGTTGGCAGAAAAAGCTACCAGCCCGGCGGTCTCCTGAGACTTCGATAAGTTTGGATGAAATTTCTTTTACCAAAGCGTGCGTCTCATGAGACCAAGGTCCCATGGTCTCCACCGCAAAGGGCGCAAATATATAGCTCGAACCTAGAGCTGCATACTTGCGTCGCTTTGCATCACTAGCGGTCGCCGCAGCCCCTCCAGCCGCCCTGCAAGTTGCCGGGGTGTGGGACGCAGCAAGTGTGTCGACACATGTCGCATCCCACACCAGCGGCTTACCATGTTGCCATGGTATTAAAGTGACACCATCAGGCCTCTTGCCGTCATCTCGTGTAATGCCGACTGGTTCCAGTACGGCAGGGACACCGGCAGTGACAAGCCCCCTGCGAATAATATCATTAAGGGCATAAAAATATATTTTATACATAATAATATATTTTTAAAATATTATTATGTATAATCTCAAAATTCTTCATAATTTATTTCTCGTGTCTTTGGACCCTGTTGCAAATATGATTGTGGATCAGGAGATGATAGGGCTATGGACTCCACAGATTTAACATTTTCCATTTGTGGTTCATGTGATGGTAAGGCTGGGGAGTCTACAACATTTACATGTTCTTAGTAGAAGTGAGCATTTTTAAATTATTTAAGAACTCTTCTTCTGCTTTCTTTAATTGCAGTGGAGACTGAGCTCGCTGGACCATAGTCATGATGCTTCTGATTAAGTTCTTTTAATTTTCGATTCGTTTTTACTGGGTGGTCTAATAATGATTTCTGATATTTACGCGAATACTACACATTGAAATTAAACTAATTTTACGGATTATATCGTGGTTTATGATTTTAATTACCCGACGTTTCGGATACTTTACAACTTTCATGGTAACGGGCGGACTGAGGTGGTAGCTGTCCATACATCATGGTTGTCTTCGGGTACACTCAGGTCTTTTAATTATTATTGTTAGTCCGATCTACGCAGAAAGAGCTTACAGTATCTTGAAGTCTTGCAGTGGAATGCTTGTGTTAGAATTTGATTATATTTATCACGGGATAATATCTTAAAGCGAGCTTCAATAATAAAGATTTATTGAAACTAAATATTTACAGTTTATTTACAAACATGTACACTTAAACTAGGTAAAAAACTTCCTCAAAATCACCGCACTAGGAGGGTAGGGTACCTAAAACTGGCGGCACTATCCCTTTTTATAGCCAAGCTTATACGTTGGCAGAAAAGGCTACCAGCCCGGTGGTCTCCTGAGACTTCGATAAGTTTGGATGAAATTTCTTTCACCAAACCGTGCGTCTCATGAGACCAAGGCCCCATGGTCTCTACCTCAAAAGGCGCAATTAAAACATTTTTCAAGCCACCAAAGAAGATTAGTCAGTTTTTACCATCAGTCAAGTGCCATGTACCTCTACAAAATTAAGGAGTATACAAACTGGACTGTGATTGTGGGCTCTCATACATCGGGCAAACAAAGCGATCAGTAAAAACCCGTGTAAAAGAACATATAGCTGACGTTAAACATCGACGCTATACGAGCTCTGCACTCTGTGAGCATGTTCAGGATCGCACCCGCCATTATATTAGATTTAACAAACCCGAAATCCTAGTTAAAGAACAGGGATTCCTGCCAAGGATGATTCGTGAGGCTATTGATATTAAAAAACATCCAAATTTCAATAGAGAAGATGGCTGGGTGCTACTACCAGCTTGGGATCCCGTGATAAATATAATCAAATCCAAAGACAAACATTCCACTGCAAGACCTCAAGATACTGTAAACTCTTTCTGCGTAGATCGGACTAACAACAATAATTAGATTTTAATTAAACCTGAAGGTACCCTAAGACAACTATGACGTATGGACAGCTACCACCTCAGTCCGCCCGCCCATAAATAAACCGCGATATAATCCGTAAAATTAATTATAATTCAACGGGTGGTCTAACTTTAACTTCCGTCTTTGTGCCCTCCTTCTTTCAATTACCTTAACTCTATCTTTAGCACTTTTATTTAAAAAAGCTTTTTGTATTGCTGAAAGTGCGGATTTGCAGTTAAAAGAAACAACAGCGGCTGAGCACTTCCCTTGGTAACCTCCTTTCAGAGCAAAATTTGTTCGTTTTCCACCAAAAAACTTGGCAATGATACTATTAAAACACTTCTTCGACTAAGCTGCGTGATTTTGCAGCAACGTTTGAAACAATCGCGTTTATCTATACTTATAATAAAACTGTAACAGGTCCAATTCTGTACATTGAAGATATTTTGAAAATTATATTTGGAAGGCATTCTATAACCGATACTGAGGCCGAAAATTTAATTTTTTAAATTTTTGTCTGTCTGTCTGTCTGTCTGTCTGTATCTCGGCTGAGCATCACGCCGAAACTACTGGATGGATTGAAACGAAACTTGGCATGATTTGAGATCTTACTACGAGGTAGGACATAGGATACTTATTATCCCGTAATCTAGCACGGTTCTTTTGGGAGAGAGGATTAAAGTCAAAATGGGTACTTGGTTATACGCTTGGTCCGATTTTATCATTTTTTCTTTATAATTATGATAAATATTTGTTAGGGAACACTCATAGACAGTTGTAAACAATTTTTGGAAATCGATCAGGTTAAGCAACGTTAGGTAAGGTCATTAAATAGATGGGTGACCGTTTAACGCCATTTGAACTAAACGTTTCCGTACTTTGGAGCGCAAGTACAAAGTGGGTCCAAGTTTTTAACCGACTTTAAAAAAGGAGGTTTTGTATTCTATGCGAATGTATATTATTGAAAGTTTAGTAAACGTAAACACAGCGCGGGCGGAGCTGCGTGGGTCAGCTAGTCCTGAATATGAATGTTGAATTCTAGATCTTTGTGAGCTCTTCGTTGTGATTTTATCCTTGGTACAATAATACTCTTGGCACATTCTATAGTCGCCGAAAGCATGTGCTACGCAGTTTATAATATCAATGTGAAGACTTGATATTGCTACATTGCGAGGACTTTCAGAAGTTTTATGGTGTTTAATACATTGTACAATTGATTTCCTCATCGTCAACATTTTGACATTAGTAAGCATTTTAAGGTGTGCTAGAACATATTTTGTGTCTGTTGTGTCTGACAACAGAAACAAAATATGTACTAGCACGTACGTTTTTTGCAAAAGTTACGCAATATATGATTCCGACATTCAATTTTATCTACAGTTACATTTTCAGACTCATAGGGCTTTGAGGATTGCAGCATAAGTGCAACAGAAGTCCGTCTCCGTCTCTTATCATTCGCTCATAGATGATGCCATACATTGAGATCGACGCTTTAAATCCTTCTACAATTATTTCTGTTTCCACGGCACTTGAAGAACCTTCATAATTTTTAAAGCATTTGTGTTGCTTTGGTGACGTATCTTCGTGCGTATCGTATCTTTTTCGGTTGAAGTAGGTTCATTTTTTTTTAAATTTTCTATTTTATACTTTTTAGTGATATTTTCATACATAAAAATTGAACCATCGAAGACAGTAAAATGATCTAGGTAGGTTATGGTCACATTATCGTCTCCATAGTTTTACATAATTCATGTTTCTCCAGAAACTATTCATCTGGTCGTAATGAAATTTGTACTATGATGATTCATAGTAGTTTCCTCACTTGAATAAAAAAAGAATCATCGAAATCGGTTCATATTTGTCCGAGTAATGAACTTCAGTAGTTATACTGATATTCATATACTATGGCACTACGACCGTAAGTTTTAGGCATGATTACATAATCTTTGTAGTGCATTATTTTTATTTGTGTGACTGTTTTCGCTTGCGTTGTTTATTGCTCATTATGAATAACTTGCAATAATAATATAAATTCGTCTAATACTAATTGATTAGAGAACAAAATTGTCGCGGAAAAAACTGACACAGGTCCGTCGTCCGTAAGCGCTGGGGCGCGACTGTTTGAGTCTGCCGAGCCGCCGCGTTCGAGCAATTAGTAGGTATTTAAACATAGTAATTAAAAAAAACATTTTATCGTTTCAAACTATGCGAATTTGTCTAGAAATATTTAGTGGCTTTAATTGAGTACAAAAATTTAATGTAAAATATCAATAGTTTAGTCATAATATCGAAAAAACATTACAAAAAGGGGTAACTTTGTGATTTTTTTTTATCGAGTGAAGTTTATTAGATCTCGTACCTGAATGCGACTTTGACTAAACAAGATCCTTAATTAATACATATCTTTTTTTCAGAATTTATAACTCAATTTTCCACGTCTCAGATGGTTTTAAAAAAGTCAAAAACGCGGTCTCTGCAGGAATACCTAGCCTTAAAATCTTAAAATTTTGATTATAGCGGACCTCGCGGTTTGGCGCGCGGGAAATTTAAATCTCCGCGTACCTAGGAACTAGGAATAGTTTAATGCCCGTTTTTCGCGAGCTTTTGCTTATTTATAATGATGAAATAATTCAAAACAAAATGTTATTGGGCAGATAAATTATTTTTGTTATCATGTATTGTGCCGGAAATCACAGGGTAGGCAAACACTTTTTGCCTATATGGACTGCACGCCACTGGTCTCTAGTTTAGTTACCTTATTAGTCAGTACATGAATACGGCTATCATGTTCATCGATGCGGCCTTCCAGGTTTTCCGTCTTAAGAGTAACCTCTTTGACGTCCACTTCCAGTTTTGTGACTTTCTCGCCGAGTATAGAAATGCCGGCGTCAATCTTGCACAGGACGGTCTCTTGGTTGGCCTGAATCTCACGGCGAGTAGCCTCCTGGTTCGCCTGGATCTCGCGGCGAGTAGCCTCCTGGTTCGCCTGGATCTCACGGCGAGTAGCCTCCTGGATAGCTTCTTGGGTAGCCTGGATAGCCTGTTGCATACCTTGGATAGCAGCCAGCAGGGTTGAGAGATTTACCTCTGTCGAGCTTCCCACTGGTGCGGTACCAGACGAGGTAGCGTTCTCAGGCTGGACCTTCTCCTCTTCACGGCGTCGTGCAGCATCCATCTCCACCTGTCTTCTTGTTCGCGGAGTACGCGCTTCTTGTTCACGCGGCAGAATCGGCATTCCGCTTCTGACACCAATTGTTACGTGCGGGTGGGTATTAAAATGCCGATTAACGTAAAAGAAGTTTTTATTCCACGTACACTCACACTGTATACACTATACACGCAGTATACACACAAGGCACATTAGTCCGAGTCGCACAGTACTTCTCAGTAGTCCAAAGTCTTCGCAAGGGTCGCTGGTACAATTCTCTTCGATCGCTTCCTTAAGATGTTTCCGCTGTCGCTTGTAAACACAAACTGTCCGGACGCCTCTATGCGTAGGCTTATATACCTAAAATAACAGAGGGGTGGAAATCTCTCGAATGTACTCGTTAGTAGGTACCTATTCTATCGTTTTCGCGAAATACAATAGCGGCGTGGCCTTGGAGAATAAACTAACAATAGGCGGGGGCAGTGAACCGAGCGCGAGCGCGTAGGTAGGTACATACGTAAGTACTTGCCGAATTGGAGGGAACTACTTTCTATTGAGAATTCAAGATCTTTCGGTACGGATCGATAGTAGACCTATAGACTAACAATGCATTTTGAGATCATTGCAATTAAGTAATAATTAACGGAGTAATTAACACTTTTATGTCCCGGTCGTACTATATTACAACTAGATATTATTATACAAAATACTTAACTCTCAGAGTTCCGTCTTCGATTTACAACCCTCTACTAGGATTACTGTCTATGTTGCTGACTACACACTGTTTCAATACTGTTATTTCTTAGATTCCTTAATACTGTCGAAGATTATTGAAGACTATCCGTTCTAAAGGTTACATCGTATTTTTATAGCCATTTGATATATAATGTACAAGTACCCCCTCTATCCACTGACGTGGCGTGGCGACCGACAGTCATTTTTCTAACTAATAAATATAAAATAATATTCATAAACAATGATTAATTGATAGAACATTCCATAACATAATTTGATAATGACTAAATGAATAATTACATTATGATTAATTATTTAACACTGATAATAACAAGCAATTGTAGTAAGAGAACATTATTTTGTCTAAAGCATTGTCAACGTCTACCCACAGTAATAATTGCCAAGGCAAAACATGCCGAAAAGAGTCATAAAACTACTTTAATATAATTACTATCTCTATTTACGTATATTATACAGGTGAACGTCTTATTTGCCTCATGACCAGGAAGAAAAAAAATACTTCTAAGTAAGACCTACTTACGTATATAAAAGTAATTCATCATCAGCCGGAAGACGTCCACTGCTGAACATAGGCCTCCCCCTTAGAACGCCACAATGAACGACAATTGGCCATTTGCATCCACCGGTTACCTGCGACGCGCACAATGTCGTCTGTCCACCTAGTGGGAGGCCTGCCAACGCTGCGTCTTCCGGTTCGTGGTCGCCACTCGAGAACCTTTCTTCCCCAACGGTTATCGGTTCTTCGAGCGATGTAAAAGTAATTAATTTATCAAAAAAAAATATAAATTATTTTAATTGATTTATTTAATGTTTTGGTCACTATCTACGTATTACGTTTCATTGAATTCATTTTTGTTAAAAGAATAATTACCCCAGACTTAAGATATATTCCCCCATTATTACCTAGCAACACCAGTCTAGTCGGACAATGTACAAATTGACGTAAAAAACAATCGAGTTTTTATAATAATCCTTCACAGAATCTTAAGACCAATGAATGGAAAATTAAGTTAGGATCTTTATTAATTTTACTTAGTTAATGTTTTCACGATTTGATTACACAATTCGGCATAATGTTTTTTTTTTTGCGAGCACAAACCATCGGTACAGTTCAAGTGATACTAAACAACCAAGTATACCAATTTGATGTTTTGGTGTACTTGAAATTGTCAAGTGTTTGAACATCGAACACGCTATCTAGACGTATAACTCAAACTCAAAATATCTTTATTATGCATAGGCCTAACGAGGGCACTTACATATTGTCAACTTTTTTACAATTACCACCCACCGACATATATAAGCAAAGTTGAAACTGTATCACAACAAACAACCCATGAAACTATGAAGCTGAAATCTTATAACTGTTCGGCTATAGTAGTAGCCTCACGAGAGACTTAAATATCAGTTTTCTAAGTTTCAGTAGTCAAAGTAATTAAAGCGTCACCCGGTTTCCCGGGTTCGATTCCTGGCCAGAAGTATTTTTTTTTTCAATAATCCTTTAATGCATTTTTAGTTTTTATCAAAATCGGCCCCGTGATTCCTTTGGGCATTTTTCGCAATTCTTTATAAGTAGTTTCGGATTTGGCCACCCAAGCTCACTTGAAAAAAACCTGAATATAGATATATCAAATGAGTCGTAGTACCTAAGTACCTACATAATCGTATTATATTGACTAACACGATTCCAGTTTTAAGCCCTACCTACGCCCAAAATATTTAAGTCCACTGTACAGGATAGTTTTGCAGGAGGAAAGGAAACCAAGGCGCGTGCTCGCACTAGTACTATATTTTTCACACTGAATAAAATACAATCAAAATGTCATAAAAAAACAATATACCAACAATATAAAAAACGGTTAAATTAAGAAGCCGGCCAGTCCGGCTGACCACGGAGATCCGCAACATGGCCCCGAACGATGTGAAGCACCAGTCACATTTATTGGCCGACTAGTAAAGCAAGCTTCCGGACTGGCCGACGCAGCACGCCCCCCTTAAGGTAGGCACTGACGATAAGTCCATTTGGAATGCTTCCAAATGGACTACTTCCGAATGGAAGCACTCCAAATTATAGGCACATTGACGTACGTCCATTTGGACGTACGCACAGTCACTTCGAATGTCGCACGCTATATGAAAAACACGTGGGGTGCCGGGTAAGAATAGCATCCCCCCATCTCCTCTTGTTGTGTGTCGTAAGAGGCGACTAAGCGAGAACAGGAAGACGGGCAGCAGCGTCTTTATTTTGGATTTATCTTCCACCTATACTGCGATCCCAAGCCGCCCGCCAAGCGTGGGGATTATGGCAACCCCTCCCTTCAAAGGGGGAGGCCTTCGTTCAGCAGTGGACGTATATCGGCTGCTAATGATGATAATAATAATATTTTTTTGACGGGCCTGTTGGTCTAGTGGTTAGACACCCTGGCTGCTACCCGATAGGTCGTGGGTTCGATTCCCGCCAAGTGTCTGGGTGTTATTCATCTATTTATGCATGTATTTACAAAAAAAAAAAAAGTATATATGTATTAGTATCAGTTGTCTGGTTTCCATAGTACAGGCTCTGCCTAGTTTGGGATCGGATGACCGTGTAGATTGTCCTAGAATATTATTATTATAGGAAATAATAGTACAGAGGCACTGCTTATTTGTAAATACATATTCCAGAAAGCCTGCGATAACATTAATGCAATCCGGGGATTTTATTTATACGTTTCATAGACTCAGCCACAGAGCTCTTATAATCCGCACATGTGCCACCGTCAACGCCAGAGCATAAACTGAGAATAAAATTTCAAAAAAATGGACGCGGTTTTGCCCATTCACGGACAATTTGGACGTCTTCCAAATGGCGTGGCGCACGTTTTTCGCATTGACAGTCGGCCGCGGACGACGTCCATTTGGATTGGACGCATGGATTTCAATACGTTTGGAAATCCAAAGTTGGACGTCGTCCAATAAATTGGCAAACGTTTTTCACATTCACGGAACAATTTTGGAAGACGTCCACGCCATTTGGATTGATGGACGTATCGTCAATGGGCACCTTTAGTATGTCGACTATCCGCACAATCCCATCTTTTCCTGGGTAAGTTTTGACAATGCGACCCATTGGCCATGAATAGCGTGGGGACGTTCCGTCTGCCAAAAGAACCAGATTGCCTTATTTTAAAGATGAAGATGCCGAGCTTGGAGTCACAGGGCGACGTGGCACCAGTAGTGGCAGGTATTCTCTTACGAAGCGCTGCCAGAAATGGTCGGCAAGTCGTTGAGTCTTCCGCCAACACGCCTTGCCAAATAAGTCTCCATCGTCGAAGCTGCATAAGGGCCGATCAAAGCTCGATGTGTCGAAAATACAATCAAAATGACATAAAAAAACAATATACCAACAATATAAAAAACAGTTAAATTAAGAAGCCGGCCAGTCCGGCTGACCACGGAGATCGGCAACACCCACAGTGTGTCGGACGGTACGGAACTGAACTGTAGGGCAATATACGATGAATACTTGGAGCTGGAGTAGCGATCGAGCATCCCATCAGCTCTTCGTCGTGCACGTCAAGGATATAACAGCGCGTATTCTAGGGCTCATTCAGGATTCAGAGGAGAACTCAGTCATAGATTCCATACAGACTGACAGACTGATGATCGAACCGTTCAGCGATGATCAGTCGTAATCAAAGTGCGTCACGATCGGGCGTGTGCAGGAACAGGAGCGCATGGAGCAGGGCGAGGACGAGTCGGAGTGGTCGGCCGGCGAGGGCGGCGAGGGCGGCTCGGTGGGCTCGCAGTCCTCGCTCGAGCTGGACTCGTCCGAGGCGGCCGCGCACTCCTCGCCCAGCCTCAGCTACAGCCGCCGCACCGAGCACAGCGACAGTGAGTAGCCACCGGCGGCCGCCGACAGCCGACCGCCTACCGTTCCCTACCGTTGACGGGCGCGTTGGTCGCAGGCGCAGCGTCGGCCGGCCGCTGGGACAGCTCGCACAGCGGCGCCTCGCGCTCCGACCGCGAGCCCGACGACAACGGCAACCCCGCGTGCCCCGCACACCCCGCACACCCCGCGCCCGCCGACCTGGAGAACGACAACGCGGCCGCCGCCAGCGAGCCGCTCCTCAAGGTGACCCGACCCTTTGTGACTTCTGTTTGACTTAAGTATACCACTTATATATCGAAGGACTCGGAAGCTACTTGGTATAATATGTCAATACGATTTCCTCCGTGTGCGCAGGTCGACTCGTCGACCGTGTCGCTGCGGCGGCTGCGCGCGCAGTTCGCGTGCTCCATCAAGTGAGCGCTCACTGGCGCCGCCGGCGTCGTGTCGTCTCGTGTGGTCGTCCCCCCTCTGAGCTGTGTCTGTCCGAGCGATCATAATAATATGTGCCGATGTCACCGTCGAAGAACGCGCGGCCGCCGCCGGCTCTCTCCACATATCCGCGGCGCGCCGCAAACGTAGGACCAACCGTAGTGCATATCCTTCTCGTACCTAATCGTCGTTATGTATCGATCGTCGTGATGTAGCGGTGGTGTATCTAGTCGTAGTCGTGCGCCTTCTTCGCGTGACCCTTCTCCGCTTTTATAACTTCGATCATATACCTATAGTCTAAGTTTTATAACAAGTTTTGCGTTATCCTTCGCGGCCTTACTACTTCTACTATCAGCGGCCCTGGTGTTCGTTTTACAAACAATACGTAGGTACTCACCTAACCACTGCGTTAACGTTTCTCAATCTAGTTTTTATATGGACGTCTCACTTACGCGAATTTCTAAGTACTTAACTACTTACGTATTGTTTATAAAACGAACACACTAGGGCCTCTCCTTCGATTGATAAACGAAGTTCCCTTTAGACATGGTTGGACTCGCCCGCCTTCGAGCTGGCGCCAGTTTGATTGAAGTATTGACGTCGCCGAACGCAATCATTTTCCAAATACGTAATAGTGTGGAACCGTTTCCCTGGCCGACTGTGTTCCATCCAAATCCATCGCGTGTGGGTACTCTACGTACCTGCGTTGCATCCCTTGTTCATGTTCGCATTAGGTACCTATATTTTTATATGTAACTAACATTAGTAAGTATTATTATATTTATTAGTTTAAAAACGGCCTACGAACACCGATCACCCCGTAGTAGATTACGATTTTCTAAGTAATATACAAATTTGAATGATATACTTACTAGCTGATGTACCTATAGGTATATTCAGTATTTGTAGTGATCTATTGTTATGTATGAGCTGAGTGCAACGAGAAGACTGAATGAAGTGTCGACAACTGCGTAGTAACAGTAGATATCATTATTATAGAAACTGTAGGTACCGATTTATCAGTGTTATTAACAAGGTTATTAATGTATTAATTGTCATTATTATATCGATGGTGAATGGTGGGTGGTGGGTGAACGACGCGACGCCCAGCGCGCCCGCCGTACCCGGTGACTATAGTGACTGGTGACTGGTGATTACGCCCGCGCGGCGGGGATACTTAATTGTTAATATCTATGTACTTATCTAGTAAATTAATAAAATATATTTGTACGGAAATATTTAAACTTGTTATTATAATATCTATTCTACCTTTGTTTTTTTAATAT
The DNA here is from genome assembly GCA_911728495.1 of Furcula furcula. NCBI lineage: Eukaryota > Metazoa > Arthropoda > Insecta > Lepidoptera > Notodontidae > Furcula > Furcula furcula. Next base: position 822,932 of record OU452254.1, on the reverse strand, counting down.
ACCTACTTAAGTACTTACCTACTACTTGCTTGACGATTTGCAACTTTCGCCAGCTCATTCGCGAATAAAGGCGACTTGTTTTAATACTTTATAAAGAATAAAAGAGGGCCCGCTGAATACCAAGCTAAACATTTCGCGCTGTTTTTGTTAAAAAAATTGCTAACATTTTCTTAATTTTTTTGCATCGCACAGTAGGTAAGTTTTCCATTTCGTCAACCATTTTCAGTACCTACTTACGGTTAATACATATCCATTGTATATTTTATATTCTTCAATGAATTTGTACAATGTATACATTTGAATAATTATTTGCTATGTAATACCTACCAAATAAAGTATTTGTGTCAGCCTATTTTTAACATTCGTTTATTAATTTAGATTAGAATACTCTGCTCCTGCATTCACAACTCCACAATTAGTTTCGTATTGAATCCTGGGCCTCAAGTCTGCTAAATTACCAACGGTCCAATGGAGTGTCGCTGGCCGGTAAAAACGACGATTTTGCACATTTGATAGCCTACTAATTTTATAAGACCTAGTGGCGTGTCTAGGGTTGCCAACTTTTTTTGACAATAAAAAAGTATAAAATGGTTTGGATAGGAAAAAAATAAAGTATTTGGAAGAAAAAAAGTATTTTTCAAATTTTATGTTTTTATTGCTTTAAAAACGTATTTTTGTGTGCTTTTAGCACATGCTATCAATTTTTTGTTATCTTTAAATGTTTCAAAGCTGGTTTGACAATTAATATTTAAATTTAAATAAATAAACAATTCCTTTTTAATAAAATTTATTGACGCTCTATTTCTCTCTTCTCGCCACTTTAGATTCATTACTGAAAAAACTCTTACTTACTTAACTATTTAACGGTACACTGTGTACCGTTAAATAGTTAAGTACCCATAATGAGTAGGTATTTTGTTTTACGCATCACAGTAAAGGTTGAAAATAAAGTATTTTCACATACTTTATTTGTATGTAAAAGTATAAAGTATAATTACCAAAAATGAAGTAGGATACGTTATTATAAAGTATGGTTGGCAACCCTAGGCGTGTCCGTGGCTTATCACTGTCTCTAATTTAACCGCCATTGCAATATTTCGTAGCATGCACTTAATGGATCAGTGGAATTGCAATGGCTTAAGTCATGCTTAAGTAAAGGTAGCCTGTGGTGTAGTGTATTGCAAATAAATACTGCTCCGCGGCGCGGCGCCGCGGAGCTCAGTCGCTCTTGAGTAATAGTGTTCTGTGCTCAGTCGTCTAACATCACAGACGTATTAGGGATGCTACGCATCAGACGAACTGCCCTAGAGGAAAAATCACATTACGGATTTGCAGTAATAGAACATGACGTCTGCTTTTTTTTTAATTTATACGCTCATATCACGTGCCGTGGGTAAGGACTTTTCGCGCAGTTTTCAAAAAAATTAAAAAAATGGAAGCTAGCCTTTTAAGCCGCTTTACTTTTTATATTCCTATTCCATTTTTCTTTAGTATTTCATATTCAGGTTTAGAATAAAATAAAATATACATAATTTAAATTACTTTTATTATTTATTAAAAAAATTATACAAAATAAGGTTCATACTCTGGTCAGGATTTGGCTCTCCGGGTAGTTTTACATTAATTCATTTGTTTGATAAACTGTCACCATTTATAATAGCGCTTTGAGTATTAATCCTGGATTAATACTCAAAGTAATAGCGGCTAGTTATTATATATTATTAAAGAATGGGTTAATGCCATGGTCGAGATGTGGCTTGTCACAGCTTTTTAGAGATATGTTTGGCATTGTTAACAGCATCAAAGGGACCATCGCAGAGTGTACAAATTCCAACTGAAACAAAAGAGTGACATGCTTTACTATTTTGTATGACACACACAATTACCAGAAACAGAAGAGAAGAGAACCTAGTGCAGAAGTGAATAATTCCGGTTAATTATTATTCTATCTTATTTTTACAGTCTTATTACTATAAAAAAAATTTTCAGCAGTTGCAGCGTTATTAGCCTGGCCTAATAGTATGGAACTGTCCTGCTACAGCACAAAATTTGCATCGAGAAGTAAATGAAGACAAATTAGGTACAACAATGTATAGATACAAGACAACTGTGTTAAATTTATAAAACTAATGTTATAAATGTTAATTCATATAGTTCATGATGTAGTAGACTATAAGTTAAATTAGGTAGCATTTTAATGAAAAGTATGAGAAAATATTCGTAACAAGGTACTTACCATTGTGGTCAGTGTGCATTGTCTAAGGAGTGCAATTGTTGATTTCGTAAGCCAAAAATAACGTAGGGTAGGCTTCAACTCGAAGACGAGGCCTCACTGGTATGAGGCGATGATCTTTTCCGTAAAGAATATCCTTTCACAGTTCATGTTTATATGTTACAGTCCTGCATAGTACAATCTTGGGGGAAAACATTAAATTGATTACCGTCCTTACTCCTACAAGCACAATTCACGACACAGTTATTTTAAAACGTAATGCAAGTTGTAATCAAGATTTTGCACAATCATTAAGTACAAAATTACAATGAACAACGAACTTGGTAAAATCACAATGGCGTCCACATAGTTTTCTGCTGTTTTCTGTCATAATAAAATAAAATATGGCGTCTATATTACAGACGACAAAGGAATGAAGTATGAAGGAGGGAGGAGGGAAACTGTCAAAATGGATAGTTACAATTCTTATAGCTATTGCGAGGAATAGAAGTACCGAGATTTATAGCCGTGTCTAACATACACCGAGCCGAGCGGTCGTGGTACAGCGACTAAGTACTTTGTGTTTCATTTAATACTGTTGTAGGTATTCCATGTACCTACTTACTGTAATCGGTTATATTCATACAATAGACCTAAGCCGAAATGGTGTGACATCACATGGCGACGAGTACAACCGCAGTAAGTAAATTTTTCTCATAACAATGTGCCTGCTATTATAGTGTCAAAAACAAATACAAAAATAAAATTATTTTAAAAATAAAAAAAGGTATAAGTGCGTGCGTACAAAATATCACATAAAACGAAATTAAATTGATTATTCAATCATTGTTTCAACCATATTTATACGAAAAAGAAGTACTTACCTACCTAGAGTCTGTCTAGTCAAAGTTGAGAGTGAAAAAGGGCGGTAAATTCAAAAAAATTAGGTAGTGCAACCCTGTTTAAACTAGGAATAATCATACTTGATACTTTAATATATTTGTTATACTTTAGAAGCCGAAGATCTCTATTGTGTCGATGAAGGCCATGTTTTAATGCGTAAAAGTCTCAAATAACTTGGCCTCCACCCCTACGGAGACCGGGCATTTTTTGAAGGTTTCCTCCCCGAAAAAAAAAAGGTCCGAAAGGGACCCTCCAGGTAGGTACCAATGCAGGGTTCGGCAATCTGCCACCAAGCAGCAATGTTTTAACATTGTTTTGTTCCGGCTTGAAGGGTTTTATAGATGGTATAATCCTCCTTCTGCGATAGTCTGGCAAAAATTACCACCTCAAAAGACTTAATAACCCATGTCTCGGGTGATGATATAAAACACTAACTGAGAAGCAGTAAAGTGTGTCTATAGGCACGTATGCCGCTCACCATCAGGCAAACGTGTAACTTGTTTCGTCATTAAGTCGATTAAAATAAAATAAATAAGATAAATAAAGGTCAAATATTATTTTTTAAATACTGGATTGCATCGTATACTTAATGCTTATCATTATTCTATGCATTAGAATAGGATAAAAACAGAATAGAACAAGTTTTTTCTATATTTGTTTAATTTATTAATCGTCATATTACAGGATTACTGGATTGTTATTAACGAGACACCGTTTTATCATAATATTTTCTTTTATTCTTGTCTTCGCAATTTCATAAAACTCCTTTTTCATTTACCATAGAGAACTTATACTAATGCCTGGAACAAAACATGATATGGTATTTTATTATAATTCATTTGTATGCCAACAGATCATAACCTTACTTGTAATATCTGCGATTCCATCAACAGACACTTATACAACACTTTACATTATCCCAACAGACATACATAATAACAAAATAGTACTAGAAAGCGTAATAAAATAAAAATGCTATAATCGTTCTGTAAGCTGTAACAACTCAGTGGGCGATCGCTTGCCTTGGAAACAAAGTGCGCAGGTTCGAACCCCGGCTCACACCTGTGATTTATTTAATTAATCATGTGCGAATCATCTTTGTGCGATTGTTACTAGCTTTCGGTGAAGGAAAACATTGTGATGAAACCTGCATGTCTGAGAAAGCCTAACTAGCTTTCGAAAGACGTGTGATGTCCGCACTTGGCCAGCGTGGTGGACTATGGCCTAAGCCCCTTCAACTTGAAGGGAGGCCCGTGCCCGGCAGTGGTACACAAACAAGGGCTGGTATTATTATTAATCGTTCTGAATTTTTCTCAAATGTATGTACCCAACTATCAAGCCAATAAGGAATTTGAGAAACATTTTAATTATGACAAGATATTCCGCTGTATACACAACTTAGTTCCACATTAATAACAGTAATATTCTTATAATACAACAATATCATACAAATCCTCAACAATTTATTAGTAAGTATCAAGACTAACCTGCAATTTCCGATGTCGATATAGGCAATTTTACCTTTTCATGAAATACAGCATCGGATTCCCTTTTCTTTTGATGGTATTTAATTATCATCTCGTATAACATTTTTCTGACACTGCTTTTAGTAGTTTAAGGTAATATTTAATTTAAAATACGCAGTAATATTCACAACACAATTCACTTTAGAGGTTATGTAAACAACAAATGACATTTGTCGCAATGTTGTCAGTTTCTAAAACCGTAAAACTAGTAGTGTCAACAAAAACTAGACAGACTCTATTTATAGTGTCTAGGTTCCATGGTGCAGGTTCTGCCTGGTTTGGGATCGGAAGACCGTGTGTGTCACAGGACATTATTATTGGATAAGTTTATATTAGTACATGCATTCGTTTACAAATACCCATAATAATAATCGTTAATCACGCACGCAAACGTTGTTGGCCAAATCAGATAGCAAATAAATGTTACCTAATATAGGTCTACCAGAATCTCATGGCATAAAAAAATAATAAAAAAATGTGATTTTAATATGGCAATGTCAATTGTCACCTGTCAAATCAAAGTACGTGATTTGTCAACCGCTGCTAAGATTTTGTGATATCTTCAAGACAATTAGTTTCTTTTTGTGAAAATGTCGAAAAAGCCACTTCGATCTCAAGCGAGAAATATTGTTTTCAATGTGTATCGTAAAATAAGGGAAGAAGAAGGCGTAAATCAAACTCAAACGTTGATTTTAAAGCGCGTCGTAGAGTTGACCGGTAAGTTGGGCTGAGTTGTTAAGATACTTTTGGTTTATTTTATATTTTTCTTACATAATTGTAGCTTCTTTATAGGGGTTTCCAGTACTACTATACGGCGAATCGTAAGTGAGGGCACATCAAATGATGGTGTATTTTCCACGCCTGGTAAAAAGAGGAGAGGGGGGAAGAAGAAAATCAACTTGGACAGTTTCGATTTAGAATTGATTAGAAATAAAGTAAATGAATTCTATACAGTTCGGAAGGAAATTCCAACAGTAATGAAACTGTTACAAATTCTTCGACAAGATATTAATTTCAACGGAGGGAGAGAATCTTTGAGGTAAGAAAAATATTAAGTAATAACCCCTCTAACTGTCACTCGATGATGATGATGAATGACTAAGCTATCGTTTGAGTAATATGATATATTTTACTATTTTTTACAGACTTATCCTTAAGGAGATCGGTTTTGAATATGTTAAATGCCAATCAAAAAGGACTATTTTGATGGAGAGAGATGACATAAAACTACAAAGATTCAAGTTTTTGAAGCGTATAAAGGAAAACCGCGGAGCTGAAGAGCATAATAAATTGGATGTGATTTATTTAGATGAGACTTACATTCACGGTTCATGTTCTGTGAACAAGTGCTGGCAAAGCAAAGATATTGCAGGTCACTAGGAGCGAGGTGGATCATTGTTAACGCTGGTGGAGAAAATGGCTTTGTACCAAATTGTTCTCTGGTGTACAGGTCAAAAAGTGTATCTGCTGACTATCACCACGATATGAATAAGGAGAATTTTACAAAATGGGTGACAGAGAAGCTAATTCCAAATCTGACAAGGCCTTCACTAATTATTATGGATAATGCTAGTTATCATTCCGTAAGGATGGACAAACCGCCCACACAAGCTAATCGTATCGCTGATATAATTCTATTCTTGGTGGCTATAAATTTGGGCCCGGTATCCCCGGAACGCACTTCGACCCAGTTGGATCCATTGTGCATGCCCTAGCCCTTACTCTGTTGCTGGCGTATCGAAGAGCTCCCTCAGGTACGCAACGATCGCGCCAGCTTGGAGCTGTACATAATCATTTGGCGTAGGATAGGCTACTCCCAAATGACTTAACCTACGTCTCGCAAGAGCGTCGCAGCTACACAATATGTGTCGCATTGACTCTTTTTCATCTTCGCAGAATCTGCAAATGTCACCAGTACTTAGCCTCATTCTGTGTAGATGCTCGTTGGTGCCAAAATGTCCCGTGAGTGCACCTATTAGGTGCCTTATTTGTGATCTGTTAAGGCTTAATAATTTAACCCCACAGTCTGCCCTTCCGCTAGAGAACGCTTTGGAGTGGTTTAGGCCTGACGCTGCCCTCCATTCCTTCATGTGTTCGTTCCTAGCATGTGCATATAATGCTTGGTGATATGTTCCATACGGAATCCCCACAAATGGTTCGGGGCCAACCAAATGACTGTGAGCCGGCCCTCGCTAGTCTATCTGCCTTCTCATTGCCCTCGACGCCTTCGTGTCCAGGTACCCAGATAAGGCTGACATTGTTGTGTCTTCCCAGGTTGTTCAAACCTGTAACACCTTCATTGACTAGTTTAGAAGCAACTCGGAAGGAATTCAGAGCCTTCAGAGCTGCCTGACTGTCACTGAGAATGCAAATGGTTTTACCTTTGACGTTTCTCCTTTGCATTTCTTTAATGCTGGCAATTATGGCATAGGTTTCCGCTTGGAATACCGATGCATAATGCCCCATGCTGTGACTGACACTACAGTCCTTGGAATAAATCCCTGCCCCTGTACCTGACTCCATTTTAGAACCGTCAGTGTACCATATGAGGTGAGTTCCACCAACCGGTTTGAGTCCCCTCGTCCACTCTTCCCTGGATGGTATATGTACTCGGTACCTCTTGTTAAACATGTACACTGGATTTATCCTATCACAGGGCATGTCCATTAGATCGTCCAGTTCTTTCACGGGATCCAATAAAGTGTGTTTTGTACAGGGCTTGTTACGATTCCAAACTCCTGCTTTTGCAAGTCTGTATAGCGACTTCCTTGCCTCTGTTTGTATGTAAGTGTGTAGTGGGGTTAGTCCCAGTATCCACTCAAGAGCCAATGTAGGCGTTGTTTTGAAGGCACCTGTAATTGCCATGCAAACTACTCTTTGTACCTTCCTAAGAGAATCCTTGCAGATCTTTAGTTTGGTCCTAGGCCACCATACAGCGCTGCCGTACGTGAGAATAGGTCTCACCATCGTGGTATATAACCAATACATTACCTTTGGTTTGAGTCCCCAGGTTTTGCCATACGCAGAACGGCACATATTGAAGACACGTAAGGCCTTTCTTGTTATGTTTTCAACATGACTATGCCACGTTAGTTTACTATCGAGAGTTACCCCAAGATATTTCACTTCCGTAGCCCATTTTAGTCTGGTGCCGTACATTTCTGGGTCTCTAAGGCCCTCTAAATGTCTTTTCCTCGTGAAAGGCACTATAACCGTTTTGCTTGGATTTATGGAAAGGTTATTGTCTTTACACCATCTTTCCACCCTAACCAAAGCACCCTGCAGCAAATCCGTTACTACGTTTGGAAATTTGCCATTTACTTGTATGACTATATCATCTGCATAGCCTACGGCTTGAAATGGTCCATTGTTAAGTTCCACTAACAACGAATCCACCACTAGACTCCACAGTAATGGGGATAGTACGCCTCCCTGTGGACATCCTTTAGTTGCCTTTACGGTAACCATATCACCTAATAAACTACTTTTAATAACACGTTCCTGCAGCATAGTGCTAATCCATTTAACAATTGTCGCCTCTATGCCATGATTTTGTGCTGAGGTTCTTATTGAAGCGAAGGTTGTTCGATCGAACGCCCCTTCAATATCCAAAAACGCTCCAGCACAGATTTCTATGGTCTCCAATGCATGTTCTGCCCGGTTGACCACATAGTGCAGTGCCGTGTCCGTAGACTTACCCGGTTGGTACGCGCATTGCATGTCATGGAGCGGTCGTCTCCTTAATGGGCCATCTCTTATATACCGGTCTATCATCTTCTCCAAAGTCTTCAAGAAGAATGAAGTAAGACTGATAGGGTGGTAGGATTTGGCATCTTCATAGCTCTCCTTTCCTGGTTTGGGAATGAAGATTACTTTTGCCTGTCTCCAGGCTGATGGGACATGCCCAAAGGCTAGGCATGCTCTGTACAATCTGCACAAGTGAGGTATGAGAATACCTTTTCCCTCCTGTAGTAAGATGGGGTATATATCGTCAGGTCCTGGTGATTTATACGGACTGAAACTATCAATTGCCCATCGTACCTTGTCTGCGTCAACTACTTTCATTGCTGTACGCCAGTCGTCTTTGGAAGTTTTTGTAAATTGTTCTTCCATGGTAATGACATTATCAGTCACATTTTGTATCTCCACTGAGTCCGAGAAGTGCATTCTTAGCATATGCGTAAGAGTTTCCTTCCCAGTTACAGTGAGCTTACCTTGGTCATTCCGGATAGATGTAAGTGGATTAACCTTTGCAGAGCTCATTGCTTTACTGAGCCTCATGCCCTCTGGAAGGCTATTGATGCTACTGCAATGAGATCTCCATGATCTCCGCTTCGCCTTGCGCACTTCCTTACTATAGTGCGTAAGAGCTTCGGCATATACCGTAAAGTCATTATTTGACTTCGCCCAGTTGAAAACACGTCGCGTCTCCTGCCTTAGATTCTCAAGGGCAGGTGACCACCACGGTTCCTTTTGCGTCGCCGCCTCTTTCTCCGGGCAGTTCTTGATCCAGCTGGTCTTAACTGCCTGGGTAATTCTGTCAGACTCAAACTCGATATCTATAACTGAGTTGAGTCGCTGCGTAGGATCCCCGAGGTGTTCCTTAAGGTCTCTCCTGAAAGATTCCCAATCGGTTCTCCTTGGGTTCCTCCTTCGTACCTTGCCATAATTATTGGAAGTTACATACCTAAAGCAGATGTAGTTGTGGTCAGATAGACTGACCTCTTCCGACACATGCCAATTACGGATCGCTTTACTCGCTCTATTGGATGCAAGCGTTATATCAATGACCTCCGCCCTGCGTCTATTCACAAAGGTTGGTCTATTGCCTTTATTTAAAATTTGTAAGGGTGAGCTTACCAGAAAGTCCAATAGTGCTTCCCCTCTTTTGTTGTTGTCTGTGCTACCCCAGGCAACGTGGTGAGCGTTCGCGTCGCATCCTATGATGAGGTCGTCGTGAGTGCAATTGTTAACCAGATCTTGCAGCAGTGCTGATACCGGGTCCTCATTCTCATAGGGTAGGTAAGCAGAAGATATAATAGTATCTTTACTGCCCCCTCCCGTTAACCCTTTAATCCTCACAGTAGTGAGGTCTCTGGAGCAGAAGTCATATAGAGGCATTGCCATTATGCCATTCCTGACAAAGACACAGGTCCTCATATTATTTGTAGGGCATCTATAGAGAAGCTGTCCTCCACGAACGTTTAGACCTCTGATGACGCCCTTGTACAGATAAGGTTCCTGTATGAGAGCGACATCATATTTATCCATATTAAGCGACCGGCAGAGTACTGCCGTAGCCGCCTTACTGTGATGTAGATTAATTTGTATACATCTTAGATAACCCATTGGTGAGGCAACACCAATGGCCTGTTCACGCCTGCCTCTCCTTTCAACGGCTCCAGGCTTGCTTCTGCGCGTTTGCGCTGTACTGGTTGTGGCCCTTCCCAACAGCGTCGCTGTCCTGAAACCGGGCTCTGGCGAGCCTTCTCCAGTGACTGCTTCGCCAGCCGAAGTCAGGGCCAAACCTTTATTTTCCAGCTCAGTTTTGCCTCCTTGAGTCCCTCGGGTCAGTGTTCCGGTCCCATTCCTGTTCCCAGTCACTACCGACACACCTGGTCCCTCAGTAGCTCCACCGGCCGGCAAGTTATTGGTAGTGGCCCTTCCCAGCAGCATCGCTGTCCTGAAACCAGGCTCTGACGAGCCTTCTCCAGTGACTGCTCCGCCAGCCGAAGTCAGGGCCAAACCTTTACTTGCCAGCTCAGTTTTGCCACCTTAAGCCCATCGGGTCAGAGTTCCGGTCCCATTCCTGTTCCCTGTCACTACCGACACACCAGGTCCCGCAGTAGTTCCACCGGCCGTCATATTTCTAGAGCAACCCTTGGAAGGGCTACCCCCGTCATCCCTAGGGACAGTGCGCGGTTTCTTGTGCGAATCCATGCGAATATTATTCGTAACTTCATTTCACTGACTCCCCACCCTCCACGGAGCCCGCACCTTTGGGGATGCTTTTCTAAGCACCAGGGCTATCAGTGAAATATAGTCCTCCCAAGTGAGTTGTCCACGAGTCCACACAACGTTCGCCTGTGCAGCGCCGCGCCGCGCCACGTTCTCGGCTCACATTGCTGACTGCGGACCCCATCACCCAAGAAGACTAGCCGGCTGGTCTTAAGGACCACCAACAGCCGATTGATTGCGACCGGCTCAGTCGCAACCGCCCGTGTTATAGGAGTCCGGGACCGAAGAGTCGTGTTGCCGCATGGGACCGCGTCCGCAGGCCCACTGTGCAGCTCATCCTCCAGGCCTCCCTTCCCCCTCATTACGGGTCCCCGCGCACGGCAAAAACACGCGGGAGGTCTTACCTACTTCCTACCATCTGCTGGTTTGTTGAGATGGTAGGACCGCAACGCCCGACCTCATGACACCGCAGTATTGAATAAATATATACATATACATACATATGCTTATAAACATACACATATACTGAGACGCATAAACTTACATACACGAATATATACATACATAGCGGGATTTAAATATACATACTATATATTATACATAAACTCATACTATATAAATATAAGGTGGGGATGAGGGATGGGTGAGGATTGGGGTGAAAGAGTTATTCGCCCAACGATTTTTTTGTTGCGTTTGTTTCTGAAGGAATCAAACCAATAACAGGCGGCAACCTCGGGAAGGCTAGGTCATCGGGCTTGCCCTGGAGATCAATCACGACTGTTGCGCTCCCTCCAAGACCGTTTGCCAAATTACACACGGGATTAGTGTGTAAAGTAGGCAAGCAGCTAGTGCATTAGAAAGGGAAAGGAAACTAAGCAAGCATAGGAAAGCAAGCAAAGCATGCCCTAGCCACTTACCCGCCCATCGCTGATATAAAAGAATGGCTTCGTGCAAACAATGTACATTATGATGATCTTTGGCGAAAATGTCAACTTCTTGAAGTAGTGAAACAAAATATATCTGCGCCCAGGTACGAGATAGATATAGTATTAAAATCGCACGGTCACGAAGTTTTAAGACTCCCACCTTATCATTGCACTTTGAATCCCATAGAAATGATTTGGGGTATAATGAAGCAAAAAGTTGCTGATAAAAATGTAAATAGGCCTGCAAGTGACATTAAATTATTAACAGAAGAAGCTTTCTCACAAATTGGTGCAGAGGAATGGCGAAAATGTTGTGAACATGTAAATAAAGTTGAAAATGATTTTATCAAGAAAGATAGAATAATTGAAATGCTGGAAGAGCGATTTATAGTAAATACCTCTTTATCTTCATCATCTGATGAAGAACAAGAAATGCAAGTGGAGGTCTTGGAATCGTTTTCTAGTTCTGAATGAAGTGTGAAGTTTTTCTTATGATTTAAATGATATATAATAAATTAGCACATAAAGTAATATAAAATTAATTTATTTTTCCTATGTTAAGAACCCGATGTATAACAACAGTTTTCATTCACATACCTAATATACTTCATGTTCATTAATACTAAAGAGAAATAAAAATCAAATAGTATCAAGACCGTTTAATCCAATTTCCCTAGTATTGCACACAACTAATTTTTATTTTCCCATTTGCCATGAGTTCTGGTAGACCTATACCTCCTTAGAGTAGATACAATGGCATATACTCTAAAATCAAATCCTAATATCCGATGAAAACACCAAACGTTCCAATGTAAATATCGGTAGTTACCTGTTATAACAAATAGCAAATACGATACCTATTGAAATATAATAATCAATCAAACCACCAAATGTTCTAAAGATGATATTGTTTATTACCTGTTACTAAAATAACAAAAAAAAACGATACCTATCGAGTCGTAATATTCGATCAAACCGCCAAATGTTTTAAAGATGATATTGTTCATTACCCGATGTAAAAGATAACAAAAAAACGATACCTATCGAATAATAATATTCGATCAAACAACCAAATGTTCCAACAATGAAATTGTTAATGACACCCAGTTATAACAAAACTTTGAAATATTGAAAGTGTTACCGTACCTTTATAACTGAGGTTGTATCAAAAGTGTGTAAAAAGTGTCAATAATCTTATTATATAAAAGAGTAGACAAAAACCCACTCATCACGAAATCTCAGAAACTACAAGTGCTAGGAGTCTCAAACTTTGCATGGGGGTTCCTTTTAAGACGTAGGTGCTCACTAAGACGGGTTTTTTCGAAATTCAACCTCTAAGGGGGTCAAACAGGGGGGCAAAGTTTGTATGGGAGAACGCGATTCCTTGGTCCTATTGACTTGAAATTTTGCACAGACATTCGTTAAGAAAATTAATTGAATTAGTATATCATATTTTTTTTAATTTATCCCTTATCAGGGTAAAAAAGGAGTATTATTACTCAACCGATGGTGGTACAAATATATAACAAGAATAAGATACCGTAATTCGATAAATAAAATAAAAGTTCCTTGGCCAAGTGGTGACGGAAGCGTCCTCTAAGCACGGACTGTCCGGGTTCGCTACCCGTGAACGGATTTTCATTTCGTGTTTTTAAACTTTGTTTTTGATTTTTTGTTTATATTAAGATTCGATGTTTTAAATATTTTACTTATATTAACTCCAGCACTTTTTAACTCTAATGTATTTTTGATATTTAATAACTATTTTTAATTTAAAATCATGCATACATGGTTAGCTTCTCTCTAATGTTATGATTTAGTTATAAGTGGAAACTGAATTTTTGTACAATTGGATCTAAGGTAAAATATCACGCTATATGCATTAGGGACTGAGCAGACATATAACAAGAATATGATCAAGTAATTAGAATAATAGAGAGTGGCCGTGGTCTGGAGGTTACGGAAACGTCTTCTAAGCACAGCAGGGTCCGGGTTCAAATCTCTCTTTGGGATTTTTTTTGTGTACTTTTAAACATTTTATTATTGATCATTTTGTTTTTTTTTTAATTTTTAACTGAAGGTTTATATATTAACTGAATTTATTTAGAAGTTTTATCTAAGTAAATAAATTTAATTAGCTTACGTTGACTAAACCTAAAGAGGTACCTACATACTTAACAATCAAGTAAGTGCTAGACATTCTATATATCATTATCATTCCATATAATATAAGGTAAATCTGGGATATAATATGCTTGCCCCCCGTCGGCGGACTCAAAGGCCAGGCACTGAGGGACACCAGGTGCAGAACCCACTCTAGAACCCAGGTTTCCCTCTCATGTGCCGATGTGACAGCCACGGGAGTTTTAGTGGGTAAGAATCCCAAATACCCAGGTTGACTTCCCCACGGGATCCCGGGGACATATTGGATGTTTACCCCGCCACCCCTTAACTGTGACAACGGTGACAAATTCCCGGGGGGCTATAATGCGCCCCCGGCAGCGGCTTCAAAGGCCCTTGCCTTGCACTGAGGGGTACACGGTGCAGCCCCCCTCTTTTGTGTGGACAGCCGTGAGGGACACATACCGCAGTGGATCGCCCGCAGGATCCTGGGGGATTATTGGAGGTTTCCCCCGCGATCCCCGTATCTTTGAGCACGATGATAGTTTCCCGGGTGGTTTTATTGTGCCCCCTGGTGGCGGGCTCAAAGGCAAGCCTCTGAGGGATCTTGGTGCAGATCCCACCGGATAGCCCAGGTCTCCTTCTTATGTACTAATTTAACGGCCGTTGGGGGTTTTGTGTATAAGAATCCGACATAACCCGGTTGACTGCCAACAGGGTCCCGGGGACCTATTGAAGGCTTCCCCCGTGACCCCTGTAACCGTGAGCACGGTGACAGGTTCCCGGGTGGCTTTATTGTGCCCCCGGGTGGCGGGGTCAAAGGCAAGCCACTGAGCGTATTATGGTCCAAGCGCATAGCCCAAGAAGGGGTTCTTATGTGCTGATTGCACGGCCGTTGGGGGTTTATACACAAAAGAATCCTACATACCTGGTTGACCACCAACAGGGTCCCGTAAATCTCATTAAAGGCTTCCCCCGTGGCCCCTGTAACCGTGCGCACCGTGACAGGTTCCCGGGGAACTATAATGTGCCTCTCCGGCGGCGGGTTCAAAGTCAAGGCACTGAGTGGTATCAGCTGGTGCAGATACCGACAGATAGCCCAGGTCCGCCCACTAATGTGCCCACGTGATAGCCGCGGGGGTTTTAGTGGGTAAGAATTCCCCGGTTGATCCCCGTTTACGTCTTAACGATGAAACCGAACAAGGAAGCCCGTATTGCTTCCATAAATTGGTTTTAAAGAAATGGTGTCCTGTTCCTGTCCTTAACCCACCCAAATTGTGCACCGGTACACGTCTGCAGTTTCTAATAAAATTATAAATACAATTAATAAATCACAAGCTCAGAGATTCAACGTTGCAGGCTTAAACCTAAGCGTTGAGTACTTTGCCCATGGAGAGACAGCTATACGTACGTAGCATTTCACGCGTCACTTCTAAACAAAATTTGTTCATATTGCGTTACGAAAAGTCAGCTACAAACATTATTTATCAAGAAATTCTATAATCAAAGGCAGTAACTTTAAATTATTCACTTCTTTTTCTTCTCAATTACACCCGTGCGAAGCCGGGGCGGGTCGCTAGTATATTATAATACTAGTGACGGGCCCGTTGGTCTCGTGGTTAGACACCCTGCCTGCTAACCGATGGGTCGTGGGTTCGATTCCCGCCAAGTGTCTGGGTGTTATTTATCTATTTAAGTATGTATTTACAAAAAAAAAGTATATAAGTATTAGTATCAGTTGTCTGGTTTCCATAGTACAGGCTCTGCCTAGTTTGGGATCGGATGACCGTGTGTGGATTGTCCCAAGATATTATTATTATTTTGTCTTTTTTATGATAACACGGGCTTTTACACCCGGACCTTTAAAAGGCTTGCGTGGGGACGAATCCAACACGTAGAGGCCTGTTGGGAGGAAGTAATGAAATGGAACATACCTACCAGAATCAACTGCTGAAAATAAGATATAAACAGCAGTTGACGCTGACAGGTGTAGGGACTATTATAAGTATGTGGAAAGATTTCTAGAAGTTTTTGAGTGGGCATTTGGGGACCTGACACTGGGCTATTGCAATAGGCCGGGGTCACTTGCAATTACAATTAGTGTACTAATTATATTTTGGCAAGCGGTGACTTGCCACCCACTAGATGGGCTCTCCATATAGCCGTCAGAAGACGACGGAGTGCAACACCGGTGTGAGTGGCTCAGGGGTGTCGAGAGGTGTGCTGCGCTTTCTCCGTGGTTACTCGCGGCGTTATGCCCTTTAACACTTCCACCCCTGGAGCATATAGCTCTAACAGCTCCTCTCTGGACGGCCAATTAAGGCAAGCCAGAGCCGAGAGTCCTGCGGGCCCCATTCGGTTTCCACTCGGCCGACGAAGACACGCCGAGGTAGGCAGAGGCGTATTTAAGAATTTGGCGCCCGGGCCATCAGGATTTGCCGCCCCATACAAGAGAAAGAAACTAGAATTTTAAATATTACAGATTTACATATACCACTAGATCCGTCGCGGCTCCTGCCGAAAACGGGTGGCCCGAGTGATAGTTGCCATCACTTATACCGGGGCAGTATGGCCGATGTCCCTCTATGGCGCGCCAGTGTGGGAGGACACCCTGACTATCCAAACCAAGACCCCGTTGCAATGACCACCGAAGGTCATGGTGGTCCGGGTAATACCTACGCAGATACCGCATAATTTTGTGTGAGGCGTGGGGGTCCTCCTACCTTGGGACTTGGAGGCGAAGGTGCTAACCACAGTTTACCAGCAGAACAAAGAAGCGCTAAGCCAGGATGGAGCACCTCCTCGTAAAGTTCAGCGGTGGCGAAAGGAGGCACAGGACGACGCCCTTGTGCGGTCGCTTGAATGAGTGGTGGAGTCAAGCCATTCCAGCCATAATTGAACATATCGGCGAAAATACAGCACCCTCACCTTGCGGCTCGTGCTGGTTCTGTCAGAGCACGTTTGCTTCGGCAGGTACCTTCATAAGACAATCGTAAGGTAAGAGAACCCGAGCTGCCATGAGTGTGGTTGCGCTGAAGATACGGTGCATCATACACTCGAGGTGTGCAAGGCGTCAACGTCACCGCGCCGCAATTGGAGCCGACCCGTCGTTGTCAGCCAGCCGCAAAAGCCATGGTATGTGAATGAGAGGGCGTGATTGGCGGTAGTTTCCTTCTGTGAGAGCGTTATGTCGCAGAAGGAAGCTGCGGAGCAGATCAGAGAGTGTGATCCACTCGTTGGTCCTTGATGCCGATAAGGGCCGGCGGCCCCGGGCTGGAGCGCTCAAAGCGCTCGCCCCTCTTGTCCGGTGAAGCTGTAATGGCCATCTGCGGCCAACAGTACTACTCATACAAAAAAAAAAAAAAAAAAAAAAGGGCCGGCGGCCAAAAGGCGGGCCGACCTTATGTCCCCGTAGCCAGGCAGCGCAGGCAGCAAGAACGGGTGAACAGTTACCTGTGCACTGCACAGTTACAAATACCCTCGCGGAGGATGGAATGCTAAAGTGTATTGGCAAGCCACCGGATGAGAGTCTGCGGACCTTAGGTATACATCCGCACACGTCCGTGGGTTTAACACCCTCAGACGTACGAATAGCCGCTGGCAGGACTTGGACCAGTATACACGGGGCCCGTCAACATAACGGGATGAGGACACCATGGAGTTTTAGTCAGTAAGAGTGATGTCATCTCATGACATGCCATAACATCATCCTCACTGCTACACCGGTATGAGTATTCATGAGGATTACCAGAAGCAAAAAAAAAGAAAAAAATATCCCGATATTCTACAGGATACATTTCGGAGAGTATGCGCAGGATTTTTACATTTACACCTTCTCCTTTCTATTACCGAATAATGAGATGCGCGGCTACACACTCTTACGTTGTGAACTTCCCATCTGAACGGACCAAGCAAATTGCTTCGTCATTTACAATATACATAAATAAGGACAGGAATAGCGTGTTTTTCCTGCCAGTTGCCCAGTTAATTATAATAGATGATCAAACGAACTTCTTGAAGTGAAGTTCGATCATTATTATATGAATTGCTTTATACGAAGATATATATGAATTGACAATGTAGTTTATCTCTATATACTAGCGAGTTGCGCACGTTTAGAGACGTAAAACTGTGTTTTTTTTTTTTTTTTTTTTTTTTTTTTTTTTTTTTTTTTTTTTTTTTTTACCACTAGTTACGTCGCGTACGGTCCAGACACCTCATTCTTTAGAGATTATGTTTATGCCTATAATTCAACAAAACCTTATTCAAGGGTTAAATGCACTGAACACGTGTTATGTGATTTAATCATGGGTGGGCGGGTTTTTATATCTTCGTATAAAGCAATTCATATAATAATGATCGAACTTCACTTCAAGAAGTTCGTTTGATCATCTATTATATTTCATTGCTTTATACTTCAGATATATATGAATTGACAATGTAGATGTTTAGAGAGTAAGGTTTTGTTTCGATGGTATAGCAATTTTTTTTTTTTTAAGAAAAATAGTATAGTTTAAGTAAAATATTAGTTAAACTGATAATTTTTTGTAGATTTATAATAGGTAATAATTAACGGGGTTATAATAGGTAATAATAATAAGTTTATCAAAAACCACTAATAAGTTAGTTTAGCTGACGGTTTTCTAGCTATGACAGTAGGAGTACCTCCTAAGACCCGCAAATCGTACGGCCAAGGTGACGTTTGTTATGCACGGAAGACAATTTAAGAAATACCCTAGTCTGGTTTTTTTTTTTTTTTTTTTTTAATCACTTGTATTTTACTGACTGATTAGTTGAGCTGTGAGTGATCTATGTTAGTAAAACTTTTACTATGTTAGTTGTCCTTATATGTCTTGTTACGAAGGTATAGTCGTTAAAGACCAGGTGTATATTTCTCTTGTTAAAGAAGAACTAAAATAGAACTAGAATGTCAAAGGGCCGATGTTCTATCACTTTTTTTATGACTATCTTAACTTATTTTTGCGTGCTTAAGATATCTACATACGTTTATTAGATATCCGTATTTATGTATTTGAACTTGCAGTTACCTTAGCCTATTATTGATATTCTTTTACAACTTGTCTAAAGTTTTATGATTCTAAAGTGATTAAATATCTTTTATAAGTCTCAAGTATTAGTGTTTTATACTCGTACTTAGGTCCAAAACAAGCAGGTTTTGGTTTATACTTACGTTTAACTTATTGAGTTCTATTTCTATAAGCAGAAAATACGATAAGATTTTAATAATAGAAATAATGATCCAATATCTGTGTTGGCACAACACTACGCCAGCCGGTATCACGGTATTTATGTAGAGGGTTGATACTCATACTTTGTTTAAACGATAGTTTTGATGGAACGCTATGCTTTTTTATGGTATTTTTCATCGATGGCCGTCATTATTAAGTATACCGCGTGAAAGGCAAGTGCATGCATGCTGTATACAGGTTAGTTTGGTGTTTAAGTGTCCCATGGCCAATATTATCAATTTGGGAAAAGAATAATGATTTCCCGTAGCTTAATCATCGATTTCTTCGATGGGACATTAACGATTATGGCGAACACATGAAAATAAATTAACTCACCCTGGGTTGTGTGTTAGTGTGGATATACTGCATATGCATACCTATCTTGTTTTTGCTGAGCTAGGAAGTTGAATTTGCTGTATTGGAATTAAAGTTGCTAGGCTTAAGTTTTCTGTAACATAAATTTAAAGACCAAAATGATGTTTCCAATCAGAATCTGCGTTCGAGAAATATTTATTATAAGAAACGCAAACGGATACGCTTCTCACGCCAGCTTGGTAATTAATTAACCCTTATTTTTTCTTTTTGTAAATTTAATTCTAATTTTAAATTCCAATTTTGTATTTCATAATTCTTATAATTTTATCTAACTTTTGGTTTTAAATTTCATAAATATATACATTTTTATCGCTATGCATATGTCATCAAGATAATCATCATCAAAGGAATATATATGCATGAATCAGATAATTATTATTCTATAACAACCGTATTGCACGTTGTTTGTTACCTCCGATAAAAAGGTATACTTTTATCAGTTCGATGTATCTTATTTTGTCTATTGCAATTATAAATTTACGGTCACAATTTATTTAATTACAATCATTTTAATAAAATTTCACCATAACCTCATCAAGCACCGTTAAGGCCAAACATACGAGAGTATGTATTGTGTACGCTGTAATTTAGAATAATATATACGTCGGCTGATATCTCTACGTGATTATGGCACAAAACTTGCGAAAATATTTTCTATGATAAGATTGATAGGTTATTTAACCTCTATCTTAATAGTTAATCTTAGTTATTATTCTCGGTACCATAGAAGGTAGATGATATTTATATACAAATTTTGTTTTACTATATTTATATATTATATAATATTGTTGTTACTAGTACCGGTAATTTCAGACTGGGAATCTTATGGTCAGTATGACAAAGTGGTGTAAACTGTTGTTAAATTCAAGTTTCACTGTGTTAATGATTTTAAATATTATCTATAAGTTGAGAGGATAAAAGCTATATTGATATTATATAAATATAAGTGCAAATATTTTAATATATAAATGAATCGCTTGCCGGACTTAGGTTTTGGCGTCAAATATATTTTATATTTGTACTAAATGCCGATGATCTAACAATGTGACAGCAAAGGGTTAGACTTCCGGTTTGAGTGTATTTTTTTTTCCTCATTGCAATTTAAGGAACAGAATTCGTTTCTGATTTTCATAAAATATACATATTTATGGTTAAATCCTCTGTTTAGTAGTTTACTAAAACTAGAATAAGTTAATCTCATTAAATGTGTCCAATGAAATAACGATACTAAGTTTATATATGTGTTGCAATATAAGCATCCATACCTCTGCTTATAATGTAAGTAAAGTTTGGATGTGGTGCTATTTAGTTTTAGTTAATTACCTACTTCAGAACAAAGATGACATGAAACGTCGTTTTCACAATATCCATGTTAACATGGCTGGGAAATTTGTTACTTATATAATTATACAAGTAAAATACATATGTTTGTGGCCAACATTTGAAATCTAAATCTGAATATTTGTTGTACCTTACATGATGAGGCGTACATGTTAGTCCAGCCGGTATCCTTTAGCGCTAGAACATGCGATTGATGCTGCTGTTGGCCTTCCCCTTATCTCGCCCCCCCCCCCCTTTTCAAGGGCAGCTAGAAGGTACCGCCCAGTTCTTCTACAAGGTGGAAGGGGCTGATGATTCAGGAGTTTTGTTTTCATATCTGTGAACCTTGTTTATTAATTATCATGCTGTTGAGGTGCAAGGAAATGCCACCTCGACTAGAGTATATTATGTAATTATACCAATACCTATGCTAATTGGACGCACCCTGGGCTAATAGACCCAGAAAATGTTATTGACTGACCAATAAGGCATGAATAACTGTGATTTTCACGCCAACACGGAAATACGTAAGTCATACCTCTTTGTCCTGACATAGTCTTGATAAATAGGATAGAGTGCTCTTGTCACATCCCAAATTGTCATTTATTTATTGATTTTATCATACTTTTTTGCACAGCATAAATTCAAGGTCGGACTTATATGCAAGTTAATTGTTTTGCATAAGTTTGGATTGGTACTTTACCTTTATTTCTATACTCTTATATAGAAACGTACGTAACATGTCCGACACAGGACCACAAGAGTACAAAATATTTGCATTCTGCCAATAATGTATACCATAAAGTTTTTTTTTTTCTCTGGGAATAGTATAGCCTTGCCTTGTAGGCATTTGCTATGCACGCTTCTAAACCAATTTCCACTAGAAGGATGCCTTTTGGAAACCCAGCGCAGGATTTCTTTATGAAAACCCCGTAAAAAAGACCTAATCAACCTGGGAATTGAAACCAGGATCTGGCGATAAACAATCGCACCAATGTGCGATTGTTTGATAGTTGACCCACTTAGGCAGAGCCGCTTTCATGTTGAAGACCCGTTGGTAGTTCAGCCAGACTCGGGGCTCGTACCATTATATGTGTAAATGCACGAATTAAAAATTAAAAATTAAAAGTGGTGGGTAGTTGAGCAGAAAAAATAATAATAGTATCTTGTGTGTAACCTTTGTTTAGTGGGTATTACTTTAGACAAAATAAATTGTAGGTTGGGACGTGTATATCTCTTTGAGATTGCACGCATTTCCTATCTCATTTGTATAATCCATGGCTCTTGATTAGCTCGCAGCCAATCATGTCGCCGTGATGACTACCATCAATAGTTGTATTCCCTATTTCCTATGGATATTACAAGTAATTATGTGTTACTTACCAGAAATCTATGGAACTTGTCTTGCATCCGATAAATAATCAATTGGATGCCTCAACTGCATTCATTTGTCATGAATCCATGACTCATAATTAGTTCGCAGCTAATTATGTTGTCGTAATTGACTCTCGGTCAATCACGACTCTGTTAACTTTTAAACATTTTGTTGTCATTCGTCACTTTTTCTTTGACGGTAGATATTATTGACTCGAACTCGAAGGTAGTAATTCGAATAATAAGTGGGTAGGTAACTTGTTTACTAACAAGTATTTTTAGACACACAACTTAATTTATTTATAGTTAATCATAAGTAGCTCGCAGGTACTTATGTTATCGCGATAGGCTCGCAGCCGATCACGATTTTTCCCACATTAATAGATATGTTTTAATATTTTAATATCACTAAACTGTTTTTGCTTAGGCGCGTGCGCTCGTCGCTGCGCACAAAGAAACAATGGGGTGTCTGGACCGTCCGCGACGTAACTAGTGGTAAAAAAAAAAAAAAAAAAAAAAGAAAAACACAGTTTTACGTCTCTAAACGTGCGCAACTCGCTAGTATATAGAGATAAACTACATTGTCAATTCATATATATCTGAAGTATAAAGCAATGAAATATAATTATGTGTGTGTTTTCAAGGCTAGATTAAATAGGGTTTTTATAAGCTAGAGAGCTTTATTATCCTAGATAAAATTGTCGCTTGCCGTCAAATGGGATTGCGATCAAGCAAGTATTATCTCTTATATCAAGTAAACAAGTAGGTACAAATTATCAAAGCACAAAAAGCCCGACTGCGAACAAACTAAATGGATTTAATTACATTATACATACATAAAACGTATACGTCTCATTAAGACTTGATACCCATATTGATGTTTTATAAAGTAAAAAAATATAGAATGACGGCTAACGGCCGTCATATAATTTTTTGGAAAAAATATTGGCTATGTCACTCCCACAACTAAGACGAATCCAACGACATATTATTACTCGCAGTCCATCAAGCCCTTGAGGAATTACATACAAATGTACATACTCTCGAAGCACATAACCCTCTTCCTGGGGCATTTGAGCATAAATAGCAAATTTTTGTCTCCTGAGAACGTCTAAATGACCTTACTCTAACAACAAAAACTATGCAAGTCAAAGGCGTTCATATTTGCTACGGGCCCCGCGCTGGCTTAATCCGGCACTGGTTTCGGGCATTGTTTCCAATTTACACAAAAATGCATAATTGGCGGGTACCGCGTCACACGAACTTTTCCTTAATTCGCTTAACATTTAGTCGCATTTTGGAATTAATTCCAAATAAGACTGCAAAAAATCTTTTTGAGTTCCAACGAAAAGCAAAGTCCCATTAGGTAGATAGTAGGTAAACTAATATTGAAGATAGGCGGCGGCGGGGTGACGGTTACCACATGGTCAACAAATAGTCACCAACGCCGTGGCCTGCGCCGCCCCACCGTCTCTCGCTTGATATGTACAAAAACTATACGCGCATCAACGTTGAAAGTGAAACATCCCGAATTCCCGACTAGTTCAACCAAATGAGTTTTAGTTTAAGTTAATCATGTTGGTTTTTTAATCCTTCAATCATATAAAACAAAAAAGAAAGACGCTCATAGCTAAGCGAGGTGCGGCTCGCGCCGCCCCTCGAAGCCTGCCGCCTCGGGCCATGGCCCCCATGGCCCTAGGGTAAATACGCCCCTGGAGGTTGGGGCCCTGACCGACTCTCTGGAGCACTCGGGTCCGTGGTGTCGTTACGCACCAACAGCTCGCCACAAGCTGCCCTGCGGGTTTATTATTATTATTATTATTATTAATACTAGCGGCCCGGTACGTGCTTCGCTACGTATAAAGTGAAATATTAAGAACATTTAATTGGAACATCAAATTCATTTATTCAAACAAAAAATGCCATTTTTCCTTCAACTAAAAAAGAATAAATCAAATTAAAAACAAATTGCTACATTATTAGTGGTACACAATATGTTTTTTCAAATGAAGAAACACATTTGAACAAAAAAATATTGTTACGTGCGGGTGGGTATTAAAATGCCGATTAACGTAAAAGAAGATTTTATTCCACGTACACTCACAATGTATACACTATACAGCACAGTATACACACAAGGCACAGTAGTCCGAGTCGCACAGTACTTCACAATAGTCCAAAGTCGTCGCAAGGGTCGCTGGTACAATTCTCTTCGATCGCTTCCTTAAGATGTTTCCGCTGTCGCTTGTAAACACAAACTGTCCGGACGCCACTATGCGTCGGCTTATATACCTAAATTAACAGAGGGGTGGAACTCTCTCGAATGAACTCGTATGTACTTATATAGTCTAGTACTTTCGAGCCGATACAATAGCGGCGTGACCTTCGAGAATGAACTAACAATAGGCGGGGGCAGTGACCCGTGAGCGAGCGAGCGGTAGGTACTTACACAAGTACATGCGAATTGGAGGGACCTACTTTCTATTGAGAATTCGAGATCTTTCGGTACGAATCGATAGTAGACCTATAGACTAACAATGCGTTTTGAGATCATTGCAATTAAGTAATAATTAACGGAGTAATTAACACTTTTATGTCCCGGTCGTAACACTACCCCCCTCTTAGTTATGCTCGTCCCGAGCATCATTAGCTCCATGATAACGTGCCAATCTATCCAGGTGAACTATCTTAGGTTTGCCTCGGGGTCCCTTCTTGATGCGGTAGGTGACGTCGTTGATCCTTGTAATAACAGTAAAGGGTCCTTCCCAACGGGCTTGTAGTTTCGGAGACTTCCCTTTTCTGCGAAGCGGATTGTGAAACCACACTAGCGTTCCTTCATCGAAACCAATGGTATTCGCATTTCGATCGTAGCGGGTTTTCATTCTCTCGCTGGTCTTCAGACTGTTCTCCCGCACTCTTTTGTGCACTTCATCCAACTGATTTTGAAGATCGCACACATAGTCCGTAATGGGCTTAGGGCTGTCAGGTGGGGTACCCGTTATTGCGTCCACCGGAAGTCTCATCTCTCGCCCGAAGTTCACCTTGGCTGGCGTGTTCCCCGTACTATCATGTACTGCAGAACGATAGGACATTAGGAACAAAGGGATGTACTGATCCCAGTCCCTTTGATGTTCATCCACAACCTTGGCCAAGTGATTCTCTAAAGTTTTGTTAAATCTCTCGACCATTCCGTCTGATTGCGGATGTGCTGGTGTCGTACGGGTCTTGTGGATTCCAAGAAGTTTGCACATTTCTTGAAATACGGCAGATTCGAAGTTACGTCCTTGGTCAGAATGAATTTCCATGGGTACACCAAATCGACATATCACCTCCTGAACCAGTTTCTTGGCTACCGTTATTGCTTCTTGGTTGGGTGTTGCGAACACCTCAGGCCACTTACTGAAGTAATCCTGCACTACTATTATGTACTTGTTCCCATCGTCAGTCTGTGGAAACGGCCCAGCTACATCAATCGCGATGCGCTCCCATGGTGCCCCAACGTTATACAGCTTCAGCTGTCCCTTACTTCTGGTTTGCGGGCCTTTTACCGAGGCACAAGCAGTACATTTACGGCACCAATCTTCGACATCTTCACGGCATCGTAGCCAGTAGAACCGCTGTCTGACTTTAACGAGGGTTTTCTTGACTCCAAGATGACCACCAGAGACACCATCGTGGACGTGCCGTAGAAGAGGGGCCACCATGATTCGTGGTATTACCACTTGCAGAGTGATTTCCCTTCCGTCGTTGGACTCCCATTTTCTGCACAGCAGATTGCCTTCCAGAACTAAGCTGTCCCACTGAGCCCAATAACTTTTAGTAGTCGCGCTGTAAGCAGACACATCCTTCCATTGGGGTTTGTTTCCACTTTGCTTCCAGCGCAGTACAGGTCCAAGGTCATCATCTTCTTCTTGGGCCTTCCTCATATTGGGTCCAGTCCACTCATCGTCTAAGCCATGCGTCCTTATAAGGTTTACTTCTTCTCGGGTTTCATTTTTACCACAGTGCTTGCAGTCGTCAGCGCACGGTCTTCGTGACAGAGCGTCCGCGTTATTGTGTCCTTTTCCACTGCGATGCTCGGTTACAAAGTTGAACTCCTGCAATTGCTCTATCCACCTTGCTACCTGTCCTTCCGGATTTTTAAACTGTAACAACCACTTTAATGCTGCATGATCGGTTCTAACCGTGAACTGTCTTCCTATAAGGTATTTCTGAAAATGTTGTAAAGTCTTTACCACAGCAAGTAATTCACGGCGGGTAACACAGTAATTTCTCTCTGGTTTTGAAAGTGCTTTGCTGAAGTATGCAATTACCACCTGGCGGTCCCCTTGTGTTTGCGACAATACTCCACCGATTCCCGTGTTACTAGCGTCCGTGTCAACAGTAAATCTTCCTTCCCTGCTTGGGTAACCCAATATAGGAGCTTCACAAAGCCGTTGCTTAAGTTCACTAAAAGCATTCTCGCAATTCGAGTCCCAGATGAAATCGCGTTTATCCTCTGTTAATTGATGTAATGGTTTTGCCACGTCCGAAAAATTCTTAATGAAGCGCCTGTAGTAAGTGCAAAGGCCAAGGAACGCTCGCACTTCCGTTTTATTTTTCGGGACAGGCCATTCCTGAACAGCTTTTATCTTTTCAGGGTCGGTTTTTACTCCATCCGCCGAGATGACATGTCCTAGGTAACTGACCTCCTTCTGAAACAGAGCACACTTCTTTGGACTCAGTTTCAGATTCGCTTCTCGGATCCGGGTGAACACTTTCTCTAGGTTCTTCAGGTTCTCCTTGAAGCTGCGTCCCATCACAATTACGTCGTCGAGATATACCAGACATACTTCCCCAAGGAGGCCTACCATCACCCTCTCCATAAGGCGTTCGAAGGTTGCTGGAGCATTACATAAACCGAAGGGCATGACATTGAAATGCCATAGTCCGTTCCCAATTCCAGTACTAAATGCCGTCTTCTCTTTATCTTCTGGACTTAATTCCACCTGCCAGTAGCCACTCTTCAAATCAATGGTCGAGAACCACTTCATGCCACTGAGCATGTCCAGCGTATCATCAATTCTCGGCAGGGGATAGCTGTCCTTTTTCGTGACATTATTTAACATTCGGTAGTCAACACAAAACCTCGTACTTCCGTCCTTCTTCTTTACTAGCACCACAGGTGATGACCATGGGCTTGTAGAGGGTTCGATGATCTTGTTTTCAGCCATGTCTTTAATCATTTCGGCTACCTCTGTTTCTTTTGCCCACGGTATACGTCGAGGTCTCTGTTTAATAGGCCTGGCATCGCCTGTATCAATCTGGTGCTTTACAAGGCCTGTTCTACCACAGTCATTTCCGGTTGCAAAAATGTCCCTGAATGTAACCAAAAGCTCTTTGGCTTGCTGCAGTTCCAGTGCTGATAAATTTTCCTTACAATCTTCCAAAAGCTGTCGAATGTGATCGTCTTTGGTCGAACTTACATTTCGATGAACTGCGGAAGTGTCTAACCGTTTCAGGTACTTTACTTCTTCGCATCTTCCAATCAGGCTATTCTTCCTCAGACGAACTTCTTCATTACTCAAGTTTAAAATTCTTACTTTTGCTATTCCATTTGTCATAAGTAATGTCCTGGCCGTGATGGTCTGTGGATGATTGCCGGAGTCTTCTACTATAACACATTTGTTTGATTTGATCTTCTTAGGGAATTTCACTGATACTAAATTTTCAGATCTTGGAGCCAGTATGAAATCCTTTAAACAATAAAGATTACATGGGTGTGATCCTTGCAGACAAACTTCTTGATCAGGGAACCTTAATACTCCTTTATCAATATCCAAAACACATCGCTGATCCTTCAAGAAGTCTAGGCCCAGAATGCAATCATCCGTGATATTCGCGATAAGAACTGAGTGGATGTATGTTCGGTCACCAATATTAATCTCTACGTCTGTATCACCGAGGACGGAGACTGGCTGGCCGGTTGCTGTCTGGAGGCGACATGGTGGGGATCGCCTTTTCCACATAACAGTGCGTTTCAGTAGCTCTGGTCTGACTATAGTCCGCGAAGCCCCAGTGTCTACTGTCAAACTGCATGTCTTGTCATTTAATGTGCCCTCGATGGTCAGACTATTTCCATTGCGAACTTGAGTAATGGTGATTGTGGGGGCCTTATCGTTACCAGCCAGCACCCGCCCCGCGGTCCTGGCGACACTTAGTTTAACGGAAGGTCTTGATCCACTTGGGTCCCGGAGTTCGTGACCCTCTTCCTCTTTTTACGACATTCCAGTCGAATATGCCCCTTTTCTCCACAGCCATAACAAGTGGGGACATACTGTGGTCTCCTGTCATCCGACACTATTTCTCGGATTTTATGTACCCGATTATCTTGTCGTACGGCTTCCACTTCAAGGGCATGGGCCAATGCGCTCTTTAGTGTAGAATGATGGCCCAGGCGAACGGCGGCTCTAACTTCCGCGTCCCGTATGCCGTCGACGAATGCTTGTAACAAAGTTACCTCAACTGTCGCCGGTGACGAAGAGTACGCACGACGAACCAGCCTTTCCACTTCAAGTGCCCACTGTTGGAGGCTTTCCCCAGCCTTCTGAGTCCGATCGCGGAGTTGTGCTCGATAAACGTGTTCCAGGTGCTTTTCACCGTAACGTGTATCCAATGCGTCTAAGAGAGCATCCAACGTCCGTTCTTCATGTGGCAGGTTCTCTAATATCAGCAGAGCGTCTCCGCGCAGGGCAAGCGTCAGGGCCATAAAAGATTGGCCATCAGACCAACCATTCCCGTTGGCCAGTGTTTCGAACTGGTAGCGGAAGGCTGTCCACGACGAAGTCCCGTCATAGTGCGGAAGGTCGAGTTTCGCTGCTGATGGTGATGGTGAAGCAACGGTTAGTGGTTGGCGAGTTTCCAGTTTACGGATGCGGTGGTCATGGTCATCAATTCGGCCTTCCAGGTTCTCCGCTTTAAGAGTAACCTCTTTGACGTCCGCTTCCAGTTTCGTAACTTTCTCACCGAGTATAGTAATGCCGGCATCAATCTTACCCAGAACGGCCTCCTGGTTGGCCTGGATGTCACGGCGGGTGGCCTCTTGGATAGCTTCTTGGGTAGCCTGGATGTCACGACGGGTGGCCTCTTGGATAGCTTCTTGGGTAGCCTGGATGTCACGGCGGGTGGCCTCTTGGATAGCTTCTTGGGTAGCCTGGATCTCACGGCGGGTAGCCTCTTGAGTAGCCTGGATGTCGCGGCGGGTAGCCTCTTGGTTTGCCTGAATAGCCTGTATAGCAGCCATTAGGGTTGTGAGGTTCAGCTCTGTTGAGTTTGCCCCTGATGCATTACCAGACGAAGTAGCAGTAGTCTCAGGCTGGGACTCCACCTCAAGACCACGCTGACGTGCAGCATCCATCTCCACTTGTCTCCTTGTTCGCGGAGTACGCGCTTCTTCTTCTCGCGGCAGAATCGGCATTCCGCTTCTGACACCAATTGTTACGTGCGGGTGGGTATTAAAATGCCGATTAACGTAAAAGAAGATTTTATTCCACGTACACTCACAATGTATACACTATACAGCACAGTATACACACAAGGCACAGTAGTCCGAGTCGCACAGTACTTCACAATAGTCCAAAGTCGTCGCAAGGGTCGCTGGTACAATTCTCTTCGATCGCTTCCTTAAGATGTTTCCGCTGTCGCTTGTAAACACAAACTGTCCGGACGCCACTATGCGTCGGCTTATATACCTAAATTAACAGAGGGGTGGAACTCTCTCGAATGAACTCGTATGTACTTATATAGTCTAGTACTTTCGAGCCGATACAATAGCGGCGTGACCTTCGAGAATGAACTAACAATAGGCGGGGGCAGTGACCCGTGAGCGAGCGAGCGGTAGGTACTTACACAAGTACATGCGAATTGGAGGGACCTACTTTCTATTGAGAATTCGAGATCTTTCGGTACGAATCGATAGTAGACCTATAGACTAACAATGCGTTTTGAGATCATTGCAATTAAGTAATAATTAACGGAGTAATTAACACTTTTATGTCCCGGTCGTAACAATATAAACACAAAGTAATAATTATCGCTGACAATTTGCTTTATTCGAAGCACGTCCAAAATAAAATGACCGCATGAATAACATAACAACATGCTTTTACTGTCAACACTAAAAAAAAGTTTTAATTCTGAAAAAAAGGTTCATTTTGACAGCAAAATCCCCATTTACAAAATGATCCGCCATTTATTGATTTAACTTGTTACAAAAAATGTGATAAATGAAGACCCGCTCTACCGATTTTGTGCAAACTTCACATAAACCATCTACTAAATAGTCCGAACAAAGCCTAAACATTTGGTTTGGACAGGTGAGCCCGTTCTTGAGTTATGAAATTACAACGAAAAGTGGCATTGATTTTTATAGATATAGTTGACAAATAAAGCCATTACGAAATGAACTATTGAATCTGATATACTGTTTATTGTAATTAAACAAGGCAGTCTTGATAAAATATAATTCTGTTTCCCATGAATCTACTATCCACACAAATATATTGTTGAATCTATACCAGTAATGTGTTGAGATACTTACTTATTATTTACACCTTAAAACATAAAAAATTGAACTCAATATTGCCTTATATGACCAGCGTCATTAATAAATAATTAGTGTAATTTTGTGGGTACTCAATCATTATGCCAAAAGTATTTGTGTATACTTTTTATCAGCCACCATATTGCTAGTGGGTACTTACATGTTCTATCAAGAGTACTTTATAAAATAATGTTTTCTATCAATATGCTTACATTAATGATATCGTCATCTACGCGTTTCTATAAAAAATCATAACCGAAATATGAATCTCTGTCTCTTGAACAATTGTCCCGAGGTCCGATCTGCATCTAAAAACCTAGGTTCCTTTGTCAGCAAAATTCGTAACTGGTTTTCAATAACCCGTTTCAGCACAACAAATAAATAAAAAAAAAATGCAACAGAGTTTGCTATGTTGGGTCTGGGTACCCATATTGAGGTGCCTACATTAATTGTCAATTAGCTATAAAAGTTCAAGTTCCCTATGTTGTAAAATCACGACATAATTAATATTATTACTAATATACTCAATATAATTTCCTCATGGTTTGACAGTCATGTCATTCTGTGCAAACACACTTTTAAAATAATAATGAAAATAATAATGGTGGTAGAGGGGAAAATCCTAGCATGGTTAAAGGGAAAGGATTAAATATCCTCCAATCTCCCCAAGGCGGTAAAACCATCAAGGAGGAAAATCCATAAGAGGATCAATCAACCCCCAAGCGAAAAAACCCTTAAGGAGACCGACCTCTTTGAGGAGGAAAATAAATAAAAACAAATGATAAAATAAAATTAATATATAAACAAATCCATAAGTGGATAAATCAATCTCTAAAGAGAGGCATTGTTAGTGATAAACCAAAGTAAACTTAGTAACCAAGGTTAATTAAACGCAAGCAATAGTAACTGGATACAGAGGGCGATGGAATTTATATAATAATTACTAATGATGGAATATATAAAATAATAATTAATCAATTCAAAACTCAAAAAAAACTCAGAACTCAAAAATCTTTATTTCAAATAGGCTTAACGTCGTGAATCGTCATTTTTTAAAAGCTACCACCGGATCACAACGCGGCCTCAACTGAGAAGATCCGGCAAGAAACTCAGCGGGCTTGTCAATTTTTCACTTTTTTTTTAAACATTGTTTTGTTACAAATGAATCGACATTAGCGATAGTGTGTCCTGCCGTTCGAAACATAAAGCAAGGGAGAAAAGAAGAAAACAATAAATTACGACAAAAATTACAACAAACTAAAAGGCCAAAAGGATAGAAGTCGGACCAGTCCCCCCAAGCAGCACCCGCGCACGAGTTGACTCGAGCAGCAGCCATCACTCCCCTCAACCATATTCGAGGGAAGGGGGTGACCCGCCACACGAAGCCGCCACAAGCAAAGACTTTTCGATGGCGAGCATGACCGAACCAAAATCACAATGGCTCACATTTAACTTCTGCTGTTAAGTGGATATAATTCAATAATAATAATCAATTGAATAATTAAAATAATAATAAATGTAATAATTTAAATTAATTAGTTTCTATTCTGGATAAACAAGTGCAAAATCAGAAAAAATAAAACTAAATATACTTGTATTTATATGCTGCATAAATAGTGCTAAATCAGAATATAATAACATTAAATTTGTTTACATATTCTGCATAAATATACGAACTCAAAACCATATTAAAATAAATTTAATTATAATGTTCCTATTCTGCATAAATAAAAGCTCACAAGCAGAATAAAACAAACTTGGTAACTAGCAATGCATTATCATCACGCTGGCATGGATGGTAAATAATAATGTTTGCAAGCAATAATTATAAAACAAAAAAAAAACAAGGATAAAACAGTAATTTATGAGGTTTATAAATTACTGAAAAGTAAAAAAAACTAAAAATAATAAAAACAATGGTCAAAAAAAAATATCACATGTTTCATGTATTGTTCAACAAAATGTGTGCAATAAAGTATTAATCTATCTATCTATCTATCTATCACAAGCTAACACAACAAAACAAACTTAAATAAAAGTTATTAGGTTTCTTTGTTGTGTTTTCATGAACTCAAAGGTAGTCTGGTAGAGAATGCCTAAAAGCATCAAGAGTGTACCACTTTTGTACATCAAGTTTAACTAAATAAAGATATGCTCTTTATATACACACAAATAACAGGCCTGATGTAAATAAGAAAGATATTATCCAAATTGTAATGATAATGATCATAATTAAAAAAAAAAACCACTTGTGGCACGGCTGCCACGTTATAGTGCCTCGTTCCGATGACGATAATCTAAAATACGCCTCTATGGACTTACTACCATGTTAGTCCATGGAGGACAGGTTTTCGCCTCATATGCACCAGCATAGGAGGCGAAAAGTTGTTATGCCTCACTCAATATATGGAGTAGTTGGATGTCAAAAAACAAAATAATACGATTAATAAACAAACACTGTCTCGATGGTATATGGTTTGGATTTCCATGCCAATGGGGACGATGTGTAAACTTAAGTTTATAAACTACAAACTTATTACAAAATATAATTTTGTATACAAGTGGTCGCAGCCATGAAATACATGCCTGATTTCAATACCTAATAAGAATTATGTATCTACTTGTAAGTAACTAATATTTCTATTGAGTTACAGATTTGTTTCTTTCGCCATACAAGGATCCTGTTACGTTGTAACAACGTAAAATCATAAAATTAGTAAAATAAAAACTTTACGAACAAACAATCGCAACATTAGTATATTATCGTACGGAAGCCGCGCGACGCAACTAGTATTAGCGCTCACAGCGACATATATGGCATTCTTCGGTGTCAGAAACGAGAACAATTTTTTAGAACTCATTTCAACAATCTTCATATCTTTAGCGTCTAGTCCTTTCTATGTATGCTCCTTCTCGCTCGGAAGCATCATTGTTGTCTATTTCGTATCTCCGTCGCACATGTTAGGATGTCGGATGGAAGGAATGGATATCGGAATTTTGTTCTCGAACGCGTCGCTCGCGCCGTAGGTTGTTATTACCATATATAATTGCGAATGTGTCAGGGAATCCGGTCATTATCATGTTGGATTATTCGTTTGTACTGTGTAGTGCTGTAAAAATGTGACCTAAACCAAATAGGCGGTTGGAACCCCCTTGGTAAGTTTATACAATTACCCAAATTGATTAATTTTTATGTTAGGTAATTCGGTTACAGTCTAGCAAGTAATATCTTCAACCTTTTTATAGTATTAAAGTTGCTATTACTATTTCATTTCTTAATTTCATTTATTCAATGTAATGAATGTGACAGGATACCTTGGGTCAATCAATCAATCAATCAATCATTTATTTTTGCAGAAAACACTGTTACAATGGTGTTAATAGGTAATGTGATATTCGTTTCAAGTGTTTCTACCCGTAAGGCATGCAAAATTTATTGTTATTTAACATGAATTAAATATATTAGGTAATAAATAATATTGATTACAATAAAATTAAATTATAACCTCATGTATTTATTCATTCCAATAACTTTTAAATATGTTTCGCCACGGTATTTTCCTTATAAACTTCCTATATCATAATATTATAGTCCAATCAGTTTTAGCTTTCACAAGAATCAGGTGAAATATAGTCTCAATATTTAATTCCATTGTGTAGTCTATGCCGGTGATTCTTAACCTATAATTTTAATGAGTAGGTACTTATTATTTTAGAATATCCAATTGGTTTAAATTCCATAATATCAGTTCATACTTAAAAAAAGAATAAGCATTGTGTTTTTCATAATTAGTAGTCTAATAAAATTTAATGATTTCTGATACTTACGCGAATATTACACATTGAAATGAAACTAATTTTACGGATTATATCGCGGTTTATTTTTGATTTTAATTTCCCGACGTTTCGAATACTTTACAGCATTCATGGTCACGGGCGGACTGAGGTGGTAGCTGTCCATATGTCATAGTTGTCTTAGGGTACCCTCAGGTCTTCTAATTATTATTGTTAGTCCGATCTACGCAGAAAGAGCTTACAGTATCTTGAGGTCTTGCAGTGGAATGCTTGTCTTTGGATTTGACTATGTTTATCACGGGATCCCAAGCTGGTGGTAGCACCCAGCCATCTTCTCTATTGAAATTTGGATGCTTTTTAATTTCAATAGCCTCACGAATCATCCTTGGTAGGTAGCGCTGTTCTTTTGCGAGGATTTGTGGTTTGTCAAATCTAATATAATGACGGGTGCGATCCTGAACATGTTCACAGACTGCAGACTTCGTATAGCGTCGATGTTTAACGTCAGCTATATGTTCTTTTACACGGGTTTTTACCGATCTTTTTGTTTGCCCGATGTATGAGAGCCCACAGTCACAATCCAGTTTGTATACTCCTGCATCTTGTTGATATAATCCGTAAAATTAGTTTCATTTCAATGACTAATAAAATTTTCCAGAGTATAAATTGTTTACAGGTTTGTTATTATAAAATAAACTTATAGTCTTGTATTTCTAATGTGTGCGTTGTTGTATAAGAATGTCTTAATTTCCTTTAGGTTTTGAAGCTAATTGTAGTGTAGTAGAAATGTAAAACATAGGTCCCAAGCGCTAGCCGAGTGGTAGAATTTAGGAAACCCCTCCCTTCTAAGGGAGATACATCTGTCTGGAGTAGACATCTACCAACTGTAATGAAGTTGTTTACATAATTATCTTTCATTTTATTAGTTCATCACACAGCTGGGAGATTTGTTAGTTAGCGTTGGTTATATGAAGGAATGTACCGGGGAAATAAATATTAAAAGTCTTTGTTCCTTCAATATGTTTTATTATAATTGCTAATGTAAAATGTAATATTTTCTTTGTTCTACATGGCGTTGTAGAGTAGTGATTATCCGGCATAAAAACAGTTGGGGATTTGATTCTGGGTTGGGTAACAATATTTTATTTAAATATTTAATTTTCTTTAAATTACATTTTAATCGGACATGCATTTCACCACTCCATTCCGCATAATATTTAATTGTTTTGCGAAAGATACCGACGCTCATATCTGGTCACACTAGTGCCAGGGCATCGGATCTTTCGCGCTACAGAAGTCGTTTCGACGCGTTCCAGGATTGGGGGTTCACCGTTACGAGTTCACCGTTAGGAGTCCACCGTCCACCGCTAGGAGTCCATAGTCCACCGCTAGGAGTCCATAGTCCACCGTACGGGCTTTCAAGATCGAGATCACCGTCCCCCGTTCACTGTACGGGCCAGGAGACCAGGGGGGCAATTCAACTAACATAAATGTTGACTGAAACGAAACTAAACCATAGCGTTTGACTGTTTTCCTATTCTACTAAGTGCTAACGATCGACGTTAAGTTTAGATTCAGTCAACGATCGGTTTAAAATTTAACAAGTTCTATTCTGTTAGAACACGAACTAAACGTAAACGTAATCGAAGCTAAGCGCTCCATCTGTCAAAATTAACGGTTGAACTTACGTTATTGTGCCTAGACTTTTTCTCAACCGAAACTAAACTGTTATTGTTTCAAAGTCTGCCATCACGTTTGTTTAACTTTTAATCCAACTTAAAAATTATGTTTTACATGAACGTTATTGAAATTGCCCATGAGGCTGACTTATGAAGAGTTAGACGTAGAAATGTTCTTTAGAGACTTCGCAACTGTGCTTTCAACTTAACTGGTCGAGAATTTATAAAGAATACAGACTAAATAAAAGCCTGGCAAGATCCCTTATAGCGGAGATCAGCCCGTATATGCCAGCCTGACTTCGTTCCGACAGCATTGATACGGAGACAAAGGTAAGAATTTAACATATTAATTAAATAAAATTTATTTGATATTGCTAACAAATACCTGTAAAACACAGGCAAAAGCAATCATAAAAGCAAAAAGATACAAAATGTATGTGTTTTTAGATCTTGGTGGCACTACCATTCTATGTGACAGGCTCAAACCAGACACTAGTTGGTCAGAGTCTCATTCAATATCACAACCTTCCGTTTCTCGGGCATCAAGTAATCAAGTAACAGAGGTGCTTAATTTACCACACATATTTAAAAAATATGGGAATTTTCCTTCTTGTAAAGAAATCCGTGATGATATAAAAAGGAGGTATGTATTATAGATCACATTATTAATTTAAAGTACTGAACTATCAGTTTTTGTCAAAGAAAAATTTAATGCAATATTATTTGCAGGTTCTATAATAAATTTAATGCTATATTGCTTGCAGGTTCTATAATAAATTTGGCATGCCTGGTGTTCTAGGATGTATTGATGGCACAAATGTAGCTATAGTTCCACCATCAGAACATGAAGAAAGATTTTATAGCAGGAAAGGTTATCATTCCTTAAGTACCTTAATTGTAAGTTCTTTATTAATATTTTACTGTATATGTACTGAAGATATTATAACAAATATATAGGTATAGTAGGTTATTTGTGTATATAGTTAATTAAAGAAGTTTGTTTCAGATTTGTGATTGTGATGCTAGGATAATGTGCGTTGATTCCTGGATCAACACATGATAGTACTGCATGGAACAACAACCCACTACAAAACGCATTAGACAGAGTACTCAATACCTCTGCAGAAGATTTTTATTTACTAGGTACTTTGTAGATTAGTTGCACACATTGTTTTGAACCTTTGATTGCATGTTGTAAATTCTAAATGCTAAAATATTTCCTTCCAGGTGATTCTGGATTTCCATTGAGATGGCTGTTGATGACCCCAATATTAAATTCTGCTTTCAACACTCCTGAAGCATTCTATACTGACATGCATATGACAGTGAGGAATGTTGTGGAGAGGTGTATTGGTATTTTAAAAGGACGAATTAGGTATGCAAACTATTATACATTACAGTAAAATAAAAAAAAACAATTTATTATTAATTATTTATTGTAAGAATACATACATGATATAATTATATTACAGGTGTTTATTAGTGGATAGAAAGCTGCACTACAAGCCTAGAGTTGCAGCAAAAATAATTAATGCATGTTGTGTCCTGCATAACATAGCGCTTCAAACTAATCAGGAGCCAGATTATACTGAAGAGGATTTAGAAGCATGCCAGCATTAATACTGCTCGCCTAGCAACAATGGAACGAAGAAGGACAAGACATAATGATCAATTACAACGAGGGTATATCTATCAACAGGATTTGGTGTCCCGCTTGTGGAGACAAAGAAATCAAAACTAGTTATTTTTCAAATCAAATCATCTTTATTTGCTGACTTTTATTTCTTTGTGATCTTTTTGTATTAAAATATAGTATAAAAATATTAGAGGCCCGATTGTAGTATTGCAGTTCCGTGTATTCGTGATATAATTGCATTGTTATTACGTCGCAATGGGAATCACCTTTCAATTTGCTATACAGCTGATCTAAATGATTAATGTATTTGTTACATGCAGTAGTTAATTGCCAATATGGATCCATATAATAATAAGAGATTTTTCCGTTCATCCCGAATTAGTCACTGAGTAACATTGTATGAAGCATTGCATGTGGTAAGAATGCTTATAAAAAATAACAATAATGTTGCTAGTGAAACAAAGCTGTAACTTGTGTTTCCTTTCCGGTTTCTTACGCTTTCTACTGGTGTATTGACTGGTACCTGATCGTCCTTTCTTTCGTGTACTGGTAATATTGAAAGTTTGACAATAGGCCGTTTTAATAACCCATTTTTCGTTTTAAGTGTGACCACCCTGACAAGGTCATCAGCCCCTTTGTGCAATTCGACGACACGTCCTAATGCCCACTTGCCTGGAGGTAGGTTCGCGTCGTTGATTGTCACCACATCATTGAGTTTGATATTGGGTTGTTGATTTTTCCACTTACTTCTTGCTGTCAGCTGACTGAGATACTCTGACCGCCATCGCTTCCAAATATCCTGTACAATCTTCTGGGTAAAGTACCATCTGGTCCGCATGTCCGACTCTGTTTCTAAGACGTTCATGTTCTGACTGATGTTTATGAAACTAGATGGAGTTAGAAAATCTAAGTCATTGATATCTTCAGTTAGCGCACATGGTCTTGAGTTTAAAATTGCCTCCGTTTCTGCTAAAATTGTTGAATACTCCTCGAAGGTCAGTTGTTGCTCTCCGATGACTCTTCTAATATGGTGTTTCAGACTACGGACGGCACTTTCCCAAAGCCCACCTGCTGAAGGCCATGATGGTGCGTTAAAATGCCACTGTATTTCCATATCAGTGATTTCCTTGATGAAATCTTGATCAAAGGTCTGTAATATATGTTCTAATTGCAGTTTCAATATATTACAAGCCCCCTGAAAATTGATTCCGTTATCACAATATATGTGTACCGGAGCTCCTTTCCTTGCAGCCATTCTACGCAGCGCAGCCATGAATGCTGATGATGTAAGATCAGACACTAATTCCAGATGCACCAGCTTCGTTACCATGCAAACGAAGACTGCAATGTACCCTTTTGTGGTCTTGATCCCACGCCCCTTGTTGGCCTTTATCATTACATGACCGGTAAAATCCACCCCTGTATGATAAAAGGGTTTTGCAATGTTGCATCTTTGTCTTGGAAGATCTCCCATCAACTGTGTCATCTTATCTGGTTTATGTTTGCGACATGTCACGCAAGTACGTGAACGTTTTTTCACTGCTCTATTACCGCCGATGATCCAGTATTTTTGGCGGATTGCGGCTAATGTGACTCGAGCTCCACCGTATAAAGTAAGTTTGTGGGCGTGATCGATGATTAACAGTTAAACGTCCACTATGCGGTATTATTACTGGATGGATCATGTCTGTGTTCATATTGGCCTTCTCCAATCTTCCTCCGACCCGTAGAAGTCCATCCCGATCCTGATATGGGTTTAGCTGTAATAATTGGCTTTTTGATGTGAGGGACTTATTGCTCTGTAATCTATTGATTTCCTCCGTAAACTCTGTATTTTGTACGTGTATAATAATTGTATATTTCGCTTTATTTATTTCTTGTAGTGTTAGGTATTTTTGCTGAAATCCTTTTCTTTGTTTAATTAGCATACTGAATCTTAAAACCCACGCAAAAACTCTTGACAGTTTTTGGAAGGAACTGTATCTTGATAGTAGTTGATCAATAACGCTAACGTCGCTGTTTTGTTTTGTTGTGTAATTTACTTGTTTTAATACCTGATTTACCTTTTTTGCGTCTATTTCGGTTGAGAAAACTTTTAAAGGTTTTTCTTGGTTTGCATTATATCCAGGTAGCCACGATGGTCCGTTCCACCACAACGAGTGATTTTTTAACTGTTCGACGCTCATCCCACGACTGGCGCTGTCTGCTGAGTTATCTGTAGATTTTACATAGCGCCAGTTATTTGCAGGCATTATTGCGCATATTTGTCTCACTCGATTGGCAACGAAAGGCTTCCATCTTGAAGGGTCACCTTGGAGCCATGCGAGAACTACCATTGAATCAACCCATCCATATGTCCTGATGTGATAATTGCTAAGGCATTCCTGAACCTTGGACATCAATTTAGCCAATAGCAAAGCACCGCTGAGCTCTAACCTTGGTAGTGATACTTGCTTTCTGGTAGGGACTAATCTTGACCTTCCCGCAACTAGTGTGACCTTGATTTCACCACTAGCTAGCCAGGTTCTACAAAAAATTACACACGCATAAGCCTTGTTGCTTGCATCACTGAATCCATGAAGTTCCACTTGATCAACATTTTCTGCGGTCCCAAGCCAACGCGATATTTGGATTTGATTAATATTTGACATATCTTGTCTGATGTTCATCCAATCTCTTATAATTTCATCGGATAACCTGTGGACAGATAATATCGGATGGGATGAACCCATCCGATATTATCTGTCCACAGCTTCTGGAATAACAACTTCAGCCTGGTTGATATTGGTGTTAACCAACCAAGAGGATCATATAATCGAGATATGTCCGATAATATAGTCCGCTTAGTAGGATTCTTATTTGACGGTTCAATCTACGATTTAAATATAACAAATCTTGTTGTGGGTTCCTTGTAACCCCCAGCGTCTTGGTAGATTCCACTTGTTTGAAATCAAAACACTCCTGGTTCTTGTCTCCTGTTACATTTTGTAATAAATCTGGGCAATTAGCTTTCCATTTACGCAGGTTGAATCCACCGGTTCTTAACAAATTAGTTAAATCTTGTTGTAATTTTAACGCTGACTCCACAGAGTTAGACCCATGTAAAACATGTGCATGTGTGTGTAATGATTGCTCTAAAACCTGTGCAGCATCTTTGTATCTATATCTCTCATCTTCGGCCAGCTGTTTTAACGTCATCTTTGCCAAAAAAGGCGCAGCCTTGGTGCCGTAGGTGACGGTGCACAGCTGGTACTCTTTGAGAGCTATGTCCGTAGCATCGCGCCATACAATTTTCTGAAAGCTTTGGTCCTTTTCGTGTACCCAAATGCAGCGAAACATTTTTTCTATATCCGCTGTGAAAGCGTAGCGAAATTGTCTCCATTTTAGTAACAAAGATTGCAGGTCTTTTTGAAGATTTGGACCTTTCATCATGAGGTCATTAAGACTGCGACCTGATGTGGTTTTCCGTGACGCGTCGAAGACTAATCTACATGCCGTGCTCGTTGACTCATTACGCAATACACAGTGGTGTGGTAAATAACACTCAGTTTTCTGTTTACCTAGTGATGGTATCATATGACCTAATGAGTAATATTCAAAGAAATGATGTGTATTGTTGTTGTATAGTTTTTTTACACTGAAACTTGCGTTCTAATTGCCGAAATTGTGCTATAGCTGTATGTTTCGAGGCACCTAATTGCTCTTCAAAATTCTCCTTGAACGGAATTCTGACCTCGTAGGACCCGTCACTTCGCCTGGTTGTAGTTTCCTTGTAAACTTTAACGCACTGACTATCTTCCTCTGATAAGGTGGATGATTCTGAAATATCCTCGATTTCCCAGAACTTCTGCAGATCGTCTATCTGATGTAAAGCGACATTACAATGTATTGTTTGTACATTTCCGCACAAAATCCATCTGAGACGTGTCTGTTGGGCTATTGGTGCTGATTGGTCTGATCTGCTGATCCCCTCCATTATAATGTGTGTATACACGTCTGCTCCGAGTAACATTTGTACAGGTCTGCTGATGTAATATTCTTCATCAGAGAGTTGGACCCATTTTTGCAAACATGAACCAACCCACAGTTTGAGTGAAATTGAGTTTAGTACATAGATGGAGCTCAAATTACACATTCTACCTTCTCAAAAAAAAAAAAAAAGGAAAGGAAATGGAGATCGCTACGGGATTGCACTCTACAATAAGGGAAGAGAAGAAGAGGCAGATGAAGAACAATGGACGGTGGTGAGGAATAAAGGAAAGAGACTGAGAGAAGAAGTTATTCAAATATACATTTCTAGCAAGGATAAAATGCCAAAACAATTCTCGTTGGCCAAATTATTAAAAGAAAACAACATTACAGATATTATTAAATATATGAGTTTATATAAAGTAAGACTGGATATGAAAAATGAAGAAAGTGTAACAAAATTAGAGGAATGCACCAACTTTGTGGACAAAGGTTGGAGAATGCAGAGAGCTTTTGAAAATAACATATCATATGGTGTCATAAAAGATATAGAAATAGAAATCACCGAAGAAGATATGCTTAAAACTATCACTTGCCCTAGCCCCGGAATACTTATTTCGGTCAAACGACTGATGCGTCGAAATGCTGACAAAGGGGGTTGGTCTGACAGCGAATCTGTACGCCTACGTTTCGAAGGTTCCTTTTTACCGACGCATATTTATGCAGATGATCTAAGAATCAAAGTGGAGCCCTATATATTCCCGGTTTCACAATGTTCGCGGTGTTGGAAGTTTGGTCATACAGTCAAGTTCTGCCCGTCCTCAAAAATTACTTGCCCAAAATGCGGCGCCAACCACCCAAATTGCGAAATTAATTTATATAACTGTGTTAATTGTTCAGGTAACCACATGGCTTTAGACCGCACTTGTCCTTTATTAACCGACTTCAAAAAAGGAGGTTCTGTATTCGACGCGTATGTATGTAATATTAATAAAAATGCGTAATATTGATATATGTTAGTCTATGTGGGCTTCTAAACGAATTTACCAAATTTCACGAGTGTATGTATGTATGTATGTAGGTTTGTCCGCGGATTTCTCAGAAACTACAAGTCCGATTTCGAAAATTCTTTTTGCAATAGTTAGAGTATCTTTCAACTTAGGGTAGAGTACAAATTTCAACAAAATCGGTCCAGTAGTTTAACAGATATAAACTTTTTATGTTTTCAGTAAGTTACTGTAATGTAGACGTTCGAGTTGCGTGATAGTGCTGATACCTATCTTGGTAAAATAAGTCACTAAAAAGTGTTAAATAAACTATTTTTAAAAAATAAAAACCGACTTCAAAGTAAATTATCTAAAAAGCATAAAATAACGAAAATATTATTGAAGTTGGTGCAGAATATACACAGCAGGTACGCTAACACCAACTTCAATAATATTTTCGTTATTTTATGCTTTTTAGATAATTTACTTTGAAGACGGTTTTTATTTTTTAAAAATAGTTTATTCATAAAAGAAAAAAGTTAAGAGAGATTATGGCTACTTTCAACTGTACGTATAGGAAAGCTCTTACCATGTATGTGCCACCTCACTCACCGCCACGAGAACAGACAATTTTTACACAAGAATGCGAAGAGAATTTACAGTATTTTATGAACGACAACGACGAAGTGAAAGCCGAGAAGATGGATTACAATACTGAAGTTTTGAAAACTACTCCAAGACCGACACCTCAATCTACCAGAAGGTTCACATCCAAAAAAAATAAGCAAGCACGGCCCAGTTCACCCTGGGTTTCAGAAGAGGAAGAGAAAAAATGTTTTGAACCTCCTTTAATAAATCCGAGGGAAAAAAAGGAAGTAAATTTTAAGGAGTTATTAACTCGAATAAAAGAAATTATATTTATAAATAAATGTTCCATTCAAGAAAAAAATAATGGTGTAATTAAATGCTGCGTAGAATGGTTGATTTTAGTGGCTGTTGAGTTTGTATCAGAAGGGGCAGTTGTCAAAAATTTTTTTGATTATATTGATGGATCATAAAGAAATAAAAAAGAATTTGAATATAATGGAATGCGCAAAGTATTAAGCCTAAACTGATAGCATTAGAAAGTCTACTGTCCCAGGAAAGGATCCATATTGCTGCTATAAGTGAAACATGGTTATTATCTAATGAGAATATTAAAGTGAGTAACTACAATATTTATAGAAAGGACAGAAGCGATGGTTATGGCGGCGTTGCTATTGTTACTCATAAGTCTATTAAATCTCAGGAACTGCCAACAAGTCATCCTAATCCAGGTATAGAAGTGATAACTGTAAGTGTGTGTGTTAAGGTATATAACTGTGATCAACTTGAAAATATTATGTCTGTGTATATCCCACCAGGGGTAAGCATATCTCAAAATGACTGGGACCAGCTATTATCTTTGTGTAAGAAAAGAACTTTAATTGTCGGCGATTTAAATAGTCATCATTCTAATTGGTCAACCAAAACTGATCACCGCGGTTTATGTATTTTTGATTCTATGGTTGACAACTCATTCATTGTACTAAATAACGGTCAACATACAAGAATTAAACTTGTAAATGGTTTTTTACAACAATCTTCTCCAGACATGTCATTGGCTTCTTCAGACATAGGTTTAAAATTTGAGTGGAACGTAATCAATGAGACACTAGGTAGTGATCATTGTATTATTAAAATTAAATATATTATGCAGTGCAGTAATTCTACACCTAGATTAAAACGTAATTTTAAAAAAGCTGATTGGAGTTCCTATACTAACGTGTTACAAGCTCTTTTCACAGAAATGAATGTGTCCAATAATGTACAAGTCTGTTACAACATGTTTGTCGATATCTTAAACATTGCCGCGGAATTATACATACCAAATATCCAAATTTGTAATAATCCAGACAGTAAGTTCTCTCCTAAACCGTATTGGAATAGTGAACTATCGCAGTCAGTAGCAGAAAGACGTTTGGCACTTTCAAAATTTAGACGTAATCCCACACCAGAGAATTTAACTATATTGCAAAATAAAATTAGGATCGCTCAAAATTCGATCCGTAACGCTAAATCGGATAATTGGCAGGGCTTTTGCTCTAGCTTAGACCAAAGTTGCTCTTCTAAAGAGGTGTGGGATCGGTTAAAATGGATTAAGGGCTATAAGGGTTCAGCACAGT
The DNA here is from genome assembly GCA_911728495.1 of Furcula furcula. Taxonomy (NCBI): domain Eukaryota; kingdom Metazoa; phylum Arthropoda; class Insecta; order Lepidoptera; family Notodontidae; genus Furcula; species Furcula furcula. Next base: position 778,118 of record OU452254.1, on the reverse strand, counting down.
ATATAAATAAAGACCAGGCAAAAGAGCTTTTACTTAGTCTGACGCCAGATTTTGTAACAGCCTGTATTTGTATCGCAAAATGATAATTTAGATGGGCCATTTACTATACAAGAGTTATGCAAGTGTATTAAATCAAAAGATACTGCTCCTGGTTTCGACAACATTTCTTATTCTATGTTAAAATATTTGCCACGAAGGATTGTTTTGCTCGAGTTATTTAATAAGTTTTACTATGATGGTTTTGTTCCTGAACAGTGGAGAAATATCATTATTATGCCTATTCCTAAGCCTGGTATACACTGAATCCCTCATTGCGACCAATTTCTATGATATCTTGTTTGTGTAAAGTTTTCCACAGAATGCTGCTCAATCGTCTAGAATAAATAAGTTGCAGAAAGTACAGAACCAATTTTTACGAATCGTTGGGGGATTTATAAAAAGCACACCTATACATGTCATGGAGAGCGAACGCTTGATTGAACCCTTGCATGTACGCAGGCAACTTTTAGCGTCCAAATTTTGGCTTAAAATTCAGTCCCTAGGAAATTCTGAACTTATTGAACTTACTAGCTGTAGCCCGCGGCTTCGCCCGCGTTCACTTTGTTACTCAAACGTGTTTTGAATTATGGATCGAGGTTTTTTAAAATATTGTTTACACTAATGCTGTCTTATTACGCGAATGCTACACATTGAAATCAAACTACTTTTACGGATTTAATCGCGGTTTATTTTAGCTTTTACTATCCCGACGTTTCCAATGCTTTGCAGCATCTATGGTCACGGGAGGAATGAGATGTTGACTGTCCATAGGTCATAATTATGCTGGTGTAGAATAGAATAGAATACTCTTTATTGTACACCAAGAAGATATTTACAATATAAACTTAGAACTAAAACATAAAATGTACAAATGGCGTACCCTCAGGTCTTCTTAGTTATTATTGTTGGTCCGATCTTCGGACGATCGATTTCAATATTGTTCACACTTTTAATAACTCTGATCTAATAGGTATCAATATGTAGCCTGTATTTTTGTGTAAGCTATCATAGCGCCCATTTCTTAAACTTTTACTTCTTTATTTAAAAAGATACTGTACTTATTTTGCAATTCCATTAAAAAACTTACGAGGTTGTTAAGTGAAAACATTTGGTAACCTTATTGGAAGATTAGTGGTTGATTTTCGAAAAATGCTGGAAATTAGTTTATTCAATAGTTTTGTTTAGTTCATTCACTGAGTTTCGTTACCATAATTGCATTATAGCATTAAATAGAGAACTTTTTTCTCGCAAACTTTAGGGATTTTCGAAGAATGCCGGAAACGGTTTCTTAGATTCTTGTATGCAATACATAAAATATGTCGTGTGGCTGTAGGAATAAAATATTTTTGGGAACTCAAAAGCGTTCAGCTTTTAGGGGTTATTTAAAAATAATGACATGGATTACTGCAATATTACGAATATATCAATATATAGCAAAGTGTCATCAGAGCAGAATGCTTTTTTTTCGCGTTTAATACTCAAAAACCGTGCTAAATCCCCGTTAAGGGGATTTTCAAAACAAATGTGTTAGACGTGTTTCTGAATTTTTTGATGAGCACACTGACAACGTTTCGTGTCTCTGAAAAAAAATTTTTTACATACAAACTTTGATACCTCATTTGTCCCACGGGTTGATTTTCGAATAAAACATTGCACACAACACAACAAAAAAAGCAACCGACTTCAACAACACTAAAAAGCATTAAATAATTTAAATGTTATTGAAGTTGGCGTTGACGTACTTTCGCGGTCACGATCGGTGTACCATCTTTAGGACTACAATCGCTTGTATGAGTCGGCCCAAAATACGTGCGAGCGGGGTAAGCGCACGTAAAGTTGTTTAAACGATTTTGATTGAAAACTGGTATACCGTTCGTGTCCGCGATAGTACCTACTGTGTATATTTTCTTCAGGAACACTTTATCCGGTCCTAATGAAGTTTGCATGAAATCATTACAGTAGTTTATTCTCTTGAATAAAAAGAATCATCAGTTCATATTTGTCAGAGTAATGTAATGGAGAACATTACAGTTTAATGGTTTTTTAACCGACTTCAAAGAAGGAGGAGGTTCTCAATTCGTCTGTACATTTTTTTTCTATGTATGTTCGCGCATGACTGGCAATGGCCGCTCCACTTGTTGGGTCCCATAAAAAAAATATTACTTACGAATAAGCAGTTCCTAAAAAAACAAAAATGGTGACTCCTTTTTTGAAATCGGTTAAAAATGCTGAAAATTAGTTTGTTAAATTGTTGTGTTGAGTTTACTTACCAAGTTTCGTGACTGTAGCTGCATTATAACTTAAATGGAAATCCTTCTGAATACAAACTTTGAAACCATTAATTGACCTCAGGGGTTGTTTGTTGATGAATGCAGGAATCAGGTTTCTTAGATTCTTATGTGCAATACATAAAGTCTTGTGACCGTAGGGTAAAAAAACATGATTTGGACCCCAATTAATCCCTTTTGGGGGTCAAAAACCATGCTAAAACCCCTTCAAGGGTTGATTTAAAAAAATAATGTGATGCATGTATTTTTTTATCAGTACACTTATAAAGTTTTTTTCTGATTTCTTTCCATAGTAACTTTGATACCCCATTTGGCCCACTTAAGGGTAGATTTTAGGAAAATGCTGAAAATCGGTTTGTTAAATTGTTTTGTTGAGTCTATGTACCGAGTTTCGTTACTCTAGCTGCATTATAACATTCAATGGAAATCGTTCTACGTGTAAACTTTCCAACACCATTATATGACCTTATGGGTTGTTTTTCGCTAAATGAGATGTAATGGATTGAATTGGAAATGAATTCTTAGATTCTTGTGTGCAATAAATAAATTAAGTATTATGACTGCAGATCGAAGAAAATTTTTGGACCCTAATTGTACCCCTTTAAGAGTTGATTTTCAAAAAAATATTATTTATGAAATAATTGCTTTAGTTTGATACATATATTCCCAAAGTTTCATCAATGCAGCATTATATTTTTTTCCGCGTTACATACTTAAAAAACCATGCTAACACCCCTTTACGGGTCGAATTTGAACAAGTTGTGATACACGTATTTCTTAATTTCTTTGTCTTAGTACATTTACAAAATTGCATATCCGTGTGATGAAAAAAATTGTTTTTCCATACAAACTTTGAGAACCTATTTGACCCACTTAGGGGTTGATTTTACAAAAATGCTCAAAATCAGTTTGTTCAATTGTTGTTTTGTGTTTATTTACTGAGTTTCGTTACTCTAGCTGCATCATAGCATGATATGGAAATCCTTCTTTGTGCAAACTTTCCAACCCCTTAAATTTACCTTAGGGGTTGTTTTTCGAAAAATTCCGAAAATATGTTTCTTAGATTCTTGTGTGAAATACATAAATTAAGTTTTATGACTGTAAGTTGAAAAAAATAGTTTGACCCCAATTGGACCCCTTAAGGAGTTGATTACAAAAAATATATTATTTACACATAGATTGCTTTAGTTTAATAAACGCATTCACGATGTTTCATCTATGCAGCATTAACTCTTTTATTCGTTTTTCATACTAAAAACCATGTTAAAACCCCATAAATGGTCGATTTTCAAAAAGTTGTGATACACGTGTTTCTTAATTTCTTTTGCTTAGTACAGTGACAAAGTTTCGTGTCCGTGTGACGAAAAACAATTTTTTTTCCATACAAACTTTGAGAGCCTATTTGACCCACTTAGGGGTTGATTTTACAAAAATGCTCAAAATTAGTTTGTTCAATTATTGTGTTGAGTTTATTTACTGACTTTCGTTACTCTAGCTGCATCACAGCATGAAATGGAAACCCTTCTTTGTGCAAACTTTCCAACCCCTTAAAATGACCTTAGGGGTTGTTTTTCGAAAAATGCCGGAAATAGGTTTCTTAGATTCTTGTGTATAATATATAAATTAAGTCCTATGACCGTAGGTCGAAAAACATTTTTTGGACCCCAATTGGACCCCTTTTGGAGTTGATTTAAAAAAAAATATTATTTGCACTTGGATTGCTATAATTTGATTAATGTATTCGCAAAGTTTCAGCAATGTTGTATGAATTTTTTTTTCCGCATTGCATACTCAAAAACCAGGCTAAAATCCCTATAAGGGACGAATTTCAAAAAGGGTGATATACGTGTTTCTTTATTTATTTTATTTAGTACACTGACAAAGTTTCATGTCCGTGCGACGAAAAAATTTTTTTTTTCCATACAAACTTTGGGAGCCCATTTGACCCACTTAGGTATGGAATTTCGAAAAATCCGTTCTTATTGTTCACCTAGACTATTTGAATAATGTTGGTTCCAAATTTCAAGATTGTACGTTATATGGTTTTTGCTGTATCGTGATTCCTAGAAAACACCCTGCTCTTTTATTAATATAGATTAACGAACTCGCTCTTCTGTGCCAAAATTCATTTTGGAGACATAAAACAAAACCATTATTGATTTAATCTCGTGAAGATTATTTAAACATACGTAAGTTGTTTTAAATATTTTAAAGACTGCTGTAGGATTTTTATTGTATTTCCTCTATTGTTAGCACATCAGCCGGTGTGCCTATATAAATGAGGAGGACATTCATACAGCGGTCACGGAACAGTCAACGGTCTACCCTCATCAGGATATCAATATGGTTTGAAGATAAAAACTTGTAAGTGATTTATTATTATTCTCTTTACTGTCTATTTATTGTGATTTATGATGTTTTACTGTGACCTAAATAGAAGTTCTATATAATATTATGCTAAAGATTTAAGTAATCGTATGCCTCTTACACTATTATGTGTATTAGGTAGTGGTTAGGCCTATTTATTGTTAGGGTGTATTTTCCTGTAGACGTCTCCATAATGCGGCAGCCTCCACCAACTGAAAGCTGGTCAGGAGGGTGTCGTGTTAGGGAACGGCGACTACAGGGACGCTTAGGCTCGGCGCAAACGGGCCACCAACCGGTGGCCAGCGTCAACGACTTAACACACTTTTTCATATCTTTTGTATAGACGCGCCGCACACGTGTAGCCCGTGGCGGCCACTCGCTACTGCAGTGTCCGCGACTCGCCACTTGTGGCCGCTACGGGCCACACAGGACGCCGACACCCGCCACTGTCTCACTGCTCCACTCCCCGCGCAGTTAACCGTCAGACGTTCTACGTATTGCACGCGTCACCATGGAGCACGACGCCTCAATGGATATTGATACATTTATACTTATCGGAAATCCATTCACGAACGGGTTATAAAATGTAGCGGATTTCGAACATCGGTGGCTGTCGCTCGCTTCTGACACTATCACAAATGTGGCGGTAGCGCGCGACAGCCACCGGTGGCTGTGGTCGGTGGCCCGTTTGCGCCGAGCCTTATGTGGCGTTCCAGGGTTCTATTTACGGGGTCACGACTTCGACCATCGGAGTCAAGATTTCGGCCTACGGTGTCAAGGCTCCTTGAAGTTTTTGCCTTCGACGTCGGGTTTAACACTTAGTTAAACGCCCGAGCTGCTGATCGACCGGGCCTAGTCCAGGCTCTGCGTCCGTGGGCACTACACATAGAGGACAGACGTCAGAAGACCGCCGGAATCGCTGTTGCGTTCCCTACAGACCTTTGAGTGTCCAACTATTTTTATATGCGAACAAGCTATATAGTAATAACGAACCCCCTCTGTTCTGTATCTTCTTTCTTTTAATTATTATTATTAATAAATTTGTGTAGCCTTTTCTGTGTTTCTTATTTTTAATTCTCTTGCTCGCCGACTAGGCTACAATGCAAGATTTTGGATACGCTTCCTGAAGAATATTTTAATTTTAAATCGCGTTGGAGAATGATTTCATCGAAAGATCGTACAGTTGAAAACCTGACGACCCAGTTGTGTGCATTCGAAAGATCTCTTCTAGCGAAAGATATTGAAAGCGCAGATAATACACATAATGTGTTGGTGACACAAACAGGAAAGCAAAATCAGTAGAGTCAACCAAGTAAAAGAGAGAACAAACTTTTATACGTATGTAAGTATTGTTGAGAAAAAGGCCATAAATTGAAATATTGTAAAAAATTGATTGATGCAGGAAGGCCTCAAAACTCAGCGGAGCCGTCCAAGAATGTAACAATGTTGACAAGTATAGCCTTAGATTTTGGTGAGAGTATAGATAAAGACTAATGGTACGTAGACAATGGAGCGACCAGTCACGTAACTAATAGAGGTGATGTATTTCATTTCTTTGAGTATTTTGTTGAACCTCATAAGAATGTGACAGCTAATGGACAAAGTGTTGAAGCTCTATTAGGGGTGTGCACTTGCAGGGGTGTGCAACTCAAAATATATAAAAAGTGACATCTACAGTATGTGGCCATCCTCAAAGCTTTTAAGTTATCATTACCAAACTAGATGGCACTAGTAAACGTCGATCAAGCAGGCAGCCACTTGTTTCGTAAAAAGTGTTGCATTTTACGCAGAAATAAAATATTGGGTACATGATTTAGTAATAAAATTTAATATCCTTTGGATGTTCTTCAAGCAATTAATCACACAAAATTATTTCTAATTAATAAAAAGTTTATGCAGTAAAGTTTAAAAGTTGAATTAACGTAACAATTATTCTTTTTTGTATTTATAGTTGATGGTATGTCATCTTGTAAAAGTAGAGGGTGACGGAACGGTTGTCGTTAGTTCGAAAATTTTCTTCAAAAGTTTCAAACAGTGCTCCGTGTTTAATTTTTAAATATTTGTTAAATTTGTTTGTTGTTATCTCGCGTGGTACTTATTAACAATAAGTTCATTATTCATTTTCTTGTTATGTCGTTTAAGAGAAAGAGGTGCGTTTTTGGCTGTGTTTGTGTGTGTTTTGAAAGCAATAATAAATTTAATTTAAAAAATGATAGTGTAGAATGGACTCTGAGTGCGCCAGTTAGAAGTAATACTGATTTTTTTCCTGTATCTTATTCAAAATAAAGGTTGATTACTTTTGTATTATTTGTTATTTCCTTTTTACCTCCATCTATTTATGTAGGCCAATTAGACCAAACTTGTTTAACCTTAAAAGTAAGGTTTTCTATAAATAATTAATCATTTTAATTATTGTTAGAAAACCTTATTTTCGGGAAAATGTTTAAAGAAGTTTGGTCGAATTGGCTATAGATCGCAACAATAAACCAACTTTGATTATATTTCGTTGATTTATACTTCAGATATTTAAAGGTTAACAAGTAGTAGTACTTCCAATCTACTAGCGAGTTACGCACGTTTAGAGACGTAAAACTGTGTTTTTTACCACCAGTTACGTCACGGACGGTCTAGACAGCCCATTCTTTCTTTTTGCGCAGCGACGAGCGCACGCGCCTAAGCAAAAACAGTTTAGTGATATTAAAATATAAAAAATATTAATAAATGTGGGAAAAATCGTGATCGGCTGCGAGCCTATCGCGATAACGTAAGTAGCTGCGAGCCACTTGTGATTATCGATGAATAAATTAGCAATTGTGTGTCTAAAAATACTTGTTATTATACAAGTTACCCACATACTATCTGAATTATTATCTTCCAGTCAAATATATCTACCGTCAAGGAAAAAATGACGACTGACTACAAAATGTCTTACAAATTCAAAGCAAAATGTTTAAAAGTAAACAAAGTCGTGATTGACCGAGAGTCAATTACGACAGCATAATTAGCTGCGAGCTAATTATGAGTCCGTGTCCAGTTGATGCATCCAATTGAATATTTATCGGATGCAAGACAAGTTACAAGTTCCATAGATTTCTGGTAAGTAAACATAATTACTGGTAATATCCATAGGAAATACGGAAGACTGATTGATGCTAGTCATCACTGTAAAATGATTGGCTGCGAGCTAATCATTTTGAGCCATGGATTTTGACAAATGAGGTAGGAAATGCGCGCAATCTCAAAAAGATATACACGTACCTACCCTCAATTCATTTTGTCTAAAATAATACTTACTAAATATAGGTTACACAAGATTTCACAAACACTATTATAATGTTCTCAATTGTTCAGTATTCTGAATATGTGAAAACCAGATTAAGTAGCATATTTGGGGTCTGTCATTGCGGAATGAAAGCAACCATTTGGTTGCTCTAATCCTACTGAGAGAAACTAAGTAATGCAATTTTACCTATAATTTTATCGTTTACTATATTTTACTACAGATTTTAGACAACGTTTTGTAATCAGTGTTATCACAAAAGCAATCAAAATATTGCATTTTTTGGAAATCTATTACAGAAAGAGATATGAAAAAACAAGTTTCTAGATGTGCGTAGCGTTATAACGTGTAAAGACGCTTTTAATTTTTGCCCTTATTGAATCTGATTCTATCAACATCTGATGATGGTCCAACAAAAAGAAATAACGCATATGTGTCACTGGTATTATAAATATATGTTAAAAATTCTATGATAATAATTGGTTGATTCAAAAATATTAAAACTATTCTGGACACAATAGGTAACCGTTTAAGGCAAACTGTTTCAACGTGTTATGTGAGAGTAATGCCAGCATAATCTCTATTATTTAGCGAAAGGCGGGACTCTAAGAATGAAGTTTGAATAATCCCCGACAACCAGAGTAATCTGTTGGGGTTGCTGGTTGGAGGTATTGTAATATCATTAGCATTTAATAATATTACTTCAGAGACCAGTTACTTCACTTATAATGAAAAACCAGGCCTATGCTGGCCAATTTGGTATGACCAAAATGTCTTCAACTTTATGGCTACTTGAGAGAATATACAACAAACGCATCGATGCGTATGCGTCAGGTTCTCTATGTCAGGCGACATACACGATGTTTTTTTTTTTAAACTTGGGCTGCTTTGAGATCAATACGAGGAACTTGAAACCTATCTCTATTTGGTATGCTACATTAGAGAGTGATCATTCGGTATCTAAGTATGATAATCTGGATTCTTTATCAGTCAGTATATTGACTTATTTTATATATACTATACTACAAATATTTTACGGAGCCCACACCACTACCATATGTGTTTTGACACTTTGATAATAGGAGAGTATCGTATCTCTCCACACACGGTTTATATAACTCAAAGCAGTAGTATATACTTATCCGTAACAATATTTGATAGTACGAAAAACTGAAAGAATATACTGCTAAAAGTGTCATAACTTCTGTGAATTGAGGATTCTCTATTAAACCAATGACTATTAGTGGTTCTCCCATTACATGTGGCACCCTATCCCATCGTTGAGGTTTCAAACAATATATCTAGCACCTACTTTACGGACGGACGGTGTCTTACTTTACGGACTTACGGAGTACATAATGCTGTTTAACTACCAGTGTATATCTATAAATATTGACTGAGGTAGCAATATATACTTATTATAATTATTGTTATTCCTAAATAATGAAGGAAATTTATATCGTTTGATACGATTATTTCGTATAAAGCTGAAACTAGTAAACATATTAAATAGGTTAGCAGTTTCGTTACTTTACAGTGTTTGAACTTTGAAAATGATTCTATTTTACTATAGATTTTTAAACGAAGTGTTATTTTTCTGTGGGAAAACCTAATTGCCATATTTGAGCACTAATTATGTAGCTGAAATATTTGCAAGATTTAGAGGGTACTCTGACATTTATTTTTTTTATTATGAGGTTTTCTTTGATTCTCATTGCTTATTAAGTATAACTACATAAAACAAATATATAAGTATATATGACATAAAACGACATGAGCATAGTCGCTTAATTACTGGCTTCATTAGCTTGGTAAAAAATGTACACCCCTGTACAAAAAAACCAAAGGGTAAATTCTATAACTTTTTCGTCTAACGTAAGGTCTTCTAGAGCTAGGGTGGTTGGGAACAAAGAAATTTTCACCCTGTTAATAGGATTACCATACAACTATCTTTATATATTAGTTTAATTGCTGTTAAAATGCAGCCTTTATGTTCCGTGTAAACCACATGGTACCATTAGGTTTGGGACACACAAAAACACATGAATACAAATTAATCGCGGGTAGATGCACATTCGGATAAAGCTCCAATCGATAGTAATGTTCTTTTTCTGTTTTGCCAGAACAGATAACAACCACGTATTCAAGAAATGATAGTCTGATCGTTAATCATCATAGACCCATTGCACATAAAAATTAGCAATACTACCAGCATAACGCATCTCGTTTAACGGTGATGAGTCTGCTTAGAAAGATGATTATAGCTGCGAGGGGGGGTTCCTCGCTTTGGTACTGCTAGTGTTACAAGCGAATTGATTCCTTGCAGGCACATCAGCTGCCTGCGGCTGTGGTACCCGTTTTTGCAGTCTGTATCTGGATCCGTTAAGATCTTGTCCGGACAGATATTTATAAATCCTACTTATTGATAAATATCGGAGCGCGAAATTGCGTTTGGGTATAGTTTCTGCTTGCTGAATATCACAATACTACGGTATGCATCATGATTCCTTATATAGGTAATTTGACAGAATATTGCGTATTAAGAATTTTATCGGTTACTGTAGCCTAAATCTCAGGACATATATATATTTTTAACATTTCCTTAACAAACAAACAGGTTGTTGCCACGTGATGAAATCATGTGGGCAACATCAGTTTATCTCCAGGCCATTTGTAAGACAACATTTGGACCAGCTTCCAGAATTTCTAATATTTTATAAATATATATATATATATATATGTGTAAAAGAATATAGTATTAAATATAAAGTATATACAGAAGTGTATAAGTAAGCCTTACAATTGATTACCCAAATAAATATAACCTTTGCTAAAGGAAGGCTAATGATTGCGGCGATATAGTCCCGCAGACTATTCTGGTGCAAACAGCTATAGCAGACAATGCGGCAGAATAGTCCTACAGACTACCCTGATGCATTTCAAGAGACAATGTGGTGGAATAGTCCAACACACTAACCTGATGCATTTCAACAGACAATGCGGTGGAATAGTCCTATAGACACGGACGGGCCCGATGGTCTAGTGGCTAGACACCCCGGCTGCTAACCGATGGGTATATTTTTTTTTTCCATTTATTTATTAAATAATTCATAAACACAATTATGACCTTGGCGCTCATAAACCACCATGGGTTTGTCCGAGCGTCGCACATTCCTCATTCGAGTAATATAGATATGAACTAATTATTTATAACAAATTAAAACACATCATGCACAATAATACAATATTGACGGTAGTTTTGTAAGCAATGCCAACGCACAACCGCGTTCGGTTGCGCGGCGGCAGCGTTCGCATTGTACCTGCAATTTATTCCATCAATACACAGCTTGACCCCTATGGGTCGTGGGTTCGATCCCCACAAAGTGTCCGGGCGCTATTCATCTATTTAAGTACATATGTATTTACAAAAAAATAAATAAATATGTATATAAGTATTAGTATCAGCTGTCTGGCTCCAACAGTACAGGCCCTGCCCAGCCCGGGATCGGACGACCGTGTGCGGATTGTCCAAAGATATTATTACTATTCAAGCCCATCCAGATTCGTTTCGACAGATAATGCGGCGGAATAGTCCCACAGACTACCCTGATGCATTTCAACAGATAATGCGGCGGAATAGTCCCACAGACTACCCTGATGCATTTCGACAGACAATGCGGCGGAATAGTCCCACAGACTACCCTGATGCATTGCAACAGATAATGCGGCGGAATAGTCCCACAGACTACCCTGATGCATTTCAGCAGATAATGCGGCGGAATAGTCCCACAGACTACCCTGATGCATTTCGACAGACAATGCGGCGGAATAGTCCCACAGACTACCCTGATGCATTTCATCAGACAATGCGGCGGAATAGTCCCACAGACTATCCTATGATACATTTCAACAGACAATGCGGCGGAATAGTCCCACAGACTACCCTGATGCATTTCCATAGGCAATGCGGCGAGACAGTCCTACAGACTACTCTGATGCATAACATATAACACTACAGAAAAGGAAATCATTGTAGCAAATATAAGAATAATAAAACTTACATCGTGGACATCCTGAGATCAATGGATGGACGTGGCGAGGTGAATCTCGATGCCTGGCTCAAGGATGAAGAACTAATTGAAAACTGGTAAAGTTTTCCACAAACGTTCACTTCACTTGTTTTTATAAATTTAATTTTCGTTACATTACTTGCTATAAACTCTTAATTTAGTTCACTACCGTAGGTATAGTGCGAAGTGGCCGAGCACTGAATTGCGAATGAGGATGAATACAGGTGGAGAGGCGGATGCAGAATCGTTTAGGTGGGGAGTGTTAGTGTTAGTGTTGTCATAAGAAAAAAATATTTCTACCTTATAAATAAAAAATAACTATAAAGATAAAATTTCTCTAAAAATAGTGCTAAATAGTGGTAGTCACTGTGCGTTACTACGTTGTGAATTATATTAATCTTGAGGACGAGGCTCTAGTATAATATTATGAGCCCCGAGTCCGGCTAAACTACCAACGGGTTATTAACACGAAAACGGCTCTGCCTAAGCGGTTCAACTATCACATAGTGCGATTGTGTATCGCTAGATCATAGGTTCAATTCCCAGGTTGAGCAGTGTTATTAAAACTTTTTTTCACTGGGGTTTCATAAGGAAATCCTCTGCTGGGTATCCAAAAGGCAACCCTCTGGTGGATCTTGGTTGAAAAGCGTGCATAGCAAATGCCTACAAGGCAAGGCTATCCTACCGCTACAAAAAAAAAAAAAAAACTTATGCTATATAATATTATCGGCAGAATACATGCATTATATATTGTACTCTTCTATTGGTCCCCTGTTGGAATACGGGACACACACGTACGTTTCTATATAAAAGTATATAACATAAAGATAAGTATCTAATCGAACCTAATGCAAAACAATTAACTTGCATATAATGCCGACTTTGAACTTTTGCTGTGTAAAAAAGCATTAAACACATGGCAATCTGGGATGTGACAAAAGCACTATACCCTACACGCCAAGACTACGACAGGAAAAGGAGGCACGACTTACTTCTTTCCTAGTCGGTGTGAAAATCACAGGTATTCATGTCTTATTGGTCAGTCAGTAACATCTTCTAGGTCAGCCTAGGGTGCACCCAGTAAGCATATGTATGTATTGTTATTATTTATTATACTCTAGTCGAGGTGGCTTTTTCCTTTCACCCCAATAGCATGGTAACTAATAAACAAGTTCACAGATAAGGAATACAAATCAAAACTCCTGAATAATCAGCCCCTGCCACACCTTGTAGAAGAACTGGGCGGGACCTTATCGCCGCCCTTGAAAGGGGGGGGGGGTGAGATAAGGGAAAGGCCAACAGCACCATGTACGCCTCATCATGTAAGGTACAATAAGCAGTTTAATTTAGACTCTAAATGTTGGCCACATACATAAGTGTATTATTTGTATAATTATTTATGTAACAAATTTCTCAGCAACGTTAACGGGGATATTGTGAAAAACACTTTTCATGCTATCTTTGTTGAAAGAAGTAGGTAATTAACTAAACTAAATAGCACCACATCCAAACTTTACTTACATTCTAAGTTGAGATGTGAATGCTTATATTGCAACATATACATAAACTTAGTATCGTTATTCCATTGGACACCTTTAATGAGAAAAACTTATTATATTTTTAGTAAAGTTCAAAGCAAAGAACAGAAATGAATTCTGTTCTTTAAATTGCAACAAGAAAATAATATACTCAAACCGGAAGTCTAACCCTTTGCAGTTGGATTGTTAAATCATCGGTATTTAGTACAAATATAAAATATATCCGACGCCAAACCCTAAGTTCGGCAAGCGATTCATTTAAGATCTGAAATTATTTTAAAATATTTATACTTATGTTATATTTATATAAGATCAATATCGCAATTATCCTCTCTACCTATAGAACAGATTTAAAATCATTACCACACATTTCAGAACTTTATAACAATAGTTTAGTGATAGAAATGGACTATATACGTTAATTAACACCAGTTTGTCATACTTACCATTAGATTCCCAGTCTGAAATTACTGGTACTAGTAACAACAATATTATATAATCTACAAATATATTATAATTTGTATATAAATATAGTGTATATAAATATATAAATTACCTTCTATGGTACCGAGAATAATAACCAAGATGATAATAGAGGTTAAATAACCAATAAATTTTATCATAGAAAATATTATTGAAAGTTTTGTGGCACAATCACATATTGTTTTAAATTAGTGTAAACACACACACGCATACAAACTCTCTTATGTTTGGCCTTAACGGTACTAGAATTTTATTAGAATTTTGTAATTAATTAGATTGTAACAGGTTTATTATTGCAATAGACAAAATAAGATACATCAAACTCATAAAAGTATACTTTTTTGCCGGCTGTAATAAACACCGTGCAATACGGTTGTTGTAGAAAAATAATCATCTAACTCCGGCTATATAGGCTCAGGCATATTGCTATGATGATGATTATCTTGACATATTATAAGCATAGCGATAGCAATATATGTTTATGAAATCAAAAACCAAAAATAAATAAAATTATTAGAATTAAATAAAAATGGAAAAAAATACAAATTTAGAATTTACATTTACAAAAAAAAATGTCTGAAGTTAAATTAATTGAGAGGCTTGCCAAGCTGGCGTGAGAAGTGTATCCGTAGCGTTTCTCTTGATAAATATTCCTCGAATGACGATTCTGATTGGAAACATCATTTTAGTCTTTAAATTTATGTTACGGAAAACTTAAGCCGCCCATAGCACCTTTAGTTCCATTACACCAAATTCAACTTGCTTGCTCATCAAAAACAAGACAGGTATGCATATCCACTGACATACAATCCAGGGTAAGTCAATTTATTTTCATGTCTTCGCCATTATCGTTAATGCCACGTCGAAGTAATCGATGACTATACTACGGGAAATCAGTTCTTTTCCCGAATTTATAATATTGGCCATGGGCCACTTTTACACCAAACTAACCTGTAGACAACATGCATTCACATGGCTTTCACGCGGTATAATTAATAATGACGTCAATCGATGAAAAATACCATAAAAAAGTATAGTGTTCCTTCAAACTATACATAATATGATATCGCCCTCTACATAAATTACAGATTTGTAACATGACGAAGTCAGTGATATTGGATATTTTTTTCTATTATTAAAATTTTATCGTATTTTCTGCTCACAGAAATAGAGATAAAAAGAGTTCATGAGTATAAACTAAAACCTGCTTGTTTCGGAAACAAGTATATATATATGCCCTAATATTCGTGACCTACAAACGATATTTAATCACGTAGGTACCTACCTAGGGGTCCCGAATTTCGAATTAAATAAGTTTAGACAAGTGGTCAGACAATATCAATAATCGGTTAAGGTAACTGCAAGTTCAAATACATATATACGGATAACTAATAAATATATGTAGATACCTAAGCACGCAAGAAGTTGAGATTGTCATAACGAAAGTGTTAGAACATCGGCCCTTTGGCATTTTAGCTCTATTTTAGTTCTTCTCTAACAAGCGAAATATAGGTACATTTTGTCTTAAAGGACTGTATCTTTGTAATAAAATATATAAGGACAACTAACATGGTAAAGGTTTTACTAACATGGATCACCCACAGCTCAACCAATCAGTCAGTAAATTAAACAAGGGATTTCTAAAAAACATAGATTAGAGTGTTTCTAAAATCGTCTTGCGTACATAACAAAGGTCACCTCGCCCGCATGATTTGCGGGTATTAGCAGGTACTCCTAATGTCGTCATTAGAAAAACCGTCAGCTGAACTAACTTATCCGTAGTTTTTGACCATTATTCTTCTTTTTATTATTCACCATTCCTATGTTTCAAAAGGACCAAAGTACTAAGAACATAAATGATAAACATATCATTATTACCTATTATAACGCCGTTTAAAAATCTACGGAAGTTTTTGTTTATCAGTTAACTAATATTTTGCTTAGAAATAAAAAACGATCGAAACAAAACCTTACTCTCTAAACATCTACTTGTTAACCTTTAAATATCTGAAGTATAAATCAACGAAATATAATAGATGATCAAACGAACTTCTTGAAGTGAAGTTCGATCGTTATTATATGAGTTGATTTATACGAAGATATAAAGACCCGCCCACCCATGATTAAATCACATAACACATGTTCAGTTCATTTAACCCTAAAATAAGGTTTTGTTGATCCATAGGCATAAACATAATCTCTAAAGAATGAGCTGTCTAGACCGTCCGTGACGTAACTGGTGGTAAAAAACACAGTTTTACGTCTCTAAACGTGCGTAACTCGCTAGTAGATTGGAAGTACTACTACTTGTTAACCTTTAAATATCTTCGTATAAATCAACTCATATAATAACGATCGAACTTCACTTCAAGAAGTTCGTTTGATCATCTATTATATATACGTCTAGATAGCGTGTTCGATGTTCAAACACTTGACAATATCAAGTACACCAAAACATCAAATTGGTATACTTGGTTGTTTAGTATCACTTGAACTGTACCGATGGTTTGTGCTCGCAAAAAAAAAACATTATGCCGAATTGTGTAATCAAATCGTGAAAATATTAACTAAGTAAAATTAATAAAGATCATAACTTAATTTTCCATTCATAAGTCTTAAGATTCTGTGAAGGATTATTATAAAAACTTGATTGTTTTTTACGACAATTTGTACATTGTCCGACTAGACTGGTGTTGCTAGGTAATAATGGGGGAATATATCTTAAGTCTGGGGTAATTTTTCTTTTAACAAAAATGAATTCAATGAAACGTAATACGTAGATAGTGACCAAAACATTAAATAAATCAATTAAAATAATTATTAAAATTTTAATTTAGTTTTTGATAAATTATTTACTTTTATATAGGTAAGTACTTATTTAGAAGTATTATTAGGTCATGAGGCAAATAAGACGTTCACCTGATGGTAAGGGACACGCCATTTTATTTTATTCTATTGTGTTTTATTGTATTCTATTGTATTTTATTGTTTTATTGTATTCTATTGTATTTTATTGAATTCTATTGTATTTTATTGTATTCTATTGTATTCTATTGTATTTTTCCGTTCCGCTTCATTCCATTCCATTCCGTTCCATTCCATTCCATTCCGTTCCATTCCATTCCATTTCGTTCCGTTCCGTTCCGTTCCATTCCTTTCCATTCCATTCTATTTGGATAACAAACAGCTATACATTATATTTTACAAAAAAAGGAATTTCTCATTTACACAGTACATATCAATGCATAGCCCACAACGCTATCGCTATTTATGGGAAAAATATTTATAACTGGAGATCCCCAAACACGCACACAACCGCAGATTACGCGAGTGTACAACGAGGCCTGCACGCACACACGAATTATGAGGTTGCGAAACTTATTAACGTGACGTTACAAGACTAATAGGTATCTAGACGTATATATAATCAAAGTAAACCAATAATCCTACCTCTTAGAGGAGATACCACTGGAGAGAGCATGATGCGCTAGGGTTAGCGCATCATGCTCTGCCAAATTTTTGGTCATATGGTCAGGTCATTCTTTATTTGTGTGCGTGTATTTTTGAATGTGTTGCGAGTTTATTATAGTGTGGGTATGCGTGAAAGTGTATCTGTGTGTGTTTACTTCGCCTCCCGCACCCCGCAAAAGTGCCACGAAAAATTTGTTCGGGGAATCGACGCGATACTAACTCCTTTGGTACTTTCTCTGAGTCCTACCTATATATATGTGGGATGGAAATAATAGGCCGGATTCCACTTGATAATAGTTTTATTCCAATTTTACAACGTCAGCGCACAATCTTGCAGTTTGCATAACGCCATCTTAATTTTATCTATATCTATACAATTTTCATCAACCAATCACGACACTTCCTCTTTGCGTTATGATCTACGCTTAAATTTCATACCTACAGACTCGGCCATCCTGCTGCAGTCTGACCTCAGACTTCTATAACTGTATTACAATTCAATGCTATAAAGTTAAACACTCACTGAAATAAACATGATTATTATAACTCAAAATAAACTTTCTACTTCCTATCATGATGTATGAAAACAAGTAAATCACTTAGCTAAGGAACAACTTAATTAGAATACACGCTTAAACTCTATCTCTAGATAAAGCTGATTACAGCTTAACAATTAATAACAATATAAACCAACTGTTGCATACAAGTGTAGCACTGAGAAAATACTCGGTTACCTTATTGACTAAAAATATAAACAAAAAAATATATATACTGAGTGCTGCACCCTGCAATTACCTAGTATAGTAGTTTACATAAATACACAGAAATCACACACAATACAAATAAAATATAAATCATTTTGCCCTCAGAGGTGTTATGCCCTACAGCCAAAATATTATCCCCACCTGCAACAACACATAACATAAAAAAACAACCAAATTTAAAAACAATAACTACCTAGTCACCTGGAGGAGGCCACACCTTCATATATTCAGCACAAGTAGTGGTTATGTTGGGACCTTCCGCAGAGCTGTCTGCTTTCTCGACACTGTATCTGTCATTCCTCTTTACTTTAGTTACCCGATAGGGTCCTAAATATTTTGCTTTCAACTTCAGTCCTGGTCCAAATTGTGTTCTCTTGATGGCCACAAAATCTCCCTCCTGATGTCTATTACTCTCCTTTCTTTTCTTATCATATTGATTCTTGTTCTCCTGTTGCACTTTTAATATTTGGTCTTTTGCCATAATTCTTAACTCTTCTCTGTCATCACTGTACATTTCTGCACTCTCCTGCTGCAATAAATTTTGTAATTCTACATCCTCTTTATTCCTCATTTTTCTTCCGATAAGCAGATTAAAGGGTGTGGTATTTATGCTCCTCTGGTAAGTGGAGTTGAGTGCTCTCTGCACTTTGCTTACATGCCGGTCTTCAATTACAGGGAGAGGGAACTCATCTCTCACCATTTTTTCATTCACCTTCCTATAGTCCACACATACACGCGTCGAGCCATTCTTCTTTTTGACTAGAACGAGGGGACTTGCATATTCCGAGTAACTATGTTTAATTATACCTCGCTGTAACCAATCACTTACTTGATCGTCCACCACTAGTTGTTCCTTGATCGCCAAACGCCTTGGTCTTTGTGCGACAGGAATATCATCTTTCATGGTAATGTACATCTCGATTGGTGCCTCCTTCTTCTGCGCAGGACAGTAATTTTTCACCAGCTGCTGTACCTCATGCTTCAGCTGCTGATCTGGCACATAGACAATTGGTTCTTCCGTGGCCTCTGTAGTCAAACGATGTAAAAGATTACCGCCCCCCGGTGACACAATATTTACTGACCCCTTATCAAAAATCAAAGTAGTGTTTTGCAAAAATGGTTGGCCTAAAATTACTTTATAGCGCATCACACCTTCGGGCACGATATAAAACATACTTCTAAAGCAGTGTCCATCTAAATTTACATTACATTCAACTCTTCCTAGTGAATAAACTTTCGCTGCACCAAGTCCAGAGAATTCGATCTTTTCTTTCACGTAGGATATTGCACTGAGCTCGAAAAACAGATCCTGGGTAATCAGATTTGCGTCGCTGCCTGAATCGATTAGACTTTCCACCTTTAGGCCATCAATTTCTAAAGTTTTCACAGATTTGTTTTCGCTACGCAGTTTGTTTACATTCAGTATTTGGTGACTTTGACAGCTGCCGTCATTGTCACTTCTGTCAGCGTTAGCGCCGCCATGTTGCTGGCAGCCATGTTGATTGACCATAGATTCAGAGTGGTCGCATCCGCATCCTCCATTGGTGACAACATTATCGCCGGACGAATCTGGAGCTGACTTCAAGCCTTAGAGGAAGAAAACAATAGAGGGCTGGACACTTTCTTTCTCATTCACGCAAGAAAAGAATGCGTTTATGTAGGTTACGTGTGATAGAAAGAAACAGTGTATATGATTTTTTGTCCCTCAGCATGTGTTCGATTTTTCCGCGCCGTGGGTGCGAAGCAAATTTGACGTTTGCTCCCACTTTGCTCCGTGACAATTTTATCGTGGTTTTAATAATAAATAAAAAACTTAAAATTCAATAAAAAACTAACTGTGACATTACTGTGTGTTGTGGAAATCCTATAAGAATCGTGCAGTGCAGTATTATAGGCTGTAAAAGTGACAGTGAACGTAAAATTAGTGGAGTATCGTTTCACAGGTAAACGTGTATTATTATGGCCAATTTAGAGATTACATTTAGAAACTAGTATTAGTTTCTACATCTACATGTATATGTAAACGACTTATTTAGATCTTATTGCTCTAAATTAGTTACTATTTTACTTGAAAGTTACGTGTAAGATCGATAAATTCTTGTTTTTCATCCATAACCTAAAATTTTCAGTTTATTGATCGCCATTATCAGTGTTGCCAGTGTATAAAAGAGAGACTACCATAAATAAGTGGTAAATTATTATTAAGTGCATCATACACGATCCCACATGCTGGGTGCATCGAAGAATTTCTTAGATTTCCCGAATTTATTTTTATGATTTCCTGAAAATATGGATATTTGTATACTGTGGATAGCAGCAACAAAAAGAATTAATTAGGTTGCTAAAAGTTATTCCCGAATTCTTAGATATTCAGAAATAACGTAAGCGCTCAAGTAATTCGTCCAAGGCTGCGCAGGACGTATTCATTCGTTATTTATAGGCACAATGGTCATTGTACATTTAATCGTGCTTTTACTATATGCATGTTGTTTAAATATATGTATGTTTGACGGGCCCGTTGGTCTAGTGGTTAGACACCCTGTCCGCTAACCGATGGGTCGTGGGTTCGATTCCCACCAAGTGTCTGGGTGTTATTTATCTATTTAAGTATGTATTTACAAAAAAAAAATGTTTATAAGTATTAGTATCAGTTGTCTAGTTTCCATAGTACAGGCTCTGCCTAGTTTGGGATCAGATGACCATGTGTGGATTGTCCCAAGATATTATTATTATTATTATGTTGTTGGTTACAATTTATTGGTAAATTTGTCTGAATTATAAATAAACAATAATAATAATAATTCTTTATTTACCATAAGTACACAGAAATATTAACAAAAAGATGTTTCATGTTTTACATAGTGCAGTACTTAGATACGATTAACTTTATTTAATTACCTATGGCCCTCACACTAAGCACAGCTTGTATCGTGAGGACCAATAAAAACCAGAGATTACAGTAGATTTAAGTTTGGTCAGAACGATTGATCGATTTTTTTCGATTCGAGAAATAGTACCGACGTTGAATAGTTTGTTTCATTTTCCCCCCTATTATGTACCTATCTCGTTTGACAACTAAAGTGATGATCAATAAAGCAAAGTGACTATTAAATAACTATCAAATGATTCATTTGGCATTGCCTAACTTGAATCACCAATAAATACCAAACACACTTTCAGTAGACATCAAAGTTTGGTGGACAACTGAAGCTTGATAGTCACTTTGCTTTATTGATCATCACTTTTTTTTTTGTAGGAATAGTACTATTTCACCGGACAAGAGGACGAGCGCTTAAAGCGCTCCAGCCAGAAAGGTTTGGGTAGCGACTAGCACAAGGGCACCTCAGGGAGGCACGGCCTCGGCTTGGGCTGCCGCTTAGAGAAAATGAGTTTACCACCGGTTCACAACGCGCCCCCGCTGAGAAGAACCGGCAAGAAACTCAGCGAGGGGTTGCATGCGTACGGATCCCTTCGGCCTCGCCGGCGAGACCGGTGTCTGTGTGTTGATATGTTTACGACTCTTGACATCGTTGTCGGTGTTGGTGTTGTGTCATGGTCCAGGAGGACGGACATCGGGTCGGGTGGGTCGAGCAGTACATGCCGCGGACGGCGGCGATGTACGGCTGTTCGACGATCTGAGGGACCTGGCCGCTGCCCAATAGGACATGGGTTCGATTCCGAAGGATTCCGAACAATTGTCTGGGTGTTATTTATCTATTTAAATATGTATTTATACAGTTTACAAGTATTTGTAATCATTTATCTGGTTACCTTACTAAAGGATCTGCGTAGATTGAGATCAGGTGGTCATTGGTCAAGCGTAGATTGTCCCAAGATACTAGTACTATAGATTTGTATATTGGAGAAATTTACTAAAACTTACCCGGTAAATGGCCATAGTATGTATTATATTAAGTTATAAGAAAGCCAATTTTTGCCTACCTCTCTGGGAAATAGCATATTATTGTTTTTATCTCTTAACTTTTTTGTATGAGGCTAATAATTATCTACAGCTCTTAGCCACTTTAATCACCACGTGATATCACCCAGGTGAACAATGTGGAATAGACCTTAGCTACAGCATATATGATATTAAGTGTACATTCACTTTGTAGCCTCCGTCGTGGGTTCGAATCCTGCGAAGGGCAACAAATTTGAGTAGTTGTTCCTTACTGGCTAGGACAATACAGGACGATGACCTGATTGTCTGTAAAGTAAGATGATCCATGTGTCGGGATTTGCGATAGGACGTATGCCCGACTCCTGTCCGTCAAATTAAAACGCCGAGCTTTGGTAATAAACACTTATAATCAAATTGAGAGAGAACAACTTATAATACAGTGGAGTTATCGTAATAATTAAAACATGTCTCTGCCATAGATACTAGCGCGCTGTCATCTTTTTGACAGCCCCTTTGGCGTTCCGAAACCGTGATCCGAGATACGCCACACATGCGTTGGATGGGCATGTAAAAAGTCGGTCCTGCGCTTAACTTCTCCCCAGTCGTGTCCGTCTTCCGTCCCATCGGATTATGAGAAATACCTATTATATAAAGGAAGAGAGAGTGCACTTGTGTCTACGTAAGCACTTGTGCACTACAATATCTCCTGCGTACATGGCTGATCTTGTGAAAGATTGGCCGCTGTGGTCGTTTCGGCTAGGAGGACATTATTATAACAATCACTTTCGTACTTTTTGCAGACTGTCATAGATTAAGACGATATAATGTAAGAAAAGTAAATGTTGTGTCAAAAAAGTGGTTTTTGGTTAGGAATGAAAATATAATTTACAACAACCTCCGTATTTGCTTTACACAAAGGGTAAAATTTCCCTTACGTGGCAACTCTAAATTTAGTATGTACTTATTTTTCTGTCCTTATCGGCGGCACGCTTGGTATATGTCTGTATTATATTCTGTCTACGCTTCAAGCACATCGCGCGAGGTTGCCATCTTGTCGTACGAACCCCGTTGCCGCCGCCGCCATGTCCGCCACCGTAGCTAACTTCATGTTGTTTACTTTTCGTCGGCTGTTCCGGATCTCGATTCATGCAAGCTGTCGCAATATGGCCAAACTGATTGCACTTATAGCATTTAACACCATTCTTGCATGCCGTTGCTATATGCCCCTTTTCACCGCACTGATAGCAGTTCCGGACCACTCTTGCTGTATCTTTTCTCTCTCTTATAGGTGCCGGTTCAATATGCTTCTGTTTTACCATCGCTTTTTTCATGTTTTCATAGATAGCCAATCTTTCTTTCAGCACTGGATACGTAGTCACTCCATACAAAATTGCTTTATTTGGTTCATAATCGATGATCCCGTCCACAATGTATTGGATCGCTATATAGTCAGCGAACTTGCCTCTTTTGCCTAACTCCTTCACAAGCATATACTCGTAATATGACTCGTCTTTCTTCTTTTTCCTTGCAGACATTAGTTCGTGAATTTCTTTCACATTTGTGCTGTCAGGGAATTCCTTGTGCAGCGCCGCCTTAAAATCCTCATATGATTTAAACACTCGCTCGGACTTCGCCCACAGCTCCGCCGCACCCGTCAATGATCGCCGCGCCACAATGAGTTTTTGCGTCGATGTCCAGCCGAACAATTGCGCATTTTCGTCAATGTCTTGCAGCCATTTCGAGGAGCTTAACGTTTTGTCCATGCCGTCGAATTTGCTGATAAATCCGTCATATCCCGCAGTCGCCATCATGTTAAAATGACTAGCCGCGTGGCCCCGACCTTCTTCACCTTCGCTTCCTTTGTCTTCCTGCATGATTTTCTTCTTTGTTTTCGCATTTTCACCTTGTGTTTCACCTTTTCACCTTGATTTTCACCTTGTCACCTTATATTTCACCTTATTGTACGCCTCATCTACACCATCCGTCTTTTCTTTGTTCGCGTCCCACGCACGCCACGACCATGTGCCGGTTCTCCCGTTCAAATCTTCACAAACGCCTCCTGATTATCAGACAAATCTATATTTCCATCCCGGGCGAGCCCCCATTTATTGTGGGATGGAAATAATAGGCCGGATTCCACTTGATAATAGTTTTATTCCAATTTTACAACGTCAGCGCACAATCTTGCAGTTTGCATAACGCCATCTTAAATTTATCTCTATCTATCTATACAATTTTCATCAACCAATCACGACACTTCCTCTTTGCGTTATGATCTACGCTTAAATTTCATACCTACATATATGTATACATATATATCAATACAATAAAAGTACCGGCAACATCCACCAGATCGCAGTGACGTCAATATTTATTTGACAGCTCTGTCGAGTTGCGCATCTGATGTATTCTCAGAGAAAGTACCAAAGGAGTTAGTATCGCGTCGATTCCCCGAACAAATTTTTCGTGGCACTTTTGCGGGGTGCGGGAGGCGAAGTAAACACACACAGATACACTTTCACGCATAACCACACTATAATAAACTCGCAACGCATTCAAAAATACACGCACACAAATAAAGAATGCCTGACCATATGACCAAAAATTTGGCAGAGGGGGTTAGCGCATCATGCTCTCTCCAGTGGTATCTCCTCTAAGGATGTATTTCATTCCTTTGAGTATTTTGTTGAACTTCATAACATTGTGACAGCTAATGGACAAAGCGTTGAACATGAAGCTTATGACCAATAAACTACACACATCAAAAGTGTCTAGGGATCAACATATATTTTTGCAATAACTTTTCTCCTGATTGATATTAATTAAAATTTTCTTTAAGGATTCATCAAATAAAGTGTTTTCGTTTGTCACAGTAACGATAAACCAAGTCACCTTTGCATTAATAAAGAAATTTGCCATTTTCCTAATAAAGGGATTTTTGACATTTGAACCACTAACACAAAAGTTCGAAAAAAAGACTGAAATAACAGTTTTCTTTAAAATTTTATTGGGTAACTTAAACAATTAATAATCCGTGTTTCTACCGCGAACACTAACAACACAAGAACATCGGTTTGGCATACTCAAAATGAGTTCATCCAAATCACGCTGTGGAATGGCCGCCCATGTTCGTTGCAACAACAAAAAAAAGGTCTTCTTGCGACTGGATACCCTCCATATTCGGCAGAGCTCTTCTCTGTAGCATATCCCATGCATGCTCAATCGGGTTCAAGTCTGGCGACTGAGCAGGCCAGGGCAGGACATTGATGTTAGCTGCGGCGAGAGTCTGTCTTACAACTCTTGCGGTGTGCGGTCGTGCATTATCATGCATTAACTGAAATAAGGGACCGATTTGCACTTGTAGAGGAACGATGACGTCTGATACAATCGTCTCAGCATAAATTTGAGCGTTGAGGTTGCCTCTGATCCAAATCAACTCAGTTCTTCCGCCGATCCAAATACCCGCCCATACCATGATGGTTCCACCACTATAAGGATGGACTTCCTGGCAGGATTTTAATCGCTGTTGGCGTCCAGGGGTTCTCCAGTGTCGTATACGTCTTGTATCCAGTCTCATACCAAAACGAGACTCATCAGAAAAGCACACGAAACGCCATTGTTCTTCTGCCCAATTTCTGTGTTCAAGAGCCCATTGATATCGAATCCTACGATTGTGCATTGCTATAGGTGGTACCCGTAACGCTCAAATTTATGCTGAGACGATTGTATCAGACGTCATCGTTCCTCTACAAGTGCAAATCGGTCCCTTATTTCAGTTAATGCATGATAATGCACGACCGCACACCGCAAGAGTTGTAAGACAGACTCTCGCCGCAGCTAACATCAATGTCCTGCCCTGGCCTGCTCAGTCGCCAGACTTGAACCCGATTGAGCATGCATGGGATATGCTACAGAGAAGAGCTCTGCCGAATATGGAGGGTATCCAGTCGCAAGAAGACCTTTTTTTGTTGTTGCAACGAACATGGGCGGCCATTCCACAGCGTGATTTGGATGAACTCATTTTGAGTATGCCAAACCGATGTTCTTGTGTTGTTAGTGTTCGCGGTAGAAACACGGATTATTAATTGTTTAAGTTACCCAATAAAATTTTAAAGAAAACTGTTATTTCAGTCTTTTTTTCGAACTTTTGTGTTAGTGGTTCAAATGTCAAAAATCCCTTTATTAGGAAAATGGCAAATTTCTTTATTAATGCAAAGGTGACTTGGTTTATCGTTACTGTGACAAACGAAAACACTTTATTTGATGAATCCTTAAAGAAAATTTTAATTAATATCAATCAGGAGAAAAGTTATTGCAAAAATATATGTTGATCCCTAGACACTTTTGATGTGTGTATTTTAAAAAAAATAAAAACCGACTTCAAAGTAAAATAACGAAAATATTATTGAAGTTGGTGCAGAATATACACAGCAGGTACGCTAACACCAACTTCAATAATATTTTCGTTATTTTATGCTTTTTAGATAATTTACTTTGAAGTCGGTTTTTTTTTTTTTAAATAGTTTATTTAACACTTTTTAGTGACTTATTTTACCAAGATAGGTATCAGCACTATCACGCAACTCGAACGTCTACGTTACAGTAACTTACTGAAAACATAAAAAGTTTATATCTCTTAAACTACTGGACCGATTTTGATAAAATTTGTACTCTACCCTAAGTTGAAAGATACTCTAACTATTGCAAAAAGAATTTTCGAAATCGGACTTGTAGTTTCTGAGAAATCCGCGGACAAACCTACATACATACATACATACACTCGTGAAATTTGGTAAATTCGTTTAGAAGCCCACATAGACTAACATATATGAATATTACGCATTTTTATTAATATTACATACATACGCGTCGAATACAGAACCTCCTTTTTTGAAGTCGGTTAAAAATGGAGTCCACACTTCAAATACTTGATTGAGGCATACGCTATCCCTTTCATTGAGGTCGGATGTGTGGTCCATGTTATAATAGAAATTACCCGAGAAATGGATACCCTAATATAGAAATGCTCTATTTTAACATCAAAAGATTGTTTTGCACCCGAAAACATAAAATACAATGACAATCATGTCTATTAAAAAATTGATTGGTAAGTACTGCTCTGCGAGTTCGATTAAAAAAAATAATGTAAAATCTTTGATTATTAATACGTCGTAACGTTACAAGACTAATAGGTATCTAACCTATTAGTCTTGTAACGTTACGTTAATAAGCATAACAACCTCATTATTCGTGTGTGCGTGCAGGCCTCGTTGTACATTCGCGTCATCTGTGGTTGTGTGCGTGTTTGGGGATCTCCAGTTATAAATATTTTTCCCATAAATAGCTATAGCGTTATCAAAATAAAATAAAATAAAATAAAATAAAATAAAATAAAATAAAATAAAATAAAATAAAATAAAATAAAATAAAATAAAATAAAATAAAATAAAATAAAATAAAATAAAATAAAATAAAATAAAATAAAATAAAATAAAATAAAATAAAATAAAATAAAATAAAATAAAATAAAATAAAATAAAATAAAATAAAATAAAATAAAATAAAATAAAATAAAATAAAATAAAATAAAATAAAATAAAATAAAATAAAATAAAATAAAATAAAATAAAATAAAATAAAATAAAATAAAATAAAATAAAATAAAATAAAATAAAATAAAATAAAATAAAATAAAATAAAATAAAATAAAATAAAATAAAATAAAATAAAATAAAATAAAATAAAATAAAATAAAATAAAATAAAATAAAATAAAATAAAATAAAATAAAATAAAATAAAATAAAATAAAATAAAATAAAATAAAATAAAATAAAAGATTGATTTGATTTGATTTGAAAAGAATTTAATTGAATTGAATTGAAATTAAATTAAATTAAATTAAATGGCGTGTCCCTTACCATCAGGTGAGGTGGTGAGGAGGTGAGGTGAGGATTTGCCTCATGACCAGGAAGAAAAAATACTTCTAAGTACTTACCTATATAAAAGTAATTAATTTATCAAAAAAATAAATTAAAATTATTATAATTGATTTATTTCATGTGTTGGTCACTAACTACGTATTAAGTTTCATTGAATTCATTTTTGTCAAAAGAAAAATTACCCCAGACTTAAGATATATTCCCCCATTATTACCTAGCCACACCAGTCTAGTCGGACAATGTACAAATTGTTGTAAAAAACAATCGAGTTTTTATAATAATCCCTCACAGAATCTTAAGACTTATGAATGGAAAATTAAGTTAGGATCTTTATTAATTTAACTTAGTTAATATTTTCACGATATGATTACACAATTCGGCAAAAACTTTTTTTTTTGCGAGCACAAACCATCGGTAGAGTTCAAGTGATACTAAACAACCAAGTATACCAATTTGATGTTTTGGTATACTTGATATTGTCAAGTGTTTGAACATCGAACACACTATCTAGACGTATATATAATCAAAGTGTAAAATATGTATGTAAATGTGTATGTGTGTAAATTTATACCTGGTTGGTGTTAAAGCTTTATATCCAAATCGGTATATAGTTGATTAAAGACTATTCAAGAGAATATGACTAAAAAGAATAAAATATTTTTTTTATAAAGAAAAAATAAACCAACCGACAAAAAAAACGAAAAATAGCTTACAGGAAACCATGGCGTTATGCTACTGATATGCTTTACGTCGATTGCAACCATCCTCGGGTGCGGCAACTATTTATCATATCTACAATCTTAAAGTTCTATAAACATGCTAAGGACTTAGTTCGTGAAACCCATACAAAGCTAAATTGGGATCGTCCGAAAACGAATACATCTTTTGCACAAAGATATTTTAAATTTGTGGGACCTTTCCTTTATTCAAAGTTATATTTCTTCAATAACTGTATCCTCGAAATGACAATATTTTTAAGTGTAGGTGTAGGTACTGCTTACAAATGGCTTTATACAAAAAACTATGACGATACGGAAAGTTTATTAGAAATTCTTGTTTAAATTATTGCAAATAAGGTAACATGTGCAGCAGAGTGTAGTATAATGTATAGTTGTTAAGTTTACTATGTATTATAGATACGGGAATTTCAAAAATTAATATATGTATTAAATTATTTAATTTTCTCTTTACAGGTCTAATTGTTTTGGCAGTTTGCTCATGATATTTCTAAATTTATTTACATAAGTACTATTAATATTGGGAAGACACTGGCCTCCACGACACAGGGTATCCTAGTGTGGAGCCCAGTGATCTATTAAAAGGTTAGAACTAAGTAATATGTACTTGGAAGTTGTATATTTTTACCTGTTGTACTAATTCTTGAGATAAATAAATATCTTTATATCTGACGGGCTATCCTTTTTGCACGGCCCTTTATAAGGGACTTATAAGTACCTCCTTAGCAGGTTCAGAGTTAATTTCATTCTGGCGATCGAAGAGGAAGGCTGTTCAGCAGTGGCGTGCACAGAGGGTAGGCAAAAAAATGTATTTGGCTTGTTTCACCTATTTTAAGGATGTTATTATACCTTTTCAAATATCCATATGCTAGCAAATACTATAGACATATTAATTTGCATTTGAAAACATGAATAAGTTTATTCAGCGGCTCCATACTAACAAAAATACTTTGCCTACCCTAGGATTTCTCTAAACAGTCTTAATTTAAAAAAATCTTAGTTTGTACATGAATTAACGTAATTTTTTTAAAAGTAAATGGATATATTGGTAATATTGGTTAATTTAAGGATATTTGTGCTGGAACACGAACAAATAGCATAAAGCACAAACAGCTCGCAAATATTTTTGCCTGCTTTCAGTGCACGCCACTGCTGTTCAGCAGTGGACGTCTTCCGGCTGGTGATGATGATGACTTAGCAGGAGGCTTGGTATCCTGCTCGAGTAAATCCCGAAATTCCTTCTAGGCCTCCTCTACTAATAGGGCGACTTCAAATTTCAAGCGCGGCTGGATCGCTACTGCCGCGGGGTTAACGTATAAAACATGTTAACCACTTTTATAAAACGAAAAAAAAACCACTTATTTCTTTTTATAACATTGTGGAGACGTCATGATAATACGTACAGGTAGCGTTCGTGGCGCAGTCGAAAACCGCTTGATTTGCAAACCTAAGGTCGCGGGTTTGAATCCAGCTGAGAATAACAACTTTGTGTAGATGTTTCCTAAGGGTCGTCCATTAATCACGTGATGTTTTTAAGCAACTTTTTAACCCCTCCCCCCCTCCTGGTGATATGTGGTGAGGTTTTAAACTATATATCCAAAATCACGTGTATTTTTTTGTATAAAATTTCAATATATTTTATATTGAAATTTTCGGAATATTATCTTCAAATACAGGTACTTAACTGATTAAATGTTGAAGGGGAAGTCGTTGCCGGCAACGGTGAGTCAAGGCCACGTGCCGCTGTTTGGTTTAGAAATCGTGCATTCAGCGAAAAATAAATACACGTGATGTCTCATTATACCCTTCCCCCCTCCTGGTGATATTTCGTGATTTTTTCGGAACCCCTCCCCCCCCCTTTCGAGCCTCACGTGACGATCACGTCCCCTGATTATCTGGAAAGTAAGATGATTGATGCGTCAGGTGGCTTATTCCAAGTACTATTACTTGAAAAAAATTGCAACTAGTGGCATGTAAACAGTCGGTCCTGCGCCTGACCTCTCCTCGGTCATGCCGCTATTCCCTCCCTAAACTAGATTGGGAGACACGGAACATTTATATCTCGGGAGGCACTTTTCAAAGGAATCGCGTGCTTCGGCCCAATAACATGGGGTGTGTGGTGTGCGGATACGAGACCAATAAAATATTAACATTATTTAAATTTTATTAAAAAGGATAAAACAATTGCATAGTTGTTTCGTTGAAAAACGTAACATTACAGTCAAAACAAAATGGATCATCCGACCAGTTGGCCGACCAGTTGGCCGACCACCGACCGGCCACCGACCGGCCACCGACCGGCCACCGAGCGGCGACCGCCTCGTGCGCTTCCCCTTCACGTCGACTCAAAACGTCCACAAGCCTCGACCAATAGACTACATATTACCCGAAACATTTAATTTTGTAATGTCTGTGTAGAATAGAAACTTATAGCTATGTAATAAGTGTAGTTTGTAGTCGGCGCGCGGTCCCGGTCGGTAGATACATAATAAACAGCTTCAACTCAGTGCCGGATTAGCCATATAGCAGGGGTCAGCAAATGCTACGGGCCCCGCGCCTTGAAGGGTAAGGGTCAGTAATAACGCAAATTTCAATATTGTTGGTTATTTGATTTTGTTCCAGTGTGTTCACTTTCTGTTCCAGTAAATCATGTTTTAGTTCTAGGTTTTTATATTTGTTTTTTAGATCGGTATTATGATTTTCGATAGCTTTTATATTGGCCTCGTACATGTTAACTTTTTTTTCGTGTTCGTCTATTTTATCTGAGTAAAACTGGAGGGTGGTTTGCAACTCCTCTCGAATTATGTCGCTTACCTCTCGCCGTATATCGCTGAGGATACGCTGAGTCACGTTGCTATTTATCATAGTTTCCGTATCTGTAATTTCTTCGTCATCCACGTCCGGTAGAATGCAGGATACACGTTTTGGTTTGGTATTATAAGAGTATTTGCACATGTACATACATGTACGGCATCTCCAATCCACGGTGTCCGTCGAATACGAGGTATTTAACTGTTCAGTGTTTATTGAAGAACAAGATGTACGCATCCACTTACTACACTTAGAGCAATGTATACCCGGGGATTTTTTGTAACCATTTTTGCGCACTTAGTACATTTCGCCATGTTGTAGAAATAGTATCCGAATCGCACGCGCAAGTACACGGAGCTATTATGCGCTTCGTCCAACCGGTTTTGCACCGAGACGATGACTGATGTAGGTATGCGATGTTCTACTTCTTCAACTTGGTCTTCCAGCCTGTCTTTCCAAGGAAGTTAAATAGCCCTTACTGTCAGCTACAAGCTGTTCGTATAACCCGACCATTTAGAATAATTTTCTGTTGATAGAAAGTAGTGCCCGAGTCTCCAACACCCAATACGGATTCCGAGAGGGTCGGTCTAACATAGACACGACCCTTCGCGTCAAGGCCCTCTCGGATGCGACAGTGTCTCAGAGAAGAAAAAAAGAAGAAAAATATTTATTTTGACACACACAAGACATGGTAATGAACACACAGCTGATACAAGAAGAGACATACATTAACGAGAAAGGGAAAAAAACACGTTGTGTTGTCACGGAAGAAAAATACTTTTAATAAATATAAATAATAATAATGAGTAAAATGTTAATTAAAGAAAGATATAGGTATAATATAAACTTAAGTGTAGTAGTAGTAGTGTAATGACAATGTTAAAAATAAAAATAAATAAATAAATTCAGAGTGTTGTCATGTTGGCGGTGTCTCATGACATCGCCAATGCTTTCAACACACTTCAATTCAGATGTGTGATGGAGGCTTCGGTAATGGTATCTTAGTTATCTTACCATCGGGTCTCGGCCTATTTTAGGCGAGTAGGGTTCTATTTCAAGGACCGAAGTGTTGTTTGTGTTGGAAGTGACGGTATATTGCACTGTCACTGGCGCGTGGTGTTCGGAGATGTCAGTGCTCGGCCCTCTTATGCGATGTTCTACAGACGTCTGGGTGTTCCATAGCTATTTACACTGCGGGCTCCAGCTCGTCTATTACGATTGGGCTTGAGGGTGGCCCTGGAAAAGACCTAGGCCCTGTGTTTCCCCGGATCTAGGAAGAGGCCGCCCTCATGGGCCGGAACAGCTGCTGAGGATGTCACGAACTAAGTCGGGAGCCAAATGAAATATTTGGGTATTGTCCACGACCCGAAATGCCGATTCTTCGTCCATTTCAAGGGTCTAGCCGAAAATTCGGCTGTGAGTGTGGGCCGAAATCCTGACTGCCTAAACCGAGCCCCCGTTGCAACGACCACAAAGGGTCATGGTGAAGCGAGGTGCGGAACCAAGCGCCGGCTACTTGAGCATATCGGTGGTGCCCCCGGTCGTGACAGACTGGGTGCACCGAAAATACGGTACGCTCACATTCCAGCGGCTCATTTAGATCCTTTCGGGGCATAGTTACTTCAGCAGGTACTATTACAAAACAGCAGAAACGGAGGAGAACCCCAGCTGCCATAAGAGTAACTGCATTGAAGATCATGACGCAGCACACACTTGAGGTTTCCAAGGAGTGGACGGTGGGGCGTAGTCAGCTGTGCGCCGCAATTGGGGCCGACATGTCGCTGTCCGCCTTGATCCAAGACATAATAGGCAGTGAAAGCCTTATTTCGCAGAAGGAAGCATTGGAGCAGTTTAGAGAGCGATCCCGTTGCTGATCTGCGATGCCGCAGGGGGCACGTGCAGAAGGCGGGCCAATACTGACCCCCTAACCAGGCAGCAAAAACGGTTGAACCGTTGCCTGTGCACTGCACAGTGATAAGTCGCCCTCGAGGAGGCTGGCGTGCTAAGGTGTCTCGGCACGCTACCGGATGATAGTATGCGGGGCTTTTACACCCGCACACAGGTCCGTATATCTCCAGAATGTGCACAGGATTTTTACATGATTTGATTCCACATTCTCCTTTCTATAATCGGACGATGAGATCCACGGCGTAGCTATGCACTCTTATGTTGTAAACGTCCCATCTAAATGGATAAAGCAGTTTGCGTCGTCAATATTTACAAAAGAAGACTGGAAAAGCGTCTTTTTCCAGTCAGTTGCCCGGTCAATTATAATTGGTCGTGTTTTCAAGACTATATTAAATAGAGTTTTTATAACCTAGGGTGCTTTACCATCCGGGATTACAGTCAAGCAAGAACTAGCTCCTATGATATAGTAAAAAAAGTAGCGTATGCAATTTTTTTGTCTTCTGAGAACGTCTAAATAACCTCACTATAGCAACAAAAAAAACTATGCAAGTCAAGGGCCCCGCGTTCATATTTGCTACGGGCCCCGCGCTGGCTTAATCCGGCACTGCTTCAACTGCGATATAATCTGTATTTACAATACAATAATGCCCGAAGGCCGCATACATGTACTCTCGGTAAAATCAACACTTCACATAAAGACTTTGTATTTGGGTATAGTGTACCGGTCAGTTGTTACTCATGAGAGGCGAGCACCCGAGGCGCCCCGTACCGGGCGTACCGACCGCCGCCCGCCTTGTGCTACCTTTGAAAGTATTCACTCACTCGAAAAACAAATTCATAAGATAAAATAGGATATGCACATCGTGTCCGGCTAGGCGATTCTGCTTTTCAATGAAGATGGTCCTTATCCCGTCACCTGTAATTTTATATCGCGCTACGCGTTGTGGGAAAACCGGTGTGGCAGCATCGCATTGTCATAGTTTATAAGGCACTAGACGAACGTTCTCGAATAACATTGCCCTATTCTTATATATACACAAATCCATACAATATGACCCCAAACAACACGAACATAACCATAATAAAATGCGGGCCTTGCGTGCATCCATCGTGTGACGAGGCATTCAACTTGTTTATATGTAAGTACCTTCTCTTAATTCAATAACAAGGCGGTAGGCCAGGCTCGTACTATGAATTATATTAATATAGCTAACACTAATTCTGCACGTCTTATTGTATTTATGTCAATCTGATTTGGTAAAATATTAGCCAACGAAGGCATCATTGGCATGTATTTGGCACTAGGGCCGTAGGGCCACTCGGCAGCAGCCGGCGCGGCGGCGGCTGCACGCTGCAACCTTATTTACTAGTACTACCAACATCGGTACAGCAGTTTCTTCTCTACAGTACGCTAGTTGTCAATGTAAGGAAAGTAAAACAAGGATATAGACGGACCTCGTCGAAGACGCTAGATATACTTTGCATTTCGTAATTGTTTTACACCGTCGTTGCGACGCACGAGTCGGCACGTAACGCTTCATAACA
Organism: Furcula furcula; assembly: GCA_911728495.1. Lineage (NCBI taxonomy): Eukaryota > Metazoa > Arthropoda > Insecta > Lepidoptera > Notodontidae > Furcula > Furcula furcula. Next base: position 742,976 of record OU452254.1, on the reverse strand, counting down.
TGTATTAACAGCCCGTGAGAGGCAGGCTGCGGGAGGGCGGGCCTCCTCCTGCCTCCTGCCTCCCGCCTCCTGCCTCCTCGTGGGCTCGCGGCGCCTGCTCGTACACGCCATACCATGCATACGCTCCCGACGTGTTCAGACACATTTGTCACGTTTTGTTGAAATTGTAAATCTTCACGCTAATATGAACACATGCGATATATTGTCAGTTCAAGAAACAAAATAACAATCTAATCGACTTTGACCATCCGTCGTAAGAATTATAATCGAATAGTCCCCGCGCATATCACAGAGGATGTCCTCCGGCCGCCGAGCAATCGTTCAACGGTTCGTCGGTGCGGTCACACGTGCCCCCCCCCCCTCCCCCCTCACAGCAGCACGTCCATGCGGCTGCCGCGGCGCAGCAGGCGCACTCCCCCCGCGCCGCCCCCGCCCCCGCCCGCGCCCGCGTGGAACGCGACCGTCACCGGCTGCTGGCCGAAGTCCGCCTCGAACCTGCAACACACACATGCGGGGCGCGGTGAGCGCGGGCCTGCCGGCCGGAGGGAGGCAGGGAGGCAGGGAGGGGGGGTGCGGTACTCACTCGGCGGCGACGGTGACGTGCGGCGGCGCGCCCGCGGCGTGCTGCACCACCAGGAACAGCTTGGTGGCCAGCTCCAGCGCGTGCACCGCGCGCACCACCAGGTCCCCGCGCCGCCGCCGCGCGCCCTCCGCCTGCCACCACACAGCTCGTCAACGCATCGCACGCGGCGCGCCGGCCGGACCGCCCCCGCCGCACACACTCACCCCGAACAGGCAGCCGGCAGCGTCGTGCGCGTCGTGCGCCACATGCGGCGCGCTCGCCCACGCGCCCTCCGCGCAGCCCTCCGCCGCGCACTGCAACATCGCGCGCCGTTCAATCAGAGAAGCAGGAGGTGCGCCACGCCGTTCGGCTTCGATAAAAATTAACGAGACTTCCGAACGACGAAGTCCAAAAAGGTCCCCGAATCGGCGAGGCCGATCGTTCGAAGCCGTCTAGAGAGCGAAAAGGCTACGGTGACGCGTAGAAACGCACCGGTCGCACGTGCACGACGAGCAGGTCGTCGTCGTACGGCGACAGAGAGATCCGGTGCACGCGGTGCGCGGGCACGCGCCGCTTGACGCGCAGCGAGCGCGCGTCAAGCAGCAGCAGCGCCGCCGTCGACACGACCGCCAGGCGGCGCGCCACGCGCCCGCTCGAGCGCGCCACCTTGCCGACCAGGTCCGCGAACACCACGCAGCGGTCGGCGGCCGGCGCCGCGCGCCGCCACGCGGGCGCCGCGCGCAGCCGCACGTAGTCGCCCGCGAACGGGTGCGCCACGCTGCGCGCGTAGCTCTGCTTGCGCTCGCGGAACAGCGCGCTCGCGGTCACCTTCTCGCGCATGCGGTTCCGCGCCGGCTGGTCGAACGCCGCGCGGTACAGCCGGCAGCGCCACGCGTGGTGCAGCCGCCGCAGCTGCGCGTCCGCGGCGCCCAGCAGACGCGGCGCGCCGCACGCCGGCCACGCGCCGCACGCGGGCGACGCGTGCCGCGGCGGCAGGCGGCGCCACAGCCCCGCCAGGTAGCGGCGCCGCGCCGCTGCGCACCACCAGCGCCAGAGCATGAGCGCGGCGCGGGCGCGGGCGGCGGGGGCGGCGGCGGCGGGGGCGGGGGGCGCGACGCGGCGCGCGCGGTGCCTGCGCCAGGCGCGCGCGATGACGGCGGCGGCGGCGCGGCGGCGCGCGCGGTGGCGGTGGGCCCGCCAGGCGCGCTGCGCGGCCACCACGAGCCGCTCGACGCGCGCCTCGCGCATCGCCTCCAGCTCCCATACCTGCGACACCGACGGGAATCAGCTCCTGCACGACGAATTCTACGGGACGAACGAATCACCGGGAACTGAGCGATAAAGTTAGGGATCACAACGCTCTGCCGGCCTTGATCGACCGGCTTTTTTTTTTTTTTAATGATTTTCCCTTGTGGTAACACCATATAAATTACAATCTAGCTTAATGGCTAATTAGCAATTTTACTTTAACCTAAACGAATAAATTATATTAGATTAAGAATGTGTCCAATGGCACTATTTAACCGACTTCAAAAAAAAGGAGGAGGTTATCAATTCGGTTGTATGTTTTTTTTTAATTTTTTTTTTTATGTTTGTTACCTCAGAACTCTGTCGTTTACGAACCGATTTGGAAAATTATTTTTTTAATTGGAAGGGTATGGTTCCAGATTGGTCCCATTTTTTTCAAAATCAAGTTCTGATGATGGGAACCATGAGTAACTGAGGGAACTCCTTAAATATTATAGACATACATATAGCGTTTTTGGTATATTTAGAAACTAGTCAAGCATTTTCATTCAGAAAGTATCATTTGGTGAAGTGGATCTGATGAAGAAGGTTATTGTCACATCTACATTTTTTAAAATTTTTGCTTAACCTTATATTTTAGTGATGGTCCATAGTTGTGTTATGTAGTGGGTGTTTTTAAAATAAATATTAAACTGGCTGTTTGTCAGAATAAAATATAAGTTGTTAAAAGTTAACCCAATAATACACCAACGGAACCACTAAAAAGAATAAAACAAAAATATTTTTTACAAAAAAAAGAACCGCCTTCAAATGCAACTAAAAAGCCTGAAATAATTTCTAAGAATTAGTGGTTTTTACATCTACATTGTTGGACTTAGACTACAACATATTATAAATACATATTACTATCGAAGTCGGCGCCTAACGTCTAGCAAATACTTACAAGGGCAGTAGGTACCTAACTGTTTTCCAGTTTGGCGCCGTCTTTGATAGTACATAATATGTATTTATATTATAATTGTTGTAGGCTAAGTCCAACAATGTAGATGTAAAAACCACTAATTCTTAGAAATTATTTCAGGCTTTTTAGTTGCATTTGAAGGCGGTTCTTTTTTTTGTAAAAATTATTTTTATCTTATTGTCTCTATTAAGGCGAAGACACTTTGTTATTGTGTTCTACACTGCACTATACTGCACTAATTTAACACTTAAACTAACTCAAAAGGTTTTGTTGTTTTCAGTCTTCTCACTATGTCCATGTTGTCGAGGAGCTGGATAGCCTCGACATTCACATGATGATGAAGCCGACGCTCATGAGCTTCAGCGTAGTCCTTGATAACTTTGGCTACGAAGTCCAATTTGAGGTCCCGATGGACGTCGTTTGTTCTTATGTACCAGGGCGCATTTACAATTCCTCTGAGTACTTTATTCTGGAACCGTTGTATTGTGTTTACATTGCTTTGTTTGGTACAGCCCCACAGCTGTATACCATAAGTCCATACTGGCATTAGGACTTGTTTGTACAGGAGTATTTTGTTTTGCACTGACAGCACGGAGTGTTTACCGAGAAGCCAGTGCATTTTCTTGTAGCGAAGGCCTAACTCTTCGCGTTTCTTTTTGACATGAGCCTTCCAGCGAAGCTTTGTATCGAGCGTCATGCCAAGGTATTTGGCGGTATTCTCATAGGGTATAACACGATTGTTTATGTATACCGGATGGTAGATTGATTTTTTATTGGTGAAATCAATATGAACTGACTTGGATTCGTTGAGTTTTATTCGCCACTTTTTTGTCCAGTTACATATGGTGTTTACGGCAATTTGAACATTTTCCACTGCTTCCGCGTGTGTAACACCTGTGGCCATAATGGCCGTGTCATCAGCAAAGGTTGCAATGGTGTTGTTTTCTAGCGTTGGAATATCACAGGTGTATAGTAAGTACAGGACCGGACCTAACACACTTCCTTGTGGTACTCCAGCTTTGATGTGCTTAAGATCAGAATAAGAATCTTCCTGTCTTACTCTGAACATTCTTTCTGAAATGTAAGACTCCAAGATATCGGAGAAATTCTTTGGTAACATCTTTCTTAATTTATACAGGGTTACAGGAAAAGTCGTGGTAGATCCGTTGAGGGCGTGGAGTACCCATCATTTCTGACTTATTTCACTATGAAACACCCCACCCTAAACTTAACCAAAATAAAAAAAAAATAAAAAAAAAAAACTTTAACTTAACTTAAACAAAATAAAATTTAATAGCCTAAAAATCGGAAATTTTCAATAAAAAATTTAAAGTCGAAAATCTCGAAAACGGTTAAGTTTAGGGTGGGGTGTTTCATAGTGAAATAAGTCAGAAATGATGGGTACTCCACGTCCTTAACGGATCTAGCACGACTTTTCCTGTAACCCTATATATAAGACCTTGATGCCACACCTTATCGAATGCTTGGGCAACATCTAGGAAAACTGTAGAGCAAACTTTTTTTTCTTCTAACGTTTTTTCAATAATATTAGTAATTCTATGAACTTGGTCTATAGTTGAGTGCTTTGCCCTGAAGCCAAACTGATAGTCAGGAATAAGATGTTTTTCTTCTATAATTGGTTTTAAACGTCTCAATAATAGATTTTCGAATAATTTTGACATTATTGGCAACAGCGAAATCGGCCTGTATGAAGTTGCTTCATTTTCCATCATAATATGTATTTGTAGATACTGATTCCTTCCCTTTTTCTACATGCTCTTGAACAGGAAGTATTGATAAATTGATAATAGGCTTTTTGATTATCCCATTCTTCGTTTTCAACAAGACGACGCGTACGCATTCATCCTTCGAGGGGTGCAGAGCTACGATATGGCCTAGTACCCCTTTTCCCACCGGTATATTCACGTCATTTATGATAATGATGTCACTAATTTTGGATATTTGTTTGTTCGGTTGTAAGTCACTGATTTCATCTGAAAAATCAGTTTCCTCTACGTGTTTGATAATCTTATTATTTTGTTGTGTTGACACATTTAATTGCTTCTGTTTAATCTCTTCGATTGTGGTGTAATTTAGACGTGAAATTTCAACATAGAGACCAAAACATTCTTTTTTGGAATTATTGTCTGTCTGTCTGTAGGTCCAGGTATCATTTGAAAACCCGTGGATGGATTTTAATAGGACTTTCACTAATGTGTTGTGTAGAAGTCCGGACATAAAATGGTATATATAACATCACGCTATGTTTCATAGGAGCTAAGCAGTGGAACATTACTTGCGCATATTACCACATAAGTTCTATTGTATGTGAATAAGGTATTTATAAACTGACCAGTTAATTATTAAGATATTATTATGTATTATTACGCTATATACAATAGGGACTGAGCAGACATTTAGTTTGCATAAGGTAAGGTATTTTGCCATGTTGAGTAAGAGTTCCGTGGTTGAGTGGTTACGGACGCTTCTAAAAAACGTCGTAGGTCTCGGGTTCGAATCCCACTTGGGGTTATATTTTAACTTATCTTTTTTTATTAAATTATATTTATAAAATTGTTATCTATACTATAATAAAACTCAGAGCACTTTTTCTGTACATTGAATATTTTTCCAAAATTTCTATGTGCCCCCACATACTATACTATCGTCTATCGACATAGAGGCCAAAACAATTTTTTTTGGAATTATTGTCTGTCTGTCTGTCGTTCTGTTCGTCCAGGTATCATTTGAAAACCCGTGGATGGATTTTGATAGGACTTTCACCGATGTGTTGTGTAGAAGTCAAGGTATAAGTTGGTATATAAAACATCACGCTATGTTTCATAGGGGCTAAGCAGTGAAACATTACTTGCACATATTGCCACGTAATTTCCTTTGTATGTGAATAGACTGATCAGTTAATCATTAAGATATGTATTATTACGCTATATACAACAGGGACTGAGCAGACATTTAGTTTGCATAAGATATAGCATTGGCGAAGGGTCAATTTTTGTAAGGGGTAAGCCGGTCCGGTACACTCAGGACATTTTCATTAGATTTCTGTTCATGAAATTTTAATGAAACTCCCCAAGTCCAGGTAGTGTATAGGTATAGTATTACAGTCGCAACAATAAAAGATGCGAAAAACTTAGAACTTACATTATCGAATATCATTAGACAGTAATTTACGATGTTAGCGTGATTTACATTATGAACAGCGCCATCTATCGGTGAAATTGAACATACAATCACTATAGAACTTTAATCTATATATTATATCAAAGAAAGTCGTGTTAGTTACACTATTTATAACTCAAGAACGGCCTAACCGATTCGGCTGAAAATTGGTGGCGAGGTAGCTTAGGACCAGGAAACGGACATAGGATACTTTTTATCCCGGTAGGTTAAGGTTAAGCAACGTTAGGTAAGGTCATTAAATAGATGGGCGAACCGATTTGTATGAAAGTGTACATATTGAGTAGGTCTGAGAATAGGTCATACAGTATATTTCATACCGCTAGGTTAAGGTTAAGCTACATAAGGCAAGGTCATTAAATAGATGGGTGAACCGATATGTATGAAATTTTGTGTGCATATCGGGGAGGTCTGAGAATAGGTCATAAAGTATATTTAATGCCGCTGATACCATGATTGACGAGGATATATAGAACGAGAGGAGGGTGCAAGAGAGGAGAAAGAGGGAGAGGGGATTCGAGGAGGGGGTGATGGGGTAAGGGATCGGGAGAGTTAGGTGGAGTAAGGGGGGAGTGAGAATTAGCAAGTTCGTAGAAGAGAGAGGGGGAGAGGGTTCAGAGAGCGGAGGGGGGAGGGGAGGGAGAGGAAGAGGGGGAGTGTGACGGAAACCGAAGCGGGAGGGGGAAAGAGAGATGAGAGAAAGAGCATATAATTAGATTTTTTTTATGAGAGAGAGATATGGAGAGAGATAAATCTAGGGAGGAGGGAGCAAAAGGGGAGCAAAACGTAATAAAAGCGCGGGCGGAGCTGCACGGGTCAGCTAGCTAGTTATACCTCCTGTGCCACACAGGGTCATAACATTAAGACCATAGACTGCTGACATTGCGTCTACACCTGGGTGGCACCGGTACCGGTAAAACTGACTCCGCTGTCTGCGTTAGATAAGAGTCTTCGTTAAGACTGTTCAATGTATTTTAAATTTAATTATAGAGAGCATCTCACTCTGCTCACACGTCTTTGAATTGAGAAAAACTACTGAACATGCCAATGCAGACTATTTTTCAAGGCTACCACATACAACTGAAAATACAGAAATAATGACTGACGATGATATATTCTACTTAAAACAGATTGCAACAAATACCCATTTCATTGAAGAGTATTAAAGAAGCAACAGCTAAAGACCCAGAACTACAACAGTTATATCGAGATATTCAATCAGGAAGTGGAAATCTAACAAAGTTACATGAGTTTTCCCTGCAAAATAACTGCATTTTTTATGGAATACGAATAGTCATACCTAAAAAACTACAAGCAGCTATATTAGAGGAACTGCACACAGCACATACCGGCGTGGTTAAAATGAAAGCTCTGGCTCGGAGTTATGTCTGGTGGAAGAATATTGACTCTGATATTGAGAATATGGTAAAACAATGTAAACCATGCTGCTTATTACAAAGGAATCCTACTAAGGTACCGGTACACAGTTGGGAATATCCCAAAGAACCATGGAGCAGAATTCACATAGACTATGCTGGGCCATTCATGAATACATATTTTTTAATAGTTGTAGACGCATACACAAAATGGCTTGAAGTAATCCCTACTTCTAGTATTACAGCAACGGCAACAATTAATATTCTAAAGAAATTATTTACTACCTTCGGCTTTCCTATTACGATTGTATCTGATAATGGCAGACAGTTCCGATCAGAAGAAATGCAACGATTTTTAAAGGAAAATGGAATTCATGCAAAATTTACAGCACCATTTCATCCATCAACAAATGGACAAGCAGAAAGATATGTACAAACTCTAAAACACAAACTAAAAGAAATGGCAAGTGAGCGAAGTGCACTTCAAGAAAAATTATCAAAATTCCTGATGATATACAGGAAGACACCCAACATCACCACAGGCATAAGCCCAGCAGAAATTATGTTCAAAAGACTTTACAGAACGAGAATTGACTTAGTGAAAAGAGACATAGCAGATGAAATGAACAATAAATCCTGTTCTCACCGCGCTCGGAATAAGACGTGTGTCACTTTGCTTGCGCCTACCTACTAAGTACCGACGCGAATAATTATTTTACGCGTGCAATATAAATTACGTGCATAGTGCGGACACGATAATTTCGAGCGACTGTTTACAATCAGTTTGTTAGTTACAAATTACAAAAACAAGGTGTACATTAACAATGAATTTCTGCTCCAAATGTAATGATAAAGTTGTTGATGGCGTCCTGTGTAGTCAGTGTCGAGTGCACCTGCATTTTACCTGTTCGGGGCTTTCTGAGAATACGTATCGTAAGATGACCACCGACAAGATTCTTTTTTTCGCCAGGTGGCGCTCTTCAAGTGAGCAAGCCGTTATTTTTCACTGTGAATAATTAATTCATTTCTCTGGAAATACTTAGTTTTTGTTCAATAATCGCAGTGGATTTTGTTAGTTATTTCAGTAACAAGCGGCACAAGTGTTATCGCGTAAAAATTTAAAGTATTTGTTGGAAATTTGAAGTGTTCTCGTGCCTCAAAATCATTGACGAACTAACGAAAAAGTGCAGCTGTGAAGTGTGTGTTGCTCGATAGCCTGTGAAAATCGTATTTGCGCGCGTGCCGGTAATATTAGTACATTGTTCTCATCCCAATAAAACAAATTTTTTGTGTTAAAATGAAAGAGTGCATTCCATAAATTCTTTTTTGTCAAGTCATTATCTCACAAACTACCACAATTGAAAATCAGCGCCACCTTTTGACGCTTATACGTACCACTTAATCATCGTACGATCGTTATTAACCCACTGCAAGCCACGACAAGGCCTTCTTCTTACCTCTACCGATTGGAGAATTGTAGTTGTCACTATAATACTAAAAGAGGGCGTTGCTAGCCTATACAAAACAAACAACTGTTGCAAGTCTGTGGAGGGCGCGTCGTATCAGGGTCTCCAGATTGGGGGTTTTTTTCCCCATTTTGGGGAAAAATAAAAACTTTGGGGAACTTTTGGGGAAACGAAAACTGTGGGGAAAATTTTGGGGAACACAATTTTTCTTGGCGAAAGCTTGGGGAGAAACCAAAGTCTATTCAGAAAGGTTAAAAATCAAAAATACGAGTATTTCACAATATCTCACGTAAAACAATACAATGTTGCTAACATTACACTTTCGTTATTATCTCCCTCACGGTCAATGGTAAGAATGGCGGGCGAGGGTGTCTGGAACACACTCACTAACTTATGGGGTGAGGCCCTCGAGAAAAATGGGAAAGCGCTCGTTGTTTCTCTGGATGTCTCGAAGGCCTTCGATAGGCTTTGACACGCTAGTCTTTCAAACAAGCTGCCAGCGTACGGCATATCCCCTGGTTTGATCGGCTGGATAAAAGACTTCCTGAGTGAACGGTCACTCCGAGTGGTTGTTGACGGTTCCAATGAGCAACCATAGGAACCGTTGACGACTAATGCCGGAGTTCCTCAGGGGTCCGTTCTCTCCGTAACTCTCTTCCTGCTGCTTATCAACGATCTGCTGATGTCCAGTATCTTTGGGTATGCAGATGACAGCACTATTGTGGAGAGAGAGTAAGGAGGTTATCCAGTCTGAAAGAGTAGCCATGGTGGAGCGCGCGAATCTCACACTTCAGGCAGTCCCCGAATGGGGTGATGGCAATCTTGTGAGATTCAATACCACCAAAACTCAGGCGTTCACCGCGAAAAGGAATACGTTCACCTTGGTTCCTACTTTTTCAGAATGTATCCTTGGAATACGGAAACCACCTTTAGTTGTTGGGTTTTGAAATTTCTTCAAACCACAACTTTGGGCGGTTCATTAAGTCCAAGGCCGAGGTAGCTGCAAGGAAGGTACTAGACCTTGCGGTACTTTACACCGGGGCAGCTTTTGATGCTATATACAGCACAAGTCCGGTTGTGTGTGGAGTACTGTAGTCACAAATGGGCTGGTGTTGAAAAAAAAAAAAATCTTGCTGCTTTCGACTCAGTGGAGATGCGTGCTAACAGGCTTATTGGTGATGCAGGGTTCGTAGCGGCCAATTTACAAAGCCTAGAGCACAGGCGTAGAGTAGCCAGCCTCTCGGTATTCTACAGGCTGCATTTTGGCGAGTATGCGCAGGAATTGCATGACTTGATTCCACCATCGTGGAATTTCCATCATTGGACGACGAGACGCACAACACGTACACACCCTTATGTGGTGAGCGTGCCTTCAGTCCGGACTCCGGGCTAAGCGATTTGCTTCTTCATTTATAATTAGGACAGCAAAGGACTGGAACAGTTTGCCTGCGTCGGTTTTCCTGCCCGATTATAATGTGGATGTCTTCAAGACTATAATGAATAGGCTTTTAATAGGCTAGTGTGCTTTACCATCCTCGATTGCGTTGCCGTTTTCCATCAGGTGGGACTGCAGTCAAGCACTAACTTATAAGTAGTATAAAAAAACACTAATAATTCTTATGACAAAAAGTAGCCTCTAACCTAAAAGTTCCCATCTATCTCTATACGACCAAAATTAAGCCAAATACGTTAAAGCGTAACAAATAGAAACCAACTCGCTTTCACTCTTATAAATAGCTTACTCTTACACTACTCTTACACTCTCTTACCTACTCTTATAATAATCTTAGTAGCTGTAAATAAGGGAGTATTAGATACAAAATCAATTTTGGGGAAAATTGTACAAAAATGTATCATTTTGGGGAAAAATAAAACCTGATTTGGGGAAATTTCACATGCATGATCTGGAGACCCTGCGTCGTATAGCCGTATACGCACAACCTAAAAATGAATTGTGGTGCCTGTAACAAACCAATTGTTCAAGATCGGAATACCGAAGACACTGTAATAATTGGCTGCTCTTCATGCTCAATAAAGTACCATGTTGGCTGCCTTAATTTGTCCAGGGAGGACCTGAGGTCCGTTAGGACCAAAGGAAACAATCACTACCGCTGCCCGTCTTGTAAGGCTACTCAGAAAGAACGGGTCACTGATTCCACACCTATTCGCGCCGGGAAGCGTCAAGACGTTGTATCAAAAGGTAACAATAACTTGGAGTCTCCAAGCGAGCGGACGGATCTGACATCAGCCTGTGCACCAGCAGAGATCGTGAAAACATTCACACAGTCCATGCTGCAACTCCAAGAAGCCTTTGAAACTATGAAGCGTGAAATGAGTGTCTTTACCTCGTCTCTCAATTCAACCTCTGCAGACATTGAGCTCTTTCGGAAGGAACTCAGTGACATGAAGATGGAGTTGAAAGAATTAGATCGCTATAAAGCAGAAGTAACTGACTTGCGCGCTGAGGTCTGCGAACTGCGGCAAGAACTGGAGTCCCGACAGCAGCGTCAGTTCCTTAAAGATGTCGAGTTGACCGGCGTTACCGAGCATAATGGTGAAAATCTATCTCTCATTATTTCAAATCTAACGGCAAAGCTGGGAGTTGACCTGGATCCTCATGACATCGATGATATCAAGCGGGTGGGCCCACGAGTTAATAGTGCTGCAGAGAGACCGCGCCCATTGGTTGTAACGCTGACTAGGCGCGCGCCTCGAGACCAGCTGTTGCGCGCTGCCAAAGTCCGTCGTGGCCTTACTACGGACCAGATAGAAGTACCTGGAAACTCACGTCGAATATATTTAAATGAGCACCTCACCAAAGGAAATCGGATCCTATTTAGTAAGGCGCGTGCAACTGGCTCTCAACTCAATTTTAAGTATGTATGGACTTCAAATGGAAATATCTTCATGCGTAGAACAGAAACCAGCTCTGTTCTTCGGGTCACCTCTGAGACAGTTTTGGACAAGCTGAAGCAGGCAAAGTCAAGTGTGTCTGGTAATAATCATACTTCCTGAAATGTGTATAAAAATTTCAAGCTGGTATCTTAAATATGTTATTACAGTGGACATTAATAGGGTGATAAACCTATTAAATTTGTCACTGATTTTTGAATACAGTAATGCATTTAATTTGTATAACTGTTACCACTCGTGTAACTACACAATGGTATGTAAAATTGTTTCAAATCCCAACAAAAAGTTTAGGGACTTAATAAAAATTAGTTATATTTTGTTTCTTCTAGAATCCTTTGTGAAATGTACTGTGTTAATAAGTGTATTAGAAAGTGTTATTTTATTTGTATTTAACATTTATCATAGACAATTTCTATGTTTGTTTTTCACTCCAGAGATTGGTATGTTTATAACTGTCAACAATGGCAAAAATCTGTATTACTGCACACTGTTGATTTATTTGACAGTCCTTTCTGTGTCTTTTGTTGCAGTAAACTGTATACTTATATTAATAGCCACGTGCTTTGGGTTCCTTCTCTTAGATAACTCCATAATCCTTATACAGAAGCAACTTGTTGTGTATCAGCTAGGTTTGAACTTCCCCAAATCTTGCATAGTCTCATTTAATATCTTGATCCCTAATAGCAATATTGTTATATGTGATTTCAAAAATAGAATTATTCCCTTTGTGAAATGCACTTTAATTCAAAGGGTATTTAAAAGTGTAACTTTATTTGTAATGGTTAACATTGGTAACAGACAGTTTGTATCGTTGTTTTGTATCTCAAGAATTGGTTTATTTTTAACTATAATCAATGTTAAAAAGGTGTATTTTTGTTGCTATATACTGTTGATAAACATGACAAATCTTTTACTGCTTTTTCAATATTTTTGTTGCTATATACTGTTGATTAATATAATAGAATTTTCAGTGTTTTTTGTAATAGTATTTAAGTTTATTCTCATATTAATATCCACATTCTTTGGGTCCTTTTACAGAAACCACTCCCTACTCTGTATACAGAAGCAAATTGTTGTACCTCATCTATGTTTGAATTTCCTCAAATCAGGTTACATAGTATCATTTAATGTTTTGACACTGTCAGGCAATATATTCACATTCCATTTTAAAAACTGTTCTATTCTCTTCGTGAAATGTAATAAGAGTGGAATTTTATTTGTAATATTTAATATTTGTCATAGACTGTTCCTATTTTTGCTTTGTAACTCAAGAATTGATTTACTTTTAAGTATCAATAATGATAAAAATATGTATGTCTGTTTTGGTATACTGTTGATTTATAAGACAGTTTTTTCTGTGTTCCTTGGCACAGTGTTTAGATATATACTCGTATTAGTGTCAGTATTACTTAGGTTCCTTCACAGAAATAACTCTGCACTCATTATAAGGAAGCAACTTATTGAGCCTCGTCTGGTTTTGAATTTTCCCCAATCTCGTCTAGTATTATTTAATGATTTGTTAGTTGTTACTATCTGTAATGGATGCATTGCTTTGCCAAGAATATATAAATTCATTATAAAGCATCATAAACTCTACACTTATCACACTGACATAGATCTAACACATTTATTTCTTGAATACTATCCCGTACGCTGTGTAATAATTTACTCATTTTATGGATAACATTGACCTAGCAAATAATATTGACTCTACGCTTGACCTTACGTGTGTTTCGAGTACACCGGAGTTTTGTAAAGATTTTATTGTGGACAAATATAACTTCAGGCTACTTACGTTTAACATAAGAAGCATTAGTAAAAACTTTGATGCTTTTATGACTCTCCTACATCGGATAAAGTTGGACATAGACGTTATCGTCCTTACCGAGTGCAGACTCACGGACATGGCTGTTATAGGGGAAATCTCAGGTTACTTATCCTTTTCTACATCTAACAACATCAATCAGAATGGTGGAGTTGTGGTTTATGTGAAAGACTGCTGGAGCGCTTCAGTATCTGAACCCGATCTGACTGATGCATGTGGACTCATTGTGGACATTCCGAAAGTTATTACCATTTTAGGCATTTATAGATCACCTTCCTTTAACTACACTAGCAGATTCATTTTTTCACTCGATGACCTACTAAATACACACATCAAAAGTGTCTAGGGATCAAGCATTTTTAAGCGGATTTCTTGAGATTGAGATGTGGCTTTGTAATAAATTTATGATTTTATAAATTTATATGGATCCTTTTTGGTGCATTTCATAATTTGAATCAGGAACTGTGAATCAAATTCGAGTAAAAGATGAAAATCAGCTGTCAATATTTTCCCTATAAAAACATACAACGCATTGAAGACATTATTAGTGCTACTGTTTCCCTACTACTGATTAAAACCAACGTTATTATGGAGCGGCGACGTCATTTAAGCAGGGAAGAAATGCTCAGAGCCGTGGGAATGATAGAAGCTGGTTCCCGGCAACGTACTGTGGCTTTAGCTCTGAATACAAGTCAGAGTGTTATCAGTCGACTTTGGACACGTTACCGAAGCACTGGTACCGTGGCTGAGCGCCATGGAGGACGGTATCGCTGCACCACACGGAGACAAGACCGATATATTCAAATCTTAACTCGAAGAGCTCCAACAATAACTGCCATGATGTTAGCCGTGAGGCTTCATCACTCTTCAGGGAACTTAATTAGCGACCAAACAGTCAGAAACCGCTTGCATGAAGTGAACCTTCATTCCCGAAGACCGCTACGGGTACCACCTATAGCAATGCACAATCGTAGGATTCGATATCAATGGGCTCTTGAACACAGAAATTGGGCAGAAGAACAATGGCGTTTCGTGTGCTTTTCTGATGAGTCTCGTTTTGGTATGAGACCGGATACAAGACGTATACGACACTGGAGAACCCCTGGACGCCAACAGCGATTAAAATCCTGCCAGGAAGTCCATCCTTATAGTGGTGGAACCATCATGGTATGGGCGGGTATTTGGATCGGCGGAAGAACTGAGTTGATTTGGATCAGAGGCAACCTCAACGCTCAAATTTATGCTGAGACGATTGTATCAGACGTCATCGTTCCTCTACAAGTGCAAATCGGTCCCTTATTTCAGTTAATGCATGATAATGCACGACCGCACACCGCAAGAGTTGTAAGACAGACTCTCGCCGCAGCTAACATCAATGTCCTGCCCTGGCCTGCTCAGTCGCCAGACTTGAACCCGATTGAGCATGCATGGGATATGCTACAGAGAAGAGCTCTGCCGAATATGGAGGGTATCCAGTCGCAAGAAGACCTTTTTTTGTTGTTGCAACGAACATGGGCGGCCATTCCACAGCGTGATTTGGATGAACTCATTTTGAGTATGCCAAACCGATGTTCTTGTGTTGTTAGTGTTCGCGGTAGAAACACGGATTATTAATTGTTTAAGTTACCCAATAAAATTTTAAAGAAAACTGTTATTTCAGTCTTTTTTTCGAACTTCTGTGTTAGTGGTTCAAATGTCAAAAATCCCTTTATTAGGAAAATGGCAAATTTCTTTATTAATGCAAAGGTGACTTGGTTTATCGTTACTGTGACAAACGAAAACACTTTATTTGATGAATCCTTAAAGAAAATTTTAATTAATATCAATCAGGAGAAAAGTTATTGAAAAAATATATGTTGATCCCTAGACACTTTTGATGTGTGTAGTTTGTCAAGTAAAACTTGCTTAGCATTAGCTGGCGATCTAAATATTGACATTTTATCACTAGACAAAACTAAACATGATCCATCCGATTATTTAAACGTATTAAGTCAGCACGGTCTCAGTCCGGCTATCAACAAACCCACTAGATTGACTGCTTGTCTAGACCACATTTTTATAAGATCAACGACTCAGGCAGTGGGTCTCGTATGTGAAACCGTCATTACAGATCATTTCCCAGTCCTAATTGGTTGGTCAACAAATAAGAAACGTAACTCTTCCAATAGGTTTAAAACGGTAATTAACTACGAAGAGGTTGCAAATGAGTTAAATTCAGTGGATTGGAGGGCTGTGACAGAACAAATTGATGTTAATCAAGCTGTTGAGACTTTCTTTAATCGTTTCTCTGCTGCAGTCAATTCTAACGCAAAACGTATCCGGATCAGCCGTTCTAAGTATACTTTATGTCCATGGGCAACACCTGGCCTGTTGCGTTGTATTCGTCACCGTGACCATCTCCACTCTAAAACTAAACAATTTCCTAATGACATAATATTGCAAGCTTCCTTTAAAAGGTATCGGAACTACTGCAACGAGATTCTCAGAAAAGTAAAAACAGAACATGAAGCTAGTGAACTCGAATTGTCCAAGATGAATCCCAAAAAACTTTGGAACACAGTAAAGTCAATATGTCATCTTCAGCAGAAAAACCAGAACAATAATCAGCTGTTATCAATCACTACTGACTCTGCAACATCTCTGAATGTCTGTAATAAATACTTTGCGTCGATTGGTCAAGAACTATCTCAAGAAATCCTCGCCAAAACGGGTGAAAGCGAGTATACATTGGCGGGTAAAATAGACACAAATGATGGCCCTTTACGATCGTTTTTCTTTAAGCCAACTGATGTCGAGGAAATAAATGATCTAATTGGCCAACTAAAAATCGATTGTTCTCCTGGTTTGGACGGGATTACAAACAGCTTATTGAAGGCTACTAGGAAACAGATTTTGACGCCATTGTCTCATATTTTTAATCTAAGTTTACAAGCTGGCCTCTTTCCGTCAATGTGGAAAGTGGCTTCCATTACACCAATTCACAAAGATGGAGCAACAGATGATCCGAAAAATTACAGGCCTATTTCTCTTCTGACTGCTTTCTCCAAGATCTTGGAGAAAATAGTAAACAAGAGGCTCGTTAACTATTTGGAAACGCAGAACCTGTTGTCAGATAAACAATTTGGTTTCAGGAGACAAAAATCTACGAGTGACGCAGTGGCATTACTTACTGATCTTACATCTAGCTACCTTGATAAAGGGCGTAGTTGCTTAGCAGTCTTTCTAGATCTGGCCAAGGCGTTCGATACCGTTTCAGTGCCTATTCTCCTAAAAAAATTGGAAAAAATCGGTATACGTGGGGTTGCATTGGACTGGTTCACGAGTTATCTATCAAACAGACAACAACTAGTGCAGATTAATGGTCTTAAAAGCGATCCGCTGCCAGTTAACTTTGGCGTCCCACAAGGTAGTATTCTCGGACCCACGCTATTTCTTATATATATGAATGACTTACATGACCTGGAAATCCCTTGTGCGGAGCTTATCTGTTACGCTGACGACACCGTGGTTCTGTTCCGGGGATCTACTTGGGAAAACGTTTTTTCTGTCGCGGATAAGGGTATGACTCGTATTGCCAAGTGGTTAGAACGAAACCTTCTTACACTTAATTCTAGTAAGACTAAATTTGTTTGTTTTCACAAGACCGCTGCGTCAAGTCCCGACAAGCGCCTCAATCTACACATCCATTCCTGTTCACATTCTATAGACTCAGCTGTCTCATGTAACTGTATCGTACTTCAGCGTACAACGAATATTAAGTATCTGGGCATAGTGCTGGATGAGCATCTAACCTTTCAGGTCCACATAAATGGACTGGCAGGGAAAGTGAGAAAATTAATGAGGATCATGCGAATCCTAAGACGCTCGGCAAACCTTGCTACCTTAAAAACTGTTTACTATGCAGTGTGTCAATCAATTATCACGTATTGTATTGGGATTTGGGGGTCTGCAGCAAAAACGCATCTAATTGTTCTAGAAAGAGCTCAACGTGGAATTTTAAAGGTAATGCTACGGAAAACTTTTAGATTTCCGACGGATTCACTTTATTGTACCATGAAAGTTTTGCGTGTTAGGCAATTGTATATTTTAAAGGCCTGTCTATCTGTTCATAAGTCGCTTCTTAAATCGCCAGATTATAAAAAACTCTTGGAAAAACGCGTTTTCAGGGTACCTACCCCCACAGTTAAAACCACCTTTGCAAAAAGGTTTGCTCGCGTCTGTTTCTTGGCAACGTACAATGCTGTTACATCTCGTAATAATTTGAGTGTTCTTTCTGTGAAGGAAGTTAAGGAAAAATTGACAAAGTTGCTTTTAAGTCTGGATTATAATCAAACAGAATCTCTATGTATCAATAGATAAACCTCTCAAATTCGGATTTAGTAGGTACTCCTTTGCCTATCATACACAAACGTACACACACTGACATACGCACATATACACTGTCGCACATTCTCAAGCTTATCTAAACACTTCTTCTAAACAAGTCTTGTTTAAATTCTGATGTCCACTTCTTAGCTGGTTTCCCAAGATACAGGCTGTGCCTAGTTTGGGAACCCCTGGTAATTCTTTTAAGAATGTTTATTGTTGTGTCTAGTTTGTAATTGTGTATTGTAAAACTGTGTGTTTTTTGAAAATAAATTAAATTAAAATTAAGAAGGATAATTGGCGTTGCTTGCTCTGCCGTAATGCAACCCCGCAGAGTTCACCCAATTTAGCTGATGTTTTGAAAGAATTGAGGGACTTTCGCCGTGTTTTCGACGACATGAAGGTAGAATTTGATGGTTTTAAGATAACTGTACAAGATATAGCCTCAAAATGGATTGATCTTGATACCCGAATGGAGGTAATGGAAGGTCGGTTGACCAAGGTTGAGCTCGCGACTGCTCAAATTAGCTCGCTGCAAAAAGAACTAAACGTCGCCAACTCCACCATAAAAGAACTTCGTAAAGAAAAAGATGACAGCGATCAATTTGCTAGAATGAATAATATCGAAATTTCAGGCGTACCATTTCACAAGGGCGAAAATTTGGACTCTTTATTAAATAGCATCTATACTAAAGTAGGATTGCAGTTAGAGCTAACGGACATAAATCGTATTCATCGCGTGCGTCGCTTCGAACAAAATAATGTTTCCTCTACCCGACCGCCCGCTATTATTGTGCGCTATACAAGACAACGTAGCAAGGATCAGCTGTTAGCTGCGGTACGCGCACGACGCGGCATTAATACAGCAGATATTGGCTTGGCCGGGCCCGCTAACAGTGTCTACATTGGAGATCACCTAACACCGTTTAATAAACTGCTGCTAAAGCGCGCACGGGAATTGAAACAGCAACATAATTACACATATCTGTGGATCCGTGACTGCAAAATATTTATGCGGAAATCAGATTCTTCAAAAGTTATTCGTATTATAAACAATGATGATCTAGCAAAAATTAAGTGACTTTTCACGGTTTATGTATCGGTTATAAATGTAAAAATATTAACTTTGTATAAGGTGTATAATAAATTAAGTTTAAATACTAATAAAATATATCAAAACAACACTACGTCTAACGAATTGATAATTGTAAATAAATACTGTCATCCTTGGTCTTTACTTAAAAAAAATTTACTAATAAAAAATTATACATACGAGTACACTAATAATTACATTTTACATTCCCATATTTAATTACAGCGTATTACCAAAATGTGAGGGGACTTCGTACTAAATCTCACTCTTTCTTTAATAAAATTCTACTTAACAATTATGATATCTACTGCATTACTGAGTCATGGCTTAATAGCAACTTCTATAACTCCGAGTACTTCGATGATAGGTACGTTGTTTTTCGACGAGATAGGGATTCAGCAGTAACGGGAGCGGAGAGGGGCGGAGGAGTCCTCATAGCCGTACGTCAAGATAAAAACCCCATTTTGCGCGAAAGTCTGGGTGCGTCAGCGTCGGTAGATTACTTATGGGTAAGTATACCGCTCTCATCGGGTGACCGGTCTCCGGACACTTCAGCTCCCGCAAATATACACGTATTCTGTGCTTATATACCACATAGTGAGCGACACGAGTCTGACATAAGTTCAATATACGAATGTATTAGTAATTTAATAGTACAGTACCCCAATGATATATTTCTTATAGCAGGTGACTTCAACATAACCTACGCTGATTGGTATTTAGATTCTGACTCTAATTCTATGGTTATTCATTCAAACACAAATAGATTGGTACAGTTAACGGAGGATTTTATGAGTTTCTCAAACCTGAGACAATTTAATAATAGTTTTAATGTTAATAATAGATTACTTGATTTAATCTTCTGCAATAAAGATTGTACAGTTGTTAGCTGCTGCGATCCCATAACCAACGAAGACGCTCATCATAAATCTTTAGTGATTAATTTAGCTTTACAATCCTATCAACCTTTAACCCCAAAAATAAATAGTAAAAAACTTTTCCACCGTGCCAATTACGAAGCTATTCGTGCCAAGCTTTCAACCATAAACTGGTTGTTGTTACTTCTACCCAGTGATGGTGTTGAAACCATGATACAAAAATTTTATGACATTATTAATAATTTAATTGACGAATTCGTCCCCCTTCGTAAACTTTTAAGTACTGATCGGTATCCACACTGGTACACAGTTCCTTTAATTAAATTGACTAAAGAAAAGAGGAAATATCACACAAGGTGGAAAAAGTACGGTAATCCACTGGACTACCAAACTTTTTCTACACTACGAAAAAGAGAGGCTTCACTTCAAAAAACTGTATATGATAATTTTCTAAAAAAAAGTGAGGAAAATATTCAAACTTGTGTTAAATCTTTCTGGTCCTATGTTAACTCTAAATTGCCTACAAATAACATCCCTCAAATGGTAAGGTTGGGGGATCGCATATCTGATTGTGGGGAAGAGACTTGTAATTTGTTCAATGAATATTTTAATTCAGTTTTTATTCAAAACCCCCCTAGCCAAATCGATTATAATCCAGATTGCCCCCCCGTAAATTGTCCGGTCGACCTCAGATCTATTTATATTACTGAGGAAACAGTTTACAAGGAACTTAAAAACATCGATATTCATAAAAGTGCTGGTTACGATGGTATTCACCCTTTGTTTCTACGTAATTGTGCAGATATGTTATCATTGCCATTGAGTATTATTTACAATCAGTCTTTACATGAGGGAGTTTTTCCTGCAGTTTGGAAGAAGGCACTTGTCACCCCCATCCCTAAAAGCGATAACAAATCTGATGTTTCCCAATACCGGCCTATATCCAAAACTAATATATGTGGTAAAGTTTTGGAAAAAATTATTACAGGGGTACTCTTTGAGGCTCTTAAGAATCATATATCTGTTAATCAGCATGGTTTCTGCAAAGGTCGTTCGGTTGAAAGTAATATGCTTATCTTCTCCAACTTTCTGGTTGACGCCATGGATAAGAAGATGCAGGTAGACGTCGTGTATTCTGACTTTTCCAAAGCATTTGATAAAATTAACCATGACATACTTGCAAAAAAGCTTTGGACCGTCGGAATACACGGTGATTTGCTTCGTTGGATTAACTCCTACATAAGAAATCGGTCACAAGCCGTTTCCATGAAAGGCTACATCTCTAGATTCTTGGAAATACCGTCAGGAATTCCTCAGGGATCACATTTAGGGCCATTACTTTTTGTTCTATACATTAATGATATTGGAGATGTTATACATCATTCTAATTTTCTTCTGTATGCAGATGATACCAAATTTTTTAAAACGATTAATAATATTGACGATTGTTTGCAGTTACAAGATGACTTAACACGACTATCTGAATACTGTTCTATAAATCAATTGTTTCTAAATCTTGATAAATGTTCAGTGATAACCTATACTCGTAAACATAGTCCTTTAAACTTTGATTATCATATCAACGATGAATATCTTGAGAGAGTTAGGTCAATACGCGATTTAGGTATCATCATGGACTCTAATTTATCCTACAATTTACACATTGATCATATAGTTAACAAAGCCTTTCGTCAACTTGGCTTTATCCTTAGGATATGTAAACCTTTTAAGCACCTCTATACATTAAAACTTTTATATTTCAGCTTTGTTCGGTCAATTTTAGATTTCGCCTGTATCATTTGGAGTCCTTTTTATGCCTGCCATATTGCTCGTATTGAGAGAGTTCAAAAAAAATTCATAAAATCCTTAGATTATCGTGGTAATTTTGACCATATATCATATGAAAATTCACTGACCCGCTTTTCTTTGACTTCACTTGAGGATCGGCGTAAATTGTTTGACCAAATGTTTCTTTACAAAATTTTAAATAATTATGTTGACTCTCCTCACATTTTACAAAAAATTAATATTCGAATACCAAGACCAAATTCTCGTTTAAAAGACCTATTTTTTGTCCCATTATATAGTACAGTTTATACAAGTAACAACTTCTTTAGACGTAGTGTTAATGATTACAAACTCAAACTCAAACTCAAAAATCTTTATTTCAAATAGGCTTAACGCTAGCACTTTTGAATCGTCATTTTTTAGAAGCTACCACCGGATCACAACGCGGCCTCAACTGAGAAGATCCGGCAAGAAACTCAGCGGGCTTGTCATTTTTTCACTTTTTTTTTTAAACATTGTTTTGTTACAAATGAATCGACATTAGCGATATTGTGTCCTGCCATTCGAAACATAAAGCAAGGGAGAAAAGAAGAAAACAATAAATTAAGACAAACTAAAAGGCCAAATGGATAGAAGTCGGACCAGTCCCCCCAAGCAGCACCCGCGCACGAGTTGACTCGAGCAGCAGCCATCACTCCCCTCAACCATATTAGAGGGAAGGGGGATTATAATCATAAGTTTAATGATATTGATATATTTTGTAACAGTATGAATATATTTAAGGCAAAAATGCGTAAGAAGCAATTAACCTTAATGCCTAGTACCTAATTTTGTAATACTCAGCTTATTTCATTGTTTAAGCAAGTTGTTTTACTTAGTTAACTAATGTCTTGTTTTTGTAATTGTATACACACAGTAACATTTTATGGAACTCGTTAGTCTTTGTTTACTACCATTTATTGTATTACTATTTACTTGCATGACTGTTTGTTTCCTGAATAAAATAAAATAAAAATAAAAATAAAATAAAAAAGAAGATGAAATAAGCACCAGAAAATTCCAGGTGGGAGAACCGGTACAAATACGATCATACGACAGTCAAAAATGGAAATTTGGAATTATTGTAAGGAAAATAGGCAAGCTACATTATGAGGTGAATATAGATGGAAAGATACATATTGATCAAATTATAAAAAGTTCTGAGATACATGAAAACACACAGCCTACACATAAGGATCCAAAAATTATTAGGGGTCATACTCTGACAACTGAAAAGATTCAAACATCTCCAGCGACTGAAACTGCAGATCATTCAACACCTTCCAGAACTGATACCAATCAAGATGACCTGTCAAAAGAACTCGGAAATACACCAGAACCAGTAAGAAGTGAACCTACAAATACAAAAGCTGCACCAGGAACTCCAGTTATGAAACAACCACCTATGGAAAGTATGATACGTCGAAGCACCCGAGTGAGAAAATCACCAAATAGACTGGACTTGTAATTTACAACGTTGGGGAGTGTTGTAGTCGTACCTTTATATGGTTATATGTGTTCTGTACTTTAGATTGTCTATGCCTGCTATGAGGATAGACTCTATGAACATTGACTATGGAAAGAAAAGGTGGAATCTTGTACAAGCTTGTAAATTAATAATAAAGTGATTGATATTGATTAATAGTGAGTTTATTGTGTATAAACCAAATAAGTGTTCTGTGGTACAAACATAACAAGTTCTTTTTTGGTAAGTTTTGTAAAATAAAATAATATATAACAGATCTCTACATGATGGTATTTTTCCAACAGAGTGGAAAACAGCACGCTTGACGCCTATACATAAGAGTAGTGATCCTAATATAGTTTCTAATTACCGCCCAGTCTCTATTTTACCGGCCCTCGGAAAAGTATTAGAATCCATTGTAATAAAAAAATATACTGGCACATTAACATAAACTTCATCCTGAACAGCATGGTTTTTTGCCTAATAAATCTACAACCACTAACCTAATGGGATTTGTTAACGATGTTTCCAAGGCTATTGATGCTGGTGATGAAATCCACGCGATATACACAGATTTTACAAAGGCATTTGACTTAATTGATCATACATTGCTGCAAAAAAAAATATTACAACATCGTATTTCGGACCGACTCGTGCAAGCGATTATCGTTCTAAAGGTGATGCTCCGACCGCGAGAGTATATCATTATTGCGAGAAAACTACACCGTACGCACGGAGACGTCGTTTCGAACGTCCCCACGAAACTCGTTCTCACCGTGCGCGGGCTGCGGATGAAAACCCGCGTGTGGCCGTACGCGAACTCCGCGCTCGGGATGGGCAACGCGCGCAGCAGCCGGCGCGCCGCGACCGTGGGCTGCTCGCGGTCGCGCGCGGCCTCCGCCGGCGCCAGCGGCGAGTAGCGGGCGAGCGCGGCGCGCGCGCTCATGTGGTGGCACCAGCCGGCGCGCCGCAGCAGCGCCATGTCGAGCAGGCCCTGGTCGCGCAGCTGCCGGCGCAGCGCGGCCGCGTCCACCAGCCGCGGGCGCAGCGCGGGCGCCGGGCGCAGGCAGCGCACGAGCCGCGGCGCGTCGCCCACGCGCCGCACCAGCGCCGCCACCAGCGCGCGCTGCCGGCACGCGAGCGCGGGCGGCGCGCGGCCCGCGTGCGGCGTGCGCGGGGCGAACAGCGCGGCCAGCAGCGGGTCGCGCGCCGCCGCCAGCACGCCGCCCGCGCCGCCGCGCGACCACTCGTCGCGGTTGTGCGCCACGAGCCCGCGCGCGCTGTACACCACGGCGCCGGCGAAGTGCTCGATCCTGTACCGCACGCGCCACACTACGTTTTCTGTCTGAACGCTAGATACTGAATATGATTATGACGCGTATCGTGCGCGAGGTGCGGCGGCACCGACCGGAACCTGTCGGGCGGCAGCGCGAGCAGGCGCGGGTGGCGGCGCCGCTGCAGCCGGCGCAGGAAGCCGGCGTCGCCCTCGCGGTGCGCCGTCGCCTCGCGCAGTGCGCCGAGCACGCTCGCGGGGCCCGCGTCCAGCAGCTCGGCGCGCAGCTCGTGGTCGAGGTAGGGCAGCGGCCGCCACGGCAGCCCCTCGTCGCGGTACAGCTCCTGCTCGCGGCGCAGCGTCGCGCCCGTGACGGCCGCCTGCACGCGCTCCGCCGCGTAGTTGATCAGCAGCCGCTCGAGCCCGTTGCGCGCCAGGCACTCGAACCCGTACACGTCCAGAACGCCGAGCGCGCGCCTCTTGCCCGCCTCGGCCGGCTGTCGGCGAGCGGCGGCGGTGAGCGCGGCGGGCGCGGGGGTCGCGGAGGCGCTCGCCGCCGCCGCGGGACTCACCTCGATGGCGGCGTTGACGGCCGTGATGAGCCAGGTGAAGAGGCGCGAATAGAGCGCGCACACGAGCCGGTCGCGCAGCGCTGCCGCCCAGTCGCCGCCCGCGTGGTCCGAATCGTCCGCATCATCGGCGGGCGCGGCGCCGAGCGCGGCGGCCAGCGCGGGCGCATCGACGCCCACCAGCGCGCACGCCTCCGTAAGCTCTGCGCAGGGAGCGCGCGCGTCACGCGGCGGCCCGGGCCAGGGAGCGTGGCCCCCCGCGCCCCACTCACCGTACGCGTGGTGCAGGCGCGCGCCGATGGTGCCGTCGATGTTGTGTTGCGGCTCGAACTCCACGTTGCCCAGCTTCAGCAGGAACGCGACCATCCGCAGCACACCGTCGCGCTCCTCCGCGGAGAACCCCAGCGCGCGCATCGCCGCCTGCCGCCACCGCGAACCGAAGGGAACATCCGAAGTATATTATAAGTATTTATGAACGAGCTAACGGGAACACCGAATGACATTATTGACCACCTGACAAATGCACTGAATCTAAACTATGAAATTATTCTCTTAACAGAAACTTGGCTAATTGACTCTGTTCGGATGATCCCCCTTAGGTTTCCCAAAAATGAAATCTCTTGCAACGATGCTTGCGTTTGCACGCGCTGCCGCCCGACAGGTTCCGGTCGGTGCCGCCGCACCTCGCGCACGATACGCGTCATATAATCATAATAACAACTGGTTTATTGGTATCCAATGCTATGCCGCGGATGTCGGCTAGGTTTTTTTTTTGGGAATGATAGACGCTGTAGGCCGCAGATGGCCATTACAGCTTCACCGGACTATAGGAGGCGAGCACTTAAAGCGCTCTAGCCTTAACGGCAGAAGTAGCGACGAGCGCAAGGGCACCTCAGGGAGGCACCTCAGGGAGGCACGGCCTCGGCTTGGGCTGTCGCTTAAGAGAGGGCTGAGTTTACCACCGGTTCACAACGCGCCCCCACTGAGAAGAACCGGCAAGAAACTCAGTGGGGTGATGCACGTCGTTGCGGTCGCATACGTACGACCCTTCGGCCTCACCGGCGAGACCGGTGTCTGATAGCTAGTGTAGCATACGGTTGTCGGGGAGGGGTCGGCGCATCCCGGTCCAATAGGACCGTCATGGGGTCAGGAGGGTCGAGCAGTATGTGCCGTGGTCTGCGGCGCGAGTCAGAAGGACTAGCGGCGTAATCGGCGGCGGCGCGGATTAAACTGTTCGCGTGACGGGACGCGGATTCAAAGTAGCGTTTCGACGCTTCTTGGAGGAACTTACGAAGGGGATCTAATTTGAAATCGGAATGCAGATCTACGTTCCGCATGTACCACGGGGCACCGACGGCGCGACGGAGGAAACGATTCTGGATAACCTGGAGGCTATCGATATGGGTGCGGGCGGCGTGCGCGAAAACTACACTCGCGTAAGTCATGAAAGGGCTGTCGGCTAGCACAAAAAATCTACTACATATATACAAATAGAAACACAAAACCATTGCGTGATATAAAACTTACCTAACGCCATCTATTTTTGTCTAATATAAATATAGTAATTGGACATACCGCCCACCAAGGACAGGTCAATGTCCTTCCTAATTTGAAATAAACCGCCCACCATGAGGTAATTAATGGGCTTGTTACTTCAGTGATCAAACAAAACACTAACAGACCGCCCACCATGAGGTCAAGAGCGTCTGTTACAAACTCTGAAGCTGTAACTACATCTAAAAATCTAAACAAAACCATTAACTAAATCCTCAACTTACTCATATAAACAAGACTAACATAAAACGTCATCATCATCAGCCGGAAGACGTCCGCTGCTGAGCATAGAGCAAATCCTCCCCCTTATAACGCCACAATGAACGACAATTGGCTATTTGCATCCACCGGTTACCTGCGAGCGACGCGCACAATGTCGTCTGTACACCTTTTTTTTGTTTGTTGTCGAGGAGGAAACCTTCCAAAGGTACCCGGTCTCCGAGGGGGCGGAGGCCAGGTTATGTGGGATTTTTACCCACCAAAACCTCCTCCCTGCATGTCCGCTGTTCTGTCTTGTTCCAGAGAAAGCACTTGTTGCTTGTTATGGCCGTGTGGCAGTTCTATATTTAGTTCAGTCGGGTTTACTTCAACCCGTTTTATGCACCATCCACGTTATCGGCGAAAGAGAGTAGCAGATAAGGGGCCGTCCATTAATCACGTGAGGCTCGAAAGGGGGGGGGGGTCGAAAAAATCACGTAATATCACCAGGAGGGGGGAGGGGTATATTGAGACATCACGTGTATTTATTTTTCGTCTTTTTCGTAATTTTTCGAATGCACGATTGATAAACCAAACAGCGGCACGTGGCCTTGACTCACTGTTACCGGCAACGACTTCCCCTTCAAGATATTATCAGTTACCTGTATTCAAAGAAAATATTCCGATTTTTTTTATATAGTTTGAACATAAATATACACGTGATTTTGGGTAGGGTAGGTGTAGTTTAAAACCTCACCACATATCACCAGCAGGGGGGAGGGGTTAAAAAGTTGCTAAAAAACATCACGTGATTAATGGATGACGCCTAGTGTATATTAGACCACATTTTGGTGTTTAAGCATTTTTTGAGTACGTCGTATTTCTTTTCAATATCTTCAAATTTTTCGTAGTATTCTTCTTTCAAATTGGAACCCTTTAATACACCTTCTAAATTCCAGTGCAGTTTGTCGATGGAGTCCCATTTTGATTTCAAAGTGAAAGATTTTTCGGTCTCAAGGTCTACGGTAATTTTTGACATCGCCCTGTCCAAAGCTTGCCTTGATTGGCCGTCTAGAGAGGAGCTGCTAGAGCTATATGCTCCAGGGGTGGAAGTAATAAAGGGCATAACGCCGCGAGTAACTACGGAGAAAGCGCAGCACACCTCTCGACACCCCTGAGCCACTCACACCGGTGTTGCACTCCGTCGTCTTCTGACGGCTATATGGAGAGCCCATCTAGTGAATGGCAAGTCACCGCTTGCCAAAATATAATTAGTACACTAATTATGGCAAGTGACCCTGGCCCTTTGCAATAGCCCAGTGTTCAGGCCACCAAATGCTCACACAAAAAAAAAACGGTGAAGCTGTAATGGCCATCTGCGGCCAACAACGTCTATCATTACCAAAAAAAAAAAAAAACTAGAAATCTTTCCACATACTTACAATAGTCCCTACACACCTGCCAGAGTCAACTGCGGTTATATCTTATTTCCAACAGTTGATTTTGGCAGGCGTGTTCCATTTCATTAATATCTTACAGGCTTACTAAAAGGCCTCCACATGTTGGATTCGTCCCCACGCAAGCCTTTTAAAAGCTCGGGTGTAAAAGCCCGTGAAAATAAAATAATAAAAATAAAGATTTTAGACTCGCTTAGAGATACAAAAACAAAAAAGTTAAAATATTCACAAATTACTTATCGAGATAATTATTGCAAATCAAAAGTTGACTTTTCCCCACGTTGGCACGAAAACGCTCATTGACAGCCGTGACGTCATTTCTGTTTTGACGTATGAGTTAGTAAATTTTATTATTATTTTTTCATGTTTTCTTTACTCACGGGCTTAACCCGGTCTTAATTATTATTATTATACTTTATTGGGTACACTTAAAAACAGAAAACAGTACAAAAACACTTAACAAAAGACAAAGGTATCACAAAGGGCGAGCTTAACTCAAAAACGTGAGTTCTCATTAATTTTGATGGCGATTGGCGAGTGAATAAAGAAACTACCACTAAATATTAACATTTTCTCATTATACTTTTGACGACTAATAAAATCAAAAGGATAAAATGGTCCCCTAGAGTTATCAGTTCAGAGAAAATTAATACTAACCATAAATAAATTAAAAGAAAAACACCTTTTTTAACAACAAGCTTTTATAATTTGTTAATAAAATGACCTAAAAAGTTCAAAATAAATTAACTCTAATAAAAGCGTGTTACATTCTGATAACAAGAGGAAAAAGAAGGTGCTAAATGTTCTTCATTATACCATCAAAATGTAACCCGCTTTTATTAGAGTTAATTTATTTTTAACTTTTTAATTCATTTTATTAACAAATAATAAAAGCTTGTTTTTAAAAAAAGCTTTTTCTTTAATTTTATTTACTTATAGCTTTTTAGTATTTAAGTAGATCAATCAGACATAATCCACATTCATAAACGGAACGAACTTTTTTCCCACATTTGTTGGAGTTGCATATTCACGCCCAGGGCCGTCTTTACCAGGGGGTGCCAGGGGCGTATTTAAAGATTTGGCGCCCCGGGCCATTAGAATTTGCCGCCCTTTTTTTTGGTAGACGCTGTTGGCCGCAGATGGCCATTACAGTTCACCGGACAATAGGAGGCGAGCACTTATACGCTGCTACGTGCCCACTGGTGACAAACGGGAAAATAATTCCCATTTGTTGACGAATGAATCATTAAATTCCCAGTAGTTACCAGTGGCGACAGTTGGGACTTTTAATTCCCAATTGTCGCCACTGAAATACAAAAAAAAAACATCATCACGATCATCAATCAGATGCGTCAGATTTATTTTTGGCAATAGCAGCATGCTGAGGCAGCATATTTTTTGGCCCCACACAACTTCTGTATTTTTTTTTCCTTTCTGTTAATTTTTACCAAATTTGTTATTGCTTGTGTCAAATAAATGTACTTACTTTCTTTCTTTCTTTAGTACTTACTTTCTATGAATAATGAAATCGACAAAATATTGCCGAAATTACTATGGTAACATAAAACAAGGGGTGCATGTCTTGTGCCTTGTCTTTTATGAGCTGAATGTGGTTTAGCTGACATGTTTATAGTAGAAGTACCAGGGAAGCATATGAAATAAGCAGGAGTCCTCACGTCTTGCGAAATCCAGAGTAGGTATGTCTGGCTTACTCGTTTTGATTGGTGTCGCGAATCAAGAGGTGAGGGCCCCTGGGGCCTGGGGGTACCACGGACGGTAACGGATGTATCAGGAGGCGAGATATCTTTGTATCTTGTGCTTCCCTAATACTTCTGCTATAAATATGTTAGCTACTATCACAAAATATAGAGAGTATATTACTCAATAGGTACATTTTTTTTAACGCGGGGGAAATCTTCCAAAGATCCCCGGGAGCTGTGGGGCTCGACCGGGGTATGTGGGATTCTTACCCACTAAAACCCCCGCGGCTGTCGCATCGGCACATGAGAGGGGGGACCCCAGGGCTCTCCGGTGGGATCTGCACCAGGGGCCCCTCAGTGCCTTGCCTTTGAGCCCGCCGCCGGGGGGTGCATTGTAGCCCCCCGGGAACCTGTCACGGTGCTCACGGGGACGGGGGTCGCAACCCCGCCGCCGTCCTCCTCGGAGTCACCGCCGTACTCAATGGACGAACTCAATAGGTACCTATCACATCCTCAGTAGGTATATCCCGAACGAACGTAGTTAAAAATCTCATTGGACATGGGATTGGAGGTGGACTTGAGGTCTCTTCCTTATGTCCTATGCTTCCCTGGTACTTCTACTATAAACATGTTAGCTCTAAACCACGTCCATAACTCACACAAGATAAGACACAAAATATGCAACTCCTGTTTTATGCTACTTACCCTAGTACTAATGATTTCTGATATTTACGCGAATACTACACATTGAAATGAAACTTATTTTACGGATTATATCGCGGTTTATTATTGATTTTAATTACCCGACGTTTCGAAAACTTTACAGCATTCATGGTCACGGGCGGACTGAGGTGGTAGCTGTCCATACGTCATAGTTGTCTTACCGTCAGGTCTTCTAATTATTATTGATAGTCCGATCTACGCAGAAAGAGCTTACAGTATCTTGAGGTCTTGCAGTGGAATGCTTGTCTTTGGATTTGATTATATTTATCACCGGATCCCAAGCTGAAGATGGCTTGGTGCTACCACCAGCTGGTAGTACCACGGACAACAAACGGAATATTCAACTGAATATAGATACATTAAAATATATGACTTTTAGCAGTGGACGTCTTCCGTATGGTGATTATGATGATGATGATTTCCTTTATCCGATTGTCACCACTGGTGACAACTGGGATTTCATTTTCCCATTCATCACCACTGGCGACAAATGGGAATTATTTTCCCGTTTGTCGCCAGTGGGGACGTAGCCAGTGGTGACGACTGGGAATAATCGTTTTAAAAATATCACGCAGTGAAAGTGTAGACTTATCATATTATGCAAAGGATTTAATTTTTTTGGTGACATTAAATTAAGTTAGTTCCTTAATTTTTTTTAAATCGTAACTGCTTTTCTCGCGTATTCTGGACCGGTCTCGAAACAAAACAAGTGAACTAGGTACGAATTGCATCACAGGGGCGGCGCTGGCGGCGGCGGGAATGAGGGTCAACACTTGGTCAATAAATGGTGACCATCGCCGCGGCCTGCGTTGCCCCGCTCCCTTTCGTCTAACGCTGGATATGTACCAAAAAGGACATGTGCAACAACATTGAAAGTGAAACATCCCGAATTCCTCACTAGTCCAACCAAATGAGTTTTAGTTAATTATGTAGATTTTTAAAACTCTTCAGATAAGCGAGGTGCGGCTTCCGCCGCCCCTCGCAGCCTGGCGCCCCGGGCCATGGCCCCCTTGGCCCTAGGGTAAATACGCCCCTGGGGGGTGCATAGGGTGCGGTGCACCCGGGCGCAGGACGCCCGCGCGCCCGGGGGCGCCTGCCGAGCGCTGAATATTTAGATATTTCATTGAACTTAACGCCATTGCACAGTTTCATATATTTGTTACGACGAATACGTATGCGCAAAATATAATATTTAAAAAAAATAGCCATCAACAAAAATCATTGTTTTACCACAGGTTAGGTATTAGTTTTTACTTGTATTACGCTTTCGGCGCTTGTCACACCGCTCATGGTGTGCAAGCTAAAATGACTCTTATTAGTACACAAATAACAATTTTATTTCATACAAGACGCGCGCGGCAAAATCTCTAATCCAAAGAGAGTGTATATAACCTTTGATACATTGCCGCCCGGTCGCCCGCACTTGAAGCAAAATGATCTCTAAGTCAATAAAGTGTAAGTCGTAAATTCATTTGAAATGGGTGCGCGGCGCGACACATGTGCGTCTGTCATAGGCGAGTAATTGCGTCCTTTGACATAGCCGTCCGGGCACTCGCACTTAAAGAGAAATGATCTCTAAAAAATCACTACAATTAGGTGTAAGTTCATTTGAATATACAGCGCGGCGCGCGGCGCCTATGCAAGTGTCGGTCAGTGATTGATCTGATTTCTTCTTTTTAAGTAATTAAATTCGTTAGCTCATTTCATTTGCGACGACCGCCGAATTAGCACGGAAGATCTAGTGGAGAAATTCAACACAGTAACCATAGTGTAAGTTGTAATTGTAAGTGCATGGAAATTCCTGGAATAAATGGAATTTCTTCGTCATAAATAAGAGAAAAAATATCAAGGTAAGTCAATTTTATTTTTTAAGTGTTAGGTAGCATGCAGATCTCGACCATCCTCATCCAACTAATGCCTAGGCGCCTACCGACTAGCTGTTCGTCGGTCCAGCGGTGGGCTGGAGGGGCGTCCGAAGCTACGTACGTTCGTTCGTTCGTGGACAGTGGTTTCCATTCGAGAACTCGTCGGTTAACATTAAAATACAATACATAGGTACAATACCGATACCTAAAAGTACTCATACCTAGCTAGAAAAATACATCATTAACGCCATCGTATTGGAATGAATGGTCCTGCCTGGTTCGCATCCTGGGTTGGTGAACAAATGTATGTATGTACTAGCTGACCCGTGCAGCTCCGCCCGCGCTTGAATTACATTTTGCTCCCCTTTTCTCCCTACTCCCTTGATTTATCTCTCTCCATCTCTCTCTCTCTTATAAGAAAAATCTAATTCTATGCTCTTTCTCTCCCCTCCCGCTTCGGTCCCCATCACACTTCCGATCTTCCTCTCCCCGTTGTCCTCTCTGAACCCTCTCCCTCCTCTCTCTTCTCCCAACTTGCTCCCTCTCACCCCCCCTTGCTCCACCTAACTCCTCCGATCACTCACTCCATCACCCTCCCCTCTCCCTCTCTTGCACCCTCCTCTCGTTCTATATATCCTCGTCAATCATGGTATCAGCGGCATAAAATATACTTTATAACCTATTCTCAGACCTATCAGCAAAATTTAATACATATCGGTTCACCCATTTATTTAAAGACCTTGCCTTATGTTGCTTAACCTTAACCTAGCGGCATGAAATATACTTTATGACCTATTCTCAGACCTACCCAATATGCACAAAAAAAATCATACAAATCGGTTCACCCAACCATTTAATGACCTTACCTAACGTTGCTTAACCTTAACCTACTGGGATAAAAAAAGTATCCTATGTCCGTTTCCTGGTTCTAAGCTACCTCCCCGCCAATTTTCAGCCAAATCGGTTCAGCCGTTCTTGAGTTATAAATAGTGTAACTAACACGACTTTCTTTTATATAAATAAGATTAAAGTTCTATAGTGATTGTATGTTCAATTTCACCGACAGATGGCGCTGTTCATAATGTAAATCACGCTAACATCGTAAATTACTGTCTACTGATATTGGATAATGAAACTTTTAAAATTTTCGCATCTTTTATTGTTGCGACTGTAATACACACACCTATACACTACCTGGACTTGGGGCACAGATTATTGGGGAGTTTCATTAAAATTTTATGAACCCCCCTGGGCCCTGACCTTGAAGCGTTTTTTGGGAGCGCTGTTCATTGTGTGTAGTGTGAATTGTAGTTGTACATTTTATTGCGTCAGATTAGATAATTTCGAGTCATTTTAGGTCTTTTACCTAAGTAAAAATTTAGCAATTTCGTATTCTCAATTTCGACCTACCTATACAAATGTAGCCTTGGTGATGCAGCGGACCTAACCGCTGGCTTTTAAATGAAATGAAATGGTATTTTTCCCTTGCCTAGTTCTTTCCTAATCTAGTTTGGACTCGCTCGGGATTTACAGATTTTACCTTTTTAAAGATATAATGTCATATTGATATCAGCAAAGTACTTAGAACAATACAGAAATCTAATGAAAATGTCCTGGGTGTACCGGACCCTTACAAAAATTGACCCTTCGCCACTGCCATATCTTATGCAAACTAAATGTCTGCTCAGTCCCTATTGTATATAGCGTAATAATACATATCTACCATATTCACATACAAAGGAAATTACGTGGTAATATGTGCAAGTAATGTTTCACTGCTTAGCCCCTATGAAACATAGCGTGATGTTTTATATACCAATTTATACCCCTACTTCTACACAACACGTCAGTGAAAGTCCTATCAAAATCCATCCACGGGTTTTCAAATGATGCCTGGACAAACAGAACGACAGACAGACAGACAGACAGACAATAATTCCAAAAAAAATTGTTTTGGCCTCTATGTCGATAGTATAGTATCCCCACATAGCAATTTTGGAAAAATATTCAATGTACAGAAAAAGTGCTCTTTGAGTTTTATTATAGTACTAGCTGACCCGTGCAGCTCCGCCCGCGCTTTTATTACATTTTGCTCCCTTTTTCTCCCTCCTCCCTAGATTTATCTCTCTCTCTTATAAAAAAATCTAATTATATGCTCTTTCTCTCCTCTCTCTTTCCCCCTCCCGCTTCGGTTTCCGTCACGCTCCCCCTCTTCCTCTCCCTGTTATCCCCTCTCTGAACCCTCTCCCCCTCTCTCTTCTACGAACTTGCTCCTTCTCACTCCCCCCTTACTCCACCTAACTCCCCCGGTCCCTCACCCCATCACCCCCTCCTCGAATCCCCTCTCCCTCTTTCTCCTCTCTTGCACCCTCCTCTCGTTCTATATATCCTCGTCAATCATGGTATCAGCGGCATTAAATATACTTTATGACCAATTCTCAGACCTCCCCGATATGCACACAAAATTTCATACATATCGGTTCACCCATCTATTTAATGTCCTTTCCTTATATTGCTTAACCTTAACCTAGTGGCATGAAATATACTTTACGGCTTATTCTCAGACCTACCCGATATGCACACAAAATTTCATACAAATCGGTTCACCCATCTATTTAATGACCTTGCCTTATGTAACTTAACCTTAACCTATCGGGATAAAAAGTATCCTATGTCCGTTTCCTGGTTCTAAGCTACCTCCCCACCAATTTTCAGCCGAATCGGTTAGGCCGTTCTTGAGTTATAAATAGTGTAACTAACACGACTTTTTTTGATATAATATATAGATTAAAGTTCTATAGTGATTGTATGTTCAATTTCACCGATAGATGGCGCTGTTCATAATGTAAATCACGCTAACATCGTAAATTACTGTCTAATGATATTCGATAATGAAAGTTCTAAATTTTTCGCATCTTTTATTGTTGCGACTGTAATACAATACCTATACACTATCTGGACTTGGGGAGTTTCATTAAAATTTCATGAATTTAGCAATTTCCTATTCTCAATTTCTACCTATCTATACAAATGTAGCCTTGGTGGTGCAGCGGACCTAACCGCTGGCTTTTATATGAAATGAAATGGTATTCCCTTGCCTATTTCTTTCCTAATCTAGTTTGGATTCGCTCGAGATTTACAGATTTTAACTTTTCAAAGATATAATGTCATATTGCTATCAGCAAAGTACTTAGAACAATACAGAAATCTAATGAAAATGTCCTGGGTGTACCGGACCGGCTTACCCCTTACAAAAATTGACTCTTCGCCAATGCCATATCTTATGCAAACTAAATGTCTGCTCAGTCCCTATTGTATATAGCGTAATAATACATATCTTAATGATTAACTGATCAGTCTATAATTACCCTATTCACATACAAAAGAAATACGTGGTAATATGTGCAAGTAATGTTTCACTGCTTAGCCCCTATGAAACATAGCGTGATGTTTTATATACCAACTTATACCTTGACTTCTACAAAACACATCAGTGAAAGTCCTATCAAAATCCATCCACGGGTTTTCAAATGATACCTGGACGAACAGAACGACAGACAGACAGACAGACAATAATTCCAAAAAAAATTGTTTTGGCCTCTGTGTCGATAGTATAGTATCCCCACATAGAAATTTTGGAAAAATATTCAATGTACAGAAAAAGTTCTCTTTGAGTTTTATTATAGTATAGATAGAAGATAGATTTGTTTATGAGAGAGAGTCATGATTATTTGTTTATAATCGCAAAAATGCAAATTCTTAATGTTAGTGATTGTGAAAATTAAATATTAAATTAAAATTTGATTTTATTGTAGATGGCCGAATTAGGGGATGGTAAAAAGACAACACAGAAAAAGGAAACTGGAGAAAGAAGAAAAAATTAAAAAACTATTTTCTCCGATTGACTCTTTCTTTTAACCTGGTAAGTTCGGTCAGTTGGTTGGTAGGTATCTTTAAGGTACCTACCAACCAAGGTACTACCTTATATAATACATCTGAAGTGGCGTAAATCAGTGACGGAAGTCGCTGGTGTATCCTGCCTGGGTTCGATCGATCCCTCAGTTCTTACCTACTTATTATTATTACACTTCTTATTTTTTGTATAATGACAATATTTAATTAATTGTTATTTTGCGGATTGCGCACCAGAAGGCGCAATGGTTAGTAACACTGACTCTTGTGCCGAAAGTCTCGGGTTCGAATCCCGGCCGGTGCAAATATTTGTTTAAATACATACCTTCTCAGACCTTGTATGTTAAATTTTTGTGTTGTGTGATATCCCCAACAATGTTATATGGTACAATATTTTACTAAAGATTAATATTGTAAGCAAAAATTTGCAAAAATCAGACGTAATTATTTCAGAGGCTACCAAAATGATTAATCTGGTTAAAAAAGATTTGGAGCAATACCGCACCGATAGTGCGTTTGAACAGTTGTTATCTGATGCAAAATTAATTGCTGAAGAATTAAAATGCGAAACAGAATTTAAAGAAACTGCTCGTCCACGTCCCCGAAAAAGACATTATGATTACGAGGCTGCAGATGAGCCCATTTTAGACCCAACCAACAAATTTAAAGTATGTTTTTATTTTTTTCTACTGGACACAGCTATCTCGAAATTAAATGAGAGATTCAATTTGCTGACGGAACACAATTCAGTTTTTTCATTCTTCCTAAACATTGAATGCTGGAGGAAATTAGAGATGCATGAAAAAAAATCTCAATGTTCTCGGCTCCAAGAAAAACTAACATTTAAAAATAGATTTGATATTGACGGGGAGGATTTATATAATGAATTAGAATTGTTGCCAATATTTTTTCCCAATGTATCAACAAGTACTCCCACTGATATTTTAAGTTATATATATTCTAATAATTTAATCTCCTCATTTCCTAATATCTCAACATCTCTACGTATATATTTAACACTGCCTGTTACAGTAGCTGAAGGTGAACGATCCTTTTCAAAATTAAAATTAATAAAAAATTATCTTCGGTCCATGACCCAAGACAGACTGACACACTTAGCTATTATAAGTATAGAATCCAAAATTGATATAAAAATAAATGATTTAATTAAAATCTTTGCCAACTCAAAAGCAAGAAAAATTGAGTTTGTTTGATGTATGTACATATTACGTGTATATATTTAGCAAATTACGTGTTTGGGGGCGCCGAACACAGGAACTCCTATAAAATATTTGATTAAATTAATAAAGTGGTATATTTAATCTTCCACAATAGTTATTAAAATATATATAATCTTATTAGTATCTATCCTCAAAGTCTATGCGTCTGTTCCCACCGATCTTAGGTAAGGGAAAGCCATCTCATGAAGCCGTGACGTATGAGAGCTCGGTGTCCGATGCGCGGCAAATGTCCCACGGTCTAGGTATATGCTGACGAGGCATGCTGGCTCGTAACAAGCAATTAAATAACAACATAAACGAGAGTTGGATTGCTGGTGTTTTTCGCCATTACAATCATCTCAATATAATTCGTTCTCATTCTTTTGGCTTGGCACCGACTTCAGTTCAGTAAGTACCAAGATAAGTTAGAAAAAGTCACGCATTTTCGTCCTTTGAATTAAAAATTCTAATTATTTTTTTCGTTTTTTAGTGTTTGTTAATTTTTGTTTGAAGATTCTTTTTGAAGGCAGTTGAATATTTTTTTAAAAACGTTTTTTATTTGTATAATTGGGTTTAATTTGTATAATTAAAGTTTAATTTTCGTTTTGCATTTTAGAGAAATAAAGAAATTAACTATCAAAATTACGTGTATTGTGTTTTCTTGGTTGACTAGGACCCCTTTCATACTGCAGTGTGTCGTCGGTCGCGTGCCACGCTGCAGTGTAAAAGAAATCGAGGGCGCAGGCTGAGCCCCGCACCCCGGCGCCGCGGCGTCGAATAGACTTAAGACGGCCCTGTTCACGCCAACAAAGATACTCGTCAAGACGAATCAAACGAGCCCAAACTCTAAGGGGTGGCGTGGTTTAATTACGGAGTTCCTATGGCCAGCTTCCAGCTCCATCATCAGACCCTGGTTACCATATAGTATCAAAGTACTCATCAAGACGAATCAAATGAGCCCAAACTCGATGGGGTTGCGTCCTCTAATTACGTAGTTCCTATGGCCAGCTTCCAGATCCAGACCCTGGTTACCATATAGTATCAAAGTACTCGTCAAGACGAATTAAATGAACCCAAACTCGATGGGCGGGGGGGGGGGGGGTGCGTCGTTTAATTACGGAGTTCCTATGGCCAGCTTCCAGATCCAGACCCTGGTTACCATATAGTATCAAAGTACTCGTCAAGACGAATTAAATGAACCCAAACTCGATGGGCGGGGGGGGGGGGGTGCGTCGTTTAATTACGGAGTTCCTATGGCCAGCTTCCAGGTCCATCATCAGATCAGCACAAAGTCACAATAATATTGCATTGTCATCCGATTTATACATGCATGCAAAATTTCAACTCAATCGGAAACCGGGAATTGGATCAAATTTAACTTGCAAGATTTGATTACAGACAACGGGACAGGTGAAAGTAAATAAAAGCTTGTAAAAACACCAGTCATGTAGTTGGACAGGCCCGTTGGTCAAGTGGTAAAACACCCTGGCCAGTGGCCGCTACCTACTATATCGTTGGTTTGATTCCCACCTTGTGTCTGCGTGTTATTTATCAATGTATTTACCAAAAAATAATATAAGTATTTGTTTCAGATGTACATAGGTCACACTAAAAGTTTCCGGAACTGGCCACTTACCTATACAATATTTAAAAAGTAATTACAACATTTTAAAATGGAACTCTTTGGGTGTACAATGCGGTTTGTTTCATCTGACTGTAAATTGTTTTTACATTGTGGCGCCATTTCTAAAATTGCGTGTCAACATTAACATGGATTTAACTCGGGAAAATTTTCGTAGTATGATTTTCTACGATTTTAAGTGTACTTTGACAGCTCAACAGAGCATCGCTCGGCTTCAATCTGCTTTTGATGCACCATGCAAGACGATTATTTATAGCTGGTTTGCAGAATTTAAGCGCGGTCGTGTCAATCTCTGTGACGAATTTCGCGATGGTCGCCCGTCCATCGCAGTGAACAACTAAAATATCAATGCTGTGCGCCGTATGATTGAAACAGACTGGCATGTGACCTACCATGAGATTCGCGCATCCTTAGACACAATGAGACACATGAGTCAAATACAATTAATCCTACACAAACATTTGGGTGTGCGAAAGCTGTGCTCACGGTGGATCCCACACAATTTCACAGATGCTCAAAAAACAGACCGCGTTACTTGGTGCAGTTCCATGCTTACCAGATTCAACGAAGGTGCGTCAAATTTGGTGTGGGACATAGTAACAGGTGACGAAACATGGATTTATGGCTACGATCCCAAAACAAAGCAGCAATCGAGCGTATGGGTCTTTCAAGATGAGCCGAAGCCAACCAAAGCTGCGCGCTTGTTAAGTGCATCTAAGCGGATGATTGCTTCTTTTTTTTAATAAAACTGGACACGTTGACTACTGTTGCTTTAGAGAATCGTCGCACCGTGAATAGTGACTGGTACACGACCATTTGTTTGCCGGAAATTATTGACGAACTCCATAAAAATAACCGGAAACGCCGTATTATCTTGCACCACGATAATGCTAGTTCCCACACGGCCAGACAAACAAATGAATTTTTGAAGGTGAAAAACGTAGAACTTATGAGCCATCCTGCATATAGCCCAGACCTGGCACCTTGTGAGTTTTTTCTGTTCCCAAAAATTATGAACCATATACGCGGTCAACGATTTTCGTCACCAGAAGAGGCTGTCGTAGAGTATGAAAAACACGTTTATGAGGTCACCACAGAGTGACACAAAAGTTTTCAAAATTGGTTTAATCGCGTGAAAAAGTGCATTTACGCAAAGGGAGAATATTTTGACAAACAATATATTAATTTTTGACCTTTAATAGTATTTTTTTCTGATTCATTCCGGAAACTTTTAGTGTGCCCCACGTATGATCACCTTAATACAGGCTCTGCCTAGTTTAGTATCAGATGATCGTGTGTGGATTGTCCCAGTATATTAATTTACTTAGTACCTACTTACTTACATTTTGTAAATAGTCATTGTTTAACGTAGTTGGTGTATTTTATATTTACAATTATTTTCTAATAATCGATTTTTTATTGTCGATTTTTATAATAATATTAATCGATTTTTAGTAAATCGATTATATAAATTACGTGTTTAAATCGATTTTTAGAAACAGCTCGTATCTATGCGACCGATGAAAAAATCTTGCAGTAAGTTTCAATTTTATAAACAGCCATCTATGCGTTGGGTGAAAAATCTCGAATTAAGTTCATACTTATACGTATGAACTTAATTCGAGATTTCTTAATTCGAGATTTTTTGTTCAATATATAAAAAACGGCGCCATCTGTATGTATGTAAAGTAGTTTCAGTGCAGTGTGTATAGGTATGTATGCGTGTAAAGTAGTTTCAGTGCAGTGTGACCAGATTCAGCAGAATTCTGCTATTTTAGCAGAATTGAACCCTCATTTTAGGGTTTAGCCGATTATGTCGCAGAATAGAAAATTTTAGCAGAATCTAATGAACTTCAGCAGAAATTTAACAGAATATGGTAGTTAACACATACAATGCCAAGTGCCTGATACGCAATGGATTTTTCTATTGGTATGTTGCCTGACGGCGGTTTAAGGGTTAAACAATAATTAACAGGGTTTTATTTGAATAGTTGCTCAAAACACGTAATTAAATATAAATCCAATTTCTATTTATGTTATTAAACTTCGTGTTAATCTAAACCTGCGCTTACCTCATATTTCTTGTTTTACATTCAACTTTAGCCAGTACGATTACGAGTAAACCTGATTTAGTATCACGGGCTAATGAATATCTAATTTATAAATAAAACTGATACTAATATTTATAAACTTGTTTTTGAAAACTGATATCTGCATAAATAGATGAATAACATCCAGATTTTTTGCATTTAACATGTACCTTCTAGGAATACAAAAAAAATCGATTTTTTTCGCAGAAATCGATTATTTATTTTAATTAAAATCGATTTTTGACAAATCGATTAATTTTGATTATAGAAAAATCGATTTTTATTTAATCGATTCTTTTCCATTAATCTCACATCCCTACCTGCCCTTCCCCGACAACCGTATGCTACACTATCAAACAGACACATCGGTCTCGCCGGCGAGGCCGAAGGGTCGTACGTATGCGACCTCAACGACGAGCATCACCCCACTGAGTTTCCTGCCGGTTCTTCTCAGTGGGGGCGCGTTGTGAACCGGTGGTAAAATTAGCCCTCTCTAAGCGACAGCCCAAGCCGAGGCCGTGCCTCCCTGAGGTGCCCTTGAGCTCGTCGCTACTTTTGCCGCTAAGGCTAGAGTGTTTTAGGCGCTCGCCTCCTATTGTCCGGTGAAGCTGTAATGGCCATCTGCGGCCAACAGCGACTGTCCTCCAAAAAAAAAAGTCATTTGTCCGATAAAAAAACAGTATTCAAATATAGAATAAGCGGCACATGAATTGTCGTTTCATTGAGTTCCTAGCACCCTTCGATCGAGGACTAGCACTAGTTGGTTGTACAGTAACTATCGAGCCGGATGTAAAAATAGCGAGGACTCGTGTGCAATGAACATTTTATTAATAGAGTTCTGAAACTACTT
The DNA here is from genome assembly GCA_911728495.1 of Furcula furcula. Classification (NCBI taxonomy): domain Eukaryota; kingdom Metazoa; phylum Arthropoda; class Insecta; order Lepidoptera; family Notodontidae; genus Furcula; species Furcula furcula. The sequence goes on along the minus strand of OU452254.1, from coordinate 700,746 downwards.
TCCAGCTCCATATTAGACCTTGATCGTCATTGTCTACCAACTAATCCTACAGTCCAATCGAACGAGGCGTAAACTCAGTCCGTGTTGTATACGAAAAACAGTTTAACGACAAACCTAGGCTTAGACTCAGGTTTAAGGAACGGTGTCTTGAGTCTAAACTTAGACTCAGGTATAAGGAACGATGTCTTGAGTCTAAACTTAGACTCAGGTTTAAGGACCGATGTCTTGAGTCTAAACTTAGGCTCGTCGTTAAACTGCTTTTCATAATAAGACGGATTGGGTCTACGTTTAATCGAAGCTAAGTTCCCGTGAGGTACCTACCTGTTTCCGCTCGGATCTTATAGAAGGTAACCATATTTTCCATCATTACGAGTAAGTACATAGTGAAGTAAATTTCATATCGTTCGGACTGGTGGAGGCGAACGGCATAACAGACAGTTCATCATCAAACATAACTAAGGACCGTCTCGATCAAACCGGCATCGCGGCATTCAAACCAGTCGAGTAGTAAGCGAGGTCCGAGCCACGGTAACAGTTACCATGTCCGAGCAATGGTGCAGACGGCTCACCATGGTGTACGCGAAGTGGTCTCGGTCCGCGTGCTCGGGCGCGGGCGAGGATGAGGGCACGGGCGAGGGCGAGGCGGAGGGCGCTGGGGGTCGCCGCGGGCTGGCGTGCGGCGGTGGTGTGGGCGGCGCGCCTCGCAGCACGCGGTACTGGCGCCAGTCGCGATGCAGCCGCAGCCGCTCTGCAACACGCGCCCCTACAGCCGCCCGCCCGACACACGTCATACACGCGCACACACACACGCACACACGCCCGCTACTCACGCAGCAGCTGCGGCTCGGCGCCCGCCAGCAGCTGATACAGCACGTGGAAGTTTCGCTCGCCCTCCGGTGCACCGCACGCGCGCTCCTGCATCGCAAACATATATACCACGTATACGAGGAACTGAACGAGCACGATCACTCTTACGTACCGTCTGAGAATTCTTCAATTCTTCATACGACAAAATATTTTATTATTTAAATATTGTACCACAGCGCTCAGTTGCAACAAACCTGGGTGGATCAACAATGTTAATAATATACAGCCTACTGACGTGATATACCTGGATGGATTATGAGAAGGCATTCGACCGCGTCCCCTTAAAACGCTTAATACTTAAATTGCAACACTCTGGAATACGTGGGAACCTGCTATCATGGATTACCAACTTTTTAAGCGACAGAACCTTCTGTGTATTGGACATTATGTATCACAACCCCATCTTTTCATAGCGGTGTGCCCTGGGATCTGTCCCTAAGCCTTTATACTCTACGTAAACGATCAGCAAACAACTGTAAAACTACCATTTGCTCTTTTTGCTGACGATACAAAGTTATTTGGAAAACCATATACTTAACTGGGCCAAAGACTGACTTCCAACACTAAACAAAGACAAGCGCCTGTACACATCGGGAAAAAGAACCCGAGGAAAATGTTTACTCTTGGTCACCAGCAACTTTCATTTGTTGATTCGCAAAAGGATCTAGGCGTGATAATATCGAGTGACTTAAAATGGGAAAGACACATCACCACCATAGTTAAGAGAGCAAAATTCCATGTTGTACTTAATCCGCAAGCTGCAGTACGCAAAGCATTTCTGTGCCTCACGCCTAAAACCTTTATTAAACTTTACAAGACATATGTAAGACCTTTCTTGGAGCTTGGTTTGTTGTATGGGACCCCTACTAAAAGACAGAACGCTATTGGAAAATGCCCAAAGACGAGCAACAAAGATGGTAAATAAATTACGTGATAAATCCTACGAGGAGCGCATAAAACAGTTACGCCTTACGGCACTTGAGCTCCGAAGGCGTAGAGGCAACTAAATAGACATTTAATTGGTGTTAGCATACCTGCTGTGTATATTTGTCACCAACTTCAATAATATTTAAATTATTTTATACTTTTCAGTGATATTGAAGTCGGTTAAATTTTTTTTTAAAAGATTTTATTTTAAACTTTTAAAGATTGAACCATCGAATACGGTAAAATGATCTAGGTAGGTGATCACATTATCGTCTACATAGTGAAATATGAAATATGTAAACATATTTCATGTTTCTTCAGAAAAAAATATCCGGTCTTAATGAAATTTGCATGGAATCATCATAGTACACACATCAAAAGTGTCTAGGGATCAACATATATTTTTGCAATAACTTTTCTCCTGATTGATATTAATTAAAATTGTCTTTAAGGATTCATCAAATAAAGTGTTTTCGTTTGTCACAGTAACGATAAACCAAGTCACCTTTGCATTAATAAAGAAATTTGCCATTTTCCTAATAAAGGGATTTTTGACATTTGAACCACTAACACAAAAGTTCGAAAAAAAGACTAAAATAACAGTTTTCTTTAAAATTTTATTGGGTAACTTAAACAATTAATAATCCGTGTTTCTACCGCGAACACTAACAACACAAGAACATCGGTTTGGCATACTCAAAATGAGTTCATCCAAATCACGCTGTGGAATGGCCGCCCATGTTCGTTGCAACAACAAAAAAAGGTCTTCTTGCGACTGGATACCCTCCATATTCGGCAGAGCTCTTCTCTGTAGCATATCCCATGCATGCTCAATCGGGTTCAAGTCTGGCGACTGAGCAGGCCAGGGCAGGACATTGATGTTAGCTGCGGCGAGAGTCTGTCTTACAACTCTTGCGGTGTGCGGTCGTGCATTATCATGCATTAACTGAAATAAGGGACCGATTTGCACTTGTAGAGGAACGATGACGTCTGATACAATCGTCTCAGCATAAATTTGAGCGTTGAGGTTGCCTCTGATCCAAATCAACTCAGTTCTTCCGCCGATCCAAATACCCGCCCATACCATGATGGTTCCACCACTATAAGGATGGACTTCCTGGCAGGATTTTAATCGCTGTTGGCGTCCAGGGGTTCTCCAGTGTCGTATACGTCTTGTATCCGGTCTCATACCAAAACGAGACTCATCAGAAAAGCACACGAAACGCCATTGTTCTTCTGCCCAATTTCTGTGTTCAAGAGCCCATTGATATCGAATCCTACGATTGTGCATTGCTATAGGTGGTACCCGTAGCGGTCTTCGGGAATGAAGGTTCACTTCATGCAAGCGGTTTCTGACTGTTTGGTCGCTAATTAAGTTCCCTGAAGAGTGATGAAGCCTCACGGCTAACATCATGGCAGTTATTGTTGGAGCTCTTCGAGTTAAGATTTGAATATATCGGTCTTGTCTCCGTGTGGTGCAGCGATACCGTCCTCCATGGCACTCAGCCACGGTACCAGTGCTTCGGTAACGTGTCCAAAGTCGACTGATAACACTCTGACTTGTATTCAGAGCTAAAGCCACAGTACGTTGCCGGGAACCAGCTTCTATCATTCCCACGGCTCTGAGCATTTCTTCCCTGCTTAAATGACGTCGCCGCTCCATAATAACGTTGGTTTTAATCAGTAGTAGGGAAACAGTAGCACTAATAATGTCTTCAATGCGTTGTATGTTTTTATAGGGAAAATATTGACAGCTGATTTTCATCTTTTACTCGAATTTGATTCACAGTTCCTGATTCAAATTATGAAATGCACCAAAAAGGATCCATATAAATTTATAAAATCATAAATTTATTACAAAGCCACATCTCAATCTCAAGAAATCCGCTTAAAAATGCTTGATCCCTAGACACTTTTGATGTGTGTAGTTTAATCTCTCGAATAAAAAAAAATCATCGAAATCGGTCCATATTTGTCAGAGTAATGTAGGTAATGGAGAATATCAGTTTTATGGTTTTTACCAATTAAATTGTTCCCCCACATTGTTCATGTTCCTCCAAGAAGTTCTTATCCGGTTGTGATAAAATTCATACACATTCATCACAGTGGTTTTTGCTTCGCTCGAATATGGCAAATATTTACCAATATCAATGATTCTTCTTTTATGCTCGAATAAAAGAAGAATCATTGATATTGGTAAATATTTGCCAGAGTTATGACCATTTTTGTCCTTAAAAAGCGACATAAAGTCATCTTATAGGCATTCCTGCAGGTTGGTAGATGCGTAAGGAACGTGGACTGGAGGGTTATATCTAATAGCTCTTGATGGAACATTTAATGATAATTTATCTAATAGATCCAATACGTTATGCGCGAACATACATAGAAAATATATATATATACAGACGAATTGAGCCTCCTCCTTTTTTTGAAGTCGGTTAAAAATTCTCACTGATTACTATGACGTCCCAGTTATTTGGGACCTCTATGTCCGGGATAAAAATACCCACCACCGTGGAGATCCTTTAAAATTATGGTCCTTACCATCTAAAAGGAAACCTTTGAAACATTTTCTATCCAACCGTGTTGAAGCTGAATGGAACAAACGAAAACGTTGTGATGGCTCCAACGTTAAATAAAAATTCAATTCAATAGTAGATTGTGTCACAAGGGAGCAAAATAATATTTTTAAGGCGAGGGCGCTTTTTTGAATCCAGAGCGAAGTGAGGGATTCTTTAGTAGAATCCTGAAATCCTACGTCGCCCGTGTTGGAAAGTATGTGGTACGCATTAATTATTCGGACAATTTGTTTTATAAATTGTTTATGGTAATTTTTACTAGCAGCCACATCTTGTCTCTGCTTTCTCTTTGTCATGGATTGTTGGACCAGTAAGACGAATAAACTATAATTAATTAATATTTGTTCTCTTTTATCACCACCCGTAGCTAAACTGCATGGCCACGCCTTATTCAGGAAACACTGCAACTCTGCTGATAGTTTCAACAGCCCGAGCCAAAAATATATTTTGCGCCCGAGTGACACACTCTACTTTTCATCACCCACTATGAGAAAATAAAAGGCACCTCATATTTTATTGTAATATTAATAATTAATAAGTTTTCAGTGTCATTTCGTGTCGTTCAGTGTCGTTTAGTATCATTTCTGTGTCGTTCAGTGTCGTTCAGCGTCGTTCAGTGTCATTCAGTATCGTTCAATGTCGTTCAGTGACGTTCAGTGACGTTCAGTGTCGTTCAGTGGCAGGGAGGGGGAATAGAGACAGAGCGAGAGTGAAGATTCACTTCTTCCGCGCGGAGGGACGCACATTTTTTTTTATTCAGCTGGCGGCGCGACTGTGGGCCGTCGTACTAGTCAGTCTTTATTACCGCAAAGCATCGCTTTTCGAATAGGTGGGATGAACAAATATTTTCATCCCACCTATTGAACTTCGTCATTCATCGTTATCACCACTGCAACAACAAGGAGCCAGCTCCAGCGAAAAAGAAAAAAAGGCACAGAAAGAGAAAAAGGCTCCCCAGCCACCTCCTATAATCGTGGAACAGGTTAAAAACTACCAAAAGTTCTACGACTTTCTCCAGTGACACATTTTTAATTAAAATGCAAAAAGGGGACAGCGTTAAAGTAAACGCAAATAACGAGGACACGTACAGGGCAAACAAAGCTACTCTTAGAAAGCGAATGCCATGAATAAACAGGATAGACCAGTCAGAGTGATGGTGAAAAACTTACACTTTTCTTGCGATCCCGTCAGAATAATTGAAGACCTAACATCGAAAGGCTACAAGATCCAAGAGGTAACTAATAAACTTAATTGGAGGACTAAAGAACCTCTTAATATGTTTATGCTTTCATTCAGCAAAGGTGAAGACATTAACAAAATTTATACCATAAAGTCTATTCTCGGATGTAAAGTAGACATACAACCTATCAAAATCTAAATTGATACCTCAATGCAAAAGGTGTCAAGCGTACGGACACACTCAGAGATATTGCTCTAGAGAGCCCAGGTGTGTGAAATGTACCGGAAAGCACCTGACAAAAGACTGCAAAAAACCTGCAGAAACTAAACCAAAATGTGTCCACTGTGGCGAAGCACACCCCGCTAGCTACCGCGGATGCATAGTGGCCAAGGTACTGCAGCAGTTAAAAAATAAAGCAGTAACCATGAGGCCTCACGCATTACACCGGCAGAAAGATACAGAGCAAACCTGTTACCAAAAATATGTCTTTTTCTCAGATAACAAAAGGCACACTGGCCACACGGCCACAGCAACAGACACAGACACAGCAACAGCATACATCCCATTTAGGTGAAAAACTAAACAAAATCTTAAACGTCATTACATCAAAAAAGTAAAAGTATATATGTCATTACATCATTCGACGAAAGGCTCAAAAAACTGGAACATAGCACCAAAGTAGCTATTACTAAACAAAAATGATGGATACCTCTCTAAAAATTATGGCATGGAATGCTAACGGATTACGTCAGCATCAACATGAATTAGTAGTCATCCTCAACACAGAAGATATCGATGTGTGCCTTATATCCGAGTCACACTTCACAAACGAAACCTATATACTTACATATAAAAGGATATAAAATCTATCACGCACTGCACCCGGACAATAAAGCTAGAGGAGGCAGCGCCGTCATAATAAAGAAAGGTATCTATCATTATGAGATGTATAAACAACGTGAAATTCAAGCTGTGGCCGTATGTGTCAAGACAAAACGGTATCCGGTCACCATATTATCATCTATATACTGTCCACCACGGTACTCAATAAAAGCAGCGCAGTATGAAAACCTTTTAAAACAACTTGGCAACAGGTTCGTCCTTGGAGGTGATTTCAACGCGAAGAATACCTATTGGGGATCTAGACTTACTACAACTAAAGGTAAAGAACTATTGCATGCAATTAGAAATACGAAATATCAACCGGGAAGCCAACCTACTGGCCTACAGATCTACACAAAATTACTGATTTAATAGATTTTTTCATTTATAAAAACATATCGTTAAATTATCTTTCTATTCAAGATGGTTACGATATGAGTTCGACCATTCACCTATTATAGTAACTATTCATGAGAACATTATATATAAAGAAAACCATGCAACTTTAGTCAGTAAATATACTGACTGGGAGAGCTTCAAGCACGATTTGGATTTCGCAGTGATCCTAAAAGTGCCCCTGAAAACCCCACAACAACTAGAATTAGAAGTAAGGAGTTTTGTAACAAATATCCAACAGTGTGCTTGGAAAAACACACCCGATTTAAAAAAGAAATCCGGAATTATAAATTACCCAATAGAAATCCGAAACCTTATAATTGAAAAGAGAAGACAAAGGCAGAGGTGACAAAGGACTACATATCCACCCGACAAAACAGTTTTAAACAAACTAACAAAGCAGTTAAGTAGGGAAATTCAGAAATTTCGTGATGAATCCACTCATAGTTACCTTACTCAGCTAACGAGTGATCGTACAACCGATTATTCACTGTGGAAAGCCACTGAAAGTTTAAAAAAAAACATCACGCAAATTCCCCCAATTAAGGAAAGGAACGGGCAGTGGGCTATAAATAATGAGCAAAAAGCAATTAGATTTGCAAATCATTTAGAAGAAATTTTTCAACCAAATCAGCCTGAAAATGAGATCACTCTTGATGCAATAATAGAAGAAGGTGATACCGATTTGAGATACACTAAAATAAAATAAAAAATAAAAAAGCTTTTATTTCCTTACACTACAATTGAATACTATAACTAATCTAATGTAAACAAAAAAATAAATAAAAGAGTAGAATTTTTTGAGTTATGAGTACATACATACTAACAAGTTTTTAATTATTAACTTCTATGTAAGGACCGCCTGTAGCAGTGAAAGCCTCCTCCAAGTCCTTCCACACGTTTCTCTCTCTTGCAGCTCTTGCCCATAGTTTTCCAGCTGTGTTTATAATGTCGTCCTCCCATCTTTTGAAAGGTCTCCCTCGCTTTCGCTTCCAGTGTATTGGAATCCAATTTGTAACTACTTGGGCCCATCTAATTGGTTTCAGCCTTTGAAGATGACCTGCCCATTGCCATTTAAGTTTCAGAATGCGTTGAATTATGTCTCTAGCTTTTGTAGTGTTTCTGATATTGGTATTTTTGACTCGATCTTGTAGTTTTAGTTTCATGTAACTTCTTTCTAGTCCTCTTTGGCAAACTCTCAATTTCTCTTGTTTTTTTGTTAGTGGCCAAGTCTGCCATGCGTATGAAAGGCAAGGCATAAGACATATCGCCATTGCTTTCGTTTTTAATGAAATTGGCAGGTCACTCTTGAAAATCTCTTTCATTGCCCAGTATCTGTTCCAAGTATTTTTGATCCGCCTGTTTCCTTCTTATCCGTACAAGACTTAAAAGAGATTAGGTGTCCAAGATAAACATACTCCTCTACATAGTTTAGTGGTGTTGAATCTAAGGTAATTGGTATTTTTACATTATTCGTCATTAATTGAGTTTTGCTTAAGTTTATCTCTAAGCCTATATTTTTGCTTTGTTCTCTAAGTGATTGTATCATGTATTGCATGTCTTGAGGATTTTCGGATACTAAAACCAAGTCATCGGCAAATCTTAGGTGTGATAAATAATCTCCATTTATTTTTATACCCTTATGTTTTCAATTTAATCGTTGAAAGATACTTTCGAGGACCGCAATAAAAAGTTTAGGCGAGAGTAGGTCACCTTGCTTTACTCCGCGTTGTATGGGGAACGACGGGCCTGCTGACTCTAGTCTTACACGAGCAGTACTATTTTTATAAAACAATTTGATTATATCGATGTAGCCCTGGTTTACTCCTAGCTCTGTAAGGGACTGCCATATAGCGCCATGGGAAATAGAGTCGAACGCTTTCGAATAGTCTATAAAGCATATGTACAATGGTCTTTCGTACTCTACATATTTTTCAATTATTTGCTTCAACGTATGTATGTGGTCTATCGTAGAGTAGGTCTTTCTGACGCCTGCTTGCTATATTGGTTGGTTTGTGTCTATAATTATTGATAATCTTCGAAGCAGTGTTGCTGTAAATACTTTATAGAGACAGGACATGAGACTGATAGGTCTGTAATTAGAAATTAACTTGGAATCTCCTTTTTTATATAGTAAAACTATTTCCGAGCTTGTCCACTGTTTTGGTATAATTTTCTGCTCTAGTATAAGGTTGTATAATTTAGTGAGAGGTTTTATAAGTGAATTTTTCCCTGCTAAAATCATTTCATTTATCAGCCCATCTGGTCCTGGACTTTTTCCTGATTTCAGCTTATTTATCGAGTACTCTCGCTACCTCGCTTTCCAGAAAGGGCAAACCCGGGTCATTGTTAAAGTCCCTAAGTGTTTCCGGCTGGTCTTTGCAGTTTGTTGATCTATATAGGTTTTGGTAAAATTCCGTGGCTATATTCATTATTTCCCTTCTATTTGTGACAATAGAGCCGGAGGTATTACATAGTTGTGTCATAAGTTGTTTAGTTTTATCACTTTTCTTGTAAGCTTTATTAACTCTACCTGTTTTTTCCAAAAAGCCTTTTAGTATCGTCTGTCTATATTTTTTTAAATTTCGCTTCATATTTTTATTTATAGCTCTGTATAAACGACTAAGTTGAAGTTTTTCTTGTTTTGTTCTATTTTTTTAATTCTTTAGTATATGCATTTGGTGTTTCAGCTCTACTATCTGCTGTGGTATTATTAAATGTTTTTTTGTAGTTCTTTTTTGTTTCAAGCATTTAACTATATTGTTTTCTAAATTATCATATATATAATTTTGTATTATATCTTCTTCTGAGTATGTGCATTTATTCAGCTCTCGTTCAAATAGCTCCCAATCGATATTTCGATTATCATTTTTATATTTTGCGCGTGATCGTTTGTTGCAATTTGTCGAGATTTTTATTCTAATCATTCTATGATCACTGGGATGGAATAACTTGCTGATTACTCTGAAGTCTTCTATATGTGTGGATACATTAGAAGCGATAAAGTCAATTTCATTTTTATACTTCCCATTTGGTGTCTTCCATGTCCACCGAAGCTTTTCTGGCTTTTTAAATATTGTATTATCAATTTTTAATTTGTATTGGTGACAGAAATCTATAAACATTTGACCTCTTTTATTAACCGGCTTCAAAAAGAAGGTTGTCTATTCGACGCGTATGTATGTAATGTTAATAAAAATGCGTAATATTAATATATGTTAGTCTATGTGGGCTTCTAAACAAATTTACTTACCAAATTTTATGAGTGTATGTATATATGTATGTAGGTTTGTCTGCGGATTTCTCCGAAACTACAGGTCCGATTTCAAAAATTATTTTTGCAATAGTTAGAGTATTTTTTAACTTAGGGTAGAGTATAAGTTTCATCAAAATCGGTCTAGTAGTTTAAGAGATATTAAACTTTTTTATGTTTTCAGTAAGTTAGAGTTAGTTGTAACGTAGGGTAGACTGGGTACGGTTGAAACAATTTCTCTTATATCGTCCATAGTTTTGCTTTTTATATTCCGAGTGATGATGAAGATATGTTAAATAAAAGAGCATGTTTCGATCTACTAATGGGCAATGTGATCTTAGTTCCAGGTGTGTTATTTTTAACAGTAGATCAAATTGAAAAAAAAAAACCGATTTGTTTCAAACGTCCCCATACTAGGGGCGGTTGAAACAGTAATTGGGGTCAGTTAAAACACATGCGAATAACACAAAATATAATATTATAACATGTTTTATTTACTGTTTAAGGATCTCTTTGACAATAATAATCAGTCTTCATTGTTTTAAATACTTCAAACGATACTTTTAATCAGCCTTTAAAGTTTTTAGAGCACGCTAGCTAGAATCTACGTATATTACCAGCCATATGTAACTATATATTACATAACAGAGACTTATAATTTACGTAAATTTACAAAAAAATAAAACGAAGATCAGCTATTTGTTTTTTTAACATAATAAACTAAAAAAAAGATATTTAACGATAAGACGACAAAGAGGAATTCTCTTTCTTCTTTGTCTTTCATTAATAAATCAATCATTAAGTTAAATATAACGATTAATCTGAGTCGCGGTTTTGGCAAACATAGTTAAAACCACCTTCTTTACATTCCTCGTGAGCCCACAGTTTACAAATAGTGCATTGTAGCCACTTTTCTCCGGACCTGCTCACTGAATGCCTGGTGCCATACAAACAAGACAGAAGCGCTCCTCTTCTTCTGATGATTTTTCGTTTTTCCTTTCATGGTGTTTCTTTTGCTTTTTTTCTATATCCAATTGCTTCTTCTTTCCTTCATTCAGTTACTTCATAACTTGCTTAACTCAATAAAACCGATGTTTCAACCGTACCCAAAAAAAATGTTTCAACCGTCCCCAACTCCTGCTCTAAGTAAAAAGCAGTTATAGTAATTGTAAAAGCAATTAAACATAAAAACTAGTCACAGTACCATATTGTACAAGCTTTATTTCAAACATATACGCACACTCAATACTCTCACTTTAATAGAAACCACAATAATTGGAAAACTCTGCGAGCAAAAATACTTAGTTTTGGTTAAAAAAACACAATAGGGTCTCTTAAAAACGTTTAAAGCACATGGAGAGCAACGTAACACTGTTGTTCGTGTTCGGACCGGTCATCCGCTTGATTCTCCCCTTGGACCCCTCACCGGTGCGCAAAGGGTTTGCGAGATATTCGTGTTGTTTCAACCGTCCTTTGTTTCAACCGTACCCAGTCTACCCTACACGTTCGAGTTGCGTGATAGTGCTGATACCTATTTTGCTAAAATAAAAGTCACCAAAAAGTGTTAAATAAACAATATTTTAAAAAAATAAAAACCGACTTCAAAGTAAATTATCTAAAAAGCATAAAATAACGAAAATATATTGAAGTCGGTGTCAGCTCGTGCTAGTCTTAGTTAACATGATGTGCTAGCACCAACTTCAATATATTTTCGTTATGTTATGCTTTTTAGATAATTTACTTTGAAGTCGGTTTTTTTTTTAAATAGTTTATTTCTCTTCCCATCCATACTTTCCCATTATCATTTGTTCATTTTCTGGGTTTCCAATTTTTGCGTTCATATCTCCCATTAGAATTACATTTTGTAAACATTTGTTCATAGCTAAGTCAAGGTTACTGTAGAATGTTCTTATTTCTGTTTCCTTAGCACCTTCAGTAGGTGCATATACTTGTATTAACGAATAATTTTTAACCGGCTTCAAAAAGAAGGTTCTCTATTCGACGCGTATGTATGTAATATTAATAAAAATGCGTAATATTAATATATGTTAGTCTATGTGGGCTTCTAAACAAATTTGCCAAATTTTATGAGTGTATGTATGTATGTATATATGTATGTAGGTTTGTCCGCGGATTCCTCAGAAACTAAAGGTCCGATTTCAAAAATTCTTTTTGCAATAGTTAGTGCATTTTTCAAATTAGGGTAGAGTACGAGTTTCATCAAAATCGGTCCAGCAGTTTAAGAGATATAAACTTTTTATGTTTTCAGTAAGTTACTGTAACGTAGACTTTCGAGTTGCGTGATAGTACTGACACCTACACACATCAAAAGTGTCTAGGGATCAAGCATTTTTAAGCGGATTTCTTGAGATTGAGATGTGGCTTTGTAATAAATTTATGATTTTATAAATTTATATGGATCTTTTTTGGTGCATTTCATAATTTGAATCAGGAACTGTGAATCAAATTCGAGTAAAAGATGAAAATCAGCTGTCAATATTTTCCCTATAAAAACATACAACGCATTGAAGACATTATTAGTGCTACTGTTTCCCTACTACTGATTAAAACCAACGTTATTATGGAGCGGCGACGTCATTTAAGCAGGGAAGAAATGCTCAGAGCCGTGGGAATGATAGAAGCTGGTTCCCGGCAACGTACTGTGGCTTTAGCTCTGAATACAAGTCAGAGTGTTATCAGTCGACTTTGGACACGTTACCGAAGCACTGGTACCGTGGCTGAGCGCCATGGAGGACGGTATCGCTGCACCACACGGAGACAAGACCGATATATTCAAATCTTAACTCGAAGAGCTCCAACAATAACTGCCATGATGTTAGCCGTGAGGCTTCATCACTCTTCAGGGAACTTAATTAGCGACCAAACAGTCAGAAACCGCTTGCATGAAGTGAACCTTCATTCCCGAAGACCGCTACGGGTACCACCTATAGCAATGCACAATCGTAGGATTCGATATCAATGGGCTCTTGAACACAGAAATTGGGCAGAAGAACAATGGCGTTTCGTGTGCTTTTCTGATGAGTCTCGTTTTGGTATGAGACCGGATACAAGACGTATACGACACTGGAGAACCCCTGGACGCCAACAGCGATTAAAATCCTGCCAGGAAGTCCATCCTTATAGTGGTGGAACCATCATGGTATGGGCGGGTATTTGGATCGGCGGAAGAACTGAGTTGATTTGGATCAGAGGCAACCTCAACGCTCAAATTTATGCTGAGACGATTGTATCAGACGTCATCGTTCCTCTACAAGTGCAAATCGGTCCCTTATTTCAGTTAATGCATGATAATGCACGACCGCACAGCGCAAGAGTTGTAAGACAGACTCTCGCCGCAGCTAACATCAATGTCCTGCCCTGGCCTGCTCAGTCGCCAGACTTGAACCCGATTGAGCATGCATGGGATATGCTACAGAGAAGAGCTCTGCCGAATATGGAGGGTATCCAGTCGCAAGAAGACCTTTTTTTGTTGTTGCAACGAACATGGGCGGCCATTCCACAGCGTGATTTGGATGAACTCATTTTGAGTATGCCAAACCGATGTTCTTGTGTTGTTAGTGTTCGCGGTAGAAACACGGATTATTAATTGTTTAAGTTACCCAATAAAATTTTAAAGAAAACTGTTATTTCAGTCTTTTTTTCGAACTTTTGTGTTAGTGGTTCAAATGTCAAAAATCCCTTTATTAGGAAAATGGCAAATTTCTTTATTAATGCAAAGGTGACTTGGTTTATCGTTACTGTGACAAACGAAAACACTTTATTTGATGAATCCTTAAAGAAAATTTTAATTAATATCAATCAGGAGAAAAGTTATTGCAAAAATATATGTTGATCCCTAGACACTTTTGATGTGTGTATTTTGCTAAAATAAAAGTCACTAAAAAGTGTTATATAAACTATTAAAAAAAAAACCGACTTCAAAGTAAATTATCTAAAAAGCATAAAATAACGAAAATATATTGAAGTCGGTGTCGGCTCGTAGCTCGTGCTAGTCTTAGTTAACATGATGTGCTAGCACCGACTTCTTCCGTTATTTTTGTCTGTCTGTCTGTCTGTATCTCGGCTGAGCATCATGCCGAAACTACTGGATGGATTGAAACGAAACGAACTTCTTCACTTTTCGTTATTTTATGCTTTTTAGATAATTTACTTTGAAGTCGTTTTTTTTTAAATTGTGGTTCCTGTTTATCTTGACATGTAAAATTGCCACTCTTTCTGATATTGCTACAAAATCTAGAACTTCGGTAGTCTGTTTTTTTTTTCACCAGGAAACCAACTCCTTTCTCTCCCTGTTTTTGTCCGTAGGAAAACAGGAGATAACTTCCTCTATCTTCTATTTTATAGCCTTCTCTTCTTACTTCTGAAATACCAATGATATCCCACTTTATTGTGGAAATTGCATACTCTAGTTCTTTAAGTCTTGTTTCGCTTGCAAGTGATCGAACATTAAAAGATGCTATACTACAATACTACATGCTATAATACTACTTTGACGTACTTGGAGGGTTGTAGTCTACTACCCCCGCGGTGACTAGCCGTTCTGGGGGAGGTATTTTTTGTATGTTATTTGTTATTTTAGGGGCGATGTAGTGTGTAGAGCAATGAGGAGGCGTTTCTTATTGCTATTGGTCTGATTCTTCTGAAGAACAAGCTGTTGAATGTTTTGATTTATCAATAGTTTTGTAAAATAGTTTGATACAGGGTTTTGAACATTAGGCATGCTTGTTTTACTGTTGAGATACACTACACCAAAGGAAGTATACAAGGATATTCAACTTCTAAATAAGAAAAAATCCCCAGGTTATGATCTCATCACCGGGGAAGTCCTCAGCAATCTTCCTCGTAAAGCAATAGTGAAACTCACTACACTTATACACACATCAAAAGTGTCTAGGGATCAAGCATTTTTAAGCGGATTTCTTGAGATTGAGATGTGGCTTTGTAATAAATTTATGATTTTATAAATTTATATGGATCCTTTTTGGTGCATTTCATAATTTGAATCAGGAACTGTGAATCAAATTCGAGTAAAAGATGAAAATCAGCTGTCAAGATTTTCCCTATAAAAACATACAACGCATTGAAGACATTATTAGTGCTACTGTTTCCCTACTACTGATTAAAACCAACGTTATTATGGAGCGGCGACGTCATTTAAGCAGGGAAGAAATGCTCAGAGCCGTGGGAATGATAGAAGCTGGTTCCCGGCAACGTACTGTGGCTTTAGCTCTGAATACAAGTCAGAGTGTTATCAGTCGACTTTGGACACGTTACCGAAGCACTGGTACCGTGGCTGAGCGCCATGGAGGACGGTATCGCTGCACCACACGGAGACAAGACCGATATATTCAAATCTTAACTCGAAGAGCTCCAACAATAACTGCCATGATGTTAGCCGTGAGGCTTCATCACTCTTCAGGGAACTTAATTAGCGACCAAACAGTCAGAAACCGCTTGCATGAAGTGAACCTTCATTCCCGAAGACCGCTACGGGTACCACCTATAGCAATGCACAATCGTAGGATTCGATATCAATGGGCTCTTGAACACAGAAATTGGGCAGAAGAACAATGGCGTTTCGTGTGCTTTTCTGATGAGTCTCGTTTTGGTATGAGACCGGATACAAGACGTATACGACACTGGAGAACCCCTGGACGCCAACAGCGATTAAAATCCTGCCAGGAAGTCCATCCTTATAGTGGTGGAACCATCATGGTATGGGCGGGTATTTGGATCGGCGGAAGAACTGAGTTGATTTGGATCAGAGGCAACCTCAACGCTCAAATTTATGCTGAGACGATTGTATCAGACGTCATCGTTCCTCTACAAGTGCAAATCGGTCCCTTATTTCAGTTAATGCATGATAATGCACGACCGCACACCGCAAGAGTTGTAAGACAGACTCTCGCCGCAGCTAACATCAATGTCCTGCCCTGGCCTGCTCAGTCGCCAGACTTGAACCCGATTGAGCATGCATGGGATATGCTACAGAGAAGAGCTCTGCCGAATATGGAGGGTATCCAGTCGCAAGAAGACCTTTTTTTGTTGTTGCAACGAACATGGGCGGCCATTCCACAGCGTGATTTGGATGAACTCATTTTGAGTATGCCAAACCGATGTTCTTGTGTTGTTAGTGTTCGCGGTAGAAACACGGATTATTAATTGTTTAAGTTACCCAATAAAATTTTAAAGAAAACTGTTATTTCAGTCTTTTTTTCGAACTTTTGTGTTAGTGGTTCAAATGTCAAAAATCCCTTTATTAGGAAAATGGCAAATTTCTTTATTAATGCAAAGGTGACTTGGTTTATCGTTACTGTGACAAACGAAAACACTTTATTTGATGAATCCTTAAAGAAAATTTTAATTAATATCAATCAGGAGAAAAGTTATTGCAAAAATATATGTTGATCCCTAGACACTTTTGATGTGTGTAAATGCTTCGTTTAGATTAAAATACGTACCCGATATGTGGAAAGTGGCTGAAGTTATTATGATACCAAAACCTGGTAAACCACCAAATGAAGCAATTTCATACAGGCCGATTTCGCTGTTGCCAATAATGTCAAAATTATTCGAAAAGCTATTATTGAGACGTTTAAAACCAATTATAGAAGAAAAATATCTTTGGCATCAGGGCAAAGCACTCAACTATAGACCAAGTTCATAGAATTACTAATATTATTGAAAAAACGTTAGAAGAAAAAAAGTTTGCTCTACAGTTTTCCTAGATGTAGCCCAAGCATTCGATAAGGTGTGGCATCAAGGTCTTATATATAAATTAAGAAAGATGTTACCAAAGAATTTCTCCGATATCTTGGAGTCTTACATATCAGAAAGAATGTTCAGAGTAAGACAGGAAGATTCTTATTCTGATCTTAAGCACATCAAAGCGGGAGTACCACAAGGAAGTGTGTTAGGTCCGGTCCTGTACTTACTATAAACCTGTGATATTCCAACGCTAGAAAACAACACCATTGCAACCTTTGCTGATGACACGGCCATTATGGCTACAGGTGTTACACACGCGGAAGCAGTGGAAAATGTTCAAAATGCCGTAAACACCATATGTAACTGGACAAAAAAGTGGCGAATAAAACTCAACGAATCCAAGTCAGTTCATATTGATTTCACCAATAAAAAATCAATCTATCATCCGGTATACATAAACAATCGTGTTATACCCTATGAGAATACCGCCAAATATGGCATGACACTCGATACAAAGCTTCGCTGGAAGGCTCATGTCAAAAAGAAACGCGAAGAGTTAGGCCTTCGCTACAAGAAAATGCACTGGCTTCTCGGTAAACACTCCGTGCTGTCAGTGCAAAACAAAATACTCCTGTACAAACAAGTCCTAATGCCAGTATGGACTTATGGTATACAGCTGTGGGGCTGTACCAAACAAAGCAATGTAAACACAATACAACGGTTCCAGAATGAAGTACTCAGAGGAATTGTAAATGCGCCCTGGTACATTAGAACAAACGACCTCCATCGGAACCTCAAATTGGATTTCGTAGCCAAAGTTATCAAGGACTACGCTGAAGATCATGAGCGTCGGCTTCATCATCATGTGAATGTCGAGGCTATCCAGCTCCTCGACAACACGGACCTAGTGAGAAGACTCAAAAGAACAACACCTTTTGAGTTAGTTTAAGTGTTAAATTAGTGCAGTGTAGAACACAATAACAAAGTGTCTTCGCCTTAATAGAGACAATAAGAAAAGTGCCATTGGACACATTCTTAATCTAATATAATTTATTCGTTTAGGTTAAAGTAAAATTGCTGATAGCCATTATGCTAGATTGTAATTAATATGGTGTTACCACAAGGGAACATCATTAAGAAAAAAAAAACCTATTGAACTGAACTCCCTTGTGACACAATCTACTATTATTTCTCTCATCTCTTCAATCATTCAAATACAATCAAGTGCGAGTCGAACTCGCAGGTTGGTGTGGTCGCAGAGGTTGCAAACTTATCTGTGCTGGTGACGGAAACGTGAATTAATGGTTTTATTATGTTAATGACGTGTAGTTTGTCAGTTTTATTTAGACAATAGCGACACTCCTATCGGCAAAAATAATTTATCCAAGCTGTGGCTTGTAAAGAAATAGCGACACAAAGGCGGTAATTCTGTCTACCACTTTTTGGACCGTGACACCAAATCTAGTTTAAATATTATATCGATGGTCAAAAGGATGGTAGGTTAGTGGGTACATACTTATTTTTTTTTAATTTATGCTACCCGCATACTCGAGTTGCGTTACTTGACCATACGGGACCATACCGCGCCGTGAGTTCCTAGCCTCAAATACCCAATGTTCGTCAGTGGAATCCGCCGCCAATCACGCTACGTGAAATTAAAGAAGTTCTAATATAGGAACGGCAGTATATTCCGCAGTACCGCCTCAAAAACCTAGTAGAAAGTATGCCAAATCGCATAACAGCAGTATTGCGAGCTCGCGGAGGCAACACAAAGTACCTACTAAAATGTGTGAAATTCTGTAACCAATCTAAATTTACGAAAATACTGGAAAAACTACGCATTTTTATTTATTTTACATTTATCTATACTTATAATAAAACTGTAACAGGTCCAATTCTGTACATTGAAGATATTTTGAAAATTATTTTTGGAGGGCATTCTATAACCGATACTGAGGCCGAAAATGTATTTTTTTTAATTTTTGTCTGTCTGTCTGTCTGTCTGTATCACGGCTGAGCATCACGCCGAAACTACTGAATGGATTCCAATGAAACTTGGCATGATTTGAGATCTTACTACGAGGTAGGACATAGGATACTTTTTATCCCGTAATCTAGCACGGTTCTTCCGGGAGAGGGGATTAAAGTCAAAATGGGTACTTGGTTATACGCTTGGTCAGATTTTATCAATTTTTCTTTATAATATAATAAATATTAGTAAGGGAACACTCATAGAGAGTTGTTATCAAGGTTTTGTAATCGATCGGGTTAAGCAACGTTAGGTAAGGTCATTAAATAGATGGGTGACTGTTTAACGCCATTTGAACTAAACGGGTCCGTGCTTCGGAGAGCAAGTAAAAAGTGGGTCCCAGTTTTTAACCGACTATAAAAAAGGAGGTTATGTATTCGATGCGAATGTCTGTTATTAAAAGTTTAGTTAACGTAAAAATAGCGCAGGCGGAGCTGCGTGGGTCAGCTAGTTAAGAATAAAAAGCTTGAATTTTTTTTTTCATTTAACCAGTCTTTATTAATTTCATAAAGCTAGGTCAGGTGTTTTGAAGATATTGAAAATACCGCGTGCGCGTTGATATCGCGTTAATTTCCGATTAAAATAAAGTTTAACAACGGAACGGAATGGAATGGAATAATTTTACGGATTAGTATATCGCGGTTTATTTTTGATTTTAACTACCCGACGTTTCGACTCAAATATTTTTTTAGACTGTTAGTTCTTAGGTTAACTTGTATGGGCGCTGAGCAATGTCATTACCCGTTCGAAGGATAAAATACCAAAAAAAACATACACGACGAATTGAGAACCTCCTCCTTTTTTGAAGTCGGTTAAAACATATTTTTTAAAATTAAGGATCAGGTTTAACTAGCAACTAGAACTAGAAAGGAATTTCAAAGCGATAACATTAGGCTCTAGTCAGACGGACTGCATTTCATCTGCACTGCGAGTGTGTTTGACGGGCCCGTTGGTCTAGTGGTCACACACCCTGCCTGCTAACCGATGGGTCGTGGGTTCGCTTCCCACCAAGTGTCTGGGTGTTGTTTATCTATTTAAGTATGTATTTACAAAAAAAAAAAGTATATAAGCATTAGTATTAGTTGTCTGGTTTCCATAGTACAGGCTCTGCCTAGTTTGGGATCGGATGACCGTGTGTGGAGTGTCCCAAGATATTATTATTATTATACCATTTATTAAAATTCTTTCAGTTTCTTACATTTTCAAATATAGATATAAAAAATAAGTACATTTAAAAATATAAAAAACACCTTCCAACCGGCTGCGGGAACAGGGTCCTAGCAGACGGTGGTTAAGGCTCCAGAGAGAGGAACTTCCTCACAATGCGTGCCGTCTCCAAGAGCACTGCCTTCTGCATCTGGCCCTTGATCCAGCCGTCTAACGTGAGCCTCATGAGGTGTTTATCGAGGCTCTTGGCCATTAGGCCATGGGCAGAAACGACTATAGGTACAATGATTGCCCTATCAATGTTCCACATGTCGACAACCTCGTGCGCGAGATCAAGATATTTGCATTCTTTATCTTTCTCCGCTTTCACGAGGTTCTCGTCATGGGGGACAGTGACATCTACAATCATTGCATGACGCTCGGTGCGATCTATCAACACAATATCAGGCTTATTGGCGACAATAGTCCTGTCTGTGATGATAGATCGGTCCCATTATAACGTGATATGGCCATCCTCCAGAATTGGTTCTGGCACATACCTGTAGTACGGTACCTCTGACGTCACAAGGCGGTATTTCAAAGCAAGTTGCTGGTGGATTATCCTGGCTACTTGGTTGTGTCTGTGCAAGTATTCGCCATTTGCGAGACGCGAACAACCGGAAATAATATGCCTGAGGGATTCACCAGGGCGATGACATGCCCGACAAATGTCGATGGTGCCATCCCTCAGGATATATTTCCGGTAGTTGTTCGTCATCACAACTTCATCCATAATTGCACAGACAAAGCCTTCGGTTTCCCCAAAGAGGTCACCGAATCGTAGCCAGGCCACGGAGGCTGAGAAGTCTACATCGGGCCCATGAAGAGCCCGGTAGAACCTTCCGTGTAGCTCCTTGCTTTGCCATACCACCTCTCGATCGCCAGTGGTGAGCACCACAGGTTTGCGCCAGTTCCCTTTGGCTAAGGATAGAGGGGTCAGTCCATTGTCCACAGCAACCACTTCTGTATGCATCTCTCCGCCGCAGTGGAGGAAATATTCCCTGAGGCTACATATCTCACGGTTGTGTAGGGTCTTGGCATTTAAAAAGCCTCGGACACCACATTTCCGTGGGATATATAACCTCATCACCGAAGAGCGAGGATGATGCATACGGTATGTGGTTAACAGTGTGCGAACTGTTCTATCTAGGGTGTCTAGTTCAGTCTGAGTCCACTTGAGTATGCCAAAGGAGTACATTAAGACTGGCATGACCCAACCGTTGTAGGCTCGCACCCTGTTTCCGCCCGACAAAAGACTTTTAAGTACTTTTCTCAGGCGGCCCAGGAAGCGTTCCCGCAACGACTGTTTCATGTCAGTCTCATTGATGCCCAACGCCTGTGACATACCCAAGTATTTGTAGGTTTCGGTTGCAGAGAGTGTCCTCAGATCGGTAGAGTCTGAGAGCTGTACGCTCCTAGACTGCACATTTGTCCACACCAAACTCCATTCTGATAGAATTACTGAAGGTTTCTGTGGCCTTCAGTAAGCCCATCAGTTGGAGCTCAGTGGGGGCAAATAGTTTCAAGTCATCCATGTAAAGCAGGTGAGATATGACCTGACTACCTCTCCGCAACCGATAGCCTAACCCTGAACTCTTTAAGAGAGTGCTTAAAGGGTTCAGGGCCAGACAAAACCACAGGGGACTCAGACTATCACCCTGAAAGATACCCCGTTCTATCCTTCTTGGATCACCGTTCCCAAGGGTCTGTCGAGATCCTGGATAGAGAAGGACCGTTCTCCACTGCCTCATACACGACGCCAGGAAAGTGCGTAGAGTTGCATTTACTTTATACAACTCTAGCACCCTCATAAGCCATGTATGAGGCACAGAGTCATAGGCCTTCTTGTAATCTATCCAGCATGTCGACAAATCCTTTCGACTCCGGCGAGCCTGCTGGCAGATGGCCATATCAATGAGGAGTAGCTCCTTAGTACCACGGGCACCACTCCTACATCCATTCTGAGACGCAGACATTATTGAGTTGTCCTCAACATGTCTGTAGATTTTTGCTCTCAGAATGGATGTAAGAGTCTTATAAACTGTAGGCAGACACGTGATCGGCCTAGTTCTTTGGGTCCGTGGTACTATTGGTCTTATGGAGCAGGTGGGTTATACCTGTAGTCATAAATTCTGGCAGCGACCCAGATTCTAAGGCTGATTGGAACAGGGAAGCCAAGCAAATATGCGAGCTGCGTATCCATTTGAGCCAGAAATTATGCAGTCCGTCTGGTCCTGGTGCCTTCCAATTAGGCAACTGACGGACTGCATCTGCTACATCTTGGGGCCTGATGGTGATGGCCCCCATTTCTGGCAATGGCTCACATACCTACTCAACATCCCTGATCCAATCACCCTCGGAATGAGTGACGGGTGCCGACCAGATGTTACGCCAGAACGTGGTCATGGCGTCATCATCCGGTCGCCGCACGTCACCCTCCGTCTGACTAGGGCGCTCCCAGGACCTATAAACCCACCTTTGGTCTCTTTGAAACATATTGTTCTGGAAGTATCGGTCCACACGCGCCTTATACCTGCGTATCCGGTTCGCCCATGCACAAACTTTCTGCTTCAGAAAGTCAATGCGCTCTGTGACACGTGATAAGTATTCCCGGGGGCCGATGCCGGTCCCCGAGAATGCGCGCCTCACAAAGCGCATCACTCTAGGGCGCGTATTGCCCTCTCTGAAGCAGGTGAGCTTGCCTATGAGTACCCTAGCCTCGCCAATGCGGCGCTCTATCCTGCACTGCCAAGCCGGTACAGCAGGTCTCGGTCGCGTAGCTGCGTCAGCATTAGGGACCTTGACGCGAGCTACGCGACATGCTGTCATGGCTGCACAGTACAGGAGAGAGTGGGCATCAGCGAGGCCTTCACTACTGTCAAAATAACTTGTCAGTGGTGAATCCAAGGCACACACAAGCGCTCTATTTCGTTTGTGCATAGGCAAACGGGGCAAGCGAGGTCTAAGGTTTTGCGGCATGGTCCGATATTCCCGAACAACATCTTCCAAAGTACTCCTCAACTGGGTAATTTTGTAGGTACTTACGTTGGTAGTAATGTCGTTCCCATCATTGTCGCTATTAGCTTCGAGCCGTGGCGCGGGCGCGGTGTAAATCACCGGGGCCACAGCTTGCGACGACGGTATACAGGGGGCGACACGTCTACCTTGTACCTCCGAGCGTAGCCGATCAAGCACAGCGTCATCCAACATGTTACCACGTTGGATGGCCCGCACCTGATCAGACAGCCGTTGCGCCGAGACGTTGACAGCTGGCTCAAGCGTCTGAAACAGAGACAGCATCCGGTTGCGATACGCAGTGAGGTTAGTTCCTCCCGCTGTAGCCTCGTAGTAGGCACGCATGACACTCTCATTGATGGTTGAGGTCCATCGCATGCGCCGCTCTACACCACCGGGAACGAGGACCCTGTTCGGAGCCGGTTGTCCCAAACGTCCCAAATCCCTCAGTGGCCGGGCTCTCCGCCGACATACTGGTGGTGGCGACGTCGGCGGAGAGAAGTATTCGTCGCTCTCGCTCGACGCAACTGCAGCCGGCGAACCATCAGAACTGCGGCCCGGCAGCTGCGAGGCGGAGCGTGGCAACGAATCCGGGGATCTCTGTCGTGCTTTGCTTCTTGTCAACATATTGTCTTTCTCTTCAACTTCCAATATATATAATTACGATCATTTTTATTGTTGAAAAATCCTTTGTCCATCTAAAAGTGCGGTTGTCATTCTTAAATAGTTTCCCAAAATGATTGATAATTTTTGTTGAAAATGATTGTCCAATTAAAAAAATTATATACATAAATTGATTTATGGGTTATGGTTAATTTTAATGGCAAAAAATGTAAAAATACATATTAGAAATTAAAATTTGCGACTGACATTGTTGACATTTGTTTTTTTATTATTATTATTATTAATCGGGGCTACACGGAAGTTTGCAATTTTATTGCAGTCGTAGTGCATATCAAATTTGCAGTCAGATAGCAGTTGAAATGCAGTCAGATTGCAGTTGAAATGCAGTCAGATTGCAGTTGAAATGCAGTCCGTATGTCTAGAGTAGGGACGGCGAACCAATGGCACGCGTGCCATTGATGGTACACGACACAATTATATTGGGCACGCTACCGATCACACAGTTCATTATGCCCTGAGAAAACAATACTTCTATTAAGACAGTTGTCTCAAAACAATAAAATATACACTGAAAAAAGTTTTATCAATATTATGATGAATAATGTGTACAAGTGGCGTGCGCGGGGTGGCGGTAGCTTGATGGGAGTATTTAGTATTATTATTTTCCCAATAATCACAAACTCATAACTACACACATCAAAAGTGTCTAGGGATCAAGCATTTTTGGGCAAAAAAATGGGCAGAAGAACAATGGCGTTTCGTGTGCTTTTCTGATGAGTCTCGTTTTGGTATGAGACCGGATACAAGACGTATACGACACTGGAGAACCCCTGGACGCCAACAGCGATTAAAATCCTGCCAGGAAGTCCATCCTTATAGTGGTGGAACCATCATGGTATGGGCGGGTATTTGGATCGGCGGAAGAACTGAGTTGATTTGGATCAGAGGCAACCTCAACGCTCAAATTTATGCTGAGACGATTGTATCAGACGTCATCGTTCCTCTACAAGTGCAAATCGGTCCCTTATTTCAGTTAATGCATGATAATGCACGACCGCACACCGCAAGAGTTGTAAGACAGACTCTCGCCGCAGCTAACATCAATGTCCTGCCCTGGCCTGCTCAGTCGCCAGACTTGAACCCGATTGAGCATGCATGGGATATGCTACAGAGAAGAGCTCTGCCGAATATGGAGGGTATCCAGTCGCAAGAAGACCTTTTTTTGTTGTTGCAACGAACATGGGCGGCCATTCCACAGCGTGATTTGGATGAACTCATTTTGAGTATGCCAAACCGATGTTTTTGTGTTGTTAGTGTTCGCGGTAGAAACACGGATTATTAATTGTTTAAGTTACCCAATAAAATTTTAAAGAAAACTGTTATTTCAGTCTTTTTTTCGAACTTTTGTGTTAGTGGTTCAAATGTCAAAAATCCCTTTATTAGGAAAATGGCAAATTTCTTTATTAATGCAAAGGTGACTTGGTTTATCGTTACTGTGACAAACGAAAACACTTTATTTGATGAATCCTTAAAGAAAATTTTAATTAATATCAATCAGGAGAAAAGTTATTGCAAAAATATATGTTGATCCCTAGACACTTTTGATGTGTGTATTTGAAGGCACGTTTATGTCTTATTAAACATTTCTTTTTAAATAATGGCTGGTTGATACATAAAGGTTCGCCACCCCTGATCTAGAGCCTTAGTAATGTGTTGGTGTGACACAGAGACAGACAGAAGAAGTGGCTCCATAAGGGTTCCTTATTTATTTGCCTTTTAGATACCGTTTATTCCAAGTAGTCCGATTAGTAGTTCGATCATCGGACAGATTGGAATTTTATACGGGTAGATATTTTCGTTACCTTCTCCAGGAGGTCTGATTGCAAAGAAAAATATATAAATTGTATTAGGGTCCGATGCGCTCCGTGCCGCCGCCACTTATCTGATGACATGCGTCGCGGCCGTGCCTCGCTCGGCTCGGTCACTCGCCATTACAAGTATCGAGACCGACACAACAACACACGCGGCTCTTAGACGGCAGGTAGACACCGCCGCCAACCGTGGCTCATATCTGATCGCATCGAAGCTGATGAACTTACTGGGCTCGAGATACTGAGTGACGCATATCGCGGCTGATGAGAGACATATCCGTTTCGACTGCTCGGACAGTTTATCTTAGAAGACGACGCACGACTACGACTATTTTAGAATGACTACGCCAGCAATAGGAATATCCAATCGCTGATACGATTTCAAAGAAAATGTAGACAGTATAAACAAACCCGTAATGTTTTTCGATTCGTTGATCAAACGCATGCGCCGCGCGGTCACGATTATTTATGTATCATGTACGTCGTGAAGTCCAAAGATTAGGGCGATTGGTAAAAAGAATGGGACCTCTACTGACTGAGCTCCGTTTAAGAGAACTGCGTCGCCGCGCGGTTCTCCATGTTTCGACCGCGTGGCCATGTTCAAATCATTACTACTTTCTGAACATTGGATCTTTAAATTTGCTCATTGTTAGTGTTTAGCAAATTCCTTCGTAATGTTGACGTAGTCGTTTTTCTTCTACGACACTGTAGCCGACCGAGCGGTCGAACGGACGGTCACAAGGCGCCGGCATCCTTGCATCGGTCCATAAGCAGGCGTACCGCTTACCATCAGGGGTATGCCTCAGCAACCGAGATGTCGTTAAAAAAGTTCTAGAAGTTATGGAAGCGTGGCGGCGGCGCAGCTGCGACGTTCAAACTCTGTCAGAAAATGATGAAGCACTCACATTGCGTGATGTGTCCTCCCACCGGCTCCCCTTTAAAGTCGAACTCGATCTCCAGCAGCTTGCCCTGCAATGTGCATCACGAGGTGCATGAACAGGAGACTGTCTGTACCTACTACTTATTCATCATCTTAACGCTCCGAATGCTTGCAAAACTATCTCGCAATTGTAACTGCTATTGCTACAATTAAACTTGCTGGAAACATACGCAGTTCGTATGTTTTAAACTAATAAACTGACTTCTTTTCCTTATGTTAAAAGATACCTACTAAAACTATTAGAAACGAATTATCAAAATCGGATTTGTAGTTCTTGAGAAATACTTGGACAAACCTATTACATACATACCGATGTAATACGAGATACTCATGACTAGGGACCGGTTTTATATGTAAATACATATTTTTAATTACAACAGTTTTTGTTCAGTATGTTGTTTTTGCACGAATCATGATATTTTGAAACGAGAAAATGCAATTTTTATTTTCCATATTTTGCCATATTTCAAAGCTAACTCCATATTTTTACATACGAAACAAAGTACTTACGATACCGCGTAGGTAAATCACAAAAAAAAATGTTCATATGGGGTAGCAATTTGCGAATGGGCAAAATTTTTCTTTTTCTTTAAACGTGGCACACCGCAGTCTCGGCCAGTTACAGTAAGCTATCGCCGCTGAAATTATTGTGGCTCAATTATTCACTTTATCAATACATCAATCAAAAATGAATGTCACGGATACCAGTCCGTCAGTTCAGTATGCAAGTATGTTCCTCACATCACTTTTCTTTTTTAATTTATCAACAATCCATTCATTCATTTGGGAGCTACGATGCCACAGACAGACATAGGCGTCAAACTTAAACATGTCTTTTTGAGGGTCCAAAACATGAGATCCGTGTACCTACTGCAATAATAGAAATACTGAAAATAACTAAATAATATATACCTGAAACTTTTGGTTATTTTTAACCCTATATTTTGGCATATTTTCGAGGTTTTAGTCCATATTTTCGATTTTTAGTCCATATTATATGTACATATTTTGGATTTTTTAATACTTATAAATCCGATCCCTACTCATGACATTCTGTAGGTACATTTGTTTAGATGTCCACAGCAGACTAACATCGCGGTCTATCAAAATGGACTCGGTATGGCAAAGTGATGCCATTAGGTGTGTTTGTCGTGATTTCCAATAGAGTTCCAGTAGTATGGCCGTGGAGTCAGTGATGATGCCGCGCGCGGGAAACCGTCAACATATTATACATATTATTATAATCTTGTATAATAACACAAAATAATCAGTGTCAGTGTTTCATCAGTTAAGCTCACATTATGTACCCCACTTTTCATACCTACGCTCGACTGTCGCACTATCAATCAACTCTGGCTTAGGGGAAAAAATATCGTGGTAGTGGCACTCCTTATCTAGTTGTTCGATTTATTGTTGAGAATAAAACAGGAAGCACGGATATAAAAACCAACACTAACTAAAATAATTTAATCTTTACTTAAGAAAAAATAGTCAACTAGAGACCGATATGTATTTTATCCGCATTCGCCAAATTGCTCGAATCCCTGATTTGTCCATATATCCAATCACATTTAAAACTTTACTTAAGTGACTCCCAACATGATTTTGTGAATTCCAGATCTACTTGTACTTGTAACTTAGTGACTTTTACAGAAATATTAGCCAAGTCTATTGTCTCCGGCAAACAAGTGGACGTGATTTACACGGATCTCAGTAAAGCATTTGATCGGGTCCCTCACAATATCCTTCTAAATAAGTTAGCAGCCTATGGTATCACCGGAACTCTCTTTGACTGGCTAGAATCTTACTTACACGAGCGTAGCTTTGTTGTGGTGGTTAATGGCTACTAATCCGAAACCTTTCAGATTACATCTGGTGTGCCACAGGGCTCTCATATCGGCCCAACTTTTTTTAATATCTTCGTCAATGATATCCCTCGTACCTTCCATTATTCTGAATGCTTCATGTATGCGGATGATCTCAAATTTTGCAGAGTAATAGAATCCTGCATGTGGTGAATACTTTTAAGTGATTATTACAATAGTTTTAAAAACTTTATTATGATGTTTGTAAGTGCTTGAGTGTAAACTATCGTTGGTAAGCCAATAAAATAAAATAATCTTTACAAAAAAAAGGAACCGCCTTTTGAAGTTACCTACATTTTGAAGGCGGTTCTTTTTTGTGTAAAAAATATTTTTATTTTATTCTTGTACGAGCTAATAATGCTCATACAGCAAATTAATAATTAACCTACTTTATATAGAGCAGTCGTGCTAAAACCTCCGTCACGCGCTAATGTGTCAATAACTACAAAAACATTACGTAAGGTGCGACTCAGACACTAAACATAGCCGGAGACAATAACTAGAAATAAATACGTTTAAACTATAATCAGTGGTTTTGGTGTGATCTATACTACAACAACCGGGATACCGTCAACGACAGGATATCCCCAACATCGCGTGGTCCTTCGACATTGGAATCACGGGGACCGTCTTCGAGTTCTTCGTGACATATCTGCGAAGTGCTTAGTGTGGAATTTCCCCACCACGAAGAGAGGGAAGACTGCGCTGAGTGCCAGCAAGTAACGAACCAGCGGGGATAACGACCACTGCTACAAAATAATAATAATAATATCTTGGGACAATCCACACACGGTCATCCGATCCCAAACTAGGCAGAGCCTGTACTATGGAAACCAGACAACTGATACTAATACTTATATACTTTTTATTTTGTAAATACATACTTAAATAGATAAACAACACCCAGACACTTGGCGGGAATCGAACCCACAACCCATCGGTTAGCAGGCAGGGCGCCTGACCACTAGACCAACGGGCCCGTCAAATAAACTACAGACAGCAGAGATAACGTCTACTGCTGCTCAAGAAAATACGGATCAGCGGGGGATAACGTCCACTGCTAATCTTCAAACTGCAAAACGGCAGAGATCACGTCTACTGCTACGCTTCAAACTTCACATCAGCAGGGATAACGTCTACTGCTGCAACAACAACTTAGCGGAGATAACGTCTACTGCAACTAACACTTTTTGTGGAATTACTTATACACACAAAACTTTCGCGCCAACCACTAACTACTAACAATGTCCAAAGGAGAGTATCAATTTTTGGAGCTCATATCCAAGCAACGAAACAGCTACGAGAAGATCAAAACTCTTCAAAGTAACTTCAAAAAGGATTCTCTGAGTAGAACAACCATAGATTACCTTAACAAACGCATAGAAGTTCTACAGTCCCTCTGGGATGAATTTCAAACAAATCATGAGAAGAGAAGAAGAAGAAGAAGAAAATATTTATTCATAGCAACAAACACATGAGTAAAATAAAATAAAATAACAATTGAAAACATAAACTAAATTAGTGCAACTTGCTATGAAAAGGTTCCAACTCAGCATAATGCGGCTTGGTAACAAGCCGCGCTGGTCTTCCGTTGGAACCCAGTCAGTAACTTCATGGACAATCTGCCATGCACACACAACACAAATATTTAACAATTTTATAAAATTAAATAACCTCAGAAAACTGGACAAAAACCTATTATGCTTCACTCCGAAAATGCCCTCTCTGCAAAAACGATCACGCGCTGAGGCAGTGCTCTAGATTTTTGAGCATGGATGTCGCATTGCGTAACCAAACAACAAAGAAACTGGACTTATGCAAAAATTGCTTGTTTAGTCACGGCGGCAATAAATGCAACTCAACGAGGCGATGCTACACGTGTAACCTAAAACATCATTCTCTTCTGCATGATGACAATCTAAAAGGGCAACAATCAAGGCCATCCACCACAACGGCGGTTGAGCGAACTTCGAATCACATTAACGGTGAACAAGAGATACTCTTAACGACTCTTCAGCTGAAAGTCAAAAACAGAGAAGGAGATTACGTCATCCTTCGGGCATTACTCGATCAAGGTTCGCAAGTAACACTGATTACAGAAAATGCCGCACAACGATTGAACTTACCACGAAACAAAACCAACACGGTTGTGACTGGCGTTGGCACTATCATGGGCACAAGCAAAGGAATGGTTAAACTGGAATGCAAATCTATCCACTCTGATTATACATTCCAAACAGAAGCACTAGTAATGCGGAAACTTATCAACAACCTACCAAGCTCAACAATCAACGCGAAGAACTGGCCGCACCTTGATAACATCAAGTTGGCTGATAAGGACTTTCACATCTCAGCGCCCATCGATTTAGTGCTAGATGCAGCAATCTACTCCCAGATTATCCTAGAAGGAGTACTCAAACACAACAATAACTCGCCAGTAGCGCAACAAACCAAGTTGCCAACCAACCAACTGCCTAGTAACTCTAACGGAGTTAGACAGTTTATCAAAATTCTGGGAGACAGAAGAAATCCCTTCGGAACCCGAATTTTCTACAAACGACGAATACTGTGAGAAATATTATACAGAAACGACGGAGCGATTAAAGAACGGGCGATACGTAGTGAAAATGCCTATGAAAACTGACTTCGAACAAAACCTTGGAACTTCCAAACCTCAAGCTGTTGCACAGTTTCTTCATTTAGAAAAGAAAATGGCAAGACAAGAACACTTCGCAAAGTTGTATAAACAATTCATACGTGAATACATCGAATTAGGTCACATGACACCAGCTACAAAGACAGACAGTCAAGTTCAAGCTTACCTTCCACACCACGGCGTGTTAAGGGAGAGCTCAACCACAAATAGGCTTCGGGCAGTGTTCAACGCTTCAATGAAAACAGACTCTGGCTACAGCCTAAACGACTTGATGCAAAAGGGGCCTGACTTACAAAAGGACATAATATCTTTAATCATCAAATGGAGAAGCTATAAATATGTTCTAACGGCGGACATCGAGAAAATGTACCGTCAAATCCTCATTCATCAAGATCAACAATATCTTCAAAAGATAATTTGGAGAGAATCCTCAAGAGATGCAGCTTTGTACCCTAACTTACGGCACAAAAGTTGCACCATTCCTTGCAATGCGGACTCTAAAACAATTAGCTCAAGATGAAGGCAACGCATTCCCCTTAGCCCAGAAAGCTTTACAAAATGACTTTTATATGGATGATGTCATCACAGGCCACCATACAATCGAAGCAACAAAATTACTACAACAGGAGCTCTACGAGTTACTGAAAACAGGGGGTTTCATCTTAAGAAAATGGGCTACTAACGAACCATCCATTCTCCAGGATTTACAAGAAAAAGAGAAAAGCTACGCAAAGAACTTTAATTTTAAGCAACAAGAGTTCAGCAAAACACTCGGACTCGCCTGGGATGATGCAAGCGACGCATTCCATTTCATTAGCGAAACGCCTGACAAAAACATATCAGTCGCGTACACTAAACGCAGACTATTATCAGAAATAAGCAAGATATACGATCCCCATGGTTGGTTAGGTCCAATGACCATCCAAGCTAAACTAATTTTTCAAGAATTGTGGTGTGTAAACTACCAAAATATTAGCTGGGACGAAAATGTGCCTGATAACGTAACAAGGAAATGGATAAAAATTAAGTCCGAGTTACCAAACATAAACAATATCCGTTTACCAAGATGGATCCGCAACGAACACAATAAAACGATCGAATTGCAAGCCTTCTGTGACGCGAGCGAGCAAGCCTACGCATGCGTCATCTACAGCCGAACTACATCACAGACCGGCGCGTACGAAACTACTCTACTCGCAGCGAAAACTAAAGTGGCACCACTGAAAAAGAAAATCACGATACCGAGATTGGAACTATGCGCGGCTGTTTTGTTAGCGAAACTTCTAGAAAAAATAACTAAGATACTTTCAGAGTACGATCTGCGGATATCTTGTTGGACCGACTCTAAAGTCGTCTTAGCATGGCTTCAGGGAAGTGAAACTAAATACGAAAAGTATATCACAAACAGAACTACACAGATTACAAGCATCGTGCCTGCAGTAAACTGCAGTTACGTGAAGAGTAGCGAAAACCCAGCCGACTGTGCAACAAGAGGACTGTCACCATCTAAACTAGTCAACTTTTCTCTGTGGTGGGAAGGACCTCAATGGCTCAAGGAACAAGAAAACCAAACTTTTACAAAAACTGAAACTACAACGAACGAATGTTTAGTAACAAATTGTTACATGACAAACACTACGGAACCTACACCAAATAAAAATGAATTAATTAACTCATTACTTGAGCGGCATAGCAACATCGATCGTATTACAAAAATACTCGCTTGGACAATACGTTTCACCGATGCATTACAAAACAAACAGAGGTCAAATGAGTGCAACGAACTTAGCTTGGATGACATAAACAATGCATTATGTATAATTATCAAATCAATACAAGGAAATTATTTTGAAAATGAAATAAAATTCCTCAACAAAACCGGAAAACTTCCGAAAACGAGCACCATATCGAAACTCAATCCATATTTGGACTCTAACGGAGTTCTACGCATCGGAGGGCGTCTTAAACATTCATATTTGCCAGAAGAAACTAAGCACCCCATTCTCATCCCAGGAGAGGGGAGACTGACTGAACTTATCATTGAAAAGTCGCATCAGCGTACATTACACGGTGGAGCAAGATTAACGCTAGCTCACACTAGAAACGAATACTGGATCATCAGTGGCAATAGAACCGTCAAGAAAACACTACGTCAGTGCATCCGGTGCCGTCGTTACGCAACAATTCAAACTGAACAGTTGATGGGCAACCTTCCTAAAGAAAGGATCACTCCATCACGGCCGTTTTCTCACACTGGCGTTGATTTTACGGGTCACGTGGAAGTGAAGATTAACAAAGGCCGCGGGATAAAGACCTGCAAGGGTTATATAGCCCTATTCATATGTATGAGCACAAAAGCAGTACATATTGAACTCGTTTCGGATTTGTCAACGCAAACGTTTATAGCGGCACTGAAAAGAATGTGCGCCAGAAGAGGCACTCCAAAACATATTTATTCTGACAACGGAACCAACTTCGTCGGAGCTGCAAAAGTATTAAATGAAGAATTCCAACTATACAGAACAATGCTGTCTTCAGAGTTCTTTAGAGAATTCAATGACCTGCAAATAGAGTGGCACTTTAACGCACCATCCTGGCCATCGGCAGGAGGGTTGTGGGAAGCTGCAGTACGCTCCATGAAGAACCACCTAAAGCGAGTTATTGGACAACAGAAGCTAACCTACGAACAATTATCTACACTTCTTACACAGATCGAAGCATGTATGAACAGCAGGCCACTAAGCCCGTTATCTGAAGATGTAGAAGATCTGGATTATCTGACGCCTGGTCACTTCCTCACTGGGGGCCCGACGCTTGGACTACCACTCAATGAACCTGAACAACTAAAATCTATAGACATCAGAAACAACTGGAAACTCATTGAACTTATGCGCCGACACTACTGGGATCGCTGGTCAAAAGAATATCTTCATTTATTACAAAACCGAAACAAGTAGCAGCAAACTAAAGACAATATACACAAGGGACAACTAGTACTCGTAAAGGAAAGCAATCTGCCTCCAGGCAAGTGGGCGATGGGCCGTGTAGTGGACTTACATCCAGGCAGTGACGATCTAGTACGAGTAGTCACACTCAAGACGCAAAATGGAGTACTGAAAAGACCCATAACTAAACTAGCCCCACTACCTATTAACGAGGCATGTGAGGGTACGGAAGCACAGAAGACAAATTTTGAAACTAAGAACTACAAAAATGCTAAACCAGCTATTAAAACCAAGAAGAAAGTTTACAGCTTGCTGATGGTGTTACTTGTAGTGTTTGCGACACTCACCTGTGGGCAAACGACACCCCAGCAACATTTCAAAATAACAAGATTAACTAATAACCAACCGATCTACTTTGACCCTGTCGGAAAAATTCAACTCATACACGATGAATGGAAACTTCTTGTATACTACAACCTGACAACGTTCTGGCAGAGTACGATCGAAGTTGAGAAATTCGTTAATCATCTAGCTCAAACATGCGCTACAATGCCAAATGAACCATGCCACTCAACTATACAACAACTAAAATTTGAAATGAACCAGTTGGATCAATATAACAAGTTGCTTCTCTCTCAGCATCAGCAACGACGGCGACGTGGCTACGTCAATGGCGTAGGAAACCTTGCACGAACGCTTTTTGGAGTCCTAGACAGCGATTTTGCCGAAAAATACGCTCAAGACATACAAAATATAAAAACAAACGAACAGTATTTATTACAGCTGATAAGAAACCAGACACTTATCATCGAAGGCGAAAACAATATCATACAGAAAAATGAAGACTTTGTGAAAACGCAGCTGGAAACAATACAAAGTTATATAAACGTAACTAAACAGAACACAGAAATGCTGATCAACAGGTTTCAGATTATGAAAACTATGAACGACGTTAACGCTGGAGCGTTGACGGCAAGCTTACTGCTCTCTGTCCTGAAAAGAAACCAACAAATACTCTTAGATTCACTGTCAGAAATCTACAGAGGAAATCTCGATATGAAATTATTTACACCGGAGCAACTGTCGGAACAACTCAATTACATTGCCGGCATTATATCGAAAAGATTAACATTACCAATTGAAAACATTAACGAAGCGAATATTCAGAATATTTACAAACTTATTTATGTCAAAGCCCGGCTGACCGAACAATACCTTCTCTTCGAATTACACATACCGTTGTCAAGTGATGACGAGTATAAATTATATCACAATATACCTATCACTATACGACGCGCGTCTAACCAATGTCTGGGGATAGCGGTAACAACAAAGTATATTGGAGTGAATTTCGCAAAGAACACCTATATACAAATAGAAGAGGCTGATCTTCATCAGTGTACAACAATGATGGCGGATAACTTTATATGCCACACCTACACGTCGATAAGAAACTTGCATGGAGGCGCAGCATCCTGTGTAGCTAAAATGTTAAGTCAAAATGAAAACATCACCTGCGATTGGACACCACGGCAATGCTCTGACCAATGGACGAAGTTACAAAGACCGAACATATGGTTATATAATTGCATCAACGAGTGCCCGACCCACATCGTATGCGAGAATCAGATTACAACAACAATGATTAAACAGGCGGGCCTCCTTGCCCTAGGTCAGGACTGTGTAATTCAATACAGTGACGCTACCATGTACTCGCATAATGTTTTTAGCAGCAAAACTAATTTAGGTATAAATTTAGAAGTGCCGACTATCGACTCGCCAAACGATGGAATGTGGGAAATGTATAAAAATACAAACATTATACTACCAAAATTAAACCTGTCTTATGAACATATATTATTAGATCGAAAAATAACCACACAAAAAGAACGCGAGTTTCTACCCAGCGAGTTAAGTATCCACGACATCGGCAACTACACAATAAGTGCTTTGCTGGTGGGAGGAATTGTCATCACAATCATTGTATGGCAGTTCAAAAGATACTGCTCCTCGTACAAAAGAAGCAAGAAGCCAACAGCAAAAACAACTTTACCGAGAACCTCGGAGAAAACGGAAGATATTGAACTGGAGGAGATTGCTACCTACGCTGAAGTAGAATATGGACGGTCGAAGAGGAATCCTCAGTCGCGACCAACAGAGGGAGCAAACTTCCAACTTTAATTTATAATTTGCTTATTGTGGTTTTTTGCCTTTAATATTTTTTACTTATTATAACTTTTACTATTTTTATACTTTTACATTTTTAACATTTAACTTATAACTTATATTTCAACTTGTAACACATGTTTGGTGATCTGAGTACATACCTTCATCTTTCCCTCGGGAGCATGTACGAGCCAATAATGCTCATACAGCAAAGCCAAAGCAAAGCCGGAGACAATAACTAGAAATAAATACGTTTAAACTATAATCAGTGGTTTTGGTGTGATCTATACTACAACAACCGGGATACCGTCAACGACAGGATATCCCCAACAATTCTTTTTAGTGGTTCCTTTGGTGTGTTATTAGGTTAACTTTTAACAACTTATATTTTATTCTGACAAACAGCCAGTTTAATTTATTTTAAAAGCACCCACTACATAACACAACTATGGAGCATCACTAAAATATAAGCTTAAGCAAAAATCTTTAGAAATGTTCATGTGACAATATTGTTACGACCGGGACATAAAAGTGTTAATTACTCCGTTAATTATTACTTAATTGCAATGATCTCAAAATGCATTGTTAGTCTATAGGTCTACTATCGATTCGTACCGAAAGATCTCGAATTCTCAATAGAAAGTAGTTCCCTCCAATTCGCAAGTACTTGTGTAAGTACCTACCGCTCGCTCGCTCACGGGTCACTGCCCCCGCCTATTGTTAGTTCATTCTCGAAGGTCAAGCCTCTATTGTATCTCGGGAAAACGATAGAATAGATAGGTACATACGAGTACATTCGAGAGAGTTCCACCCCTCTGTTAATTTAGGTATATAAGCCGACGCATAGTGGCGTCCAGACAGTTTGTGTTTACAAGCGACAGCGGAAACATCTTAAGGAAGCGATCGAAGAGAATTGTACCAGCGACCCTTGCGAAGACTTTGGACTACTGTGAAGAACTGTGCGACTCGGACTACTGTGCCTTGTGTGTATACTGCGTGTATAGTGTATACAGAGTGAGTGTACGTGGAATAAAATCTTCTTTTACGTTAATCGGCATTTAATTACCCACCCGCACGTAACAATTGAACCTCTTGGTTGGCCTGGATAGCCTCCTGCGTAGCCTGGATGTCACGGCGGGTAGCCTCTTGGATAGCCTGGATGTCGCGGCGGGTAGTCTCTTGGTTTGCCTGGATAGCCTGCTGGGTGGCCTGGAGATTTACCTGCATACCTTGGATAGCAGCCAGCAGGGTAGAGAGATTTACCTCTGTCGAGATTCCAAGGTATGCAGGTAAATCTCCAGGCCACCCAGCAGGCTATCCAGGCAAACCAAGAGACTACCCGCCGCGACATCCACAAGGTCTTCGCATCACATCTTCCACGTTGCTATGTCCATTCCCATTGCGATGTTCCGTTGCATGGTGGACATTCTGCGGTTGCTCTTGCCATCGTACTACTCGACAGTCATCCCCTTGGGGTGCAGCATATAAGGCACTATTCTTTTTCCGGTTCGGACACTCCAGCTGTATATGTCCCCTTTTCCCGCAGGTATAACATAGGGGCCCAAAACTCGGACGTCGCGAGATACCGAGTCGACGGACGGCTACAATCTCACTTACCCTATGTGCCTGCGTATCTTGCTTCACAGGTTCGACCTGTATCCCAATACTTGAAAAACTTTTGGTCTTCTCTACAGGGCAACTCTGCGTTATGTGCCCCCTTGCTCCAAAGCCATAACAAGTGGGGACATACCGGGGCCTTGTCTCACCATGCACTACTTCCTGGATCTTATATAGCCGAGAGTCCCGTCGTACAGCTTCCACTTCGAGAGCATGGGCCAGAGCGCTCTTCAAAGTCGAATGATGGCCCAGACGAACAGCAGCTCTGACTTCGGCGTCCCGTATGCCGTCGACGAATGCTTGCAATAGCGTCACTTCAACTGTCGCCGGTGCCGAAGAGTACGCACGACGAACCAGCCTTTCCACTTTAAGCGCCCACTGTTGAAGGCTTTCACCAACCTTCTGTGTACGCTCGCGGAGTTGTGCTCGGTATACGTGTTCTAGGTGACCCTCACCATAACGCGTATCTAATGCTTCTAATAGAGCATCCAACGTCCGATCTTCATGTGGCAGGTTCTCTAATATGAGCAGAGCGTCCCCTCGTAGTGCCAGCACCAGGGCCATGAAGGATTGGTCATCACTCCATCCATTCCACTTGGCCAGTGTCTCGAACTGGTAGCGGAAGGCTGTCCACGACGAAGTCCCATCATAGTGCGGAAGGTCGAGTTTCGCTGCTGATGGTGATGATGAAGCCACAGCTAGTGGTTGGCGAGTCTCTAGTTTAGTTACCTTATTAGTCAGTAGATGAATACGGCTATCATGTTCATCAATGCGGCCTTCCAGGTTTTCCGTCTTAAGAGTAACCCCTTTGACGTCCACTTCCAGTTGTGTGACTTTCTCGCCGAGTACAGAAATGCCGGCGTCAATCTTGCACAGAACAGCCTCTTGGTTGGCCTGAATCTCGCGGCGGGTAGCCTCTTGGGTAGCCTGGATGTCACGGCGGGTAGCCTCCTGATTTACCTGAATAGCTTCTTGGATCTCGCGGCGAGTAGCCTCCTGGTTCGCCTGGATCTCGCGGCGAGTAGCCTCCTGCATACCCTGGATAGCGGCCAGCAGGGTTGACAAGTTAAGCTCCGTCGAGTCTCCCGGTGGTGCGGTACCAGACGACGTGGCAGTCTCAGGCTGAGACTCCTCCTCTTGACCACGCCGACGTGCAGCATCCATCTCCACTTGCCTCCTTGTTCGCGGAGTACGCGCTTCTTCTTCTCGCGGCAGAATCGGCATACCGCTTCTGACACCAATTGTTACGTGCGGGTGGGTAATTAAATGCCGATTAACGTAAAAGAAGATTTTATTCCACGTACACTCACTCTGTATACACTATACACGCAGTATACACACAAGGCACAGTAGTCCGA
Source organism: Furcula furcula (assembly GCA_911728495.1). Taxonomy (NCBI): domain Eukaryota; kingdom Metazoa; phylum Arthropoda; class Insecta; order Lepidoptera; family Notodontidae; genus Furcula; species Furcula furcula. The sequence continues at coordinate 661,641 of OU452254.1, read as the reverse complement.
GTCGCACAGTTCTTCACAGTAGTCCAAAGTCTTCGCAAGGGTCGCTGGTACAATTCTCTTCGATCGCTTCCTTAAGATGTTTCCGCTGTCGCTTGTAAACACAAACTGTCTGGACGCCACTATGCGTCGGCTTATATACCTAAATTAACAGAGGGGTGGAACTCTCTCGAATGTACTCGTATGTACCTATCTATTCTATCGTTTTCGCGAGATACAATAGCGGCTTGACCTTCGAGAATGAACTAACAATAGGCGGGGGCAGTGACCCGTGAGCGAGCGAGCGGTAGGTACTTACACAAGTACTTGCGAATTGGTGGGAACTACTTTCTATTGAGAATTCGAGATCTTTCGGTACGAATCGATAGTAGACCTATAGACTAACAATGCATTTTGAGATCATTGCAATTAAGTAATAATTAACGGAGTAATTAACACTTTTATGTCCCGGTCGTAACAATATCTTAATAAAAGGAACCAATTGCCATAAACCGTAGATATCTAGGTGTTATACTCTTAGTTCTCGAGATTCATGGACTGCAGCCTAGGCGGGTCTACGTTTATTGGTGCCGAGATCCCGTGTCCACCTTCTTGTCCATCATCAGACCCTGATCACTATTTTTCTAGCAGCTACTCGTCGAGAGCTACCCAACGAGCCCTAACTCGGCGGATCTACGTTTATTGGTACAGAGATCCCGTGACGACCTTCCTGCTCCATCATCAGACCCTGATCTCCATATTTCTAGCAACTACTCGTCGAGACCTATTCAACGAGTCCAAATTCGGCAGGTCTACGTTTAGTAGGCACGGCTAGGATGTATTGTTTTATTACATAGTTCCGGTGGCTATCAATGGTCTATTTCATCAGATTCACTTCACCAAATGATACTTTCTGAATGAAAATGCTTGACTTGTTTCTAAATATAACAAAAACGCTATATGTATGCCTATAATATTTAAGACTAGCTGACCCACGCAGCTCCGCCTGCGCTATTTTTACGTTAACTAAACTTTTAATAACAGAGATTCGCATCGAATACATAACCTCTTTTTTTATGGTCGGTTAAAAACTGAGACCCACTTTTTACTTGCTCTCCGAAGCACGGACCCGTTTAGTTCAAATGGCGTTAAACGGTCACCCATCTATTTAATGACCTTACCTAACGTTGCTTAACCCGATCGATTACAAAACCTTGATAACAACTCTCTATGAGTGTTCCCTAACTAATATTTATTATATTATAAAGAAAAATTGATAAAATCGGACCAAGCGTATAACCAACTACCCATTTTGACTTTAATCCCCTCTCCTAAAAGAACCGTGCTAGATTGCGGGATAAAAAGTATCCTATGTCCTACCTCGTAGTAAGATCTCAAATCATGCCAAGTTTCATTTGAATCCATTCAGTAGTTTCGGCGTGATGCGCAGCCGTGATACAGACAGACAGACAGACAGACAGACAGACAGACAGACAGACAAAAATTTAAAAAAAATATTTTCGGCCTCAGTATCGGTTATTGAATGCCCTCCAAATATAATTTTCAAAATATCTTCAATGTACAGAATTGGACCTGTTACAGTTTTATTATAAGTATAGAAGTTCCTTCAGTTACTCATGATTCCCATCAGAACTTGATTTTGAACAAAAATGGGACCAATCTGGAAGCATATACTATCGATTAAAAAAATCGGTTCGTAAACGACAAAGTAAGTACTGAGGTAACAAACATAAAAAAAGACCACAGCCGAATTGATAACCTCCTTCTTTTTTTGAAGTCGGTTAAAAATAAGAAACGTCACAAGACGCGCGTCTGAGAAGCGGATGGCACTCGCGCTCGTACCGTTTCGAGATATAAGTGTCCGTGAGCGATGTCAACGTGTGCGTCGTATGTAGCTCGACTTCTGTACACTGATTATTTGGTGATAATAGTTACGTAGGACCGGACGGGGTCACAAAATACTGAGAGTACAGAAGGCAAGCTCATGTATGTACCTACAGCTACGCTCGGCGGTCGCGCTAGGGTTATCAACTCTGGCTTATGCGAAAAAACTATCGTGATAGTGGCACTCGTATCTAGTTTTTTGATTGATTGTTGAGAATAAAACAGGAAGAACGGAAATAAAAACTAATAATAACTAAAATAATTCGCTCGCACTAAGTGAGTCCGTGAGCGCTGTCTATGTGTGCGTTGCTCGAACGCCCGTTGTATGAAGCTTGCCTTCTGTACTCTCAGTATTTTGTGACGGGGTGGTGATGTGTTGTTGCTGTACGCACGAAGCGGCTCGCGTTGTGGTTGCGCTGCGTGGCGGCGTTGCCGAACGCCTCTAACAGCGTGCCGGCGGCAGTCAGCGCCGCCCCGCGCCCCCCACCACCAGCCACCACCGCGCACTGCAGGCACACGCGCGCCGCCTCCGTCTTGCCGGCGCCGCTCTCGCCTGCACACCACCAACGACCGGCGCGCTCTACACACTGTACACACACGCACGCACACACACACACCAACACACGGCCGCTCACCCGTTATCACGATGCACTGGCTCTCGTTCCTGTCGCGCACCCATCGGTACGCAGTCGCGGTTATGGCGTATCTGAAAATTTCACCGTCCGTTCACTACCTCCGTCGTCTTGTTTCTACATCGAAATTGATTTTTACTACCGAGGTGGCGAGCGAAAGTGTGACCCGCCTGATGGTGAGCGGTCACCGCAGCCACGCAGCCTATAAACGCAAGTAACACCATAGAAGTACCGCGCTCTGTCGGCTCTTATGATATTAAGTGTTTTGTGTCCGGTAATTTGTTCGCCATCTACGGTGCCCTTCACAGCGAAACACAGCAATGTTTAAACACTGCTCCATGTTTACACATTGCTGCTTGGCGGCCATGCAACTGTATATAGATGAGTAATCTCAACTCGATGGTATGAGTGAATTACTGTGAATTTCATCGGTACCTAACCGACCATTTCAAAATTGATAGCATAAAATAAATGAATCTACTGCCGTACACAGAAATCCGAGACTTATTACGCACGTATCGAGGTACCGAGCATCTATTGCGCATGACCACACCACCGTGACCGTGCTATGGACGTATCAGGCACGGAAAACAACCGATGGATACTACTATGCACTCAAAACCACAGTAGGAGTAATAAAAAAATTATACACACTTAAACAGACAATATAGAAAGTATTAACGATACTGTGTTGCGGCGGCCCCTATCGTGCCCACTTCGTATATTCCAACAGGCCCGGCTATAGTACGGACAGGGTATGATCCGGTGTACTGGGCGGACTCTTTCTCTTTACCGTCGAATGTATCTCATAATGTATTGTATAGGTACGCTGCGTGCGTCTCGCGCTAAAGTGGCCATGTAAGTTGTCCAGATAAGAATAGCACCGTCCCATCTCCTCCCGTTGGGTGTCCATAACAGGCGACTGAGCGAAAACAAGAAGACGGGCGGCAGAGTCTTTCTATCGGATCACCTACCGCCTATACTCAAACTCAAACTCAAAAATCTTTATTTCAAATAGGCTTAACGCTAGCACTTTTGAATCGTCATTTTTTAGAAGCTACCACCGGATCACAACGCGGCCTCAACTGAGAAGATCCGGCAAGAAACTCAGCAGGCTTGTCATTTTTTCACTTTTTTTTTTTAAACATTGATTTGTTACAAATGAATCGACATTAGCGATATTGTGTCCTGCCGTTCGAAACATAAAGCAAGGGAGAAAAGAAGAAAACAATAAATTACGACAAACTAAAAGGCCAAATGGATAGAAGTCGGACCAGTCCCCCCAAGCAGCACCCGCGCACGAGTTGACTCGAGCAGCAGCCATCACTCCCCTCAACCATATTAGAGGGAAGGGGGTGACCCGCCACACGAAGCCGCCACAAGCAAAGACTTTTCGATGGCGAGCATGACCGAACCAAAATCACAGTGGCTCACATTTAACTTCTGCTGTTAAGTAGTACCTCGACAGGCATGACACAAAACACTGCGATGCCCGACACGCCTGCCGAGCTGCCGCCTGGGAATCGTGGCGACCCTTCCCTTCTAAGGCGGAGGATTTAGTTCAGCAGTGGAAGGGGTTCTGTGTGTCTGGCGATGATGATGATAATATAACTAACTATATGTAATATGTATGTATGTATGTACATGTGCGGCGGCATGGTGTGCGGCGCGCGCGCCAGGTACTCGCGCACCAGCTCCGGCGAGTACAGCGGCAGCGGCCGGCACGGGTTCACCGACACCAGCGCCTCGCCCACGTACGTCTGCGACCGTGCAACACATCACACTTAATGACTCACTGCCGACCGACCATTTCACATCCGGCGTGCGGCGGCCCATCACGACTTCGCACCAGAAAAAAGAAAACGTCCACACGTTTTCTTTTTTCTAGTAAAATTATTTGCAACTCGGTATTTGGTGAGTTCAATAGTTACGGACGTCCAAAAATACAAATCTTGACTCTTTATATAATACTAGCTGACCCGTGCAGCTCCGCCCGCGCTTTTATTACATTTTGCTCCCCTTTTCTCCCTCTTCCCTAGATTTATCTCTCTCCATCGAGAGAGAGATCTCTCTTATAAAAAAAATCTAATTATTGCACTTTCTCTCCTCTCTCTTTCCCCCTCCCGCTTCAGTTTCCATCACACTCCCCTTTTTCCTCTCCCTGTTGTCCCCTCTCTGAACCCTCTCCCCCTCTCTCTTCTACGAACTTGCTCCTTCTCACTCCCCCCTTACTCCACCTAACTCCCCCGATCCCTCAACCCTCCTCAAATCCCCTCTCCCACTTTCTCCTCTCTTGCACCCTCCTCTCGTTCTATATATCCTCGTCAATCATGGTATCACCGGCATTAAATATACTTTATGAGCTATTCTCAGACCTCCCCGATATGCACACAAAATTTCATACAAATCGGTTCACCCATCTATTTAATGACCTTGCCTAATGTTGCTTAACCTTAACCTAGCGGTATGAAATATACTGTATAACCTATTCTCAGACCTACCTGATATGCACACTTTCATACAAATCGGTTCACTCATCTATTTAATGACCTTACCTAACGTTGCTTAACCTTAACCTACCGGGAGAAAAAGTATCCTATGTCCGTTTCCTGGTTCTAAGCTACCTCCCCACCAATTTTCAGCCGAATCGGTTAGGCCGTTCTTGAGTTATAAATAGTGTAACTAACTCGACTTTCTTTTATATATATAAGATTAAAGTTCTATAGTGATTGTATGTTCAATTTCACCGATAGATGGCGCTGTTCATAATGTAAATCACGCTAACATCGTAAATTACGGTTCTAATGATATTCGATAATGAAAGCTCTAAGTTTTTTGGGAGCGCTGTTCATTGTGTGTAATTGTAGTTGTATATTAGTAATGGGTAACTCGTAAATTTAAAATGAGGATGAGGGAGTACATCATTTTCGTTCGTGAGGTACTCGCGAGGTACACCTCATTTGAGGTGAGGATATCAATTCATGGCCTCACTCATGCGAGTTACGCGCCACAAACGAGGAAGCGAGGAGGGCGCCGGACCGTTGGAGCTGCAGCGTGCTTCTCTATTGCTATTTCTCTCACACACATCATTTTCTTTCGCTCAGTGTTTTAGTCCAAAATAAATAAAAAAACACTCAAATACCTGCCTTATCACTAAATAAATAGATAATAATTTAAGAGAATTAAGATCACGAAATTAATATTGATATTTCAATTCCTGATTTAAATAAAGTTTAAACTACTGAGGTCATCGTCAATCATCCATATATCCTCACAAATTTTTACATTTATAATATTAGTAGGATACGATTATCTAAATACAAACCTAACTCGCAAAATTGTAACTCACGCCTCACCAGTCACCACGCTCACACAGATCGTCCTCACTCATTTGGTCGATTTGTTCGCTCACTCATTCAGTAATCCTCACTCGCTCGCCTTTCGCTCGCACGACGAGGCGAGGTAAACGCGTGCGGCCTCAAACCTCAATCTCGCGAGCGTGAACGAGGAATGAAAGATAAAATGAGGTGGTTCATCGTTGAAAAATGAGGAACTCTTTCAATTTGTCCTCACGAGTACCTCGAATGAGGCGACTCATGAGTGAGGAACGCACCACTATTGTATATTTTATTGTGTTAGATCATTTCGAGTCATTTTAGGTCTTTTACCTAAGTAAAAATTTAGCAATTTCGTATTCTCAATTTCTACCTACCTATACAAATGTAGCCTTGGTCGTGCAGCGGACCTAACCGCTGGCTTTTAAGGCCTTAATAACGCTGAACGACCTTGAGCATTTGAGCCCGCGGAACCCCGCCGCCGACGTCAACGCCATCTAGCAATTTCACTCGGTACTGCTTACACAAAGTCTAAATTTGTCCGAAGAATAAGAAACTGCAGAGAGAACAATCATTTTAAGTAGGATATTGCCTATTATTGTAACGCATCACTGAGTCTTATCATGTACACACGATTTAAAGCGTTTTTAATTTCAATGGACGGTTTGCTGCTGGAGCTTACAGTAGGCTATCATGCAAGTGTCTGTGCTTGATGTGGTTTTTTTTATATGCACAGTTTAAGTAATTTAAATTGTGTAATATTCAACCTAGTGGTAGTATGTCTTTATTCAACCTAGTGATGAGAATAGCAAGATGTTCGCCTGATGGTAAGCGAAACGTCTGCCTATAAACAACTGTTATTCTCTTGAGCCCAGTAATGTCACCAGCTACAGTGCCATTCACACCGGAACAAGGCAATCTTTACACTATATGATTTTTGACACTGCGATTGTACATTTCTACCGGATGGTCTCTTGCATAAGGGACCTACTATCCTACTAACAACATAGTTTTACAGAGTAATTAGTAGTATTAGTAAAATAAAGTATAGTAGGTAAAAAATATGTTCAATGTGTCATTTTGTAGTGTGTGTATTTGGGAGCGTTTAGTATGAGTGAGCTGAGCATGTATGTCTAAAGAACGTATGAGAATACATGATATGCAATGCAATGCAATTCCGATTGTTTGTTATAGATATTTATGATTCATACAGTTCGGATAAAATAATTTGGAGGAACATAAACGATATGGAAGAATTTAACTGGTGAAAACCATAAAATCGACATCTTCCGTTATACCTACTCTAACGAATATGAACCGATTTCAATGAGTTTCTTTATTTGTGAGACTAATCTACTACAATGGTATCATACCAAGTTCATCACGACGATTTATGAATGAAAAAAAGACTAATACATTATTTAAAAAAATTAACCCGACAGATTGTAACAGATGGATGCAAATAGCCAATTGTCGTTCATTGTGGCGTTCTAAGGGGGATGCCTATGTTCAGCAGTGGACGTCTTCCGGCTGATGATGATGAACCCGACCAATATACAGCTCACTAAAAAATATAAAATTATTTGGTGCTAAATTTATACAGTAGGTATGTACGCTCGCGGTCACGAACGGTGTACCACCTTTAGGACGAGAATCGCTTGCACGAGCCGGCCCGAAATACGTGCGGATGAGATAATCACACATAATGTTTGTCAAACGATTTTGATTGAATACTGGTACACCATCCGCGATTGTACGTACAACTAACACCAACTTTAATCATATTTAAAATACTTTATACTTTTTAGTGTGCTGTCTATTGAAGTGCTGTTTTTGTTTTTTTTTATTGTTTTTTTAATGTTCTATTCAAAGGCTAATTGAAACCCCCGACCAAAAAGAGGGGAGTTATAACTTTGACACCTATGTCTGACTGGAAGTGTATGTCTCTCTGTATGGCTGGCCCACTTTTTACTTGCCCTCCGAAGCACTGAGACGCTTACTTCAAAAGGCATTAAACGGTCACCCACCTATGTAATGACCTTGCCTAACGTTGCTTAACCTGAACGATTGCCAAACATTGATAACAACTGTCTATGACGGGCTTCTAATTTTTTTATAGTATTAAATACATTTGTGTTAAATACATAACCTCCTTTTTTAAAGTCGGTTAATAACTGAGACTCACTTTTTACTTGCCCTCCGAATCACGGAGACGCTTAATTCAAATGGCATTAAACGATCACCCATCTATGGAATGACCTTGCCTAACGTTGCTTAACCTGATCGATTGCCAAACATTGTTAACGGCTGTCAATGATGGGCTTCTAATTTTTTTATAGTATTAGATACATTTGTGTTGTATACATAACCTACTTTTTTAAAGTCGGTTAAAAACTGGGACCCACTTTTTACTTGCCCTCCGAATCACGGAGACGCTTAATTCAAATGGCATTAAACGGTCACCCATCTATGGAATTACCTTGCCTAACGTTGCTTAACCTGATCGATTGCCACATATTGGATAACAATTGTCTATGAGTTTCTCTTTATTTTTAATAGTACCTATTAAATACATTCGCGTCGAATACATAACCTCCTTTTTTTTAAAGTCGGTTAAAAACTGGGACCCTCTCACAAGGGAACCGTGATGAATTACGGTATTTAAGACCGTTCCGAATTCACAAACCGACGTCACCCACCGGCGGCCCCAATGCATTGGCATAGTTTTCTTAGTCTTTGCGTACTTAAAAAGTTAATTTATTTCCAAAAAAATATTTACCGTTACTAATGTATAGATATTAACTAAACTAAGTACTTCTATTAATTTCAATATTTATAAATGCGCATAAACTCTTTAAAAAATTAAACGAGTTTAACAATATTGCTCCAACACCGACGCGCAGTCCTCCCTCGACAACGCCGCGAAGCGGACTGAATCAGAGCTCGGAGCAGGCATACTTGCGCAGATGTATTAAATTTTGGGAAAAATAGATATTTCTCTAGTAAAATACGGAATAAAAATAAATCTTTCAAGTAAAGACATTCGTATTTTCAAGACCTTTTTTCCTGTGTAAACGCCAACACCATAGCTTGAGCGGTTTTAGAGAACATTTGCAAATTATGACATAAATAGGTCCTTTTTAGATTTTTTTTTCCTAAAAAGTGGTTATCATAAATAAATTTTTATTCAAGTAAACGTATTTATCGAAACTTTAACTAACGTTTTATATTTTTTCTATACAGATTAAATTAACAGTTTTTGTGAACATTTAACTTAAAATAACAAGAATTCAGGCATTTCACCGTTATTAGCGCCTTAAATGAAATGGTATTTTTCCCTTGCCTATTTCTTTCCTAATCTAGTTTGGACTCGCTCGGGATTTACAGATTTTAACTTTTCAAAGATATAATGTCATATTGCTATCAGCAAAGTACTTAGAACAATACAGAAATCTAATGAAAATGTCCTGGGTGTACCGGACCGGCTTACCCCTTACAAAAATTGACCCTTTGCCACTGCCATATCTTATGCAAACTAAATGTCTGCTCAGTCCCTATTGTATATAGCGTAATAATACATATCTTAATGATTAACTGATCAGTTTATAATTACCCTATTCACATACAAAGGAAATTACGTGGTAATATGTGCACTTAATGTTTCACTGCTTAGCCCCTATCAAACATAGCGTGATGTTTTATATACCAATTTATACCTTGACTTCTGCACAACATATCAGTGAAAGTCCTATCAAAATCCATCCACGGGTTTTCAAATGATACCTGGACAAACAGAACGACAGACAGACAGACAGACAGACAGACAATAATTCCAAAAAAAATGTTTTGGCCTCTATGTCGATAGTATAGTATCCCCACATAGAAATTTTGGAAAAATATTCAATGTACAGAAAAAGTACTCTTTGAGTTTTATTATAGTATAGATAGATAGATTAGTGTAGAAGTGTATAATAACGGGGCCCGAAACGTCGCACAGTGGGCCGAAATTCGGCTTTCATAGACATTTTCGTTTAATTTTTTAAGTGTCACTTTTTTTGCTTGGATATGCTTTGGAAGACTAATAATATACTTAAAAATACAAAATCAACTGAATGTGACTGCAAACGACTCCTATAGAAATTATTTTAGAAAAAAATGTATGGAGTTGTCATTAAAATCGGCGATAACTCAGCTGTCCCATAATTGCGCATTATTTCCTCTAAGTTATTTTTCTATGATTTATTTAAAATTTTCTGACATACTTTTTGACGTGCGCAGTGGTGCGCTTTATTTTTAAAAAATCGGTGAATGTTAAAATTATTTTTTTTTTTTTAAATTTAGTGTTTTTATGTACAACAGAATATAATGCTATATCTTATAGCTAAACAGGCCAATAATTCACAAATTAGAGACTAAAATTCTAGTAGGAAAAACTTTATTTAAACTATTTTTTTTATAAATATGTTGTCTATAATATAAAATGAACTAAAACATGAATGAATCTTGAAACATTAATACCAAAGGCCCTTAATTATTATTAAATTCAATACAAATGTATTACAAATAAATATTTCGGAAATAATTCCATGATTATGCAAGTACATACATATATTCAATTATTCGTGTAGAATTTTCAAAGATTTCAATAAAGATTAATTAAATAATTATAAACATGAAAATAAATCAAGTAAATAATATAATCCTTAAACTAAAATAATCTATTCCGAGTCACTGTCAATACTGTCACAAGAGTCTGAATCAGAGTCAGATTCAGGACTGAATTGAGCGACATCACAGAACTCGATTTCACCATGGTCACTTTCTTGCAGGTTTAACAGATCCCATACTTCGTTAAAGTATGTTTTTTTCTTGTTTGCATCCATAGTGGGCCTTGTTATTGATATAAATGGATCTGAAGAAAGAAGTAGGAAGTTAAATATATCCTCGTTCGAACATTCTCTGCTCCTTTTACGAGAATGGTGTTCTCTGAACCTTCTAAAATCTTTATTACGAGCTTCCGATGCTTCTTCAGATAAACTGCCGATCGGCACGATTGCATTATGAGCAATTATTTCTGCTCCATGAATTAATATTTTGTGCACAGTGACAGGCATATTATACCAACCATATAATGCCACAAACCTCTCAGCAGTCTGTGATGTATATTCCTTGAACTTTTCTACATTTATATGTTCTCCTGATGTTATGGCCTGTAAAATTATAGCAAATCTGCGGATTAACTCTTCATACAGTCCAATTATTGCAGAAGTTTTTTCCGGGTATTCAAAAAATCTTCTGGCTGTGTTGCCATCGTTTGTGGTTCCGTGGCCTTGTTTCACAACATCAATCAGCAGACCAAGTTCATCCTTAAATCGGGCTTGAATCGCCTTCTGCCTTCACTTCATTACTTCTTTGTCAGCACCTCTAGCAGCCCATGTCTTGAAGTCCAATCTATATGCGATATGCAAAAGACATTCCATCATATTTATGCGCGCGTGGAGTGAAAAAAGTCCAAGTCTCATCATATTCTGCGATATTGGCTTTTCTTTAACTTCTGCCAAATTGTTCATCTGAGATGGTTTTGTTAAACACAGATAGCATGTTGCTGAGGATTTCGCTTCGGAAAGGTATGTACATGTTTTACCGTCAACCATAGTCAGCATAAGCTTGTGATCAATTGTATACTATTGCACACAGATGGTATGAGGGCTTCAATTTCGTTTTTTATTCTTATTTCTTCTTCCTTCACTACTTCTTCGCTTTCTTTACCAAAAGTAAACTGCACGGGACGGCAAAATGCTACCGAACAAGGTTTCGGATTCTCCCACACTGTCTCCCCTTCACAGGTCATCTTCAATGGTGCCAATGACGTCATGAATATGCTGGAGTCATCGGCATCGGGTGCAGTGTCCATTTTCTGTTTATATCGATTCTGGCTTGATGCACCATCGAAACCCCATTTGCTGATTAACTCCAGTTGTTTGTTTTGTACACTTTCAGGTAGAGTTTTCAAAATTCTTTTCGATGTTAAGTCTAAAAGAGCTTGCAGAGTAATTCTAGCAGAAACATCTGTAATTGTAATAACATTTTTTGGTTCAGGTGGATAGCACTCAAGTTTTTCTTTTCGTACGCGGTAATAGGATGGATACATATTCCTGAAACCCTCTCGCATAACTGACTCTCTCAATGTTATATAGGGTTACAGGAAAAGTCGTGCTAGATCCGTTAAGGGCGTGGAGTACCCATCATTTCTGACTTATTTCACTATGAAACACCCCACCCTAAACTTAACCCTTTTCAAGATTTTCGACTTTAAATTTTTTATTGAAAATTGCCGATTTTTAGGCTATTAAATTTTATTTTGTTTAAGTTAAGTTTTTTTTTTTTTTGTTTTTTTTTTTTTTTTGTTAAGTTTAGGGTGGGGTGTTTCATAGTGAAATAAGTCAGAAATGATGGGTACTCCACGCCCTCAACGGATCTAGCACGACTTTTCCTGTAACCCTGTATATTGCCACTTTGATAGGCGAAGAGACAGTAGTAAACCAAGTGCCTTCACAGGTGTAAATGTCGTGCTCAGTGTGTTGGATGGTTTTTTAATGATATTTTGAACTTTATCGACAGCTTCTGGGTGCTTAAGTAGATGTTGTATCACAAAAGCAAGATTTTCTTGGCCAGTTCCTTTCATTTTTGATATAGCTGTATGTATAAGTTCACTTGTTTCGCTATGCACATGTTCAGAACTCCGTCTTTTCTTCTGTTTAGATCCCAAGTCATTAAAAGGTACTCGAGAAACGTATTTTCTTTTGGTCATAGTCCCAACTGTCGATGAAGAGGTACTAACACTTTCTTGCACTTCCATCGATGACGCGACTGTAGAGGAACTAGCACTTTCTTGCACTTCCGCCGATGACGCATGAGGTTCTGGAACGTTTTCTTTAATACAGCTAGGCCAGTCAACATCATCTGTAAGCCAACTGCCATAATCCCGTTTAAAAGACTCTATTTTCTTGTGACAGGATTTCAAACGCCTTGCTACTGCGTTTGCAAATCTTCGACAAAATTCTCGTAAAGTCATTTTATCTTCTTCATTTAAATTGAAACTGATTCTAGATAACACAGTTTCAAATAAAAAATTTTAATCACTCGTTTTCTCTGAACTTTGTAAAATAACAAACAAGTCTAGGTTAGTTACGATACTTTCCATTTTAAAATAGTAATGATTGTTGTTCTTTCAATGCGTAAAGCAAACTAGTTCAATATTTTACTTGAGCTTTTTTTATATACGGTGATGGAGTAATGTGTAATTAATTAACTAACTAGCGATCCTCAATTTTTTCTTGCCATTAGTTAATAAATAGGTCGTTAAGGCTTAACCTACTTAAATATATAAATATTTAAAAATATTATCTTAGAAAAGATTATTAATACAATGCAGGAACCCATTAAGTAATTATTTCATTAATTGCGCAGAAATATTACCTAATTAGCCTGAGAATATGAGTATATTTCCATTAAATTTATTTATAGTTTATGTTTAAGGTGAAATAAGTAGCCAGGTATTAATTAGTTAATCCATATTCATTACATACTCAAGTAAGTATATCAGAAATAAGTCATAGAAAAATAACCCAAGAGGAAATAATGCGCAATTATGGGACAGCTGAGTTAGAATTTTAGTCTCTAATTTGTGAATTATTATTTGGCTTGTTTAGCTATGGGATATAGCATTATATTCTGTTGTACATAAAAACACTAAATTTAAAAAAAAAAAAAAAATTTAAAAATTCACCGATTTTTTAAAAATAAAGCGCACCACTGCGCGCGTCAAAAAGTATGTCAGAAAATTTTAAATAAATCATAGAAAAATAACCTAAGAGGAAATAATGCGCAATTATGGGACAGCTGAGTTATCGCCGATTTTAATGCCAACTCCATACATTTTTTTCTAAAATAATTTCTATAGGAGTCGTTTGCAGTCACATTCAGTTGATTTTGTATTTTTAAGTATATTATTAGTCTTCTAAAGCATATCCAAGCAAAAAAAGTGCCACTTAAAAAATTAAACGATAATGTCTATGAAAGCCGAATTTCGGCCCACTGTGCGTCGCACGGATTTGTTCGATGCGATGACATCTATCCATCGAGCGGTCTGCCTACCGTTGTAGTACCGTACGCCGCACCTACGACCGTACCATACTGTTACTGCGACGGTAGGGACATGCTCGCCTGGATGTCCTTCGAGTGCGGCGACGACTCGGTGGGGGACGGCCCCCGGGAGCACCGTGACAGGTGCTCGGGAGGCTATAAGAGGAGAGGAGGAATATACAAGAATTCAAAATTCAAATTCAAAATATCTTTATTATGCATAGGCCTAACGAGGGCACTTACATATTGTCAACTTTTTTACAATTACCACCAGATCACAACGCGGCCTCTACTGAGAAGATCTGGCAAGAAACTCAGTGGGCTTATCATTTTTTAATAAATGTATTTTTTTAATAATATTGACAATAAATATTTCTTAAAGTTAGAGGCTTGTATGAGCATCGCAGTTTAAGCCCACGCAACTTTATCCTCCAGGTAATCCGAGATTTTATAGTAGCCTTTTTTTAGATAACCGGCTTTTAATAGTGCTTTTAAACTTATTTATGGTAGGTCTCGGATATCTTGTGGCAATTTATTATAGAAACGGATACCTTGGCCTATGAACGAATTGCTAATTCTGTGGAGACGCGTGGAGTGTACAGCAAGATTGTGTTTGTTCCGGGTGTTTACATTACATATGGTCACTATTCTTTGCAAAAGCACTTATATTTTTCTTTACATACAACAAATTTTCAAAAATATATTGTGATATAACCGTTAGAATATCTATTTCTTTAAATTTTGCCTTAGTTTATCAGTAGGAGCTAGATTGTAAATAGCTCTCACAGCTCTTTTCTGCAGAATAAAAATGGTGTTAAGATCCGCAGAAGATCCCCACAGCAATATGCCATAAGACATAATACTGTGAAAGTAACTAAAATAAACAATTCTAGCGGTTTCAACATCAGTGACATATCTAATTTTCTTAACCGCATAAGCCGCCGAGCTTAGCCTACCCGACAGTTTCTCAATATGTGGGTCCCATTGCAACCTGGCGTCAACAGTAATGCCCAAAAATACAGTTGAACTTACAGGGTCCAAAACAGCTCCATTGATATCAACATTGGTTTTCACCTGTCTGACATTAGGTGTTGTGAATTTTATGCATTTGATTTTACATTCATTTAGTTTTAAATTATTGACATTAAACCAATGGACAGCTTTAGATACAGCATTGTTCACATCGTCCTAATCTTGAAGACCACGCTTAATTTTAAACAAAAGCGAGGTGTCATCCGCGAACAATATACCCGTCCCCCGCAAAATAGGGTAAGTCATAAACATATATCAACAAAATCTTTTTTTTTTTAAATTGAACCGACTTCAGTATCACTGAAAACTATAACATAATTTAAATATTATAGAAGTTGGTGTTAGAAGAAGAAGAAGAAGAAGAAAAATATTTAATGTGACAAAAACAAATTACAGTAATAAAAAACAGACATATAACTATTAAAATAAACAGAACATACACAGTACTAAGAGAATAACAACACAGTCATAATTATTGCCACATAGGGCCCCACCTCAGCGATATGCTGGTTAACACAACCAGCGCTGGTATTATGGTAAGGCCTTTGGTGTAATCACGGACACAATAACGCTACACAGGCAGATAATAATAATAAAAAATAAAAAAATATATAGAATATACAGTTTTACAAACAGTGGTTATTACGTGTTGTAGGTATTTTATATTATGCTTCGGTGTTTCGTTCTCGAGATTAGACATATTACACTTGTAGTTTCACATATTATGTCGCCATCAATGCACTCAGTTGAAAGGTAGAGGGAGAAAAATGAAAATAAATGCGGGTAGCCCCGACTGCCACCCGCTCAGTGCGCTGTGTTCGGATCATCATTCACATTTTAGTGCTCCGCCACTTCGCACGTCGGTCCTCATAATAATTATTCTAGTTATTACAGTATTCATTTTAAAGTATTTAAAGTAAGTATATAATAAAATAGTGTTCTTAAAAATAGTGTTCTTAAAATTATTATTAAAGATAATAATAGTAGTGGTTAAAATATTCTTTAAAAATGCCAAAGAGGAAACATAGTGATGTGGATTCTGCAACTTATATTAAGAAGAAAATAAAGAAACTGGAACGTAAGCTGCTAAGGAGACAGCGCCGCAAGTCTTCATCATCCTCTGATTCTACGGCTTTGTCAAACGAACCTCAAGGTAATCTACCTTATTATTATTTATTTTTTAAAACTATTTTATTTTCTTAAACTGTTATTTGTACAAATATTATTTTGTGTGTATATAGCTAACATAATAAATGGCTTACGTTTCAACGATTCGAGTTGTTACCTGCTGTTTTTTTTTTCTAAAGGATTACCGTTACAGTGTACGAATTGTAACTTATTCTTGTTTAACACGGGTTCACGATGCAACGATTCGAGTTCATCCTACCCGCTGTATTGGAATTTTTATATGAATACCGGCCAATATTGGTTTTTAGTGTTTGTTTTTGATGGAGTTAATGCTATGCCTGTTGCCTGTTTAGGTGGCTTATTAATAGACAGTTAGTCTATATTTATGAGTGGCCATTTCATCGAGAATTAAAATCTGTATTTGATTTTTTCGATAGATGCATACTAAGTATACTCTTCAGCGTAATTATATACTGAGGCAGTACCAACATCAAAAACAATATTCCTCGATTTCAGATGGCATAATTATTGAATCCGAGGAGGTTGAGGGTCCAATTATGGTCATAAATCTACCAGCAACAAGCGCGTCAGCCTTAGAGGAGCCGCTTAGTTTCGGGTTACCTGAAGCGTCAACTGAATCTGCTTCGCAAGAGGTGATCGAGCAGGAACAACCTGTCGAAAACGACGAACACCATACACAGGAACTGGACGAGCTGGTGCTTGAAATTTTGGGAGCTGAGCAGTCTTTGGTAAAGATATTCAGAAAGACTTAGCTGTTCGCTTTCAATTCATAGCCACCTCTGGTTTGACAAAAGAATTTCGCAAAGAACTTCTAACAGCACATCTACCTCCCGCTAATTGCAAATTAATAGACGCGCCCGCGCTTAATCAATCCGGAAATAAAAGCAGCTGTAACAGACAATGTTATTAAGCGAGATAAGGCTATGCATGCTAAGCAAAAACAGGTTTATAGTGCTATCGCATGCCTAAGTGAGGCTATTACCTTTCTTTTGTCAAAAGAAGATAAAGATCCAATAATATTAAAACTATTAATGGACTGTGGGCGTATCCTGTGTGATTCCCAGCACAGCGAATCAATTACGCGACGTAACTTTATCCTGGCTGTGCTGAAAAAAGAACTCAAAGACCAATTGTTACTGACAAAGATCGATAACCTACTTTTTGGGCAAGAACTTGCAGATACTTTAAAATCAGCAAAGGCGATTAATAAATCCGGAGCCGAACTGAAGTCTGTAGTTACACCAGTAACTTCTAGGACTTTTGCGAACAAACCAAAGCCTTCAACGTCCAGCAAGAATTTAAACTGGAAGGCTCCGGTCCCGAATCGCAGGCTGGCGGGACCACAGAGAGCGAAGGAGTCTGCGCCGCCGGCGAGACAGCAGCAGACGCCCTCATCGAGAGCGTCACGTCAGAACACCAATCGCGGCCGCCGTTAAGCAATAAGGTAAATATTTATGCCGGAAGGCTTTCTATTTTTTATAATCAATGGTCACAAATAACAACGGACCAGACCTTACTGTCTTGGATAAGGGGTTATGAGATTCCTTTTTCTCAAACTCCGCATCAGTACAGTACACCACAGTCTCAACACTATTCTCCTTCAGAATTGTCTAATTTTGATGAAGCCATAGACGGATTACTGTCAATCGGCGCTATATCAAAATGTGAGCCTTGTGATGGTCAATTTTTGTCAAGCATCTTTTTAGTATTTGGTACTAAAAAGATGACCAAATGGAAAAAAACGTCTCATTTTAAATTTGAAAAAATTAAACAAATTTATTGTGACAAATCATTTTAAGCTAGAAGACTTTCGAACAATGGTTAAACTTGTTACAAAATACTGTTTTATGGCAACAATTGACCTAAAGGATGCATATTTTTTTTTGAAAATTAACGAGGGCTCCAGAAAATACCTAAGATTTAGATGGAAAGATAAAATATTTGAATTTAATGTTCTACCTTTTGGTTTAAACACGGCACCCTATGTGTTTACTAAAATTATAAAACCAGTTGTAAAACTATTAAGAAGTGCTGGTTATATGTCCACCATTATCTCGATTATTTGTGCCTTCTATCCAATAGCTATGTAGAATGTGTACAAAACATTGAGACCACAAAGAAACTTCTTTGTTCTCTTGGTTTCATTATAAATGAGTCAAAAAGTTGTATGATACCACGCACCTTATGTAAATTTTTAGGATTTATTATAAATTCAAAAACATTGCAAATTAGCCTACCCTTGGAAAAACGTGCTAAAATTAAAACAGAATTACTAAAATTTAAAAAACTTAACAGATGTAAAATTAGGGAATTTGCGAGATTAGTTGGACTTTTAACATCTGCATGCCCAGCTATAGAATATGGCTGGGTATATACAAAGGAGTTTGAGAGATGTAAATTTTTAAATCTTAAGGGTGATGAAAATTACGATAAATTTACGACACCACCATATACACTAGCTCCAGATTTTAATTGGTGGATAAATTCTATTGATAACTCTAGTAAAATTAAATTCGATGAATATAATTTTGAAATATACTCCGATGCTTCTACTATGGTGTGGGGAATAGCATGTCAGGGAAAAACAGCAAGCGGTAGGTGGAGTCAGGATGAAAGTAGTAAACACATTAATTATTTGGAATTAATGGCTGCTTTCATTGGTCTTAAGATTTTTGCTAAAGAATTATTTGATAGGCAAATAATACACGACCGCAATTTCATATATAAATCGCATGGGGGGAATACAATTTCCTCATTTAACAAAGCTTACCAAAGAAATTTGGCAATGGTGCGAAGCTCGTAAGCTTTTCATTTTTGCCTTGTATATACCATCTGTTGACAACAGTATTGCAGATGCTGAATCGAGACGAATTCACCCTGATATAGAGTGGGAATTAGCCGATTCTGCTTTTCAAGAAATCATCCGAGCTTTTGGTCAGCCGGAGATAGACATGTTTGCTAGCCGTGTAAATAAGAAATGCTCAAAATACGTATCTTGGCACAGAGACCCTGATGCATATAGTGTAAACGCGTTTTCAATTAGTTGGTCAGATCTGTACTTTTACGGTTTCCCACCTTTCTCTATGATCTTAAAGACTTTAAGAAAGATTATTACCGACAAAGCTAGATGTATACTGGTTGTTCCAGCATGGTCGGCACAACCGTGGTATCCCCTATTTTGCAAGCTCTTAGACTGTAAACCTTTGACCCTTAATAATCCTAAACAATTAATTGTATCTTATTCCAGCAATTCCCAGATCCACCGGCAGATGCTGGTTGCCGGGGTATTATGCGGGAATCGCTATTAAGTAGAAGTGTTCCTCCAGCCTCTCTTCATATCATGATTGCCTCCCTTTCAGAAAACTCTATCAAACAATATGACACTTGTTTGAGGAAATGGTATAAATTTTGCAATGAAAATGGCGTAGATATGTATTCAGCCTCTGTTCCAATGATTATTTATTTTTTTACTAATCTCTTTCAATCTGGTGCTCAATATGGCAAATTGAATAGCTGCCGATCGGCACTTTCTTTGATTTTAGGCCGCCCAATCAGTGAAGACGACCGTATAAAGAAATTCTTTAAAGGGGTTTTCAGGCTGCGACCACCCTGACCCAAATATGATTTGAATAAGAATAAGAATAAGAATGATTTATTTGTTAGAGCATTGTATATAAGATGTTACAGTATTATAGGTATCAAATACTCTGCCGTTTCCGGCGTACAAATGTATTTAGTATATTAAAATCTCTCGGAACAATTATAATTATTACATATTTTACTTATACAAATTATTATGTCAAGGTATAAAATTAGATGAATTGAATACAAAATATAGTCATTACAATCCATATGTCAATAAATAAAATAAGTCAGATTTAATATCAAAATAGCAGATACAACCATGATAGCTTAAATTACTAATTTGCTATCAAATTTCTCATTTAGGAAGTCTTTGATGGTGTAGT
Source organism: Furcula furcula (assembly GCA_911728495.1). NCBI lineage: Eukaryota > Metazoa > Arthropoda > Insecta > Lepidoptera > Notodontidae > Furcula > Furcula furcula. The sequence continues at coordinate 641,499 of OU452254.1, read as the reverse complement.
ACGACTTGTCGAGTAAAAATTTAAATAATTTTGTTTTGTATGCATTAAATTCTAATGTCTTAAAGATATCTGGTAATTTATTAGTAAGCGTCAGAACCCCTGGACCACTAGAGATATTTGATGTTTTGATAATACCAAAATACACTACCTTTTTGCTACTATTTGGTACCTAGCTTTAAATATTTGGTACCTCGATTGATAGCGAAATAAACCGTAAAGAAAGTGGTCAGACATTCTGACGTCAGGATGTCTGGACCACTTTTTATTTTCATAGTTCGAGACAACATAACTAATTTATCTCTTTGTAAATATTTACTACCTTTTTAGTACCTCAACATACAATATTTAATTATTTTTTTTTACTTACTATAAAATAGTTACGCACGAAAGAATTTCTTTGATAATGAATATTTAATTTGCCACATATACCATTTATTTTTGCCCGAATGCCGAAGGAAGAGGGTTATGTTTTTCGAGACTATGTATGTTTGTATGTATGTTTATTTCTCTGGCACGGCCTACAGCCAAAACGACTTAATGGACAGTGACTATATATAATATGTCGGTCGATTAGTCTTAGTTGTGGGAGTGACATAGGCTATATATTTTTCCGAAAATATTGTATTTTTTTACGTCCAAAAAATGTCAATGGGCTTTTTGTGCTTTTATAATTTAATACTTGTTAGGATCTAAATAAGTTTACATTGTGGATTAGAAATAATACACTCTAATATAGAGAATAATTTTAATAACTAAAATTGTAGGTACATGATGTTATTGATGAATCATCATCATCAGCCGGAAGACGCCCACCGCTGAACAAAGTCCGCCCTTAGACCGCCACTATGAATGGCAGTTAGCCATTTGCATTCACCGGTTGTCTACGACGCGAACAATGTCGTCGGTCCACCCAGTGGGAGCAAGATACGCAAGGTGTTGCTTCTTGCAGTTCGTGGTCGCCACTCGAGAACCTTTCCTCTCCATCGCTTATCGGTTCTTCAAGCGATGTGGACCGCCCACGGCCACTTCAACTTGCAGATTCTAAGAGCTATGTCGGTAACCTTGGTTATTCGGCGATTCTCCTTTGCGGATTCTGTCGCGCAAAAGAAACTTGAAGCATAGCTCCCTCCATAGCTCGTTGTGTAACTCTGAGCTTCACTAAAAGGCCAGCTGTTAAGGACCACGTCTCAGTAATATGTCATCACTGCCAACACCCATTAAAATCAAAAATACACCGCGATATAATCTTTAAAATTAGTTTCATTTCAACACACACTGGATAAAAACCTTTGTCTTAAGGCATTGCGGCAGTATTGAATGAATAAATAGGTAATAACCTAATATTTCTTGGCGTATAATAAACAATGCGCCGTCATGTTCTTATAACTTATAGTGACTCTAGTAGACATATCGTCATAGCATTGCCATTTTGTTGATTCTCGTCGGCAATGTGATTTGTAATGACCTATACCTCCGAGAGTCGCAGGTGGTATAAATTCGATGACAGACAAAAGATAGTAATCTGTACCTTTCAATGATATCTTTTCAGATAAATCATTGATGCAAATCTGTACATCAGGGTCAAAAGCAACAATATCCTTTAAATTATAATTAATGCTTCTGATACCATCTTCGCAGCCAGAAAATCTACAAGTTGACATATTGATATCATTGTTGATCATCGAATTTGCAGACTCAACTAATGTGTCTTTGTTAAAATCAAGGGGCAAAAAAGCGCATTTTCTATGAACTTTGTTTACAGGACAGTTAACATTTGTACAAGATTCTCTGATATCTGCACTATACAATATATTAAACAATATCTTTTCAAATATGTATGTAACGTTGCATTCACAATTAACGTACATTTTGTCGCCAATTAATTTTATTTCATAATACTTTTTTAGTATCTCTGTACGAACTTTGTAAAGATTTTGTGTATCGTTGGCTATAATCATTTTAATGTATTTACAGTATTCATTATCATTGGTATGTATGATCCTACCCAATGCATAGTCATCAGCAACTCCAATGGCAATCGCTTGTGAAACCGCGTCAAAAGCGCAAGTATTTGAAATTATAGTATTTGTTCAGGACGACTACAATAGGGAGAAAGGACAAAATAGTGTTTGTGTTACAGAGTGTTGTGTTTTATAGTAATATATACACACATCAAAAGTGTCTAGGGATCAACATATATTTTTGCAATAACTTTTCTCCTGATTGATATTAATTAAAATTTTCTTTAAGGATTCATCAAATAAAGTGTTTTCGTTTGTCACAGTAACGATAAACCAAGTCACCTTTGCATTAATAAAGAAATTTGCCATTTTCCTAATAAAGGGATTTTTGACATTTGAACCACTAACACAAAAGTTCGAAAAAAAGACTGAAATAACAGTTTTCTTTAAAATTTTATTGGGTAACTTAAACAATTAATAATCCGTGTTTCTACCGCGAACACTAACAACACAAGAACATCGGTTTGGCATACTCAAAATGAGTTCATCCAAATCACGCTGTGGAATGGCCGCCCATGTTCGTTGCAACAACAAAAAAAGGTCTTCTTGCGACTGGATACCCTCCATATTCGGCAGAGCTCTTCTCTGTAGCATATCCCATGCATGCTCAATCGGGTTCAAGTCTGGCGACTGAGCAGGCCAGGGCAGGACATTGATGTTAGCTGCGGCGAGAGTCTGTCTTACAACTCTTGCGGTGTGCGGTCGTGCATTATCATGCATTAACTGAAATAAGGGACCGATTTGCACTTGTAGAGGAACGATGACGTCTGATACAATCGTCTCAGCATAAATTTGAGCGTTGAGGTTGCCTCTGATCCAAATCAACTCAGTTCTTCCGCCGATCCAAATACCCGCCCATACCATGATGGTTCCACCACTATAAGGATGGACTTCCTGGCAGGATTTTAATCGCTGTTGGCGTCCAGGGGTTCTCCAGTGTCGTATACGTCTTGTATCCGGTCTCATACCAAAACGAGACTCATCAGAAAAGCACACGAAACGCCATTGTTCTTCTGCCCAATTTCTGTGTTCAAGAGCCCATTGATATCGAATCCTACGATTGTGCATTGCTATAGGTGGTACCCGTAGCGGTCTTCGGGAATGAAGGTTCACTTCATGCAAGCGGTTTCTGACTGTTTGGTCGCTAATTAAGTTCCCTGAAGAGTGATGAAGCCTCACGGCTAACATCATGGCAGTTATTGTTGGAGCTCTTCGAGTTAAGATTTGAATATATCGGTCTTGTCTCCGTGTGGTGCAGCGATACCGTCCTCCATGGCGCTCAGCCACGGTACCAGTGCTTCGGTAACGTGTCCAAAGTCGACTGATAACACTCTGACTTGTATTCAGAGCTAAAGCCACAGTACGTTGCCTGGAACCAGCTTCTATCATTCCCACGGCTCTGAGCATTTCTTCCCTGCTTAAATGACGTCGCCGCTCCATAATAACGTTGGTTTTAATCAGTAGTAGGGAAACAGTAGCACTAATAATGTCTTCAATGCGTTGTATGTTTTTATAGGGAAAATATTGACAGCTGATTTTCATCTTTTACTCGAATTTGATTCACAGTTCCTGATTCAAATTATGAAATGCACCAAAAAGGATCCATATAAATTTATAAAATCATAAATTTATTACAAAGCCACATCTCAATCTCAAGAAATCCGCTTAAAAATGCTTGATCCCTAGACACTTTTGATGTGTGTAGTTAAGTTTTATAACTCTGCGATAGTTAAGAGCCTAGATTTAATTTCCTAATAAATTATAATATAGTTTTGTGTATAAGCTCACTATCCCGAGGAGGGGTGAGCTGAATCAGTTATAGATAGCCTAGCCTAGGTCTCATAGTACTTGCTATTTGTAATTAGCGTAGGGTAATAGTATAATAGAAGTACCCACATGCCCTAGATGTGCTAAGCACATATATGAACGGCAAATAGCTATTTGCAGCTAGGTCCCAAATCTAGGAACCAACTCAGGACCTAGATCTGGGTCCGCCTTGATGGGTCTAAGTGCCTAAACAGCACTGCTGTACATATTTCCATAGTTATAGGCAGTTGTTCTATCGCATATCATGTTTTCTAGGGTTTTTGCTATGACCTAGGCCCCTAGGTGGTCTAGATCATAGATATACAGATAGTACACATCGCAGGCTACCTATCGGTACTATTTGTGGGCATGTGGATGCTACGGGCAGGGCGCAGGCGAAGTGACAAGCGGCCAAAGCATAGTCGTCGCGCCCCTATTACAGTATTTATCGGCCTGTAGTTCCCTAACAGAAATAGGTAGATAAACCCTATGTACACCGTTAGAAAGCTGCTTACACGCACTTTCTAACGGTATAGGTATCATGTATGTGTCTAGAATAGCCTAAGTAGAATAAGTGAAAATGTACAGTTTTGATAATAAAAAATTAAACGTTAGTGGCTGCCTCGGTGGGGCTCTCGTTACGGTAAAGTTCCCTGCAAGGATAGTAAATGCGCATTTCGGCGCCACTGTCGGTGAACAAGCAAGCGGTCGACGCGGGAACTAAAAGCAAGATATAAATAGGAGAAAAGAATATTCAGTACGAAGAGCGCCACCGTCGTAGCCACTATCAAGCTTGCTATCGAATTGGGAGTTCTTATTTCACGGACACCTTGTAACCAACCTACATTGTAACCAACAGCGTCAACACTCTTCGGCGGGTTCATACCGTACCAGCGATAGCTACAGACACACAGGACGTCAGTGGCTCGTGCATTCGGGTCCGCCCGTCCTGCACAGTATTTTTATCAGCAAACTTAGATAAGGAGCCATTTCTCAACAAAATTATCTTTTTTTTAATTATTTTTATTTTCTTTTCCTTTTTTCCAATACCTAAGCCCCTCCAATTTTCTAACATCGAAGGCGTATCTGAAAAAATTGAGTCACTGTCTATTCCTTTTATAAAGTTAGTTTTCGTATGTTTTTTATTATTCACCTTTTTCTTTTCATTCGCATTTTTTTTCGATTTATCTCCTTGATTTAATGAACTACTGGCTGTTTTCAATTGTCCCGAAATAGACTCTGTGTGTTTAGCAATAAATTCATCTATACGATATCTCTCCGATTTTGTGTTTATTTGGCATAAATATCTTTTCAACATTTTAAAGTAAACTTCGACATTAGAAGAAGTTGGGGCTGATACTACTGATTGGTAAGTTATTTTCATAACATTGGACCATAAAGGAAGCTGTCCCATTAGTCGTGTTAAAGTTGTTAAAAATTGTGGGAAATAATACAAGTTGTCGTGTGTTTCACAAGTATCACCATCAGTGAGTGTAAGCAATAATTTTTCTGAATCAACAGCATCAAAAAACCATTTAGGATTTTTTCCAGTAAATTGCTTATCATCAATGCCTTTCGATTCAGTCTCTGAAAATAGAGATTCTTTTGATGAAGTCTGCGAAATTTGACTGGTTTCCTCTATAACGATTTCAGAATCAGAGGTGTTTTGGAAAGAAGTCAGTCGTTTTAACCTGATTTTAGCTTCTTCACATCTCGTTAACATTCCTTGTTTATCTTGCCCATCATATTTATTGAGACACACTATGATCAGACTAATTACAATCTCCTTCAATTTATCATAATCTTCACATCGCTTGACTTCTTGAAGACATTTAAAATAGAAAAATTTGACTCTCTGATCTACATGTTTGAAGCATGCTAGATTAAAAAGAATTTTAACAAAATGACTAGTGTCGATACGAATGAAGCATTCCTCTGGTGTTTGCTCTTTCGTTGTTTCTAGTTTGATGTAGCAGGCATTAACATACTCTGTTGTCGATTCAAATTTTGTAAAAGCTTTTACAACGGCTCCAATCAAAGCTGCACAGTCATCAACGACTACTTCACTGGGTATCGCATTTTTTTGATTTTTACACCATGTGTCAAGCCATTTATATATTGTTTCTAAAGTATGATTGTCTGATAACATTTGTATTATTGGTACACTTTCACTATACACTGACAATAGCACGCATGAATATAGAAATATCTGTTTACTCAGTACCAAATCTTTATTCGGTCCACATGGCTTAAAAATACTTCCTGTTGCGTCGATACTTAATATAGTTCTCTCAGATTTTCCATAATCTCTGTAGAATTGTTCCTGTGCAATGGACCAATAATAAATGCAAATAGGAAATACTGATATGGATCTAATTATTGTATCATAAGGAGATAGACGTGTCATAATCCACTACGCCATAATTGGATTCGGATCGTAATATGTGCTTTTCCGCTGTTCATACTTTATCTGTCTTAAACAACCGACTGAAGGTAAGTGAGCCGGTTCCAAATCATTATTATTCATTATAGAATCACTAAGTTTATTTCGAACCGTCACGGCATGTTCAAACTTTAAATCACCACTAAGCTCACAGCGTTTTATAGGGGAAAGTTTAATTTTTTTTCGATAGTCATGTTTAAACGCTTCATTACGATTACTTATGGTGCAAATACAGCGCGCAATTTTTTCTGTTGGCCAATGAATTATTACTTCTACCTTTGCCTTGCAATGCTTACAGGAACCATAACACCTAATATTATCTTCGTTTTTAATTGAATAATTTTGAAATATCCAACTGCACGGCGAACGTACATGTTTCCATATTTCTTCTCTTAGAAGGTTTGCCCATTGGTGACTTGGTAGCAAAGTTTTACAGCGAAAATCAGATAAGGTTCTTGTACGTTTCACGCAACGAGCAACGGGCTTAATTTTATCCCATTGATAAATATCAATAAAAAAATTATAAGTTTCGCACTCAGATGTTTTGTATGTTGCTATACTTTCTTCTGCAAATTCATCTGAACAATTGTCGGACTCGTCGTGACCAAAAAACAAATCGTTTTTTTTTTTTTATTGATTGGTATAGTGCTTTTTCTGACATTTTGTAAGATAATCTTTGAGTAATCTCCTGAAATATTGGATCATTGGGTGAAGGTATATCATTTTTATTTTATTTTTATTTTATTTATTTATTAAGTATCCAAACAGCATTGTTCACAATATAAATACAATACAAAATTTAAGATGAAGTATCTTAGCCAAAACAGGATACATAAAGTTACATATTAACTAAGTAAGAACAGCGAATAGTGTAGCTAAAGACAGTACGAAAAATAACAATGACAACACAATTATATATATGAGTATGTATGTATGTATGTATGTATGTAATATATATTTATATGTATATATATATACCAATATTCCATTTTTCTTCCCGTTCCAAATTGTTATATAGGTTAGGTTATATTTTTCTGCATTTTCTGCAGAATCTGGGATTTAAATACTGATTTCGAAACAGCGTAAATGTCAATATCACTGAATACATTATTGTACGAAGTTATGGCTCGAGATAAGAATTTGTTTTTTGCGTATTTAGTTCTACAAGCAGGGGCATGAAAGACTTTGTGCAATATATGACGAGGACGGCGGGTAGGAACATGCAAGTGCAGTGAGGAGATAAGAGAAGGACAATCCACATTAGCATTGGCTATGTCATGTAAAAGGGCCAAATCCAAATAATTCCTCCTGTCACTGAGGGTACATAACTTGTAATAATTACATGCGGCGCCATAATTATCAAAACTATTTTTAAACTTAAAATTTAGGTACTTAATAAATAGTTTTTGTAAGCGTTCAATTTTATTCTTGTGTACGTCATAGTTAGGATTCCAGATAACGCTACCGAACTCCAAAATACTTCGGACGTATGAATAGTAAACCAACTTCAGACAAGATAGGTCATTGAATGGTTTACAAACGCGCATCAAGAAGCCTAAGTTTTTGTATGCTCTGTCAACAGTGCTGTCAATATGGTTGATAAAATTCATTTTGCTATCTAATATTACACCCAGGTCGCGAATTTCACTGACCTTTGCTATTGGCTTGTCATTTATAGTGTAAACAAATTCTATAGGTTTGATTTTACGAGTAAAAGTAATTTGTGCACATTTATCGACGTTGACGCTTATATTATTTACTTTATAGTAATTTGACAGTCTGTATAAATCATCTTGAATTTTTTGGCAGTCTTCGATTGAATCTACACGTAAGAATATTTTTTTATCATCGGCGTAAAGAAGGTGTCTGGAGTTCGTAAAACAGTTGTCGATATCAAAAAGAAACGCATTGTAAAAAAGAGGCCCCAAATGGGAGCCCTGTGGCACACCTGACGTAATAGTGACGTAATCGGATTGATAACCTCCCAGAACTACTGCCTGCCTTCTGTTGGATACGTATGACTTGACCCACCTAAAAAGATCTCCCTGTATGCCCAGCTTGTATAATTTCGAAAGCAGGATGACATGATCCACGCGATCAAATGCCTTTTCGAAATCCGTGTAAATAACGTCAACTTGCGATTTACAATCCATGGCATCTAATACATAATTTGTAAAATCACATAACTGAGTGTTGACTGACCGCTTCTTAAGAAAACCGTGTTGATTATTGCTAACGTTGGAGGCAATAGTTGAATATAAGACATTATAAACTAATTTTTCAAATAATTTTGGGATTGTGTTAAGGATTGATATTGGCCTATAGTTTTGAATAATTGCTTTAGATTCTTTTTTATGAATGGGCACAATATTTGCAACCTTCCATAGATCAGGAAAAAATCCTTCCTTGATCGAGCGGTTGAATAAAATAGAAAGAGGTAGAGATATGGAGTCAACACACTTTACTAAAAAAATTGGAGGTATGCCATCATTTCCAGCTCCTTTAGTAGGATCCAGCTTTTTAATTTGAGTAGCTACTTCTTTAACGCTAAAAGATAGTGTGTGAATATAGCCGCTATCTCCTCTAGGTGCCTCATGGTACTCGTTTTGGTCAGAAGAGGAATCAGGATCAATGAACACGCTATGGAAAAAAATATTGAAAGCATTACAAATATCTTGCCCTGTATTAAAAGTGTCAGTTCCGTTTGTTAAGCTATGGGGAAAACTTGTTTTACCGCGTTTACCTCTCATAGTGCGCACAAAATTCCATAATAATTTAGGATCCTTTTTAATATTATCTTGTGATGACTGTATGTATTTATTGTAGCATTCTTCCTGAACGATTTTTTGACGACTACGCAATAATGAGAATTCATCGTAATCTCTAGGATTTGTGTACTTTTTCCATTTTTTGTGCACTTTTTGCTTTTCTTCTATAATTTTAATCAATGCGCGTGAATACCAAATTGGATATGGATGTTTTATATCTGGACGGCTAACAGGAACATGAAGCGTGATAATATCCTTAATGAGGTTATAAAAAATGTTAACTGCTTCTTCAACAGAAGAGCCCTTGGCTAAAATGGAGGGCCAATCAATCGCCTTGATGGCTTGATTTACAGTTGAGTAATTAGCCTTTTTAAATACAAATTTGGATGTGGGTGTACTCGGTAAAAGTGGAAGGAAAATGTCAGTAACAGTAATAGACAAAGTAGGATGGAATAGATCCTCTTTAACGAAAGGGTGAGGGACCGTTGATACGGATACATGGAAATTGGAGAAAATTAGGTCAAGGATATTGCCAGATGTATTAAAGGATTCATTGAACTGAATTAGACCTAATGTATTTATATTCTGGACTAGCTGCTCCGCCGCTTCTTGCGTTAGAGCGTATCCTTCATGACTGATTATAGAAGAAGTCCTGTTCCATTTGATGCATGGTAAATTAAAGTCCCCGCAAACAAGAAAGTGATCCTGAGGATGCAAAGACATGACATGTTTTAGTTGATTTATAACATTATGTACATTAATGTACTGATCGGATTTACCGCCAACTATATATGTAATACAAATGTGTATGTCATGGTCAGAGTGTGTTAGAGACGTATGCGGTATGGTTATCCAAAGTAATTCAGTGGGTGCAATACTCCATTCTGGTCGTAATCTGGCACCAAGAGACTTTTTAGTACAGATCATGACACCGCCACCCCTACTAGTCGTCGGGCGGTCTAATCTGAATACATCAAATCGACTATCGCAGATTTCAGAGTCTAGAATGCCCGAGTTTAACCAAGATTCAGTTACAAGAACTATATCGAAATCAGCATTAGACAGATTACGGTAGAACTGCAAAGTTTTGGTACGCAAGCCACGGACGTTCTGATAATACAGCTTAAGATTATTTAATTTAGTGAACATTGTTAAAATTTGATGAGAAACACGGATTGGGCGCAACATATCTAAAATGAGTAGAAACAAAAAGATAACCATAAAAATATAAAATTGGGTTTAAAAATGGAACGGAAGAAATAACAAATACAAAATTCAAATCTTGACCAAAACAATGAATGTACATAGGTATGGTGAAATATAAATAATACAGACGGCTACGTATAAAATACAACACAACACAACAAATTGTAACATATAACAGTAAATGGGAATCAAATGCTTTACAAAGGTAAGGAATCAAAGAAAAAGTACATAGATGAAAAACCCTTAATCGCTGGTGTAAAAGTCAGATCTTAAGCTTATTTAAAAAGTCTTGATCCTTAATGCGTATGGCCGCAGAGGTGGAATTTTTACGTAGGTAAATATGTCCAAACGTTACCCAGACGTAATCGCAATTATTATCCTTTGCAAATTTTCGTGTGGCAGAATGCAGTTGCTTAGTCTCGGGAGACAAATGTTCGCAAACGTAAATTCTCTGTGATTCGCCTTCAATACCAGCATGTCTGGAGTTAAGTCGATCCTTTGGATGTTCCTTATTGAAACGATGGCAGGCTGACAGCAACGTGTCACGTAGGCGGGGTGATGGAAGGGTAACCAATATGTTGCGAGGGCGGCTAGTCTTAGGATCTACTTTAGCAACCCTGCGGCATGCATCAATATCAAAATCTGAGACAGGACTATCGATGGTTTTACAGAGACTCTTAAAAATAGCGCAAACATTTTCATTTGGCCGCTCAGGGACTGCCTGAATCTCGAGATTACAGCCACGAGAATTTTTTTCCAAAGTAGATATTCGATTTTGAAGTGCGTTATTTTCCTTCTTTAATAATAATTGCTCAGAACTAAGTTGACTGATTACATTATCTTTATCCCGTATGCTTTTCTTTAATTCATCCAACTCCTCCATGAGGAAATCGGTAGTTTTAGAAAAATCCTCCTTTAATTCCTTGATAGCGGAGTTCATTTCAGTAGAAATCATAGACCTCACATCCTCATACAAGGCAGCGCGCAAACTCTTCATGTTAACTGAGTTTGGTGAAAGTTTTTGGTCCAATAGTGAACTAATATCAGATAAGAGAGAAGGGGCTGGATGGCGATCCACTGGTACAAGCACCATCCGTTGGCTTCTTTTTCGTGGCCGTGTTCATGGAGGTCGCACCCTGATTCACACGAAGCGGAGAGTTTTCGTCTCGGTTACGCCTCCCAGTATTCACATTCATGCATGATGGACATTTCAAATTTGATAGATTGGAGGCGTCCAAGTCTTTAGGATCCAGGTTTAGGCAAGCAAGGCAGTAACCTGAGTTGCATGCCTTGCAAGTAACATAATTATTAACTTCAAGCGAACGTTTGCAGCCAATGCATCTCATTTTGATCAAGCTTAGCAATACCAATCCCAATAACAATTCTTCTTTATGGTTGAAGTTTCAAATGTAAAGCACCCTTTATTGCTTTATTGTCTATGCAGTGCGTTGGGTCTATGGCTAAAGTTAGATTATTTTGTTTATGGTTTCCAATACTTATGTGTGTTGGCAACTCAGAGATTGATTAGTGACTTGTCAAGGGTTAAGGGTTGTTCTCACCGACAGTGAAAGAGTTTCTTGAATATCCCAGATTCCAACTTCGAGATGTTTTAATGGTTGATTTTCACAAAATGAGAGGTTATGCCAACACTTTTCAAGTTATTTAAGGTATGTAAGCCAACTCTAAACTCGATAAAACAATAAATATTTTGAAGAGCAGCAACTATCACTGTTTACTTTTACGCAACCGGAATTAAAAAAAAAAAAATAAAAAAAAAAAAAAAAAAAAAAACGTTACGTGAAAAGTACTTCTTGAACTCACTCAAAACACACTTTTGTTCTTCTAATGGAACTACGGAAATCCGACCTCTTTTCATAGTTTATTATGAAAATCAACCACTACTTAAATATACTTACTTATACTTACTAGAGGATTAATATTATTAGAAACAATTACTAGTGAAACTGTGTGACGCGAACGACAAAGACGCAACGTGACGAACTTTATTAATCAATAGGAGGGTAGGTAGTTTTAAAGAAAAAGTTTTTTCGGTGGTGCCCACAGATAATGTTGGAAATAAAAAGTATAAGATCTTAGTGTTTATAATATGTATTATGTTAGGGGCTTAGAACTTAGTTGCAGTATGATAGACTACTACAACAACAACTAAAGTGATAACAAGTTTTACGGAAGTCAAGCTTATTTAAGATTAATATACATAATATACTACTACTGTTACCGCCATACACATTCTATGCATTTAATTGCAATATTTCTAATTTAGCTTTGTTATAAGTACGCACGGTATGACAGGTATACATACCCTCTCTTTCCCACCAATGTGAATCCGCTACCCTTCCACTACGCATCTGTCATCGGTAGGACACGGTCGTCGTCCTAATTGATTGGCAATAAACCCCGCGAATAACGCGTCGCTGTGTAATTACTGCACAAAGACATTCCCGCGAATACGTGATATAATTCATATAATACGCACATTCTATTGTAATATCAGACTCTCAATAGCTCAGCAGTGATCAGTGACTTTGTGAAGCCTGTGCCGTGTGGTTGGAGTCCCGGGACTAGCTGAGCTGCAGCTGAACGTCAGGTGTGTGGAATTCCTTTTATTTCCTTTTAATTCTTTACCAATGAACATCATCCCGCTGTAATACCGTGTGATACTAGCGATCCTAGGCGATTTAAAAACTACAGTCCACTATTTCAATGTTTTCATTCCCGCCATAAAGCCTTAGGGCACATAACGCGTCCCGCAGTGTCAAAACATAAATCTTTGGCGCTAATATCTTTTGGTCCTTCTCGCTGGATTATCTTTTGATCCTTCTCGCTGGATTATCTTTTAATCGCTTTCGCCAGATCATTATTTGATCCCCTTACCGGACTATTTTGGTCCCACTTATCGGATCATTTTGATTCCCTCGTCGTATCATTTTGGTTAAATTTTGTGAATCATTTTGTCATCATTTGGCATCTTTCACTGTTCATTTAATTGGTAAATAATTGGTTTTTCACCATACAAGTACGAGATACGCGATAATTACGCGCCTCCTACCTTCATTTTAAAAGTGATATTCTAGCACTTTCTATACATGCTATTTGCATATTATCTATATAATTATAACTACGCGCCGCTCTTATAGGTGTTTGCCTTTGGATTTAAATAATATTATATATTCATTATATACTCCCGCGCCCCTTAGGTACTTACACTTATAAGTGATATTTATTTTATATTTGCGTATAAGTATATGAATTCACGTACACATTTATTAATTATAACATATTTAATAATTACCGCGTCTGTATCCCAACGATACTGCATAAGCATAACGCATTGATAACCCGTTTTAAATACGAATACTTATCCGCGCCGCGCCCCGTTCATTGCATTATCGTTGTGTTTATAACTTCACACTATTTTCTTTGTCATAAACATTAAACATATAAATTATTACTTAATATTATAGGCAGTTACCTACGTACTTATACATTATTTAGAGGTGTTTATATCTCTGAAAACACACTTTTAAGTATTAGTTTGTTGTGTGGTATAGTGCATCTGTGATAAAGTAATAATACTTATATCATTATGTCTCGCGAACAGAAGGTTGCTTCTCCTTGTTCCCCGCGCTTAACCGTTCTAGAAGCTAAGCGAAACGCTCTTTATGAACGTATCAACGCTATTTATAATTTAGCGAAGGTGGCTCATACTTCAGAAGAATCTCAAGAATCATTTTTGAATTCTTGCGTGACAATTGAAAATATACGTTCGAGTTTTCATAAAGTGCTCGATGATTATAATGAGACTCTTCTGGAGACTGACCCTAAAGCTATACCCTCGTATCAGTGTTATTCTTCGTTCGAAGACCTATATTGTTATATCAAGCAGGTTCAGTCGAAGTTAACGAGGTTCGCTTCCACATCAGAACCTTCTTCATCGCTCAAAGCTAAGCCGCGTTTGCCTGAAATTCACCTCATGTCTTTCGACGGTAATTTAAATAACTGGCCGTTATTTTACGCTAGTTTTAACGCCACAGTGCATAATAACCCTTCGCTTATAGACGCAGACAAACTGTACTATCTAATAGGTAAACTGTCACCTTCCGCCCAGTCTACATTTGCAGGTATCATACCAAGTGCCGAAAATTATAATGTAATTTATCAGTCGCTTCTCGATAAATATCAAGATGTCAGGTTATTAGGAACCACTTACTTAGAACAAGCGCTTAACCTTAAATTAAATGGTTCTCCTTCTGCATCAAACTATCAATTATTTATTAATAGGTTTGTTGTTGCCATCAACTCATTAAAATCATTAAATATAGATGATCTGTTGGATTTCGTATTACTGCATTTAGCTACGCAAAAATTCGATAAAGACACAATACGTGCTTTTCAAATGTACTCTCGTGACACGAAAACGCATACGCTCGATAACTTTATTGATTTTATTAAGAGTCAGTGTCGCATTTATGGGAGTACTCAGCCCGCAGTTGCAGCTAGCAGTAACATAAATAAGTCTAATTTTAAGCCCCGTGCTAAGACTAACCCGCCGAATCCACAGTCATACATAACAACTTCGGCTACTGACAAATGTACACTGTGTAATTACGCGACTCATGATCATTACTATAAATGTACCGCATTCCAAAAACTTTCGCCTGATGAAAGATTTAAATATATAAAAAATAATAACGCGTGTGTAAACTGCTTAAGTCGTACACATAAGAGTGGTAATTGCTCATCTAAATTAAAATGTCGCACTTGTAATCAGCGACATCATTCTATGTTGCATTTCAATAATGATAAACCGCGCACCGAACCCACTCCGCGTGCTGTCGCATCAGCGCGCACAGCCACTGCGCCTCGGGAACCGGTTCCGGCCGCTACCGAGTCACCGCGCCCGCAGTTAGTACAACGCGGCGACCTATCGCTATGCACGACGTATATTGCTGCATCACTTCCTACGCGCGTCGATACACTGACCGATGATAACCGGCAATGTACAGCTAACCATTCGACTGTCTTGCTGGCCACGGCTCAAGTGATAGTGTACGATACGAATAATAGACCGCATACAATTCGTTGTTTGTTAGATAGTGCGTCTCGAGTAATTTCATAACTTATGATTGTTGTAAACGCATTGGACTATTAAATCAGATGACGCCGTCGAGCATAGTGGTTAAGGGAATTGGTGGTTCAGAGAAACAAGTTAAGGGTTCAGTAAATTTAAAAATACATTCGCGTTTTAATGCAAATATTAATTTTGATCTCGCCTCGCTGGTGATTGACCGCATAAGCGACTCGCTGCCATCAGTAGCAGTAGATAAAGCTTTTTTCACACATCTCGACTCCCTCCCGCTCTCGGATGAGGGGTACGCTACTCCAGGATCCGTAGACTGTTTGGTCGGTGCGACCGTCTTTTCACATTTAATACTACCGGGAGTAGTTCGTAGTAATAACAGTAATATTCCGCCCGCAATTGAAACTGTTTTAGGATATGTGATTATGGGTTCCGCGCCTACGTCACAGATCGTTCAAAACAATCTTTCGACCTTGTGTTGTAACGTCGTTCATGACGCAATGGACACACTCTTCAAGAAGTTTTGGGAGCTTGAAGAGATATCCGCGCCGCCCGCTCAAAGTCCTGATGATTTTGAGTGTGAAGAATATTTCCGCGCTACCACCGTTCGAGAAGAAAGTGGTAGATACGTAGTCGCCTTACCTTTTCGTAGCGATCCATGTTTGTTAGGTGATTCGTACACCGCCGCGCTTCGACGTCTCAAATGTTTAGAGCGTAAGTTAGATGCATCGCTCGAAACCCGCGCCGCTTATAATAATGTAATACGCGATTATTTAAATAAGGGCTACCTAAGTCCTATCGATATAAATAATGATGACGTCACTCGACCCTCGTATACAATCCCGCACCACGGTGTATTCAGAGAAGATAAGTCTTCGACGAAACTTCGTTGCGTTCTATATGCTAGTTGTAAGACTTCGACTGGTCACTCGCTTAATGATCTTCTCCACGCAGGTGCTAATTTACAAGGAGACTTGTTTAGCATTCTTATAAACTTCCTCCGCCTATTTGAAGTGACACTTTCCGCAGACATCCGTCAAATGTTCCTTCAAATAGCAGTTCGCGAGCCTGACCGCAGGTTTCAGCGAATCTTATATCGGTTCAGTATTGACGATCCAGTTACTGTATACGAATTTCACCGCGTCTGTTTCGGACTCAAGTCCAGTCCATATCACGCACTGCGCGTGGTCCGCCAGCTTATCGCCGATGAGGGAGATAAGTTCCCCGCGGCAGCCACCGCAGCTTCATCATTCCTTTACATGGATGATATCGTTCTTTCTGTCGCGTCTACTACTCAAGCAATTACGCTTAGTAGTGAGTTAATTCAACTTTTCAAGTTGGGTCAATTTGACCTAGTTAAATGGTCAAGCAATTCTGATGCTGTTCTCGCACACATACCAGATACGCATAAAGACACTCACGACAAAATGTTCGATGAGTCTGTTCCGCATAAAATCTTAGGCCTATATTTTGATAGATCTAGTGATTGTTTCCGATTTGTTGTCGCCGCTCCTGACGATAAGTGCACTAAGCGCACGATATTGTCCGCGATTGCAAGGCTTTGGGACGTCATGGGCTTTGTGGCTCCGGCCGTTTTGTACGCCAAGCTTCTTATTAAAGAGCTTTGGCTTGCAAAGTGTGATTGGGATGCCGAACCACCCCGCCATATTGTCGACCGCTGGATGCAGTTTTGTAATGAGCTTCCATCGCTTAACAAACTGTGCATTCCACGACATCTGGGTATTGTGCAAAATTTTGAGGTCAACATTATTGGATTCGCTGACGCTAGTGAACGCGCCTTCGGTGGCGTAGTATATGTACAAATCCGCGTAAACAATAATTATTAAAGTATAAATAAAAGTAAAGCATGCTGTAAATTCTCTTGTATATTTCAAAGTCAATCAAATTATGAGAACAATCTTCCAAACACAATGGTTACCTAGCAACCTTAACATTCCCTCCTTTTTATAAGTCTGAACTCATTGCAGAATGTTCTAAGTTTCGGCTTAAATATTGGCTTCGTAAGCATGTCCGCTAACTGCTTATCTGTAGGCACATGCTCAATAGTGACTTCGCCTTCAGACACACATTGTCTTACATAGAAATGCTTCAATTTTATGTGTTTGGTCCGACGATGATATTGATATGGATTACTTGCTATTTTTAATGCAGATTCATTATCAATGCGTAGTATTGGTGTAGTATACGAATCACATAAATTTTTAAATAATCTTTTCATCCAAACTATCTCTCGACACGCTTCGCTGGCTGCCACAATCTCAGCTTCAGTGGATGATAATGCCACCGAGGTTTGCTTGTAACTTCGCCAGGAGACCGCCGACCCTGCGAACATGCAGATGATGCCACTTGTGGAACAACCAGTCTTTGAGTCACCACCATAATCAGCATCACTATAGCATATAAATTGTTTTTCATTTTTCCTATACTCCAATCCCATATCAATAGTTCCTTTCAAATATCTCAATATTCTTCTTACTTGTAGAACATTTTCACTTGAAAGGTTTTCTAATGTTCTAGACACAACACCGACAGCATACGCTATATCAGGTCGCGTACCCACCATCAAGTAGGATAGTGCTCCAACAATTTGTCGGTAAGGAAAATTAGTCGGATTGTTATCCATAGTATAACTGTCCTCTTCCGCCAACTTCTTTTGACAATCATCTTTAACGATTGGCGTACCAGCAGGCTTGCAGTTGCTCATTCCGTATTTTTCCAATAATCTTCTGGTATAGGCGGCTTGATGTACTCTTATTGAATCATCTCTTTTTCGCTCAATCTCTAGTCCCAGAAAATAAGATAACGGCTTTGTTGTTATTTTGAAATAACGCTTTAACTCATTTTCAATAAATTTATCAGCCTCTCTCTCGTCTGTGGCAGCAACTAACCCGTCATCGACATACAGAGCTAGCAGTATATTTGTTCTTCCTCTATGTCTTACATATAAACATGGATCTGCATCGCTTTGTACAAAGTCAGATTCCAATAGAAAGTCGTGGATACGCTCGTTCCAACATTTAGGTGCTTGTTTTAATCCGTACAAACTTCTCTTTAGTTTACAAACTTTGTCAGATTTGTCATCATATCCTACAGGTTGTCGCATATAAATTTCCTCTTTGACTGTACCATAAAGGAAGGCAGTTGATACATCAAATTGTTTTAGCGACAAACCTTCATTTACAGCAACACTTAACAGTAATCTTATTGTACTAAGTTTGGCAACTGGGCTAAATATTAGGTCGTAGTCTATCCCTTTCTTTTGTGAATAGCCAACAGCAACTAATCGTGCTTTATATTTATCAATAGAACCATCAGGGTTTCTTTTGATTTTAAATATCCATTTGCAACGTAGTGCTTTCCTATTCGCGGGTAATTTACTCAGCTCCCAAGTCTGATTTTCATTTATCGAGTTCATCTCATTATTCATGGCTTCAACCCATTTTTCTTTGTCTGGACTTTCCATCGCTTCTCGATACGACGATGGTTCAAGATTATAAACAACTTGATTGGTGAACTGTTCAAAATTAAATCTCACTGGAGGTTTAATTAGACTCCGATCACGCAACTCACGTCTGCCTTCTTCTACATTTGGTATGTTGACGTTTTGTCGTGTTTCATCATTATCATGTGTATCATCGTCTGAAATCGAATGGAAATCATCATCACAAGGAAAATTTGAATTTGGATTTGGTTGTTCATCCGGTATTTCAGAAGTAGTAGGTAGCTCGTAGGTTCTGCTCATGGATTTAGGCGCATCTGTAACAGGTAAATCGTTATGAAATAAAGGAATTTCTTCAAAGATCACGTCTCTCGACCTCATCAATTTGGAGTTTTCTTTATCATAAATTCTCCACAGTACTTACATGCATATGAACGTTTGTTCTTTCTTTTACTTGGTTGACTGTACTGATTTTGCTTTCCTGTTTGTGTCACCAACACAGCTGTATTATCTGCGCTTTCAATATCTTTCGCTAGAAGAGATCTTTCGAATGCACACAACTGGGTCGTCAGGTTTTCAACTGTACGATCTTTCGATGAAATCATTGTCCAACTCGATTTAAAATTAAAATATTCTTCAGGAAGCGTATCCAAAATCTTGCATATTAACAATATTTCTGGAAGTTGGTTTCCTTCAGTAGACAATATCTCGTTCATGTTATGCCAAATATTTTTTACTATTGATAGATGTGATCCCATATCATGAGTAGGGTCTTTCTTCAATTTAAAAAATTGCATACATATATCATACGTACGGTCCTGAGAGGTTCGTTCATACAGGCGATTGAGTTCGTCCCATATTTTCTTTGCGGTATCAAACCTCATGACTTTAGTTAGCATTTCATCAGTCATATTAGTGGTAAGAAGTAACAGTCTGATTCGCAGCATGGGCAGTACTTCCACCAACCTTCTCAACTTTATGCAGCAAGTGGTGCCTGCAGTGGATGCTGGAGCCCAGGTGGACGCAGCTTACTTCGATTTCAGGAAGGCATTTGATACTGTAGATAATGACGTATTGCTTTCCAAGTTGGCGAAGTTTGGATTCACACCGAAACTCTTGAACTTTTTTGTAAGTTATTTGAAAAACAGAAAGCAATACGTAGACTACAACGGCTGCGAATCTGAACCGTATTTTGTGAGATCCGGAGTGAGTCAGGGTAGTAACCTGGGGCCTCTTGAATTTATCATAATGATAAATGATCTGCCAGAGGTCATCGAGTACAGTTCATGCCTATTGTTTGCTGATGATCTTAAACTACTGCTTGAGGTCAGAAGTATAGATGATTGTAAAAATCTCCAAAATGATATACAGCGAGTAGTGGAGTGGAGCAATGAGAATAAACTACAATTTAATGTGTCCAAGTGCTCTATAATGAGTTTCACCCGCGCTCGTACACCCCTGGTATATGAGTATAGGATTGCGGCAGAACCGATGCAACGAGCGACACAAATACGGGACTTAGGCGTTTGTTTCACTCCAGACTTGAGGTTTAGTGAACATATTGCTAAGGTGTGTAAAAAAGCATATAGGAACCTGGGATTTGTATTGAGACAGACGCGTAAGTTTACCAATATGTCAGCAATAAGAGCACTTTATGATGCACTAGTAAGAAGCCAGCTGGAACATAGTGCAGTTATATGGGCTCCTCATGAGGAAAAATACAGAGTGATGCTAGAGAGCGTGCAGAATAAATTTACACGACATCTGTACCA
Organism: Furcula furcula; assembly: GCA_911728495.1. Taxonomy (NCBI): domain Eukaryota; kingdom Metazoa; phylum Arthropoda; class Insecta; order Lepidoptera; family Notodontidae; genus Furcula; species Furcula furcula. The sequence continues at coordinate 620,922 of OU452254.1, read as the reverse complement.
TAAGTTGTATGGGGTATACCCCTTCTACCCATTAATGTACCCTACGCTATTTGTACTAGGTATGGTAGGGTACAATGAGTTAAGAGTGCGTCGGGAGTTCACTCTGGTACTGTATCTCATTAAACTCCTACGTGGGATACAGCACGATCCGGGAGTACTGCGGTGCTTGAGTCTTTGTGTGCCAGACCGTTACGTATGGAGGCGGCTCCGCCCACCGCTGTTATCAGTGCCAAAGGCTAGAACACAGTTATTGGCAAAAACGCCCCTTACTCGTGGAATCCGAATAGTAAATGAGACCAATAACAGGATAGATATATTTTCTAGTCATTTGAGTGAATTGGCAAAAGTTCTTATACATATAATTTCTTATTCGTAGACTTAACTCGGGACTACAATGTACGAGTACTTGTATATTTAAATTCTTGTATTACTAGTTTTAGGATGTATCTAATTAATATCGATAAGGCACCACTATCGCATTAGGCTGCACCTGTAATGATAGTTGTTGTTAGAAGTAAAAAAAAAAAAAAAAACATTGCACTGCTTTCTACTTTATTGTACTTTTCTAATTCGACTTTGTACCTTTGTATCGCTTCCGATGTGGCTCCATCATCTGGTCGGGTCGGTTTATATGGCTACGCAACAACAACAACACCTTATATTTCCAGGTTGGCCAGTTCTTTCCGTCAAACAGCCCAATTTCCATTTTCATTGTCGTCGACATGATTTTGTAATATTAAGCTTTTGCTTTACCGGAATATACTATATAAGCGATCTGGATCGAATTTTATTGCTCTGCTACCATATTAAAGTATAAATAAAAGTAAAGCATGCTATAAATTCTCTTGTATATTTCAAAGTCAATCAAATTATGAGAACAATCTTCCAAACACAATGGTTACCTAGCAACCTTAACAATAATTATACTGTACAATTAGTATGCGCAAAGTCTAAAGTGTCACCAGTTAAGGTAGTTTCTGTTGCACGATTGGAACTCTGCGCCGCTTTATTACTGTCACAGCTACTTCGTAAAGTTTTAGATATTTTAAATTCACGCTATACCGTTAGTAATGTATTCGCCTTCAGCGATTCAAAGGTTGTACTTTGTTGGTTAAACGCATCTCCGCATCGTTGGCAGACTTTTGTCGCCAATCGAGTCGTAAAATTGTTAGAAAATATTCCCGCGAGTCGATTCTTTCACGTTTCTGGATCTGAAAATCCCGTAGATTGCCTATCCCGTGGCATTACCCCGGACAAGCTAGTCGACCATCCTTTGTGGTATAGGTATAGTGGACCATCGTGGCTCACTCGCGACCCAAGTGAATGGCCCTTAAGTAATTTAGATGATAGTGAATACGCAAACGCGCCTGAGCAGCGGACCCAGGCGCACGTCCTCACGACTAATGTAGAAAATTCCCCGCTATACGAGCTCGCTCAGCGACATTCGTCATACTCTAAATTATTACGCACAATTGTTTATATTTACCGCTTTATGAAAATATTACCTCGTGGTAATTCCGTATCAGCCGCAGACTTAGATTTCGCAGAAAATAAATTAATTATTGCCGTTCAGGATGTTCATTTCTCTGTCGATAAATCTAATTTAATTGAAAATAAAACTTGTTCTCCCGCATTAAACAAGCTCAGGCCTTTTCTCGACAATAACGGTCTTATCCGTGTCGGAGGTCGCTTGTCAAATTCCGCCGAGGAATATACGCATAAGCATCCTTGCATACTACCGCGCCATGACCAAGTGGTCAATTTGATAGTTGATTACTATCACCGCAAATATTTGCATGCTGGTCCAGAACTTCTTATGTCTTTATTGAGACGTAGATTTTGGATCTTAGCTGCACGACGTATTATACGCCATCGCATTCATAAATGCAATGTGTGTTTTAGGTCGAAACCGCGCCCTTTATTTGCGCTTATGGCTGATCTACCCAGCCAACGTGTTAATCAGGTTGATAAAGCTTTCACGCATGTCGGATGCGATTACGCAGGTCCTCTGTTATATACACCCGCTCGTGGCCGGGGGGTGAAGAGCCGCAAAGGTTGGCTATGCATCTTCACTTGCCTTACGACCAGTGCCACTCACATTGAGATAGCTACAGACCTCAGTACTGTTAGCTTCTTAAATGCGTTCAAACGCTTTCTATCTAGACGCGGACCTGTTAAATGCATGTACTCTGACAATGGAACATGTTTCGTTGGAGCACGTTCGTATCTACGCGACCTTTATAAATTCTTAGATGAGTTCCGTCCTCATCTAGAGGTAGAACTTTCAGAAAACCGCATAGACTGGAAATTTATTCCACCCGCTGCGCCTCATTGGGGTGCATGCTGGGAAAGCATGGTCAAAATTATAAAAACGCATTTGTTTAAGTCTATAGGACATCAAATCGTATCATACGATGAGCTTCTTACTATACTCGCGCAAGTAGAATCTCTTATTAATTCACGCCCGCTGACTACGATGAGTTGTGATCCCACAGAGCCTTCCGCTCTTACACCAGCTCAAACCGTGCCACTTTCGTCACTTCCCGCGCCTGAAGTTGAACAGAAGGACTTAGTACAGAGACATCATCTATTAGATAGCATAGTTCAGTCCTTTTGGAAACGCTGGCGTAATGAATATTTACACCAGTTACAATCGCGAGCTAAATGGAATGTACCTTCTGTTCCCATACAGGAAGGAACGGTAGTCATTGTCAAGACCGACAATGCTCCACCATTCGCTTGGCCTTTGGGTGTTGTGGAGAAGGTTCACCCATCTAAGGATGGCACGACGCGAGTTGTTACTATAAGAACTTCAAAGGGGAGTTACCTTCGTCCTGTAGTAAAGTTATGTCCTCTTCCTAATCAATAGTTTAAGTTATATAATTAACCGCAACTAGTTATAAGTAATATTACTTTACCGCACCTATTCATTTTATTACCGCAAATACTCTACCGCACATGTATCTTATACTTTACCGCACATATATTTCATACTCTACCGCGACTCTCTACATGTATTTCTCATGTATTTATGAGTTTATAAATTATTTTATTTATTTTTTTCTTAAAGGCAACCCTTTAAGGCCGGAGGGAAATGTTACCGCCATACACATTCTATGCATTTAATTGCAATATTTCTAATTTAGCTTTGTTATAAGTACGCACGGTATGACAGGTATACATACCCTCTCTTTCCCACCAATGTGAATCCGCTACCCTTCCACTACGCATCTGTCATCGGTAGGACACGGTCGTCGTCCTAATTGATTGGCAATAAACCCCGCGAATAACGCGTCGCTGTGTAATTACTGCACAAAGACATTCCCGCGAATACGTGATATAATTCATATAATACGCACATTCTATTGTAATATCAGACTCTCAATAGCTCAGCAGTGATCAGTGACTTTGTGAAGCCTGTGCCGTGTGGTTGGAGTCCCGGGACGAGCTGAGCTGCAGCTGAACGTCAGGTGTGTGGAATTCCTTTTATTTCCTTTTAATTCTTTACCAATGAACATCATCCCGCTGTAATACCGTGTGATACTAGCGATCCTAGGCGATTTAAAAACTACAGTCCACTATTTCAATGTTTTCATTCCCGCCATAAAGCCTTAGGGCACATAACGCGTCCCGCAGTGTCAAAACATAAATCTTTGGCGCTAATAACTACTAAAAAACATAGACTTTCTATTTAGTTTTTCTATCTACTTTCTACTTATTTATCAATATTATTATTATTTTTATTTATTTATATTATGATTTTACTTTATTTCTTATTAATTAATAACGTTATTGCTTATTCTGTAATTTAAGAGTTTAAGACTAAGAAGAAACAAAGCTAGCAAAGTTTCTTTCTTGCGTAACTTTTTTCTAGTAAGACAAATAAATTTGAAAAAAATATATGTTGAGGTACTAAAAAGGTAGTAAATATTTACAAAGAGATAAATTAGTTATGTTGTCTCGAATTAAGAAAATAAAAAGTGGTCCAGACATCCTAACGTCAGAATGTCTGACCACTTTCTTTACGGTTTATTTCGCTATCAATCGAGGTACCAAATATTTAAAGCTAGGTACCAAATAGTAGCAAAAAGGTAGTGTATTTTGGTATTATCAAAACATCAAATATCTCTAGTGGTCCAGGGGTTCTGACGCTTACAATTTATTATATATGCGAATAGCCATGCAGAAGACATTATTTGAGAATAGTTTAATATTTTGTCTAGGTACATACAACGTATGAATTCTGCGGCTTGCTCTGGCAACCGTATCATTGTGTTTAATAAATAAATTACTGTTCTTATAGACAAAAATACAAACTTCAAAAATATATAAGGCTGGGAATGGTAGTATTTTTAGATGTTTAAACAATGGCACACAACTGTCTAGTGGATGAGCTCCACATATTGCACGTATACATTTTTTTGCGCTATAAATACTCTAGTCATGTTAACAGAATTACCCCACATTATTATGCCATACCGTAGAAGCGATGACACATATCCATGATATGCACATAGTGCCGCTTCAACGCCAACCACGCGTGCTAATTTACTGAGGACGTTTACAAATCTATCAAGTCTTGAACATAAATTAACTGTGTGTGCTTTCCAATTACAAAATTTATCTAAAGTTAGTCGCATACGCAACACCTCGCATAATTATGATAGAACTTCGCTTACAGGTAAGTTCGTTTAATCATTAATTATGCTTCGGTGTTTCGTTCTCGAGATTAGACATATTACACTTGTAGATGTTGAGAGCAATTGTGAAATATCTTAGTCAATACAATAATAATATACGCAGTTTAGATGCGATATTTATTATATTTTTTGAATCAATTAGTTTATATAAACGATTGAACGCTGTACATAAATCATGTAGGCAGTACATAAATTTAAGCCGATATAACCAGAACATAAATTTAAACCGTACAACTAGTAATCAGTTAACTAGATATATTTAGAAGTAATATAACATAAATGACCTACAATCAATGCTATTATTCAATAATTAAATACTATTCAATATAGTTCTAGCAAAACGATGACTCTCGGAATCATTTGATATAGCTTTATTATAAAACCTAGCAAAGGTTGTGGATGTGTGTGCCAGACCAACCGGCGGTCTTTCTTATAAAATCTAAACTGACATCAAGTTTCCGTGCTTTAGACGTACTGGCGTGTCTAGTCTAGTGCTATGAGGAGAAAATATTGAAATGTCGACCCCCCTGACATCTAAAGTGATCTTTATCCATCTGCTCAATGTTTGAGCTGATATTTTACTATGAGGTTTCTTGGTGCTAATAAAGAGAGACGTATTATTTGTGCGTAATGATTTGGTTATTTGTAAATAATCCATTAATAATTTAGCATATTTCAGGTCTTTCTTTAAAAAATGGAATGACAAGAGTGGGCTGCTTGGAATTTGCACGTGACGTTTTTATCAAATTAGGAATTTTAATAATAATTTCATTGGAGAAAGAGCTAATATTTTGAATATCGATCAAGGATAGCGTCTGAACTCTGTGTGCTGTTACAAGAGCAAGCAAAGTTATTAATTTCTTTGAAATTTTATCTAACGAAAGAGTTTCGTTAGGCACCCAACTTGCCAGGGTTTCTATAACTAATGAGGTATCCCAAATCAATATATAACAAATGGCTGTGGCGTTCCTCAGGGTAGCATATTGGGGCCTTTACTTTTTTTACTGTATATAAATGACCTACCTAATATTACTAAAAATAAATGTATCCTGTATGCCGATGATACAACGATATGTATAGAGCACAAATTTAATAATTTTTCAGAATACCAAAATGAAATAAAAGAAACACTTGACAACGTAGTAACTTGGTTAAAACATAATAATCTACAGATAAATACTAATAAAACAAAATTAATTCAATTTCAGACATATAATAGCAATCGCCAACAACTAAATATACTTTATGATAATAATATTATTGAAGAAGTAGATGATATAAAATTCCTAGGACTAACTTTAGATAAATTTTGTAATTGGAAAGCACACACAGTTAATTTATGTTCAAGACTTGATAGATTTGTAAACGTCCTCAGTAAATTAGCACGCGTGGTTGGCGTTGAAGCGGCACTATGTGCATATCATGGATATGTGTCATCGCTTCTACGGTATGGCATAATAATGTGGGGTAATTCTGTTAACATGACTAGAGTATTTATAGCGCAAAAAAATGTATACGTGCAATATGTGGAGCTCATCCACTAGACAGTTGTGTGCCATTGTTTAAACATCTAAAAATACTACCATTCCCAGCCTTATATATTTTTGAAGTTTGTATTTTTGTCTATAAGAACAGTAATTTATTTATTAAACACAATGATACGGTTGCCAGAGCAAGCCGCAGAATTCATACGTTGTATGTACCTAGACAAAATATTAAACTATTCTCAAATAATGTCTTCTGCATGGCTATTCGCATATATAATAAATTGTAAGCGTCAGAACCCCTGGACCACTAGAGATATTTGATGTTTTGATAATACCAAAATACACTACCTTTTTGCTACTATTTGGTACCTAGCTTTAAATATTTGGTACCTCGATTGATAGCGAAATAAACCGTAAAGAAAGTGGTCAGACATTCTGACGTTAGGATGTCTGGACCACTTTTTATTTTCTTAATTCGAGACAACATAACTAATTTATCTCTTTGTAAATATTTACTACCTTTTTAGTACCTCAACATATATTTTTTTCAAATTTATTTGTCTTACTAGAAAAAAGTTACGCAAGAAAGAAACTTTGCTAGCTTTGTTTCTTCTTAGTCTTAAACTCTTAAATTACAGAATAAGCAATAACGTTATTAATTAATAAGAAATAAAGTAAAATCATAATATAAATAAATAAAAATAATAATAATATTGATAAATAAGTAGAAAGTAGATAGAAAAACTAAATAGAAAGTCTATGTTTTTTAGTAGTTATTAGCGCCAAAGATTTATGTTTTGACACTGCGGGACGCGTTATGTGCCCTAAGGCTTTATGGCGGGAATGAAAACATTGAAATAGTGGACTGTAGTTTTTAAATCGCCTAGGATCGCTAGTATCACACGGTATTACAGCGGGATGATGTTCATTGGTAAAGAATTAAAAGGAAATAAAAGGAATTCCACACACCTGACGTTCAGCTGCAGCTCAGCTCGTCCCGGGACTCCAACCACACGGCACAGGCTTCACAAAGTCACTGATCACTGCTGAGCTATTGAGAGTCTGATATTACAATAGAATGTGCGTATTATATGAATTATATCACGTATTCGCGGGAATGTCTTTGTGCAGTAATTACACAGCGACGCGTTATTCGCGGGGTTTATTGCCAATCAATTAGGACGACGACCGTGTCCTACCGATGACAGATGCGTAGTGGAAGGGTAGCGGATTCACATTGGTGGGAAAGAGAGGGTATGTATACCTGTCATACCGTGCGTACTTATAACAAAGCTAAATTAGAAATATTGCAATTAAATGCATAGAATGTGTATGGCGGTAACATTTCCCTCCGGCCTTAAAGGGTTGCCTTTAAGAAAAAAATAAATAAAATAATTTATAAACTCATAAATACATGAGAAATACATGTAGAGAGTCGCGGTAGAGTATGAAATATATGTGCGGTAAAGTATAAGATACATGTGCGGTAGAGTATTTGCGGTAATAAAATGAATAGGTGCGGTAAAGTAATATTACTTATAACTAGTTGCGGTTAATTATATAACTTAAACTATTGATTAGGAAGAGGACATAACTTTACTACAGGACGAAGGTAACTCCCCTTTGAAGTTCTTATAGTAACAACTCGCGTCGTGCCATCCTTAGATGGGTGAACCTTCTCCACAACACCCAAAGGCCAAGCGAATGGTGGAGCATTGTCGGTCTTGACAATGACTACCGTTCCTTCCTGTATGGGAACAGAAGGTACATTCCATTTAGCTCGCGATTGTAACTGGTGTAAATATTCATTACGCCAGCGTTTCCAAAAGGACTGAACTATGCTATCTAATAGATGATGTCTCTGTACTAAGTCCTTCGGTTCAACTTCAGGCGCGGGAAGTGACGAAAGTGGCACGGTTTGAGCTGGTGTAAGAGCGGAAGGCTCTGTGGGATCACAACTCATCGTAGTCAGCGGGCGTGAATTAATAAGAGATTCTACTTGCGCGAGTATAGTAAGAAGCTCATCGTATGATACGATTTGATGTCCTATAGACTTAAACAAATGCGTTTTTATAATTTTGACCATGCTTTCCCAGCATGCACCCCAATGAGGCGCAGCGGGTGGAATAAATTTCCAGTCTATGCGGTTTTCTGAAAGTTCTACCTCTAGATGAGGACGGAACTCATCTAAGAATTTATAAAGGTCGCGTAGATACGAACGTGCTCCAACGAAACATGTTCCATTGTCAGAGTACATGCATTTAACAGGTCCGCGTCTAGATAGAAAGCGTTTGAACGCATTTAAGAAGCTAACAGTACTGAGGTCTGTAGCTATCTCAATGTGAGTGGCACTGGTCGTAAGGCAAGTGAAGATGCATAGCCAACCTTTGCGGCTCTTCACCCCCCGGCCACGAGCGGGTGTATATAACAGAGGACCTGCGTAATCGCATCCGACATGCGTGAAAGCTTTATCAACCTGATTAACACGTTGGCTGGGTAGATCAGCCATAAGCGCAAATAAAGGGCGCGGTTTCGACCTAAAACACACATTGCATTTATGAATGCGATGGCGTATAATACGTCGTGCAGCTAAGATCCAAAATCTACGTCTCAATAAAGACATAAGAAGTTCTGGACCAGCATGCAAATATTTGCGGTGATAGTAATCAACTATCAAATTGACCACTTGGTCATGGCGCGGTAGTATGCAAGGATGCTTATGCGTATATTCCTCGGCGGAATTTGACAAGCGACCTCCGACACGGATAAGACCGTTATTGTCGAGAAAAGGCCTGAGCTTGTTTAATGCGGGAGAACAAGTTTTATTTTCAATTAAATTAGATTTATCGACAGAGAAATGAACATCCTGAACGGCAATAATTAATTTATTTTCTGCGAAATCTAAGTCTGCGGCTGATACGGAATTACCACGAGGTAATATTTTCATAAAGCGGTAAATATAAACAATTGTGCGTAATAATTTAGAGTATGACGAATGTCGCTGAGCGAGCTCGTATAGCGGGGAATTTTCTACATTAGTCGTGAGGACGTGCGCCTGGGTCCGCTGCTCAGGCGCGTTTGCGTATTCACTATCATCTAAATTACTTAAGGGCCATTCACTTGGGTCGCGAGTGAGCCACGATGGTCCACTATACCTATACCACAAAGGATGGTCGACTAGCTTGTCCGGGGTAATGCCACGGGATAGGCAATCTAAACACCTCGCATAATTATGATAGAACTTCGCTTACAGGTAAGTTCGTTTAATCATTAATTTTATTTTATACACGTCGGTACATAGTTAAGAAGGTCAATAGGTGTATTTAGAAAACATAATACTCTATGCCTCATTACTATTCTCGATGTGCCCATCATACACAGAAGATAAGACTTATGCAAATTCCTTGTGATATTACTGAATAATAAATGATATTAAAATATATTAAAATATATATTGCACCGCTGATTGGTGACCAAAAAATTTCACTCTCGGCTGCAGAGTTTAGTTAGATTACGAGAAAGGGGGAAATGAGGAAGTTATAGAATAATATTTCTATTATTATAGAATATAATTGTTAGCGTACCTGCTGTGTATATTCTGCACCAACTTCAATAATATTTAAATTATTTTATACTTTTCAGTGATATTGAAGTCGGTTCAATTTTTTTTAAAAAGATTTTATTTTAAACTTTTTAGTGATATTTTCATAAATAATGATGGAACCATCGAAGATGGTAAAATGATCTAGGTAGGTTATGATCACATTATCGTCTACATAGTTTTACATAATTCATGTTTCTTCAGAAAAAAATATCCGGTCGTAAAGAAATTTGCATGGAATCATCATAGTAGTTTACTCTCTCGAATAAAAAAAGAATCATCGAAATCGGTTTATATTTGTCAGAGTAATGTAATGGAGAACATCAGTTTTATGGTTTTTACCAGATACATTCTCCCACATAGTTCATGGTCCTCCAGTAAGTTCTCAGCCGGTTGTGATAAAATTCATACAGATTCATTATGGTTTCTTCTTTCGAATAAAAAAAGAATCATTGAAATTGGTAAATATTTGCCAGAGTTATGACCATTTTTGTCCGTAAAAAGCGACATAAAGTCATCTATATAGGCATTCCTGCGCAGTCACCATTCTTGTTTTTTCAGGAACTACCTAATTCGTAAGCAATAATTTTTTTATGGGACCCAATTAACGGATTAAAGAATGAATGGAAGAAAGATTTTTTCAATCGGTGTTACGTTGTAACAACGTAAAATCATTAAAATTGTAAAATAAAAAATTTACGAACAAATAACTACAATAAATATTTTTATTATCGTACGGAACCCGCGCGACGCAACTAGTATTAGCGCTCACAGCGCTATTCAGTGTCAACATCGGGAACAGTCTAGAAATCATGTCTACAATTCTCACACCTTCACCGTCGAGATTCTTCTATGTATGCTCCTTCTCGCTCGGAAGCATTAGTGTTTTCCATTTCGTATCTCTGTCGCACTTGTTTTGTTGGCGGATAGAAGGGATGGATCGGAATTCCATTCTAGATCGCGTCGTCCGCGCCGTAGGTTCGTCGGGATATATATAATTGAGTAGCTGACCCGGAAAGGGTCATTATCATGTTTATTCATAGTTCAGTGTAGTGCTGCAAAAAAAATATATAAAAAATGTGACCTAAGTGTGTTTGTGTTGTGATTAGGCGGTTGGAACCCCCTGGTAAGTTCATACAATTATCCAAATTAATTAATTTTCATGTTAGGTAATCCAATTACAGTCTAGCAAGTAATATCTCAATCTTTTTATAGTATTATTAACGTCGCTATGGCTATTTTATTTCTTAATTTCATTTCTTCTAGGTAGTGAATGTGACAGGATGTTTTAATGTCAATCAATTATAACCTCATTTATCTATTCATTCCAATAACTCTTATATATGTTTTGACACGGTATTTTCCTTATAAAATTCCTATATCTTAATATTAAAGCCCAATCAGTTTTAGCCATCACAAGAATCAGGTGAAATATAGTCTCAATAACTAATTCCATTGTGTAGTCTATGCCAATAATCCTAACCTATATTCTAATGAGTAATTATTATTTTAGAATGTCCAGATAGTTTAAACTCCATAATATCAGTTCATACTTGCAAGGAATAATCATTGTGTTTTTCATAATTAGTAGTCTAATAGAATTTTCCAGAGTAAAAATTGTTACAAGTTTGTCATTGTAAATTAAACTTATAGTCTTGTATTGTTGTATAAGAATGTCTTAATTTCCTTTAAGTGTTAAAGCCAACTGTAATGTAGTTGCTTACATAAATTATTCTTTATTCTATTAGTTCATCACATAGCTGAGATATATATTTAGTTTTGGTTATTATAAGGGAAGGTACCGGGGAAACAAATATTAAAAGTCTTTGTTCCTTCAATATGTTTTATTATAATTGTTAATGTAAAATGTAATATTTTCTTTGTTCTGCATGGCGTTGTGGAATGGTGATTATCCGGCATATAAAACATTGGGGATTTGATTCTGGGTTGGGTAAAAATATTTCATTTAAATATTTAATTACTTTAAATTACATTTCAACCGGAATTGCATTTCACCACTCCATTCCGCATAATATTTAATTGTTTTGCGAAAGATACCGACGCCCATATCTGGTCACACTAGTGCCAGGGCATCGGATCTTTCGCGCTACAGAAGATGTTTCGACGCGTTCCAGGATTGGGGGTTCACCGCTAGGATTGCACCGCTAGGAGTGCACCGCTAGGGTTGTACCGCTAGGGGTTCACCGTTCCCCGTTGGAATTCACTGTTGGGACTGCACCGTGCCCGCTTGGGAGTTCCCCGTTACACCGTTCACGTTGGGACTCCACCGTGCATCGTACAGATTGACTGTACAAGCGGCGACGCTTCAGGCGGCTCTGTAACACCCGAGCCACCGGTGCCCTTCAAGTAACCGAGTGTCAGCTGAAGGCACTACCGAAGACCCCCAAGCGTCGAGGACTCGGACGGCCAAAAGTTAAGACTTAGCCCTATAATTTTGTTCCGACCAGATAACTTCCCTGTGCCGCGAATTCACACCCGTGTGTTTTTGACTTAATTTTTAGAGACCTTAGAGTTTGGTTCTAGTGCTAATTTTAGAGACTATAGAGTTTTAATTTTATTAGTGAAAATTTAATTCTTGCCGGGTTAACGTATATGTTTTTATTTTCGATTCAATAAACAACTTGTAATTTTACTTGTTGTTTTTATTCTTGTACCTAGCCGTCAGGCGAACGTAACAGTAACGTCCAACGTACTGTTCACGTAACATCGGTTTATAATTGCCAGAGTTATGCGCGAACATACATAGAAAAAAAAAATATATATATAGACGAACTGTGGTACACCCAACGTAACTTCAGATCCTGCAGATCTCGTTCCGTTAATATCAACCTTCTGAATTCTATTACTCAGATTTGAAGTCAGAAGATCGGGAGCTCTGTTCCTGATTCCGTAGTGGTGTAATTTCCTGACAAGCGTATCATGTTGTACGCAATCAAACGCCTTGGATAAGTCTCAGAATACGCCAAGGGCATCCTGTTTGTCCTCCCAAGCATCGTATATATTTCTTAATAATTCGACTCCTGCATCTGTCGTAGAACGGTTCTTGGTAAATCCAAACTGTTTATCATGAAACAGATCATATTTGTTAAAATGGTCTAACATTTGATTAAGCAATAATTTTTCAAAGATTTTACTTAATGTAGGTAGTACCGAAATTGGCCTGAAATTCGTAGGCTCAGCGAGAAGAGAATTGTTACATCATGCTTTCCTTTTATTTGTACTTTAATATAGTAGCAGAGCAATAAATATTCGATCCAGATCGCTTATATAGTATATTCCGGTAAAGCAAAAGCTTAATATTACAAAATCATGTCGACGACAATGAAAATGGAAATTGGGCTGTTTGACGGAAAGAACTGGCCAACCTGGAAATATAAGGTGTTGTTGTTGTTAGCGTAGCCATACAAGCGCCTTAGATGCGGTGCAAGGAACGCTATATAAACCGACCCGACCACATGATGGAGCCACATCGGAAGCGTAAAGGTACAAAGTCGAATTAGAAACGTACAATAAAGTAGAAAGCAAATAGCGTAAATAAATAAATTACAACTAAGTCTATCAAAATGTAAAACTATTTCGTTTTCAAAAAAAATATTCAGTTATTCCCTACACATATTATCTCTGTGACAGTCCTCTGGAAAAAGTCTCTTTAATTAAAGATCTCGGCATACATCTAGACACTAAACTTCATTTTGATTTTCACATTACTCATATCGTTAATAAAGCGTACCAAATGTATGGTTTTATAATGAGAACATGCAAATCTTTTATGTTTCATTCTCTCTTTTTTCCATCCCAAGGTTGCCTGGAAGAAATTGCGAATAGCGAATAAGGCCGCCCTTTGTACATATTTCAGTTTTTAAGAGTTTTTATGTGTTTTATTTTATGTGTAGGTGAGTTTGTGTACAATAAAGAGTATATCTATCTATCTATCTTTTAGACAATTAGCTACATACCTATTATTATTTAAGTCACTTATTAGAACGCAGTTGGAATATGGTACGCCTGTCTGGAAGCCGTTATATCAGAAATATAGTGATCAAATAGAAGCTGTACAGCGTAAATATTTCCGATCTGTTAATTATAGATGTACTCACTCCTGGGTTTCATATAGCACTCTTTTAAATAAATTTTCAATGACACCCTTACACCTAAGAAGACTGTTTCATGACCAAATTTTTCTATATAAAGTATGCAAATCAAATCAAATTAGTTTATTTGTTAAACATAGGTATTTTACATAAAGGTCTTATCTATTACTAAGAGTGCGCTATGTTTTGTCAATATGACATACAAATATTTTTGAGTTGTTGACAACTTGGTTGACAAAATGCTGACTGACTGACAAAGGACGTCTTACTATAAAAATAGTATTAATAGATGATTAGAATTGTGCATTAGATTTTAGATTATAAACAGTATTCATTAATAGTCATTTTAAATTACTTATGATAGAAAATAAATAGAAAAGGTCGAAAAGAAAGAATGTCAAAAAAAAAAAGAAAAAAAATAATAATGTAACAACTAGCTGACCCGCGCAGCTCCACCCGCGCTTTAATTAAATTTTGCTCCCCTTTTCTCCCTACTCCCTTGATTTATCTCTCTCCATCTCTCTCTCTTATAAGAAAAATCTAATTCTATGCTCTTTCTCTCCCCTCCCGCTTCGGTCCCCGTCACACTTCCACTCTTCCTCTCCCCGTTGTCCTCTCTGAACCCTCTCCTTCCTCTCTCTTCTCCCAACTTGCTCCCTCTCACTGGTGGAGCAAGGGGGCCCCCCCCTTTGCTCCACCTAACTCCTCCGATCACTCACTCCATCACCCTCCCCTCTCCCTCTCTTGCAGGGTGCAAGGCTCTCGTTCTATATATCCTCGTCAATCATGCTATCAGCGGCATAAAATATACTTTATAACCTATTCTCAGACCTACCCGCAAAATTTCATACATATCGGTTCACCCATCTATTTAAAGACCTTGCCTTATGTTGCTTAACCTTAACCTAGCGGCATCAAATATAATTTACGACCTATTCTCAGACCTACCCGAAATGCACACAAAATTTCATACAAATCAGTTCACCCATCAATTTAATGACCTGGCCTTATGTTGCTTAACCTTAACCTAGCGGTATGAAATATACTTTATGACCTATTCTCAGACCTACCCGATATGCACAAAAAAAATCATACAAATCGTTTCACCCATCTATTTAATGACCTTACCTAACGTTGCTTAACCTTAACCTACCGGGATAAAAAGTATCCTATGTCCGTTTCCTGGTTCTAAGCCCCACCAATTTTCAGCCAAATCGGTTCAGCCGTTCTTGAGTTATAAATAGTGTAACTAACACGACTTTCTTTTATATTTATAGAATAAAGTTCTATAGTGATTATATGTTCAATTTCACCGATAGATGGCGCTGTTCATAATTTAAATCACGCTAACATCGTAAATTACTGTCTAATCATATTCGATAATGAAAGTACTAAGTTTTTCGCATCTTTTATTGTTGCGACTGTAATACAATACCTGTTCAGGACGACTACAATAGGAAGAAAGGACAAAATAGTGTTTGTGTTACAGAGTGTTGTGTTTTATAGTAATATATAGTTAAGTTTTATAACTCTGCGATAGTTAAGAGCCTAGATTTAATTTCCTAATAAATTATAATATAGTTTTGTGTATAAGCTCACTATCCCGAGGAGGGGTGAGCTGAATCAGTTATAGATAGCCTAGCCTAGGTCTCATAGTACTTGCTATTTGTAATTAGCGTAGGGTAATAGTATAATAGAAGTACCCACATGCCCTAGATGTGTGCTAAGCACATATATGAACGGCAAATAGCTATTTGCAGCTAGGTCCCAAATCTAGGAACCAACTCAGGACCTAGATCTGGGTCCGCCTTGGTGGGTCTAAGTGCCTAAACAGCACTGATGTACATATTTCCATAGTTATAGGCAGTTGTTCTATCGCATATCATGTTTTCTAGGGTTTTCGCTATGACCTAGGCCCCTAGGTGGTCTAGATCATAGATATACAGATAGTACACATCGCAGGCTACCTATCGGTACTATTTGTGGGCATGTGGATGCTACGGGCAGGGCGCAGGCGAAGTGACAAGCGGCCAAAGCATGGTCGTCGCGCCCCTATTACAGTATTTATCGGCCTGTAGTTCCCTAACAGAAATAGATAGATAAACCCTATGTACACCGTTAGAAAGCTGCTTACACGCACTTTCTAACGGTATAGGTATCATGTATGTGTCTAGAATAGCCTAAATAGAATAAGTGAAAATGTACAGTTTTGATAATAAAAATTAAACGTTAGTGGCTGCCGCGGTGGGGCTCTCGTTACGGTAAAGTTCCCTGGAAGGATAGTAAATGCGCATTCGGCGCCACTGTCGGTGAACAAGCAAGCGGTCGACGCGGGAACTAAAAGCAAGTGTTAGGGTTTGCAATTTTGTAGAGATTTATCGCTACTTATTTAATACTTTATTTTAATTGTTTAATATTTTAATATACTGGTAACTACTTTTCGAGTACTGACAGAAGCGGAAGTTAGTCATAGACTCTGCAATTGATTCGTAGCGCCGCCGCCCGCCAATCACGGAGCCGCATTAAAGAGAACTGATGCGGGCTGTGATTGGTCGTGGCGAGTCGTTTGGGGGTTTAGTTTTCGGGTAGGGATTTTTCTGATAAAAGCATGGTCGGTAGTATTGTGAGGGTATTCGAGTGTCAACCACGAGACTGTTAAGAGTTGGAAGTAACTGTTTATTGTGAATTTGATTTATCTAATTTATTGTAGTCGTGTATATTCAGTGTACAAAGTGTGTTGTAATAAAAGTGATTTATATTCTGTGACGATATCTTCTATTATTCTCCTCGGAGCAAGGTCGTCCTTATAGATCAGAAGTGGCTATCGCAACTAACTTCAACAAAACGTAAGTACACGCCCAAATCTACAATTTTTAGACAAGAAGTGTTTTGAATTAAGTAATCTTTGTCTTTTGAATTAGTTTGAATTGATATTTATCTCTACGCGTTGTAGTTTTTCTATATCGGTTTGCTGCTTAAAATTTATCATCGTGCATTGTGATTTCTAAATGAAATTTGAAGGTACCCGCAATACCTGGAAAAATAAAAATGTTTAAATATTTTTAAAGTACCTACCCTCTATTTTTATGTACAACGCTAATTGAGCAAATCAAACTGTTCGTATATTATATTTTGTATTTTCTCTGTAAGTGATTATCTTGTAATCTTTTGCGAAAATAAATGTCTTAAACCGTATAAGTATAATCCGCTATTTTCTGCAAATAAAAACAGCTGACGGTAAGACGGAGAAATTTCAATAGGTAGTCCAATGATTGACAGATACATCTATACCAATTGTATTCTTATAAAAAAAATACATAGGTATGTAACAGTTTCGGATAGTATATAACTAATAATATAATTGGGAGATTGTATTTATTTCTTGCATGATATGGAATAATATGGAAGATGATAGCAGTGTCTGTATTGTATCGAATTATATCTGAAGTGCGCAGTATTAGTGTCAGATTGCAGTATTAGTAATGTATTATGGTCTCATCGGTTATTATTGGGTGACCTGATACCAAAATATTCCTACAGTGTATGGCAGTGATTGTGTTAGGTAGTCGTCAATCTGTTTTCTTTTAACTACATAGGTAGTAATTTTAGTTTGCCTATATAAAATGCTCTCTAATATTTACAAGCTACCGTCATAATACGATACACGTGTAAGTCTGTAACATAATATTCACACAACCTTTTTGTTGCGAGTCGAGCGTGAGCTACGGAATGACGGCCACGAGGATGACTAAGGTGGATCGGAATCAGCGTTCACAATCACGGCGGGACAACGACCGTCGTGGAAGGAGCCATCGCAATCGGTCCGCTGACTGCCGGTAGCACAGAGCCACGTGTCGACGCGGGACAATCTAACAGGTCACGTAGTCCTTCATTATCCAAAAAAAAAAAAAAAAAGTTTTCGATATTTTTAAATGCGTTAGGGATGGTGTTGCATCTTCCCAGGACGCAAAAACCTTATATAATATTAGATTTTGGATCCTTGAACTCAACGCATGCATACTTTGTTAAATTAATGATATTTGTTTACCAAGGATCTGGCCGAGGTCTGGTAGTTCGATTCTATTGACCTGGTAGGAATGGCAAGAGAAATTACTGTTTGCTTTTCCTTTCGAGCAGAACATAGCCGGGTCTTATGTCTTGAAGGGGGGCTACTTAGGAGTCTTAGGACGAAGGAGTAGGTACGAGTTTTATTACGAAGAATTGACACACAATCAACGTGATATTGTAGGGAAAACGTGCGGTAGTGTATTATTCACAGATACAACTATCGAACTTTGAGGTCTGGTTCCCTGGCATCGCGATGCTCATATCCTGATCTGCTCTTGCAATATCTTTGTGGCATTAAATATCATCAGTCCTGTTGCTGACTGTTCCCCAGTAAGTTCCCCAATATGAATTACTGGTGCTATCCTAAATCTATTAAAATGCATTGCAAAAAGCGACATGTATAGGTTTAATTAAGTCTGAATAGCCGAGCCGTTACTCAAAACTTATGAATGAAGTACGGAAAATAGGACTCTTCACCGCCTTTGTACCCTTTGGCAGTGACTCCACTTTAACGAATGGATATGTTGTGCAAAAATTAGGACTTTGTCTAATCATCTCTCATCGGTTTTACAAAGGACAATGCCCATCTGTGCCCCAGAAATGCCCAGAGAAAGTATATTACAAGATTGCTCTAATAAATAAAATTAGAATTATGTTGTTAATTTTAAATCATATGAAGCACTAGATAAAAAATAATAATAATAAGACGTTCTTGTTAACATTGCAGTACCAGTGTATCTAACCAAATTGTTTTCACATACATATTGACATTATACAATGGGGACAGACTAGATAATTCCACATAACTGACATGTTTGTCTGATAACATACATATAAGTATATAAAAGAACACTGATCTGGCTTAGCTTATGTGATCATGAAGTTCCTAGTGAAAAACTAATAGCAATGCTGTCTGTGAACGATAAAGTAAAAAAAAAAACCAGTAGGAAATTATCATGTTTAATGTCCAATATCATAACATTAAATCTAGATAACATATACATACTGCTAAAAAGTTATCTTGTGACATAGTGCAATTTGCATTGCTGACTTTCAGCTCCATACTATGGGCATGGTCCTTTGTTAAGTCTGGGTATGTTATCACCTCAACTATGCATAGACGTTACTGCCCAAGTTGTATCAGGGGGTGGTGAATTGCACGAACATACTTAATCGCTTATAAAAACTTGACTCAGTTGCAATTTCTTGATGTAGGTAATAAATTTTCCTTAACCTGAGTTAGACAAATGAGTGAATGTTCCCTTACGGCTTGATCAGTCGATGTCTTTGGGTTGTACGGCTCAGCCACGGTATTGGCTGATTGATCTACCATTTAGTAGCAGTTATGAAAAAAAAAAAAAACGCATTGCAACTGAATAGTACACATGAGAGTAGAAACAGTAACACATGTCTAAAGGACGTATCAAGCTAAGTGCGGACGTGTTGATGTTGTGATAGTGCAATCATCAGCCATATGTCGGATCTTGATAGATTTTGTATTTTGTCGTGGGGATAGTGCAATTTTCTGACAAGGTCATAACGGGACCACCGTCAAATGTAGTCACAAGCGCAGCATTATAATAATCAGGCTCGTGTGTCTGAAGATAAGCAACGTCTATTAGACATACTGAAACTCTAAATATTGTCGACGTCCCTCCATAATTTAGGACGCGCAAACATCACGAGTTGAATAGTTACCACTCAAACAGGTTGTCCCATCACGAACGCGAAGGCCCGTCTCAAGCTAGTCTTTGCTTGTTCGTAAAAGGGATGGGTCATTTAGGATGTGCATAGATTATCGGCTGTTAACTTGAAATTATCTTATTCCTGTCATTGAAGACTAAATGCCTCTACTAGCTGCACAGGCCTGTCGTCGGTATTACCCGTAGTGCTGTTCTCTAAGCAGCAAGGGCTCGAGCTCGATGCTACGTCAGTGGCTTGTCAAGTTTTCGTGTTCACTAAATTTGCTTAAGCAACACTACCGCCACGAGGGTCTAATAGTTTAACGGTCAGCTCTACGTTGAGCAGAAATTCGATAGTGAGTACGGATCCCTGCGGCGTTAGGTTCTACGTCTAATTCGGTGCTGGCTCGACGTCTAGCATGCACTGCTACAATAAGTTGGGTTGATAGCTGGGTTTCCGATTTCTGAGTAGAGCAAGCATATCGTCGCTTACTATACTATATCATAGACTTTAGCAGAAGCGAAGAACCTCTACTCAGTTGTAAAGTTTAGCTGTGATTTTCTTTCTGCGAAAGTTTAGGGTTATCTGCTAGGTACCGTATTTTAATAATTACCGGTTAGTGAGCTGCATTCCACATTTCTGTACCGGGGTTAATTCCGAGAACCTTTAGTAGGTGTCTATATGTGTAAACTTTGCAAGAGGTCGATTGTTCTGTAACATAGGACTGGTTCTAAAGTGAGCCATGTCGCCAAATAAGCTACCGCGAAATCCCGTAGCCGTCAATGTGGAAGCCTTTTCTGACCAATTTCTGAGTGTAATAACAAACTTTAGTGACTACTTGGTTGCACTGTCCAACTGGGAGACCAATCTGTAGGATCAAAAGTATTAACAGCGATTGTGATGAAAAGTGCCTAAATTACATAAATAACTACGTTTTAAAAGACCGTCAAGTATTATGTTTTGTACATGGTAATAATAGCAGTATTCGATGGGTAGTTCTGAGGGATGCGGTGTGGCAACTGTGTCGTATGAACAGGTATGAACCACGGCGACATTGAATATTTCAGTGTCAAAAGAAGACCTTAGAACTGACAATCCTGGTTCGTCAGAAAATAATGTTAAAATTAATAGATTCATATCGTTTAATACATTCCATAATATTTACAAGGTGTTTATTGGGTGGTTATTTATTAAATTGGTAGCTTAAAGCTAAGTATAATTATGGACCGTGTAGGGCCACAAAAAAAAATGTAAATAAAATTAAAATTATGGTACAATATCGTTGGTATATACGATTAAAGTATTAATAAAATAAGAAGCGATTTATGTATTGGCAAATAAAAAAAAAGGTATAAACGTTTGCATAGAATTCTCTTATTAAAAAAAAAAAACATAACTTAAAAGCGAATTACTCCGCAATGTCACAAAAACAAAAGTAGTGGTGCCGTTTCATGATTTGCATGTTGACCACCTTGGGCCCTTCGTAAGATCTAAGAGAGGTTATACTCACCTACTTGTAGTTATGGGTGTGTTTACCTGATTGATTATACCTGTCAAGAAAACAAACAATCTGTGTTCGTTTTTGAAGATTATAAATTACACAATTGGGGTCGATCAGGGGATCGCTTGGCAAGCGATCGCTGTAGTTATTCTGCATCACATGCTTTCATAAGATTTGAACACTGTTTAGTCGGTGTTGATGGTTAGTTGGAAGGGTTCAATCGTACTATCCTTGAATCGCTAAACGAACTAAACAAAATGATGAGAAAGATTGATTTAGGCTTTTGGGGAGAGTTTGTTGGATACTTAAAAACGCAAAAAAAAAACATAGGTGTATCTGATTCAGAGGTGTTATTTGGTGCCAGCATGAATGGGATAAAGCTCTATTCTTAACGTGATAGTCTATCAAACTCTACTTAATAGCGGTTTCCGTTATTCGATATGGGGTTCAAGATAGGATAGATAAGAGGACAGAAATATAAACCCTGCTTTAACAGTGATGGGCAAAGCAAAAAGCTATAAACGTGGACATATCCACGTTTATAGAACCCTGTAGTCATTAATGTTTTGTGGATTAGCACGCATGCAAAACGAACTATAAACTAGCAGGCCTTGGAACTACATAGGTGAAATAGAAGTTCACGAAAATGAATCTAAAGCTAATGTAGTAGAATAGTAATGATAGTAATTAATTTGAATCCGTAATTTTGCGTGTATAATATGAGATATTAAGAGTAATGTTGCTACAGAAGGTCTTTTGTATCTTTCCAGATAAATCACAAGCAATCGATCGGTTTGTGCGCATCGGCCCACAGCGCCGTCTCAAGTAATCGATCGGCTTGTGCACGCCGTTGGTGTTAATCTGATTTCGAATTGGTAGTCGGGCGGTCATGCATGGTATCGAATCGATCGTGCCACGTTTTGATACGTTCGGTGCCACGACGGTGCGTCTCCACAAGTAATCGATCGGCTTGTGTGAGCCACCACAATGCATCGACCCACTGTGCGGTATCAAGTAATCGATCGGCTTGTGCCGCCAGTTGGTGTTTCGAATTGGTAGTCGGGCGGTCATGTATGGTATCGAATCGATCGTGCCATATTTTGATACGTTCGGTGCCACGATGGTGCGTCTCCACAAGTAATCGATCGGCTTGTGTGAGCCACCACGATGCATTGTCCCACTGCGCGGTATCAAGTAATCGATCGTCTTGTATATCCGCCAGTTGGGGTCTATATGATTTTGAAATGGTAGTTGGGCAGTCCTGCACGGACTCGATTCGATCCCAATCCCATTAAGTAGTCTCACCTGCGCCGTGTGAAGCAATCGATCGGCTTGCGCTGGTGTGCCAGTCACCAGTCTTTGTGGACCTGAGTAAGTCCATATATGTACATATTGATATTTCGATGTGGTTTCGATTCGTTGTCTAATAAATTAGAATAGAAATAAAAGTGTACAGTTTCCTAACAGCAATTATTGATATATGTACATGTTGATATTTTGATGTGGTTTCGATTCGTTGTCTAATAAATTAGAATAGAATGGAATACTAGATGTTTACAATATAAGTGTACAGTTTTCCTAACAGCAATTAGATAAATGATACATTTGTTTTTAATAAAATAAAAGGAATGGAATTATTATGGAATTATCTAATTAACTAACGAAGTTTATAGTAATGTAAAATACATGTACATAACATGATGTAAATAAGATAAAAATAAAACAGGTTCTAAACTATAGTTTGTACAAATTGTTGATGTTCAATTGATTGTATTAGATTGGACCTTCGTGCTGCTGACCATGTACTCGACACCGATTGTTAGGGTTCCACCTGGGTCGTGTGCGGGGACGCACACGTCGTCAGGATGGTCGATTGTTAGGGTTTGCAATTTTGTAGAGATTTATCGCTACTTATTTAATACTTTATTTTAATTGTTTAATATTTTAATATACTGGTAACTACTTTTCGAGTACTGACAGAAGCGGAAGTTAGTCATAGACTCTGCAATTGATTCGTAGCGCCGCCGCCCGCCAATCACGGAGCCGCATTAAAGAGAACTGATGCGGGCTGTGATTGGTCGTGGCGAGTCGTTTGGGGGTTTAGTTTTCGGGTAGGGATTTTTCTGATAAAAGCATGGTCGGTAGTATTGTGAGGGTATTCGAGTGTCAACCACGAGACTGTTAAGAGTTGGAAGTAACTGTTTATTGTGAATTTGATTTATCTAATTTATTGTAGTCGTGTATATTCAGTGTACAAAGTGTGTTGTAATAAAAGTGATTTATATTCTGTGACGATATCTTCTATTATTCTCCTCGGAGCAAGGTCGTCCTTATACAAGATATAAATAGAAGAAAAGAATATTCAGTACGAAGAGCGCCACCGTCGTAGCCACTATCAAGCTTGCTATCAAATTGGGAGTTCTTATTTCACGGACACCTTGTAACCAACCTACATTGTAACCAACAGCGTCAACACTCTTCGGCGGGTTCATACCGTACCAGCGATAGCTACAGACACACAGGACGTCAGTGGCTCGTGCATTCGGGTCCGCCCGTCCTGCACATTCGCTGGTCCTTCGAGCCGGATTACCGAAGAATCGGCTGAAGAGTACCAACCAGCATTCGCTGGTCGCATCGAGCCGGATTACCGAAGAATCGGCTGAAGAGTACCAACCAGCATTCGCTGGTCCTACGGAGCCGGATTACCGAAGAACCGGCTGAAGAGCTGAAGATTTGAACTGAAGAACTGAAAATTTGGACTGAAGACTTACAAGATGCCCATAACGCGTTCAAGAGGACGGGCTCCCGAGGCGTGGATGATTGAGGTGGGGGGGGCCCCCACCCCCAGAGAAGAACCGTCCGTTCGCCACGAGCTGCCGCCGCGTTCCCCGTCGACCGTCAGCACCGACCCGCCGCGGCCCGCGACCCCGCGGCGGTCCCCTCCGCCGGCCCCGAGGACTGTTCCAGAGAGACCAGAGCCGCCGAGCCAGAGGAAGGGGAAACATACAGGAAAACATTCAGATGCGACGCTGCGCCCCGCCGACGAAGCACACCGACCGGACGCAGCGACCGTTAGCCGGGAAGAAGAAACCCGGACCGAAGAATCGAAGAGGCCGACCGGCCCACCGAAGTCCCACAGGACTCATCGATCCCAGAAGAGGATACTGAAAGCCCGTGAAGAAATACTGAAACTCAAGTTGGAATTAGCCGAGCTAGCGCTACAGAAGGCTGAAGAGGACTCATCGGAGGACGACTACGATGATGACGGTCACTCCAAGACAGAATTCGTACGTTCCTGGCTGAAAGAAGCACCGGAACCAGAGTCACAGCCACGCCCAGAAGAGGACGAGACCGCCGGGAGGGATGCCGACGCCGCCGACGCCGCGCAGCCCGTTCAGACACTGCCGCTCTGCCCGGAGGACATCGCGCCGGCTCAAGACAGAAGACTTCACGAGCATCGACCGGATCCCGACGCCGCACAGAAGACTGGGGTTCCGGATACAGAAGAACAGAAGTGTGCTGATCCAGTGAAGATCCCGAAGGAAGGCGACGCACTCCGTCCGTTCATCAGCGAACTAACGTCCGCTATCGCCGCGCTCGCCGACCGAAGCAAACCGTTCGAGACGTACGCAGTCACGCCGGTTGCCGCCGCATCGAAGGTCATCATGGACCTGCCAATCTTCAGTGGAGCACACACCGAGTGGTTATCGTTTCGCGCCATATATGACACCACTCGCAGCTACTTCAACGACGTTGAAAATACAGCAAGACTAAGAAGAAGTCTCAAGGGAAGAGCCTTGGAAACAGTTAGCTCGGAACTCATCGGGCACGCGAAGCCGGACGACATTATGAAGGAATTGGAACTACAGTTTGGCCGTCCGGACTCCATCGCTCAAGCGGAAACAGAAAAACTCCGAACTTTGCCGCGCTGCACAGAATCGCCGAAGGACCAGTGGCGTGCACTGGGTTATATGACAGGGTAGGCAAAACTAAATTGACTTTAATTTAATGATGTGAACACAAAAGAAACATACCTATTAAATTGTTTGTTGAGTAACTAATACCTACTGGTTTTTTAAAAATATATATTCTATTTCACTTCCACTACTAATGAGTACGTAGGAAGTACCAGATATACATACACACTCTAAAAACATAACCCTTCTATTCTTGTAGTAGAGTAAAAAAACTTACCAATATGAGAGAGACTGCGAGTTACACACATGCACACACACACTAAGATGATTGTAAATATGCCACCTCAAATATCCAAAAATTAACTGATTTTATAGACAAATTAATTTAAGGATACACGAAGTGGCCTTGATAAAGACCCGATTGCTTATTGGTACGCGTACAAACAAAAAAGTGACTGCAATCAGTTGCAAAATGAATAGATATTTACGAGTAGGTATGTACTTTATAATTGTTTATGTGTAACAAATGTTTATACAAATCAAAATTTAATTAATATGCTGATTTGTCTAATTTCATTTATATATTAAATCTATACGTCTGTCTTTTACTAAATATTTTTCTAATACAGAATCATAAAAGGTTGAACTACGTTTTATATCAATAAGCAGACTTTTTTCAATTGAAATCATGGATAAATCTGTGAGACGTTGCTGGCCTTGTGTGTTTCGCAAATAGGTGTGGATACGTTTTAATGATGAAAATGATCTTTCGGCGGAAGCACTACTCGCGGGAACTGTGACTATTAATTTTGCAAAGCGTAAAACTTCGGAAAAAACTGCGTGCAAATTATTTTCGTACAGGTGTTCTATAATTTTGTATATACCGAGGTCTTTAAATTCGGTAGATTTATAAATGCATTTGAGCTCATTCACAAGACGGTCTAAATTAAAGTTAAAACATTTATAGCTGTTAACAAATTCAAGAACTAACGCATTCGGAAAATCCACGACAAACCTATTAAAATTTTCACACGCAAGCAATTCAAAAAACTTGAGATTTTTAAGATTTTTGTAACGTTCGCGACATTCACTGGAAATATTATCGATAATTTCTATAAAAATCCGCCTATAATTATCTTTCGCGTTCTCGATATTACGCTTTTTTTTTGGTGGACCCGATATAGTTTTTGCATTTTCGTAAATGTAATCAAATCTAGATCTAAATGACTGTAAAAAGGACTCGAATTCGTTTATTTTTTTGATACAATAGGCAACGTCAGAAGTCTTTTTTTGTAAAATGTCGTAAAGTATATCGGTTTCTGTAAAAATTGCATTAAAAGTATGTAAAAAGAATTGAAAATCAAAATCTTTTATGTTTACTAGCAATGATGATACCTGTGCCAATGTTTCGCCATCCCATGAGCTCTCGTTATCGGCCATGTCCTCTAATAAGTTAATCAAATGTAGAAAACAGTTAAAAATTACATTTACAGTACGCGAATGATAAGACCACCGTGTTTCGGCAACACGGGGTAATTTTTTAATATCAGCAAATTGATTATAATGGGCCTGCCGTTTGGTGCTATTGTGGAAAAAAGCTGCTATTGTTTTAATTAAACTAAAAAATCGTTTCGTCTCCGGAATACGTTCACAAGATTTAGAAAGAACTAAGTTTAACACGTGGGCGGAACACCAAACGAATAAAGCTTTAGGGCATTGTTCACGAATTAATGACTGCACCCCGTTAAGCTCAGAAGACAAAACGGCTGCACCATCGTATGTTTGAGCTATTAATTTCGACAAACAATTAAAATCTGACAGTACCTGTAATATTGAAGTGGTTAAAGCTTTAGCGGTGCGATCAGAACTTACATCGATATATTTTATGAACCGATCAACTATTTCTGAGTTATGGAAATACCTCAAAATAAGTACTAACTGTTCTCGGCCGCTTACGTCAGGGGTCTCATCTACCATTACCGCGACAAAATCAGTGTTATTTATCTGTTGTTTAATATTTTCTAACATTACCGACGAAACGCTCGATATTAAATCATTTTGAATGCGGTTTGATAATCCCGTAAATGTACTAGAAGCATTTTGTAAATGGTTTTCCAAAATCCCGTCATATTTCGAGAGCAAATCAACGATCTCTAAAAAATTTCCCTTATTTGTTGACGAAACCGATTCGTCATGACCGCGAAAAGACAATTCTTGTTTACCTAAAAAGCAAACAATATCAATTAATCGCTGAAAAATATTACGGTTACGATCAACTTTCGCGTTATGTCGATCAATATCTATTTTATATTGAGAATTTAAACTCGTCTCAATACGATTTTTCCCGAATGTGTGATATTTTAAAGAGGACTCTAAATGCTTTTCTGACTGGTCGTGCTTTTTTGCAGCGACTTTAAAATTGTGTATATCTACGTAGCCGGTGTCGGTCCAGACATTTTTATTATTTGAAAATAATAAACACGGAAAACAAAACAGACGGTTTATATGTTTACAGCCGGCTAACCAATTGTAATTATCATATTCTTTATTATTAAATTTTCGCGTGACTTTACCTTTGACCTGAATTAATTCCAAATTCGGCATACAACGGCCATCTTCAATTATTTTTCTTTTAATTTCGTAAGAAAGGGACGAAAATGCGTGATTTTTTAATTTTTCTATACACACTTGGCCAGAACATCGATCACACGTTACCACTTCCATTTTCTAGTATTTTTTTTAATTTGGAAACACTAATAAAATAATAATACACGGAGTAGTCACTTTTTCGAACATACTGCACCGAAAGCAATCGTATAAATGAAAATAAAAACCAACAAAAAATGGATGTCATTATAAAATATTGAAGTTTGAACAAACTAGGTATTTTATAATTTGTAGTATAACGTATTGCGTTCGTTCGACGCATCGGGCTCCTTATTGGTTGACTCATCTAAAAGAGTATATTGGATCGACTAATCAGGGATCGACTGTCACTAAAAAGACATTGCCTATCTTAGAGTATCATGTTTGTATGTGTGCGTGACATTTATTCTGTTCGCATGGTCGGCGTGCATACAGGTGTGAGTAAATTTTCGTTTGAATGTGTGCAAATCAAGATTTTGCCTTTTAAAACCTTTAGACCGGGCCTCGCGGCTCGAACGCGCGAACTTTAAATTTCCGCGTACTTAGGAATAGTTCAATGCACTTGCCGCGCGCCCGCGCCCGCCCGCTTTGATGCGGCGCGCTCAGCTGATTGATTTGAATTTTTGATTGATTTGTTTTTTTGACATTTGGCGCGAATTTGTTTATTTATAATAATGAAATAATTCAAAACAAAATGAAATATTCACTTAAATTATTTTTGTTATCATGTAATGTTCCGGAAATCACAGGGTAGGCAAACACTTTTTGCCTATATGGACTGCACGCCACTGCGAAGGACATCTGCACCTTTGCAAGCAGGGTCAGAAGCAGCGTGGTCACACTTCGCGCGTTGAAGAAAGAATATTATCTCATCAACGCCGAGCTACTGCGGTGTCTCACCGAGAAGCTACCGAACTCTCTGCGCGTCCAGTGGTACAAGATGTTCACCGAGAAGTATAATTCAGTTCCGGACTTAGCAAGATACAGCGACTTCGTCACCGAGCAAGCCCGCTACTGCAGCGCCTTCGCACCGCCGGAGCTGATCACCGAACCACGGGCCAGTCTACGGACGACGCCGACGCACAGAGCGCACACCGCAACAGAGAAGCAGACGCCGCGGTGCAGGGTCTGCAACAAGGAGGGGCACGCCATTACAGATTGTGCCAAGTTCAAGGAAGCCGATTCAGATGGAAGGTGGGATCTCGCGAAGAAGCACAGCCTATGCTTTCGCTGTCTGAAGCCAAGATACGCGAAGCATCACTGCAAGATCAGAAGGTGCGAGATCAAGGGATGCAAGAGGACGCACCACCGCCTTCTCCATCACGAAAAGGCGGCGTTGGTAGCGTCCACCGAAGAGAGGAATGCGGAGGAAGCCAGGGAGACAGTCGCCAACGCATGGATGTCGCAGAAGCCTCAAGCCTATCTGAAGATAGTTCCGGTACGAGTCATCGGACCGGCGGGAGAGACCTCGACGTACGCCCTGCTGGACGACGGGTCTACGGTGTCTCTCATCGACGAAGAGATCGCCAAGCAAGTAAGAGCCGAAGGACGTCTGGACCCGCTCAAGATGGAAGCCATCGGGGACATTATCGTCGACACGCCAGAGTCTCGTCGCGTTGCGGTCTCGCTCACGGGGCCGCAAGGACAGCGCGTTAACCTACACGCGCGCACCGTACCAGGACTGCACCTGTCGCCGCAAACCGTGGACCGGAACGACCTCGCGGGCTGCAACCACTTGAAAGATCTGCGCGAGAAGCTCGCCTACGAAGGAGCGGTGCCACGAATACTCATCGGGCAAGACAACTGGCACCTGCTTCTCGCCAGCAACGTGAGAAGAGGCCCGCGACATCAACCGGTAGCATCGCTCACTCCACTGGGCTGGGTGCTACACGGCACGTACATCCGAACGCAACCACCACAGCGTGTCCACGCAGTAAAGACCGTGGATACGCCTCTCGAGAAACAGGAGCGGCGCCCGGCCTTACAACCCGTTCGTCGCTCACCCGGCCACCGAGAAGAAGCACAGCAAGGTGACGGACTGGCGCCTGGTGACAAGACAGAAAAACGCAGTAGACGTCGCCGCTCGCGACGTAACGCCGGACGCCCACGACGGAAACAGACAGCATCGAAGCCCGTACAGAAAGAATCCGTCACAATGGCCGAACGAGAGACCGAGCATCAACGAACCAATGGGAGAAGAGAAGACTCTGACAGTAACAGAAGCTCGCAGCGCACCGAAACACAGAGAAGTCGTTCCCGATCCGCACAGATTTTCGAAGTGGGAACGATTACTGCGGGCCACGGCAAGAGTGCTTCAATTTATAGCACTGTGTCGAAAAACCACAGCGAAAACGTGCTACAAAAGGACCAGAAAGAATCCGGAACAAGATCCCGACTGGAGACGACAGAAGAGGACTCAGAAGACCTGCAGACCTCCACAGAAGACAATCACCACTCGAAGATTCGTCACGTTACCGGCCGAATTCCTAAGGGAAGCAGAAGTACTACTGATCCGCGTAGTACAAGAAGAGTCCTTCGGACGGGAAATCAATCGCCTGAGATCGCTGCCGATAGAACTCCGCAACGACGACATCATCACGCTCAGAAGTCGCATCGCCGCTGCTGAAGATGTAACAGAAGAGACGAAAAGACCGCCCGTGCTAGACGGCGATCACCACATCACGCAGCTCTACATCGACTGGACGCACCGCGATCTACACCACAGTGGAACAGAAATGATCGTGAACGAGGTGCGCCAGCACTATTGGATAGTGCGACTTCGACCCGTCACGAAAAGCATCGTGAACCGTTGCTTGAGATGTCGCATACGACGAGCACAACCTCCAGTGCCGTCCACCGGCGACCACCCGAAGACACGACTGGCACATCACCAGAGACCGTTCACATTCACCGGTCTGGATTACTTCGGACCGTTCTCCGTCACCGTCGGTCGTCAACACCAGAAGAGATACGTGGCCCTCTTCACCTGCCTCACCACACGGGCCGTACACCTCGAAGTCGCGGCCAGCCTCAGCGCGGACTCCGCCGTGCTCGCGCTGCGAAGGTTCGCGGCGCGCCGCGGGTGCCCCGCGGAGATCTACTCCGACAATGGCACCAACATGCACGGCGCGGACAGGGAGCTGCGCGACGCACTCGCCGAGGAAGCCGGCCGTCGTGGGATGGCGTGGCGCTTCATAACGCCCTCAGCGCCCTTCATGGGAGGCGCCTGGGAGCGTCTCGTTCGCTGTGTCAAGACCACACTGAGCACAGTACTACAGGAGAAGCACCCGCAAGAAAAGGTTCTGGCCACGCTGCTCTGCGAGGCCGAATACACAGTCAACAGCAGACCACTGACGCACGTATCAGTGGACACCGGGGACGACGAAGCCATCACGCCCAATCACCTGCTGCTCGGGGGGTCGGCGCGGCTGCCGACACCCGGGACGTTCGACGAGAGCGACCTAGACAGCAAGAAGCAATGGCGACGCTCGCAAGCGCTCGCCGACATGTTCTGGCGACGCTGGGTGCGCGAGTACCTGCCCGAGCTACAGTACCGGCGGGAGCCCCACGGGAGGGGTCCCAGTCTCCAGGTGGGCGATCCCGTCCTGATCGCCGACAGACAGCTGCCGCGCAACACTTGGCCGCGCGGGAGGGTCGAGGCAATCTACCCCGGAGCCGACGGAGAAGTCCGCACTGTGGAGGTGCGCACTGCGGGGGGCATCTTAAAACGCCCCACGAAGAAGATCGTGCCACTACCGAAATAGAAGCGTCGAGAGCGCCGGAAGCGTCGCCCTTCACCGGAAGAGGATGCAGCATCGCTCCGGCCCGTCGCGCTGCAGCACGGCGGGAGAGATGTTCAGGACGACTACAATAGGAAGAAAGGACAAAATAGTGTTTGTGTTACAGAGTGTTGTGTTTTATAGTAATATATAGTTAAGTTTTATAACTCTGCGATAGTTAAGAGCCTAGATTTAATTTCCTAATAAATTATAATATAGTTTTGTGTATAAGCTCACTATCCCGAGGAGGGGTGAGCTGAATCAGTTATAGATAGCCTAGCCTAGGTCTCATAGTACTTGCTATTTGTAATTAGCGTAGGGTAATAGTATAATAGAAGTACCCACATGCCCTAGATGTGTGCTAAGCACATATATGAACGGCAAATAGCTATTTGCAGCTAGGTCCCAAATCTAGGAACCAACTCAGGACCTAGATCTGGGTCCGCCTTGGTGGGTCTAAGTGCCTAAACAGCACTGATGTACATATTTCCATAGTTATAGGCAGTTGTTCTATCGCATATCATGTTTTCTAGGGTTTTCGCTATGACCTAGGCCCCTAGGTGGTCTAGATCATAGATATACAGATAGTACACATCGCAGGCTACCTATCGGTACTATTTGTGGGCATGTGGATGCTACGGGCAGGGCGCAGGCGAAGTGACAAGCGGCCAAAGCATGGTCGTCGCGCCCCTATTACAGTATTTATCGGCCTGTAGTTCCCTAACAGAAATAGATAGATAAACCCTATGTACACCGTTAGAAAGCTGCTTACACGCACTTTCTAACGGTATAGGTATCATGTATGTGTCTAGAATAGCCTAAATAGAATAAGTGAAAATGTACAGTTTTGATAATAAAAATTAAACGTTAGTGGCTGCCTCGGTGGGGCTCTCGTTACGGTAAAGTTCCCTGGAAGGATAGTAAATGCGCATTCGGCGCCACTGTCGGTGAACAAGCAAGCGGTCGACGCGGGAACTAAAAGCAAGATATAAATAGAAGAAAAGAATATTCAGTACGAAGAGCGCCACCGTCGTAGCCACTATCAAGCTTGCTATCAAATTGGGAGTTCTTATTTCACGGACACCTTGTAACCAACCTACATTGTAACCAACAGCGTCAACACTCTTCGGCGGGTTCATACCGTACCAGCGATAGCTACAGACACACAGGACGTCAGTGGCTCGTGCATTCGGGTCCGCCCGTCCTGCACAATACCTATACACTTCCTGGACTTGGGGAGTTTCATTAAATTTCATGAACACCCCAGAGCCCTGACCTTGAAGCGTTTTTTGGGAGCGCTGTTCATTGTGTGTAGTGTGAATTGTAGTTGTACATTTTATTGCGTTAGATTAGATTATTTCGAGTCATTTTAGGTCTTTTACCTAAGTAAAAATTTTGCAATTTCGTATTCTCAATTTCTACCTACCTATACAAATGTAGCCTTGGTGGTGCAGCGGACCTAACCGCTGGCTTTTAAATGAAATGAAATGGTATTTTTCCCTTGCCTATTTCTTTCCTAATCTAGTTTGGACTCGCTCGGCAATTACAGATTTTAACTTTTCAAAGATATAATGTCATATTGCTATCAGCAAAGTACTTAGCACAATACAGAAATCTAATGAAAATGTCCTGGGTGTACCGGACCGGCTTACCCCTTACAAAAATTGACCCTTCGCCACTGCCATATCTTATGCAAACTAAATGTCTGCTCAGTCCCTATTTATTTATTTATTTAATACTTTATGCACATTAGTACATAGGCGGACTTAATGCCTGAGGCATTTTCTGCCAGTCTACCTTAGGGTGGTCCAGAAAATTTACAAAGGTAGGTGCAATAAAAGGGAAAAAAAAAATTCATTGAAATTCTACATAAAAAAAAAAATGAATATAAAACTACAACACAATAAATAATTATAATACTAAACTATTAATACAAAGAAAAATAAACTATATAAATATACAAAACAATATAATATATAAATAATTACCATAACATAAATAATAATACATAATTATAATTAAAACACATCATAATATATACTTATTAATATATATAAATATATACATATATATATATATATATATATAATAACAGACTAGTGAAGTAATGATTCCAAAGGGGTACTAATTATGTGATCTTTTAGAAGCTTTTTAAAAGATAAAGTTGTTTTAGCCATCCTTATGTGTTGAGGGAGTGCATTCCAAAGTAGTATGGATTGGACAAAGAAAGAAGAGTGTACAAAATTAGATCGGTGCAAGGGGCACTGGAGAAGAAGGTTGCTCGAAGAACGAAGGCATTTATTGTGATTAGAGGATAAATATTGGAACTGAGAAGACAAGTAAGTAGGAGAAGAAGTAGAATTAAGTAAAGAGTAAAGAGTGGTTAGCGCTCTCAAGGCTCTACGCTGTCGAATTGTCAACCACTTGAGCTGCGCTCTGTACTCAGACACGTGATCGTATTTGCGTAAATTGTGAACGAATCGAATGCAGTTATTAAGAAGCCTATCGAGTTTATTGAGGAGATCTGCATTCAGGTCATAGTAAAACACATCAGCATAGTCAAGTAGTGGAAAAATTAAGGAGCCTATTGTATATAGCCTAATAATAGATATCTTAATGATTAACTGATCAGTTTATAATTACCCTATTCACATACAAAGGAAATTACGTGGTAGTATGTGCAAGTAATGTTTCACTGCTTAGCCCCTATGAAACATAGCATGATGTTTTATATACCAACTTATACCCCTACTTCTACACAACACATCAGTGAAAGTCCTATCAGAATCCATCCACGGGTTTTCAAATGATACCTGGACGAACAGAACGACAGACAGACAGACAGACAGACAGACAGACAGACAGACAGACAGACAGACAGACAATAATTCCAAAAAAAATTTTGGCCTCTATGTCGATAGTATAGTATCCCCACATAGAAATTTTGGAAAAATATTCAATGTACAGAAAAAGTGCTCTTTGAGTTTTATCTACACTTATAATAATATATTATATATATAATATAATAATATTATAAAGAGGAAAACTTTGTTTGTTTGGTTGTAATGAATAGGCTCAAAAACTACTGGACCGTTTTTAAAAATTCTTTCACCATTCGAAAGCTACATTATCCACGAGTAACATAGGCAAAATTTTATTTTGGAAAAAAATAGGGTTCCGTAAGATATTTGGGTTTTTTCGGACACAAGGTGTAAAAAATCAACCAGAAAAGTTACTTATTTTGCGTACGCTGCCTAAACTATAAAAGATAGAACCATAAAATGTTCTAATTAATTGTAGATCTTATAAATATCTACAAAAAAGTTCGCGGCACACGCGCGTATCTATGTCGAGTGAGGCCCAACAACCATTTTTGGATTTAAAAAATATTGAATTTTGTTTGGACTACATTTAAACGCATTTATTTTACTCATGCTATTAATCCTTATCAAAATAAATTATTTCATCATTAAGTACAGTTTATGTAGATAATATTTGGTCTGTGAATGATTAAAATTGGACATTTGGTTTTGAAGTTATGGCGAAAGAAGAAGCTTCTTCTCAGAGCTAAACAACAGTTCTTCTCAGAGCTAATCAACAGTTCTTTTCAGGGCTAACCAACAGTTCTTTTCAGGGCTAAACAACAGTTCTTTTCAGGGCTAAACAACAGTTCTTTTCAGAGCTAGAATATTACACGCTATTAGCATTTTCTTAAACATTTGAAAAAACCTAAGAGAGCCAGGTCTCAAATTTCTAAACATAGTTCTCAAGCACGGGCAGCAAGAATACGTCGTATGGGAGAATCTTTACCTGAACGTGCACAACGCCTTGCTGAACAAAATCAGAGAAACTCTCAGGTACGCGCACGAGAGTCGAGTGTCGAACGTTCGCAACGCCTTGCACAACAAAATCTGAGAACCTCTGAGTTACGTGCACGATAGTCTGGTGAACCGATATGTATGAAATTTTGCGGGTAGGTCTGAGAATAGGTTATAAAGTATATTTTATGCCGCTGATACCATGATTGACGAGGATATATAGAACGAGAGGAGAGTGCAAGAGAGGGGAGGGTGATGGAGTGAGTGATCGGATGAGTTAGGTGGAGCAAGGGGGGGGGGAGTGAGAGGGAGCAAGTTGGGAGAAGAGAGAGGAGGGAGAGGGTTCAGAGAGGACGACGGGGAGAGGAAGAGGGGAAGTGTGACGGGGACCGAAGCGGGAGGGGAGAGAAATAGCATAGAATTAGATTTTTATTATAAGAGAGAGAGGTGGAGAGAGATAAATCAAGGAAGTAGGGAGAAAAGTGGAGCAAAATGTAATTAAAGCGCGGGCGGAGCTGCGCGGGTCAGCTAGTTATAGTATAGATAGATAAGTACCTAATAAGTTAAATTGGAATTATAGAGATTCATCATTTAAAAAATCTTCTATATCATAGTAACATTTCTCAGTTAATAATTTCTGAAGTTATTTTTTGAACTTAGTTAATGCCATACATTTTATTTCATTAGGTAATTTGTTATATATTCTCGGAGCATTTCCAAAGAAGCTTTTATTCATTAGAGACGTTTTACACTTAATATGACACAACTGATTTTCATACTGACTACGCATAGGAGTCTTCTTCATTGCAGAGACCTTCTGAAATAGATGTATGTTTGTTTTGCCAAATACTGCTGTCTCTAATATATATAATGCTGGTAAAGATAGAATTTTTAACGATTTAAAATAAGGCACACAACTATCTGTGTTTTTGAGACCACACATTGATCTTATGCATCGTTTTTGCATTTTAAAAATAAGCTCCCTGTCTGTCGACCGCCCCCAAAAAATAATACCATATCTCAGGACAGATGCAACTAGACCATGATATACTGTTAGCAGTGTATTCATATTTACTTTTCGTGAGAGGTGAAACAATGCGTATGAAGATTTGCTCAATCGTTTACATATGTTTTCGATGTGGGGCTTCCAAGTAAGTTTATCATCAATCGTGATACCTAAGAACTTATTATTATTTGTATCCTCTATTTTAAAATTGTTATACGCGACATTGACAGATGCTTTACTAGTCCGTTGGTGGAAGTCTTCTTCTTCTTCTTCTTATCGTGTCGATGGCAAAAACTAAATCGTATTAGCCCAGTAAGCAGCTACATTTCGTGCGTTGTCTGTAGCATTCCAAAGATCTTCAAGAGTGCAGGTGTCAGGGCACGCAGGGCAAGAAAGCAAATGGGTCATAGATTGTGAGGCATATATAGGTGGAAGTGCATAATCTTTGTTTTATTTAAGTTAACTATTAAATTATTGTTATCAAACCATTGAATTATGTCAGAAAGAGTATTATTAATGTCAATTTCATAATTATCTGGATTATTACATTTAATTATTACTGTGCTGTCATCAGCAAAAAGAACCATTTTATTCTGTGTAATTTTCGGAAGATCATTTATATAAATTAAAAACAATAGCGGTCCCAACACGCTACCCTGAGGCACGCCATATTTTATTGGTCTTAATTTCGATCTGCTAGTTATTTCCAAGTGACGTTTAGGGCATATTCTACAGATCTCAGTTTGTTGACACCTATCACTCAGGTATGATTCTATGAGTTTAAGGATATTTCCTCTAATACCGTACCCATATAGTTTTATTAACAGAATTTTATGATCCACGTAATCAAACGCTTTGGTCATGACCAAAGCGTTCGATTAGTATATATACTACACACTGGGTTTCTATTATCAACAGACGTCATAATATGGGAGAGCAAGTCAAATATTGCCATAGCAATTGTAGAACTTTTTCTAAATCCTTTCTGTTCATTACAGAATAGCTTAAATTTTTCGAAATATTCATATATGGAGTTATAAAATACTTTTTCAAAATGCAATAATGTTTTCGATTGTAATGAGCTGACTAATCAAATTTACATTCGAATACCAAGCCGGTCGCAGCGTATTCGTGATAATTACAATCACTGCTTATTTGCTCCTAAACATTGTAGAACGAACGCAGGTGAACGGGCACCTTTACGTAGATTAATGAAATCTTACAACGATAACTTCACTGAACTTGATATACTTTTTTTGACACTTAATCAATTCAAAAAAGGTGTACTTGAAAAGCTAGAATCCCTCAATTAGATTGCTTTGCTACGTCGTGATTGTTTAAAACTCTGTTAATTTGTGTATTTTGTAATCTTTGTAGTATGTGAACCTACATAATTTTTGTGCTGTTATTTAGTTTATTCTGTGGACAATGGTGTTGGTTGTGTAATTACTTTAAATGTTTGTATCTGTATTTTTGTATTTAAGCTTTATTACGCAATTGTTTGTTGTCCTAAAGAAATAAAAATAAAATAAAGCAGTGCAATGTTACTTCTTACCACTAATATGACTGATGAAATGCTAACTAAAGTCATAAGGTTTGATACCGCAAAGGAAATATGAGACGAACTCAACCGACTGTATGAACGAACCTCTCAGGACCGTACGTATGATATATGTATGCAATTTTTTAAATTGAAGAAAGACCCTAGTCATGATATGGGATCACATCTATCAATAGTAAAAAATATTTGGCATAACATGAACGAGATATTTTCTACTGAAGGAAACCAACTTCCAGAAATATTGTTAATGTGCAAGATTTTGGATACGCTTCCTGAAGAATATTTTAATTTTAAATCGAGTTGGACAATGATTTCATCGAAAGATCGTACAGTTGAAAACCTGACGACCCAGTTGTGTGCATTCGAAAGATCTCTTCTAGCGAAAGATATTGAAAGCGCAGATAATACAGCTGTGTTGGTGACACAAACAGGAAAGCAAAATCAGTACAGTCAACCAAGTAAACGAGAGAACAAACTTTTATACGCATGTAAGTACTGTGGAGAAAAAGGCCATAAATTGAAATATTGTACAAAATGGATTTATGCAGGAAGACCTCAAAACTCACCGGAGCCGTCCAAGAATGTAACAATGTTGATAAGTGTAGCCTTAGCTTTTGGTGAGAGTATAGATAAAGACTCATGGTACGTAGACGATGGAGCGACCAGTCACGTAACTAATAGAGGAGATGTATTTCATTCCTTTGAGTATTTTGTTGAACCTCATAAGAATGTGACAGCTAATGGACAAAGTGTTGAAGCTATAGGAAAAGGTTCAATTCAAGTCGAGGCTGACGTAAATGACCAAAAAGAGCTTATTACACTCTCCAATGTATGGTATGTACCATGTATACAAAGAAATTTGTTCTCAGTATTAGCCGCACAAGATCTATGTGAAAATACCGAATTCCAATCAAATGCTTGCTCATGCACAATGAAAGTTGATGGCAAAACTATGTTAGTTGGATATCGTGAAAGATTTGGTGGCTTATATAAATTGAACTAGCTGACCCGCGCAGCTCCGCCCGCTCTTTTATTACATTTTGCTCGTCTCTCTTTCCCTCCCACTTCGGTCCTCGTCACACTCCTCTTCCTCTCCCCGTTGTCCCTTCTCTGAACCCTCTCCCTCTCTCTTCTCCCAACTTGCTTCACCTAACAGATCCATTTACATTAAAAAAAATTACATTAATTCATGTCCAAACTAAGATTTTTTAAAATTAAGACTGTTTAGAGAAATCCTAGGGTAGGCAAAGTATTTTTGTCAGTATGGAGCCGCTGAATAAACTTATTAATGTTTTCAAACACAAATTAATATGTCTATAGTGTTTGCTTGCTTATGGATATTTGAAATGGTATAATAACATACTTAAAATAGGTGATACAAACCGAATAATTTTTTTGCCTACCCTCTGTGCACGCCCGCCACTGCTTCCTTTATATTACTCGATGACGGGTTAGTTGCTGCCACGGACGAGAGAGAGGCTGATAAATTTATTGAGAATGAGCTAAAGCGTTATTTCAAAATAACAACAAAGCCGTTATCTTATTTTCTGGGTCTAGAGATTGAGCGAAACAGTGATGATTCGATAAGAGTACATCAAGCCGCATATACCAGAAGATTATTGGAAAAATACGGAATGAGCAACTGCAAGCCTGCTGGTACGCAAATCGTTAAAGATGATTGTCAAAAGAAGTTGGCGGAAGAGCACAGTTATACTACGGATAACAATCCTACTAATTTTCCTTACCGACAAATTGTTGGAGCACTATCTTACTTGATGGTGGTACGAGACCTGATATAGCGTATGCTGTCGGTGTTGTGTCTAGAACATTAGAAAACCCTTCAAGTAAAAATATTCTAAAAGTAAAAAGAATATTGAGATATTTGAAAGGAACTATTGATAGGGGATTGGAGTATATGAAAAATGAATAACAATTTATATGCTATAGTGATGCTGATTATGGTGGTGACTCAAAGAGTGGTTGTTCCACAAGTGGCATAATCTGCATGTTCGCAGGGTCGGCGGTCTCCTGGCGAAGTTACAAGCAAACCTCGGTGGCATTATCATCCACTGAAACTGAGATTGTGGCAGCTAGCGAAGCGTGTTGTAGTGTATCACCTCATTTCATTCCTCATATATCAACCTCCATTGTCATACCTCATCATTTTATAAATATTTGTATTTATTTTTAATTAATATATTAAAATTTCAAAATTCAGAGAAGGAGCTGTCAAGTTCAGAGATAAAAAAATAAACAGAGTCTAGAGGCTGTGCTGGAGAGTCGAGGGTCGAGACTCTGGAATCGTGAGACTGGAGGCTGAGTTGAGCCTGTAGCCTGATTCTCGTAATCAAAACAATAACGTTAACGTAGCGACTCAGTCGTTTAAACACTTTTCGTATTCACGTCCGTCGATTTTACTTCAACGGCAACGATTTAAAAGCCGTTCGATTAAACTATCGTTGGAGCGTATTCTGGTATAATAATCGTCGTTAAATCGTTTTATAACGTTGACTAAATGGTATTCTCGTATGAAAATGACGTCACAACCGATCGGATGCCAACGAGTAAGCGTCAAATTCCGCGATTCAAGAGTCGTTGAACAAACGTTGGTTAATTGAGACGATTTTTGCTTTTCTTATTCTTGTGGTGCAAGTCAAAGTAATAAAATAACTTTTAAATGAGCCACGGACTTACGTATTTACTATCAAATTCGTCTGCACAGCAAGAAATACAAAAAGAAAGCTGATATGGCGAAATATGTATAATATAAATAAATACGTAAAATTTGGGATATGGAACGCGACTAGGCATGATAGAACTCATGTTAGAGATATAATGATAGTAGCACTAAGCTGGAACATGAGAGCTAGGAGTGAGTGAGTGAGACGAAAATAGGATCGTACGCTGTGAGTAAAGAGAGTAATTAGAAGATAGTGTGAGCGAGATGGTTTTAAGGTAAATATAATTAGAGTAAGAGAGATAAAATAACCTAATAAATAGAGAAAAACACGTATTTTAATTAATAAACAATTAGTATGTGTTTAACGTAGTTTGTGTATTCCATATTCAAAATGAATTGTTTTGATTGTTTAATTCAATTTGAATAACTAGATGTCGCTAAGTCAATTATAAACATGCAAGTGAAATGTTTTTGTATGTTCTATATATCAAATGTATTCTTTATGTAATTTGTCCGATAAAATTCAGTATTCAAATATATAACAAGCGGCACAGGAATTGTCGTTTCATTGACTTCCTAGCACCCTCCGTGGACCGGCACTAGTTGGCTGTACAAATTGGTCCTTCGGAGCCGCATTTTACGGATCAGACTCTAAACCGCCCAGGGTGTCTGGGAGATCTCTTTTTAGGCAGCAGCAACCAGCCAGTGGGGCAGTTGCAGCATCAGGAGCCGAGGTCTAGTGAGGAATCCGGTCTCTGGTCTTCGCGACGAGGCTTGGTGAGGAATCCGGTCTTTGGTCTTCGCGACGGTGGAAACGTCAGGACGCCTAAAGGAGCTGATGGAAAGCGGTGGCACAAGGTGACTTCAGATGTCAAACAGTGAGTTACATGGACAAAAATAGTGAGTGTTGATTAAATTAATTTGGCTAATCGAAAATGAACTCTAATGTCATACTGTAAATAACTTAGAAAATTTCAAGATTATTGGGACTTAGAAAGAATTTGGAATTCTAGACTTAGAATAATTTTAAGAAAACTGTTCCAACGGGGAACCTATGCCCGATTTTGAACTTTATGTTTTAAAACACTTAGAAATATTTAGAACAAAATTTGAACTTGTAAAATTTTCGGCAAAATTTTGGACTTGTAAATTTTTTCAAATTGTTTAATTTTAACTTTGACCTTATACTTACACAATATCTTCAAGCCTTTTGTACCGTAAAGGGTAGGTAAATTTAATTTTAAGCTTGTTTGATTTGTGTAAACATGGAGGCTAAGTTACTATTACAAACGGATAATTACAAAAATATACTAAAAGCTCAAAGAAATTTCAAGAAAGAGTCTAAAGACAGAATTACTATAGATTATGCTCAGGTTAGATTAGAAGCTCTGGATCAGTTATGGTTAGAATTTGTAACTACGCATAAATATTTAATAGAAAAGTTTGGTTTGAAATTAGTAGAGCAAGAATATATAAAGCAGGAGGTGTACGACCAAGCAGAGGAAATTTATTTAGATTATAAAACAGAACTTACAGCTATTTTACGACTGTTTGCTTATAAACCATCTGCTATAGGTACTTCTAATGATAATACTCAGTGCATTACTACAACTAAACCTGCACATATTGAGTTGCCCAAAATTATTATACCAACTTTTTCTGGTCGATATACAGAG
This sequence comes from Furcula furcula, assembly GCA_911728495.1. NCBI lineage: Eukaryota > Metazoa > Arthropoda > Insecta > Lepidoptera > Notodontidae > Furcula > Furcula furcula. Next base: position 578,687 of record OU452254.1, on the reverse strand, counting down.
TGGATAACTTTCCGTGACATGTTTATTTCGTTAATTCACAATAATCCAAATTTACAAAATGTGCAAAAAATGCATTATTTGAAAAGTTATTTGTCAGGAGAAGCTGAACAGTTGCTTCGGCAAATACCAATTTCCGATGCAAATTATGAGAGATGTTGGTTACAGCTTAAAGCTCGATATGATAACAAAAGGTATTTGTCGCATTATATAATTAAAAGACTTTTAAGCCAAAGAAATATTATTTTTGAGTCTGCTGGTAGTCTTAAAGAACTAATGGACACCACCAATGATTGTCTTTGTGGATTGTCTAATCTAGGTGTTAATGTAGAAAACTGGGACATTCTTATTATTCATATATTAACCTTGAAATTAGATGCTGAGTCTCGCAAGCAGTGGCAGTTTACTATTAGTAGTACTTCTTCTGAGGAACTTCCCACATATGAGCAATTTAGGGAGTTTTTAACTAACAGATATAGAGCTTTGGAGTTAATTGATACGCGACCATCTGTTAGTAAATATTCGAATAGTAATGTGAATAATAATGCTAATGTCAAGTTTAAGTCTTTGCATGTGACTAAATATGTTTGTAATTTTTGCTCTGAAGAACACAAATTAAGTTTTTGTAAGAAGTTTGCCAGGGAGACCGTTGACCAACGTCGTGAGTTCGTCAGGGTAAATAATTTATGTTTTTGTTGTATGGGCAACAACCATGGAGCCAAAGTATGCAACAGCAACACGCGTTGTAAGTTATGTCACCGCCGTCATCACACATTGTTACATCCGAGAAATACGGATAATATTGAGACCACTAGTGCTAATGTTCGTCAAGAGTCTGCTAGGAATATTGTGGAAGCTGGGCCTTCTAAGGCAGGTAATGATTCTGAAACAAAGGACCATTCTAATCCATTAGTCAGTTGCTTTTCGACAGGTAATAATTATAATCAAGTTTTGCTAGCTACAGCGCTAGTTAAAGCTGAGTCGAGAACTGGCAACGTGCACACGTTAAGGGCATTGCTGGATCAGGGTTCGCAAGCGAATTTTGTGACAGAAGCCACGGTGCAGGAAATGAAATTGATAAAAGTTCCCATGAGAAATAATATATCTGGGTTAGGTGGAAATCCAAATTTGGTTTCCAAGGCTTTTGTTAACATTAATATACAATCTCGTTTTAATCCAAACTTTATTTATAGAGTTAAGGCTTATGTTGTGAAGTCGATCACTACTCCGTTACCTTCAAGTAACATAGAAGTAGGGAAATGGACAGAGCTTGAAGATCTCGAGCTCTCTGATCCAAAATACTATGAATCGAATAAGGTTCACCTTTTATTAGGAGGGGATATATATTGCCAGGTTATTCGCGATGGTATAAAAAGAGGTCCGAGTGGTTCACTTGTTGCTCAATGCACCAGTTTAGGCTGGATTGTATCAGGAGTAGCCAATTCATCAATTGGTCGATCTGAAGCTTGCTCGGAACAATATTTTCAAACACAGAAAGATAATAACAGTGTAACAAAATGGGTAGGAAATAAAAAACATGTAGAGTCAGTTGATATATCACAAAATTTAGAATCGAGTATATTAGAATGTCAAAAGAAATATTTTGAAGATGAAATAATAGCATTAAAAGATAAAAGGGAGATTAATAAGAAAAACCCTATAAAATCTTTAAATCCATTTCTTGACGAGAGAAATGTTTTAAGAGTCGGCGGGAGATTGGACTCTCACTTAGCTGTAGATAGAAAACATAGAATTATACTACCTAAAAAATCACATTTAACTCGCTTAGTAATCGCCGATGCTCATCATCGCACATTTCATGGAGAACTACAATTAACTTTAAATTTCATTAACAATAATTATTGTATAATAGGAGCAAAGAAAATGATAAAAGCTTACATTCATAAATGTTTAACATGTAAATCGGTTTACAAAGATCGCACAGTGACCACAATAAAAGCACAATTGTGTTCTGACAGGATTGCTCTAGCCTAGCTAGACCATATCAATACAAAGGTATGAATTTTAGTGGGACTAGTCGAGTAAGGAAATGGTCTCAGACATATCTGCAGAGAAGTTTTGATTGATTTGATGGTCCGCTCAGGTTCCGTTGCCCAAATAATGAAAGGTCTTTGAATTTATTTAGTTTAGTGTTTAATAGAACTAATTAAAACGGAATCACGGGAGTGGTCACGGTCACAACTAAAACCTTATGTAATTAAAATCCAATTTGTACTTATTTAAATTGTGTTTACTACTAATAACAGATTAGCGTCATCAGAAATGTCTTGATATGATTTCAGCAACAATATGTATTTTTCAAAATGTAGTCTAAGGCTAATGCAATTGGCCTTAGTGGGCGGAGAATGTTTAACGTAGTTTGTGTATTCCATATTCAAAATGAATTGTTTTGATTGTTTAATTCAATTTGAATAACTAGATGTCGCTAAGTCAATTATAAACATGCAAGTGAAATGTTTTTGTATGTTCTATATATCAAATGTATTCTTTATGTAATTTGTCCGATAAAATTCAGTATTCAAATATATAACAAGCGGCACAGGAATTGTCGTTTCATTGACTTCCTAGCACCCTCCGTGGACCGGCACTAGTTGGCTGTACAGTATGTTTGTGGAGGGAACGGAAACGAATTAATCTCGAGTTTCCCAAAGCCTAAGCTCTTAGCTTATCTCACAAAACTCCTACCAAGACCAAAAATTGATTAGGACGACATCTATCAGGGAATAGCAAAACGTACAGAACAATGACTCGTTGACTAATCGTTTAGTTTCGATCCAATTGAGTTGAAGTCCTATCGAACTACGTATATGGTATACGAGAATACTGATTTTGGATAGGACTTCGATCTAACGACAACAAAACGTCACCGCTATTTGGACTGTTTGTTATTACGAGAATCGGGCTACTGGTCCTGAGCTGGGATCGGAGAGTATCTACGCGAGAGGCCACGAGACTACGGGCGCTGCTGTTGTAGCGTGCTAACGCCCGCACCCTATCGCATCGGTCGGCCTGCTGGCTGACTTTACTGAGGCCGGTGCTGAACCTGCCGGCGTCTAACGGCCTGGCTGCGGCTGTGCCATCTAGGCACGCCGCCTCGCTTTTGCAGGCGCTAGGGCACCGTTCCCTGCGCCCAAGAGCCCTTACGTGCAAGCAAGTTATGTGATCTTTTACGATTATAAGTGTCCGCGTTCCCGATTCCTTGAAATGAACTGTGAACCTATTAGAGAACTGTAAATATATAATTGTGTAATTGAAAGTCCTGTGTTCTCAATCCTTTAATTGCTACTTTCCCCTTAGGTACCTACCTGTCGTCGTAGTGGTCTCCGGGTTTCCTCTACCTGTCCTCTACACCTATGCTCACACTTATATCGTAACGTGACGACTTACTCTACTTTAAAACATACGTTAGTGTCGTGAGATAGTTCGGATGAAAAGATTATTTAAAAATTTATGTGATTCGTATACTACTCCAATACTACGCATTGATAATTAATTTGCATTAAAAATAGCAAGTAGGTAATCCATATCAATATCATCGTAGGACAAAACACTGTGTGTCTGAAGGCGAAGTCGCTCGCTATTGAGAATGTGCCTACAGATAAGCAGTTAGCAGACATGCTTACGAAGCCTATATTTAAGCCGAAACTTACAACATTCTGCAATGAGTACATTCTGCAATGAGTTCAGACTTATTTATTTTTATTTATTCTTATTGTACACAAAGAAACACAGATACAGTAATTAAAAGATAGTAAATGCATGTACATTGGCGAGCTTAACTCAAACATGAGTTTTCTAACAGCAAACCAATTTACAAAGAGAGATTTGTAATGGGGTACAATTAGTGTACAACATACCTTAATATTAAGTTAAAAATACAATACTTACATACCTACTTAATAATATACTCACGGTCTTATAAATAAAAACAGCTTATCAAAGGTTTTAAGTACTGATTTGTTATAGTGTTCTATAATGTTATAAAACGTTCTATAAAGTTGCATATTCATAAACGTTTCATAAACCATCTATAACTAATACGTCAGAACGTTGTTCAATCAAAGTATTGCCATTATAATGAATTTGGTCAACAAATTGACCGAATACACCCAATCGCCCACAGATAATATGTGTCTACACACCGCCTAGGTGTGATCATAGACATTATTACAGATTATAAAACATTTTATTGTCTACGAAACGATGACGACTGTCGGTCTAGTGGTTGGACACCCTGGCTGCTACCCAATAGGTCGTGGGTTCGATTCCCGCTAAGTGTCTGGGTGTTATTTATCTATTTAATTATGTATTTACAGTAAAAAAAGTACTTATAGTAAAGTACTAAAGTATAAGCATCAATTATCAGGTTTCCATATTACAGACTGTGCCTAGTTTGGGAACAGATGACCATGTGTGTATTGTCTCAGAATATTTATTTATTTATTGTATTTATGACGCCCATGCGGAATTCGTCATACATCCATCGATCATGGTCATTGTTATTTGATTGTTAAATGTTTGTTTGGTAATGTTGTAACAAGCGCGTAATAATAACTAACATAAAATAAACTAACTTATATTAAATTGTATAATAATAATAATAAAATAAACGTTAAGTACTGAATAAAATAATAAATCGTAATAGTTTGTAGTGTGTATACTGCTATTTTGATTTCTTACGAAATTGAACGGATATGAAACCTGTATGGGCTAGAACTCTTTGCCTTCCTAATGAGGCTCAACTAAAGAAAAAAATGAACTGATGGATGTGACACCGATACAAATGTCATTTTTTTAATACTTATATATCATAACTAGCTGACCCACGCAGCTCCGCCTGCGCTATTTTTACGTTAACTAAACTTTTAATATCAGACATTCGCATCGAATACATAACCTCCTTTTTTATAGTCGGTTAAAAACTGGGACCCACTTTTTACTTGCTCTCCGAAGCACGGACCCGTTTAGTTCAAATGGCGTTAAACGGTCACCCATCTATTTAATGACCTTACCTAACGTTGCTTAACCCGATCGATTACAAAACCTTGATAACAACTCTCTATGAGTGTTCCCTTACTAATATTTATCTATATTAATAAAAGAGCAGGGTGTTTTCTAGGAATCACGATACAGCAAAAACCATATAACGTACAATCTTGAAATTTGGAACCAACATTATTCAAATAGTCTAGGTGAACAATAAGAACGGATTTTTGGAAATTCCATACCTAAGTGGGTCAAATGGGCTCCCAAAGTTTGTATGGAAAAAAATATTTTTTTCGTCACACGGACATGAAACTTTGTCAGTGTACTAAACAAAAGATATAAAGAAACACGTATATCACACTTTTGGAAAATCGACCCTTATAGGGATTGTAGCATCGTTTTTGAGTAAGCAACGTGGAAAAAAAATTTCATACTGCATTGCTGAAACTTTGCGAATACATTAATCAAATTATAGCAATCCAAGTGCAAATAATCATTTTTTGAAAATCAACTCCTAAAGGGGTCCAATTGGGGTCCAAAAAATGTTTCTCTACCTACAGTCATAAGACTTAGTTTATATATTGTACACAAGAATCTAAGAAACCTATTTCCTGCATTTTTCGAAAAACTACCCCTAAGGTCATTTAATGGGGTTTCAAAGTTTGCACAAAGAAGGATTTCCATTTCATCATATGATGCAGCTAGAGTAACGAAACTCGGTAAATAAACTCAACATAACAATTGAAAAAACTAATTTTGAGCATTTTTGTAAAATCAACCCTTAAGTGGGTCAAATGGGCTCCCAAAGTTTAAATGGAAAAATAAATTTTTCGTCACACGGAATTGAAACTTTGTTACAGTACTGAGCAAAAGAAATAAAGAAACACGTATATTACAACTTTTTGAAAATCGACCCTTAAAGGGGGTTTAACATGGTTTTTGAGTATACAACGTAAAAAAAAAAACTTTCTGCTTTGATGAAACTTTGCGAATATATTTATCAAATTATAGCAATGTATGTGTAAATAATCATGTGTTGAGAATCAACTCCGAAATGGGTCCAATTGGGGACCAAAAAATATTTTTCCACCTACAGTCATAAGACTTAGTTTATATATTGTACACAAGAATCTAAGAAACCTATTTCCTGCATTTTTCGAAAAACAACCCCTAAGATCATATCAAGGGTTTGCAAAGTTTGCACAAAGAAGGATTTCCATTTCATGCTATGATGAAGCTAGAGTAACGAAACTCAATAAATAAACTCAATACAACAATTTAACAAACTTATTTTGAGCATTTTTGTAAAATCAACCCCTAAGTGGGTCAAATGGGCTCCCAAAGTAATAATGGAATATTTTTTTTCATCACACGGATAAGAAATTTAGTCAATGTACTAAGCCAAAGAAATTAAGAACCACGTGTATCACATCTTTTTCAAATTCGACCCGTAAAGGGATGTTAGCATGGTTTTTAAGTATGAAACGCGGAAAAAAATATCATGCTGCATTTATGAAACTTTGCGAATACATATATTTATCAAACTAAAGCAATGATTGTATAGATAATTATTTTTTGAAAATCATCTCTTAACGGGGTCCAATGGGGGTCCAAAAATTATTTTCGACCTACAGTCATAAGACTTAATTTATGTGTTGCACACAAGAATCTAAGAAACCTATATCCGTCATTTTGCAAAAAACAACCCCTATGATCATTTAATGGGGTTGTAAAGTTTACACGTAGAACGATTTCCATTTAATGCTATAATAGAGTTAAAGAAACGAAACTCGGTACATAAACTCAATACAAAAATTAAATAAACTAATTTTCAGTATTTTTCGATAATCAACCTGGCATCTCAAAGTTTGTATGGAAAACATTTTGTTTTACACCACACATACACGAAATTTTGTCAACGTAACAAACATAAGAAATGAAAAAACACGTGTATCACAACTTTTTGAAAATCGACCCTTAAAGGGGTTTTAGTATGTTTTTTTTTAGTTTGAACCACAGAAAAATATTATGCTGCAGTGATGAAACTTTGCGGATACATTAATCAAACTAAAGTAATCCATCTGTATAAATATAAAATCTTTTTAAAAAAAAAATTGAACCGACTTCAATATCACTGAAAAGTATAAAATAATTTAAATATTATTGAAGTTGTTTAGAGTGTTAGCTTACCGGCTGTGTATATTTGGCACCAACTTCAATAATATTTAAATTATTTTATACTTTTCAGTGATATTGAAGTCGGTTCAATTTTTTTTTAAATAGATTTTATTTTAAACTTTTTAGTGATATTTTCATATATTGAACCATCGAAAACCGTAAAATTATCTAGATAGGTTATGATCACATTATCGTCTACATAGTTTTACATAATTCATGATTCTTCAGAAAAAAATATCCGGTCGTAATGAAATTTGCATGGAATCATCATAGCATTTTACTCTCTCGAATAAAAAAAGAATCATCGCAATCGGTTCATAATTGTCAGAGCAATGTAATGGAGAAGATCAGTTTTATGGTTTTTACCAGATAAATTCCTCCACATCGTTCATGGTCCTCCAGGGAGTTCTTATCCGGTTGTAATAAAATTCATACAGATTTAATACAGTGGTGTCTTCTTTCGAATAAAAAAAGAATCATTGAAATTGGTAAATATTTGCCAGAGTTATGACCATTTTTGTCCTTAAAAAGCGACATAAAGTCATCGATATAGGCTTTCCTGCAGCTCTCAGTGCGCAGTCACCATTCTTGTTTTTTCAGGAACTACTTATTACTACGCAATAATTTTTTTATGGGACCCAATCAATGGATTGAAGAATGGATGGAAGAAAGATTTTTTCAAATCGGTTCATAATTGACAGAGTTATGCGCGAACATACATAAAAAAATATATATATATACAGACGAATTGAGAACCTCCTCCTTTTTTGAAGTCGGTTAAAAAGAAGAAACTGACTGACTGACATATCAACGCACAGCCTAAACGGCTTGGGTTAGAGACTGGAAATTTTTACAGTAGGTAACATTTATAACGTAGACATCCACTAAGGAAGGATTTTTGGAAATACTACCCCTAAGAGGGTAAAATAGGGGATGAAAATTTGTATGAAAATCTGTCATTTTTGAAGTTAAATTAATGAAAATTAGTATTTGGCCTTAAAGTTAAAAATAAAAAATATATATTTCAGGATTTTTGGAAATTCCACCTCTAAAGGGGTAAAATTGGGGATGAAAGTTTGTATGAAAATCAGTAATTTTTTAACTTAAATTCATGTAATTTAGTAGTTGGCCTGTTAGTTAAAAAATAAAAATATATATTTCAGGTTTTTTGGAAATTCCACCCCCTAAGGGGGTTAAATAGAGCATGAAAGTTTGTATGAAAATCAGTCATTATTGAACTTAAATTCATGTAATTTAGTAAATGGCCTGTTGGTTAAAAATAAAAAATATATATTTAAGGATTTTTGGAAATTCCACCCCTAAGGGGGTAACATGGGGGATAAAATTTTGAATGAAAATCAGTCATTTATGAACTTAAATTTATGTAATTTAGTAATTGGCCTGTTAGTTAAAAATAAAGAATACATATTAAAGGATTTTTGAAAATTCTACCCCTAAGGGGGTAAAATAGGGGAAGAAAGTTTGTATGAAAATTAGAGATTGTCGAAGTTAAACGCATATAAATTGGTATTTGGTGTTTCAGTAAAAAAAATATATTTCAGGGTATTAGGAAATTCCACCCCTAAGGTGGGTAAAGGATGACAACATTTATTATATTGTACTTGACTTACTGGCTATAGTACAGAATACATGCGATAGGACAATTGTATTGTTTTCTTAGATTTTTTTTTGGCTGATGATATCGGATTCTTTTTTTCATATTTACATATTAATCTGTATTAATAAAAGAACAGGATGTTTTATAAGAATCACGAAACAGCCAAAACCATTTAACGTAGAATCTTGAAATTTGGAATCAACATTATTCAAATAGGCTGAGTGAACAATAGGAACGGATTTTCGAAGTTCCACACTTAAGTGGGTCAAATGGGCTCTCAAAGTTTGTATGGAAAAAAAAATATTACATCACATGGGCGCGAAACTTTTCAGTGTACGGAGCAAAAGAAATTATGAAACACGGGTATCACAACTTTTTGAAAATCAACCTTTACTGGCGTTTTTGTGGTTGGTTTTTAGTATAACATATTTGAGTATAACGCGAAAAAAAAAATATAGATATCTCTTTATTGTACACACAAACTTACACATAAAATAAAGCATAATATATACTTAAATACAAAGGGCGGCCTCATCCGCTATTCGCAACTTCTTCCAGGCAACCTTGGGATGGAAAAAAGAGAGAATGGAACATAAACGTGGATGAATAAGTGGTGGTGAGATGCTCATAGCCAGTTGTAACCACTGTTCGATACACAATCAGTTGGGTAAGGAACGTCAGGCGAGGTCAGTCCTTAGATGGGTCACCACTTAGTGGCATTTGAACCGAGCGTTTCCTTGCTTCGGAGGGGCACGTTAAAAGTCGGTCCCGGCTATTGTCATCTAGGCAGCAGTCGTTAAGCTGAGTCAGAGGCCTAAGGGCAGCTTGAAAACTCTGACACCAGTTTGGCCACTAACCATACGACAAAAAAAAGTAGTGGTGATGTGAATGGGACATGCTGCATTGATGAAACTTTGCCAATACACCATCCAACTACACCTGTCTGTCTAAATATTCATTTTTTGAAAATCAACTCCCAAAGTGATTGGATTGGAGTCCAAAAAATGGTGTTTCGACCTACAGTCATAAGACTTAATTACACACCCAACCTCATCACAAAAATACAAATGAAAAGAAAATCTTTTATTTTCTTATAATGGGCAGCGAAAAGGATCCTCAAAATTTAATTTAAAGTGAGCCTACTGTATCGAATGGGGTATCCTAAGAAAAGGCTTTATTTGCAAATTCCAAAACAGATTTTTATATTGGCATATGTTAAGTAGTTTTTGACTTAAAATCGAAAATGTCAAAAAATATTATAGGTGATACATACTTATCAATCTATATTTTACAGGAAAAATAAAATGATTTTTCGATGATGATGTGTGTATTCTTTAGAAATCCCAAAAGAAATTCGACAGCCAAAGTTAGTTTTGCGGTTTGGTTTTTTGCTATTGGTTGGTTTTGGTGTTATGTGTGTGGTTTTGGTTTGGTGTTAGTCGAATAGTAAAATAACATTAATAGGTCCAATGAAGGTGTGCGAGTCCAACTCAACTTGACCGGATTTTTTTAAATAATAGCGGTGAATATTTAAGAATCAGCTACGATGCCTTGCTCAAAAATACAGGATATGTCATTAAATATGTCTACTTGATACTTATTAGACTAGATACTTAGTAAACAATATTTTAAAAAACCATGATACCTAATTCAAAACACGTGTTACAAACAAAATCAACGCGGGCGAAGCCGCGGGCTACTGCTAGTTATATTATAAAGAAAAATTGATAAAATCGGACCAAGCGTATAACCAAGTACCCATTTTGACTTTAATCCCCTCTCCCAAAAGAACCGTGCTAGATTACGGGATAAAAAGTATCCTATGTCCTACCTCGTAGTAAGATCTCAAATCATGCCAAGTTTCATTTGAATCCATTCAGTAGTTTCGGCGTGATGCTCAGCCGTGATACAGACAGACAGACAGACAGACAGACAGACAGACAAAAATTAAAAAAATTACATTTTCGGCTTCAGTATTGGTTATAGAATGCCCTCCAAATATAATTTTCAAAATATCTTCAATGTACAGAATTGGACCTGTTACAGTTTTATTATAAGTATAGATTAATAATCAGCTGTTGAAAGTCGGCCATTTTTTACCTTATATCACGCTTATAGCGCTGTTGCTATTGAAATCAAAAATAAACCGCGATATAATCCGTAAAATTAGTTTCATTTCAATGTGTAATATTCGCGTAAGTATCAGAAATCATTATGGGTAATTTTTCATAAGAAATATATGAATGGCTGTGGGTTCTCACTGGTGGGAATCGGGAACGTTGCTCGAGGGGTCACTGCTGAAAATCAGCGCTGCTGACATCAGGTCCACCCGGTGTTGCAGCATCAAGCTGAGCAATGACCTGTTTTTTTCCGCACATGCGACGCACCAATCCAGATTTGCTTATCTTTTTATTGACATTTTTGTTACTTTTTTAACTATTTTTTTATCTGCCTATGAGGTTATGTAGGTATATCAATTTGACCCCGGCTAATAATATGAGTTTTAGATTATTTGTGTTGTCGGATATGTGGGTACTTGGGGTGGATGTTTTATGTTAAAACTTCTTTGTTATACTTAGTTTTACTTCTTTTCATCACAAAGAGTATGTCACCACCAACCGCAGAACACATAATTATATACTTACCCACCCAAGAACAATATGGCATAGAGGTCAAAGACATAGTTTATCCACCACCACCTTCCACTTTTTATCCACAGACTACTTAAAGATTGCCTTCGACGAATCGTCGCGTCATCGAAGTCAGACGCGCGCGCCGGCGATCGATAGATCGATCGAGTTGGTGATTCGGTGACATTCTCTTTGGACCTATAATATGTCAACAGCATCTATGTCAAATGGCTTAGGGGTCATAATGAATAATGACTAGTTACTAAGTTTCCTTTTTGTTTTATCTGTTTTTGATATTTATATATTATTTTCTGTTGCGTCGTGTTATGCGAAAAAAATAAAATTTATTTCTTCTTCTTCTTCTTCTTCTGTTATAGTAGGGGTCTGCCCTCTTTAACTTTATAACATAGCTAAAGAACGTTTTAGTGCTAAAATGCGTTTATGAATAATACTTTTTGGAAATCGTACTATAGTGAGCCTATAAGTGTGTGATAACTTTTTATGAATAAGACCGTCAATATTTTTTTTTTTTTTATTTTATTAAAATCTACTTACATCTATCTTTACAGGATAACCTATTGCGATAGAGTAGCTACATACTTATATACTTACATCAAAAACAAAAGACAATATTCGTTTGTACTTAAAAATAAAACTTAACTTAAAAACCTCAACACTGCTTGTGTGAACTCGTTCAGAGAACAATGGAATATATCTACATGTTCAGCGAGCGCGTTGAGAGTACGCATGGCGCGCGTGAGTGGCGCGTGTTGCAGCAGGTTAGTGCGCGCGCGCGGCTCCGCCAGTAGTCGCGGCCGTCGTCGCCGCCACACGTACTGGTCTGGAACGCACACCTGAATCTCGCCTAGTACGGCCGGGTCATGCGTCTCACCACGTATAACGCGAAATAAATATTTTAGTAGAGAAACTTCCCTTCTCACTTCCAGTTTATGATAACCGACCATGCCGAGAAGGAACAGAGTCGGATACAGTAACGGGTACCCTGGATACACTTGATCAATTTAAGATACATAAACCTTACAAATTTGTTCTGAATACGCTCTAGCATTATTTTGTACTTAGTTTCGCTGGGAGCCCAAATAATTGAATTAAATTCTAAGTGACTCCTTACGAGGGCCTCATACAATGCTCGTAATGCTTTCATATTTGTGAAATCATGGGACTGGCGTAACATGAACCCTAGATTTCGGAATGCTTTTTTACATATTTCAGTTACATGTTTCCTAAATCTCAAATCGGCAGTGAAGTAAACTCCCAGATCCTTAACCTCGGTGACACGCTGTAATGGTTGGGCCTCCAAGTTGTACTGATGGTGGCGAGGAACGCGTGCCCGACTGAATGACAGTACCGAGCATTTGGCTACATTAAAATGTAGCCCATTATCATGACTCCATTTGCTAACTCTATACTCTATCGATATCCCGCTGGAGTTTACTGTGATCTTCAATGTTCTTAACTTCGCACGCTAATTTCAGGTCATCAGCAAAAAGTAAAACAGTCGAATCGGTTACAACCTCTGGTAAATCGTTTATCATTAAGATGAACTGGAGGGGACCTAAGTTACTACCTTGACTGACTCCTGATCTCGTGTAGTAGGGCTCTGAACATTGTCCACCACAATCTACGTACTGACATCGGTCTCGCAAATAGCTAGCGAAAAATGTAAGTGTGTGTGTTACCGCCATACGCATTCTATGCATTTAATTGCAATATTCTAATTTATCTTTGTTATAAGTACGCACGGTATGACAGGTATACATACCCTCTCTTTCCCGCCATTGTGAATCCGCTACCCTTCCACTACGCATCTGTCATCGGTAGGATACGGTCGTCGTCCTAATTGATTGGCAATAAACCCCGCGAATAACGCGTCGCTGTGTAATTACTGCACAAAGACATTACCGCGAGTACGTGGAATAATTTATATAATACGCACATTCTATTGTAATATCAGACTCTCAATAGCTCAGCAGTGATCAGTGACTTTGTGAAGCCCGTGCCGTGTGGTTGGAGTCCCGGGACGAGCTAAGCTGCCGCTGAACGTCAGGTGTGTGGAATTCCTTTTATTTCCTACCAATGAACATCATCCCGCTGTAATACCGTGTGATACTAGCGATCCTAGGCGATTTAAAAACTACAGTCCACTATTTCAATGTTTTCATTCCCGCCATAAAGCCTTAGGGCACATAACGCGTCCCGCAGTGTCAAACATAAATCTTTGGCGCTAATAGTGTGTGTCGTACAACCCGCGTCTGCCAACTTGGTAAGCAATATATCATTGTCCACTGTGTCAAACGCCTTCGCGAAATCAAAGTATGCGACGTCCATTTGTGACCCAGCATCTACCACCGGCACCACACGTGTCATCAAATGCATCAAGTTACTCGTTGTTATATAAATATATACTATAAACTATGCTATTTATATATATATACTTGTGTAGCGTGTTTGCTACAGTTTAAAATGTAAATTAGGAGAGAGAGGTTAAAATGTAAGAAATTACCAAACCCAACGAGCGCTGTTTTGACACTGATCTATACTTATAATAAAACTGTAACAGGTCCAATTCTGTACATTGAAGATATTTTGAAAATTATATTTGGAGGGCATTCTATTACCGATACTGAGGCCGAAAATGTATTTTTTTTAATTTTTGTCTGCCTGTCTGTCTGTCTGTCTGTCTGTATCACGGCTGAGCATCACGCCGAAACTACTGAATGGATTCAAATAAAACTTGGCATGATTTGAGATCTTACTACGAGGACATAGGATACTTTTAATTCCGTTATCTAGCACGGTTCTTTTGTGAGAGGGGATTAAAGTCAAAATGGGTACTTGGTTATACGCTTGGTCCGATTTTATCAATTTTTCTTTATAATATAATAAATATTAGTAAGGGAACACTCATAGAGAGTTGTTATCAAGGTTTTGTAATCGATCGGGTTAAGCAACGTTAGGTAAGGTCAATAAATAGATGGGTGACCGTTTAACGCCATTTGGACTAAACGGGTCCGTGCTTCGGAGAGCAAGTAAAAAGTGGGTCTCAGTTTTTAACAGACTATAAAAAAGGAGGTTATGTATTCGATGCGAATGTCTGTTATTAAAAGTTTAGTTAACTTAAAAATAGCGCAGGCGGAGTTGCGTGGGTCAGCTAGTTTATTTAAATAAAATTGTACCTAACGAAACCAATAATTTAGGTTAACGTTGTGCGTCATAATGCTGACACACCTTTGTACGATACCTCGTACATCCTGCCCCCCAAGGAAGCTAAATAATGTAAAATATTAGGAATACAAAGTAGCAATTTAAATGTGAAAAATGTAAGCTAAAATGTACAATGTAAAAATGTTATGTATAATATTTAAAAATATAACTGTAAAATTTAGGTACAAATAATGTTGTCTTTTATTTACGCGAATACTAGACATTGTAATCAATCTATTCTTACGGATTATATCGCGATTTATTTTAATTTTCCCGACGTTTCGAATGCTTTGCAGCACCCATGGTCACGGGCGGACTGACCATGGGTGCTGCGAGCATTCGAAACGTCGGGAAAATTAAAATAAATCGCGATATAATCCGTAAGAATAGATTGATTACAATGTAGGTACAATGTAAAAATGTATAAAATGTTAGGTAAATAATCTAAAAATATGTAAAATAAACTCTAAATGTTCGCATGGCGTGTTAAAGTCTCTAATATAATTTTTTATCCAATTGAAATTGTCTATCATCACTATCACATCACTCACAATAGTCACAATCACTCGCGTATGGGATATCTAATCGAACCGCTGTATGGGTAAGATAATTGTTATGTACATATGTCCTTGCTCTTGATATTGCAGCCTTGACCAATGTTTATAATTCCATTACCGGTCAACGATTCTATATTCGTTCCTTCCGGACAGAAAATGCATACTGAGCATTTTTCGCAACATGAGTACAACCAGCTGTTAGTATTATGTAATTTGACCCACCGGTCTTGACGGGTTAACGACTCGGTAGTACACAATCGAGTGTCCTTATTAATGTTTATGTCACAGATTGATTGTGTAATACGTGACTCATATATGGGATTATGTAGAGCATAGAATGCGATTTTCTGTAAAATGTATACATGTGAATATCCATATGACCGTGTGTTAGTCAGTGATGACAACTCGAAATAAAGCTCGGTTTCTAATGATCATGCGTTACTTCTTCCTCACTGTACTTGACTGGCAGAACCAATAGTTTCAGGGCTGGTCTTTTAATTATACCATGTTTTGTCTTCACCGAAACTATTCTGACTTGTCGATTTCTCCCGGGATGAACCTCCACCACTTTACCTAATGCCCATTTACCAGGGGGTAAATTCTCCTCTTTAATGAGTACTATGTCTTCTACTTCAATATTTTTCATAGGAGTTCTCTATTTTGATCGCACCTGAAGCTGTTGTAAATAATCAGACGACCATTTTTAACCGACTTCAAAAAAGGAGGTTCTGTATTCGACGCGTATGTATGTAATATTAATAAAAATGCGTAATATTCATATATGTTAGTCTATGTGGGCTTCTAAACGAATTTACCAAATTTCACGAGTGTATGTATGTATGTATGTATGTATGTATGTATGTATGTATGTATGTATGTATGTATGTATGTATGTATGTAGGTTTGTCCACGGATTTCTCAGAAACTACAAGTCCGATTTCGAAAATTCTTTTTGCAATAGTTAGAGTATCTTTCAACTTAGGGTAGAGTACAAATTTCATCAAAATCGGTCCAGTAGTTTAAGAGATATAAACTTTTTATGTTTTCAGTAAGTTACTGTAATGTAGACGTTGGAGTTGCGTGATAGTGCTGATACCTATCTTGGTAAAATAAGTCACTAAAAAGTGTTAAATAAACTATTTTAAAAAAAATAAAAACCGACTTCAAAGTAAATTATCTAAAAAGCATAAAATAACGAAAATATTATTGAAGTTGGTGCAGAATATACACAGCAGGTACGCTAACACCAACTTCAATAATATTTTCGTTATTTTATGCTTTTTAGATAATTTACTTTGAAGTCGGTTTTTTTTTTTTTTAAATAGTTTATTTCCAAATCTCCTTGTTCATAGCTTGAATCATCTGCCATCTAGATGTCAAATTAATGTGATCTGGATCTGTTTGTGGCCTGGATAATAATGAGTCACCAATTAGAAAGTGTCCCGGCGTAAGGCACATGTCTTCTGGGCTTTCCTTCAACGCGATTAAAGATCTTGAATTTAGGCAGGCTTCAATCTGTTGGATTAATGTTATGAACTCCTCGTAAGTAAGTTTCTGTTCACCTATGACGCGACGTAAATGGTACTTAAGGCGTTTGACTGCTGCTTCCCACAGTCCACCTGCTGAAGGATACGCAGGTGCGTTAAATGTCCACTGTATGTTAAATTCGTTGATGTTTCTGAAGAAATCTGTGTTTATTGTCTGTACTATCTCCTGATACTCTTTCTTCCGCACTCGATTCGCTCCCACAAAATTGGTGCCGTTATCGCTGTAAACGTGACTTGGCGTACCCCTACGAGCACAGAATCGACGAAATGCTGCTAAAAATCCTGGTGTACTCAGGTCAGAAACGAGTTCCAGGTGGACCACCTTGGTTGATAGACACACGAAAACTGCTACATATCCTTTGTGCGTCCTTACTCCACGTCCCTTGTTTGCTTTTATATCAAAGTGCCCTGTAAAATCGACACCTGTATGTGTAAATTGGCGTGAAGGTGTAACTCTGGGTTCTGCGGGCCTAAAAAGGCCACATTGAGCAATTCGCCTAAATGATGTCATATTCCATATTGACAGCAGATGCTTAGCAATGCCTCTAAATTTTCGTAAAATGGTCACATTATTTAGGTGAATCGTACTCAAATATTTTCATATCAGACTCCAAAGAGTCACTCATATTTGGGGTTAATGCTGCCATACGAAAAAAAATAAACCGATTAAAATTTTAACTTACCGGTTTTATTTTATCTTCGTTTTTTAATATTTTATGAAGGTTATCGGCATAAATTTGTGCCCTATAAACTTCTTCATAGTTATTTAAACCTGACACTATTCAATTTATTGTGATTAGTGATGAAAAAGTAATCAATGATTTTTGTTATTTTTAGCTGGCAACAAGTAAGTAATCATGTTTTTTAGGTGACGGTAGTATTACATACTCTTTGGGTGACGGGGAATTGTCTTGTCATAATATTCTGTATTGGTAAAAAATTATATTTTTTTAGGAATGGAAAGGCAAGCAGTGCCGAAGCTCAGTGAAACATATAGCTTAAGTTCTTTGAGCGCAGCTTGGAGTTTAAATAACAATACTATTGCTGTATTACTGCTTGGTGAAGGGCTGTGTTTACGCTTCTGTAGGAGATACTTTGTGTAGATGTCTGACTCGCTCAATGTTGAGGGGAATGGCACAACATAAACACCAAAGGATTGATCCATTGTAAGTACATTATTTTATATCAGTCACATTTATTGTACTAGGTATGATAGATATAATTTTATCGATATTTACATTTTGTTTCCAGTGTGTCAGCAAATAGGTACAAAAGCTAGCTTATTAAATTGATTTTAAATAATCATTAATAATATATTCCGTAAAAGTAATTATATTTCAATACATGATTATTCCTATTTCCTTGCCAGCTGCTTACTGCTGAATTAAAATTCCTTAAGTGTTAGGTGTATCTCTGCTGTATTACCTACCTGAAATAAGGATTTACATGTCAGTACATTAAACTTGAAATAAGGCAGATGAATTAAATTGCTTTTTTCTTATTATACAGCCTCCATTATAATAATTAAAATCACAACTTATAATTACTATTCCTGACTTTTCCTTATTTTGGTTATTGGCGAGAAGCAAGACCTTTGCCTGATGGCGCGGGACTGCCACTCGTCAGCTGAGACATTAGCTATTAAGTCTCTTGAGCCTGGTGATTTCACTAGCTACAGTGCCCTTCACTGGAACACAGCAATGTTTATATAAAAATGAGCATTGCTGATATTTGACACTAATGTGTTACCTACCTGAAGAGTCTGATGTACATCTTGTACATCTTGTACTTTTACTAGATAGTCTCTTGACTATCAAGTATAAGTAATAAGGGTCTTGTTTGGATAAATACACATCCATACTAACCTAAAAACCTTCTTAATTTTCAGAATAGTGGAGTAAGGAGTTTTTCCAGGACTTCAATGGATGATGGCTCCACAATAAATAAATGAATCATGCTTTGGCCCACCATGGCTTGCATCAGCTTAAAATATTAGTCCGAGCTACATTCCTGAAAAGTTTAAATCTTTATCTTAATAAAAAAAAAATATAATAGGTGTTTTGTGTTTTATTATTATAGTTACATCTCCAGTATTCCTGTAAGGTTGATTGTGTCCACTTTACAAAATATTTTAGTAAGGACACATCTTGAGGAAACTTGTCTGTCCTCAATTAGGTATTTGTTGTTTTGAGATGTTTGCTTGGTGCATCGCAGCGTGTACTCCTATTTGATACATAGTGCAGACCGAAAATGAAAATGAAAGATGATCTAACTTTAGTATGGTAGGTATGTATTTCGAAGTGCGTAGGTTTGGTGGTAAAGTGTTATTACACAAAACAATGAATATTCACTTACCTTAGACACTGTATTTATTCCAACTTGGTGAGATGGTAGATAAGGCTTCAGCTCCTGTAGCGTCATACACATCCTTATTCACTCAGAACAATTAATTAAAATCTCAGGTTCCAACACTGTAACGTTTCTTAAAAACTACGTCTATTTTCGAAGAGTTTCTACTTTGCTAACGATGTAAAATGCTCTCCATAACACAAGCATACATTAAAAAGTTTTCCTAGAGGTCTAAACATGCCAATACTCCTTATTTTTGAAGAAAAACTACGTTACGAACTCTTAGGTGTTCGATATGAATTGTAAGAAGTTAGTTTATAGTAACTTCTAATCATTCGGCTATTTGACGTAAAAGCAATTCGTATTTAGTGGACCATTTTACGAATATCCATAGAAAATTGTCAAATAGATGAACTTTCTAATTTGAGTCATACGCAGATGAGGATTTGTAAGTGACCATTTTACGCTTTGACATCTAAATCATACTAGGCACATATTATGATTCGCCGAAAGTGGCCTTTTTAGCCCCTCTGGTAAGTCTGCCATAAGCGGTGGCCTGCTTTGGTCACTGTGTTTTCTGCACATCACACACTTACGTAGTTCACGCTGTGTCATAATTATCTGCTGAGATGTGCAGATGTTGAATGAGTCGCTCTGCTTCGCCTCTCAACTTGCCTTTTAAATGTTGCATCTTTTGGCATTTTGTTAAAAGATTGTTGTTGTGGATACTCTCGGAAAACAGATCGCAAAATGTAGGCCATTGAGTGTACCTGCCAGTAAATACGGGCACCTCAAGCTGTGGTGTAGACTGCTGAAGGTGAGCTGTTGATGCTAACTTTTCATTCAAAGCCCTCTTAATTGTTTTGAAGGTGTTTTCGTAGTAGAAAAATTCTTCCTCGTATTCTGGATCTGACCCTTGTAAGATATTGTCGATTCTCAAATGTAGCGAATCTATATTCTTCCAGCGTGATTGTAAATTACTAAGCTCGTCTTCCAGCTCCCATTTGACGTTGATGTTCTCTACCTTGATACCCCTGGTCAGCCGCTTAAATGCTCTAAAGTTAGTGCGCTGTAGTGTGAGCAGCTCGACTGCATGCCCTGCTGCTGATTGTCTCGGCGACACAATGGGTGGTTCTGGAGCAGGAGTTGTCGGTCGTGTGGGCGTCTTGTTTGACGGACCTGGCTGGAATGCCTCTTCGTTGTCCATGGATCTTGCCAAATGAAGCGCCGTTAGCTTCTGTTTCACAGACTGGAAGTATTTACCTGTCTTCTCAAATTGGTTTTCCAAGAAGTATGACACCTGTACGCTTTCGTATGCTAACAATTTATCATTTATCAATCTAAATTCCGCCCAGAGCTTATTAAGCTTTTCTAAGCGATCTTCTAAATACTCCCGTGTTTTACGAGTGGCCGAGTCCTTGCCGAAGTTACGTTCGATCTGTTTGATTGACTCCAGGATCTCCGCTTGTTTTTGGATCAGCTTTTCCATGGTTATCTGTAAATAAATAAAAGATCTTACTTGAGAGCAGGATACTTGTCCTTATCCTGCTGTTAATACAGGCTGTCGCGGCTTGCTCGATGTGGTCTCGAACTCTCGAACTGAAGCGCAGAAACCTCGAAGCTGTAGACTGCTAATGCACTCACTGAATCTACACTTCACTGGTTTAAGAATGTTATTGTTAATGTTAAATGCTATCACTAATAACACATAAATGCACGATGTGCGATATTGTAAAATGTAAAAATTGTAAAAATAATGTAAATAAAAAATAACTGTTGGTAAAATATTGTTCTTCGATAATTCACTGGTATTGTAAACTTCACAAACGCGACGCGAACGTGAAGTCCCTAGAAGGACCAAAACTGTAGCGTGTTTGCTACAGTTTAAAATGTAAATTAGGAGGGAGAGGTTAAAATGTAAGAAATAACCAAACCCTCGTTGGGTTTGGCACTGATTTAATTAAATAAAATTGTACCTAACGAAACCAATAATTTAGGTTAACGTTGTGCGTCATAATGCTGACACACCTTTGTACGATACCTCGTACAACTTGTATATATAGAAATACATAAATATCATACTACTTGTGACAGAAAATACTACTTAGTTCTTGTCTTAAAAACGTTTAATGATGAACTGGCTCTGATAGAGTGTGGCAACGAGTTCCATAAACCATGGATAAATGAACTAAAGGATAAACAACCTCTATACATTCGAGCGTACCTCGAAGTTTTACAAAAAAAACTCGTTAGATTCAGAGCGCGCCACTGTGCACGGATCGTTAGAATTTGCCAATAATTTCCGCAAGCGCTAGTATAGCAGATAATTTAGAAAAAATACCAGTTTTATCAAGATTAACAATAGATGGCGATATTTTAAAAATAGCGTTTACACCCAAGGTCACATCATATAAAATGTACTTGTAATCAAACACTCAATCGGACGATATTCGCGATCATTTGCGCGCGAGTGGTGAGTACATCGGGTGGACTTATCAGTCATACCTACGCCTATAAACGCACAGGCCAAACGGCTAAACCGAGAAACATGAAATTTGGACAGTAGATTCCAGTTATGATGACTGATCATATTTTTTCTAATGTATCATATTTTTCGAATGTATTTTTTTTAAATTATATTTATCACATGGTAAGTACATTAATTTGGAATGTATCATATGTATAAAACTCAGAGTAATTAGAATATGGTAGAGTAATTAGAATGTGGTATCTTCTATATGGTATAAAAACATTCCAACCAAATAATCTAATATGTACTTACTTATAGGTACGTAAAATTCGTGTCGCGGTGTGTTACAAACTCTTCTGAAATGGCTGAACCGATTTCTATGAAATTTTGTGTGCTTATCGGGTAGGTATGAGAATAGGTCATAAAGCATATTTTATGCCGCTAGGTTAAGCAACGTTAGGTAAGGTCATTAAATAGATGGGGGAACCGATTTGTATCAAAATTTTGTGTGCATATCGGATAGGTATGAGAATAGGTCATAAAGCATATTTTATGCCGCTAGGTTAAGCAACGTTAGTTAAGGTCATTAAATAGATGGGTGAACCGATTTGTATAAAAAAATTTTGTGCATATCGGATAGGTATGAGAATAGGTTATAAAGCATATTTTATGCCGCTAGGTTAAGCAACGTTCGGTAAGGTCATTAAATAGATGGGTGAACCGATTTGTAAGAAAGTTTGTGTGCATAACGGATAGGTATGAGAATAGGTCATAAAGTAGATTTGATGCCGCTAACTGCTAGGTTAAGCAACGTTAGGTAAGGTCATTACATAGATGGGTGACCATCTAATTCCATTCTAATCGTGCTTACTAGTTCTACACGACTGTAGAACTAGTAAGATTTTTTTTCCTAGTAATCATACATGTAGAACAAAATGTAGAACTACTGGGAATAAAGTTAAAGATAGGACCCGGTTTTTAACGAACTTTAAAAAAGGAGGTTATTTATAAGACGAGTATCTACATAGTACTATTAAAAATATGTGTTATCCACATAATAGGCCTATGTGGGCCTATCTAACATGGATAGTGCATTTTAGTGTAGCATTTTAGTGAAATTGTAACTTTAAAGAAGCACTGTTCTGATAAGACGTTTGAATGTTGCGTAATCAGGCTGGAGGCGCTTAACATAATTATATTATGCATATATAGAACGCCGGATGCGGAGACGGTATCTTTCTTTAATAAAATAAATATTATATTACAAAATATTGTACATAATTCGAAAAAAAAAATTATAATCGCCGGTGACCTAAATATAAATACATTAAAAACAACTAAAGAATCGTCAGAGCTTCGTGATACAATAAAAAATTTTAACCTAATTCTTCACATTACAAAACCTACGAGAAAAGAATCATGCATCGATCATATTATCAGCAATATTAGTGCAGCAACAAGTGAAGTTCTATATTTAGACATATCTGATCATGAAACTGCACAAATGTTAAAGATTCCGTTAAAAAAAGAATTCAATAAACAAACAGATTTTTACGTTTACAAAAGAGACTACAACATAAAGAATATTGAAAAATTTAAAGAATGTATATCCCAAGTTAACTTTTCCGAAATATATAGTGAAAACAATATGGACGTAGCATACTCAAAATTTCAAGAACTTATTACGCTGTATTATAATTTATGCTTCCCAAAACGAAAAATAAAAATTACAACAAAATGTCGGAAAAATACATGGATGACAAAAGGTCTTAAAGTTAGCAGTAAGACTAAAAGGATCTTGCGCTTAAAATACTATGCTAGGAAAACTGCATTGGCTAAAGATAAATATAAAACATACTCGAAAATATTACGTAAATGTATACATCAGTCTATAAAAAATTCCAACGCAAAAATTTTACTGTCGGCAAAAAATATTTGCAAAACGTCGTGGCAAATAATAAAGTCAGAAACAGAAAATATACCAAAAGATGAGATCAAAAAAATTATCAATAAAAACGGAAAACTTATAGAGAATCCTTATAATATAGCTGAGGAATTTAATAACTTTTTATTAAATTTACCGAATATTGATCCTAACGTAGCCACGGGGACAACTTTTGAGCGAAATAATCCTAACAGTATGTTTCTTAAACCCTACAATTCTAATGATATCAATTCGATTATACTTTCTCTAAATAATACGAATGCAGAAGGGTATGATGGAATTTGTACAAAAATAATTAAGTACTGCGTGGCAGAGTTTTCACCTATATTAACACACTTAGTAAATCTATCGTTTTGTGAAGGCTGTTTTCCCAATGGACTTAAACTATCTATAGTTAAACCTATATTTAAAAAAGGCGACAAATTGAATTTAAATAATTATAGACCCATAACTCTAATCCCGGTAATGTCCAAAATATTTGAATCTGCAATGAAAAAACGACTAATTGAGTATATAAATAAATACAATATTATTAAAAGTGAACAATTTGGCTTCCAAAAAGGGAGATCTACTACGTTAGCCTGTTTCAACCTTGTACACAAAATAATTGATAATCTAGACTCTAAGAGATTAACTACAGTAGTATTTTTTGATATGTCAAAATCCTTAGATCTTGTCAGCCACAAAATCCTCATTAGTTAGTTAGAGAGATATGGAATTGTGGGGCCAGCGCTAGAATGGCTCAAATCGTACCTACTAAGAATACATTGTGTTGAGATAAAGAACCTTACTGAGAACAACGAGCTGATAAGCCATAGATCTTCGTATAAAAAAAACCATCTTGGAGTTCCTCAGGGTAGTGTTCTCGGACCAGTTCTATTCCTACTGTATATAAATGACCTTCCGGATATAACAAAGCATCCATGTACATTATTCGCAGACGATATCTCTCTTCTGATAACTTCAAATAAAAATGACGAAAAATATGTAACCGAAATAAATAAAACTATTAAGACAATTGCAGAATGGATGGAGATTAATAATCTTCAAATAAACGTTGCGAAGACAAAATATGTGCAATTTAGTACATACGGTAAGCATCTAAAATCTTTAGACATTAATCATAACAACGAAACCATTTCCGAGGTAAATCAAACTTCTTTCCTAGGGATAATACTCGATAAATATATGAATTGGAAAGCACATGTAGAAAATGTCTGTAATAAACTTAATCGTTATGTGTACGTTCTTGCAAAATTAAGACAGGTAGCCACTCAAAAGACCGTATTGATAGCATATCATGGCTATGTATCGTCAGTACTTAATTATGGCTTAATACTATGGGGAAATTCAACAGACATCAATAAAGCTTTTATCGCACAAAAGAAGTGTGTACGGGCTTTATACGGCATAGCTCCATGGATTTCCTGCAAACCGATATTCAAAGAACTCAAAATACTTACGTTGCCCTGTATGTATATTCTTGAAGCAGCAAAATTTGTTAAATTAAACACGGAATTATTTAAAAAAGCGTACGAGGTATATCCTCGCAACACAAGAAATCCAAACAGAATTGTTGTTTCGAAAATCGCGAAGACCGCTTTATACAGCAAACATTGTTATGTAATGTGTGGCCGAATATTCAATGCTATACCGGAAGACATTAAACAGCTTCCCAACACCATATTTACAAAAAAATTAAAGGAATGGTTATTAGATAAAAATTTTTACTCTATCAACGAACTGTTTACAAAAAATATCTGATACAGACACAGGTTAGATTCATTGGTTCATTTTAATTTGTTAAACACACATCATTAATTTTATCTTTGTTTTATTTAATAAGATTCGCATGCCTAGTAATGGCGGATTGTCGGGCTTAACATTATGTACTTACTTATTGTTATTCTAAGACCATTATGTAACCGATCCTTAGCGAATAAATATTTGATTGATTGATTGATAAATTAAAAAAAAAAGATCCCTCGACGGTAAACGAACTCTTATAATGACTTTCCTGTGCTAATATTAGACCCTGATCAGTATCTGTCTAACTACTCGTCAAGATTTAACCATAGATTTATATTATTTATTTATTTGACGGGCCCGTTGGTCTAGTGGTTAGTGACCCTGTCTGCTAACTATAGGTAGTGGGTTCGATTCCCACCAAGTGTCTGGGTGATTTATCTATCATCATCATCATCATCATCATCATCAGCCGGAAGACGTCCACTGCTGAACATAGGCCTCCCCCTTAGAACGCCACAATGAACGACAATTGGCTATTTGCATCCACCGGTTACCTGCGACGCGCACAATGTCGTCTGTCCACCTGGTGGGAGGCCTGCCAACGCTGCGTCTTCCGGTTCGTGGTCGCCACTCGAGAACCTTTCTTCCCCAACGGTTATCGGTTCTTCGAGCGATGTGGCCTGCCCATTGCCACTTCAACTTGCAGATTCTGAGAGCTATGTCGGTGACCTTAGTTCTTCGGCGAATCTCCACATTTCGGATTCTGTCGCGCAAAGAAACTCCGAGCATAGCTCTCTCCATGGCTCGTTGTGTGACTCTGAACTTTTCTAACAGGCCAGCCGTTAGAGACCACGTCTCAGTACCATATGTCATCACTGGCAACACACACTGGTTAAAAACCTTCGTCTTCAGGCACTGCGGTATTTTGGACGAGAAGATATCGCGTAGTTTCCCGAACGCTGCCCATCCGAGTTGGATTCTTCGGGCGACCTCTTTGTTAAAGTTGGACCGACCTAACTGGACAGTTTGTCCAGGTATACGTAGTGGTCAACAACTTCGAGTGTATCGTTCCCAACAACTACCGGTACGGGTGCAACATGGACATTAGACATGATCTTCGTCTTGTCCATGTTCATTTTAAGACCCACCTGTTGGGAAACGCTACTGAGGTCGCTGAGCATCGTATTGAGGTCCTCCAGAGACTCTGCTATAATGACTATATCGTCGGCAAAACGAAGGTGAGTTATGTATTCGCCATTGATGTTGATGCGGAATCCGTACCAGTCCAAGAGCTTGAAAACGTCCTCCAATGCGTTTGAGAACAGTTTCGGAGAAATAACGTCTCCCTGTCTCACACCTCGCTGCAATGGGATTGGTTTCGTGGTCTCTTCCTGTAGTCGGATCGACATGGTGGCGTTGCTGTACAAACACTTCAACACTTCGATGTACCTATAGTCAATGTGATTCCGTCTTCACCCGGCGCCTTGTTGTTTTTAAGCTGTTTGAGAGCCATTCAGTATGTATTTACAAAAAAAAAGTATATAAGTATTAGTATCAGTTGTCTGGTTTCCATAGTACAGGCTCTGCCTAGTTTGGGATCGGATGACCGTGTGTGGATTGTCCCAAGATATTATTATTATTATTATTCTAATCTCGTACAAGCTGATGTCTGGGATGTCCTCAGTGTAGTGTCGGGTTAGTAGGGCTCTGGTGTCCTGAGCTGTTCGGGCAATGGGTTTTCGTGTCGAGGTGTACAACTGTCCGTAAAACCTCTCGAGCTCTCTCAATATCTCCGATTTTGATGAGATGACACTGCCGTCGTCGATCTTCAGCTTGGTCACTTGGCTTTGCCCAATAGACGAATTCTTTGCAAACACTTTAGAGCCTTGGTTCCGCTCAATTGCGTCCTTAATACATGCTGTATTATAGGAACGCAAGTCGTGTCGCATGGATTTCGAGATTCGTCTATTGAGTTCAGCATATTCCGACATATCAGCTGAAGATTGCAGTCTCATCTCAGTTCGGGTTTCCATTAACTTAATGGTTTGATTGGAGAGCTTCTGAGGCTTATTACGGCGTGGGGTCTTAAAGAACTTGGACCCCACTGCATGGACAGTTTGCACCAACCCATTGTTTAACTCGTCCGCATTTTCGCATTCGGCTAGGCACTGGAAGCGATTGTGTAGTTCGAGTTGAAAGTCTTCGTGGTTTTGGATTTGGGCGGTTCCCGGGCGGAGCGTGGACTTCATCAGACGGGACCTCTCAAGCTTGACATTGATATTCAATGTGCCTCTAACAATGCGGTGATCGCTACCGGTTTTCACCCTGCCGATCACGGAGACATCATCGAATATATGCTTGTTGGTCGTCATGATGAAGTCGATCTCATTTTTGGTTGAACCATCGGGGCTTATCCACGTCGACTTCCTGGATGGTCGCTTCCTGAAGAAGGAGTTCATCGCAAAGAGTCCCTCCTTCTCCATGAAGTCAACCAGCCGCTGGCCCCTTTGGTTCCGCTGCCCGTACCCATATGACCCCACTTTCAACTCATCGCCATTCCGTGTGCCCACCTTCGCGTTGAAGTCCCCCATAACAACGGTGAAGTGTGTTTTGGAGGTATGTATGGCTTCTGCTATCTCCTCATACATAGCCTCTACTTCATCGTCAGGGTGTGCCGAGGTCGGCGCGTAAACCTGTATAACCTTCAACGAATACCGACTGGTTATTCTGAGTATAAGGTACGCTACCCTGCTCGACACACTATATAAGTATGTATTTACAATAAAAAAGTATATATGTATTAGTATCAGTTGTCTGGTTTCCATAGTACAGGCTCTGCCTACTTTGGGATCAGATGACCGTGTGTGAATTGTCCCAGGATATTATATTATTATTATAATTCGGTGGGTCCTACATTTAATGGAGCCGAGTTTCTGTGGCCAACTTTATGCTTGCACCCATTACCAGACTCTGATCAACATTTTTTTAACTACTACTAACAGCAACCTATCCAACGAATCCAAATTCGGTGTGTCTACGTTTATTAGCGCAGAAATCCCGTGACCACCTTCCTGCTCCATCTTCAGACCCTGGTCACAATTTTTCTAGTAACTACTCGTCGAGACCTACTACCAACCTAACGAGCCCAAACTCGGAGGGTCTACGTTTATTAGGGTTAAAGAATATTTATTCTCAAAGAACAATTACAGTTCGCTTATATGAGAACAGATTAAAAAGATACATAGTTTTGTCGAGTGACGTGACGAAGCATGCATAAAAAAGAAGTTGTGTTTGTAGAATCCACATAAAAATGCAAGCACTGATACTTAACTTAATAGGTACATATTATTATTATCATTGATCAAACTAAAAATACATAAAATTAATTATTAATTTCTAAGAGTGGGTATTTCATATGAGACCGCAACAATCCGTGTATTGAGTGAGTGAGCGACGCGACGCGTCAGTCAGTATGCGAGCGAGTAGGTTTTGTATTTGTGTGAGTGATGCACTGATAATATAGTGTAAGAGACAGGTGGCTATTTTAATATTTTGTAAACTATTTTATTATTTTATTTTATCATTGTTGTGACCTTTGTAGTTGTAATAATATATGTTTTTTAAGTTTACTTTTGTACTGTTTCATATTTCTGCAAATTTTTATTTCGTTTGGTAGTTTATTGTACATTTCCACACCTTCATATAGAATGTTCTTCTTTCCGTATGTAACTGTTCTGGGTGGTCGCAGAATTATGTTATTTCTGTTTCTTAAAAAGTGAGTGTAGGATTTTTTTCTTAATTTTATATTTGTTTGTATTGTGTTATCCAATATCTTTTTTATTAATATGCACATATTGTAAGTATATAATTGGGACAGATTAAATAACTTAGTTTTAGTATATAATTCCTTAGAAGGTGTCAAGAAGTCATATTTATATAATCGTTTTATTACTTTATTTTGTGTTATTTGTAGGCTTTTAAGGTTACTTTTAGATGCTGATCCCCAGACTTCAATCAGATATACTAGATGGGATTTCACAAGTGAGTTGTAGATTGTATGCTTTATTTTATGTGGCAAGTAGCGTCCCATATTACGGAGAGCGCCAGATAGTGCTATTATTTTTGATCTTACCTGCTCAATATGGGGTTTCCAACATAATTTATCATCTAATAGTAATCCAAGATACTTTTCGTTGTGAGATTGATTGATGACATCGTCATTTATTTTTAACTGACTGTGAGGCGGATTTTTTTTATTCTTAGCAGCAAATATCATATAAGAAGTTTTTGATAGATTTATAGTCAATAGGTTACAGAGAAACCATTCATTTAAAAGGTTTAGATCATTTTGCGCATCTTTTATAATTTCGTGTATAGACTGACCAAAATAGAACAAACTCGTGTCATCCGCGTAAAGTGTTAAAGACCCTATAAGCCCTATCTGACTGATATTGTTCATGTATATAAGGAATAATATTCATATTAAGGTTATTGGTGCAGAGATCCCGTGACCACCTTCCTGCTCCATCATCAGACCCTGGTCACCATATTTCTAGCAACTACTCGTCGAGACCTACCTAAAGAGCCAAAACTCGGTGGGTCTACGTTTATTGGTGCAGAGATCCAGTGACCACCTTCCTGCTCCATAATCAGACTCTGATCACCATATTTCTAGCAACTACTCGTCGAGACCTACCCAAAGAGCCCAAACTCGGTGAGTCTGCGTTTATTGGTGCAGAAATCCAGTGACCACCTTCCTGCTCCATAATCAGACCCTGATCACCACTTTTCTAGTAACTACTCGTAGAGACCTACCCAACGAGCCCGAACTCGGTGGGTCTACGTTTATTGGAGCAGAGATCCCGTGACCACCTTCCTGCTCCATAATCAGACCCTGATCACCACTTTTCTAGTAACTACTCGTCGAGACCTACCTAAAGAGCCCAAACTCGGTGAGTCTGCGTTTATTGGTGCAGAGATCCAGTGACCACCTTCCTGCTCCATAATCAGACCCTGATCACCACTTTTCTAGTAACTACTCGTAGAGACCTACCCAACGAGCCCAAACTCGGTGGGTCTACGTTTATTGGTGCAGAGGTCCCGTGACCACCTTCCTGCTCCATAATCAGACCCTGATCACCACTTTTCTAGTAACTACTCGTAGAGACCTACCCAACGAGCCCAAACTCGGTGGGTCTACGTTTATTGGTGCAGAGATCCCGTGACCACCTTCCTGCTTCAGTATCAGACCCTGATCACCACTTTTCTAGTAACTACTCGTCGAGACCTACCCAACGAGCCCAAACTCGGTGGGTCTACGTTTATTGGAGCAGAGATCCCGTGACCACCTTCCTGCTCCATAATCAGACCCTGATCACCACTTTTCTAGTAACTACTCGTAGAGACCTACCCAACGAGCCCAAACTCGGTGGGTATACGTTTATTGGTGCAGAGATTCAGTGCCAACCTTCCTGCTCCATAATCAGACCCTGATCACCATTTTTCTAGCAACTGCTCATCGAGACCTACCTATCAAGCCCAAACTCGGTGGGTCTACCTTTATTGGTGAAGAGATCCCGTGACCACCTTCTTACTCTATCATCAGACCCTGATCACCATTTTTTTAGCAACTACTCGTCAAGACCTATTCAACGAGCCCAAACACGACGGGTCTACGTTTATCGGGGCCGAGATCCTGTTACCACCTTCTTACTGATCATCATCAGACCCTGGTGAGCGGCTGTCGCATCGGCACATGACCGCCCGGCCACGAACATTTCGCTACGAGCGGCCAATGGAACAAATGTACAAACAAAAATGGAGCATGCCACGATCTGCCTGCCACTCACAGCGGCAACCCGGGTGAATTTCGCCGGGCGACCGGCGACGCGACCTACGGCGGCGGCCTGCGGTGCGTGGTATACGTGCGTGGTATTGTACAGAAGGCAAGCTCATACCTCGTTATACCAGTACCTCGCTTTTCATACCTGCGCTCGGCGGTCGCGCTATATTTTCTTACTAGCGACCCGCCCCGGCTTCGCACGGGTGTAATTGAGAAAAAAAGAAGTGAATAATTTAAACTTACTGCCTTTGATTATAGAATTTCTTCAAAAATATATAGTAGGTATGTATTGTATTTTTAACTTAATATTAAGGTATGTTGTACACTAATTGTACCCCATTTACAAATCTCTCTTTGTAAATTGGTTTGCTGTTAGAAAACTCATGTTTGAGTTAAGCTCGCCAATGTACATGCATTTACTATCTTTTAATTACTGTATCTGTGTTTCTTTGTGTACAATAAGAATAAATAAATAAATAAATAAAATAAAAATAATGTTTGTAGCTGACTTTTCTTAACGTAATATGAAAAAAATTTGTTTAGAAGTGACGCGTGAAAGAGCTACGACCTACGTATAGCTCTATCTGTCCATGGGCAAAGTACTCAACGCTTAGGTTTAAGCCTGCAACGTTGAATCTCTGAATTTGTGATTTGTTAATTGTATTTTTATTTTTATTAGAAACTGCAGACGTGTACCGGTGTACAATTTGGGTGGATTAAGGACAGGAACAGAACACCATTTCTTTAAAACCAATTTATGGAAGCAATACGGGCTTCCTTGTTCGGTTTCATCGTTAAGACGTAGACGGGGGTCAACCGGGGAATTCTTACCCACTAAAACCCCCGCGGCTATCACGTCGGCACATTAGAGCGCGGTCCTGGGATATTTGTCGGGATCTGCACCAGTTGATACCACTCAGTGCCTTGACTTTGAACCCGCCGCCGGAGAGGCACATTATAGTTCCCCGGGAACCTGTCACGGTGCTCACGGTTACAGGGGTCACGGGGGACGCCTTTAATGGGATTTACGGGACCCTGTTGGTGGTCAACCGGGTATGTCGGATTCTTATTCACTAAACCCTGTTGCTACGGCCGTTAAATCAGTACATAAGAAGGAGACCTGGGCTATCCGGTGGGATCTGCACCAAGATCCCTCAGTGGCTTGCCTTTGAGCCCGCCACCAGGGGGCACAATAAAGCCACCTGGGAAACTATCATCGTGCTCAAAGATACATGGATCGCGGGGGAAACCTCCAATAAGTCCCACGGATCCCATGGGGAAGTCAACCTGGGTATTTGGGATTCTCACCCACTAAAACTCCCGTGGCTGTCACATCGGCACATGAGAGGGAAACCTGGGTTCTCGGGTGGGTTCTGCACCAGGTGTCCCTCAGTGCCTGGCCTTTGAGTCCGCCACCGGGGGGCAAGCATATCATATCCCAGATTTACCTTATATTATTTGGAATGATAATGATATATATGTAGAATAAACTTCTCTAGTACTTGATTGTTAAGTATGTACCTCTTTAGGTTTTTACTTACTTAGATAAAACTTCTAAATAAATTCAGTTAATATATAAACCTTGAAAAAATAAAAAAATGATTAAAAATAAAAAGTTTAAAAGTACACAAAAAAATCCCAATGAGAAATTTGAACCCTGACTCTGCTGTGCTTAGAAGAGGCTTTCGTAACCTCCAGACCACGGCTACTCTTATTCTATTATTTGAATTACTTGATCATATTCTTGTTATATGTCTGCGGGCCTAAAAAGGCCACATTAAGCATTTCCTCTATAAGGAATTCGTAATTTGCATTTCTATCAAATTCTTCGCAATTACTGTAATTTTCGTAAAATTATCACAGATTTTAGGTCAATCATACTCAATTCATTTATTAACACTAATTAGCAGACTCATATTTGATGTTAATGCTGCCATACGAATAAAAATTAAACGGTAACTTACTCATATTATGATTCCCCGAAAGTGGCCTTTTTAGACCCGCTGCTCAGTCCCTATTGCATGTAGCGTGATATTTTATCTTATGTATTAAAGTTATACGTGTACAGTACCTAATTTACGTTCTAAGCTAATCTAAGTGAAAATATTTGTACCGCCATCGGTTGAGTAATAATACTGCTTTTTAACTCTGTTAAGGGATAAATTTAAAAAAAGATCCCCTCAGTGGCTTGCCTTTGAGCCCGCCACCGGGGGGCACAATAAAAAAATAACCTGTCACCGTGCTCAAAGTTTCGGGGATCACGGATAGACCTCCAATAGGCTCCCAGGATCCTGCGGGCGGTCGACCGCGGTGTGTAGGATTCTTACCCTCTAAACCCCTCACGGCTGTCCGCACAAAATATGGGGCTGCACCGGGTACCCCTCAGTGCAAGGCAAGGGCCTTTGAAGCCACTGCCGGGGGCGCATTATAGCCCTCCGGGAATCTGTCACCGTTGTCACAGTTATAGCGGTGGCGGGGGACACGTTTAATATGTCCCCAGGATCCTGTGGGGAATTCTTACCCACTAAAACTCCCGTGGCTGTCACATCGGCACATGAGGGGAACCAGGGTTCTCCGGTGACATCTGCATACGTACAATACATGCATATTGTATTCCTACCCAAACAGACATTTCGGAAATATATTTTCATTATTTTATTTTTATTATATTTGGGAAACAAACAAATGATACTACTTATTACTAATATAAGATCCAATAGTACAAAAATCAATTAAGTTTCCACTAATAACTAAATCATAACATTAGAGAGAAGCTAACTACGTATGCATGATTTTAGATTTAAAAAAAGTGTTAAATTTAAAAAATATATTACAGATAAAAAGTGCCGGAGTCAATATGAGTTAAATATTTAAAACATCGAATCTTAATATAAATAAAAAAACAAAGTTTAAAAACACAAAAAAAAATCCATACACGGGTAGCGAACCCGGACAGTCCATACTTAGAGGACGCTTCCGTAACCACTTGACCAAGGAACTTTGATTTCGTTTTTCGAATTACCCTATCTTATTCTTGTGATATATTTGTACCGCCGTCGGTTGAGTAATAATACTCCTTTTTTACCCTGTTAAGGGATAAATTAAAATAAATATGAAATACAAATTCAATTAACTTTCCTAACGAATGTCTGTGCAAAATTTCAAGTCAATAGGACCAAGGAATCGCGTTCTCCCATACAAACTTTGCCCCCCTGTTTCACCCCCTTAGAGATTGAATTTCGCAAAAACCCGTCTTAGTGAGCACCTTTGTCCTAAAAGGAACCCCCATGCAAAATTTGAGATTTCTAGCACTTGTAGTTTCTGAGATTTCGTGATGAGTGGGTTTTTGCTTACTCTTTTATATAATAAGACAAGATATATAAATAAATTTTAGTACTTATCAGTTGTTTGGTTTCCATAGCTCAGGCTCTGCCCAGTTTGGGATCAGATGACCGTATTTATTATAATTATTTTCAGTATTGGATCATTATTTTTTCAAGTATCAGAAACATTAAATTAAATACATAATATGTTTAAGATTTTATAAGATTATGAATAGTTCCGCAAACTCGATCTCGAGTTTTAGTCAATCAGTATTTTAGTTATTTGTAAATAAATGTACTAGATGGCGCTGATTTTACAATATATGTAAAATTTGTGTAAATTCTACAACTACGCAACGATCGCGCCAGCTTGGAGCTGTGCATAATCATTTGGTGTAGGATAGGCTACTCCCAGATGATGCAACCTACGTCTCGCAAGAGCGTCGCAGCCACACAATATGTGTCGCATTGACTCTTTTTCATCTTCGCAGAATCTGCAAATGTCACTAGTACTTAGCCTCATTCTGTGTAGATGCTCGTTGGTCCCAAAATGTCCCGTAAGTGCACCCATCAGGTGCCTTATTTGTGATCTGTTTAGGTTTAATAATTTGACCCCACAGTCCACCCTTCCGCTAGAGAACGCTTTGGAGTGGTTAAGGCCTGACGCTGCCCTCCATTCCTTCATGTGTTCGTTTCTAGCATGTGCATACAATGCTTGGTGATATGTTCCATACGGAATCCCCACAAATGGTTCGGGGCCAACCAAATGTCTCTGTGAGCCGGCCCTCGCTAATCCATCTGCCTTCTCATTGCCCTCGACGCCTTCATGTCCAGGTACCCAGATAAGGCTGACATTGTTGTGTCTTCCCATATTGTTCAAGCCTGTAACACCTTCTTTGACCAGTTTAGAAGCAACTCTGAAGGAATTCAGAGCCTTTATCCAATATAAGCCAGTGCTGGACCACAGTCCCACCTGATGGAAAGCGGTGACGCAGTCGAGGATGGTAAAGCACACTAGCTTATGAATAGCCTATTCACTCTAGTCTTGAAGACATCTACATTATAATCGGGCGGGAAAACCGACGCAGGCAAACTATTCCAGTCCTCAGCTGTCCCTATTATAAACGAAGAACTCCGGACTGAAAGCTCGTTTACCAAATATGGGTGCGTGTGCGCTGTGCGTCTCGTCGTCCGATGATAGAAGGGTGATGGTGGGATCAATTCATTTAATTCCTGCGCACACTCTCCAACATGCAGCCTGTAGAATACCGAGAGGCTGGCTACTCTGCGCCTGTGCTCTAGGCTTTTTAGATTGGCCTCCACGAACCTAGTGTCACCAATTAGCCTTTTAGCACGCTTCTCCACCGAGTTCAAAGCTGCTAGATGGCATTTTGCAGCACCAGCCCATATGACTACAGTACTCCACACACCAGTGGCGGTCCGAGAGGGGGAGTCGTAGGGGTCATGACCCCCCTAAAATCACAAACTCTTACACGTCAAATTGACAAACTTTATTTCTTACTTTAAAACGTTTAACCAATTTTATCCAAAATAGGTTACGCACTTGAAACACTCAGACGCAAGGTGGGAATCGAACCCACGACCTATTGGCTAGCGGCCAGGGCACTAGACCAACGGGCCCGTCAACTATGACCACCCCACCCCCCAAAATCGTTGGCTGTGACCGCGCCTGCCACACACGACCTGACTTGCGTTTTATATACCTAACATAGAAGCAGTCCCAGTGTGAAGTACCGCCGGATCTTTACAAGGACACCAAGCTTCCTTGCGGCTACTTTGGCCTTGGACTCAATGAACAGCCCAAAGATTAGGTTTGAGGAAATATCAACCTCAAGAACTGAAGGCGGTTGGTGTATTCTAAGGATACATTCTGGAAAGTAGGAGCCAAGGTGAACGGACTCCTTTTAGCGGTGAACAGACACGCTTATGTTTTGGCTGCGCCGCCCTACCGTCTCTCTTTGGATATATACAAAAACTACACGCACAACAACGGTGAAAGTGAAACATCCCGAATTCCCGACTAGTTCAAACAAATCAGTTTTAGTTTAAGTTAATCATGTAGGTTTTTTAATCCTTCAATCATTTAAAACCAAAAAGAAAGACGCACATAGCTAAGCGAGGTGCGGCTCGCGCCGCCCCTCTAAGCCTGCCGCCCCGGGCCATGGCCCCCTTGGCCCTAGGGTAAACACGCCCCTGGCTGTGAGATGGTGTACGCAACAGAAGGGAAGTGGTTGAACGACAAGGTTTGTCCCTAGGAATTAAGTGCTCAAAGCGTTCACGGAGATATGTAGGGGCATTACAGTTATTAAGAATAGTGTAAAGAAAAGAAAGAATATGACAGTCTCGTCGACGTCAAATAGGTAACCACTTTAGTTGCTCCCTGAAAGCTGTGACATGATCATACTTACGAAGGCCAAATATAAATCTAATGCATAGGTTTTGCAGCCGTTCAAGCTTATTAAGAAGCTCTTCATTTGCATCAAGGAAACAGATATCGGCATAGTCAATAAGAGGAAGTAAAAGGGATTGGGCAAGATAAACTTTAGTAGAAAACGGTAAAAAAATTTGAAGACGCTTAAGGGACTGGAACGAGTAAAGAACTTTCCTACTTACTTCAGCAACGTGAATAGACCACGAAAGATTGCAATCAATTAGAACCCCAAGATTTTTAGAGTAGGCAAAAGGAGCATTATCGAAAAGAATTCATTCGTCGTTGGACGTGAACTTGTCCGCTCAAGTGCGTTAGTTTTGTTCGTAATTGTTGTCTAATAATCATTTTGTTGTAGAATACTGGCTAGTTTATAATCAAAATGTATTCAAATATACATCCTTCTATTTTAGACATATAATTTATGTGTCACTTCAAAATAAATCTTTTACAACGGATGAACAGTTTTTCCTTTATATATACAAAATTATATTCCACATTCGGTATCAGCACGAGATATCTTAATTAAAAGAAGATGATTATGGCTGCAACCAGTTTTCAAGGAATCCCGATGTTGAGCAATCGCGATGGGTACTCTAGCTGGAAATTCAAAATGCGTATGCTGTTAAAGCATGAAGAACTTTGGAGCACCGTAAATGGGCATGTAGAGACTGATAAAACTCCTCTAGACATACGTGCTAAAAATGACCAGAAGGCTCTGTCCAAAATATGCCTTACAGTCGAAGGTGCTGCTATCACGCATGTAAGAACAGCAACAACAGCAAAGGAAGCATGGGATTCTCTGCAAAGAGCTTATGAGGATCGCGGGTTAGGTCGAAAACTGTCTTTGGAGAGACGTTTGTATCGGTACTGCTTGTCAGATTTCACGAATATTGAAATGTACTTGAACGCAGTCATGACAACCGCACAGGATCTGGCCGATATTGGCAAAATCATAGATGATAGCTCTCTTGCTGCGATAATTTTCTCTATTGCATGGTTCGTTTAGTGGTGGACTGTATACATTAGATTGTTCAGTTAATTTTCCGCAAGAAATTTTAGCTTGTAATGCGCAGTCCGAGCTATCCAAGTTTCAGCTTTGGCATAGGCGGTTAGGACATCTTTGTCGTATTGGTATGGATCTACTCAAAAAGGGTCTAGCTGACGGCGTAGAGTTTGCGGAAGTGGATAAACAACCATGTATCCCCTGCATAGAGGGAAAGCAAGCAAGAAAACCCTTCAAAAGGTTGAAGTATAAAAGAGCTACATCATTATTAGAGTTAGTTCACACGGATGTGTGTGGGCCGATGTCAACCAATTCATTTAAAGGTAATAAGTACTTTATTATTTTTGTAGATGATTATACACGTTTTATATTTGTTTATTGTATGGCTTCTAAGACAGAAGTGAAGTCAATGTTTTGTGCTTTTCAATCTCTTGTTGAGAGACAAACCGGCGCAAAACTCAAATGTTTGCGTTCCGATAACGGCACCGAGTATGTCAACAAAGAGTTGGCAGACTATTTAAAATCTCAAGGGATTGAACATCAAACGACGACGCCGTACAGTCCTCAACAAAATGGAGTAAGTGAGCGATGTAATCGTAGTATTGTAGAGAAGGCTCGGTCTTTGTTGTCACATGGGTCTCTCTCGAAAGTATATTGGCAGGATGCTGTAGAGACTAGTGTCTACTTAAAGAACCGGTCCCCTCATCGTGCACTTACAGGCAAAACTCGGTTTGAAATGTGGTATAAAAGCAAACCAGATTTATCTCATTTAAAGGTGTTTGGATGTAGAGCTTTACTTTATGTTCCCTCATGTCAAAGAACTAAGTTGGACATGAAAGCAACTGAACATATTTTTGTTGGATATTCAGAAGATCCTAGAAGCTATTTTTTCCGAGATGCCGAGACACCAAGGAGGTTACTCAAGTCACGTGATGTTACTTTCTTCGAGAATAATTTCACTGGACTGAAATGTGATCCTGTCAGTGTTGTTAACTCAAATGTTGTTAATTTACTATCACAGCCTTTGCCCCAAGAAGTCTCATCACCATCAGAAGATACTGAGATTATCATAGTGGAGCAAGGAGATGATTTTGTGGATGCTGATGAAGCAATTGATAGCGAAGAAGCGGAGTCAACACACTCAGGTGAACAAGGTTTTCCATCCCCGGTTCCCTCAAATGAACCAAGTGATGACAATGTTGATAGTTCTAACAGTAGATATCCTCAGCGAGTACGTAAGCCTCCAGATTATTTTTCGTATAGTACTGTAGACAGTGATGTTTTTGGTGATGATCCAATAACATATCGTGATGCCATCTCTAGCGAAGAAAGTGATAACTGGGTCTCTGCGATGAAAGACGAGTATAATTCTTTGATGAAAAGAGGTACCTGGATATTGGTTGATAGGCCAAATAAACCTGTAATTTCTTGTAAATGGGTGTACAAATTGAAAAGAGATGCCCATGGAAATATAACTAAGTACAAAGCCAGACTTGTTGCTAAAGGTTATAGCCAAGTATCGGGTGTAGATTATTATGAAACTTTCTCGCCCGTAGTAAGGAATTCTTCTTTACGTACATTGTTGGCTTTAGCTGTGGAGCTGAATTATAATATTCGCCACATGGATGTGGACACGGCTTTTCTAAATGGTGATTTGGAAGAACAAGTGTACATGAGTCAGCCACAAGGTTTCATACAAAAAGGTCAAGACAACAAAGTGTGCTTGCTTAAAAGGTCTATTTATGGCCTGAAACAGGCAGCACGGGCCTGGAACATAAAGCTGAACGAAGCCTTAGCATTAATAGGTTTTAATCAAACACCTTCCGAACCATGTGTATTCACAAAAAGTTTCGGCACTGACACTGTGATACTGGCTGTGTACGTAGATGACTTAATTCTTCTTTATAATAATAAAATTATTTGAAATTGTCAAAAGTGATTTGGACAAGTATTTTTCTTTGAAAGATCTAGGAAATCTGGAATATTGTCTAGGTTTAAATGTTAAACGTGATTCATTAAACCAGATTCAAATAATGGTTTTGGTTTTTCTGGTGAAAACATATATTAAAAATGTGTTAAAGCAGTTTAATATGACTGACTGCAAGACAGTAGATACTCCTTTGCAAAACAATAAGTTGGAACCGTGTTATGGTG
This sequence comes from Furcula furcula, assembly GCA_911728495.1. NCBI lineage: Eukaryota > Metazoa > Arthropoda > Insecta > Lepidoptera > Notodontidae > Furcula > Furcula furcula. The sequence continues at coordinate 538,641 of OU452254.1, read as the reverse complement.
AGCAATCCGAATATCCTTATCAAAATTTGATTGGCTGTCTGATGTTTCTGGCTGTGAACACTCGACCAGACATAGCTTACGCTACAAGCTATCTTAGTCAGTTTAATACAAAGTTCGGCAAGTCGCATTGGATCGCAGCTAAAAGAGTGCTTCAATATTTGAAAGGAACTATGGATTTCTGTATTACTTACAGGAAAACAGGAGATTACCTGATGCTGACTGGGCCAATAGTAATATTGATCGGCGTTCATATACCGGATTTTACTTCACTTTAGCCGGTGGTCCGATCTCTTGGAAAAGCAGAAAGCAGAGTACCGTGGCACTATCCTCGACGGAAGCGGAGTATATGTCATTGAGTTCGGCTACCAGGGAAGCAATTTTTCTGCGCAGGTTCGTGTCAGAAGTGTGTGGTAGGTTGGATAGGGTGTTGTTACACACTGATAGTCAGAGTGCACTCAAAATTGCTAAAAACCCAGTCCACCATGCTCGAACCAAGCATATAGAGGTAGCTAGGTATCATTTTATAAGAGAAAAGGTCGCTGACAATTCAATAGTTTTAAGGTATTTACAGACTAATGATATGCCAGCTGATGTACTTACTAAGCCACTAGGGCGCACAGCACATAAGAAGTGCATTTCTAGTATAGGTCTCACTTAGAGTTTAATGTTTTTGTTGTTTGTTTAGTTAAGAGGCTGACTAGAGCTAAAAAAATTCCACGTTTCGATGTTTTAGTCACGCCCACTTATTCTCCGATAATCTAGCGCGATGCCATTTGCGGTAAAATAATGAACTAGGTACGAAGCTGACGAACGCATTGCCGCGATCAATAAATCGAATTTAAACAATAGACGGCGCTGTTAATAATATATATATTTTTATAATACATACATTAAAAGATAAATAATATCCGGACGCTTGACTGATACAAATACTTATAAACTTTTTTTTTTTTGGAAATACATACTTAAAAAAGATAAATAAAACCCACACACTTGGTGGGAATCGAACTCTCGACCTATTGAGTAGCAGGGTCTTACAGCTAGATTAACAGGCCCGTCATGCTTTCATTGTTGTAATAATTTATTTTTAACCGATTTAAAAAAAGAAAGAGTTTCTCAAATCCACTGTATATATAATTTTTATGAATGTTCGCGCATAACACTGGCAATTATTAACCTATGTGAAAATATATTCCATACAAAAAAATATTCCTGAATTATTAAATAGTTCCTGAAAAAACAAAAAAGGCGTGTCAGAAAAAATTGTAAAAACGCCGTAAAATAGAAATATTAAAAAAAAATGAAGAGAAGAATTGAAGTCGGTTCGTTTTTTTATCCTGTAAGTAGAGCAAGTAATAAATTAGACATGGCGAAAAAAAAAATTTGTAATAATTTTAAGACTTTATTTACAACTACTATAAAATACTTTTCGGCCTAAACGGATTGACACTTACCAAAAAGGTGTTATAAGTCCGACGACTATGTCTGTTCGTCTGTCTGTATATGGCGTCGTAGCGCTCCAACAAGTAGACGGATTTGAATGCTGTTTTTTTTTTATTTGAAAGCTAGTTTAAGCCAGATGGTTCTTAGCTATGTTACATGAAAACCGGTTTAGCCGTTTGAAGACCATGAGCTCTTTTCCAAATCGATGCAGACATATTAGATATACAAAAGACATTTTCTATAACTTCCATTCGTCTGAAAGCCACTAAAAATTCATGAGTACCTAAATCCGATGATACTAAAGAGTAGATAAGTGGTAACATCACCACGGTTTAATGATGAAATGATGGACCCAGGATCTCTCCACGAATAAACGTGGACACACCGAATTTGAACTCGCTGATAGGTCTCAACGAGTAGTTGGTAGAGAGATGGTGATCAGGGTCTAATGATAGTGCAGAAGGTGATCCCATGATCTCTGTACCATTAAAAGTAGACTCAACGAATTTGGACTCGTTGGATAAGTCTCGCCGAGTAGTTGGTACAAAAATGGTGATCAGGGTCTGACGATGGAGCAGGAAGACAGTCACAGGATCTCTGCACTATTAAACGTAGACCCACCAATTTTGGACTCATTGGATACGTCTCACCGAGTCATCATCATCATCAGCCGGAAGACGTCCACTGCTGAACATAGGCCACCCCCTTAGAACGCCACAATGAACGACAATTGGCTGTTTGCATCCATCGGTTACTTGCGACGCGCACAATGTCGTCTGTCAACCTAGTGGGAGGCCTGCCAATGCTGCGTCTTCTGGTTTCTGGTCGACACTCGAGAATCTTTCTTCCCCAACGGTTATCGGTTCTTCGAGCGAGCCAGCCGTTAGAGACCACGTCTCAGTACCATATGTCATCACTGGCAACATACACTGGTTAAAAACCTTCGTCTTCAGGCACTGCGGTATTTCGGACGAGAATATATCGCGTAGTTTCCCAAACGATCCGAGTTGGATTCTTCGGGCGACCTCTTTGTCTAAGTTGGACCGACCTAACTGGATAGTTTGTCCTAGGTATACGTAGTGGTCAACAACTTCGATTGTATCGTTCCCAACAACTACCGGTACGACCACGGGGTAACATAGACATTAGACATGATCTTCGTCTTGTCCATGTTAATTTTAAGACCCACCTGTTGGGAATCGCTACTGAGGTCACTGAGCATCGTATTGAGGTCCTCCGGCGACTCTGCCGTAATGACTATATCATCGGCAAAATGAAGGTAAGTGATGCATTCGCCATTGATGTTGATGCCGAATCCGTTCCAGTCCAAGAGCTTGAAAACGTCCTCCAATGCCCAGGTCTCGATTGAATCGAAGGCTTTCTCGTAGTCCAAACGATAGACATAATGGCCGATTATATTCCTCGGTCTTCTGTATAATCTGGCGGAGCGTATTAAGGTAGTACTAACTAATGCCTTTTCGGAACCCGGCTTGTTCGGGAGGCTGGAAGTCATCAAACCTGAGCTCGAGACGAATCGTAATGACTCGAAAACAGCTTGTACACATAGCTCAGGAGTGAGATAGGTCTATAATTCTCCAATTTAAGGTGTTATCACCTTTCTTGAAGAAAAGCACTGCCACACTTCTGTGCCATGCTTCTGGCGTAGTACCCTCGAGCAAGTCGGAATTGAATAACTTCTGGAGGACTAGAAGTATCGGTTTTCCACCCGCTCTCAGAAGTTCTGTTGAGATTCCGTCTTCACCCGGCGCCTTGTGGTTTTTAAGCTGATGGAGAGCCATTCTAATCTTGTACAGGTCTGGTCAGCTGGTCTGGCAAGTCTGGGATTTCCTCAGTGTAGAAGACGGAATCACAACAGAACCTTTGAGAGCGAGTGGAAAACCGAGACGTTTAGTCCTCTAGAGGTTATTTAATTCCATCTTACTCGAGGGTACTAAGTATGCTTGAAGTATGTGGTACTGATTTTCTTCAATAGAGGTGATAACCACTTTATTGAAGAATTCTAGACCTATCTCACTCCTGAGCCACGTGTACAAGATGTTTTCGAGAGTCATTATGAACAGTGACGAACGCAGGTTTGTTGACTTCCAGCTTCCTGAACAAGGTGGGTTCCGAAAAGGCTTTAGACCACATTCATACGCCCAGATTATACAGATGACTGAATGATGAATGAACTGAAACTGATGAATTCAAATCCTGCATCCTTGTTCATTCATTTATGAAAACATGAGGGTAGGCCCGACAGCCAATAACAATCCGTTGTTTTGTGTAAAGTTTAAAAGTAGCCGTTACTGTGAAAAATATGTCATTTGTTCGTTGTACAACTCTCGTCAGAGAATAAACTGTCCTGCATTTGTGTGTCTCATTCTAATAAAATGAAGCTCTAGCATAGTTTAATTGTATTATTATTTAATACAATTAAACTATGCGGAATTTGTAAATACCTAGAATTCGGCAAGATCAGCGGTGGATTCAGATATATCTAATTCTAGATACTGAGATATATTTGATTCTAGATCAATAATACTATGACCTCACACGATTTCTTTCCCGATTGTTCAAACCTGATAAGTATGATTCCCAGAAGCATAACAAAGTTAGATAGCTATATATACAGTACAGGTACTTATATAGGAACATTTTCACGGGATTACTTTCAGACGTTCCCTGGACTGATACATATTAAAAACTGAAAAAAATTGCAAATAATATGATTATAATTTTCAAGTTAATGAAAGTAGTAGCTATTGATATAATTATATTTTTATAATTATAATTGATAATAATTGATGTTTCGATTGTATTTTTCTGACGTCAACGAGTTTTTTCTAAAGTGGTTCTAAAATTGTCCTAAGTCTATGACAATCCAAGAATGATTATCGCTCGGCTCTTTTGTGTCTGTTCTCTGCAAAAATAACTTTACACGGTGTATAACGTCGTATTCTCAATTTCTACCTACCTATACAAATGTAGCCTTGGTGGTGCAGCGGACCTACCCGCTGGCTTTTAAATGAAATGAAATGGTATTTTTCCCTTGCTTATTTCTTTCCTAGTTTGGACTCGCTCGGGATTTACAGATTTTAACTTTTCAAAGATATAATGTCATATTGCTATCAGCAAAGTACTTAGAACAATCTATATCTATACTTATAATAAAACTGTAACAGGACCAATTCTGTACATTGAAGATATTTTGAAAATTATATTTGGAGGGCATTCTATAACCGATACTGAGGCCGAAAATGTATTTTTTTTAATTTTTGTCTGTCTGTCTGTCTGTCTGTCTGTCTGTCTGTCTGTCTGTCTGTCTGTCTGTATCACGGCTGAGCATCACGCCGAAACTACTGAATGGATTCAAATGAAACTTGGCATGATTTGAGATCTTACTACGAGGTAGGACATAGGATACTTTTTGTCCCGTAATCTAGCACGGTTCTTTCGGGAGAGGGGATTAACGGTCAAAACGGGTACTTGGTTGTACGCTTGGTCCGATTTTATCAATTTTTCTATAAAATATAATAAATATTAGTAAGGGAACACTCATAGAGAGTTGTTATCAAGGTTTTGTAATCGATCGGGTTAAGCAACGTTAGGTAAGGTCATTAAATAGATGGGTGACCGTTTAACGCCATTTGAACTAAACGGGTCCGTGCTTCGGAGAGCAAGTATAAAGTGGGTACCAGTTTTTAACCGACTATAAAAAATGAGGTTATGTATTCGATGCGAATGTCTGTTATTCAAAGTTTAGTTAACGTAAAAATAGCGCAGGCGGAGCTGCGTGGGTCAGCTAGTACAGAAATATAACAAAAATGTCCTGGGTGTACCGGACCGGCTTACCCCTTACAAAAATTGACCTTTCGCCACTGCCATATTTTATGCAAACTAAATGTCTGCTCAGTCCCTATTGTATATAGCGTAATAATACATATCTTAATGATTAACTGATCAGTCTATAATTACCCTATTCACATACAAAGGAAATTACGTGGTAATATGTGCAAGTAATGTTTCACTGCTATATATGCCTATGAAACATAGCGTGATGTTTTATATACCAATTTATACCTTGATTTCTACACAACACATCAGTGAAAGTCCTATCAAAATCCATCCATGGGTTTTCAAATGATACCTGGACAAACAGAACGACAGACAGACAGACAGACAGACAGACAGACAGACAATAATTCCAAAAAAAATTGTTTTGGCCTCTATGTCGATAGTATAATATCCCCACATAGAAATTTTGGAAAAATATTCGATGTACAGAAAAAGTGCTGTTTGAGTTTTATTATAGTATAGAAGAAGATAGAAGATAAATTTATAAATAATCAGTATATCAGAAATACCTACATTTCAATAATATTATAACATTTTACTTAGTTTCTCACTTCTTTACTCAGTTTTTGTTAGTTTTATACAAATATTTGGTTGATCTCTGGCATTTTTCTTTATTTCCCTTTTTTCGTAATCAATTAATTTAAGTTAAGTAATTATTATTTGTAATATGTAAAGCAATTTTTTTATAACTTATTGATAAACAAAATAATATATTTACACAAATAAATTTGCTCAAATTATAATCAATGGCTCTCGCCGTTCGTTGTCCTCTCGGGCAGCGGAGCAAAGTGGCATACGTCCGTATAGCAGTCCATCCATGCGATCACTGTCGGTCTGCATAGAAAAGAACGAGAAGCGCGATGACCGAGGGTGCGTCTAACCTAATACAATATTTAAAAAACATAAAATAATTTATTATTAAAAATGGGTTGAGTAATCGAAAAATAAAAACAATAAATTTCTGTATTTACATAAGATACGTTATTTGTTAGTTTATCTATGTAATAATAAAATTACTGTGGTCTATGGTTTGATGTAAAAAAAAAAAATATACTTTGTCTATTTTTCTAAAAGCAAGAACGTGTTTTCTTTTAGGTTATGGGCCCAGAGCCCAATGTAAAAGTCATAAAATAATTACAAAAACTAATAGTACTGTTTAGGTTAGCAATAATGACGTCGAACTATATCGCTAACGTTCCGAAGCTACGAGGTCGCGAAAATTATGATGATTGGTGTTTTGCGGCGAGAAATGTTTTGGTTTTGGAAGGGATGGAGTCAGCCATCGAACAGACGCTATCGCCCACGTCAACTTCAGCCGAGAAAGTAGAAGATTCGAAGGCAAAAGCGAAATTAATATTAACTATCGACCCATCGCTTTACTTACATATCAAACATGCTGCTACTACCAACGAGCTATGGATAAAACTCAAGAATATGTTTGATGATTCTGGTTTCACGAGACGGATCAGTTTGTTACGCAGCCTAATAAGTATCCGTCTGGAAAACTGTGAAAATATGACTCAGTATGTGACCCAGATCATAGAAACAGGACAGCGGCTTCAAGGAACAGGGTTTAAAATAACCGATGAATAGATTGGTGCTTTAATGTTAGCAGGGTTACCTGAAAGGTATGGCCCCATGATTATGGCGATCGAGCATTCCGGAATCGACATTAGTGCTGACGTTATTAAAACTAAGTTGATGGATATGTCTGCTGATTTCAGTCTAGCTCCCGGTGCTGAAAATGCATTTGTAGCAAAAAGAACTCAACGTCAAACACACTATGGATCTAAGTCAAATAATCTAAATAAGATGACACCAGTAAATAACAAATGTGTGACGAACAAGTCAATAAAGTGTTATAAATGTAAACAAATCGGGCACTATAAAAATCAATGTCCTAATTCAGAAACAATAAAAAGAAAGCCATCAAATGCATTCAGTGCAATTTTTCTGAGTGGGAAGTTCAATCAAGATGAGTGGTATGTAGATAGCGGAGCCAGTAAACATATGACAGCGAGGGCTGACCACATCTTGAATAAGTCGCATCAACTTAAGACTAAAGAGATTATTGTTGCTAACCAGACCAGTGTACCAGTGCTATGTTCTGGTGATATAAAAATTGTGACAGTTGTCAATGATTTGGAATATGATATCACAGTTTCTGATGTATTATGCATACCAAGTTTAACGACAAACTTGCTTTCTGTAAGTCAGTTGATATTAAATGGCAACAGTGTTATTTTCAAAGAAAAAGCTTGCTTTATTTATAATCGACAGAAAGATCTTGTAGGAAAAGCAGAATTAGTAGAAGGTGTGTACAGACTATGCACATTGAAAACAGAACAGACATTAGCAGCAACGGCAATAGAGTCAAGTATGACTTGGCATAGAAGGTTGGGACATATAAACAGTACTAGTTTAAATAAAATGAAGAATGGAGCTGTAGAAGGAATGTCATACCCAGAAAAAGCAAGCATATACAAGTCAACATGCACTGTTTGCTGTGAAGGCAAGCAAGACAGATTACCGTTCCAGAAAAGTATGACTAAGACAAAACACATACTGGAGGTGATTCATGCAGATGTGTGTGGTCCAATGGAAAATATATCTATTGGAGGATCTAGATATTATGTATTGTTTGTGGATGACTACAGCAAAATGGCATTTGTTTACTTTATGAAAACAAAAAATGAGGTTTTTAAACACTTTGTAGACTTTCAGTCCATGGTTGAAAAACAAACAGAAAAAAAAAAAAAAATTTGAGAACGGATAATGGAGGCGAGTTCTGCAGTCGAGAATTTGAAAAGTATTTAACTGAGCAAGGAATATTACATCAAAGGACAAATGCGTACACACCGCAACAAAATGGTGTTTGTGAACGCATGAACAGGTCAGTAGTTGAGAAGGCCAGATGTCTGATCTTTGATGCTGGTTTAGGGAAACAATTCTGGGCAGAGGCAGTTAATACTTCAGTATATTTGAGAAATAGATCTGTTGTTACTGGACTAAATGATAAAACTCCTTATGAAGTTTGGACAGGCCGAAAGCCTAATCTTAGCCATCTGCGCATTTTTGGAAGCACAGTCATGGTACATGTTCCGAAAGAAAAACGCTCAAAGTGGGACAAGAAAGCGAAAAAATTAACTTTAATTGGCTATGCCGAGAATGTGAAGGGTTATAGGGTTTATGACCCTGAAAATAATTCTATTACCACAAGTAGAGACGTTATCATCATGGAAACACCAGTAAAAACAAATGAAGGTGAACCAATGAAGAAAAATATTGACATACTGGTAGAATGTAAGACTTCAGCGGAGGAAATTAGACCGAACGATGGAGAAAATAGTGACTCGGACCAAGGAAATGAAAGAGATAGCACCTTCACCTTAAGTTCAGGAGCTTCCTCAGTAAGTGAAACATTTTATGAGACAAATTCAATTTTGGAGAAGACCTTAGATAATTTGGGTCAGGAAAACCAAAATATGCCTAAACGAATAAGTAGAAAGCCAGAAAGATATGGATTTAATAATTTATGTATTACAGAGTGTGAAGATGCAAATGACAGAGATATCACACTCGATGAAGCTTTAAATGGACCAGAAAGTACGTTCTGGAGAGCAGGTATGAAGGATGAGTTGGACTCGTTTGAACAAAATGATGCGTGGGAACTGGTAGATTATCCTCAAGACAGTACGGTTGTGCAGTGCAAGTGGGTGTTCAAAAAGAAGTATGATGGTTATAATAATGTGCGGTATAGGGCGAGATTAGTAGCTAAGGGTTTTACACAAAAGGCAGGTGTAGATTACCATGAAACTTTTTCCCCTGTGGTTAGATATTCCACACTGAGATTGTTATTTGCCTTAGCAGTAAAGCTAGATTTAAATATTAGTCACTTAGATGTTACCACTGCCTTTTTAAATGGTTTTTTGAATGAGACTGTATACATGCATAAACCTGTAACTTATGAGTCTAATGGTGACAGTGGTAATAAAGTGTTAAAGTTAAAACGCGCCATATATGGCCTAAAGCAATCCGCCCGAGCTTGGTATCAAAGAGTTAACGATTATTTGATAAGTTTAGGATATAAAAAGTCCAAATATGAACCTTGTATGTTTACTAAGTGTGTAGGTGATGTAAAAGTAATTATTGTTTTATTTGTTGATGATTTTTTTGTATTTTCTAATAGTGAAAAGGCCACTGATCAACTAGTTAAGGAGCTGAATTGTAAATTTAAAATTAAGAACTTGGGCCAGTTAAAACAATGTCTGGGGTTAAGAGTAAATATAACAAAAAATTCTATAACCGTTGATCAAGAAAAATATATTGATAGTTTATTACAAAGATTTAATATGGTTCAGTGTAAAACTTCCAATACACCTATGGAGATTAATTTAAAATTAGAAAAATCTCAAACAGTTTGTAATGATTATCCATATCGTCAGCTGATAGGTAGTCTAATGTATTTAGCTGTCTTGACCAGACCTGATATAGCCTATAGTGTCAGTTTTTTGAGCCAGTTTAACAACTGTTATGACAAGAGTCACTGGTTGCATGCTAAAAGAGTATTGAGGTATTTAAAAGGAACAAAAAATTATGGTCTTGTTTTCCGCAAAGATAATTCATGTATTGAAGGTTTTGTGGATGCAGACTGGGGCTCTGATATTAGTGACAGAAGATCATTTTCTGGTTTTTGTTTTACGTTATCAAACACTGTAATTTCGTATGAATGTAAAAAGCAAAGAAATGTAGCTTTGTCATCTACAGAGGCCGAGTATGTTTCCATGACCGAAGCTAGCAAAGAAGCTATGTATTTAAAGAATTTTTTGTATGAAATTGAAGGTAATTCAGAGCCAATTATTTTATATAACGATAGTCAAAGTGCACAAAAACTGGTTATGAATCCTATATTCCATAAGAGATCAAAACATATAGATATACGTTATCATTTTGTTCGACAGGCTGTAGAAAACAATTTTGTTAAGATATCTTATTTGGAAACTGCAGAAATGCCCGCCGATATGTTAACCAAAAGTTTAGGCTCTGTTAAACATTATTATTTTATGAATAAGCTTGGCATACTACCTATTTCTTAGTTACTTTTTTTATGTAATTTTATTATTAAGCGGAGGTGTTAGTTTATCTATGTAATAATAAAATTACTGTGGTCTATGGTTTGATGTAAAAAAAAAAATATACTTTGTCTATTTTTCTAAAAGCAAGAACGTGTTTTCTTTTATTATTGTTATTAATTTTACCAACGTAAGTTGATATATAATATGGATTTTAGGGGTTTGAAGCAAATTTTAGGAGGTCAGTTTACTATTTTTTTGTATTGAGAAAATTATTCGAAAACGTGTTTTGGACACTATAGTAGTCTTAGAAATATGTTCAAGAACAACATATATTTTTCCTGCAACCACAAACTGTATAGATTTGGCTACAGATGATTTGAAAAAAGCTTATTTGGCTGTTGTCAGCCTCTTAACCAGTAAGATTTTGATTAAGGGAGGGATGTTGTAGAATACTGGCTAGTTTATAATCAAAATGTATTCAAATATACATCCTTCTATTTTAGACATATAATTTATGTGTCACTTCAAAATAAATCTTTTACAACGGATGAACAGTTTTTCCTTTATATATACAAAATTATATTCCACACATTTTCGTGCTAAACCAATTTACCTGTTGTTTTCAGTAAAGTAGTTATATAATAGTGTATCGGAATTTCTTTGATATCGTGACAATAAGTGCTGTGAGGACTCGGTGGCGTCGCCGCGTTTTGCGATAACAGTGTTATAGCATGCAACTACCTGCCACTGCTATAATCACAAGCATAAAAGGTGGTAGGTTCCTTGTGCAAGGAACCGTCCAGGTAGGTACCACCGCAGTGTCAGACATTCTGCCGCCAAGCAGCAGTGTGTAAGCATTGCTGTGTTACGGCGTGAAGGGCACTGTAGCTGGTGAAATTACTGGACACAAAGACTTAATATCTAATGTCTTAAGGGTCGGCAACGCGCTAGCGATTCTTCTAGTATTGCTAGCGTCTATAGGCTGCGGTGACTGCTTACCATCAGGCGGGCCGCACGCTTGCTTGCCACCTTGGTTGTATAAAAAAAAAAAAAAAAAAAATGAACATGTTTGGTACGGGTTCGCAGCCAGATTTATCTAAAGTATCGGAATCCTCAACATCTGCCGCCTTGCGGAAGAGAAAACAGAGAGAGAACGAGTTTACTGAGGCACTTGCTGAATTTTGCACAGAACTAATATCGACATTTAAAGAATTCGCCCAAATGCAAAAGGAGTCTCTTTCGGTTCTTTCGGTGGACCTCAAGCAAGTTATTGATCAGATAAATAGTATAAAGCTCTCACACGAGAGACTTGAACAAGAACAGAATATACTAAAAAAAGGTGTCGCCGAATTACAGGAAAATACTAACTCTAACTTAAATTATTTTATCCATAGTTAAGACTAATATTTCTAAGACTAAAAAGTATAAAATAAACTTTGATTATTAATACGTCTAGATACCTATTAGTCTTGTAACGTTACGTTAATAAGCATAACAACCTCATTATTCGTGTGTGCGTGCAGGCCTCGTTGTACATTCGCGTCATCTGTGGTTGTGTGCGTGTTTGGGGATCTCCAGTTATAAATATTTTTCCCATAAATAGCTATAGCGTTATCAAAATAAAATAAAATAAAATAAAAGTAAAAGATTGATTTGATTTGATTTGATTTGAAAAGAATTTAATTGAATTGAATTGAAATTAAATTAAATTAAATTAAATGGCGTGTCCCTTACCATCAGGTGAACGTCTTATTTGCCTCATGACCAGGAAGAAAAAATACTTCTAAGTACTTACCTATATAAAAGTAATTAATTTATCAAAAAAATAAATTAAAATTATTATAATTGATTTATTTCATGTGTTGGTCACTAACTACGTATTAAGTTTCATTGAATTCATTTTTGTCAAAAGAAAAATTACCCCAGACTTAAGATATATTCCCCCATTATTACCTAGCCACACCAGTCTAGTCGGACAATGTACAAATTGTTGTAAAAAACAATCGAGTTTTTATAATAATCCCTCACAGAATCTTAAGACTTATGAATGGAAAATTAAGTTAGGATCTTTATTAATTACTTAGTTAATATTTTCACGATTTGATTACACTATTGGCAAAAACTTTTTTTTTTGCGAGCACAAACCATCGGTAGAGTTCAAGTGATACTAAACAACCAAGTATACCAATTTGATGTTTTGGTGTACTTGATATTGTCAAGTGTTTGAACATCGAACACGCTATCTAGACGTATATATAATCAAAGAAAATAAATTAATATTTTTAAAAACTAAAAAGACACTCTTTTTTAAGGACTACTGCACTAAAAAGCAATAAATAAACTAACGAAACCGTTCTATCTTTCTACCGCCTTTTCTGAATAACAGCTTAATATTTCTGTCAAATTTCAAGAACGCTAAGTATTTGTATTCACATGAAAATAATTTGTAATCATTTACAGAGAAAAAACGCCCCATGCTTTTACACTTACATATAATCCTTAAATTACAAACACGGGGTAGAACGATAGAACGGTTTTGGTTTCTTTTTAGTACAGTATTCCTTATAAAAGCGTGTCGTTTTAGTTTTTTAAACTATTAATTTATTATATTTCATTTAAAAAATGCTCTATGTCTACTTTAATGTACATTACTCACATATATGATATCCCTTTTGTAACGAGCATGAAGATTGTGAAGGAAGGTATCTTCAGTGAGTGGTGCCAACAGGACTGCATCTGCCTGACCCACATTCTCCACCTCGGCCATGCTGTTCTCACCGATGTCACCGTGGCTCCTCCCGGTGCACCGGCATCCTGATGCCACTCTGCTCTACACACATTCACATACATATCATGTGAGTGATAAAATTATTGAATCTTAATATATTCATATGGTCTGGTTTTTTATACAGTGTAGGGATGAATCTAACTCGATGAGGCCTTTTGCAAAGAATTAATAATGGGCCCACCACCCAGGACCAACAGTTTTTTTTTTAATCTTATTTTTTCAAACCAGTGTCATGGCCACATGCTCATTATTAATCTAAACCAGTACATCTTGGGGTATTTTTTTTCAATCTCTGAGCTTTAGTCGGCTCAGTCATTTAGTGCTTTGGTTGGCTCAGTCATTTAGTGCTTTGTGTGTGTATTGGGGGGTTGCAGTGTTCTGGTTCAGTATGCTTCTGCACTAGCTGTAACCAATTGCTTAACCATTTTAATACCCAGTTCATAGTGCAGCCTATCATTGGTAATTGTGGTTGGTGCACTATGATGCAACCATCATGCATAGCATTTTTTATTGAGCTTGTTGTAGAATTTAGATGTTTGATTTGCTGATGTGCCCCAAGGCTGTAGGCCGTAAGTACAGACTGGATTTATTATAAACTTGCAAAGTAACAACATGTTTTCTAGTGAAAGTTGACTCTTCTGATCATCAATAAATACATTCTTCATAAGCAGACGTTTGGCAACTTTGTGCTTTCTCCATGTTAGTTGTTTATGTAGGTACATTCCTAAGTATTTTTTCTTCATCAGCTTGTGGAACTTTGACTCCAGTTAGAGTTACCTACTGGCTGGGGGACATGACTTTTTCAAAAGATAAAAGTGACTTGGACAGATTTCGTTTCGCGTACGGTATGCGGTAATAAAATATTATATAGGTAAAAAACATAACATTTTAAAAAACATAGCCCTCCTCCTGAAGTGTTCGGGCAATTACCAGTGGATAACTTGGTACAGGGCAATTACAAAACATACAAGCACCTAGCACCTAGTATGAAATCAATCGTCAGCTGTTATCCACTATATACAACTCACAAAATTTGGTATTGAAGTTAATCCGTAACACGATTATACTTATAGGTACGTCTAATGAAATATTATAAATTATTTATATTAAATCTATATTTTTAGGTACCTTATAATACAGGACGATTACTAAGAGTAGAATACTTACTTTATAATAGTCTTACTACGAAATCAATATTTTGTTATCAAACAACATAGTGAACCACAGACACAACCACAGTGAACTTAACTACAGTGTTGCCAGCAGACAGTTTAAGAATGGGCCGAAAGCAGTGCTGGCAGGGGCCGATTTTAGGCAGTAAAGACTTTCCATTGACTTCCGTCGAATTGAGGGGTGGGAAGGGGTTGGGGGAGGTGTACCCCCCCTTTAAACGAAAGTGGCGGAGCCCCCCCATTTTCGATTTTTTTAATTCTGAGGAAATTTTCCTCATTTTATGAATAATTAATAATCATATATTAATATGTGTAAAAACAAGGGTTCGCCCCTTGTTTTTTGGGGGAAGGGGCGAGCCCTCCCCATCAGAAACGGTACTAGAAAACGGGAAAAAAGAGATGTAAAACAAAAAAAGAACATCGAAAATTTTCGTTTTTCTGTTTCACAAGACTCCATCCTTCATATTTAATATTTAATCTTTATTGTTACGTATGACTTATGTCTATTTCTTTTTTTATAAAGTGCTATGCTTTTAGAATAGGAATTGGTCAACCGAAACAATGATTTTGATGTATTGGCTGTCGGAGGTTTAAAGGCCGATGAAAGGCCGATGGCAGCCAAAGGCCGACATAGTTTCAAAAAGGCCGAGAATCGGCCCCCCAGGGGCCGATCTGGCAATACTGCTTAACTAGTTCTTATAGCCTTATTACACCTTACTGAGTTTAGGAAGCTGAATGAGTTAGTCACTGTATCGCGGCGCGTTCTCAATTTGTTTGTATAAAGTACTAAGTAAATTATTTCATTCTTTTCAGTCTAGTTTATTCAGAATTTTATAATTTAAACAAATAGTCTGAGAAATTCATAGATTTAAAATTTTTCACTACGTTCAAGAAGATAAACATAGCGTGGGAGGGAGAAGTTCTAATCAAATACAAACTGCACGAGTGCAACAGAGGCAGACATAAAATTCTTTTTTTTTTTATTCCGCATCACTTTGACGTTAGCCACTGCTACGCTGCCTCGCGGTCTGTTTGCTGTTGAAGGTCCGTTGACCTTACGTAAATTATCTGCTCCAAACTCAGAGTAATTAGAATGGAGCTAGTATCGCGTCAATTCCCCGAACAAATTTTTCGTGGCACTTTTGCGGGGTGCGGGAGGCGAAGTAAACACACACAGATACAATTTCACACATAGCCACACTATAATAAACTCTCAACACATTCAAAAAGATACGCACACAAATAAAGAATGACCTGAACATACAAAAATTTGGCAGAGGGGTTATCACATCATGATCTCTCCAGTGGTATCTCCTCTAAGGCTCCAAATGATAATGTCAGACGAGGTTCCAAACATTTATTAACCTGCAAAGCACTGGTGTGTCGTTTACAATACGACTCGTGATTTCATGATTACTTGGGTATTAAATACATTGTCGGTTTGACTATAATATGTTTCTTTAACCACAACTTGACTCTACTAAATATATACAAGGAATGTGTCAAACACTAGAGACATCATCTTCCAAAAGCCGCGCTGTTCGGCATTCAAAATACATAGTAAATACGTTCACACGATTCCAAGTGGCAAAGAGGTTCTAGTCGCCACATCACCCCCCCCCCCCCCCACGCAGAGAGGAACCCCCACCCCCACCCCCCAACATGGGGCAGGAGCCTGAAGTTAAATTATAAATCTAGGATATCTCTAAACTTAACTTTACGACCGGACCGAGTGACAATGGGGGCAGGAGGGGAAAAGGAAGCTGGCGGAGCGAGCTCAGCGAACGGGTGATCCGAATCGTTGCTCGACGGAACACTAGCTGGACCGTCCAACATTGATCCTCGCGAGGCTGGCAACTCGTGATGCCCTAACTCTAAATCAGCCTCAATAAAAGCAGGCTTAACGCGATCAATGCTAACTGTAACCTCACGCCCCTTAACATCTAAAGTTAAGGTTTTGTCCTTACGCCTAATTACCCTGTATGGACCGGAGTACGGTGGTTGTAGTGAACGCCTAACGGTATCGTTCCGTAGCCAGACGTGAGACGCTGATGCTAGTTCTTTGAAAACAAAAATTGCTGGACGTGCATGATTCGAAGCTTCGACTGGACGCATTACTTCCATTCGCTTCTTAAGATCTCATACAAAATCAATGATCGAATCAGGGCTTATTATAAAATCTCGGATTACCTGGAGGATAAAGCTGCGTGGGCTTGAACTGCTCAACTCATGCAAGCTTAGAAGTTTAAGGCTGACATAAGTAAAATTTGTAAAACTATTTTTAAAAAAAAAATGACTAAAAAAGACAAGCCCGCTGAGTTTCTTGCCGGATCTTCTCAGTAGCGGCCGCGTTACGATCCGGTGGTAGTTTGTAAAAATGATTTTTGTGTAAGTGCCTCCGTGGGGCCTATACATAATAAAGATATTTTGACTTTGACTTTGACTTTGATAAAATCTGACCAAGCGTATAACCAAGTACCCGTTTTGACTTTAATCCCCTCTCCCGAAAGAACCGTGCTAGATTACGGGATAAAAAGTATCCTATGTCCTACCTCGTAGTAAGATCTCAAATCATGCCAAGTTTCATTGGAATCCATTCAGTAGTTTCGGCGTGATGCTCAGCCGTGATACAGACAGACAGACAGACAAAAATAAAAAAAAATGCATTTTCGACCTCAGTATCGGTTATAGAATGCCCTCCAAAAATAATTTTCAAAATATCTTCAATGTACAGAATTGGACCTGTTACAGTTTTATTATAAGTATAGATGGGGAGAATTTGTGTAGTGGAGGCTTGCGGAAGCGAGTATTATCCTGATTGTGGTTTATCTTTTCACAGGTAATAGTTTTAAACATAATTTGTTAGTGAAGAATTACGGTGACCATGCATGACTATCCGATCCTAGTTCAAGAACAAATAGTTGAAATACCTATTTATTATTATTCCTTTCTCTATTAAAATAACTTTGTTTCAATTTCAGATTTCCTACAAACTACATACATTGTTAGATCCACCACATTCTCCTCAATCTATATTTGAAGATCCACATGATATTCAATTGGTGAAGGCGTTAGCGAATTCATATCTGAATTTACGTTTAACTCATAATGCAAAATTAGAATCAATGAAACATTATAAGGAATAAGCTGGGTTTGCGGCAGAAACTTCACAAGACTGTTTTATTTACCATTGTCTGATTTAGAATTAAACTTAAATGTAAACTTAACTGTTTTTTTCTTACCTAATTAATTAAATATACCACAATAGGTAGCTTATCGTAATTTTATCTCAGTCCAGCTGCATGACGTGTCCCACAAGGACCAGTAGGTAAGTACCTGCCTATATGACAAGAGGGTGAAAAGCAAGCAAAAACAAGAAATGCAAAGGCCAAGTTTATCATTAGCATCTTCGATTAAAATCCATCTGAAGCAATGATCTGCTGACGTCAGATAAGTCATTTTTATAATGATTGTCCTTAAATCATATTTCAATATAGTCACCATCGCCAGAGAGGGATAAGAGGTACAGTTACTGAGCTCTCTTTCGGCTTCAATTTTGCGACAACAGCTCATTCCTGTTG
This sequence comes from Furcula furcula, assembly GCA_911728495.1. NCBI lineage: Eukaryota > Metazoa > Arthropoda > Insecta > Lepidoptera > Notodontidae > Furcula > Furcula furcula. The sequence goes on along the minus strand of OU452254.1, from coordinate 520,724 downwards.
TACGTAGTACTTATTACTTCCATGGGTGGTAGTTGTCCATACGTCATAATTGTCTTAGGGTACCGTCCGTCCGATCTACACAGAAAGAGCTTACAGCATCTTGAGGTTGATATAATCCGTAAAATTAGTTCAACTCATTTAAATAATAAACGATGATTTAATGAGTTTCAAGAGGTGTCATTCCAGCTATTCATCACAATTTTTACGCCAACCTCCCAGTGGAGTCAAACTGCACACATTGGCTCGGAATGATTCAGATGAAGGATTTTGATTTAGAATTTATATTATAAGGTTTTAACCTTTGATTATATATACGTCTCTAGATAGAGTCTGTCTAGTTTTTGTTGACACTACTAGTTTTACGGTTTTAGAAACTGACAACATTGCGACAAATGTCATTTGTTGTTTACATAACCTCTAAAGTGAATTGTGTTGTGAATATTACTGCGTATTTTAAATTAAATATTACCTTAAACTACTAAAAGCAGTGTCAGAAAAATGTTTACGATATGATAATTAAATACCATCAAAAGAAAAGGGAATCCGATGCTGTATTTCATGAAAAGGTAAAATTGCCTATATCGACATCGGAAATTGCAGGTTAGTCTTGATACTTACTAATAAATTGTTGAGGATTTGTATGATATTGTTGTATTATAAGAATATTACTGTTATTAATGTGGAACTAAGTTGTGTATACAGCGGAATATCTTGTCATAATTAAAATGTTTCTATAATTCCTTATGGGCTTGATAGTTGGGTACATACATTTGAGAAAACTTCAGAACGATTTATAATAATACCAGCCCTTGTTTGTGTCCCACTGCTGGGCACGGGCCTCCCTTCAAGTTGAAGGGGCTTAGGCCATAGTCCACCACGCTGGCCAAGTGTGGACTTCACACGTCTTTCGAAAGCTAGTTAGGCTTTCTCAGATATGCAGGTTTCATCACAATGTTTTCCTTCACCGAAAGCTAGTAACAATCGCACAAAGACGATTCGCACATGATCTATACTATAATAAAACTCAAAGAGCACTTTTTCTGTACATTGAATATTTTTCCAAAATTTCTATGTGGGTATCCCCACTATACTATCGACATAGAGGCCAAAACAATTTTTTTTGGAATTATTGTCTGTCTGTCTGTCTGTCTGTCTGTCTGTCTGTCGTTCTGTTTGTCCAGGCATCATTCGAAAACCCGTGGATGGATTTTGATAGGACTTTCACTGATGTGTTGTGTAGAAGTAGGGGTATAAATTGGTATATAAAACATCACGCTATGTTTCATAGGGGCTAAGCAGTGAAACATTACTTGCACATATTACCACGTAATTTCCTTTGTATGTGAATAGGGTAATTATAGACTGATCAGTTAATCATTAAGATATGTATTATTACGCTATATACAATAGAGACTGAGCAGACATTTAGTTTGCATAAGATATGGCAGTGGCGAAGGGTCAATTTTTGTAAGGGGTAAGCCGGTCCGGTACACCCAGGACATTTACATTAGATTTCTGTATTGTTCTAAGTACTTTGCTGATAGCAATATCACATTATATCTTTGAAAGGTTAAAATCTGTAAATCCCGAGCGAGTCCAAACTAGATTAGGGGGGGATGGTTCATGAAATTTTAATGAAACTCCCCAAGTCCAGGTAGTGTATAATAGGTATTGCATTACAATCGCAACAATAAATGATGCGAAAAACTTAGAACTTTCATTATCGAATATGATTAGACAGTAATTTACGATGTTATCGTGATTTACATTATGACCAGTGCCATCTATCGATGAAATTGAACATACAATCACTATATAACTAATCTTATTTAAATAAAAGAAAGTCGTGTTAGTTACACTATTTATAACTCAAGAACGGCCCAACCGATTCGGCTGAAAAGGTAGGGAGGTAGCTTAGAACCAGGAAACGGACATAGGATACTTTTTATCCCGGTAGGTTACGGTTAAGCTACGTTAGGTAAGGTCATTAAATAGATGGGTGAACCGATTTGTATGAAAGTGTGCATATCGGGTAGAATAGGTCATACGGTATATTTCATACCGCTAGGTTAAGGTTAAGCAACATAAGGCAAGGTCATTAAATAGATGGGTAAACCGATTTGTATGAAATTTTGTGTGCATATCGGGTAGGTCTGAGAATAGGTCATAAAGTATATTTAATTCCGCTGATACCACGATTGACGAGGATATATATATAGAACGAGAGGAGGGTGCAAGAGAGGAGAAAGAGGGAGAGGGGATTCGAGGAGGGGGTGATGGGTTGAGTAAGGGGGGAGTGAGAACTTCGGAGTCGCTGGACGCTCGGGGTGTGGGCCCTTTGAGCGTCCATTGAGTACGGCGGCGACTCCGAGGAGGACGGCGGCGGGGTTGCGACCCCCGTCCCCGTGAGTACCGTGTCAGGTTCCCGGGGGGCTACAATGCGCCCCCCGGCGGCGGGCTCAAAGGCAAGGCACTAAGGGGCCCCTGGTGCAGATCCCACCGGAGAGCCCTGGGGTCCCCCCTCTCATTCATGTGCCGATGCGACAGCCGCGGGGGTTTTAGTGGGTAAGAATCCCACATACCCCGGTTGAGCCCCACAGCTCCCGGGGATCTTTCGAAGATTTCCCCCGCGTCAAAAAAAAAAATAGGGGGGAGTGAGAAGGAGCAACTTCGTAGAAGATAGAGGGGTGGGGAGAGTTCAGAGAGGGGACAACAGGGAGAGGAAGAGGGGGAGCGTGACGGAAACCGAAGCGGGAGGGGGAAAGAGAGAGGAGAGAAAGAGCATATAATTAGATTTTTTTATAAGAGAGAGAGATATGGAGAGAAATAAATCTATGGAGGACGGAGAAAAGGGGAGCAAAATGTAATAAAAGCGCGGGCGGAGCTGCACGGGTCAGCTAGTTAATTAAATAAATCACAGGTGCGAGCCGGGGTTCGAACCTGCGCACTTTGTTTCCAAAGCAAGCGATCGCCCACTGAGTTGTTACAGCTTACAGAACAATTATAGGATTTTTATTTTATTACGCTTTCTAGTACTATTTTGTTATTATGTATGTCTGTTGGGATAATGTAAAGTGTTGTATAAGTGTCTGTTGATGGAATCTCAGATATTACAAGTAAGGTTATGATCTGTTGGCATACAAATGAATTATAATAAAATACCATTTCATGTTTTGTTCCAGGCGTTAGTATAAGTTCTCTATGGTAAATGAAAAAGGAGTTTTATGAAATTGCGAAGACAAGAATAAAAGAAAATATTATGATAAAACGGTGTCTCGTTAATAACAATCCACTAATCTTGTAATATGACGATTAATAAATTAAACAAATATAGAAAAAACTTGTTCTATTCTGTTTTTATCCTATTCTAATGCATAGAATAATGATAAGCATTAAGTATACGATGCAATCCAGTATTTAAAAAATAATATTTGACCTTTATTTATCTTATTTTATTTTAATCGACTTAATGACGAAACAAGTTACACGTTTGCCTGATGGTGAGCGGCATACGTGCCTATAGACACACTTTACTGCTTCTCAGTTAGTGTTTTATATATGAAACTGCCGCTCATCACCCGAGACATAGGTTATTAAGTCTTTTGAGGTGGTAATTTTTGCCAGACTGCCGCATAAGGAGGATTATACCAGCTATAAATCCCTTTAAGCCGGAACAAAACAATGTTAAAACATTGCTGCTTGGTGGCAGATTGCCTGACCCTGCATTGGTACCTACCTGGAGGGTCCCTTTCATAGGGACCTTTTTTTTGTCGGGGAGGAAACCTTCAAAAAATCCCCGGTCTCCGTAGGGGTGGAGGCCGAGTTATTTGAGACTTTTACGCATTAAAACGTGGCCTTCATCGACACAATAGAGATCTTCGGCTTCTAAAGTATAACAAATATATTAAAGTATCAAGTATGATTATTCCCTAGTTTAAACAGGGTTGCACTACCTATTTTTTTTCAATTTGCCGCCCTTTTCTACTCTCAACTTTGACTAGACAGCCTCTAGCGTGTTCGATGTTCAAACACTTGACGATATCAAGTACACCAAAACATCAAATTGGTATACTTGGTTGTTTAGTATCATTTGAACTCTACCGATGGTTTGTGCTCGCAAAAAAAAAACTTTTTGCCGAATTGTGTAATCAAATCGTGAAAATATTAACTAAGTAAATTGATAAAGATCCTAACTTAATTTTCCATTCATAAGTCTTAAGATTCTGTGAGGGATTATTATAAAAACTCGATTGTTTTTTACGACAATTTGTACATTGTCCGACTAGACTGGTGTGGCTAGGTAATAATGGGGGAATATATCTTAAGTCTGAGGTAATTTTTCTTTTGACAAAAATGAATTCAAAAGCGTGACCAAAACATGAAATAAATCAATTATAATAATTTTAATTTATTTTTTTGATAAATTAATTACTTTTATATAGGTAAGTACTTAGAAGTATTTTTTCTTCCTGGTCATGAGGCAAATAAGACGTTCACCTGATGGTAAGGGACACGCCATTTAATTTAATTTAATTTAAAGATTTTTATTATTATTATTATTTTTTTATTTAATATAATTTCAATTCTTTTCAAATCAAATCAATTCTTTTCAAATCAAATCAAATTCAATTTAATCAAATTTAATTCAATTTTATTTTATTTTATTTTACCTTTTTTTATTTTATTTTATTTTATTTCGATAACGCTATGGCTATTTATGGGAAAAATATTTGTAACTGGAGATCCCCAAACACGCACACAACCACAGATGACGCGAGTGTACAACGAGGCCTGCACGCACACACGAATAATGAGGTTGTTATGCTTATTAACGTAAAGTACGGCATACACGCGCAGGTATACCTGACAGGTATACCTGTACAGTTCAACTGCGCAGGTAAACCTGAGCGTGTATGCCGCAAAACTGTGCAGGTTTCCACGCCTGTACAGGCGAGTAAAAAAATATGAATTTTCATATTTTTAACTGCGCAGGTATACCTGTGCAGTTTACCTGTGCAGGCAAAACTGAGCGTGTGTGGCGGTCGCCTGCGCAGGCGTCAGTTGTCCGAAGACTGTTAAAGGGAAAGGACGCGCGGCGCTCTAATACAATATGTCGTCTCGTAAGCGGAATGTAGTAATGGAAGAATTTATAAACATGTACAAGTCGGAGCATTGTTTTTGGCATATTAAGTGTAAAGATTATCACGATAAAATTTAAATAATTTTATTCCTTGACATGACTATGTCACCCTGTAACGATAAAACATTTGTAAGCCGGAAACGGTAGAATACTTGGTACCATCTATTATGGTAACATAAAAATATGCTGACAAATAATAATTCTTATACTTTAAAAAATAAAAAAGTAGCAGCAATTATAATAAATCGTAAGAAAAAAAACATCATGAAACGTCTTTTCATCTATTGGGGCCTGTTGGTCTAGTGGTCACGCCGGCTGCTACCCAATAGGTAGTGGGTTCGATTCCTGCCAAGTGTCTAGGTGTTATTTATCTATTTATGTATGTATTTACAAGAAAAATTCATCTGGTTTCCATAGTATAGGCTCTGCCTAATTTGTGATCCGTGTGTGGATTGTCCCAGAATATTATTATTATTCGTAGATAATTGCGGTAATAATAATTCGGTTTAAATTTCAATTCCTTCAATAAGTCGACATAAGAGTACTGTTTGCTTTTCACCACTGTTCACGGTGTCGTCGTTTAATATCCTTTTCTTTAATAAAACAAACTATTAATCTATTAATGCTACTGCGTCGTAGTCATGCGCCGCTGTCGGGGCCATGGTTTCAACTGAGAGTTTGTGCAGGTTTACCGTTACGTGTATGGTCTCTATGGAGCTCAATTATACCTGTACAGTTTAACTGCACAGGTATACCTGTCAGGTATACCTGCGCGTGTATGCCGTACTTAACGTTACAAGACTAATAGGTATCTAGACGTATATATAATCAAAGGTTTTAACTTAAAAAGAATTCGTTCCGTTCTGTTGATTTGTTTGTACTAATTCTGTTATTTTTTTATTAGTTATTTTTTTCGGTAGGCATTTTTATTTCTGACTTTTGTTGTCTAACTGTTATTAAAGGTATAATATCAGTATTATAGGTTAATGTTTCTGTTTTTTAACTTTAAGTAACTATTTTATGATAGTCAAAGCTATTTTAAAAGTTTTTCTATGTCCAATAAAAAAAGCTTATCATACGCTCTAATAAAGTGTTACTTATGGGCGGGTAGCCGCCCAAGGAAATAAAATACACAACACTTTAAAGGCAAAAAAGTTATATATTGAAAAAAAGGTAAAAAATTATAAAAGTTAACACAAACACTTATCACAAAGGATGTATACTGATTATTAATAAAGTAAATCTCAGGGTTGGTTACGGGTATAGGCCTTGTCGACTAGGCACGCGCGTTAAGTACGTATCGTCCGGCGAGTCCGGGATTCCGCGGCAGACTGCCTAGTCGCGCGCAGGGTATCCAGATCATGCATGTGAAATTTCCCCAAATCAGGTTTTATTTTTCCCCAAAATGATACATTTTCGTACTATTTTCCCCAAAATTGATTTCATATCTAATACTCCCTTATTTACACCTACTAATTTTATAAGAGTGAAAGCGAGTTGGTTTCTTATACTATTTGTTACGCTTTAACGTATTTGGCTGAATTTTGGTCGTATAGAGATGGATGGGAACTTTTAAGTTAGAGGCTACTTTTTAACCGACTTCAAAAAAAGGAGGAGGTTCTCAATTCGTCTGTATATATATATATATTTTTTTTCTATGTATGTTCGCGCATAACTCTGGCAATTATGAACCGATTTGCAAAAATCTTTCTTCCATCCATTCTTTAATCCGTTAGTTGGGTCCCATAAAAAAATTATTGCTTCCGAATAAGTAGTTCCTGAAAAAACAATAATGGTGACTGCGCAGGACAGTTGCAGGAAAGCCTATATAGATGACTTTTTTGTCGCTTTTTAAGGACAAAAATGGTCATAACTCTGGCAAATATTTACCATTTCAATGATTATTTTTTTATTCGAAAGAAGAAACCACTGTAATGAATCTGTATGAAATTTATCACAACCGGATAAGAACTTCCTGGAAGACCATGAACGATGAGGAGGAATTTATCTGGTAAAAACCATAAAACTGATGTTCTCCATTACATTGCTCTGACAATTATGAACCGATTTCGATGATTCTTTTTTTATTCGAGAGAGTAAACTATTATGATGATTCCATGCAAATTTCATTACGACCGGATATTTTTTTCTGAAGAAACATGAATTATGTAAAACTATGTAGACGATAATGTGATCATAACCTACCTAGATCATTTTACGGTCTTCGATGGTTCAATCATTATATATGAAAATATCACTAAAAAGTTTAAAATAAAATCTTTAAAAAAAAAATTGAACCGACTTCAATATCACTGAAAAGTATAAAATAATTTAAATATTATTGAAGTTGGTGCCAAATATACACAGCCGGTAAGCTAACACCAACTTCAATAATAATTAAATTATTTTATACTTTTCAGTGATATTGAAGTCGGTTCAATTTTTTTTTTAAAAAGATTTTATATTCATAAGAATTATTAGTGTTAGCCTAGTTATTTTTTTTTACTGCCCTTGACTGCAGACCCACCTGATGGAAAACGGCGACGCAATCAAGGATGGTAAAGCACACTAGCCAATTAAAAGCCTATTCACTCTAGTCTTGAAGACATCTACATTGTTGAAATGAAACTATTTTTACGGATTATATCGTCATCATCTACATTATAATCGGGCAGGAAAACCGACGCAGGCAAACTGTTCCAGTCCTTTGCTGTCCTTATTATAAATGAAGAAGCAAAACGCTTAGTCCGGAGTCCGGACTGAAGGCACGCTCACCACATAAGGGTGTGTACGTGTCGTGCGTCTCGTCGTCCGCTGATGGAAGGGGGATGGTGGAATCAAGTCATGCAATTCCTGCGCATACTCTCCAAAATGCATCCTGTAGAATACCGAGAGGCTGGCTACTCTACGCCTGTGCTCTAGGCTTTGTAAATTGGCTGCTACGAACCCTGCATCACCAATAAGCCTCTAGCACGCCTCTCCACTCTCTACAGTCGAAAGCAGAAAGATGTTTTTTTTTTCAGCACCAGCCCATTTGTGACTACACATACAACCGGACTTGTGCTGTATATAGCATCAAAAGCTACCCCGGTGTGAAGTACAGGCGGACCTTTGCAAAGTCTAGTAGCTACCTTGGCCTTGGACTCAATGAACCGCTCAAAGTTGTTGTTTGAAGAAATTTCAAAACTTAACAACTGAAGGTGATTTCCGTATTCAAAGGATACATTCTGAAAAGTAGGATCCAAGATGAACATACTCCTTTTCAAGGTGAACAGACCCGCCTGAGTTTTGGTGGTATTGAATCTCACAAGATTGCCATCACCCCATTCGGGGACTGCCTGAAGTGTAAGATTCGCGCGCCCCACCATGGCTACTCTTTCAGACTGGATAACCTCCTTATTCTCTCTCCACAATAGTGCTGTCATCTGCATACCCATAGATACCGGACATCAGCAGATCGTTGATATGCAGTAGGAAGAGAGTTACGGAGAGAACGGACCCCTGAGGAACTCCGGCATTAGTCGTCAACGGTTCCTATGAGCAACCGTCAACAACCACTCGGAGTGACCGTTCACTCAGGAAGTCCTTTATCCAGCCGATCAAACCAGGGGATATGCCGTACGCTGGCAGCTTGTGTAAAAGACTAGCATGCCAAATCGAAGGCCTTTGAGACATCCAGAGAAAAAACAAGCGCTTTCCCATTTTTCTCGAGGGCCTCACCCCATAAGTGAGTGAGTTTGTTCCAGAGACACCCTCGGCCACCATTCTGACCATTGACCGTTACGAAACGAAATGATGATGAACGATTGACAATAACGAAAGTGTAATGTTAACAACATTGTATTGTTTTACGTGAGATATTGTGAAATACTCGTATTTTTTATTTTTAACCTGTCTGAATTAGACTTTTGCTTCTCCCCAAACTTTTGCCAAGAAAAATTGTGTTCCCCAAAAGTTTCCCCACAATTTTCGTTTCCCCAAAAGTTCCCCAAAGATTTTATTTTTCCCCAAAATGGGGAAAAAAAACCCCCAATCTGGAGACCCTGGTCGCGCGGCGCATGCCACATAAAACCGTTGGACACTCCTGTGCGAGAGTGACGGGACTCTTCTGCGCATGCGTAGTCGATACAGCGCGCGGGCAAACAGCCGTGAGAGGCACGGTTTGGCAACAACGAGTCGTGGTTTACTATAGTGTTCGTTTAGGTATTTGTAAGAAATTCAGTTTTGTTTTACCAAAGTAATATTAAGAGCCTTATTATTTTCAGGCAATCGTAATTACGTTTGTAAGTTTTATTATTGTTTTAATTGTGTTGATTTTTCTGCGAGAGTTAGAGCTAGTGAGTACCTACTTTGTTGTCAGACTTCTAAAAAAAATATTTTAATAAAGTAATTTAGATTCAGTTCAGTTGTTTCATTTATTATTTAAATATTTTGTTGACATAATCACCACATGCGATACTATTTCATTTAATATGGAGAAAGTAAAATATAGTAAGTCTCATAATGCCAAATTAGTGTCGATGTAAAACGTCGTAAGTAAAACATACGATATTTTCTGCTTACTGAATTGCAGCTTAAGTAATCGTAAGTAATACTTACGATATTTGTATACTGCAGATTTCCATCGTATAAAAGCGTAACAACATTATCTCTAAAACGAATAAATATTAAACGTTTGTTTTAATACTATTCGGTAAAATAAGGCATTTTCTATGTTTGGTACAAATTTCAGCCAAATAGCTTCAAATTTAAAGAACAAGCGTAGAAAAATACCTTTAATTCGCTCTCCTGTAAAGTGCGGGTTTTGCACATACGATATTTAACGTAGGAGCCATCGATATGGGACGGTACGCGGAGGGAGAATCCACGGCTCGGCCTTCCTTCTTTATGAGGACCAAACTTGCCCCCTTCCAGGCCCTGGGGAAGGTAGCTTCGCGGAGGCAACTAGTGAATAGCTGCCTCAGCACGTCCCCCAGGGCAGCCAGGCTCAACACCAGCACCCTACCCGGAATACCGTCGGGTCCAGGCGCGGTGTTTCGGGCTCTCAAGCGGCCAACGGCCCAGTCCATCTCCTCTATGGTCACCCCCAGATCGTCGCGCCATTCGGGCAACTGAAGGGGGTGGACTGAGGGACTTGACCGGCTCACCGGGAACAGGGTATCTATCACGTTTCCCAGCAACGCCGGATCGTGAGTCTCCGTCACCGGGGGCATCCATGGGCGTAGCTTGCCCAGCACCATATGGTAGGGCGCCCTACGTCCCATATGGTATCCACGGATCCTCGTTGAGTCCCTCGAGGAGTTCGTCCCAGGACTGGTCCCTGGCGCTCTTGATAGCGTTTTGAAGCGCCTTGGTGGCCACTCGATATGCCCTGTAGAGCCTAGCTACCTCGTCGGCTTGAGCTCGCCTTCGTCTTCTCGCCCTGGTGAACTCTCGGCGGCTTCGCCAACAGACCTCGTGCGCGATCTGCGGCGTCCACCAGTACACCGGGCTACGCTTGGGGCGGCCGGCTCGGGAGCTCCTTCTAACCTAACCTATCCGAGTCGGAATGATCTGAATCGAGGTGTTAACCATGATGGTATTAATATACCTACATTCTTTCAAAGTATACATTTTAAACGATAGACCTAATGATTTTCGATTAGATAAACATTATATCCAATAACATTATAAGGTAAAACCCCCAATTATCGACACTTTAAGGATCGCATATGAACATTTTTTTAAATATCTATTTTATTTAGGATATTACACGATACTTTCATGCACTGGGTATAAGTTTAGGTTTCATTTTATATTAACTTAAAGTAAAAACGAGTGTGATACTAATAAGTAGATCAATAAATCAAATTAGATTTAGGCTCTTTTTGGCCTAGTTATCGACAATGAAATTCCATATATCGACACCCAGTAATCGACATGATCCAATAATCGTGATCTAGTAATCGACATGTTCTATTTATCGTCATCCAAATATCGACCTAATCCTAACACCATGCCCAAAAAGTCTTATTAAGTAATTTAATCATTTTAATTATTAAATAATCTATCGCGGAGCGATGCTAAAGGGAGGATCCTCCGACCGAGCGAGGTGTGATGCTCGGCCAGGGCTGAAGCCCCCAACGGTGGTTGTTGGGATGTTGTATATATACACAATATACTTTGAAACTTCGCTTGCGCGATTCAGGAACATCTTTATTTTGTACTCTCATATGTAGTAGTAGGTTGCTACATCACTCCCCCCAAAGACTGGAAGTCCTCGTCCTTGCGTTCCAGTCGCTATGTCAATGCTACTTGTAAAAGTCCAGTGTGCGTAGTCCCAGTGCGACGGGGCTGATGCTGCGTAGTCCTCAGTGAGTCGAGGTGTGCAGTGCGTATGCACAGTTAAAATATGAATACAGTTTGGAAACTAAGCCTAGTTGACGAAATAATTACCTACACTCCATGGAAGCGATAGGGTTGACACCTTCAATTTTTATTAATAACTTGTACATACAGTAACTTCTAGAACTATAGATCTTAAACTTTGTCATTAGGACGTAACGAAAAAGTAGAAAGAAAAAAGAAGGAAAGAAAAACATTTATTCAACGACATCTTGTACAGTAACTAGCCTACTTAGTACACTTAAACTAATAATTAGAATGCCGTTGAAAGGTTATCCACACAGCATGTGTCGTTGCTCCTAGCTGGCACAACGACGCTGAACTTCCGTGGATACCCGTCAGCTAGAGTGCGTCGGAGAGCAACAGCATACACCGGACACAGGTTTTACAATTAATAAAAACAACACAAGCAATTGAAACTGACCACAAGAAATTGAGAAGCAGGAACATGAAATGAAAAAAAAAATTATGATTTCATCAGATTGAAAAATTAGGCTAAAAGTGATCTTATTATTATCCTTAGTCTATTCATAAATACACTGTAGGTATACTATTACAACTAAATGCTATTACATCTAAATGCTGATTTCAAATAGTGTTTAAATATTATGCGATATGAAAAAAAAAGTAAAAAAAAGTGACGAAAAAGTTGAAGTTTTATTGCGGCCGTCATCTTGGATTTGATAGCACCAGTGGCTTCAATACCCTCGAAAACCATGAAAACGATACCCATGACAAAATAGTTGATAACTTATTGTAGCCGCCATCTTGGATTTACAGTTTGGCAGCATTATCCGCTATAACACCCCGGAACACTAGCGGACTAACGGGGGGGCGGAGGGGGCGGTCCGCCCCGGGCCTCGGGTTCAGGGGGGCCTCCAATCTCCAAAACAGTACCTACTACGTATTAGAGAGTACATCATACCTAGATTATTTTAGAGTTCCGGCACTCAAACCTTGATAGCCTTTGACAATTGCATTTAGATTGATATGAGACAACTAAGTTTGTGCGTCGGAAGTCGGAACTCATAATGTTTGGTTGAAATAATCTAGCCGATACGGCTCCTTAATCTCAAAGACGGCCATAATGTTAGTGTTGTAAGTATTAGGCAATTTGGAGTTGGGGGCCTCATGATGCTCGTAACCAAAACACAAACGTACTGCAATGTATCTGTAGAACCTATCGTCTATCCAGCAGGAAATTTACACAAAATGTAGTGTACATTTTGTGTAAATAGTAGAATGATAAGACAATAAATCAATTAGTGATGTGTAAAAGAAGTATAATATATACAAAATTTACAAATTTATTTAATATAGAGTGCACACGGACGCACACGAGGCGTCCTTAAGACTGAGGATACCGAGTCACATTTCTATTGGACCCAAGGCGATGCGAGTTGCACCACCGCCTCGACTCGTCGTCTTGGTGTGGAGGGTCCTTCTGGGACATAACTGTCTTATAGAAGGACCCTCCACATGGATTCCTCTGCCAATATAGTAGATACTGACAGAGCGTGGTCTAGTTGTGTCCAATCTGGCTGACATGGCTCCACCGCTCTAGGTTACACCACAATGATGGCAAGTCGTTGTCACTCCTCACCCTATCTCACTCATATAATCACTGAAACACTCATACCCAGATTCTCCAAGTGAGTCTACAGGTTGTTTGCACAAGGTTTCTGTCGCAGCCAGGCTTGGAAGACTAGCAGGACAACACTGACAACTCCCTTTGCTCACATATGCTCATCAGAAGGCCATGAGCGTAATTGTTCAAGTGCGTGCCTTATCCGCCTCCGACTGGAGTTATTTGACCCTGAAAGCGCGCCAGGACTGTTTCGCCTCATACGGAACATTGCCCACCCTTATAACGACCCGGTCAGCCATGTTTCGCTGCAGGCTCATGGTCTTTTTAGACGGAACAAGGTTTGCTTCAGGGTTGCTTATTATCACTACAGCTCTTGAATACAATAATATGGTGTACATATAATGCTTACAATTTTAGAGGACTGGGAAGTATCCTAATTGCTGAGACCTAATTGAACGATTCTCGCTTCGGATATGACACCTAAAATAAAGGATCTTCGAAAAAAGAACTGATCCGATCTTGTTGAAAAAGTTGATGATTGATGAAATGATTTTGAAGAAACGCACACTAAAAATCTAATTAATGCGTACTCTGCTCTTTTTCTATCTTTCTATATGCCTCTGAAACCTGGACATTCACGCGTTCTTCGAAGAATGGATGTATTGGAAATGTGGTGTAGGCGCAGAATTCTAAGCATATCGTGGACCGAGCGTGGCACGAATGCATCTATTCTCGAAGAGCTTAAGATCAAGGAGTGACTTCTCACCGCCCACATCTATCGCTATTCGGCCCATACGACCAGTAGGTGCCATAGGTTAGTACTGTAGACAGTCATGTCTGCGTTACGCGTCGTCAACAACAAGAGAAAACCGAACAACCTATAGAGGCTTATTCTGATAAGCCTAATGGATGGCAAGAGAAGCAGAGGACGTATGTCGATGCGATGGGCAGAAACTTTGAAAGCGGTTATGAGAGCGACGCTACGGGAAAGCATCCTACATAGAGCTCAAAATCAAACAACATAGAGACGAGTGGGGGCAAAAGTCTGCAAAAATATTGTCTGTTGACATTTATAACGTTTCTATCCTGTAAAGCATTTATGTCACTAGCACAACTAAGATGAATCCAACGACATATCACAAGTCTAAATCCATTGAGCCGTTCAGGCTATAGGCCGTGCCAAAGATATAGAAAAACATACATCCATACATACCCTCGAAAAACAAAGCCCTCTTTCTGGTGTAGTCCGGTAAAAATGCATCACTTTCTGACCGGGGGCCTCATTACTTTTTGCCGCCCCGGGCCTCCGACAGGCTTAGTCCGCCACTGCCCCGGAAAACCACGAAAACTACAACCATAACAAAATAGTTGATAATTATTGCAACCACCATCTTTGATTTACTTTTGTGTTAATAAAAGCGCCGCCATTCTGTATTTACAAATAAGTTCACGAATTCATTATGATCGATCACACAGACCAGATATAATATAACGATACAATAATATAAGAATAACAATATACATAGGCAATTTAAAATACTCGATACTCGTACGATAGCTTCGGTTTTGATGATTTTTTAAAAAGATCGCGGAGACTAACTTCGCGGCACGCACAACTGACGGCATCGCGACATTCGCTTAGAACTCTCGTCGACGCGCATGTTTGTGTGAGTGTGCCGTTTCGAGCGTTTGCAGGTAGCTTCCATACTGTATACATATTTATACTGTGGCGTATGGCTGGCTGCTGCTTGACGAACCGGTTTTGAGGTAAGCACTCTTCTTACGTGGACCGGCTGGCGGTGCAGGGGTGCTGTGCCACGTTTGGCCCGAAGGTCTGACCAGGCTTGCATCTGCTACAAGGCGGTGGTCGTCCGATGAGGCATATTGGCTGGCTTGTTACTCGCTGGTTGTTGTTTGCTGGAGACTTGCTATGGGGAGAGAGTGATGGCGAAGCTTCGACGGCTGCGTTGATCACGTCGGGGTCACCAATATCGCGGAGCGATGCTAAAGGGAGGATCCTCCGACCGAGCGAGGTGTGATGCTCGGCCAGGGCCGAAGCCCCCAACGGTGGTTTTTGGGATGTTGTATATATACACAATGTACTTTGAAACTTCGCTTGCGCGATTCAGGAACATCTTTATTTTGTACTCTCATATGTAGTAGTAGGTTGCTACAAATCTTTAACATAGACAAAAACCCGTTACGTACTTCCCACTATTCTTTTTTCACGTCTGAATTATTTTAACTAATCAAATATTTAATATAAATTGTAGATCTGTTTTTAATTGGTAGGTATTCATCATCATCAACAGCCGGAAGACGTTCACCGCTGAATATAGGCCCCCCTTAGACCGCCACAATGAACGATAATTGGCTATTATAATAATGAGAAATAAATATCGTCTGTCCACCTAGTGGGAGGCCTACCTACGCTGCGTCTTCCGGTTCGTGGTCGCCACTCAGAACCTCGTTTCTTCGAACGATGTGGTTTAGCTATTGCCATTTCAACTGGCAGATTCTAAGAGCTATGTCGGTGACCTTGGTTCTTTGGCGAATCTCTTAATTACGGATTACGAAAAGAAGCTCCGAGCATAGCTCTTTCGTCATGTGTCTTTAAGCTTCTCTAAAAGGTTGTTAAGGACTACGTCTCGTTACCATATCGTTATCGCTGGCTACACATGCTGGTTAAAGAACGTTGTCTTCAGGTACTGTGCAATTTCAGATGAGAAGATGTCACTATGTTTTCCAAACGCTGCCCATCCGAGTTGGATTCTTCGGGCGACCTCTTTGTCGAAGTTCTGCTGCATATAGGCGGCTGCATAGCGGTCAACAACTTCGTGTGTATCGTTGCCAACGACTACCGGTACGGATGCAACATAGACATTAGACATGATCTTCGTCTTGTCCATGTTTATTTTAAGATCCACCTGTTGGGTTAACGCTACTGAGGTCGCTGTGCATTGTATTGGGGTCCTCCAGCGATTCAGCCATAATGACTATATCATCGGCAAAGCGAAAGTGAGTGATGTATTCGCCATTGATGTTGATGCCGAATCCGAACCAGTCCAAGAGCTTGAAAACGTCCTCCAATGCGTTCATGAATAGTTTTGGAGAAATAACGTCTCCATGTCTCACACCTCTCTGCAATTGGATTGATTTAGTAGTCTCGTCCTGTAGTCGGATCGACATGGTGGCACACACTTCGATGTACATATAGCCAATGAGGAATCGCTGGATGGACAGGATTGCCACCCAGGTTTCGATTAAATCGGCCGACATAATGGCCGACTATACTCCTCAGTCTTCTGTATAATCTGACGGAACGTATGAATGTGGTCTACGGTACTAAAGCCTTTTCGGAACCTGGCTTGTTCGGGAGGCTGGAAATCCTCACACCTGCGTTTAAGACGGTTCATATTGACTTTCAAAAACAGCTTATGCACATGGCTCAGGAGTTAAATAACTTCTGGAGGACTAAAAGTATCGGTTTTCCATTCGCTTCCCAGAAGTTCTGTTGTGATTCACCCGGAGCCTTGTCGTTTTTAAGCTGTTTGAGAGCCATTACAATCTCGGACAGGTTAATGTCTGGGATGTACTCAGTGTAGTGTCGGGTTAGTTTAACTCTGGTGTCCTTATATTTTAAACACTTCTTAATTCAGTCAAACCATTTTCGAAAACATGGATACCATTGGTTTAAGGGATTTTTTCCCGTGCTGGTTATAAGCTATCACGGCTTCGTCCGGCCCCGTAAAAGTCATGACAGTAGCCATATTTTCCTCAGGGACCGCAGTTGAGGGCCGCACTTCACGAATTTCGAAATGGAGAGAAACACGGCCACCATCAAATTCGTAACAATTCGTAGCATTACGGTGCTCAAATGTCGTGCTTTCCACCCAAAAGCATTTTGAAGACGAGCAGACTGACTGCGTCTATCGCCTGTGCTATTTAAAAAGGCGTATATGTTTTTAGGCGCCATTCCTGAAAACAATGTCGGTTATTGGAACACGTGGAATATCCAATCATCGACACAACAGTCGATCACTGGAAGCAGTTTGACGATTTAAATGAAAGAACTATATTTTTAAAGCGCTGAAGAAACATAGCTACGTAATAAAATAAAGTGCAAAAAATAATAATACAAAACGTTTCGACATTTGTCGAAGTTTGGAACATGCGAAGAATAAAACTCCAATCACCGACAGGCGTACATTTAATAATAACTAGTCAATTTATGTCCTAATTTTATAAATAAACAACATTTTCGATACAGTAAAACAATTAAAAGTTATGAGCAATAAATCTTACTCACCTCCTTAATGATTTTACTAGTAAAACTAGAACGATTGTACGATGAAGGATCGCTTGCGGTCGAAACTTATACCAAGCCATTTTCTTCAACATGGCCGAATGTGTAAAACGTCATTTGCAATGACAACTAGATGACCCGGGTTTCTTGTTTATCCTTGAAATCCATTCAGAAAGGAGAAACTACTCTTATTATTTTTAATAAACTTTTTAAATGTCGGACAATGGTGCTGTGTCGGACACTGGGTGTTTTACCTTACTTACGAAATAAGTTTTAGAATATATAAATGTTATAAGTAAAGAATGTAAAGAAAGTTTTTCCGGTTCCGGCTGTGTGCGCAAACAGTCGAGTTATTATTGTGCTCTTGTTTTACGTGAATAACTGTTGTTCTTTTGAGTTCAACTTGTGCAAAAACACTTACACTAGATAGAAAACGTTAAATATTTCATTGTGAATTCAAGTCGATATAAAATTTGTTAAAAACAGTGATCGTTACTCGTAGAAAATAAACATTTTTGAGGTTAAAGTATCGATGTCAACATAAGCAGCCACAGTCAAAAGCTGAAGTCAAGAGTCAAGTACATACAATCATAGACAATCTTAGGCCAATTATACACTGGCTTGACTAAGCATGCACGCACAGTGAATGGTGCTACGGCCGATAAGTTGAAGTGTAGTACCAACATCACAGCTTGAATTAAGATTGCGTTCAACTACGTTCCATTGTACGCATACTGTGTTGAACAGACGACAAAAGGGAAAAAAAAAATGGAAAATCTACAAACATTTTTTGATAAAATAAAAATAGAGATGGCTAACCAAACAAAAGATATTATATGTCAAATAGATGAGAAATTAGCACCCTTTACAAAGGAAATAGAAGAACTCAAGATTGAAAACCAAAAATTAAAAGAGAAAATCCTAAACTTCGAGAAAAATATAAAAAATAACAACATTGTCATATATGGAATTCAAGAAAATGAACAGTCCCAGAGTGATCTTTTGCAAATAACAAAGGAAAAGATTAAATCGGATCTAAATATCCCTCTAGAAAATAGAGATATAAACGCGATCTATCGAATTGGGAAAAGAGATAACAATAACAAAAATATAAAAGGAAGACCAATAGTTATTTCATTTGTTAATAATTGGATGAAAACGGAAATAATGAAAAATAAGAAAAAATCGAATAATATATATATATCTGAAGATTATACTAAAGAAGTGCAAAACAAAAGGAAAGAATTACAAACAAAACTTATTGAAGAAAGAAAAAAGGGAAATTTTGCCATTATACGCTATGACAAACTGATTATTAAAGATAATTTCTCAGGTAAAAGCATTGAAAAACGCAAAAGAGACTTATTGATATCGCCAGAAGACACAAATCAACCTCGTAAACAGTATGCAACATCCAAAACTAACAGAATCAATGCATTTGATGTAATGAGAAACCGGAGCAATTCACTTACAGCATATGCGTCTACATCAGAACAAAGATCATAGTATGAGAACATCAGCCACCGGAAAGACAAAACAAACAATATAGAAACAGACAACTATAAAACTAAAACATTCCCCAAGCCGACTGGTCATCGTGGGGAATTAGACCACCACCCTCCACCTAAAAGTTTTAATATAAAAAACAAAGAAAAAAACAATATAAAAATCTGCACCTATAATGTAAGATCATTAGCTACAACTGAAAAATATCTACAATTGACGTATGCCCTTGAAAATATTGACTGCGACATTTTAGGAATTTCTGAAGTAAGGAAAATAGGCTGTTGCATTGAAGAATATGAAAGTCATATTCTATGCTACATAGGACAGACGAAAGGCTTGTATGGAGTGGGCTTCTTAGTAAAGAAAACCTACAAAGACAAAATAACCAATTTTAACGGAATCTCAGAAAGAGTAGCATTGCTACAGTTAAAAATTGATGAACTTAGAATATCAATAATACAGGCATATGCACCTACCGAAAAGTCAAGTGAAGAAGAAATACAAACATTTTATGATGACATCAAAAAAGCACAAACCTTAGTTCCTGATAATGACAAACTCATAGTGATGGGCGACTTCAATGCTAAAATAGGATGCCCCAAAAGTGGCGAGAATCTTATCATGGGAAAGTATGGCTTTGGAGAACGCAATGCACGGGGAGAGAGACTAATAGCTTACGCTTTTGAAAACAAGTTGTCTATAATGAACACTGTTTTTAAGAAAAAGGGAAATAGAAAGTGGACTTGGATATCACCAGACCAGAAGACCAAAAATGAAATAGATTACATATCGACAAAAGGGCGTCAAGTTGCCAAGAAATCAAAATAGTAATTCTTTTGTTCTTTTTGACACAAGTGAAAATGAGATATACACTATAATACCTGCTTTAAAGAACGATTGTGCTGTGGGTATCGATGGCATATCAAATAAGATTCTAAAACTTTTTATAAAATTCTTAACACCTCCGTTAACGTTTATTTTTAACCGACTTCAAAAAAAGGAGGAGGTTCTCAATTCGTCTGTATATATTTTTTTTTTTTTTTTTTTTTTATGTATGTTCGCGCATAACTCTGGCAATTATGAACCGATTTGAAAAAATCTTTCTTCCATCCATTCTTTAATCCGTTAATTGGGTCCCATAAAAAAATTATTGATTAGTAATAAGTAGTTCCTGAAAAAACAAGAATGGTGACTGCGCACTGAGACTTGCAAGAAAGCCTATATAGATGACGTTTTAGTCGCTCGGACTCGCTCGGTCGGACAAAAATAGTCATAACTCTGGCAAATATTTACCAATTTCAATGATTCTTTTTTTATTCGAAAGAAGAAACCACTGTATTGAATCTGTATGAATTTTATTACAACCGGATAAGAACTTCCTGGAGGACCATGAACGATGTGGAGGAATTTATCTGGTAAAAACCATAAAACTGATGTTCTCCATTACATTGCTCTGACAATTATGAACCGATTTCGATGATTCTTTTTTTATTCGACAGAGTAAACTACTATGATGTTTTCATGCAAATTTCATTATGACCGGATATTTTTTTCTGAAGAAACATTAATTATGTAAAACTATGTAGACGATAATGTGATCATAACCTACCTAGATAATTTTACGGTTTTCGATGGTTCAATCTTTATATATGAAAATATCACTAAAAAGTTTAAAATAAAATCTTTTTAAAAAAAAATTGAACCGACTTCAATATCACTGAAAAGTATAAAATAATTTAAATATTATTGAAGTTGGTGCCAAATATACACAGCAGGTACGCTAACACCAACTTCAATAATATTTAAATTATTTTATACTTTTCAGTGATATTGAAGTCGGTTCAATTTTTTTTTAAAAAGATTTTTTAACAGTTGTTTTCGTCATGGTGTTTTTCCTAAAGTACTCAAAAAATCTGTAGTTATTCCAGTGCATAAGGGTGGGGACAGAGATCGGATTAATAATTATAGACCTATATCCCTTCTGCCTTCCGTCTCTAAAATTTTGGAAAAGTTATTAAATAACCGATTAATTGAGTTTTTAGAATCAAATAAACTTTTATCTGATAAGCAATTTGGTTTTCGTCGAGGCAGATCTACAGATGATGCAGTTCTAACCTTAACCAACTTTATTGTAAACAGTCTAGACATGGGTAATAAATGTGTTGCCATTCTTCTTGACCTACGGAAAGCCTTCGATACGATCTCTGTTCCAATTTTGATTGATAAGCTTGAAAGATTAGGTATAAGAGGTATTCAATTAAACATGTTTAAGAGCTATCTTTCTGATAGAAGCCAACGTGTCAAACTTGGTTCTCACTTTAGCGAAGAACAGGAACTGACACATGGAGTACCACAGGGGAGCATACTGGGTCCAACTCTCTTTGTGGTATATATTAATGAACTTCTCAATCTCCCATCTTTTCCTGGTCAAATCATTGCATATGCAGACGATACTGCTTTGGTATTCTCAGCAGAGTGTTGGGACAACGTCTTTAAAATGGCTCAAGTTGGCTTTAATGATGTGAACGATTGGCTTCTTGAGAACAAACTTTTATTGAATACTGAAAAAACAAAATACTCCGCTTTCTCAATCCGTAACCCTGTAGCTCTCAATGATGACCACCTGATAATATCTCACAATGCTATGTGTCCCAATCCACTAATAAATAACTGTTCTTGTGAACAAATTGAGTGTGTAAAAACATTTAAATATCTTGGTGTAGTAGTTGACTGCAACCTAAACTTCAAGGCCCACATTGATTTATTGGCAACAAGACTAAGAAAGCTGTTACATGTATTTAAAAATTTAAGACATGCGCTCGACTGGCCTCAGTTAAAACAAGTGTATCTAGCACTCGCACAATCACTTATTGCTTATTGTATTGTTAGTTGGGGTGGTGCATCCAAGACAATTTTAAAAAGAGCTGAAATTGCGCAGAGAACTATTTTAAAAGTTTGTACATTTAGACCATTCTTCTTTCCTACCGCTGACCTTTATAAAGACTGTAATGTGTGTACAGTTCGCCTACTGTTCATATTACAAGTGATTTTGAGACAACACAGTACACTTACATTCGATCCCTCTATAATAAATAAACGTCGAAAAGACATCGTGTGCAGCTATAATCGTAAACATAACACCGCGTTTGCCAAAAAGTTTTTACTTTTTCTTGGTCCTTATACCTACAATAAAATTAATGCTTTACTAAATATGTATCCTTTAAATAAATATTCATGCAAAGATATTGTAATAAAGTGGTTACAACAATTAAGTTATGATGAAACCGAGCAATTATTGCTTGTACAACAATAGAATCTGTTTTAAGTTTATTTATTTACTAAATTCGTTTTTATTTATTTTATTTTATTTCTGCCAGTTTTCACACACCCTTTCTTTCTCTTATACAGTAGCACACATACACACACACTGACACATACACTAACACACTTACACAACATCAGACACAAACATGCGTGCTTCACATTTATGTTATAATATAATTAAGTAGCCATAAGAAAGGTACAAACTACACTCACAGTTTATTAATTTTTAATTTTTGTTACTTACTATTTAGTACTTTTAAAGTTATTTTTTCTTTTTTTTTTATTAGTTAGAAGTACCTAATCACCTGATTGTTGGAGTGTCGCGGGGTTTTGGCGCTGTAAGCCGTAATACAAGCTTTAAAAAGCTTAGTACAGCAACAGATGCTAAGTACTAGATATAAAAACTTAATGTTTAATCATTCGTCCTAATGTACTCTTATTGTTAAAATTTATTGGTTAATAAAGAAATATTATTATTATATTATTATTATTATAATGACAAACACCCCAAAACTAATTTCCAATATAGAAGTCCTTCACAACATTAAATTCGCTTCAGATCATAGACTGTTAAGAGCAACTTTTCTTTTAACGAAACCAAAAAAGAGTAGAATAAGCTTCAAGTCTCCTCATAAAACTCCGACTAGTGAAGATGATATTAAGAGTTATACTACAAACCTAGAATTACTAATTAAACAAAAAATTACAAAACCTACTAATGTACAAACCTACTATAATTTATTAGAGAAAATCATAACCAACAGTTTAAAAATAAATAAAGAAACAAAAAAGAAAAGTCATGCAATCTTTAGTGAAAACACCAAACAGATGACAAAGAAACGCACAGAACTATTTTTAAATAAAAATAAAGATAATAATAGGAGAAAAGAACTGACTAAACTATATAAAGAAACAAATAAATCAATTAGGAAAGACTATAAGCTGCACAGACAAAAAATTATAACAAGAAATTTGACGAAATTCAGAAGTACAAAAAAAGCTTTTAGAGAATGAAATATGTACAAAACTTGGATACAGAAACTTGAACACAAAAGGAAAGAAACAAAAACAAGGAAAGAAATCACAGACAGTGCAACAAATTTTTACAAAGAATTATACAAAAGCAGAGAAAACCAAACCGAAAATGCAATAAATTATACTACTAAAATAAACAAAACAATTAGAATTGATGAAGAAGAAGTATACAAACACCTAAAATGTTTAAAGAATGAAAAGAGCCCGGGTCCCGACAATATAACTAATGAAGCACTCAAACATGGCGCACCTATATTAGCTCCTCATTTAACTGAACTATTTAATCTGGTATTAGACACGGAAACAGTACCAATACTGTTGGTTTATTTAGTTAATATTTGCAAAAATTAACCTTTAACGAAAGTCAGTAGACTGTAATGTTGTTTATGTAAAGCCCACCTTCTTGCTTCTCTCTTTTTTTTTTCTGTGACAGGAGATGGATGTGTAAAGCTTCCTAGTACGTATTTTAAAAGGATAATATAATTTCTTATTTAAATCCTAACCACTTTTTTTTTCATTGCGCCACAATTCTAATTTCCCCTTTAGGTTGTGGTCCCAGTGAATGCTTGAATCACTGCATATATAAAAAAAACATATTAAAAGATCAAAATAGAAAATTTAAAAATGAAGCGAAATATAAAACCATTTGACGGAGAAAAATACAGTGTGTGGAAATATAGAATTCGTGCTTTACTGAATGAATTGGACGTTATAAAAGTAATCGACGACGACCCGATAATTCAATGCAGGGAGTGGGAGAAAAACAATCGGATTGCAAAAAGTGTTATCGTCGAGTATTTATCCGATTCCTACCTAGCATTTGCAAAAGAGAACAATACTGCGAAGGACATTTTGGAGAGTTTGGATGCCCTGTACGAGCGAAAAAGTATTGCGACTCAGTTGGCATTGCGAAAGAAATTGTTGGCGCTAAAATTACGAGGTGATGTACCCCTTATAAAACATTTTTCGTTTTTTGATGACCTGATCGCTGGATTGCTAGCTGCTGGTGCAAAGCTAGAGGAAACGGATAAGGTAGCTCATTTATTGCTCACCCTACCCTCAACTTATGATGGTGTCATAACTGCTATCGAAACATTGTTGGAGGATAATTTAACTCTTGCATTCGTAAAAACAAGACTTTTGGACCATGAAGTGAAATTAGAGCACGGATCTAATGATACAAGTTCTAAAGTTCTGTATGTTCGAAATAAATCTGTGGCCTACCTACCAAAAAAAAGGAAAATTGATGATTTGAATCAGAAGAATAATTACAATCACAAGGATAATAAATATAACAAAAAGAAACTTCGTCATATCAAGTGCCATCATTGCGGGCGAAAAGGACACTTTAAAAATGATTGTTACTACTACAAAAAGATGAATTCCCAAGGAAATACGAATATGACCAAAACTATTCAGACGGCGTCTACTTCTAACGGTTTTGCATTTATGACTGGAAATTACCAAATTGAGAACCATGAGAATAAAATTACCTTTTTGTTGGACTCTGGTGCATCGGATCACATCATAAATAGGGAAGATCTATTCATTGATTTTATCGATTTAGTTACTCCATTGAAAATTTCAGTTGCTAAACATGGTGAGTTTATTTCAGCTACAAAAAAAGGTACAATTGGAGTTACTACTGACATGGGAGTTCAAGAAATTTTGGAGGATGTTCTGTTTTGCCGTGAGGTGCCATATAATTTGCTATCTGTGTCTAAGATGCAACGAGCTGGATTTAAAATTACATTTGACCAGCAAGGTACCCAAATATGTAAGAACAATAAAATCATCATGCGGGGTAAGTCATTGAACAATTTAATTGTTGTAGACTTTGTGGCATCTGTGAATGTGAGTCACCCTGTTTCCCAAGTGTGTAATAGTGACAAAAATAATTATAAATTATGGCATGAACGTTTAGGCCATATAAGTAAGAATAAATTTTTAGAAATTTAAAATAAAAGAATGGTCGATGACGTGAACTTAATTGATTCTGTAGTGCCAAATGATAGTTTATGTGAGGCTTGTTTAAATGGGAAACAGAGTCGACTGCCATTCAACCAGGCCAAAGATAAAAGTCATATTAATCGACCATTATTTGTTGTGCATTCTGATGTTTGCGGACCAATCACTCCTTCTAGTATTGACAACAAAAAATATTTTGTGTTATTCGTTGACCAGTATACTCATTACTGTGTGACGTATTTAATTACTTATAAATCTGATGTGTTCTCGGTGTTTAAAGATTATGTTGCAAAAAGTGAGGCAAAATTTAATTTAAAAATGGCTAATTTGTATTGTGATAACGGTGGAGAATATTTATCTGCCGAAATGAAAAGCTATTGTGTTGAGAAAGGAATCACTTATCATTTAACTGTCCCGAGAACTCCACAATTAAATGGTGTTTCTGAACGCATGGTTCGGACAATTACCGAAAAATCTCGTTCAATGATTAATGGTCCCTTCCGCCCGGACCGTCGTTGTGTGTGCACGTGTAGTAACATATATCCTACGCGTCTTAATTTCTTAAATATTATTAAAGTTGTTTGCATAAATTCCGAATAAAAAAATAGGAGTGCATAGTATCTAACAAGTAAGCTGCTCATCTACAATACAGTGCAGCGAGTGCTTCTCCCGACTCCTGCGGCCCTAGTACCTACCGTTCAGATGTGAGTGAACACATACACCCTGATTAAATAATATAATATTTATAACTGCATTGAGTACACCACTGTGGGGCTCAGTGATCCTAGTACTAATCTGCTACGACATATCACATACGAAAGACAGCCATCTTTATCTATTGCTCATTCACTCTATTACACAGTGAAGCTGGTACTTTGTTGACTGCTGTGGCCCGTTCACATGCACGTGCATAATATACAATTGATTGTTTGAAAAGAGACATTTAACCGTTTGAAATACCGCATCTTCCTGTCTCTGTGATCTTGGTACCACCCCGTTGGAATACATCGCTATTGGGAAATAGCCATCTAAAACACACACACAGTGAAGCTGACTGGTACTTTGCTAACTACGGCGGCCCTAAAACTGCGTTTGCTTGCGAATCCATACATACGGAGTAAGCCGCTTGTGGGTCTATGTGCCCCTAGTACCATTTGGATGCAATACATCGCAAACTGGAAATACCTAGCCATATATAGCAACACATATAAGTCGGCAGTTCTTGTATCAAATCAATCAATACTCAAACCTTACAATGCCTCTAAAAAGAACTCCGCCATCTGCCTCGAAACAGAAATCACTAACGGAGTCCAATATGAGCTCTGCGCCAGTTACAGACACTGAAACTGAAAGTTCAAATAAAGTTTCCACTAGACCGCGTGCCCATAAACGCTTGCACGATGATGAGATGTCTATAGTCATGTCGGATATGAAAAAATCGTTAGAAGTACTTAGAAATCAACAAAACACTATACAAGGTAGTATCAACGACATCATCATCAGCCGGAAGACGTCCACTGCTGAACATAGGCCTCCCCCTTAGAACGCCACAATGAACGACAATTGGCTATTTGCATCCACCGGTTACCTGCGACGCGCACAATGTCGTCTGTCCACCTAGTGGGAGGCCTGCCAACGCTGCGTCTTCCGGTTCGTGGTCGCCACTCGAGAACCTTTCTTCCCCAACGGTTATCGGTTCTTCGAGCGATGTGGCCTGCCCATTGCCACTTCAACTTGCAGATTCTGAGAGCTATGTCAGTGACCTTAGTTCTTCGGCGAATCTCCACATTTCGGATTCTGTCGCGCAAAGAAACTCCGAGCATAGCTCTCTCCATGGCTCGTTGTGTGACTCTGAACTTTTCTAAAAGGCCAGCCGTTAGAGACCACGTCTCAGTACCATATGTCATCACTGGCAACACACACTGGTTAAAAACCTTCGTCTTCAGGCACTGCGGTATTTTGGACGAGAAGATATCGCGTAGTTTCCCGAACGCTGCCCATCCGAGTTGGATTCTTCGGGCGACCTCTTTGTCAAAGTTGGACCGACCTAACTGGACAGTTTGTCCTAGGTATACGTAGTGGTCAACAACTTCGAGTGTATCGTTCCCAACAACTACCGGTACGGGTGCAACATGGACATTAGACATGATCTTCGTCTTGTCCATGTTCATTTTAAGACCCACCTGTTGGGAAACGCTACTGAGGTCGCTGAGCATCGTATTGAGGTCCTCCAGCGACTCTGCCATAATGACTATATCGTCGGCAAAACGAAGGTGAGTGATGTATTCGCCATTGATGTTGATGCCGAATCCGTACCAGTCCAAGAGCTTGAAAACGTCCTCCAATGCGTTTGAGAACAGTTTCGGAGAAATAACGTCTCCCTGTCTCACACCTCGCTGCAATGGGATTGGTTTCGTGCTCTCTTCCTGTAGTCGGATCGACATGGTGGCGTTGCTGTACAAACACTTCAACACTTCGATGTACCTATAGTCAATGTGGCACCGCTGGAGGGACTGCAATACCGCCCAGGTCTCGATTGAATCGAAGGCTTTTTCGTAGTCCACAAACGCTAGACATAATGGCCGATTATACTCCTCGGTCTTCTGTATAATCTGGCGGAGCGTATGTATGTGGTCTACGGTGCTAAAGCCTTTTCGGAACCCGGCTTGTTCGGGAGGCTGGAAGTCATCAAACCTGCGTTCGAGACGGTTCGTAATGACTCTCGAAAACAGCTTGTATACATGGCTCAGGAGTGAGATGGGTCTATAATTCTTCAATAAAGTGTTATCACCTTTTTTGAAGAACAGAACCACCACACTCCTGTGCCATGCTTCTGGCGTAGTACCCTCGAGTAAGACGGAATTAAATAACTTCTGGAGGACTAAAAGTACCGGTTTTCCACCCGCTCTCAGAAGTTCTGTTGTGATTCCGTCTTCACCCGGCGCCTTGTTGTTCTTAAGCTGTTTGAGAGCCATTCTAATCTCGTACAAGCTGATGTCTGGGATGTCCTCAGTGTAGTGTCGGGTTAGTTGGGCTCTGGTGTCCTGAGCTGTTCGGGCAATGGGTTTTCGTGTCGAGGTGTATAACTGTCCGTAAAACCTCTCGAGCTCTCTCAATATCTCCGACTTTGATGAGATGACACTGCCGTCGTCGATCTTCAGCTTGGTGACTTGGCTTTGCCCAATAGACGAATTCTTTGCAAACACTTTAGAGCCTTGGTTCCTCTCAATTGCGTCCTTAATACATGCTGTATTATAGGAACGCAAGTCGTGTCGCATGGATTTCGAGATTCGTCTATTGAGTTCAGCATATTCCGACATATCAGCTGAAGATTGCAGTCTCATCTCAGTTCGGGTTTCCATTAACTTAATGGTTTGATTGGAGAGCTTCTGAGGCTTATTACGGCGTGGGGTTTTAAAGAACTTGGACCCCACTGCATGGACAGTTTGCACCAACCCATTGTTTAACTCGTCCGCAGTTTCGCATTCGGCTAGGCACTGGAAGCGATTGTGTAGTTCGAGTTGAAAGTCTTCGGGGTTTTGGATTTGGGCGGTTCCCGGACGGAGCGTGGACTTCATCAGACGGGACCTCTCAAGCTTGACATTGATATTCAATGTGCCTCTAACAATGCGGTGATCGCTACCGGTTTTCACCCTGCCGATCACGGAGACATCATCGAATATATGCTTGTTGGTCGTCATGATGAAGTCGATCTCATTTTTGGTTGAACCATCGGGGCTTATCCACGTCCACTTCCTGGATGGTCGCTTCTTGAAGAAGGAGTTCATCGCAAAGAGTCCCTCCTTCTCCATGAAGTCGACCAGCCGCTGGCCCCTTTGGTTCCGCTGCCCGTACCCATATGACCCCACTTTCAACTCATCGCCATTCCGTGTGCCCACCTTCGCGTTGAAGTCCCCCATAACAACGGTGAAGTGTGTTTTGGAGGTATGTATGGCTTCTGCTATCTCCTCATACATAGCCTCTACTTCATCGTCAGGGTGTGCCGAGGTCGGCGCGTAAACCTGTATAACCTTCAACGAATACCGACTGGTTATTCTGAGTATAAGGTACGCTACCCTGCTCGACACACTATCGACCTTTATAACGTTGTTAATGAGGGACTTACGGACGAGAAACCCAACACCACCCTGAGATTTTCGGTCTCCTTCCCGGAAGAAGAGCAAGTTTCCGGAATCAAGGGTTATCGTATCCTGTCCCTCTCGTCGGATTTCAGATAATCCCAAGATATCCCAACGTAACTTGCTCAATTCTTCCTCCAGCTCGATAATCTTCTCGTCAGTCCTAAGCGTGCGGACATTATGTGTTGCCAGGGCCAAAGTTCGGTGGGGGTGGTAGCGGGGCATCTGCCGGAGATTCTTCGCACCCCCTGCTCGACCGTTACCCCGCCCGCTACCAAGGCGGGGAATAGAGGAGCTGCCGGGGACTGGGGGCCGTAAATGAGCATTGTCAATCATTGGGGGGGGGGGGGGGGGGTTTGCCATAATCCCCACGCTTGGCAGGCGTCTTGGGGATCGCAGTTTCGAAAAGATGGATATATTACACAGAAGACGCTGCTGCCCGTCTTCTGGCTTTCCCTCAATCGCCTCTTACGAAACCCACGGGAAGAGAGGGGGGGATGCAAATTCTTAGCCGGCATCCCACGGCCGATCAACGACATACAGAAGCAGAATAATGATTTGATAAAATCTATGGAATTTATGTCTAAACAGTACGAGGATATGAAAGACAGGTTAATTAAAATGGAAAGCGATAAAAAATGCCACTTGGCCCATATACAAACGCTAGAATTAAAGTTGGAAAACCTTGAAAGATCACAAAAACAAGCTAGTGTCGAGATCAGAAATATCCCTGTCCAGAAAAATGAATCGAAAGGGGATCTTTTAAGCCTGGTTCAAAAAGTGGGAAAAGCTATTAACACTTCGGTCGAAGAGTCCCAAATTCGTGATATATTCCGCTTATCACAGAAAAAAGGGGAAAACAGGCCGATTATTGTCGATTTCACGACAGTATCATTGAAAGAAAAAATCTTAGGTTCGGTAAAGGCTCACAATCGGACAAACAAAGATAACAAATTAAACACTGGACTTTTACACTTGGATGGATCTCCTAAACCAATTTTTATTACCGAGTGCCTTACTTTAAAGGCTAAGAAACTTTTTTTCCTTGCTCGAGAGTTTAGTAAAAAGAACAGCTATACTTACTGCTGGACCGCTCATGGTAAAGTCTTTCTCCGCAAGAGGGAAGGCGCACCGCCTCGTCGAATTGATTCTGAAAATGACCTGGACCAGTTGCAGTCTCAGCTTGATATTTGACTGGAAATATTACTACGGCTTTGCTCCGGTCACATCTTTATTCTACTTTGC
Source organism: Furcula furcula (assembly GCA_911728495.1). NCBI lineage: Eukaryota > Metazoa > Arthropoda > Insecta > Lepidoptera > Notodontidae > Furcula > Furcula furcula. The sequence goes on along the minus strand of OU452254.1, from coordinate 490,089 downwards.
ATGTTAGCAGTTTCCGTAATATTATTGTATGTCATTTTTACATATTTTATTACATATTATACTTACCTAATCTTTGTCACGTTCGCGTTTAAGCAATTATTATTTCTAACTTATAATTACTACAGTTGTTTAACTACACACCATTCACAAATACTTATACACACTTATTCCTTACATATATTGTTGTTTTCAAACTACCTTGGTTATTATATTATGTCTATACCAATAATTTCTACTACATATAATTTTCCTGTGAACTCGATGTGTGACATTGGATTTTCACTTCACAATGTTAACTTTTGACATTATCACTGATGATATAGATTCAGTCGAGGTATCCAAATCTATGATTTGTAGCCCAGAAAGCTTAATAAACGTAATTGACACCTCTAAGCAATCTCTTACTGTCATGCACACTAATATTCGAAGCGTGAGCCAGAATTTCGATGCATTACTATATCTTATCGATAGAATGTGCATTCAGTGTGATATTCTAATCCTAACAGAATGCTGGTTAAGTAAATTAACAGTTATACCAGATATTTCAGGTTACATTTCCTATTCTTCGAACTTTACTAACCAGAATGACGGTGTTATTGTATTCATTAATTCTGAGATTAAGCACAGTATTATTATACCGTCAATTTCAGATGCCAATTGCCTTATCATTAAATGTGGCAATGAATGTGCCTTCCTGGCTATTTATCGGTCTCCATCATATTCTAATATTGACATGTTTTGTGAAAGCCTCGACAACTGTCTCACGTCTTTAAAATTATTTAAATCTATAGCTTTAATCGGAGACATTAATATAAACATTAGTCCAATGAGTATTGATTCGAACTGTAATAAATACTTAGATCTATTAGCATATCACGGAATTTTGGCCGGACACGTTTTTCCTACTCGTAAGGAAAACTGTATTGACCATGTTATGCTGAGAACAAATAAATATGCTGCAACCTATGTACTTGACTCGTATGTAACTGACCATGCTCCAGTTGTGCTAAATTTAGATTACAAAGCTAGAAGACACCCGTGTAAGTCATCAATCTCAAAAATTGACTATCCGGCCTTAGTCCAAACTCTATCCAACACCGACTTTAGTCCTGTTTTTTGCTCTGCAGATGCTAATATTGCCGCAACATTACTTACAAACACTATTTCTAATACAATTATTGCTCACTCTATAAAGATTAATATTCCCCACCGGAAGCGGACCATTAAGCCTTGGTTGACTGCAGGCTTAGTGCGTTGTATAAGAAATAGAGATAGATTGCATAAAAAATCTAAGAATGACGAAAATAATGCAATATTGTCCGTTACTTATACAAGATACCGTAATTTTTGTAATAATCTTTTAAAAAAACTAAAAATTGAATATGAGAAATCTGAATTTCTAAAAAATAAAGGCTATCCTAAGGGTACTTGGGCTACGATAAATAATATTACTCACTTAAAGCAACGCTCACCTCCTCCTAGTGATTTACTCAACATTCATCAAGATCCGCATGAATCATTGAATATAGTAAATGACTACTTTGCAAGTATAGGCGCAACTAATGCCAATGCTATACTTAGTAGATTTGGTGCCGAACTGCCTAGTATGTCAGATGATAGTAATTGCAGAGTACCATCTCCACGCGATTCTATGGCATTGTATTTCACCGATAGCAAGGAGATTGAAAATATAATTGATAACTTGAAAAATAATTCTGCCCCGGGAATTGATAATATTCCAACACAAGTCATCACACGTGCCAAATGTAGTTTGATTCCTCCCCTGACACACTTGTGTAACCTATGTATATCTACCGGTGTTTTTCCTGACATCTTAAAAAGGGCTCTAGTGCATCCTATTTACAAGGGTGGAGATAGAGACTGTGTAGGGAATTAATTATAGACCAATATCAGTGTTGACTGCTATTTCCAAAATTATTGAAAAATTGATAAATCGCAGGCTTACTGACTTTCTTCAGAAGAATAATGTCATATCTAAAAATCAATTTGGCTTTATGAAAGGTAAGTCCACTGAAGATGCCACTTTATTGCTTACTGAAACAATAGCAAGGAAACTAAACAGCAGATTAAAGGTTATAGGAGTATTTCTTGATATGTCTAAGGCCTTCGACTCGGTTTATACCCCCCGATTGCTTTCTAAAATGGAATCAATCGGAATTCGTGGATTGGCACTAGATATATTTCGTTCGTACCTATCTAATCGTTCTCAGTGTGTTAGAGTTGGCGACTGCACCAGTGAACACACGTCTCTCTCGTTTGGTGTACCTCAGGGAAGTGTGCTAGGGCCGACTCTTTTTCTTATTTACATCAACAGCTTATGTTCAATGTCACTTCCAAACTGCAGTATCATCGCTTATGCGGATGATATTGCGTTGATTGTGCATGGAGATACATGGGAGACGGCTCAACGCAATACAGAAAATGTTTTCAAAGAGGTAATGATCTGGCTCAATTTCAATCTCTTGACATTGAATCTAGATAAAACCAAGTACATCACCTTTTCCCATCGTGAAAATTCCCAACCTTCGCATGAATTTTGTGTAAGTGCGCACTACTGTGATCAAAACCATGTTTGTAACTGCCCTAACCTGACACGTTCTTCTAGTATCAGGTATCTTGGTCTTATTATTGACAACTCCCTAAACTGGTCTACACATATAAGGACTCTAACCAACCGTATGAGAAAATTAATTCCAGTATTCCGTAAACTCAGAAGTTCTGCTGATAAGGAAACATTATTATGTGTCTACTTCGCCCTTGCACAGAGTCTACTACAGTACTGCATTGTAACCTGGGGTGCGACTGGCGTCTCTAATTTACTTCCTTTGGAACGTGCTCAAAGAACAATTTTAAAAGTAATGCTTGGGAAACCCCGTAGATATAGCACTGAACTTTTGTACCGTGAATGTTCAGTACTCACTGTTAGGCAACTTTTTATTATGTATGCTTTACTCCGAAAACATAAAAGTATTGACTTTAAACCTATCTTGAAACGTAACAAAACCAGAGTCTCTCCAACTGAATCATGCCGTACAGCACTTGCACGACGCCAATATTATGTAATTGGTAGCCACTTATACAATCGTGCCAATAAAGTAATTCACATGTATCCACTATGCCAAAGTCAATGCAAAAATAAAATTCAAAAATGGCTTCAAAAACTTAGTTTATCTGAAACAGAGGAAATTATTGGAATTGAAATGAGAGTTTAGCTCTCCACTTACACAGCCCCTACCTTACCACACATATACACACACATCTACACACCCACACTTTTCACACACACACTTCTTATATTTACAAGTGTTTATTTTATATTTTATGCATGTTTAAACCTTTTGTTAATTATATAGGTACATTCGTGATTAACTTATATAGATTTATCTAAATACTTTGACTGGACTTCCCTGTTTAATAGTTTAGCTTGGGCGGAAGGCGCCGAAGGCTGTAGCAGTTTATACTAGTACAGCCTTCAACGCTACTCTTACGATAGTGTACAACTTAGTTACCTATTATAACTGTTCCTTGTATTTAGAGTAAGAGTTATTTGTACATTTTTATAGAAAAATAATAAATAAATAGAAATAAATAAAAAATAAATGGTGCAAAATTAGATAAGATTTTTTGGGGTCAAGCTGTGTTGACTGCTGTGTAATAATATAATAATAATAATACCAGCCCTTGTTAATGTCCCACTGCTGGGCACGGGCCTCCCTTCAAGATGAAGAGGCTTAGGCCATAGTCCACCACGCTGGCCAAGTGCGGGTTGGCGGACTTCACACGTCATTCGAAAGCTAGTTAGGCTTTCTCAGACATGCAGGTTTCCTCACGATGTTTTCCTTCACCGAAAGCTAGTAACAATCGCACAAAGACGATTCGCACATGATTAATTAAAGAAATCAGCGGTGCGAGCCGGGGTTCGAACCTGCGCACCTTGTTTCCAAGGCAAGCGCTCGCCCACTGAGCTGTTACAGCTCTGGACTGCTGTGTATCTAATAAATATAACACCAACAAAAGCTTTAATAGTTTCACAAACACCATTTGAACTGTGGCATAATAAAAAACCAGAATTAAAGTATTTAAAGGTTTTTGGATCCACGGTTTATGTGCATAATAAAACCGGAAAAACTAAGTTTGATGAAAAATCATGGAAAGGTATACTTGTGGGGTATGAACCAAACGGTTATAAAGTTTGGAACCCAGAATGCGAAAAGTTTTTTATAGTCAGAGATGTTATTGTTGACGAGACTGACTTTGTGAAGTCCAGGCCTGCTGTTGTGCCTGAAGGGAATTTTGGAAATTCTCATGACAAAACTGATATGCTGAAGTCAGTGTCAATAAAGTCTCGGGACTCTGACGGTCCAAAATCAGATGTATTGAAATCTGATGAGCAAGAATGTCCTTGCAAAATTCGTAAAGTTAACCATGATGATAAAAAAGAGCAACAAGTTAATTTGAAATCTGATAGTTTGGGTAACATTGAAAATAATGTTGAACTGAGAAGGAGTGATAGGATCAAAGGTCGTCCCCCTATTTCGTATAATGATGATGATGATTATCTTATGTGTGCTCAATCTGTGTTATATAAAATACCTAGCTCATTTGAAGAGATTCAATCTCGAGTTGATAAAACTCAATGGGAAAGCGCAGTTAGGGATGAATTAAATTCTTTAGTGGCAAACAAAACATGGACTTTAGTACCACGACCGGAAAATAAAAACATTGTTGATTGCAAATGGGTGTTTACCATTAAAAATGATGAATTCGGAAATCCTTTTAAATATAAGGCGCGTTTAGTTGCCAGAGGTTTTAGTCAGGAGTATTTAACGGATTATAATGAAACTTTTGCACCTGTTGCCAGAATAGCTAGTTTCAGGTTTATTATTAGTTTTGCTAATCAATTTAATTTATTAGTTCATCATATGGACGTTAAAACCGCATTCTTAAATGGGGAATTAAAAGAAGAAATTTACATGAAAGTTCCTAAGGGTGTTGTGTAAATAATAATAATTATGTATGTAAATTAAATAAAGCCTTATACGGGTTAAAACAAGCAGCTAGATGTTGGTTTGAAGTACACACATCAAAAGTGTCTAGGGATCAAGCATTTTTGGGCAAAAAAATGGGCAGAAGAACAATGGCGTTTCGTGTGCTTTTCTGATGAGTCTCGTTTTGGTATGAGACCGGATACAAGACGTATACGACACTGGAGAACCCCTGGACGCCAACAGCGATTAAAATCCTGCCAGGAAGTCCATCCTTATAGTGGTGGAACCATCATGGTATGGGCGGGTATTTGGATCGGCGGAAGAACTGAGTTGATTTGGATCAGAGGCAACCTCAACGCTCAAATTTATGCTGAGACGATTGTATCAGACGTCATCGTTCCTCTACAAGTGCAAATCGGTCCCTTATTTCAGTTAATGCATGATAATGCACGACCGCACACCGCAAGAGTTGTAAGACAGACTCTCGCCGCAGCTAACATCAATGTCCTGCCCTGGCCTGCTCAGTCGCCAGACTTGAACCCGATTGAGCATGCATGGGATATGCTACAGAGAAGAGCTCTGCCGAATATGGAGGGTATCCAGTCGCAAGAAGACCTTTTTTTGCTGTTGCAACGAACATGGGCGGCCATTCCACAGCGTGATTTGGATGAACTCATTTTGAGTATGCCAAACCGATGTTCTTGTGTTGTTAGTGTTCGCGGTAGAAACACGGATTATTAATTGTTTAAGTTACCCAATAAAATTTTAAAGAAAACTGTTATTTCAGTCTTTTTTTCGAACTTTTGTGTTAGTGGTTCAAATGTCAAAAATCCCTTTATTAGGAAAATGGCAAATTTCTTTATTAATGCAAAGGTGACTTGGTTTATCGTTACTGTGACAAACGAAAACACTTTATTTGATGAATCCTTAAAGAAAATTTTAATTAATATCAATCAGGAGAAAAGTTATTGCAAAAATATATGTTGATCCCTAGACACTTTTGATGTGTGTATTTGAAAAATCATTAAAAGAGAAAGGATTTCAAAATTCATTAGTTGATAGATGTATTTATATTCTAAACAATGGTAATATACATAAAAATATCTATTTGGTACTGTATGTCGATGATTTGGTAATTGCTTGCGCTGAAATTGAGACGATGAATAATTTTAAAAGGTATTTAATGAGTAAATTTGAAATGACCGATTTAAAAGACATAAAATTATTTCTGGGTATTAAAATCACGAGACACGGCGATAAAATAACTTTGGACCAAAGTGCATATATTAGGACAGTGATAGGTAAATTTAATATGTTAGACTGTAAACCTGTCAATACACCTTTGGAAAACAAGTTAAATTACGAGGGATTGAACTCTAATGAGAGATACAATGCTCCATGTAGGAACGTTATAGGTTGTTTGATGTATGTAATGCTATGTACCCGTCCAGATTTAAGTACTTGTGTTAGTATCATCATTAGCAGCCGATAGACGTCCACTTCTGAACAAAGGCCTCCCCCTTAGAAGGGAGGGGTTGCCATAATCCCCACGCTTGGCAGGCGGCTTGGGGATCGCAGTATAGGTGGAAGATAAAACCAAAAGAAAGACGCTGCTGCCCGTCTTCCTGTTCCCGCTTAATCGCCTCTTACGACACCCAACGAGAGGTAATGGGGGGATGCTAATCTAACCCGGCACCCCACGGGTCACGGGTGTGTTAGTATACTCAGTAGGTATACAAACCATAATAACAAAGAGTTATGGCAATGTCTTAAAAGTGTGTTAAGATATTTGAAAGGTACAGTTGATCTGAAATTATGCTACAAAAGATGCGTATTTAGCAATATTTTTTCTGGTTATGTGAATTCTGATTGGGGCGGTAATGATACTAAAAACAGGAAAAGTACAACTGGATATTTATTTAAGTCGTTTGGTAATTGTACAATAACCTGGAGTACCAAGAAACAATTGTCTGTTGCGGCCTCATCCACTGAATCCGAATACATGGCATTGTATGAAGCTGTGAAAGAAGCATTGTGGCTTAAATCACTAGCAGCCAGTATTGATATTAAAATTGTCAATCCTATTATTATTTATGAAGACAATAATGGCTGTATAAGTATTGCTAATAATCCAACTAATCATAAACGGTCAAAACATATTGATATTAAATATCATTTCTCTAGGGAGCAGATTGAGAAAAATGTAGTCAAGCTAAATTACATACCATCAAGTCATCAGTTGGCTGATGTGCTGACAAAACCATTACCTGCTACTACCTTCCAGGAAATGAGGATGAAAATGGGTTTAGAATGAGTTTGAGTTTATAATTTTTGGTTTAATTAGTTCTTGTTATTTTTAAACTAATGATTACATTAATTAAGTTGTTTTGAAATGGTTTGATTAGGTTTTACTGGGTTTCCCTAATCCAAGCAACAAATGTTGGACCATAATGTATTCCCAGCAATTACAAGGAAGTCTTACATATTCCGGTTAGTTAGTTTAAGTTTATTGATTGTAAGAGATTAATTTTTGAGGGGGCGTGTTGGTTTATTTAGTTAATATTTGCAAAAATTAACCTTTAACGAAAGTCAGTAGACTGTAATGTTGTTTATGTAAAGCCCACCTTCTTGCTACTCTCTTTTTTTTTTCTGTGACAGGAGACGGATGTGTAAAGCTTCCTAGTACGTATTTTAAAAGGATAATATAATTTCTTATTTAAATCCTAACCACTTTTTTTTTCATTGCGCCACAATCCTATTTTCCCCTTTAAATACAATGGTGTACTTCAGATATAATACTGTTATATAAAAAAGGAAACCCGATGGACATAGGAAATTATAGGCCGATTAGTTTACTGGCAAGTGTATATAAACTTTTTGCAGCTATAATATCAAAGCGAATAACACAAAAAATCAATAGTTCACAATCAATAGAACAGGCAGGGTTTCGGTCAAACTTCAGTACAATTGATCACATACAGACAGTAGAACAACTGATTACGAAGTATAATGAGTTTAGAAAACCCCTTTATGTGGCATTTATTGACTATAGCAAAGCTTTTGACATCATTAGCCACAGTTCAATTTGGGATGCACTAAAATTATTTAGTATTGAAGAAAAATACATAAACATCTTAAAATACATTTATGAAAATAGTACAAGTAGACTAAAACTTGAACTAAGAGGAGAAGCATTTAGAATAGAAAGAGGAGTTAGACAAGGTGACCCTTTGTCACCAAAACTTTTTATTGCTGTACTAGAGAATATATTCCGAAAATTAGATTGGAAAAGTAAGGGTATTAATATAAATGGTCGTTATTTAAGTAACCTTAGATTTGCAGACGATATAGTCCTATTTGCCGAAACATCTCACGAAATAGAACGAATGATATGTTCACTAGACCACGAAAGTTCAAAAATAGGACTAGAAATGAATTCTAGTAAAACAAAAATAATGACAAACAGCTACGAAACACCCATTATAATAAAAGAAAACAACATAGAATATGTAACTAAATACACATATTTAGGTAAACAAATATCCTTTTCAAAGACAAACAACGAGGAAGAAATAGAAAGAAGATGACTTGGAGAAAGTACTGGTCACATAAAGAAATTTTAAAAGGAAATTACAGCTTAAATATGAAAAAAATTGTTTGTGATAACTGTCTCCTGCCTTGTCTACTGTATGGCTGCCAAACCTGGATTTTTACTAGCAAAATAAAGCAAAAGATTATATCTACTCAAAGAGCAATAGAAAGAAGCATGTTAAAAATAAGAAAAATCCACAAAGTAAGAAGTGATAAAATTAGACAAAAAACAAAGCTAACTGATGCAATAACGCAAGCACTATCACTCAAGTGGCGATGGGCGGGTCACATATCACGTTATACAGACAACAGATGGACAACACAAACAACGCAATGGAGTGGAGCAAAAGGAAAAAGGGAAGTGGGAAGACCAAATAGACGGTGGGCTGATGACATCGCAGAAATAGCAGGGAAGGACTGGGAGAAACTAGCCACGGATAGAAAGACGTGGAAGAGGTTGGAGGAGGCCTTTACCCGGAAAGGGACCATATCTCAAATAATGTCTAACTAACCCTACTAACAATTTAATTTTTAGGCTAATAATATACTTATTAATAATACTTACCAAAAAAAAAATGTACCTATAAACTTGTTATAAGAGGTATGGAAATAAAAAGGCTATAAATTTTTTATTTTTTTTTCCTTTATGATGATCCCATTCGGTTTCAACATATAAATTACAATCTAGCCTTGAAACTAATGAGTAATATTATTATAACCTAAACGAATAAAGTAAATTAAATTAAGAATGTGTCCAATAGCACTTTTCTTATTGTCTCTATTAAGGCGAAGACACTTTGTTATTGTGTTCTACACTGCACTACACTGCACTAATTTAACATATAAACTAACTCAAAAGGCTTTGTCCTTTTTAGTCTTCTTTCTATGTCCGTGTTATCGAGGAGCTGGATAGCCTCGACATTCACGTGGTGATGAAGCCGCCGTTCATGTGCTTCTGCATAGTCTTTTATAACTTTGGCTACGAGGTCCACTTTGAGGTCCCGATGGAGGTCGTTAGTTCTAATGTACCAGGGAGCGTTTACAATGCCTCTGAGTACTTTATTTTGGAATCTTTGTATTGTCTTTGTAATGTTAGAAGCAAAACACCGGTGTTACTCAACAAGGCCTTTATTGCACTGCTCTTATGCGCTGTCGCGCGGACTAACCACATACGTTTCTCTCGACTACTCACACATACACATCAATACCTAACATCCCTCCACCACAAATCCTTAATCTAGACATTAATAATCAGTAATATTATTTATAATCAATGTAAGGAATATCCCTTAGTCCATGCCGGGCTTGTCCCCGCCGCTCGTTCGAATTGGTAGCTTCTCTCGGTGATAACGGCTGGGCTGTCGAAGCAGACGCGACGACTGACTGCTCACTAGCCTCGCTCCACTCTTCTTCCTCCTCCCTAGTATTGGTATCAGTGGGACGAGGCCCGCCGAGATCCCTGCTGGCTCCCGCAATCTGTGATTCACAATGAATTGCCCAATCTAACTCGCTGTCTGTGTTCATGTCTGATGGCTTAAACTTGAATATTTGATTTTTATGTTTTTTTGTTGTTATATTTTTCATTGGTATAAAGACTTCGTATAAGCATGATCCGATTTTTTCCGATTGCTTTTAATTATGCCCTTGTGCCATTTATTTTCGTGATGCATTTTTACTAGTACCCATTCATTTATATTAAAGTCAATTGTTCTCTTGCCTTTAAAATATGCAGCCTGTAAAACCTGTTTCTCCTTTACCGCCTTTTGTAATTCCGCTGATGAAAATGATGATGAGTTAGGTTCTTGTATTTGTAAGAGATCAAACCTACATCGCATATTTCGTCCAAACATTAGTTCGGCTGGTGAGCTGTCTGTCGTTGAGTGCTTGGAATTTCTATATCTAAATAAAAATTCCATCAGTCGCGAATGAATTGTTTTTTGGGGTATGCCCTGTAAAATAAGGCCTATTAAAAATTTTTTTACAATCTTCACATAAATTTCGGCTTGTCCGTTACTGGATGGGGAATATGTAGGTGAAGTAATATGTACTATACCATTAAGATTACAAAAATCTTCGAATGCCTTACTAGTAAAAGAAGCACCGTTATCTGTCACCAGAGTGTGCATTATACCGAACCTAGACATTATTTCTTCCAATTTAGAAATTACTGTAGCAGTAGTATAATTATTATTTAAAAAGAAACATTCGACCCATTTACTGTATGCATCAATGGCAATTAAATAAATCTTACCCTGTAAGGGTCCTAGAAAGTCTAAATGTACCCTATGCCACGGTCGGGAGGGAAAAGGCCACGGCGTGAGTGGAGCTTTAGGAGGGTTTGGCTTTAACTGAATGCAAACTGGGCACGATGATATTTGGTTAATAATATCCCTGTCGATACCAGGCCACCAAAACCTAGATCTGGCTTCTGTTTTCGTTTTCGTAATACCTAAATGTGGCCTGTGTAGTTCAACCAGCACTTTCTGTTGCAACGATTTTGGAATGACAATTTTATGACCCCTTACCAGGCATTCATCCTCTATAGACAAATCATGACGACATTTGAAAAATGGTAGGTAAATTTTATTACTTAGATTTGGCCATCCTTGTTGTATATAGTGTTTTACTTTTTGTAATATTATATCCTTATTTGTTTCCATTCGGATTTGGTTTAGGGTAATGGGTAAATGTCCATCTGTAACAAAGTTTATGTATGTTGTGTAGTCTTCGCCTAAAACCGGTTCTTTACTGCTTAACGTAATAAGTGACTTATCTTTGTTATCGCTGCTTCCCTCTGTAGGTGCACGACTTAGGTAATCCGCACAATTACTGCTGCTTTGGATATATTGTATCTCGTAATTATACCCAGAAAGAAATACCGCGTATCGTTGTAAACGATTTGCTGATACTTCTGGAATACCCTTGTTCGGTTTAAAAATAAACATAAGCGGTTTGTGGTCCGTTCGTAAAATAAAAGCATTTTCTAAACCGAACAAGTATTGATGGAATTTGCGTATTCCAAAAATAATAGCCGTTGCCTCGCGTTGTATTTGACTATAATTTTTTTCGGACTTGTTAAGAGATCTTGACGCGTATGCTATCGGCCGTTCTATACCATTTTCTATCTGAGCTAAAACTGCGCCTAATCCTGTGGGGGAAGCATCTACGGTCAAAACTAATTTTAATAACGGGTTAAAATGAGCTAATGTTACGTCTGAAGTTAATTCGTTTTTAATTTTCTTGAAAGCCGCATCGTGTATTTCTGTCCATGACCACTCAACATTTTTTTGCAGTAAATTATATAAAGGACTTAAAATAGACGATATGTTTGGCACGAACTTACTATAATAATTAACAAAACCAAGAAATGATTTTAATTCCCGCACATTACGAGGAGGTTTAGTATTAATCATTGCCATTACCTTTTCTTTTGATTTATGAATGCCGTCTTTATCTATTATAAATCCTAAGTATGAAACGGAATCCTGGAATAACATACATTTATCCTTATTTACAACAAGCCCAGCGTCTTGTAAACGTTTAAAAACTTGTTGTAAACGTTCAGAGTGTTCCCCTGTTGTAGTGCCAGTTATTATGATGTCATCCAACAGTAGTGTTATGCGCTAAGCAAAATAACCTCGAGTTCGACGCCGCGGCACCGGCGAATTGCGTTTTCGCATTCACTAACTTTGCTTACGCAGCACTAGCGCCACGAGAATTAACGGCGTTTTGGTGGAACTACTTGTGGTCGAATAATTTGATTGTTCGTAGGTGAAAATCGTATTCGTTAAGCAAAATTTGTCAATCGTCTTGCCCTCGACTTCGCCCATAGCCTCGACATAACTTGTCAAAATAGAAAGCTTGTATTTTGCAGCTTTTTGTAGGCGAATTTGTGAACGAATTGCAACCGCTGCTTTAAAAGTTTTTGAATTATATTATTATACGTGGATATTTATTGTTTTTGTGTTTAGAATAGTGTTAAAGTAGCTGTACGTGTGTTGTGCATCGTAGATTTACTAAGAGCCAAAAAATCTGATGATTTCCTTAAGAGTCGTCAAGTTCGTGAATTACATAATTCAATTAAAGGCTTTTTGAAGATTTACTAATATTTCAACATAGAATAGAATACTCTTTATTTGCACACCAAAGTAAAACATACAGAAAACTTAGAAAACATAATTATCTACCTCGACATAGAAGATGACTAGTGCATTAACTAATAAATTGAAGGAAAGAAGAAAAAGGGTATCTATTTGAATCTCTCAATTCGTTTTCATATAAGTAACTAACTTGTCTCGTAACTAATTTATATTTTTCTAACTCCTATATATACCTGCTGTACTGTGTACCTATCTATTTCTTTGTTCCGTTTCCCTGGGACGTGCCGTGGGTTAAACCTCGGTGTCTTCAACTAGCTGACCCAATTGTTTATTTATATTAGATATGTTATTCAAAATATTGTGCATAACCTATCTAATATAAATAAACAATACAATGCCAGTGAATACTTACTTATTAAATGCAAAAGTACCTAAATAACTTGTTTGAGTTGATTTATGTTATTAAAATAATTACTGTTTTCAGATTTTATATAAGTATCATCTCAGGCTAATGGAACGAGGAACTTACAAGATGCTAGTGGCCACAAATGTGGATTACTACCTATATATCGCAGTCCTCTCACACAAGTTATTCATGTTGTAAATGCAAGGCTAATATTGTAAAAAGGAATTCACGAAGTTTCTACAAAATACAGGAGAGTGGGTGATAGCCGGTTTCATTGTAATGTGTAGTATTTACATAAATATAAGAAATAATTAATTTAATAAAATATTTAATATTAATTATGTATTGTTTTTTCAACAAATAAAATATTTTAAAAAAGAACTTCATACCTTATTTGGAAACAAACAAACAATAGTTACATAAACTGGTAAAATTTGTTTGTTTACAAAAATAATATTAAAAAATATATATAACAGGTGAAACCGCAGGACAAAATCTTACCTATGGAGGCCAAAGTTTAGGATTGTAGAATTCATTAATTCCACAGATTACACCTACATACAAAAAACTACTTATATTAGTATTAACAAACAAACAATTATTATTTACAATAAAACATTTATTAAAAATATTACACAGTTAGTAGACAAATACTTAGATTAGAACTATCTATGTAAACCCCTGTTTTTCTTTAGAAGATAAAAGTCAATAATTCATTTTCTTTCATCATTACACCTGTGTTCATACATTTATTGTGATATTGATAGCACCTAAACACAGCATGTTACAGTGGATGTCATTCTAAGATTATTTCTTATATCGACTTCCAGAGCCCGCAAAACCTGCTATGTTGTAAGAAATCCAGGCTGGTGTGATCGAAACTTTGAGCCATGCTCACCAAAATTTAGGCATGCATCAGTTCTATCACTACACTGAATTCTTCAATAGCTTTCAGTCAAACTAGCCATTTATAAATTTCTGAGCTGGGGCACTACGATGCAATAGTCGCCGTCCTGTGTTCCTTTACAGCTGTCTCTCAAATGGATTTCCTCCACTGCAACCGCCATCAATATATGAATATATCTCAATGAAGTTGACAAGGACATCCTTCTTATCTTCCCTGTACTAAAATAAATAAATTGTATTAGTTTAGTTCAGTGGTAAATTATACCTACAGTAAAAGATAAAGAATTATCAAAACACAGCTGACCTTAGCTCATCGTTCTTAACTTTTAGTCTGTGACTAAGGTTTTGATGCAATCATAGTAGTATTCAGGATTCATTTTTCCTTGAGTACGGTGTGTGGTATGAGGAGTACGAGCAAGTCCAGTCGCGAGAACCTTATGCTTTTCTAACGTTTCAACTCATGTTCACTTCACATTTTAAGAAAAAAGTCAACTTATTGCTAATTTTATCGATTGACTATACCATATCCGTTTTCCCAAAAAATTAAATGTAAACACATCGATATACAACAGTTAGACAGTTACCTAGACAGGGTATCCAGGTCCTGCATGTGAAATTTCCCCAAATCAGGTTTTATTTTTCCCCAAAAAGATACATTTTTATACAATTTTCCCCAAATTAATTTCGTATCTAATCCTTCCTTAGCTATACCTAATAATTTTATAAAACTAAAAACGAGTTAGTTTCTTAGTTTATTTGTTACGCTTTCACGTATTTGGCTGAATTTTTGTCATATAGAGATAGATGGGAACTTGTACGTTAGAGGCTACTCTTTGAATGAAAAGAATTATTAAACTGTTCCAGAGGGACAAGAGGAACCAAAATTCACATATCTATACTACTAGTATGAGATGAAACTATAGCGGAGATTATTAAAATAAGATCTCTATCCATCAAAAAACACACCTTCCCCCGCCATTCTGACCATTAGCCATGAGTATTTTATTGTTTTACGTGTGATTCTGAAATATGTTTGATGAAACGATTTAAAATGATATAAACTTTCTGAATTAGACTTTTGTTTCTCCACAAGCTTTCGCCAAGCAAAAATGTGTTCCCCAAAATTTTCCCCATAGTTTTCGTTTCGCCAAAAGTTCCCCGAGGTTTTTATTTTTCCCCAAAATGGGAAAAAACCCCCAATCTGGAGACCCTGTACCTAGACTAGATAGACACTTGGAACGCGACATGACATTGACAATGACAGTCAAAATGTCCTGCGTGATTTTTTTAATTAAAATCAAGCAAAGGTATCGACCACATACTGCCAAACACAAATACATATCAAGAAAAAACAATGTATAGTGCATTCCTGTGCCTAAAACTGAAAGTATGATGTTCATTGAACCATCTTTTGCATCCACAAATTTTATTATTGATGGCATTTCCATTAGAATCGTGTTTAAAATAAAAACCGATTTTTACCGAAAAAAACTTTGAGCAGTCCTTAACTCGCCTTAGATAACGGCAGCGAACGGCACGGCCTCCAGTTCGTCGTCGAGCCGAAATGTGATAGAGAATGCGGATTTATGCTCGACGTCGAAATGAAAACTAATTCGACATCGAGCTTGCTGTCGAGCGTAGTCACGATTGGTTACTTTAATGAATTGCATAGCAGGACCGATACGCCGTCTACCCCTTGTAACAAGTTTTCCATCGTTTTCTGGAAAATAGCTGGTGCGTTAGCTAAGCCAAAGACCAATCTCGTGAATTTAAAAAGTCCCTTGTGTGTATTTACTGTTGTTAGTGTTTGTGACTCGTCATCCAAACAAAATTGTAAATAAGCACTACTTAGATCTAATTGGGAAAATTTAATACCCCCGTGTAATTTTGAAAATAGCTCTTCTGTTTTTGGTAGTGGATATTTATCAATTTGTATACACTTATTCAAAGTAACAGAAAAATCAGCACATAAACGAATATCCCCATTCTTTTTAAGTATTGGTACTATAGGACTGGCAAACTCGGAGTGGTCAACAGGAACTAATACTCCCAGATTTACCAATCGCTTAATTTCCAATTCCACTTTATTCCTTAAAGCAAATGGTACTGGTCTGGGCCGAAAAAAAATTGGTTGACAATCCGGTTTTAATAATAATCTTATTTTATGTTTATTAAAACACCCTAAATCGTCTGAAAATAAATTAGGATATTGAGTTACATAGTAGTCAATGTCTGTTGTCGCTGAGCAATGATTTACTGTACATAACTGTAAATTGAATGTGGATATAAAATTTCTTCCCAACAACGCAGGTCCCGCTACGTTTATCACATAGATATCTATAATTTTAACCACTCCATCATATTTTACAGGTGCTTTCATTACCCCTACTATGTCTAGTAGTTCCCCCGAATAAGATCTCAAAATAGATTCTGGTGATAGTAACGGTACTTTTTGAAATTTATTTTTGTAAATACTTAAAGGTATTGCAGTCGCACAAGAACCACTATCGACTTCAAAATTTATAGTCTTTCCGTAGACTTCGACCGTCAACGACATTGGCTCACCCTGCCGACTACGAACGTTACAAATAAGAGTTTGCTTACCGTCAACATCGTGATTTTCCTCAGCGGCAATCAGGCAATTAACTTTCTGATTTTTTCGATTACACATCCGTTTTAAGTGACCCTTTACCCCACACGATTTACATTTATAATTTGAAAACCGACAATTTTCCGTGTTGTGATTGTTATAGCCGCACACCATACACTTTAGATTTTTTTTATTTTCCGCTGTTAACGCGAATACCACCGCCGAGCTAGAAGCTGTCGACTGACGAGCGGCGCGTTTAGCACTGTTGATAGCCACGGCGATCTCTAGTGCCTTGTTCAAGGTTAAACTCGCCGTGTCCTCCATAAATAATTTGTCCCGTTCTGGTCCGGAAAGCATCCCCAAGATGAAGCGATCGCGCAGCATTTCATCCACCGCCGTACCAAATTTGCAGTCCGTGGCCATCTGACGAACGCGCGCCGCCCACCGCATAAAATCTTCCCCGTCTTCCTGCGCTGCTGTATGAAACTTATGCCTTTCTGCCAATAAAGACTTCTTGGGAAGAAAATGTTGATCTATTTGTGCCGTCAGCTCTTTGTACGTTAAGGACTCTGCCGATTTCGGTGCAATTAACTCACGTACTAATTTATAGGCATCCTCACTGAGTGCGCTTAGTAACACCGCCTTTCGACGGACATCTTCTTGTTCCTTTTCTTCACCTTTTACTAACAGTGCGTTTGCTGTTAGCCATTGAGAAAGCCTTTCTTTAAAGATGTTCCAGTCTTGGCCGAGATCGAAACTAGGAACCGATCCAATTAAATTGTTCATTTTTTTTTCTCTTTAAGTGGGTACGAACTGTCGCCAATGTTAGAAGCAAAACACCGGTGTTACTCAACAAGGCCTTTATTGCACTGCTCTTATGCGCTGTCGCGCGGACTAACCACATACGTTTCTCTCGACTACTCACACATACACATCAATACCTAACATATATTAGTTTTTTTGGTACAGCCCCAGAGCTGTATACCATAAGTCCATACCGGCATTAGGACTTGTTTGTACAAAAGTATTTTGTTTTGCACAGACAACGCGGAGTGTTTTCCAAGCAGCCAGTGCATTTTCTTGTAGCGAAGGCCTAACTCTTCGCGTTTCTTTTTAACATGAGCCTTCCAGCGAAGCTTTGCGTCAAGTGTCATGCCCAGGTATTTCGCGGTATTTTCATAAGGTATAGCATGATTGTTTATATATACCGGGTGATAGTTGGACCTTTTATTGGTAAAATCAATGTGAACCGACTTCGATTCATTAAGCTTTATGCGCCACTTTTTTGTCCAGTTATAGATCGAGTTCACGGCCATTTGAACATTCTCCACTGCTTCAGCATGTGTGGCTCCTGTAGCCATGATGGCCGTGTCATCAGCAAAAGTTGCAATGGTGTTGTTTTCTAGTTTTGGGATATCACATGTGTATAAGAGGTACAGGACCGGACCTAAAACACTTCCTTGTGGCACCCCTGCTTCAATTTTCTTAAGATCAGAATAACAATCTTCTTGTCTTCCTCTGAACATTCTTTCTGTCATGTAAGATTCCAAGATATCACAGAATTGTTTTGGCAACATTTTCCTTAGTTTATATAAGAGACCCTGATGCCACACCTTATCAAATGCTTGGGCTACGTCCAGGAAAACTGTAGAGCAAACTTTCTTCTCTTCTAATGTTTTTTCAATTAAGTTGGTAATTCTGTGGACTTGGTCTATTGTAGAATGTTTTTCCCTAAAGCCAAACTGATAGTCTGGGATAAGATTTCTATCGTGTATGATTGGTTTCAACTGTCTCAATAGGAGCTTTTCAAATAATTTTGACATTATCGGCAAAAGTGATATCGGCCTGTATGATGTTGCTTCATAAGATGGTTTACCAGGTTTTGGTATCATTATAACTTCAGCAACTTTCCACACATCAGGTACATATTTTAGTCTAAAGGAAGCATTTATAAGTGAGGTAAGTTTCACTATTGCTTTTCGTGTCAGATTACTGAGAACTTCCCCAGTAATGAGATCGTAGCCAGGGGATTTTTTCTTGTTTAAGAGTTTTATCTCTTTTTGGACTTCTGTTGGTGTAGCGAATCTTATATCTACATCATCTTGTGTTGTTACATCCAAAACGATTTCTTCAGTATCTGGTTTATTTGTTTGGAATGTGTTTTCCAAATGCTGTGCAAATCTAATTGCCTTTTGTTCATTATTTATAGCCCAGTGCCCGTTTTCTTCTTTAATTGGAGGAATTTGAGTAATGGGTTTTTTTAAGCTTTTTGTGGCTTTCCATAGTGAGTAATCTGTTGCACGATCACTCGTTAGTTGAGTGAGATAATTGTGCATAGATTCATCACGAAATTGTTGTATTTCCCTACTTAATTGTTTTGTAAGGTTATTCAGCAGTGACTTGTCAGGTGGATATCTTGTTCTTTGCCACTTTTTCCTTTGTCTTCTCTTCTCAGCTATAAGACGTCGGATTTCTGTTGGATAATTTGTGGTCCTGTATTTAGTTTTTATAACAGGCGTATTCTTCCAAGCACATTGTTGAATATCTGTTATAAACTTTCTTACTTCTAAATCTACTTGCTGTGGGTTTTTTAAGGGCACTTTTAGGATTATTACGGCATCCAAATCGTGCTTAAAGCTTTCCCAATCAGTATTTTTGTTGACTAGAGTTGGGTGATTTTCTCTATATTTTATTTCTTCATTAATAGTTAACATAATTGGTGAGTGATCTGAACTCATATCGTAACCTTCCTCGATAGAGAGAAGGTTCGATGAGATGTTTTTGTAAATAAAAAAATCGATCAGGTCCGGGATTTTGTTTCGGTCAGTAGGCCAATAGGTTGGCTTACCCGTTGATATGACATCACATCTCATATTTCTTATTGCGCTTAGTAATTCTTTTCCTTTAGATGTAGTAAGTCTAGACCCCCAGTGGATATTTTTCGCATTGAAGTCACCTCCAAGTATGAATCTGTTACCAAGTTGTTCTAAGAAACGTTCATACTGCGTTGTTTTTATTGAGTACCTCGGTGGACAGTATATAGCTGATATAGTAACCGGGTAATGTTTTATTTTAACACATACAGCCACGGCTTGAATTTCACGGTCTTCGTGTTTAAATATCTCGTGATGGTAAATATTTTCCTTTATTATGATAGCGCTGCCTCCCCTAGCTTTGTTGTCTGGGTGCAATGCATGATATATTTTGTATCCTTTCATTTGGATGTAACATTCATTTGTAAAGTGCGATTCAGATATAAGGCACACATCGATGTTTTCTGTGTTTAGGACGACTTCTAGCTCATGATGATGCTGGCGTAGTCCATTAGCATTCCAGGCCATAATTTTTAGTGTGGTAGTCATTTTTGCTTGGTAATAGCTACTTTGGTGCTATGTTCCAATTTCTTTAGTCTTTCGTCGAATGATGTTATGACGTTCAAGATTTTGTTAAGCTTTTCATCTAGAGTAGATGTTTGTTGTGTCTGGAGATGTTGTTGTGACTGAGATTTTGACTGGCTGCCCTTTGTTATCTGAGCAAAAGACAGATTTTTGGTGACGGGTTGGCTCTGAACTTTTTTAACGGTATTGCTACGCGGAGTCTGCTGGGTTGGGGCTTTAGGGTTCTTTACTGCTTTATTTTTTAAATTCTGCAGTTCTTTAGCTACTATGCATCCTCGATAGCTAGCGGGGTGTGCTTCGCCACAGTGGACACACTTTGGTTTAGTGTCTGCAGGTTTTCGGCAGTCTTTTGTCAGGTGCTTGCCAGTACATTTTACGCACCTGGGCTCTTTAGAACAGTATTTTTGAGTGTGTCCGTAAGCTTGACACCTTTTACACTGAGGGATTAATTTGGATGCTTTAATCGGTTGTACGTCTACTTTACATCCAAGAATAGATTTTATATTATATATTTTGTTGATATCCTCACCCTTATCAAATGACAGCATGAACATATTGAGGGGTTCTTTCGTCCTCCAATTTAGCTTGTTTGTTGCGTTTTGAATCATGTATCCTTTGGACGATAAATCTTCGACTATCCTGACAGAATCACATGAGAAATGCAAGTTTTTAGCCATTACTCTAATTGGTCTATCTTGTTTATTCTCGTACGAATGCCAGAGGCTGTTGCTTTCTAACAGCAGCTTTGTAATGGCTCTATACGAGTCCTCACTGTTAGCGTTAACCTTAACGGTGTCTCCGCTTCTCATTTTGATTAAAAACGAGTCACTAGGCACGCTTGACGTTAGGCAATCGTAGAATTTTTGGTAGTTTTTGACTTGTTCTACGATTATTGGCGGCGGCTGGGGAGCCTTTTTAACTTTAGGCGTCTTTTTATCAGTCTCGCTGGAGCATTCTCCATGTTGTTGCAGTGGTGACAGTGATTGATTCAGCTTCCTTTTCTTACGACTCTGCTGACGGATCCACTCAGTTTCCTTAGCTAGTTCCTCTTCGTCTGTCTCATAATGGACTTGTTCGGAGGCACTATCAGTTGTGGTAAGTTTGGCTGGAGGCACATTCTTGCTCTCTTGATAATACTCCAGTTGCTGCTGAAGCTTCTCTATTTGACAGTGTAATTCTTTAACTAGATTTTGTAATTTCTTACATTCCGCTTGTTCCTCCGCAAAGCGCTGGTACAGGATATGCTCATTTTCTGTTTCAAGCCTTATTCTATTTTGCGAATCCATTTTTAAAATATAACTTCGCGTTAACAATGTTCACACATATTGTTTTGATTCACAACACATGACGATATCTGGGTCATCGCGGTTACCGGTGACGATTACTCGCGACAGTGTTTTTGCTGCGTCGGCGCTTAACCCGAGTACGGACTAGGGCAAGGACAACACAGCCGTTCTTCGCGGATGCCGAACTAACACTGAATAATAATACTTACCAAAAAAAAAAATGTACCTATAAACTTGTTATAAGAGGTATGGAAATAAAAAGGCTATAAATAAATAAATAATATGTAAAGAAATTATATCAACAGTTGGTATATCTCACGTTTATTAAATCTTGTGAACGTTATTGAAATGAAAATAGACCATATGACTTTATATTAAACTAGCGACCCGCCCCGGCTTCGCACGGGTGTAATTGAGAAAAAAAAGAAGTGAATAATTTAAAGTTACTGCCTTTGATTATAGAATTTCTTCATAAATAATGTTTGTAGCTGACTTTTCGTAACGCAATATGAACAAATTTTGTTTAGAAGTGACGCGTGAAAGGGCTACGTATAGCTGTCTGTCCATGGGCAAAGTACTCAACGCTTAGGTTTAAGCCTGCAACGTTGAATCTCTGAGCTTGTGATTTGTTAATTGTATTTATAATTTTATTAGAAACTGCAGACGTGTACCGGTGCACAATTTGGGTGGATTAAGGACAGGAACAGGACACCATTTCTTTAAAACCAATTTATGGAATCAATATGGGCTTCCTGGTTCGGTTTCATCGTTAAGACGTAAACGGGGGTCAACCGGGGAATTCTTACCCACCAAAAACCCCGCGGCTATCACGTCGGCACATTAGATGGCAGACCTGGGCTATCTGTCGGTATCTGCACCAGCTGATACCACTCAGTGCCTTGACTTTGAACCAGCCGCCGGAGAGGCACATTATGGGAACCTGTCACGGTGCTCACGGTTACGGGGGTCACGGTGGAAGCCTTCTATAGGTCCCCGGGACCCTGTTTGAGGTCAACCGGGTTATGTAGGATTCTTTTACACTAAACCCCCAACAGCCGTTAAATCAGTACATAAGAAGGAGACCTGGGTTATCCGGTGGGATCTGCACCTAGATCCCTCAGTGGCTTGCCTTTGAGCCCGCCACCGGGGGGCACAATAAAGCCACCCGAGAAACTACCATCGTGCTCAAAGATATGGGGATCGCGGGGGAAACTTCCAATAGGCTCCCCAGGATCCTGCGGGCGATATCAACTGCGGTATGTGTCCGCCACAGCTGTCCACACAAAAGAGGGGGGCTGCACCGTGTACCCCGCAGCGCAAGGCAAGGGCCTTTGAAGCCGCTGCCGGGTGCGCATTATAGCCCCCCGGGAATCTGTCACCGTTGTCACAGTTAAGGGGGTTGCGGGGGAAACATCCAATATGTCCCCGGGATCCCGTGGGGAAGTCAACCTGGGTATTTGAGATTCTTACCCACTAAAACTCCCGTGGCTGTCACATCGGCACATGAGAGGGAAACCTGGGTTCTCGGGTGGGATCTGCACCAGGTGTCCCTCAGTGCCTGGCCTTTAAGTCCGCCGCCGGTGGGCAAGCATATTATATCCCAGATTTACCTTATATCATATGGAATGATGATATATAGAATGAACTTCTAGTACTTGATTGTTAAGTAAGTAGGTTTAGTCAACGTAAGCTAATTCAATTTATTTCATCATCAGCCGGAAGACGTCCACTGCTGAAGGGGGAGGCCCCTTAGAACGCCACAATGAACGACAATTGGCTATTTGCATCCACCGGTTACCTGTGACGCGCACAATGTCTGTCGCAAATTTTTGTACTATTGGATCGTCTGTCCACCCACTAGGTGGACAGACGATCCAATAGTACAAAAATCAATTATGTTTCCACTTATCTAAATCATAACATTAGAGAAAAGCTAACGTATGCATGATTTTAAATTTAAAAAAAAAACATTGAATATAAAAAAATATATTAGAGATAAAAAGTGCTGGAGTTAATATGAGTTAAATATTTAAAACATCGAATCTTAATATAAGTAAAAAATTCAAAAACAAAGTTTAAAAATACAAAAAGAAAATCAGCACACGGGTAGCGAACCCGGACACTCCGTGCTTAGCCGTGTGCCGCTTCCGTAACCACGTGACCAAGGAACTTCTGATATTTCTCTCGAATTAACGTATCTTATTCTTGTTATATATTTGTACCGCCATCGGATGAGTAATAATACTCCTTTTTTACCATGTTAAGGGATAAATTAAAAAAAATATGAAATACTATTGTTATGTATCGTACCTAGCGGTAATCGGCTAACCTACGACATAACCAACGTGCGACCTTCCCCTGATGTTACCACTACCTACTCACCCTTCAATTCGCTGTATCAGGTACTACGGGATGCAGTTCAATAGTCAGTCTCAATTAGGGACGTGGGGTACCCCAATATGGAGGTGTACTACGTCTAAATTCTAATGTATAAGGAACTATGTATTAAGAGAAAAGAAAATGTACTGTCCTGGTCAAGACGAACTGGCGCCACGCATGTGCAGCGCGGCGACCACCCGAAGTCTACAGCACCTCGCAGCTACGATCGCGGGGACAAATACTCCACACTCGCGACGTTAAATTATACGAAATATGCACAATCGACGCTGACGGACGAGGTTCTCTTCCTCGCAGCGGATATATTAAAGAACTAGATGGCACACCGATGTGCAGGTCTTTCTTCAGCCAACAACAAACGCGTCGCTAACTAATAGCGCTCGACACGGCTCCACGACGAATAGTGAATATACTCCGAACGGTGGTGGTTAGATTACGTTAAAACTACCCACCACTGAGTGATAATAAAATGCGTTTTGTTCCGAACAGTCCCCCGCCCCAGCCAGACGCAAACTGGCTGAGTACCAAACCAGAGGAGCAGAAGAAACCATGCTAACCTAAGCTACTGGAAGTCGCGACAAACCGGCAACGGCTCTTTTAAAAACAGAATCCCCGACTAAGACTTCTGCCACCCGCGGTATACCATCAGCGCCCGGAAACAATCTCAATATTCTACCCCGTCTCCAACACAAGGGTGGCATATTCATTTCCTTCACTAGAACGAGGTCTCCAACCTTAGGCGGATCTGTCTTGTCAGACCACCGAACACGCTGCTGTAAGAGATGGAGATACTCTAGATTAAATCTCTTCCAAAAGCTCTGTGATAGCTGCTGCAACAACTGAAAACGCGAGAGCCGATATACTGGGACTTCAACGAGTGGGTATTCCGGAAGTGCTGTAAGAGGACCGCCAATCAAAAAATGACCTGGAGTAAGGACCTCCAAGTCATTTGGGTCTGAAGAAACTGGACAAAGAGGCCGCGAATTAAGAGCCGCCTCAATCTTACAGAAGACTGTAGAAAGTTCTTCAAAAGTAAGAACCGTTTCGCCTATGACTCGACGAAGATGCGTCTTAGACACCTTCACTACTGCTTCAAAAATACCACCCCACGATGGATAAATAGGGGGGCTAAACTGCCACTGAATACCACGACGAGAAAACTCATTACCTAATGAGACCTGATTTTCTGAAATAAATTTAGTGACTTCCTTTAAATACCGATCGCTTCCCTTGTAGTTTGTACCACAGTCGGACCGAATTAAGTTCGGCAACCCGCGACGACTGACGAATCGGGACAAACAAGCGATGAAGGCTTCTGTGGTAAGAGCTGACACAACCTCGAGATGAACGGCCTTAGTAGCAAGGCAAACAAATACGCATAAGTACGCCTTGATTACCCTAGCATTCCGAACTGATGAAACCTTAATAGAGAAAGGCCCTGCAAAATCTGTACCAACTGCAGAGAAAGGCCTGGAAGGCCTTACCCGATCTGCAGGCAGATCACCCATTAGAGGTTGCTTGATTGCAGCTTTAAGCCTGTAACATGGTATGCATTTAAAAATAACGTTGCGTATAGCCCGTCTAGCCGACAAAATCCAGAACTCCCTTTGAAGGACGGCGAGAAGTGTAGTTAATCCTGCGTGAGCATTCTTCACGTGCCGATCAGCGATGATGAGTTTTCCGAGAGGACCATCCTTGGGCATGAGGAGAGGATGACGAGCCTCATAACTCAGGTTGGAATTACGCAGCCTTCCTCCTACACGTATCAAGCCGTTGTCATCTATGAAGGGATTCAACCGAGCGACAGCACCTTTTAACTTGACACGACCGCCCTTTAGCGTCGATAATACTGTTGCAAACTGCTCAGCCTGAACGTAACGCACCCAAAACAGGAGTGCCTCCTGCCGTTCTTCCGGTAACAAAACTGGAGACAGTATCTTCTTGTCAGGATTCCTAGTATTGTGTACAAATCTACGCATCCAACCAGTTACCCCTAACAACTTATCCAAGGAACTATACCGGTTAAGTATCTTGTCTAAATCCTGAGACGATTCCGCAACGATGACGTGACATCGTAATCCAGGAAGAGGATCTACAGGCTCCACATCAGAATTAGGCCAGCCACCTTCATGCTCTTTAAGCCAGGTTGGACCCCACCACAAGTGATGGTCTAACAACACCGGAGCTTCACAACCTCGTGAAGCGCAATCGGCCGGATTCCAGTCACCGGGGACATGTCTCCACTTTAGGGAGACCGCTGACATCTGACTGCTGAATTTGGGAGATCCTATTTGCAACGAAAACTTCTAGTGCATGGACTGGTGCACGCAACCATGCGAGGACAATTTGACTATCAGTCCAAGCGAATACTTCCACAATATCTATATTTTTCCCCAAGGTTAATTTGACATGATTGAGAAGTCGACACAATAACGCAGCTCCAGATAATTCCAGTTTCGGGATAGTTAGGCGCGATCGAATAGGGGCGACCTTGCTTTTCGCCATTACAAGTTTTACACTTACTGCTCCTGACCCATCGACAGAACGCAGATATAGGACAGCGGCGTAGCCGCGCTCTGAGGCGTCACAGAAACCATGTAGGGTAACCTTACATTTCCCAGGAGGTAGTAAAACTCTATCCAATTTTATTAATTGTATATCCGGTAGAGATGACACAGATCTGCACCAGGGGCCCCTCAGTGCCTTGCCTTTGAGCCCGCCGCCGGGGGGCGCATTGTAGCCCCCCGGGAACCAGTCACGGTGCTCACGGGGACGGGGGTCGCAACCCCGCCGCCGTCCTCCTCGGAGTCGCCGCCGTACTCAATGGACGCTCAAGGGGCCCACACCCCGAGCGTCCAGCGACTCCGAAGGAGAGATGACACAAACCTAGTCCAATCTCGTAAAATGTCACCAATAAGAGGGGCATCCCATGTCAAGCCTTCCAACCAAAGTCGCTGGAGGAACCATTTTGCCCAAAATACTACTGGGGTTATCCATCCATTAGGATCAAAAATCCGTGCCACTGTAGACAGTACCAATCGCTTGGTCCACAACTTAGAAATGTCCAGCTCCTGAACGCGAAAGGTAAATACATCTTGTGTCGGCTGATACTGGACTCCTAACAAAGCTACTGTATCAGGATTATTAACATTCTGAAATGTGTGAGGATCCTGTCTATGTTCCTCTGGCAACCCATCAAGAACAGCTGGAGAGTTTGATAGCCACTTCCGTAACTCATAGCCAGCCGTTTTCAAAATGCCTATCAACTCGTCACGCAACACTAACGCTTCTTCTTCACTGGCTGCACCCGTACAAATGTCATCCACATATACGTCACTCGATAAAACTTCGGATGCTCTTGGGTAGTTAATTCGTTCACGTTCGGCCAATTCCAATAAAGCTCGAATAGCAATAAAAGGACTAGAACGTAACCCATACGTATTAGTATTCAGCTCGAAAACAGTGATTGGCTTGGAAGGGTCTTCTCGCCACAGTATAAGCTGATATCTTCGATCATCAGGGTGAATGATAGTCTGACGAAACATCATTCTAATATCGGCAACAAACACGACTTGATGTCGGCGAAAGTTCGTCAGAATTTCAGAAATATCACGCTGTAACTTGGGCCCCGAATGTAGACACTGATTTAGTGAGACGCCGTTAGAGGTGGGTGCAGACCCATCGAATACTACCCTAATTTTTCCTGCCCTGAACACCGCATGGTGAGGAATAAAGTAATGTTCTTGCATACGCCAGTTGAAACTTGAAACCGACATGTGACCTAGTTCCGAATATTCTTGCATAAAGTCAATATACTTCTGTCGGAACACTGGATCTCGCTTCATACGTCTCTCCATAGAAGCTAACCTTTTCTCAGCTAGCATTCGTGAGTGACCAAGACGAGGCCGAGAAGGCAAGAAAGGTAACCTCGTCACAAACTGACCCGAGCAAAGACGACCAGTGTTGTTCTGGAAGAATGACTCACATTCCAGATGTTCCGGTTCCTCTCGCGACGCAGTAGGAGGTTCTTCAACTTCCCAAAATTGCTGAACAGCGTCAGCAAGTGAGAGTCCCACATGAACCTGGCTATCCTCTGAGGGAGAATCACAAACGGAATATACTGGTCCCATAATAACATCACCTAGGACAGTTGGGATAGCTACCAGCCCACCGGAATGCAGTAGCTTTCCGTTGCCCAACTGCAACAATCCTAGCACGTCACTGCCCAGTAACAACTCCAAATTTGTATTTGGAAGATGAAAATCTGGGTTTGCCAACGAAAGCCCTGTCGTCAAACGAACAACTTCAGGTGGCAAGGTAACCGACGGATGACGTCCTATAATATAATCTAAAACTATAGCTGAAGTACAGATCACCGGAAATGACGATCGGAGAGGGAAAAATGAGATCGATACTTGACCCCGTAACCCGTACACCTTAACTCCACCCACACCTTGCACATAGTCTGCACCAGGACGAACACGTAACCCTAAACGAGTCGCCAAACGTGTTGACACAATGCATCCTTGAGAACCGGAATCCAACATCGCGCGTACCGTCACATGAGCACCCTGTGGTGAGCCGACGCGAACCTGAGCTGTGGGTAACAAGATTGTTATAGGAAGAGGGGTAGACGAAGGTGGAGGTATGGTTGGGAGTCAGAACTGCGATTGAGGATACTGTTGATGAACAGTAGCAGAATGTCCTTGCATGACCTGAGGATTCCACGGTTGATACACAGGCGGCATAAAACGCCGATCCATACGAGGCCATTCTGCGTACGGGAGTGGTACGTAAGAGCGAATCCGACGCTCCTGATCAACAGCTGCGTGACTTATTAGAGGAGGGGAGTAAGCACCCCCGCCCGTGGCGAGCTGTGGCAGCGACTGCTTGTGAACAGGAGAACCCTGATGTCTTCTAGAACCATCGGGCACTTGATAATTATTTCTAGCAGGTGATCGCTCACCCATCCTTGTGTGCTCTGCGGGGTCGGCCGAAGGCACCGGAGCAACTAGCCTAGGCGAGCCATTTTGATTGCCGCAGAGTAGGAGGTGATGATTACCTCCACACTGGCCACACGGTCTTACTCTCTGGCATCTAGAAACCAAGTGATAACCCAGGCAACTGTAACACCAATTTCGCTGTCGAGCAATGTTGCGTCGAGCCTGCCAACGCAATTGCCTGAAATTAGAGCAAGACGTGACCACATGGCCATAGTCCTTACAATATACACATCTGGCCTGCTGCTCTTGAGCAGCGGAAGCCGTATTAAATACTCGTCCTTCACGCCGCCGGTCCGGTTGTCGACGCTCCATACGTGGCTGTTGTAATCGTGGCCGAGAACCAACTTCAACAGGTCCGGGTGGGGGAACATTTTCTACACGTCGACATTCATCTTCCAAAAACAAGACCAAATCATCAAAACTTGGAAGATGCGTGGCTGAGTCCCCACCGTACTCCTGCTCGAACCTATTCCGCAAATCATGGGGAAGCTTGGCTAACACGATATGCAGCAACATAAATGACCAACTAGATACTGGTAGATTTAGTCCCTTTAGTCCATTATAGGATACTAATAACGGATTGAGTATTCGCATCCGTAACGACGGGGTTCCGGAAATCCTGGGAAGGTTCAAAATAGTGGCCACATGACTGTCCGCCAACCGCCTAACATTTTGGTACCTTCTTGTTAACAGGTCCCGGGCGATATCGTAATTATTATCTACTAATTCCAAGTGCTGCACGAGCCCCTTGGCTTCACCTGACAAAGAGGCCAATAAATACGCCAACTTTTGTGCCGGAGTTAAATCTTTACGAGTATGTACCAAACTATCATATAAATTATTGAATGCTACCCACTGACACAGATCTCCGCTAAACTGAGGTAAATCGAGCTTAGGAAGTCGACTAATTAGCGCGGGCGAAGCGGCTTCGTCAGAATGAAGACTTGTCCCAGCCGCTGACGGGACCGACAAAATACCGACCGCTTGACGGATCTGATCCGCTAAGTCATCGGCCTGAATAACGTCAGCATTAATTTTTTCCATTACCTCTGGTTCCAAACTCAATTCCAACAATTCCTGATAAGCCGCATATAAGTCCGTTATTTTATTTTCTAAGTCCTCATAACGACTTAATAACGCGCGTTCACGATCCTTTCGGTTTATATTCAAAACCGCCGAGCCAAGCCATCGTAATACCGCGGCAATCCGTGCGCGAGGTTTGGTGGCCATCATTGCCTATCCTATAAGTACGTTAATTACCAATTTACGTAACTATAAAATACTAACTAGTAACAAAGAAACTATTTATTTACTCAAAATAAAGGAAATAAACTTAAATGTGACGTTACCGCGTCAATAAATAAAGTATAAATTATAAGAATCCACGCAATACAATAGTGGCTCACTAACGATCGTACACCGCTTATCTATATACAAGTACGCTCATATAACGTTAGCCCGGTAGCTATCGCGCGCGGCACACCGATGCGCCAGCCGGCCGCCCGACCGCCCGGTACCGCCTACCTGAATCTAGTATTCTATTGCGCGGACGCACCCGTAATGCAAATAAATATCGAATGATTATCCTATTTAATTACGGAATCTATTTAAAAAGGTAAGCAGAGCGATAACAAAGGCCGCAACAAAACGAAATAATACCGACATTTTAATCCTAACCACGCTCTGCTACCAGAAAATTGTTATGTATCGTACCTAGCGGTAATCGGCTAACCTACGACATAACCAACGTGCGACCTTCCCCTGATGTTACCACTACCTACTCACCCTTCAATTCGCTGTATCAGGTACTACGGGATGCAGTTCAATAGTCAGTCTCAATTAGGGACGTGGGGTACCCCAATATGGAGGTGTACTACGTCTAAATTCTAATGTATAAGGAACTATGTATTAAGAGAAAAGAAAATGTACTGTCCTGGTCAAGACGAACTGGCGCCACGCATGTGCAGCGCGGCGACCACCCGAAGTCTACAGCACCTCGCAGCTACGATCGCGGGGACAAATACTCCACACTCGCGACGTTAAATTATACGAAATATGCACAATCGACGCTGACGGACGAGGTTCTCTTCCTCGCAGCGGATATATTAAAGAACTAGATGGCACACCGATGTGCAGGTCTTTCTTCAGCCAACAACAAACGCGTCGCTAACTAATAGCGCTCGACACGGCTCCACGACGAATAGTGAATATACTCCGAACGGTGGTGGTTAGATTACGTTAAAACTACCCACCACTGAGTGATAATAAAATGCGTTTTGTTCCGAACAACTATTTCAATTACTTTTCTTAACGAATGTCTGTGCAAAATTTCAAGTTAATATGACCAAGGAATCGCGTTCTCCCATACAAACTTTGCCGCCCTGTTTCACCCCCTTAGAGGTTGAATTTCGCAAAACCCCGTCTTAGTGAGCACCTACGTCCTAAAAGGAACCCCCATGCAAAGTTTGAGACTCCTAGCACTTGTAGTTTCTGAGATTTCGTGATGAGTGGGTTTTTGTCTACTCTTTATATAATACTTTTATATAATAAAGATAAGATAAGATGGGACGCAACCCCCACATTGATGTTTTTGAAAGCAAAAAAAATAACCTCGCCTCCTTAGTTGGTTATTGTTTTCCATCACGCTGGTAAGCATTGTGCTTTGCTGACAGCTCGATAGCCAAGTATGGAGCCGGTCCCAAGCCCGGGTAAAGAGGGAGGGCACCCAGAGGAGTGAGGAATGCAGCATCTCAACTTATCCGTTGATATGCTGGATTCAACACTTCTCCCCCTGTAGCCCGGGGACCTCTGTGTCTAAGGTCCGTGGGTACTCCTATACTCCAGCTATCTCCCATCCTTCATCCCTACCTTATATTTATATATTAACTTTATATTTGTGTATATATTATAGCAAGTACGTATATTTAGACCCCGCTATGCATGTATATAGTTGTGTATGTAGGTATATTTGTATGGGTATATATATGTATGTGTATGACCATATGTATGTATATGTATTTATCTATTCGCTTTCTGCGGCGTCATGAGGTCGGGCGTTGCGGTTCTGCCATCTCAACAAACCCGTAGATGGTAGGAAGTAGGAGACCTCCCGCGTGTTTGTGCCGTGCGCGGGGACCCGTAATGGGGGGGAAGGGAGGCCTGGAGGTTGAGCTGATCAGCGGGCCTGCGGTAGTTGTCTGCTGGCGGCAACACGCCTCTTTGGTCCTGGACTCCTCTAACACGGGCGGTTGCGACTGAGCCGGTCGCAATCAATCGGCTATGGTCGGTCCTTCAGACCAACCGGCTAGTCCTCTTGGGTGATGGGGTCCGCAGTCAGCGATGTGAGCCGATGGCGCGGCGGTAGCGCATAGGTGAACGTTGTGTGGACTCGTGGACAACTTGCTCGGGAGGACTATATTTCACTGATAGCCCTGGTGCTTACAGAAGCATCCCCAAAGGTGCGGACTCCGTGGAGGGTGGGGAGTCAGTGAAATGAAGTTAGGTAGGAAAAACACGCATGGATTCCCAAAAGAAACCGCGTACTGTCCCTCGGGATAACGGGAGTGGCCCCTCCAAGGGTCGCTCTGCAAATAAGCCGACCGGTGGAGCTGCCGTGAGACCTGGTGTGTCGGACGGGCCTGTGACCAGAGATGGGAACGCCTGTCTGAACCGAGGGGATCATGGTGGCAAGACTGGGACGGTGGAGACGGGTCTAGCCTCGACTTCGGCTGGGGGAACTGTTTCTGGTAAAGGCTCATCAGAGCCCGGTCTCAGGACAGTGACGCCGCTGGGAAAGGCAGAGACTAACAAGGCGCCTATGCGCAAAAAGAAGCCTGGAGCCGCCGAAAGGAGGCGTAAGGCGTTTGAGAGGCAGGACGCGGAACCAGGGGCTACCCCATCTATGGAACCGCGTCATACAAAACGAACGAGAGCGGAAGTCAGTGGCGATTCCACGGGCGTGGCCAGCGAGCCCAAAAGGACCAAAGTCGGGTCCTTTAGGGACGCGTTGGCCTGCGTTAAAATGGCAATCGTCGCTGACGACCATCCCGTTCAAGTGATCAAGGCCGAGATGGTGGAAGACATCCGGGACTTGATCTGGAGGCGAGTAGTGGAGACACCAGAACCGAAACCGGATCTGGTTCTAGGCAACCTCGCGTCTGGGGCCTTTCATGTGGCCTGTATGGGTGAGCCTTCCGCCCTGTGGCTTCGGTCGCTGGGAGGTGTCTCTTTAGGCGACCTAAAATTGAGAGTGGTCGAGGCGAAAGATCTGCCGAGACCAATCAAAATGGCATGGAGAAGGAGACCGTCGAAGTCTGCAAAGATTCCGGAGGAATTCTCCATGCTGCGATGCATAAACAAGGGCCTCGACACGAGTGAGTGGAGGGTCGTTGGGCATGCGCTCGACGCTGGGTTCGCCCGCACCATCATCCTGATGGATAAGGCTTCGGCTGAATTCATCAGGCAACATGACTACAGTCTGCGCACGGGGATAGACCGGAGCTACTTCAAGCTCCTGGAGGATGCATCCGGGAAGGAAGTGGCCCCGGCCTGTCCCTCTGAGCGGACTGAGGACTCTGGCCCGGCAGCCTCGACCTCAGCCAAGACTGCCGCTGCAAGTGAAGCCCCTACGAAGGAAGAAGGGGGGGGCGGCTTGGGCAAACTCACGCCCGGGTTGGATGATCCGGCTTCATCTCCTATCTCGATGGGGCCGGATTATCTAGCCATGGGTTTGGACGAGCTCGGGCTGCTCTCCTCTCCAGCCGGAATGGAGGGAGACGATCTCCCGTCGGGGGATGATGGAATGGCTCGCCAGTAGGCGAGTAACAACGCGTCGCTCAAGTTTTTTTAAAAATGGGCAATTTAAGGTGTGTACAAATCAATTTACACCACAGTAAGGCGGCAACGGCTGTTTTATGTCGTACGCTTAATATGAACAAATTTGATGTTGCTCTCATACAGGAACCTTATCTGTATAAGGGCGACATCAAGGGTTTAAATGTTCGTGGAGGCCAACTTTTCTTTAAATGCTCCACAAATGATATGAGGACTTGTGTGTTCGCCAGAAATGGCATAATGGCAATGCCTCTTTATGACTTCTGTTCTAGGGACCTCACTACTGTGAGGATCAAAGGGGAAACAGGGGGGGGCAGTAAAGATACTATTCTAGCCTCCGCCTACCTACCATATGAAAACGAAGACCCGGTATCAGCACTACTGCAAGACCTGGTTAACAACTGCGCTCGCGAAGATCTTATCATAGGATGCGACGCGAACGCCCACCATGTTGCCTGGGGAAGTACAGACAACAACAAGAGAGGGGAAGCACTTCTGGATTTTCTGGTAAGCTCACCCTTACAAATCTTAAATAAAGGCAATAGACCAACGTTTGTTAATAAACGCAGAGCGGAGGTCATTGATATAACGCTTGCATCTAACAGAGCGAGCAAAGCGATTAGTAACTGGCATGTGTCGGAAGAGGTTAGCTTGTCTGATCTCAACTACATCTGCTTCAGGTATGTAACTTCCAATAGCTATGGTAAGATACGAAGGAGGAACCCAAGGCGAACCGATTGGGAATCTTTTAGGAAAGACCTTAAGGAACACCTCGGGGATCCTACGGTGCGACTCAACTCAATCATAGATATAGAGTTTGAGTCAGATAGAATTACACAGGCTGTCAAGGCCAGCTGGACCAAAAATTGTCCGGAAAAAGAGGCGGCAACGCATAAGGAACCGTGGTGGTCACCTGCCTTAGAACGTCTAAGACAGGAGACCAGACGTGTTTTCAATTGGGCAAAATCGAATAATGACTTTGCAGAATATGCCAAGGCCCTTACGCACTATAGTAAGGAAGTGCGCAAGGCGAAGCGTAGGTCATGGAGAGCTCACTGCAGTAACATCAACAGTCTCCCAGAAGGTATGAGGCTCAGTAAAGCAATGAGCTCTGCAAAAGTCAATCCGCTAGCATCTATCCGGAATGACCAAGGTAAACTCACTGCAACTGGGAAGGAAACTCTTACGCATATGCTAAGGATGCACTTTCCGGATTCGGTAGAGATACAGAATGTGACTGGAAATGTCATCACAATGGAAGAACAGACTGCGAAAACTTCCAAGGACGACTGGCGTACAGCAAAGAAAGTCGTTGACGCAGACAAGGTACGATGGGCAATTGATAGTTTCAGTCCTTATAAATCGCCAGGATCGGACGATATATACCCCATCTTACTGCAGGAGGGTAAAAATACTCTCATACCGCACCTATGCAGGCTGTACAGAGCATGCCTAGCCTTTGGACATGTCCCATCGGCTTGGAGGCAGTCAAAGGTAATCTTCATTCCCAAACCAGGAAAGGAGAGTTATGAGGATGCCAAATCTTATCGTCCCATCAGTCTTACTTCATTCTTTCTTAAGACTTTGGAGAAGATGATAGACAGATATATAAGAGATGGCCCACTTAGGAGACGACCGCTCCATGATATGCAATGCGCGTACCAACCGGGTAGGTCTACGGAGACGGCATTGCACCATGTAGTCAACCGAGCAGAACATGCATTGGAGACTAAAGAAATCTGTGCTGGAGCGTTTTTGGATATTGAAGGGGCGTTCGATCGAACGACCTTCGCGTCAATAAGAACCTCAGCACAAAATCATGGCATAGATGCGACAATTGTCAAATGGATAAACACTATGCTACAGGAACGTGTTATTGAAACAAGTTTATTAGGTGATAAGGTTACCGTAAAGGCAACTAAGGGATGTCCACAGGGAGGCGTACTATCCCCATTACTGTGGAGTCTAGTGGTGGATTCGTTGTTAGTGGAACTAAACAGTGGACCATTTCAAGCTGTAGGCTATGCAGATGATATAGTCATACAGGTAAATGGCAAATTTCCAAACGTAGTAACGGATTTGCTGCAGGGTGCTTTGGTTAGGGTGGAAAGATGGTGTAAAGACAATAACCTTTCCATAAATCCAAGCAAAACGGTTATAGTGCCGTTCACGAGGAAAAGACGATTAGAGGGCCTTAGAGACCCAGAAATGTACGGCACCAAACTAAAATGGGCTACGGAAGTAAAATATCTTGGGGTAACTCTTGATAGTAAACTAACGTGGCGTGGTCATGTTGAAAACATAACAAAAAAGGCCTTACGTGTCTTCAATATGTGCCGTTCTGCGTATGGCAAAACTTGGGGACTCAAACCAAAGGTAATGTATTGGTTATATACTACGATGGTGAGGCCTATTCTCACATATGGCAGCGCTGTATGGTGGCCTAGGACCAAACTAAGGATCTGCAAGGATTCCCTTAGGAAGGTACAAAGAGTAGTTTGCATGGCAATTACAGGTGCCTTCAAAACAACGCCTACACTGGCTCTTGAGTGGTTACTGGGACTAACCCCACTTCACACTTACATACAAATAGAGGCAAGAAAGTCGCTATACAGACTTGCAAAAGCAGGAGTTTGGAATCGTAACAAGCCCTGTACAAAACATACTTTATTGGATCCCGTGAAAGAACTGGATGATCTAATGGACATGCCCTGTGATAGAATAAATCCAGTGTACATGTTTAACAAGAGGTACCGAGTACATATACCATCCAGAGAAGAGTGGACGAGGGGACTCAAACCGGATGGTGGAACTCACCTCATATGGTACACTGACGGTTCCAAAATGGAGTCAGGTACAGGGGCAGGGATTTATTCCAAGGACTGTAGTATCAGTCACAGCATGGGGCAATATGCATCGGTATTCCAAGCGGAAACCTATGCCATAATTGCCAGCATCAAAGAAATGCAAAGGAGAAATGTCAAGGGTAAAACCATTCGCATTCTCAGCGACAGTCAGGCAGCTCTGAAGGCTCTGAATTCCTTCAGAGTTGCTTCTAAACTGGTCAAAGAAGGTGTTACAGGCTTGAACAACCTGGGAAGACACAACAATGTCAGCCTTATCTGGGTACCTGGACATGAAGGCATCGAGGGCAATGAGAAGGCAGATAGATTAGCGAGGGCCGGCTCACAGAGACATTTGGTTGGCCCCGAACCATTTGTGGGGATTCCGTATGGAACATATCACCAAGCATTGTATGCACATGCTAGAAACGAACACATGAAGGAATGGAGGGCAGCGTCAGGCCTTAACCACTCCAAAGCGTTCTCTAGCGGAAGGGTGGACTGTGGGGTCAAATTATTAAACCTAAACAGATCACAAATAAGGCACCTGATGGGTGCACTTACGGGACATTTTGGTACCAACGAGCATCTACACAGAATGAGGCTAAGTACTAGTGACATTTGCAGATTCTGCGAAGATGAAAAAGAGTCAATGCGACACATATTGTGTGGCTGCGACGCTCTTGCGAGACGTAGGATGCATCATCTGGGAGTAGCCTATCCTACACCAAATGATTATGTACAGCTCCAAGCTGGCGCGATCGTTGCGTACCTGAGGGAGCTCTTCGATGCGCCAGCAACAGAGTAAGGGCTAGGGCATGCACAATGGATCCAACTGGGTCGAAGTGCGTTCCGGGAATACCGGGCCCAAATTTATAGCCACCAAGAATAGAATAGAAGCAAAAAAAATAGAAAATGGCGACTGACGCCAGTGACAGTGAGCCTGTTACAACAGCCAAGAAGCTTATAATATAATTATAATATATTATAATATAGCTTATAATATAAGCTTCTAGCACAAAATAACGGGTGTAAGGGACATCGTACCGAAAACCGATACCAGGGATCCAGAACACGATTCTGAACATCCTAGTGTTGAAATTTTTCATCAGCTTTTTCATGAATTTCCAAAAAAAAAATCACTTTTTTTAAATAAAATTAGTATAACATCATTATTGGTATAACAATAAACCCTAATTTTAATTTAAAAACAATTAATTAATTTTTTGTGTTTTTATTTTATTTCTATTTATTTATTTATTCTTTATTCACAAAAACAGTGCATAGGCAATTAATTAATAGGCCATTAACTATTATTATCTTAGAAAATTAGCAATGTAATTTGAAAAATAAACATTATTCCGATATTCATTACATGCTCGAAAATTAATAAGTTAGTCATTTGTCATTTACTATATAAATGGTTACTGTAATGTTTTAACGGACATTATTTGACGACTTATAAATTTTTTTTCGGTACGATGTCCCTTACACCCTGTATAGAGTTCTAGTTCTATTGTCGCGTAGCGGGTGTAGTGGCCCTACGAAATGAAAAGCAAGAAGAGAATACAAGAGGTATATTTAAAAAAGTGTGTAGCAACACTATTTAGTTTTAAGACGACGTGGCAAGGTGGCGCAGCGAAGCAGCGCATGCGCGCCGAGGGGTAGGTAGGTTCCCGCTGGTCGGTGTAGGCGCAAGCTCACCGAATTTAGTATTTTAGTGTTCTGGTAGTATATAGTGTATTATCTATGGTTCTGGTAGAAATCGACGGGAGCGCACGCACCTCCGTTCGCTGCCGCGACCCTGTCCGCGACGCGTATTTGATACTTTCGATAGTTTGTGTATAATTAATAATAAGAATAGTCATTGTGAAGTGATTTTGATTGATTAATGTGATTGTGACGTAACTAATGATTTACAGTGAATAAACGGAACAGCTATTTCCAACGTGGACTTATTTTATTTGAATCGCGAGTAGGTACGCCATCTTCAGACAGGAGGAACCCTGCACCTAAATTATAATATCGTGGTCCTTTGAAGCCAGATCCTGTTTGTCAAGATGGAAACGAGAAGCAGACGCCAACAAAAGTCCGACGAGGCCTTGTCGCCGGCCGCCATTTTGGACGCCACGGCTGGAGGTGATGTTAGCCGCCGTGGTGCTAGCGCCAAGTCGAACTCCACCAAAGGCAGCAGCAAGGAGACTCTGCTGCGGAGAGTGAGATACGAGGCCGAAGTAGAATTGGCAAAGATAAAGCAAGACCTGATTGAAAAGAGGTTGGCGTTGGAAATAGCGGAAATTGAGGAAGAACATGATCACGAGCATCATGACGTGACTATCGATAATAACGTGAAAAATAATTACGTCGTGGACTGGATGCAACGGACGGAAAATTGTATCGAAAGCGGTGCAAACAAGATGGCGGAGCAGCCGGCGACCGAAAACCACGTGGCGCGTGGAGTCCCCGGCTGCCCCGTGGCGGCCCCTGTCGCCATGAACACCGCTGCCGCTGGAGCCACTACGGTTGAAAACGCACGGCAGCTGGAATGGCAGAACCGGAACACTCATGCTGCGCCAATGCTGAGCAGTAGGAAGATTGAGCTACCAGCATTCGGAGGGAATCCAGCAGATTGGATATTTTTTAGAAATATGTATGAGGCGTCAACAACAGAGGCGAGGTACTCTGACATCGAGAATATTAGCCGGCTGCAAGCGGCACTGTATGGAGACGCGCGTAGGGCAGTGGAATACCTTATGTGGTCTGGGTCTACTCCGACCGACATAATGGATGCCCTGGAAAAGGAGTTCGGTCATCCGAATCTGTTGCTGGAATGCGCACTAAAGAAAATAAGACATATACCATCAGTTACAGAAAGCGGTCGGGAATTGAAATCGTTTACCACAGAAGTACGTAATTGCGTATGCATACTTAAAAATATTAAAGCCGACGGTTATATTAATAACCCCCAATTAGTAAACGAACTATTAAGCAAATTAACACCCGTGCAGAGGGCGCAATACGGGGAGTTCATGATGAAGATTGATAACGAGCACAAAGAAGATCTAAGAGTTTCGCCAAACCTAAACTTATTATTACAGTTTATGGAAACGTTAGCGCAAGCTTCAGCATATTACGCACTAGTAAATTACCTAGCGCCGTCTATTAAGTCTTATCAGAACAGTAACGCTCATAATGCGTATCAGCGTCATCATAACTCCGCTACCGTCGGGTTCCCGAGGCTGCCGCCACCGAGACCACCGCTGAGACATCGTGATCGTGTACACACCAGCGTCGATGTGCCAGGACACGAAGCGGCACCCGTCGGCAACGTAACCTGCTTATTGTGCGGACAAAACCATAAACTGCCGGACTGTTTAGTATTTCGTAATTATTTCTTTCTTTCTTTCTTTATTTATTCATTAGGATCCTCAACAAGGATTATGATTATGACAACAAGTGGGACTACGTAAAAAACAATAGACTGTGTTTTAAATGTTTAATAGGGGTGCATAATCGTTATCAGTGTACGGCAAAACGGTGTGATAAGTGTAGGTCGTTACATCACACGTTGCTGCACCGCGCGACTACGTTATACGCGGCACAGCAGCTTGGCGAGCGTAGAGGGCGTCAGCTGAGAGCGACGGTTGAGGTCAACGCCGTGAGCGCGCAGCCGGTCGAGCTGGACGCGCCGTCGTCGGCGGCGATAGAGCGGAGCGAGCGAGCCGGGCCTAGCGCATCGGACGCTCCGTACGAGTAGAGCGACGGGACTCTACAATGTGTTCGCAGCAGGTAATGGACATGGAGTCCGTTACGAACATCGGTGAGCGAAATTTAAAAACTTTAAAAGTGATTCCTGTAGTTTTAGTAGATAAATATAATTTTGAAATGTTTACGTATGCTTTGTTGGACGACGGGGCAACCGTTTCACTAATTGACGAAGTGTTAGCTTGCAACTAAAGCGGCCCTACGTCCGCGTTAACTATTATCAGTGCGCGCGGGCAACAGATAACAGACGTAAGCTCGCGTAGGGTGACCGCTCTTATTCGTGGACCTAGCGGGACATGTCATGATGTCTCGTTACGAACAATTAAAAACCTTAACCTGCCTCCGCAAAGCATACCTAATAGTGTTTGGAATAATTGTACACATTTACGTGATTTAGATTTATGTACTTATGATAGTGTCAGACCTATGATATTATTAGGCCAAGATAATTGGGAGTTGATTGTAAATGATTGTATTAGACGGGGAAAATCTGGACAACCTGTAGCCTCTCATACAAAGTTGGGGTGGGTTATTCACGGCCCGTTGGGATCGGTTCCCGCGTTATGTAATGAACGGGTGAATGTAATGTATGATAATGATAAGGATTATAATTTAAGCGAATTAGTTAAGAAGCAATTTGAGCTAGAATCTATTGGCATTATGGAAGTGTCCCGGAAAAATGTAGAAACCGAGCGAGCTCTAGAGATCCTGGAAAGTACCAGTCGCCGAGTAGCAGGTGGTTGGGAGGTAGGGCTCCTCTGGACAAGGGATACCATAAATTTACCGAATAATTATGATTATGCTTTCAAACGATTACGCGGTATTGAGGCGAAGATGAAAAAGGACGCGGTTTTTGCAGCGGCATATACCAAACAGGTGGACAGATTGCTACAAGAGGGATACGCCCGATTAGTAGACACCCTACCTATCAAGCCCGTGTGGTATTTACCTCATTTCGGAGTGTCAAACCCGAATAAACCTAACAAGTTGAGACTAGTATTCGACGCAGCCGCTAAGTATGGTCACACTTCATTAAATGATAGCTGCTCGAGTCAACTCGTGCGCGGGTGCTGCTTGGGGGGACTGGTCCGACTACTATCCCTTTGGCTTTTTAGTTTGTTGTACCTACTTTCGTCGTATTTTATTATTTTTTTTCCCTGTATTATTTGATCTTTTGAACGGCAAGACACACTGTCGCTCTGATCTAACTGTAACATGACACACTGTTTAAAAAAAAAAAAAGTGATAAAATGACAAGCCCGCTGAGTTTCTTGCCGGATCTTCTCAGTTGAGGCCGCGTTGTGATCCGGTGGTAGCTTTTTAAAAAAAAAAAAAAAAATACATGACCTTTCAAAAGTGCTAGCGTTAAGCCTATTTGAAATAAACTATTTTTGACTTTGACTTTGACTTTGATAATTTATTGACAGGTCCTGACATGTTAAATTCGTTGTTAGGTATTTTGTTTAAATTTAGGTTAGGTCCCATAGCTTATACGGCAGATATAGCGGATATGTTCCTTAGGATAAATATACGAGCGGAAGACCAGGGAGCACAGCTGTTTCTATGGCGTGGCCAGGATTGTGATAGGGATCCTGATGTTTACGTTATGAATTCGATGATTTTCGGGGCGAAGTCGTCTCCCACCACAGCAATTTATATTTTAAATAAGAACGCGAACGAGTTTCAGCACAAGCCTGACGCTGTGAAGGCCA
Organism: Furcula furcula; assembly: GCA_911728495.1. Lineage (NCBI taxonomy): Eukaryota > Metazoa > Arthropoda > Insecta > Lepidoptera > Notodontidae > Furcula > Furcula furcula. The sequence goes on along the minus strand of OU452254.1, from coordinate 448,250 downwards.
TCAGAGAAAATCATTACATGGATGATTATTTGCACAATGTTGATACGGTCGATAGGGCTCGGGAATTAATAAAGGACGTTTCAGATATTCACGCCGCGGGCGATTTCGTCATCAGGGGGTGGGTTACAAACTCCCCTGAGTTGAGTTGCCAGCTGTTGTACCCGGTGAAATTAAATTGGATAGGTCCTCCGGTGATTCGGAGCGTACTTTAGGTATGATTTGGGTCCCAGAAGAGGATATTCTGAAGTTCGATTTATCGTTTAAAAGATTGCCAGGTGAAATTATAGACGGTAGTGTTGTGCCTACTAAGAGGCAATTCTTAAGGTTTATCATGAGTATTTTCGACCCATTAGGTTTTCTTTACCCCTACACTATCAGATCGAAGATCCTATTACAAAGAATATGGAGGTCTGGAATAGGCTGGGATGACAGACTTCGCGAACCTGAAGTGAGTGAGTGGGTGCGATGGCTTCAGGATGTGAAGCGACTGGCTGACATAAGTATACCTCGTTGGTATGGTCTGATACCTACTAATTTGCAGCTTCATGTTTTTGGTGATGCGAGCGAACAAGGCTACGCTGCCGTAGCGTACTTAGTAGGTCATGATAGGTATGGTAAACCATGCGTGTCGATTATAGCGGGTAAGGCACGAGTTGCACCGTTAAAAAGCCCTACACACGGCACTAAAATCAGTGGCAATATCGGGACAGTGGTGGTGGGGATGAAATCGGCTACTACTCTACACACGACCCAACCAGTTAGTACAGAACCGACCGTGCAACAGACTGCTCGTTGATCCGAGATGCCGCCGACACTATCAAAACAGCAAAAAAAGGCATTGCCTTGGCACTTACTATGGTGCCAACAGGCGTGGGTTCGATTCCCACCAAGTGTCTGGGTGTTTTATCTATATTTTCTTCTGTTGGTCGGGTGTTCTATCTATCTATCCTTTTGAGGTGGGCGTTAATAGCTGCGACACAGTTTTTAACTAATTTAGCTATTATCGTACTTATGTAAATGTTAACATATGTTTTAGTTCCAATAAAATATGATTTGATTTGATATAAGTATGTATTCACAAAAAAAAAGTATATAAATGTATTAGTATCAGTTGTCTGGTTTCCATAGTACAGGCTCTGTCTAGTTTGGGATCAGATGACCGTGTGTGAATTGTCCCAGGATATTATATTATATTATACCTTATTATACCCATTCATTCGTTCATTCTTCGCACAGAGCGGAGCGCCTGCACGTCGTATCGCCGCAGCACTCGAGCGCATACTGCGTAGAAATCAGTCCCGATTTCGCTACACACGAGCCGACCACGCTCCCTAGACGATAATCGCCCCTAAATCGGGAGCTCGCCCGAACCGATTTCAGACCCGATTTCTAAACAATAAAAATTGGATACGATTTGCCTATACACGAGGGACGATTTAGGGTCCTCCCCACCACTGTCCCGATATTGCCACTGATTTTAGTGCCGTGTGTAGGGCTTTTAAAGGTTATATCCGTTCCGCGTTTGGAGCTCCAGGCAGCAGTTCTCGCGTGCAGACTGGCTTGCACAATAGTGAAAGAGGTTATGTTCAGCGATAGGGGCACCAATTTTGTAGGCGCAGACGCAGAGATGAGGGCAGCGTTGCGTTCCATTGAGCATGACAAGATTAGTGATTTTGCTGCGACCAAGGGTATTTTGTGGAAATTTAACCCCCCGGGCGCTCCCCACATGGGCGGATGTTGGGAGCGACTGGTGCGGACAGTTAAGACGTCGTTAAAAGTAACATTAAAAGAACGTGCACCCACTGAGGAGGTATTGCTTACCTTGTTAGCAGAGGCGGAATTAATTATTAACAGTCGACCGCTGACGTACCTTAGCTCGGAGCCTAATGAACCACCAGCCTTAACTCCGAACCACCTGCTATTAAGAACCAACAACGGGTTCATCAAAAGGCCAGTGCTAAAGTTTGTAGTGTTGCCAACCGACGGAAGGGTTATCGGCTAGCCTCAAACCAGGGGGTGGAATGTAGCAACACTATTTAGTTTTAAGACGACGTGGCAAGGTGGCGCAGCGAAGCAGCGCATGCGCGCCGAGGGGTAGGTAGGTTCCCGCTGGTCGGTGTAGGCGCAAGCTCACCGAATTTAGTATTTTAGTGTTCTGGTAGAAATCGACGGGAGCGCACGCACCTCCGTTCGCTGCCGCGACCCTGTCCGCGACGCGTATTTGATACTTTCGATAGTTTGTGTATAATTAATAATAAGAATAGTCATTGTGAAGTGATTTTGATTGATTAATGTGATTGTGACGTAACTAATGATTTACAGTGAATAAACGGAACAGCTATTTCCAACGTGGACTTATTTTATTTGAATCGCGAGTAGGTACGCCATCTTCAGACAGGAGGAACCCTGCACCTAAATTATAATAAAGTGAAAGTAACCGACTAGAGAGCAAGGGTCTTGAGTAGGCTAACGGTTTTTCGGTAGTACGCGCACTGAGAGTTCGTCAGGTTTCCCCCTATGTAAGGTGGACTTATCAGAGGCGTCGAAGCGGCAGCAGCACGGCGATGGCACGGCGTGACGGCGCAGGATACAGCACGGCGTAGCAGCTCGGAGACCGTCCAGCTCAACAGCTGGTCCGGCAGGGGACAGGCTTAGCAGCCGTCCTTAGGCTTGTCCGGTAGGGGTCGACAGCAGTAGCAGGTAAGGTACGATGCCTCGTACAGGGGAGTTCGTGAAAGGAACTCGTAGGGTGAACCCTGGAACCCATGGGAAGACACCGTCAGGTCCAGCCAGTGTGTCATAACCGTCCGCCGACCACATAAGACACCTCAGCATATTTCATTCAGTCGAGGGTCTTGGCAGACCGTTATGCTCAGGGGCATTTGCCCTAGGGCCAAGGGGGCCATGGCCCGGGGCGGCGCGAGCCGCACCTCGCTTAGCTATGTGCGTCTTTCTTTTTGGTTTTAAATGATTGAAGGATTAAAAAACCTACATGATTAACTTAAACTAAAACTGATTTGTTTGAACTAGTCGGGAATTCGGGATGTTTCACTTTCAACGTTGTTGTGCGTGTAGTTTTTGTACATATCCAAAGAGAGACGGTAGGGCGGCGCAGCCAAAACATAAGCGTGTCTGTTCACCGCTAAAAGGAGTCCGTTCACCTTGGCTCCTACTTTCCAGAATGTATCCTTAGAATACACCAACCGCCTTCAGTTCTTGAGGTTGATATTTCCTCAAACCTAATCTTTGGGCTGTTCATTGAGTCCAAGGCCAAAGTAGCCGCAAGGAAGCTTGGTGTCCTTGTAAAGATCCGGCGGTACTTCACACTGGGACTGCTTCTATGTTAGGTATATAAAACGCAAGTCAGGTCGTGTGTGGCAGGCGCGGTCACAGCCAACGATTTTGGGGGGTGGGGTGGTCATAGTTGACGGGCCCGTTGGTCTAGTGCCCTGGCCGCTAGCCAATAGGTCGTGGGTTCGATTCCCACCTTGCGTCTGAGTGTTTCAAGTGCGTAACCTATTTTGGATAAAATTGGTTAAACGTTTTAAAGTAAGAAATAAAGTTTGTCAATTTGACGTGTAAGAGTTTGTGATTTTAGGGGGGTCATGACCCCTACGACTCCCCCTCTCGGACCGCCACTGGTGTGTGGAGTACTGTAGTCATATGGGCTGGTGCTGCAAAATGCCATCTAGCAGCTTTGAACTCGGTGGAGAAGCGTGCTAAAAGGCTAATTGGTGACACTAGGTTCGTGGAGGCCAATCTAAAAAGCCTAGAGCACAGGCGCAGAGTAGCCAGCCTCTCGGTATTCTACAGGCTGCATGTTGGAGAGTGTGCGCAGGAATTAAATGAATTGATCCCACCATCACCCTTCTATCATCGGACGACGAGACGCACAGCGCACACGCACCCATATTTGGTAAACGAGCTTTCAGTCCGGAGTTCTTCGTTTATAATAGGGACAGCTGAGGACTGGAATAGTTTGCCTGCGTCGGTTTTCCCGCCCGATTATAATGTAGATGTCTTCAAGACTAGAGTGAATAGGCTATTCATAAGCTAGTGTGCTTTACCATCCTCGACTGCGTCACCGCTTTCCATCAGGTGGGACTGTGGTCCAGCACTGGCTTATAATAATAATAAATACACTTTATTGTACACCAAAAGTTACATGTAAATTTAACAATACGTTGTAGATATCAATGTACAAAGGCGGCCTTATCGCTAAAAAGCAATCTCTTCCAGGCAACCCAAACAGCAGGCAGGCTTATATTGGATAAAGGCTCTGAATTCCTTCAGAGTTGCTTCTATACTGGTCAAAGAAGGTGTTACAGGCTTGAACAATATGGGAAGACACAACAATGTCAGCCTTATCTGGGTACCTGGACATGAAGGCGTCGAGGGCAATGAGAAGGCAGATGGATTAGCGAGGGCCGGCTCACAGAGACATTTGGTTGGCCCCGAACCATTTGTGGGGATTCCGTATGGAACATATCATCAAGCATTGTATGCACATGCTAGAAACGAACACATGAAGGAATGGAGGGCAGCGTCAGGCCTTAACCACTCCAAAGCGTTCTCTAGCGGAAGGGTGGACTGTGGGGTCAAATTATTAAACCTAAACAGATCACAAATAAGGCACCTGATGGGTGCACTTACGGGACATTTTGGCACCAACGAGCATTATAACGCGCAGTACCGGCCCTCGAGCGGGTGATATTATTTCGAATTCCCCGCCACGGTCTCGGTGCAGAAGCGACGCGCTCGTTCAGCCTCGCGCATGCGCAAAACGGCTCGCAGGCGACGCGGCAAGCGACGCGCGCGCTGCGCGGGGTCGCCGCGGCCGTTCAGTGAGGATTCCAGCGCGGTACCGCTAAGAGATGTACCTACCGCGCTCGGGTTAAATCTCTTTACCTAATTTATTGTTATTTTTCGTACTGTTTTGTGTCGTTTAGTGTTTATTTTCTTTATATTGTGTGTGCGTGTGTAAATCTTTCTATATTATACAAATTATTTTCTCCCAGCCCAAATTTAATTTCATATCCACTACCACCAACCGTTAAACTGGACGCCCAACTCGGGGGCCTGAGAAGTAATTCAGAAGATGACGCGCACACGCCGACAATCCACACGACAATCGGATTTCGCCGATGCCGAGGGACACAACACTTCGCCGTCTCCAGAGGCCGAAGCGTCGACGAGTTTTACCGCCAACGACGTGGCGGCCTTGATGGCGTCGCTACAACGCTCACAAGCGGAGTCATTCGAGCGCCTTCTGACGCGAGTGCTCGACAGCCGCCCATCAACCTCGCCGACTCGGTGTTCACCTCCAGCATCAACGCCCGCTCAAACCGGCAACTTTGCGTCATGCACGGCTCGATACAGCGGCGCGTCAGGCGAATCCCTCGACGCTTTCCTCGACGCCGTCGAAGCATATAAGTAATGCGTCGGGATCACCGAAGTAAATGCGGTACGTGGCATGTCCATACTATTGACGGGCGACGCCGCCGTCTGGTGGCAAGGCGTCAAGTCCTCAATCAGCACATGGGGTGAGTCTATTAGCGGCTTACAAAGCGCCTTTGGCGACCGCCGTCCCCCATACCGCATATATCAAGATCTATTCAATAATCCGCAAGGTCAAGAAAAGACGGAGATATTCGTGGCCAAGGCCAGAGCCTTATTAGCACGCCTCCCTCCAGAAGACATATCAGAGAAAGTCCAAATAGATATGGTATACGGATTACTACATCTAAGGATAAGAGAACGTTTACGATGCGATGAGGTGGACTCCTTCGCTACTTTATTATTAAAAGTAAGAGAAATAGAAGAGGCGAGTGATGAGAAATACAGTTACAGCGGCGCGAGAACGCGAGCGCCGCCGCCGCCGTCACCGGAGGGCCGCGGGACGCCTACGACATGTGTACCTACGACTCAGCGACCCAGCACCGCATTTTTTTTTTTTTTTGGGAATGATAAACGCTGTTAGCCGCAGATGGCCATTGCAGCTTCACCGGACAATAGGAGGCGAGCGCTTGAAGCGCTCTAGCCTTTACGGCAGAAGTAGCGACGAGCACAAGGGCACCTCAGGGAGGCACGGCCTCGGCTTGGGCTGTCGCTTAAGAGAGGGCTGAGTTTACCACCGGTTCACAACGCGCCCCCACTGAGAAGAACCGGCAAGAAACTCAGTGGGGTGATGCACGTCGTTGCGGTCGCATACGTACGACCCTTCGGCCTCGCCGGCGAGACCGGTGTCTGATAGCTAGTGTAGCATACGGTTGTCGGGGAGGGGTCGGCGCATCCCGGTCCAATAGGACCGTCATGGGGTCAGGAGGGTCGAGCAGTACGTGCCGTGGTCTGCGGCGCGAGTCAGAAGGACTAGCGGCGTAATCGGCGGCGGCGCGGATTAAACTGTTCGCGTGACGGGACGCGGATTCAAAGTAGCGTTTCGACGCTTCTTTGAGGAACTTACGAAGGGGATCTAATTTGAAATCGGAATGCAGATCTACGTTCCGCATGTACCACGGGGCACCGACGGCGCGACGGAGGAAACGATTCTGGATAACCTGGAGGCTATCGATATGGGTGCGGGCGGCGTGCGCGAAAACTACACTCGCGTAAGTCATGATAGGGCGAATGCAAGCTTTGTATAATGTCAACTTATTTCTAAGCGACATTTTACTCCGCTTGCAGAGAAGGGGATACAGGCGACCTAATACGAAAGCCGCTCGATTGCGGACGGACCTAATGTGCGGGCCGAAAGTCATGCGGGAGTCCAAGGTGACTCCGAGGTACTTAACCTTCCTAGTCCAGGGGATAGGGCGATTGAATAGGGATATTGGGGCTAGCGTCTGTTGGGCCGAAGGTTCCGCGCGGAGAACATATTGGCGGGTCCCCGGGAGAAGACCACCGCGGCACTCTTCTCCGGGTTCACCTTTATGCTCCACGTACGGAACCATTGACCCAGGGCGTCGACTGCGGCTTGAAGAGCACGCGTCAAATAGAACATGTTCCTATGGCAATAATAGAGAGCGGTGTCATCCGCGTAAAGGGCGAGCTGGACTCTGCTCGAACGAGGAATGTCGTTCGTGAACAGGCTGAACAAGAGGGGATAGAGCACGGAGCCCTGAGGGACTCCGGCCTGTATAGGATGGGGCGAAGAAAACGTACCTTCGACCCGGTATCGAAAAGTACGATTCGAGAGAAAGTCTCGTATGATGAGTACGAGCCTATCGGGGACTCCTAACTGGAAGAGCTTGTATATCAAGCCGTTGTGCCAGACCTTGTCGAAGGCCTTGGCAACATCGAAGAATAAGGCGCCTGTGTAGACGGGCTTGGGCTGGTTGAGCCCGGTCAGGATGTGCTCCGTGAGGCGGTGCACCTGGTGGACGCAAGAGTGTCTGGTTCGAAAGCCAAACTGCTCGTCAATAAGGATATTATTAGAACTGACAAAGTCTTTGAGTCTCGCTAATAGCAAGCGCTCATAGAGTTTGCCGAGAGACTTGAGAAGACTGATAGGCCGGTAGCTCGCAGGGCTGCTGCGAGGCTTACCCGGCTTAGGGATACCTACTACATCCGCGTCTTTCCATTCGGCAGGAAAGACGCAGTGGGACATGGCTGCGTTGAAGATAGTCACTAAAAGACATATCAAATGGACAGGGAGAACCTTGAGAACGCGATTGGAGATGCCGTCGGAGCCCGGTGCTTTCTTCGGCTTAAGGCCTTTGATCAGGTCTTCCACCTCGGTTTGCGAGACCGGGGAGAGGGATTCGGTGGGAGGGAGTGAGGACCTGCGCTCTACTTCCCTATCCACAAGATCGAGGTGCGCCGGATCGACGGGAGCGGAGCTGGGTGTGCACTGACTCTCTAGAGAGTCAGCGAGAATCTCAGCCTTCTCGTCGTCCTCGAACGTGGGTGGGTCGCCTGAAGGGCGGGTCAAGGGGGGCATGGTAGCTACGGTGTCGGTTTTGAGGGATCTCGCGAGCCGCCAGTAAGCCTGGTGTGACGGCGAGATCTCCTCTAGAAACCATCCGCATCGAGCCTCCCTGAGTTCCGCGATGCTGCGCTTCACGTCCCTCTGCAAAGCACGCATGCGGACCCGATTGGCATCGGTGGGGTAGGAGTCGTACGCGCGAATAGCCGCGTTTTTAGCGCGGACTAATTCCTTAATGTCACCGGGCAGCTTGAAGCGCACAGCGTAAAAGTTGTCCGCTTCAACCTGCCGGGAGGACTGGCTGATGGCCGATTTGAGATGATCGGTGAAAGCGCCGATCGCTTGGTCGGTGTCCTGAGGGGACGAGATTTGCGCCGGGAAGCGGGCAAGATTCGGAGAGTCGGCATCGGCTAAACAGGTGTTTAGCTGATGCCAGTCCAGAACGGTCCTAGTGACCGGCTGGGAAATGGGTGGCGGACCTAGTTCCATTAGGACCGGTCGGTGGTCAGAGTCTAGCTCATGGAGAACCTCTAAGGAGCGCAACCGGAGGGTCACGCCCTTCAGGAGGGCCATGTCTAAGACATCGGGGCGGTGATTGACATTATTGGGATAATGGGTCGGGCGCATAGGTGCGATGACGTCAAAGTCGAGAACGTCGACCAAGCCGTCGAGGCACCTGCCGTTGCCGGTGGTGACGTTACAATTCCATCTGACATGCTTGCAGTTGAAGTCGCCGGCCAGAATGACCGCGTTGTCCAGGTCAAGGAGTGACTCGATATCACTCCTGAGGGGCCGCTTATCAGGTGGAAGATAGATAGAGGCGATAGTGACAGCCGAATGGCCGGAAAGAGAGAGGCGGCAAACCGAGGCCTCTATATTAGTGAGCGCAGGGGGATCGATAGGGATGCAGTGCAGGGCCCTTCTGTAATAGATGGCAGTGCCACCTCCGAGGGAGGTGTCACGGTCATTTCGCACAAGATGGTAGTTGGCGATATTCGGACTCCTATGAGAGGGTTTCAGGAGGGTCTCCTGCACCAGCAAGACATCAACTTGGTGACTTCGCAGGAAGTCAGCAACCTGATCTCTTTGTCAGGAGAGGCCATGCGCATTGAAAAATGCGAGGGAAAGGGAATGGGGTTTTTGTCTACTCTGGTGTAAATCCATTTACGGGCCTACATTTGAGTTTACGGGGGACAGGGCGTAGTACACGTCCTCGAAGTCGGCGATAGCTAATACTCTATCGCCGGGGGTCTGTGCGCACCGAAGGCGGCTCGCGAAAAGGCGGATTCTATCGATGTTAATACCATCGATAGAGCGTCGGACCAATTCGAAGTCCGAAGCGAGGCTGGACGCGTGCGCTGAAGGCGCAGGCGCGGCCGGTTGCTTGGCGGGGACGCTCGTTGCTTTAGGAGCAGCGGCGGGGCGGACGTAGGGCAGTGTCTTATCCCACGCGTTCGGTGGACGCACTGCGGGCTGGGACGCTGAGAGCGGTCGCGGCGCCGAGGGCGCGGGGACGCGGGGGGCCGGAAGCGGCTGCGTAAGAGGCGCTGAGGGCGCCGGGGCCTGAGGCGCTGAAGGCGCGGGCGGGTAGGACTCCAAGGGTGGAGGGGCGGAGGCCCTTGGTGCATAGGGCACCGAGGGGCGGGGGGGAGCGCGGAGATTGTTGCGCCTCGCCACCCGGCGGTTCCTCCTCGGGGCCCTCGGGCAGCCGCGATAGTTCGCGGTGTGCCCGACGGTCCCGCAGAGGACGCATCCGGGAGGCTCGGTCGCCGTCTCCCTATCGCGCTCGCATTGAGACGTCGCGTGGTCTCCTGTGCACTTCACACAGCGAGGCCGCGCGAAGCAGTTGCGGGAGCAGTAGCCGTACAGCTGGCAGTTATGGCACTGCCCGGGTAGGCCACGTTTGTGGGGGGCTTCTACGGCGAAGCCGGTAAGACCGCAAACAGTCTTCAAATTGAAGATCTGCTTGCCCTCGTCTGAACGGATGAGATGGACCAGAACCATCTCGTACGGTTGGAGCGGGCGGTTGCCAGGGTGCATACGGTGCACCTCCAGTACCGGGAGGGACTGCGACAGAAGGTCGTCTTTTATATACTCATTGCTGAGTTGAATCGGGACTCCGCGGATTACGGCGCGGATGGCGGGGCTCGGGGGCCGGAGAAGCCATCAGCGAAAAATACGTCGGCGGCGGGGTCGAGCGGATCGGGGGGGTCACGCGAGGTGGTGACTCCGGGCTTTCCGACTCAGTACATATGTACTTGGTCGGTGGAAGGTCGCGGGACTTGCGCGCGCGTTTCTTCCTGCTGACTACCGTGAAACCGTCAGCAGGCGTGGTGGGACGAGGCGAGTTAATGAGCTCGACCTCCATGTCGGAGCTCGAGGCAGACTCAGAGTCCGTCTCGGGCTCCGCACGGAGGGCGGGCGGCAACGGAGTCGCGGACGCGGAGGGCGCGGTCGACGCGGGGCAGTACGTGGTCGCGGGGATCGCGGACGCGGAGGGCGCGGCTGCTGAAGGCATCGCGGAGGGCGCGGTATGGGACGCGAAGTCGTTGACCATCTCGGGCCAGCGCGCTTTCGCGAATTCAAAGAATACGCGAAAGAACTCCATCGACCCAGCACCGCGGTTACCTCGTCTGTAGTGTTATGCGCTAAGCAAAATAACCTCGAGTTCGACGCCGCGGCACCGGCGAATTGCGTTTTCGCATTCACTAACTTTGCTTACGCAGCACTAGCGCCACGAGAATTAACGGCGTTTTGGTGGAACTACTTGCGGTCGAATAATTTGATTGTTCGTAGGTGAAAATCGTATTCGTTAAGCAAAATTTGTCAATCGTCTTGCCCTCGACTTCACCCATAGCCTCGACATAACTTGTCAAAATAGAAAGCTTGTATTTTGCAGCTTTTTGTAGGCGAATTTGTGAACGAATTGCCACCGCTGCTTTAAAAGTTTTTGAATTGTATTATTATACGTGGATATTTATTGTTTTTGTGTTTAGAATAGTGTTAAAGTAGCTGTACGTGTGTTGTGCATCGTAGATTTACTAAGAGCCAAAAAATCTGATGATTTCCTTAAGCGTCGTCAAGTTCGTGAATTACATAATTCAATTAAAGGCTTTTTGAAGATTTACTAATATTTCAACATAGAATAGAATACTCTTTATTTGCACACCAAAGTAAAACATACAGAAAACTTAGAAAACATAATTATCTACCTCGACATAGAAGATGACTAGTGCATTAACTAATAAATTGAAGGAAAGAAGAAAAAGGGTATCTGTGGTGTATTGCAAATAAATACTGCTGCCTGCCCGCCGCGCGGCTCAGTCGTCTAACAGACACCGAGCCGAGCGGTCGTGGTACAGCGAGTAAGTACTTTGTGTTTCATTTAATACGGTTGTGTTCCATGTACCTATTTACTGTAATAGGTTATATTCATACAATAGACTCAAGCCGAAATGGTGAGACATCACATGGCGACGAGTACAAGCGCAGTAAATAAATTTTTCTCAAAACAATGTGCCTGGTATTATAGTGCCAAAAATAAATACAAAAATAAAATAATTTTAAAAATAAAAAGGTATAAGTGCGAGCGTACAAAATGTCACATAGAACGAAATTAAATTGATTATTCAATCATTGTTTCAACCATATTTATTCGGAAAGGAAGTATTTATAGTGTCTAGGTTCCATGGTGCAGGTTCTGCCTGGCTTGGGATCGGAAGACCGTGTGTGTCACAGGACATTATTATTATTATTGAATAAGTACATGCATTCGTTTACAAATACCCATAATAATAATCGTTAATCACGCACGCAAACGGTTGGCCAAATCAGATAGCAAATAAATGTTACCTAATACCTCCTTAGAGTAGATACAATGGTATATGCTCTAAAATCAAATCCTAATATCCGATGAAAACACCAAACGTTCCAACGATGATATATCGTTCATTACCTGTTATTAAAATAACAAAGGAGGATACCTATCGAGTCGTAATGTTCGATCAAGCCGCCAAATGTTCTGGGGATGATATTGTTCATTAAGTACCCGTTATAAAAAATAACAAAAAACGATATCTATCGAATAATATTCGATCAAACCGCCAAATGTTCTGAGGATGATATTGTTCATTACCCGATATAAAAGATAACAAAAAAACGATACCTATCGAATAATAATATTCGATCAAGCCACCAAATGTTCCAACAATGAAATTGTTAAAATGACACCCAGTTATAACAAAACTTTGAAATATTGAAAGTGTTACCGTACCTTTATAACTGAGGTTGTATCAAAAGTGTGTAAAGAGTGTCAATAATATATTATAATACTAGTAGCCCGGTACGTGCTTCGCTACGTATAAAGTGAAATATTAAGATCATTTAACTGTAACATCAAATTCATTTATTCAAACAAAAAATTACGTAACAACATGCTTTTTCTGTCAACACTAAAAAAAGTTTTAATTCTGGAAAAAGGGCATTTTGACAGCAAAATCCCCATTTACAAAATGATCCGCCATTTATTGAATTAACTTGTTACAAAAAATGTGATAAATGAAAACCCGCTCTACCGATTTTGTGCAAACCACATAAACCATCTACTAAATAGTCCGGACAAAGCCTAAACATTTGGTTTGGATAGGTGAGCCCGTTCTTGAGTTATGAAATTGCAACGAAAAGTGGCATTGATTTTTATAGATGTGGATGACAAGTAAAGCCATTACGAAATGAACTATTGAATCTGAGATAGATAGATAGATAGATAGATAAGGTTTTTATTTGCATCAGAAGACACACAAACATACATGATAATAAAAAAAGAACAAAATACTGTGAAAAAAGAACATACATACAATAAGCAAACAATAACTTGAGTTGTCATACTTTCGACAAGGTGTACAAGATACTGTTTATCGTAATTGGACAAGGCAGTCTTGATAAAATATAATCCTGTTTCCCATGGATCTACTATCCAAATATATTGTTGAATCTATACCAGTAAGTAATTAGTTGAGATACTTACTTATGATCTACACCTTAAAACATAAAAAATAGGACTCAATATTGCCTTATATGACCAGCGTCATTAATAAATAATTAGTGTAATTTTGTGGGTACTCAATCATTATGCCAAAAGTATTTGTGTATACTTTTTATCAGCCACCATATTGCTAGTGGGTACCTACATGTTCTATCAAGAGTACTTTATAAAATGATGTTTTCTATCAATATGCTTACATTAAATGATACCGTCATCTACGCGTTTCTTTTTAAAAGCATAACCGAAATATGAATGTCTGTCTCTTGAACAATTGTCCCGAGGTCCGATCTGGGTTCCTAGGTTCCTTTGTCAGCAAAATTTGAAACTGGTTTTCAATAACCCGTTTCAGCACAACAAATAAATAAAAAGAAATAAAAAAAAAAATTGCAACAGTGCTATGTTGGGTCTGGGTACCCATATTGAGGTGCTTACATTAATTGTCAATTAGCTATAAAAGTTCAAGTTCCCTATGTTGTAAAATCACGACATAATTAGTATTATTACTAATATACTCAATATAATTTCCTCATGGTTTGACGGTCATGTCATTCTGTGCAAACACACTTTTAAAACAAAATAATAATGAAAATAATAATGGTGGTAGAGGGGAAAATCCTAGCATGGTTAAAGGGAAAGGATTAAATATCCTCCAATCTCCCCAAGGCGGTAAAACCTTCAAGGAGGGAAATCCATAAGAGGATCAATACCCCCAAGCGGAAAAACCCTTAAGGAGACCGACCTCTTTGAGGAGGAAAATAAAGAAAAATAAATGAGAAAATAAAATTAATATATAAACAAATCCATAAGTGGATAAATCAATCTCTAAAGAGAGGCATTGTTAGTGATAAACCAAAGTAAACTTAGTAACCAAGGTTAATTAAACGCAAGCAATAGTAACTGGATACAGAGAGCGATGGAATGTATATAATAATTACTAATGATGTATAATAAACCCCTGGAGGCCCGACGCTGACCGGCGTTGTTACGCGCTTATATAATGTTTTTTAAAGTAAAAGGTCAAAATTGATGAATTTTTGGCAATGTTGATTTTACCTATTTTTGATCTCGATTTTGAGGATAGAATATTGACCCAGGCACTAATAAAGATCCATTCTTTGCATCCAAACTCCTTTTCATACAGATTTTAAACAAAACACAAAAAAAAAAAAAGAACTCGAAATTTTTTTCAACTGACATCATGACGTTATATTATGAAAAATTTCGTTTGTTAGATTGGATTTTATGGCTTTATCTTTGAGTTATTATCGTTATGATGTAATTACGATGTATTTACAACAACTACATTACAAGTAATACCGAAAATATTCCAAAAGTAAACAAACAAACAAAGTATCACCCGGGTCAGATTTCAGTTCGAAAATATCCACTTTTTTGATAAAATACGGACTATCTAACATCTATACTGGTTTATTATTACGTTATAACAATAAACATACCTAATTAATATCACTTTACCTGAAATAAATAATGTTTACATTAAATTATCCAGTCCTTGACTCCAAGATATTCCATCACTAGTAGTAAGTACCCCGTGGGTACGATCCGGAGATATCGCACAAGTTTCAGAGGTTAGAAAGAGAAAACAACATTATTATCTCTTTCGTATCCACCCCGCCTCAGCCGAGCGACAGCCACCTCATTCTTGTCCGTGCGATCACGGCGTTCGCACGAGTTCAAATACAAGGGATCTTTGAAATCATGAAAAATCGAAAATAAAGAAGACATAAAATTAAAAGTGAAACATTGTACGTGTCGCTGTTAACGAAGATGTATACTCTCGAGCTAAAGTGTACCCTTTGAATTCATTGGGAATCACTACTGTTTAATCCGTAGAATTCTACGGATATTATTGTGCCTAAATATCATTCTGCCTGCCTGCTGCTGCTGTACCTGCGAAGATTTATACGCTCGAGCTGAGTTTGTGTACCCTTTGCATTCATTGGGAAGCACTAATTTTTATTATCCGTTGTATTCTTCGGATATTATTTGGCCTAATTATCACAATGTCCTAAATACGACAGTTGCATTCATCGGAAATCATACAGCTTATCTGTTGTATTCTTCAGATATTGCATTTTTTTCTTGGCCTAACTACCCGCATTATTTACTACTACAGGTGAGTCCGTCTATTTTTAGATAAAAGCGAATAAATATTCGCTGTTGTTGTACCTTCAATTATGATCGAAAGAAAAATTCTAAATCTATGCATAGATACCTAATGGTAATCATCAGTCAAATCCAAGCTTCGCGTGGAATCGGAATTTGTGCTCGAAAGTGCGGAGGCAACAAATCACGGTTACAAATGTTGCCACAGAATAGTCCCTGATCAGTTTTGTTGGTGTGGTGGAAGGAATCTCTAACGAAGTTGATTCACTTAGTTTTATGAATCTTCATTACTCAATTTGTAATAGCTACTCTGTACCTGGAGTTTGGCACCATGCTGATCGATAGTTATAAGGTTATTAGTCAGTAAAGCTTAATTGGCTTCATGAAAGGTGGACAAGCCTCTTAAATCTTAAAAAAAAAAAAAAAATATATGCCGGATAATATCCGTACTCTAAACGAAGGGGCCACTCTTGGCTTATTCTCACTATGCCGAAACTGATACCTGTCAGTCGGTTATCATTCTACTGATCGATCAAACCTTGACAGATCATTTTAAGATTGTAAAACAGATTTCTTTTTTTTTTAGAACAAGTAGGTAGGCGATTTTCTAAGAAAAAAAAAAAAATTGCCCACATTTCATACTTATTGGAAATTTAAACGGGAAAGGCTCCGAAAAACTATATTTCAATTCTAGCACCAGCGCGATGACCGACAAAGTCACACACTACACTGACAAAATCAGTGGTCTGAAACCAGTGAAGTTTTTAATGTGCACTCTAACCGCCACCAGCGCGGTGTCGAGGACTGTCATCATCGCCTCCGCTTGACTGATTGCCGACCGTGTCCGCCACGAGTCCAAGCGTCGCAACAATTCAATGAACCTCTCAGTTTCATCATTAATTACCAGTATAATGTTTGATTCAATAACTTCTAGTAAAGTAAGTTTTATGCTGGGTCCATACTTTTGCTTGATTTGGCGCGCAACAGATATTCTAAAAAAATTATATATATATACTATATATATAATTATTAATTTCATTACGACTTATAACTATTAACTACAATTAGTATGTAATTGTACTATGTCGCTTTAGCAAGATAGATACTAAGCTCCTGCTTATATGAATGATAACTGTGATATCATTATGACGTTGACACATAGTTTACGTTTACTTTAGTCGTTAATTTGATATCAAGATAAATATTTTCATCAGATTTTCACGGACGCATTTCTAACAAGTAGCGTGCTCCTCTGTACTCAGACTCTAAAGTTGGAGCGTAGCAAGTGGTTCGTAAAAACTGGTGAGCATTGGTCTACATACAGTGTGCTAAAAGTAATGGTAATCCATTGTTATATTGATTTAGTCTCTGGAGAAAAAAAAAAAAATAATAATAATAAAGTGACTTTCGTGTGTATACCTAATACCACTGCCTTTTCTTATTCACACAGAATAAGTAGAGTTTATTACCCTAGCTAATATTGGGATAGGCTAACATTTGGAATTGGGGTGCACATATTAACAAATTCATATTTGCATCATATATATATTCATTCTTTATTATATTATTGAGGCTGATATAATAATAATAGGATAAATGCTGACACGGAACGAGAGATCGTGTGTAAAAAATAATTATGTATACTTACATAATTAATATATATATTTATGTATAATACAATTAAAAGGCATTCTGGCATTAAGTCCGCCTATGTACTGTTTTGTGCATAAAGAATAAATAAATAAATAAAACAATAATATTTACCAAAAAATATTGTGAATATTTGACTTAATTAGGGGGGTACCCTCATATTAAAAAAAAAAAAACCTAATGCAAGGGTAAGAAACTAAAACTGTAATTTTTTCCAAGACTATTCTTTAGCGATACGGATCGAAATGAGGCATGTATTAAAATTTAATCTTTATGAAAGGGGAAAGATTTACCTAGCCATATTCATGATAATCAAAGTGAGTTGGAGATGGAGATTATACAAAGAAAAGGCGAGCAAGCGCCATAACCACTACCAAAATTACTACAAAAGGCGGTTTTTATTAAAAATTGACCTCAAAGAGGCCTTTATTTTATTTTCTATTTATGAATCTTATTGTAGCCTCCGTAGCGCAGCGGTAAACCGCTTGCTTTGCAAACCGGAGGTCGCGGGTTGAAATCCCGTGGAGAGCAACCACTTTGTGTAGTTGTTCCTTGCTGGCTATGACAATGCAGGCAAGATGATTCATGCGTTGCATGGGCATGTAAAAAGTCAGTCCTGCGCCAGACCTCACCCCAGTCGTGTCGATCTTCCGTCTTAACGAATTGTGAGAGTAAAGGAAAATAGAGTGCACTTGTTTCTACGCAAGCACTTGTGCACTATAATATCTCTCGTGTAGTAGGCTGATTTGATGAAAGATCGGCCGCTGTGGTCCTATCAGCCAGGGGGACATTTATTTATTTATTATATCATTTATGTACACACAATAACAATAAAAGATAGAAGGAATAAAGGCAAGATACTATTCTTAATACAAAGGCACAGCTGATTTCTAAAGAAAGTTATTCCAGCAGGCATTACATTATTATTATTATAGACATTATTATGAGTCACAATTGTAATATTTCCGCTTGTGTTCCGTTCCTATTACAAAAATATTGCAACCTTTTGTATATTGTCTGCAGTCTCAGGGTTTTTTCTTTTTATACTCTGCCGGGCAGAGTATGTTATTCCATGACACTAAATGTCATGGAAAAATCTTCCAATGCTGTGATTATTTTATAAACGCTAATAAACCTTTATTAACCTGTAGATAACGTGATTAGGAGTTATCCTATTATAGCTGTCTTAATCTGGTATCACACTTTACATCTCTCGAGACAATACAGTAATTTCCTTCGAATAAATATCTTCTTTCTTCCTCAAAATCCAACGCATTCAAGTAGTGAATGCATTGGATTCACTACATCGACATGTTTCCCTAGCAGGATGTTTGTTAGTCTGGTACATTTTCGTAGACAACACATACAACAATCAGCTTTTGAAGTTATTCTCTCCTAATTCACCCATTACTGGTAACATAAGTCTAGTTTCAAACAAACAACATTGATTTGATGATGACAATTACATTATTTCTTTAACAAGTTCTGGACTAGATTGTTTTTTGAATATTGTATGGTTATTTACAACTAGCTATTTCTTTGAAATCCACAAATAAAATTGGCAATATTATTAGAAGCAAAAACGGTTATTTCAAGGAACCTGTAAATTGAAACCAATCTTTCCTCGCTATGTTCTACATTGCATAGGATCTAATTACTAGATTACTTAGTCACAATAACTTTTGTTACTTAAAAAACATTACATAAAGTTACTGATTTTATTAGTTTAGAAAATATTATTCTAACCAAAAAATTACATATTTATACCTTTAATTCTCTGCATAAAGAGTAAACAAAATATGCAAATAATTGTCACTAACTAAACTATTAGAATTTACCAAATGTGTTGTAAGGTTTACACAGACTAAAAACCTTAGGTACGGAATTTGTAGATGTTAACCCATTTTAAATCTGCATCAATTCATTCAAAGACCTATTGATTTCCCACTTGTCTGGTAACAACATTAACTTTTCAGTTTTATTCTCCATGACATGGCTCACATGTTGACACCCTGTCCGCTGCCCGATGTGTGGTGGGTTCGATTCCCACCTTGTCTGGGTGTAGTTTGTCTGTTTGGGTTGATATATTTTGCAGGAAGGAAAGGTATTTAAGGTATAAGTACCTATTGATATCGTTAGTCTGGTTGTCGTGGTGCAGGCTTTGCCTGATTTGGGGACGAATGCCCGCGTGTGGATTGTCCCAAATATGGTATATTATTTGCTATACAGCAAACAAAATAAATGGTATATTATTATAAGTATATGTCTTCTCAAGCCATGGGACGATGTATAAGAGAGATATTATTTAACAACACAATCGATACTTCTATCTGATTACTTACAATACGAGACGAGCCCTGGCTTCAGCAGCTGTCCAGAACGCCTTTATTATTAAAACTATTAGAAAATTGGTCTCAAGATGGTCTGCACGATTAGCAGGCTATGACTATGCTATTTGGGATTACATGTTCAATAATGTTAATGTAAAATTTTAAATCATTGTATATTAAATAAGTTTAATTCATCAAATAACATGTATAAAAACATAATTACTTATATCAGATTAATTAATACGTACCTATGTGTTTATGTATTCTGCAAAAAATTGCAAAATATATTTGGCTTTATTATAACTAATAGTTTAAGCAACAAGTTAAGTTAACTTTGTTTTATTCTCTTTAATTGCAACATTGATTTTGTATCTCTAAACATCTACTACTAGTGATGGAATATCTTGGAGTCAAGGACTGGATAATTGAATGATCAAACGAACTTACCCTAAGTGAAGTTCGATCTTAATTATCCAGTCCTTGACGAGAAGATATAAGGTCCCTCCCTACCCATTAATGACCCTGTTGTTAAATCAATGTTGCAGCTGTATTTCATTTTACTCTAAAGATAATGAGGTGGCTGTCGCTCGGCTGAGGCGGGGTGGATACGAAAGAGATAATAATGTTGTTTTCTCTTTCTAACCTCTGAAACTTGTGCGATATCTCCGGATCGTACCCACGGGGTACTTACTACTAGTGATGGAATATCTTCTCGTCAAGGACTGGATAATTAAGATCGAACTTCACTTAGGGTAAGTTCGTTTGATCATTCAAAAAATAAACATTCACTGACCGCCAAATAAACATTCACTGACAGGTACCGCCCACTTTTTTCTTTTTTTTTGCCAGCTGAATTCATGACTTAAAAAGTGACAATGACAAGTGACTGTTGGCTTTATAAAATCGGAAACACAGTCCTTTAAGCATAGATCTCAGAGTAACCAAACAATGGAGACCGTTAAACCGGTAAAAAACCGGTATCAAAACGTGTCTGCACCCTTGGTGCATATAGCACCAACGGTCTCTGACGGAATAGCGAGTTTGCGTTATAATGGTGCGCTCCGCGCCAACGAGCCTCCAGAGGTTAAATTAATTAGTTTCTATTCTGCATAAACAGTGCTAAATCAGAATATAATAAAATTAAATTTGTTTACATATTCTGCATAAATATACGGACTCAAAACCATATTAAAATTAATTTAATTATAATGTTCCTATTCTGCATGAATAAAAGCTCACAAGCAGAATAAAACAAACTTGGTAACTAGCAATGCATTACCATCACACTGGCATGGATGGTAAAAATAATTGTTGCAAGCAATAATTATAAAACACAAAAAAAAAACAAACAAACAAACAAGGATAAAATAGTAATTTATGAGGTTTATAAATTACTGAAAAGTAAAAAAAAAAAAAACAAACTAAAAATAATGATAAAAAAAATCCGATTAATAAACAAACACTGTCTCGATGGTATATGGGTTGGATTTCCATGCCAATGGGGACGATGTGTAAACTTAAGTTTATAAACTACAAACTTATTACAAAATATAATTTTGTATACAAGTGGTCGCAGCCATGGAATACATGCCTGATTTCAATACCTAATAAGAATTATGTATCTACTTGTAAGTAACTAATATTTCTACTGAGTTACAGATTTGTTTCCTCCGCATACAAGGATCCCTCTAAACATTGCAACGGTGGAGTAGATGACCCTATGTAGTCTATATATTAAAGGTTCCAAGGTTAGTAAATACTAGTCCTTAATATGTATCACATTATCCTACGATAATAAATGCATACAATACAATACAACCATTGGTAGACATCGATGAGGGTGATACAAAACATATCACAATATTATGTATACCAACAAACACATGCTATTGTTAAAGGGTTGTCACTTAATACCTTTTTCAATCAAATTGGTTTGAATGGACCGTGTGACTCCTTAATTAATTAAGTAATTAGGATTTATTATAAATGCTAATGCAATCAATATGTGGTTTATAGTTTCCATACATGTCGAAAAGAATTAAGTACCCCAATGTATGTTATTAAAAACAAAATGTGTCTGGTTTTAAAATTGACAAAATATTGTTCCAAATAATTACTAGTGACCACAAAATCTCAATTTAGTAATAGATTGACGAATAATCGCGTATGAAGGTTTATAGGGTGATTAATAAGTTATAAAATTGTAAAATTAATTCATCATAATACCAACCTTTTGTACCAAGTTGTAATCTGAATATTCTATGTATTAACAAAATATATGAACAAATATATTAATAAACTTACTTATAAGCAAGTAGCAACTGTGGTCAGAATAAACGAGCACAAATACATGTGTGGTTAACATTCATAATTTCAAAAGAAATTTGTGATGTTATGTAGTAGATATTTAAAATAAGGTCATTTATATTATATAGTTTTTATTTAATTACAGCAATGTTATTCTATGATCTAACAATTAGAATATTGATTTGTTAAAATCTTTAATCATATTTACAATTTAAATTTAATAACATACCTAATCTAATGATAAGGTTGTGTGAAATTAAATAAATAATTACCATTGATGACAATACTCAAATGTTACAAAAAGGGAAGGAAGACAGGCCTACTGAGTCTGGTCGGAGCTTCCCGGTCGGAGGCACGTGATGTGTGCTCTGGTAATGGTTAAAAATATTATTATTATAAAATTGCCACCGTTGGGCTTAATGTAAATAAAATATTTCAAGCCTGCTGAGTTTCTTGCCGGATCTTCTCAGTTAAGGCCGCGTTGTGATCCGGTGGTAGCTTCACATCTTTTAAGTCAAATATAAATAAAATATTTAATATTAAGTATATCAAATAATTATGATTTCAAGAAATAAGAGTAATTTAAAATATAGATACAATTAAAGTAAATGTAAATTAAAACATGTTGAAAGGAAGAGATGTGGTGTATTGCAAATAAATACTGCTGCCTGCCCGCCGCGCGGCTCAGTCGTCTAACAGACACCGAGCCGAGCGGTCGTGGTACAGCGAGTAAGTACTTTGTGTTTCATTTAATACGGTTGTGTTCCATGTACCTATTTACTGTAATAGGTTATATTCATACAATAGACTCAAGCCGAAATGGTGAGACATCACAGTATCTATTTGAATCTCTCAATTCGTCTTCATATAAGTAACTAACTTGTCTCGTAACTAATTTATATTTTTCTAACTCCTATATATACCTGCTGTACTGTGTACCTATCTATTTCTTTGTTCCGTTTCCCTGTTGTTTCGTTTCCCTGGGACGTGCCGTGGGTTAAACCTCGGTGTCTTCAACTAGCTGACCCAATTGTTTATTTGTATTAGATATGTTATTCAAAATATTGTGCATAACCTATCTAATATAAATAAACAATACAATGCCAGTGAATACTTACTTATTAAATGCAAAAGTACCTAAATAACTTGTTTGAGTTGATTTATGTTATTAAAATAATTACTGTTTTCAGATTCTATATAAGTATCATCTCAGGCTAATGGAACGAGGAACTTACAAGATGCTAGTGGCCACAAATGTGGATTACTACCTATATATCGCAGTCCTCTCACACAAGTTATTCATGTTGTAAATGCAAGGCTAATATTGTAAAAAGGAATTCACGAAGTTTCTACAAAATACAGGAGAGTGGGTGATAGCCGGTTTCATTGTAATGTGTAGTATTTACATAAATATAAGAAAGAATTAATTTAATAAAATATTTAATATTAATTATGTATTGTTTTCTCAACAAATAAAATATTTAAAAAAAGAACTTCATACCTTATTTGGAAACAAACAAACAATAGTTACATAAACTGGTAAAATTTGTTTGTTTACAAAAATAATATTAAAAAAAATATATAACAGGTGAAACTGCAGGAAAGAATCTTACCTATGGAGGGCAAAGTTTAGGATTTTAGAATTCATTAATTCCACAGATTACACCTACATACAAAAAACTACTTATATTAGTATTAACAAACAAACAATTATTATTTACAATAAAACATTTATTAAAAATATTACACAGTTAGTAGACAAATACTTAGATTAGATCTATCTATGTAAACCCCTGTTTTTCTTTAGAAGATAAAAGTCAATAATTCATTTTCTTTCATCATTACACCTGTGTTCATACATTTATTGTGATATTGATAGCACCTAAACACAGCATGTTACAGTTGATGTCATTCTAAGATTATTTCATATATCGACTTCCAGAGCCCGCAAAACCTGCTATGTTGTAAGAAATCCAGGCTGGTGTGATCGAAACTTTGAGCCATGCTCACCAAAATTTAGGCATGCATCAGTTCT
Source organism: Furcula furcula (assembly GCA_911728495.1). Taxonomy (NCBI): domain Eukaryota; kingdom Metazoa; phylum Arthropoda; class Insecta; order Lepidoptera; family Notodontidae; genus Furcula; species Furcula furcula. Next base: position 424,833 of record OU452254.1, on the reverse strand, counting down.
ATCGCTACACTGAATTCTTCAATAGCTTTCAGTCAAACTAGCCATTTATAAATTTCTGAGCTGGGGCACTACGATGCAATAGTCGCCGTCCTGTGTTCCTTTACAGCTGTCTCTCAAATGGATTTCCTCCACTGCAACCGCCATCAATATATGAATATATCTCAATGAAGTTGACAAGGACATCCTTCTTATCTTCCCTGTACTAAAATAAATAAATTGTATTAGTTTAGTTCAGTGGTAAATTATACCTACAGTAAAAGATAAAGAATTATCAAAACACAGCTGACCGTTCACGACGGCTGAGCTCATCGTTGTTAACTTTTAGTCTGTGACTAAGGTTTTGATGCAATCATAGTAGTATTCAGGATTCATTTTTCCTTGAGTACGGTGTGTGGTATGAGGAGTACGAGCAAGTCCAGTCGCGAGAACCTTATGCTTTTCTAACGTTTCATCTCGTTGTTCACTTCACTTCACATTTTAAGAAAAAAGTCAACTTATTGCTAATTTTATCGATTGATGTAAGGTTTACACCTTGAAATGATAATGCTAAATTGATATTAATATAAATTGTTTATTTGTAACACTTAAATACTAAAATGATAATGATTGATAGAATGATAGTTGAGTTACGCGCGTCGATGGCAAGACGTAAACGTGAACTGAAGTATTATAAAAGCGCGGCTCGCGGCCGCGGGCATTATGCTGACAATAGCAATGTGCGGTTGCACCGTACATGCTCCCGGCCACGAGATGAGATGATGATTGGTTAGTAGTATGATACAAGATGATTGAACAATTGTTTGTTAGTAATGAACTTAAAGGTAAACTACATACGAGTTTCACTGATATTAAACATCGAGCTACGAAAAATAGGCGACGACGCCTTATCAAGTTTATCGCTAGAAACACTTTCACTGGACATATTTATTTCACTTTGCCTTACAAGGCCACTAGGTTCATTATTTACACGTGCCGTAAGTCCAACGTTGCTGACGTGAGCCATAGTCGCCGGCGCCACCGCCAGCGTAGACTCCGACTGAAGCGCAGCCAGCGGCGCGGGGCGCGCACTCAGTGAGCCACGCCGCACGCGCCGCCACACGTACACTGCTCCGAAGATGATAGCCATGCCCGCCACCAAGTAGATGGCGACGTAATGATGGACATCATGATATGACAGACTGTCTGACAAGACTGTCTCCCTTTTCATTTGATCGATCTGCTTCTTTATGTTTGCTAGGTAGTGTTTCTCCTCTTTGCTCTCGTTTTCAGCATCCCAGTTGCTAAGAGGGACAGATAAATTAATGACGTGGTTGATAGGAGCGATCGCAGGTATGTAGATATCAGGATTGACCTTCAACGTGTGCGATAGTTGTTTGTGTGAATGTATCGTGAAATCTTCTCCTTTTATGATACATCCTTGGCTGAGACTTATGATGCCAGCCTTGCTTATTTGTGCCATTGATATTTGGTCTTCACATATGATTTTTAAGGAACATACGTTGCAGACAAAATATAAATATGTGTTTGTCTTGTGTAATTCTCTCCACATATTTTTACAAGGCGAATTTTTTGTCTGGCAGGTATTTACTTCGTGCTCTTTCATACATAAACTTGTGTCTGATATGATTTTAAAGATAGGACTTTCAATGTGACACAAGATATTATGTGAATCGACGATGAGGCATGATTTCATATCTGGTACAGGCAAATAGGTATCCTTCTGGATATTTATTGCTAATGTTTCCGCCACTGGTGTCATGCTGATGGTGTTTTTTCCAATTTGATGGGGAATCGGGATCACTTGATAAACCTCGAAACCTTCCCTACTGACGAGAGGAATCTTCACCTCGAAGATAAGATATGCTTTAGTCATTCTAGTTCTTACTCGTAACAGATGATAAATATTTACTAAATCTGTTTGTATGTTGCTGATGGGTAAAGATAGGTCTCGCTGTAGTTGACCCGAAATGATGTTTAACTGTAGTTGAAGCTGTTCCGGCGTCAATAGATGGATGTTGAATTTGCCGTCATAGACATTGGTGATGATATCTAGTAACGTCTCTTGTAAATTGCAAAGTTTCGTTAGCATGTTGTTTGCAATGATAGCTGATAAGATGAACTCGTTTGTAAATTCGAGATGCTGCACCTCTGAATTTATTACGTTAGTAGCATTTTCCAAACTGTTCAAGTGTTGAGTAATCATTTTATATTGTTTGTTTACTGACTTCTCCATTCTTTTTAATAAATTATACTCGGACTCAATAACAGATGTTTGATTTCTCCATAGTAACGCTAAGTGTTTGTTATTGTTATTAAGAAGTGTGATATCTCGCTGGTACTGTTCTGCGAATTCTTCGTCGAGTACGCCGAATAGCTGGTGCGCGATGTAACCTACACCGTTGATAAGGCCGCGTCTCGTACGACGAGTGGCGCGTGCCGCAAATTGCTGATTTAATAAATTGTGGTCATAGTAATGCAGTTCGGAGAAACCTTGTTTTAATTGTGATATGATGACTTTACAATGAATAAGTGTGTTGGTATTTGACTTATCACAGATGTTTATTAGATAGTCGGTGGACTTCTCTAGGGCTGTCAGACCTTCCCAGTATGGATTCATGTCATAGTAGACAATAACCTTCCAATCGTCTCTGATTATTTGCATATCTGACACCTTGTCGAAGTAAAATCCCTTTGTGCTGTTTAATTTCGTTATGTTATATGTTGCAAACGCTGATGATATAAAATTCAACATAAAAAGAACTGACAATAATAGTGATATGATACTTGATTTTGGTTTTGCAGTTGTATTTGTAGATTCTGAGTCTGATTTGTTGACTTTTTCTTTATGTTCGTAAACAGGAAGTATTGATAATTTGATAACAGGCCTTTTGATGTTTTGATTCTTCATTTCCGACGAGACTACGGGTACGTATTCATCCTTCCCGGGATGCAGGGCTATGGCACGGCCTAGTACCCCTTTTTCCGCCGGTAGGTTCACGTCATTTATGATACCGATGTCGTTAATTTTGGATATTTGCTTGTCTGATTGTAAGTCACTGATTTCATCTGGAAAATTTGTTTCCTGTACGTATTTGATACCCTTGTTATGTGCCGCTCTCAACTCATTAATTGACAAATACGGCAGCATGATATCACGATTACGCGGTGTCGCTCTGAGTATCCAAGCCAACACCCAGACTACTCGTGTAGAATTGCTGTGTCTGCTGAGTAGTTCATGAATGCTGTATGATAAGTGCTTATTGTTTTGCTGTGTTGACATATTTAATTGCTTTTGTTTAAACTCTTGGATTGTGGTATAATTTGGATGTTCAATTTCTTTTTGATTGAAGTCAAATGAACGAGGCCACGTTGAGCCCTGCCACCGCAGGGAGGACTTTGATAGTTTTGATACTGATATTCCTTTGCTGGCGCAATCTGCTGCGTTCTCAGAAGACTCGACGTAACGCCAACAATCGGCTGGCATAACTTTAATGATTAATAGTACCCGATTTGCCACGAACGGTTTTGACTTGTTTGCATCACCATTGTGCCATCCCTGTACGGCGCCAAAAAATGCTTTTTGGGACGAATCACACAAACCGCGCAGCTCGCTTTCCTTATCTATACTTAACCTTCTCGGTATTTTTATAGTACTGATATTGGTTAAGTCCTGCTTAATTTTCCCCTGTTCGCTTTTGATATCTTCCGAGACTTCCTGCGTGGCATCTGCGCACTCTACGGCGTGGTGGAGGTGTTTCTGATAACTCAGATTTGTCTTCTTGATTTCTTGTTGTTGTTGATTGATAATACTGGACACATTGCTGGTCTTCTTCAGACATATCTTGCTCTTCATTGATATTTTCGACAGTCGAATATCGTTGCACGTTCTCTATTTTATTGATAATAGCGTTACACTGGAAGCTCCGGTGTACGTTTCCGCTCAAAATCCACCCAAATCGCGTTTGCTGAGCGACCGGGTGATTTTCAATCTTGATAATCCCACTCTGTATGATGTCCGCATAGACTTCCGCTCCAAACAAGATGTCGATTTTTTTGCTGATGTAGTAAAATTTATCTGCTAATTGCAAATTATCCAAATAAGGCCATGTTGGCTTCTCAAAGGATTGATTTGGCAAGTCATTTATAAGTGTTGCCATTATGAATACTTGTGTTTGAAGTTCAAAGTCATCGTAGGTTGATGCACATTTGATGTTCATGATCCCCTTACAGTTGCTATTATTTGTGCCTACCCCAGTTATAACTCCGTTATAATGGTGCCGCGGCAGGCCTAATAATTGAGCTGCATTCTCAGTGATAAGTGATGTCTGTGATCCTTGGTCTACAAGGGCTCGCAGCGTCACATAGGTTCCGTCTGCTCGTTGAACCTTGATCTGGGCAGTTGCTAACAGCACTTCTTTAATGTCATTTGAAGTAACATGACTGCTGTTCACACGGTATGTGCTTGGGTTTTCCGCAGTACTAGCGATTCCGCCTTTTGAAGTTGATACTTGCGGTGTCATTTGCTCATAATTATAATACACATTATGGAGAATTGTGTTATGTTTACCATTGCATTGTAGGCAACGTTTCTCAGAAATGCAAGCTTTGCCATTATGCGCATACAGACAATTCTCGCAAATGTCCAGGCTTGAAATCGTACTCCGCTTTGACTCCGCCGACAATTCCAGAAACTTATTGCAATAAAATAAGCCATGGTTTTGTTTGCAATATGGACATATTAGCTTCTTGCCGATGTGATATGCTTTAGGTGATGTTGATAAGGTTGGTTTTAGTGGAAAATTAAATTGATATTTTTTGATAGGCGCTGCTGTTTCTTGACGATTTTGCAGCAGTGGTTTGGTGATATCTGGCTTGCGTCGCGATGATTCTAATGATTGAAATTTGACTTCCAAGTATGCCAAAAAATCGTTCAATGTAGGTAACTCCCTTGGGCTCTTCAGAGATTGCACGTAGTCATTGTGTGTGGTAACATCCAATTTTTGTGACAGAATGTGCACCAACAAGGGGTCCCATGTGGATGTATCTACTCCTAAGTTTTTGACAGCATTTAAACTCTCATTCGTCGTATCGTGGATCTTTTTTAATTGGGCTGCGGTTTGCTGCTGCATGACCGGCAGATTCATGATAAGATTGATGTGAGATGTGAATATTATTTTTCTGTTATTAAATCTATTGTTTAAAATGTCCCAGCATGCTTGATAATTTTCGGCAGATATATGTAGATGTTGAATCAGTTTTTCGGCTTCACCCTTAACCTTCGATTTTAAATATTGCATTTTCTGCGCGTTTGATAAGCATGGATTGCTGTGTATGGTTTCTATAAATAAATCCTTAAAACTGACCCATTGATGATAGCTTCCCCCAAAGGTAGGAAGGTCCATTAAAGGTGTTGATTTTTCGCGATGCCTCATCGAACTCATTTTGATATTGATGTGCTTTTTGATATTCTGATACTCCTTTTCATATCTAGTAAAAGCCAATTCATGATCTTCATTTTCACCTTGGAGCTCGCTATCCAACTCCCAATGGAGAGAATCGATAGCAGACCATCGTGATTCGACAGTTTTCAAGACGTCTTCAAACTCCCACTTGTCTGAGATATTTTGAAGGTCCAAGTTAGCAACAGTACGTGAAAATGCCTTAAAGTTGCTTGATTGTTTGCGCAGCATTTCATCTAATCTGCTATTCGTTCCCCGCGGTTGATAAGAGGCTGACGCTTGGAGTCCAGTCCCTGAACTGGTCCCAGGCTGTGGTGTCGTATTGCCAGATGTGTAAGCCACCTTCTCGGTATTACCCAAAGGCGTAGCTGGCCGTAAAAGAAACCGCTCTTTTTCCTCTGTTCCTTCTACAGGTAGATATCTGATAATATTAGCTCGGGTTTCTTGATAAAATACCGAAGTTCTTTTGTAAGAATCTGTTATGAAATACTCGTGCGATTTGTCGTCAGACTCACAAAGTTTCATATGATTTACCTGAAACTCCTGCCAATAGCTGTCTAATGTGCTCACACGTTTTTTGATATAGGTAGCCGTTTTTCTATCAGCTCCGTCTTTCTTAAAATTGCTCAGGAGCGTGTCCATCGCTCCCATGATTTGATACTGCGTTGCTATGATGTCTTCCATGATGATTGATATTGATAACTTTGATAACTCACCGAAGGCTGGCTGGTTAACTTACGCAGCGGTCCAAAGTGGCAATCCAAAAATTAGGCAGTACGCACTAATTTCACTAGCACACGCGTTTCGGTCCCGCCTTCGGAGGCTCGAAGGACCATAAAGATGTGAAGTAGTCAGGCGTGCCCCACCGTGGAACGTTTGATGGTGCGCTTGATATATTAATAATTGTGTAAGTTTATTATTGTTTGGAATTATTAGCGGATGTTTTCTATTGTGACTGATTTTGGCATTTCGGAGCCGTCCTCCGACTCGCAATAAGCCTTCGTCATCCAAAAAGGGAGAAAGATTAAGAAGTTGACTCTTCTTAGATATTTGCTGGTTGGTGCACATTCTGTCACAAAAATTGGATGTTACCACACACAATGACTATGTGGAGAGAATTGATAGCAGACCATCGTGATTCGACAGTTTTCAAGACGTCTTCAAACTCCCACTTGTCTGAGATATTTTGAAGGTCTAAGTTAGCAACAGTACGTGAAAATGCCTTAAAATTGCTTGATTGTTTGCGCAGCATTTCCTCCAATCTGCTATTTGTTCCCCGCGGTTGAGAATGCGTTGCTATGATGTCTTGCATGATGATTGATATTGATAACTTTGATAACTCACCGAAGGCTGGCTGGTTAACTTACGCAGCGGTCCAAAGTGGCAATCCAAAAATTAGGCAGTACGCACTAATTTCACTAGCACACGCGTTTCGGTCCCGCCTTCGGAGGCTCGAAGGACCATAAAGATGTAAGGTTTACACCTTGAAATGATAATGCTAAATTGATATTAATATAAATTGTTTATTTGTAACACTTAAATACTAAAATGATAATGATTGATAGAATGATAGTTGAGTTACGCGCGTCGATGGCAAGACGTAAACGTGAACTGAAGTATTATAAAAGCGCGGCTCGCGGCCGCGGGCATTATGCTGACAATAGCAATGTGCGGTTGCACCGTACAATTGACTATACCATATCCGTTTTCCCAAAAAATTAAATGTAAACACATCGATATACAACAGTTACCTAGACAGGGTATCCAGGTCCTGCATGTGAAATTTCCCCAAATCAGGTTTTATTTTTCCCCAAAAAGATACATTTTTATACAATTTTCCCCAAATTAATTTCGTATCTAATCCTTCCTTAGCTATACCTAATAATTTTATAAAACTAAAAACGAGTTAGTTTCTTAGTTTATTTGTTACGCTTTCACGTATTTGGCTGAATTTTTGTCATATAGAGATAGATGGGAACTTGTACGTTAGAGGCTACTCTTTGAATGAAAAGAATTATTAAACTGTTCCAGAGGGACAAGAGGAACCAAAATTCACATATCTATACTACTAGTATGAGATGAAACTATAGCGGAGATTATTAAAATAAGATCTCTATCCATCAAAAAACACACCTTCCCCCGCCATTCTGACCATTAGCCATGAGTATTTTATTGTTTTACGTGTGATTCTGAAATATGTTTGATGAAACGATTTAAAATGATATAAACTTACTGAATTAGACTTTTGTTTCTCCACAAGCTTTCGCCAAGCAAAAATGTGTTCCCCAAAATTTTCCCCATAGTTTTCGTTTCGCCAAAAGTTCCCCGAAGTTTTTATTTTTCCCCAAAATGGGAAAAAACCCCCAATCTGGAGACCCTGTACCTAGACTAGATAGACACTTGGAACGCGACATGACATTGACAATGACAGTCAAAATGTCCTGCGTGATTTTTTGAATTAAAATCAAGCAAAGGTATCGACCACATACTGCCAAACACAAATACATATCAAGAAAAAACAATGTATAGTGCATTCCTGTGCCTAAAACTGAAAGTATGATGTTCATTGAACCATCTTTTGCATCCAGAAATTTTATTATTGATGGCATTTCCATTAGAATCGTGTTTAAAATAAAAACCGATTTTTACCGAAAAAAACTTTGAGCAGTCCTTAACTCGCCTTAGATAACGGCAGCGAACGGCACGGCCTCCAGTTCGTCGTCGAGCCGAAATGTGATAGAGAATGCGGATTTATGCTCGACGTCTACGACTAATTCGACATCGAGCTTGCTGTCGAGCGTAGTCACGATTGGTTACTTTAATGAATTGCATAGCTGTATCTACTCCGAATAATAGATTCTGTGCTTACTGTAAACATTACGGCCATACACGCGATGACTGTCGTAAATTAAGTGCAAAAATCGTAAGTGATAACAGTGATAACGCGAGTACTTTAATAACGTGTTACGGTTGCGGAGATAAAGGTGTAACGCGATCGCAATGTACAAAATGTAACGCCGCGTTCTCTACCGTTTCGTGCGTCGACTCTGCACCGAGTGATAACGGGAGTGATAAGACGCAGTCGCCCGCTCGCGGCATGCCGCCTGCCGCCGATGCTGGTAAGGTGAATCCTCAGGTGAGTTCTGAAATTTTATCATCTGTTCCGCGGGCCGGTACTGACTCTAATTTACGTTTATCACCTGTTCAACCGTTATCATTTTCTTTTATTGATAAAAACGTAAACAACGTTAGACCTATTTTACGGGTTGAAATTTTGGGTGTTCTCGGGACACCTTTAATAGATACAGGGGCTAAATGTAGTGTTGCTGGTGCTTCACTCTATAATTTGTTATTAGAGCGCAATCACCCTTGTATGCAAACCACAAAACACATACGATTAGCGGATGGAAGCGCCGCGACGCGCCGAGTATTAACGACGCGCTTACAGGTGTCTATCAAGGGGCGAAAGACAGTGTCCCTAGAATTTATGATTTTTCCGGATGCTTATTTTAATGAAACATTATTAGGGATGGATTTTTTGACTGCTGCGGGTATAGTTCTCGACTTCGCTACTTCTTCGTGGTACTTATCTGGTGAGGATCAGATTTATCCACTGGAGTTCGAGAGTTCCCAGCCATCCATACCTATCTTCACGGCAGATTTTATACGTGAAGACAAAGACGACGGGCGTATATTAGGAAACAGCTATGCAATTCATTAAAGTAACCAATCGTGACTACGCTCGACAGCAAGCTCGATGTCGAATTAGTCTTCATTTCGACGTCGAGCATAAATCCGCATTCTCTATCACATTTCGGCTCGACGACGAACTGGAGGCCGTGCCGTTCGCTGCCGTTATCTAAGGCGAGTTAAGGACTGCTCAAAGTTTTTTTCGGTAAAAATCGGTTTTTATTTTAAACACGATTCTAATGGAAATGCCATCAATAATAAAATTTCTGGATGCAAAAGATGGTTCAATGAACATCATACTTTCAGTTTTAGGCACAGGAATGCACTATACATTGTTTTTTCTTGATATGTATTTGTGTTTGGCAGTATGTGGTCGATACCTTTGCTTGATATTAATTCAAAAAATCACGCAGGACATTTTGACTGTCATTGTCAATGTCATGTCGCGTTCCAAGTGTCTATCTAGTCTAGGTACAGGGTCTCCAGATTGGGGGTTTTTTCCCATTTTGGGGAAAAATAAAAACTTCGGGGAACTTTTGGCGAAACGAAAACTATGGGGAAAATTTTGGGGAACATATTTTTGCTTGGCGAAAGCTTGTGGAGAAACAAAAGTCTAATTCTGACAGTTTATATCATTTTAAATCGTTTCATCAAACATATTTCAGAATCACACGTAAAACAATAAAATACTCATGGCTAATGGTCAGAATGGCGGGGGAAGGTGTGTTTTTTGATGGATAGAGATCTTATTTTAATAATCTCCGCTATAGTTTCATCTCATACTAGTAGTATAGATATGTGAATTTTGGTTCCTCTTGTCCCTCTGGAACAGTTTAATAATTCTTTTCCAAAGAGTAGCCTCTAACGTACAAGTTCCCATCTATCTCTATATGACAAAAATTCAGCCAAATACGTGAAAGCGTAACAAATAAACTAAGAAACTAACTCGTTTTTAGTTTTATAAAATTATTAGGTATAGCTAAGGAAGGATTAGATACGAAATTAATTTGGGGAAAATTGTATAAAAATGTATCTTTTTGGGGAAAAATAAAACCTGATTTGGGGAAATTTCACATGCAGGACCTGGATACCCTGTCTAGGTAACTGTTGTATATCGATGTGTTTACATTTAATTTTTTGGGAAAACGGATATGGAATAGTCAATCGATAAAATTAGCAATAAGTTGACTTTTTTCTTAAAATGTGAAGTGAACAACGAGTTGAAACGTTAGAAAAGCATAAGGTTCTCGCGACTGGACTTGCTCGTACTCCTCATACCACACACCGTACTCAAGGAAAAATGAATCCTGAATACTACTATGATTGCATCAAAACCTTAGTCACAGACTAAAAGTTAACAACGATGAGCTAAGGTCAGCTGTGTTTTGATAATTCTTTATCTTTTACTGTAGGTATAATTTACCACTGAACTAAACTAATACAATTTATTTATTTTAGTACAGGGAAGATAAGAAGGATGTCCTTGTCAACTTCATTGAGATATATTCATATATTGATGGCGGTTGCAGTGGAGGAAATCCATTTGAGAGACAGCTGTAAAGGAACACAGGACGGCGACTATTGCATCGTAGTGCCCCAGCTCAGAAATTTATAAATGGCTAGTTTGACTGAAAGCTATTGAAGAATTCAGTGTAGCGATAGAACTGATGCATGCCTAAATTTTGGTGAGCATGGCTCAAAGTTTCGATCACACCAGCCTGGATTTTGGTCTGGTTTTGCGGGCTCTGGAAGTCGATATAAGAAATAATCTTAGAATGACATCAACTGTAACATGCTGTGTTTAGGTGCTATCAATATCACAATAAATGTATGAACACAGGTGTAATGATGAAAGAAAATGAATTATTGACTTTTATCTTCTAAAGAAAAACAGGGGTTTACATAGAAATATATTTTTTTTTTTTTTATACTACCTAGGAGGGAAGCAAGCGTACGGCCCGCCTGATGGTAAGCAGCCACCGTAGCCTATAGACGCTAGCAACACCAGAAGAATCACTAGCGCGTTGCCAACCCTTAAGACATTAGATGTTAAGTCTTTGTGTCCGGTAATTTCACCAGCTACAGTGCCCTTCACGCCGGAACACAGCAATGCTTACACACTGCTGCTTGGCGGCAGAATATCTGACACTGTGGTGGTACCTACCTGGACGGTTCCTTGCACAAGGAACCTACCACCTAGTAATGGAACCTACCACCTAGTAGGTTAGATAGTTCTAATCTAAGTATTTGTCTACTAACTGTGTAATATTTTTAATAAATGTTTTATTGTAAATAATAATTGTTTGTTTGTTAATACTAATATAAGTAGTTTTTTGTATGTAGGTGTAATCTGTGGAATTAATGAATTCTACAATCCTAAACTTTGCCCTCCATAGGTAAGATTTTTTCCTGCGGTTTCACCTGTTATATATTTTTTTTAATATTATTTTTGTAAACAAACAAATTTTACCAGTTTATGTAACTATTGTTTGTTTGTTTCCAAATAAGGTTCTTTTTTTAAATATTTTATTTGTTGAAAAAACAATACATAATTAATATTAAATATTTTATTAAATTAATTCTTTCTTATATTTATGTAAATACTACACATTACAATGAAACCGGCTATCACCCACTCTCCTGTATTTTGTAGAAACTTCGTGAATTCCTTTTTACAATATTAGCCTTGCATTTACAACATGAATAACTTGTGTGAGAGGACTGCAATATATAGGTAGTAATCCACATTTGTGGCCACTAGCATCTTGTAAGTTCCTCGTTCCATTAGCCTGAGATGATACTTATATAGAATCTGAAAACAGTAATTATTTTAATAACATATATCAACTCAAACAAGTTATTTAGGTACTTTTGCATTTAATAAGTAATTATATTTCATTGCTTTATACTTCAGATATATATGAATTGACAATGTAGTTTATCTCGATATACTAGCGAGTTGCGCACGTTTAGAGACGTAAAACTGTGTTTTTCTTTTTTTTTTTTTTTTTTACCACTAGTTACGTCGCGGACGGTCCAGACACCCCATTGTTTCTTTGTGCGCAGCGACGAGCGCACGCGCCTAAGCAAAAACAGTTTAGTGATATTAAAATATTAAAACATATCTATTAATGTGGGAAAAATCGTGATCGGCTGCGAGCCTATCGCGATAACATAAGTACCTGCGAGCTACTTATGATTAACTATAAATAAATTAAGTTGTGTGTCTAAAAATACTTGGTAGTAAACAAGTTACCTACCCACTTATTATTCGAATTACTACCTTCGAGTTCGAGTCAATAATATCTACCGTCAAAGAAAAAGTGACGAATGACAACAAAATGTTTAAAAGTTAACAAAGTGGTGATTGACCGAGTGTCAATTACGACAACATAATTAGCTGCGAACTAATTATGAGTCATGGATTCATGACAAATGAATGCAGTTGAGGCATCCAATTGATTATTTATCGGATGCAAGACAAGTTCCATAGATTTCTGGTAAGTAACACATAATTACTTGTAATATCCATAGGAAATAGGGAATACAACTATTGATGGTAGTCATCACGGCGACATGATTGGCTGCGAGCTAATCAAGAGCCATGGATTATACAAATGAGATAGGAAATGCGTGCAATCTCAAAGAGATATACACGTCCCAACCTACAATTTATTTTGTCTAAATTAATACCCACTAAACAAAGGATACACACAAGATACTATTATTATTTTTTCTGCTCAACTACCCACCACTTTTAATTTTTAATTCGTGCATTTACACATATAATGGTACGAGCCCCGAGTCTGGCTGAACTACCAACGGGTCTTCAACATGAAAGCGGCTCTGCCTAAGTGGTTCAACTATCAAACAATCGCACATTGGTGCAATTGTTTATCGCCAGATCCTGGTTTCAATTTCCAGGTTGATTAGGTCTTTTTCACGGGGTTTTCATAAAGAAATCCTGCGCTGGGTTTCCAAAAGGCATCCCTCTAGTGGAAATTGGTTTAGAAGCGTGCATAGCAAATGCCTACAAGGCAAGGCTATACTATTCCCAGGGAAAAAAAAAAAAACTTTATGGTATACATTATTGGCAGAATGAAAATATTTTGTACTCTTGTGGTCCTGTGTCGGACATGTTACGTACGTTTCTATATAAGAGTATAGAAATAAAGGTAAAGTACCAATCCAAACTTATGCAAAACAATTAACTTGCATATAAGTCCGACCTTGAATTTATGCTGTGCAAAAAAGTATGATAAAATCAATAAATAAATGACAATTTGGGATGTGACAAGAGCACTTTATCCTATTTATCAAGACTATGTCAGGACAAAGAGGTATGACTTACGTATTTCTGTGTTGGCGTGAAAATCACAGTTATTCATGCCTTATTGGTCAGTCAATAACATTTTCTGGGTCTATTAGCCCAGGGTGCGTCCAATTAGCATAGGTATTGGTATAATTACATAATATACTCTAGTCGAGGTGGCATTTCCTTGCACCTCAACAGCATGATAATTAATTAACAAGGTTCACAGATAAGAAAACAAAACTCCTGAATCATCAGCCCCTTCCACACCTTGTAGAAGAACTGGGCGGTACCTTCTAGCTGCCCTTGAAAAGGGGGGGGGGGCGAGATAAGGGGAAGGCCAACAGCAGCATCAATCGCATGTTCTAGCGCTAAAGGATACCGGCTGGACTAACATGTACGCCTCATCATGTAAGGTACAACAAATAGTCAGATTTAGATTTCAAATGTTGGCCACAAACATATGTATTTTACTTGTATAATTATATGAGTAACAAATTTCCCAGCCATGTTAACATGGATATTGTGAAAACGACGTTTCATGTCATCTTTGTTCTGAAGTAGGTAATTAACTAAAACTAAATAGCACCACATCCAAACTTTACTTACATTATAAGCAGAGGTATGGATGCTTATATTGCAACACATATATAAACTTAGTATCGTTATTTCAATGGACACATTTAATGAGATTAACTTATTCTAGTTTTAGTAAACTACTAAACAGAGGATTTAACCATAAATATGTATATTTTATGAAAATCAGAAACGAATTCTGTTCCTTAAATTGCAATGAGGAAAAAAAAATAATACACTCAAACCGGAAGTCTAACCCCTTGCTATCACATTGTTAGATCATCGGCATTTAGTACAAATATAAAATATATTTGACGCCAAAACCTAAGTTCGGCAAGCGATTCATTTATATATTAAAATATTTTAAAATATTTGCACTTATATTTATATAATATCAATATATATTTTATCCTCTCTACTTATAGATAATATTTAAAATCATTACCACAGTGAAACTTGAACTTAACAACAGTTTACACCACTTTGTCATACTGACCATAAGATTCCCAGTCTGAAATTACCGGTACTAGTAACAACAATATTATATAATATATAAATATAGTAAAACAAAATTTGTATATAAATATCATCTACCTTCTATGGTACCGAGAATAATAACTAAGATTAACTATTAAGATAGAGGTTAAATAACCTATCAATCTTATCATAGAAAATATTTTCGCAAGTTTTGTGGCATAATCACGTAGAGATATCAGCCGACGTATATATTATTCTAAATTACAGCGTACACAATACATACTCTCGTATGTTTGGCCTTAACGGTGCTTGATGAGGTTATGGTGAAATTTTACTAAAATTGTAATTAAATAAATTGTGACCGTAAATTTATAATTGCAATAGACAAAATAAGATACATCGAACTGATAAAAGTATACCTTTTTACCGGAGGTAACAAACAACGTGCAATACGGTTGTTATAGAATTATTATTATTATTATTATTATTTATTCAAGAAAAAAGTACAAACATCAATATGGACTAAAGGTGCATCATAAACTCATTCGAGTTTTACCGTACACCAGTAACGTCGACATTATTATTTAATTATTAGGTAAGTTCACACAACACAATATTATATTATGCCGTCATAAAAAAAAAAAAACAACCAACTTTCTAATAATACACATAAGTACTCTGTGCAAATAACCGAAAAGGAAACACATTTTCCATGTATGTTTAAAAATAAATATCAAATTGAAGCAAGCGCCCCATACATAGGATGATAGCATTTGTTTGCATGCTATATTTAAATATATATAAATATGTGTATGGAAAAGTGAAAAGTATAAATGTATATGATTGTATGTGCGTATAATATCTGTTCGTGATTTTATTTAGCTGTGTAAGCTGTTTAAGAAAAACTCATTTAACTTGTACTTTATATTTTTATTTGTTAGTTCATCTCTTAATTTGATAGGTAATTGGTTTATAAGGTGAGGTATCATGTAAGTCATCGTTTTTCTACCATACAAGTTAGAATATTTTGGCATCAAAAGTTTAGCGTTAAAGATACTTCGTGTTATCATATGACATGGGTTAAGATCTTTAATTATTTTTAGGCTACTGTTGAAAAATTGTTCGTTGAGTAACGTGAATTTAATTTTTTGATGAATTGGCATAATTTTACAAAAAGCAAATAGTTTGCTGTAGTCATCTTTATATTTATTTTTAATATTCCGTGGTACCAAATTCTTTAAGAAACGTAGCTGTAGTGCGTATATTTGATCAAGGTGCGTCTTTGAGGTCCTACCATAGCTAGAAAGACCATAGGATATTACCGATTCTGCTAACGATTTATATAACATTAGACGTGTTTGATAAGGAATTTTATATTTGATTAGGTAGAATTTTGCTAGGATAGTTCTGAGTTTATCACAAACTGATTTTATATGATCTTTCCAAGTAATTCGACTATCTATAACGAGCCCAAGATACTTCTGTTTACTTACCATTTCAATATAGTCGCAATCGCATGGCTGCTGTTGTGTAAGTCTATGAAGGCATGTGTGGTTGTGTGCTATTAGTTTTGGTATAAATGAACTCCTATTCTGGGTTGTACTGATATACATTACTTAGGTTTTAGTACGGTTAATTACTAAACCAACGTCATGGGCCCATTTCGTCAGTACATCGAAATCTTCTTGCAGTTTTCCCAAGACATTCTGTATATTTCTTCCAGCAGCAACAAGGCAAGTATCATCCGCAAATTGGTAAATCTCACAATTTGTTATTATGTTAACAAGACTGTTAACATAAGTCAGATAGTGAAGTGGCCCTAATACTGAACCTTGTGCCGTGCCTTCGGTTACGTTGGTAATGTTACTATCAGCGTCGCATACTCTTACCAAGAATGATCTCTCTGTCAAATAATTTTTACACCATGCAAGTAATTTACCTCTGATTCCACTGTTATCAAGGCTTTCCAGCAATACGTCATGTCTCAGCGTATCAAATGCTTTACTGAAATCTATGAAAACAACTAAGACATGTTCTTTATTATTTAGGTGTGTATATATACTATCTGTAAAATCTGATAATAATTGCGTAGTATTCTTCCTTGGTTGAAAACCGTATTGTTTTTCCGTTAGTATTTTATTTTCCCTATAAAATGTATGTATTTGATCATTTATATATTTCTCAATAATTTTGTCAATAGTAGGTAAAATGGTAATAGGTCTATAGTTATCGTAATCCATCCGACTGCCATTTTTATGTATCGGTCTGACAATTCCAGTTTTTAATGTTTTAGGATAGCTTCCTGACATTATGCTGCTGTTGATTAGATGTGATATTATTGACTTAATTTTATTGCATAGAGCTTTTATATCTATCGCACGGATGCCATCAACACCAGGTGCTTTCTTAGCACTTATAGATTTTATAATTTTATCGACAGAGACAGGATTAGCGGGTCTAAAAAACATGCTTACATTTGCTGGCATTATATAAGATGATTTTTTTAGCAAAGGTTTAGAGCAATTCATAATCATTTGCCTAATGTTGTTGATGAACGTTTGTGCAAAGTTTGTGGCGATGGTTTTAGAAATAAAATTATTGTTTATATCAAAGCTCTTCCGTAATGTACTATCGATTGATGATTTTATACGTCCGGTTATTTGATTCAGAATTTGCCAAAGGTTTCTGGTATTACCTATGTTATTTATTATTTCATTTTTAATGTGTTTATTTTTAGTTTTATTAATTAGCATATTGGCATAGTTTCTGGCTTTGTTATATTTTAGTTTCAGTATATAATCATTTGAGTTTTTTATCCATTTCAAGAATAGTGAATCCCTAAAATCACAGGCTTTGTTGATTTTTTTATTGATCCAGTCATTACTTCTACGAAAGGTACTTGGTTTAATTTTAGTTTTATATTCTGAGTTTTTATATGCATCGGTGAAATGAGCTTGGATACGATCATATAATGTTACAGGGTCGGTAACTTGTAACTCTTTATCCCAGTCAACTTGATTTAAAATTTTAATTACGTTTTCATTATTGATGAAAGTTTTATATTTGGGAACATCCTGTAAATGCGCGCCCATGCAAGCGAACATTATAGCGCGGTGATCGGCCAGTGTAGTACCGATAGCGGCGGTATAGAGGTCTTGTGTGCGGGATCTAGCATATATGTGATCAATGCATGATTTACTTAAGTGTCCGTTTGATAATTCTATTCTAGTGTATGTTGTAATCCCGCACAGAAGGCCCATGTTGTGCAGCATATTGTTATATTTATGTGTTATAGGGGTATTCGCTTTTAGATCTATGTTAATGTCTCCCATTATGTATAAGTCAGCATTATTAGTGTATTTTACAATTGTCGATTGCAGTTCGGCTACAAAAAGGTGTTTACTAGTACTAGGCGGGCGGTAAACTGCACACATGTCTGCAGTGTAGTTTTTTTGAGTGGTGATTGTACACATAATAGTTTCATAGTGTCTTGTCTTCACATTTTTTATAGTACAAGTGTGTTTATTTTTTACATACAAAATAATACCCCCTCCCCTACGTGAGTCACGCAAAGCTGTAAACATTTGGTAGCCATTAATGTGAAATAAACATTTAGTATTATCTGAAATATTAGCTTCTGTAATTACAATAACATCGATACATTTATTAGAAGTGTGTATACATTGCTCGAGCACTGAGAAGTTTTTTATGATTGATCGTATATTAATATGTACACATATTAAGTTAATATTGCTTTTTGGTATGTGTCTTACAAAGTCGTTGACATCTACACAATCATTAAGCTCATTAATTTCACTATTTATGCTAGACATTTTAAGTGCTAGAATATTTATTGTTTATTATTATTAGAACTCTGAAAATATGTAGCTTAATCTTACCCTTTGATGTTAGCTAATGCAATAACATCAGAAATGGATCTCAGTGTGTATGTTTTAGCACTGTCATTCTCGCGAGCTCTAATCACACCTTTTTTAAACCAGACATACTTAAAATTACCATTTATTTTTAATTCTTGTTTAGCATTCCAAAAGATTTGCTTGTTCAGTTTAGTCATAGCTTCTCTTACAAAGACACTGCTATCATTACTGCTTTCCCCGGGTATAATATCTGCTACTGCAATTTTCACATTTTTAGCAGCCATTATCCATTTTTCCTGGAGGCTCTCGTCCACCAGTTCGACTATTATGTTTGGAATTTGGTCTTGCTTTCCTAATAATCTTCGAGTACTTTTGATCCCATCCTTGGGTTGCTTTAATTTCGAAGCGATATTTTCTACCAGGTGATTGATTTGCTCAGTGGAATGTTGAGGTATGTTGGCTACTTCAATGAATTTTGAAAGCTTTTCCTGCTCCATTTCATGCACACGTTGTTCAAGAGCGCCTACACGAGTTTCTAGGTTATTATTCTTATTTAATAGCTCCGTATTTTTACGCTCAAGAGCTTTTACAGTTTTTTTAAATGCATCGACACATTCCACGACTTCGTCTAGTTTAGCACTGTGAAACTGTAAAGCGTCATTTAATTCTCTCATTTCCTTTCTTATTGCTTTCTCGACTTCCTTGGTAATGTTACTAAGCAGTTTTTTTGCGTTTAGTTGGACAGGAACGTCTTCTTCATCATCATCTGGTATAATAATAGAAGAACTGCGTCTAGGCGTTTCCTGCTGACAATCCATACAAGACCACTCCAAGGAAGGAGCTGCCTTTAAGGCAGCGATCTGTTTGTTAGTTAGTCCCGTACATTTAGTATTTATGTGTACTATTTTCTCACACTTACTGCATTCAAGCCCTGGAGATGTTTTTGTGATCGTTTTTGCACATTTATCACATTTAGTAGACATTTCTTGTAGTATAATAATTATCTGATTCATGCATATATATTCCTTTGATGATGATTATCTTGATGACATGCATAGCGATAAAAATGTATATATTTAAGAAATTTAAAACCAAAAGTTAGATAAAATTATAAGAATTATAAAATACAAAATTGGAATTTAAAATTAGAATTAAATTTACAAAAAGAAAAAATAAGGGTTAATTAATTACCAAGCTGGCGTGAGAAGCGTATCCGTTTGCGTTTCTTATAATAAATATTTCTCGAACGCAGATTCTGATTGGAAACATCATTTTGGTCTTTAAATTTATGTTACAGAAAACTTAAGCCTAGCAACTTTAATTCCAATACAGCAAATTCAACTTCCTAGCTCAGCAAAAACAAGATAGGTATGCATATGCAGTATATCCACACTAACACACAACCCCGGGTGAGTTAATTTATTTTTATGTGTTCGCCATTATCGTTAATGTCCCATCGAAGAAATCGATGATTAAGCTACGGGAAATCATTATTCTTTTCCCAAATTGATAATATTGGCCATGGGACACTTAAACACCAAACTAACCTGTATACAGCATGCATGCACTTGCCTTTCACGCGGTATACTTAATAATGACGGCCATCGATGAAAAATACCATAAAAAAGCATAGCGTTCCATCAAAACTATCGTTTAAACAAAGTATGAGTATCAACCCTCTACATAAATACCGTGATACCGGCCGGCGTAGTGTTGTGCCAACACAGATATTGGATCATTATTTCTATTATTAAAATCTTATCGTATTTTCTGCTCATAGAAATAGAACTCCATAAGTTAAAAGTAAGTATAAACCAAAACCTGCTTGTTTTGGACCTAAGTACGAGTATAAAACACTAATACTTGAGACTTATAAAAGATATTTAATCACTTTAGAATCATAAAACTTTAGACAAGTTGTAAAAGAATATCAATAATAGGCTAAGGTAACTGCAAGTTCAAATACATAAATACGGATATCTAATAAATGTATGTAGATATCTTAAGCACGCAAAAATAAGTTAAGATAGTCATAAAAAAAGTGATAGAACATCGGCCCTTTGACATTCTAGTTCTATTTTAGTTCTTATTTAACAAGAGAAATATACACCTGGTCTTTAACGACTATACCTTCGTAACAAGACATATAAGGACAACTAACATAGTAAAAGTTTTACTAACATAGATCACTCACAGCTCAACTAATCAGTCAGTAAAATAAACAAGTGATTAAAAAAAAAAAAAAAAAAAAAAAAAAAAAAAAAAAAAAAAAAAAAAACCAGACTAGCGTATTTCTTAAATTGTCTTCCGTGCATAACAAACGTCACCTTGGCCGTACGATTTGCGGGTCTTAGGAGGTACTCCTACTGTCATAGCTAGAAAACCGTCAGCTAAACTAACTTATTAGTGGTTTTGATAAACTTATTATTATTACCTATTGTAACCCCGTTAATTATTACCTATTATAAATGTACAAAAAAAATATCAGTTTAACTAATATTTTACTTAAACTATACTATTTTTCTTAAAAAAAAAAAAATAGCTATACCATCGAAACAAAACCTTACTCTCTAAACATCTACATTGTCAATTCATATATATCTGAAGTATAAAGCAATGAAATATAATAGATGATCAAACGAACTTCTTGAAGTGAAGTTCGATCATTATTATATGAATTGCTTTATACGAAGATATAAAAACCCGCCCACCCATGATTAAATCACATAACACGTGTTCAGTGCATTTAACCCTTGAATAAGGTTTTGTTGAATTATAGGCATAAACATAATCTCTAAAGAATGAGGTGTCTGGACCGTCCGCGACGTAACTAGTGGTAAAAAAAAAAAAAAAAGAAAAACACAGTTTTACGTCTCTAAACGTGCGCAACTCGCTAGTATATCGAGATAAACTACATTGTCAATTCATATATATCTTCGTATAAAGCAATTCATATAATAATGATCGAACTTCACTTCAAGAAGTTCGTTTGATCATCTAGTATTCACTGGCATTGTATTGTTTATTTATATTAGATAGGTTATGCACAATATTTTGAATAACATATCTAATACAAATAAACAATTGGGTCAGCTAGTTGAAGACACCGAGGTTTAACCCACGGCACGTCCCAGGGAAACGAAACAACAGGGAAACGGAACAAAGAAATAGATAAGTAGGTACACAGTACAGCAGGTATATATAGGAGTTAGAAAAATATAAATTAGTTACGAGACAAGTTAGTTACTTATATGAAAACGAATTGAGAGATTCAAATAGATACCCTTTTTCTTCTTTCCTTCAATTTATTAGTTAATGCACTAGTCATCTTCTATGTCGAGGTAGATAATTATGTTGTGTGTGCAAATAAAGAGTATTCTATTCTATGTTGAAATATTAGTAAATCTTCAAAAAGCCTTTAATTGAATTATGTAATTCACGAACTTGACCACGCTTAAGGAAATCATCAGATTTTTTGGCTCTTAGTAAATCTACGATGCACAACACACGTACAGCTACTTTAACACTATTCTAAACACAAAAACAATAAATATCCACGTATAATAATACAATTCAAAAACTTTTAAAGCAGCGGTGGCAATTCGTTCACAAATTCGCCTACAAAAAGCTGCAAAATACAAGCTTTCTATTTTGACAAGTTATGTCGAGGCTATGGGCGAAGTCGAGGGCAAGACGATTGACAAATTTTGCTTAACGAATACGATTTTCACCTACGAACAATCAAATTATTCGACCGCAAGTAGTTCCACCAAAACGCCGTTAATTCTCGTGGCGCTAGTGCTGCGTAAGCAAAGTTAGTGAATGCGAAAACGCAATTCGCCGGTGCCGCGGCGTCGAACTCGAGGTTATTTTGCTTAGCGCATAACACTACAGCAAAAAGCAACAGCTGTCGGCCCTCTTGCAACGGAATGAAGATATCTTCCAAGTAGGGGGAGTCCCCACGCCTTTTACAGAACGTAAGAGTTTTGCGGATACGGTTCGTCGGCCTTCTCCGAAGTTTAACGTAGGTGATTTAGTTTTAGTAAACACCCACCACTTAAGCAATGCCCAAAAAGGTGTCACGAGAACGTTTATGCCCAGACGAGATAGACCGTATCGGATAGATAAAGTAGGTAGTCCCACTACTTACTTACGTTTTAATTGATTCTGATCATAACTTCATCGGAAAGTATCATAGTTCTGACGTAACAGAATTGACGCCGGACATTAGTAACAGCCGGGTCAAACCAGTTATACCTCGCGGTCGTCGAGGTCGTCCGCCGCGTCTTAGTCCAAACTATGATCCCAAGGTGGACCCGGGACGTGTAACCACCTTGGAGGGGGAGAGTATAACGCGCAGTACCGGCCCTCGAGCGGGTGATATTATTTCGAATTCCCCGCCACGGTCTCGGTGCAGAAGCGACCAGTGTTGCCAGATCGGTCCCTGGGGGGCCGATTCTCGGCCTTTTCGAAACTATGTCGGCCTTTAGCTGCCATCGGCCCTTCATCGGCCTTTAAACCTCCGACAGCCAATCCATCGAAATCATTGGTTCGGTTGACCAATTCCTATTCTAAAAGCATAGCACTTTATATAAAATGAAATAGACATAAGTCTTAAGTTCTAAACATTAAAAGTTAGAGATGAAGGATGGGCTCTTGTAAAACAGAAAAACGAAAATTTTCGTTTTTTTTTTGTTTTACATCTCTTTTTTCCCCGTTTTCTAGTACCGTTTCTGATGGAGACGGCTCCCCCCTTTCCCTCAAAAAACAAGGGGGTAACCCTTGTTGTTGTAGTACAAGTCCCCCTGCCTCCCCCAACCCCTTCCCACCCCTCAATTCAACGGACGTCAATGGAAAGTCGTAATTCGGCCTTTACTGCCTAAAATCGGCCCCTGCCAGCAAAACTGTCTACTGGTAACACTGGAAGCGACGCGCTCGTTCAGCCTCGCGCATGCGCAGAACGGCTCGCAGGCGACGCGGCAAGCGACGCGCGCGCTGCGCGGGGTCGCCGCGGCCGTTCAGTGAGGATTCCAGCGCGGTACCGCTAAGAGATGTACCTACCGCGCTCGGGTTAAATCTCTTTACCTAATTTATTGTTATTTTTCGTACTGTTTTGTGTCGTTTAGTGTTTATTTTCTTTATATTGTGTGTGCGTGTGTAAATCTTTCTATATTATACAAATTATTTTCTCCTAGCCCAAATTTAATTTCATATCCACTACCACCAACCGTTAAAGCATCTACACAGAATGAGGCTAAGTACTAGTGACATTTGCAGATTCTGCGAAGATGAAAAAGAGTCAATGCGACACATATTGTGTGGCTGCGACGCTCTTGCGAGACGTAGGTTGCATCATCTGGGAGTAGCCTATCCTACACCAAATGATTATGTACAGCTCCAAGCTGGCGCGATCGTTGCGTACCTGAGGGAGCTCTTCGATACGCCAGCAACAGAGTAAGGGCTAGGGCATGCACAATGGCTCCAACTGGGTCGAAGTGCGTTCCGGGAATACCGGGCCCAAATTTATAGCCACCAAGAATAGAATAGAATATATTGGATAAAAAAAAATACTAGTGTATGGGGCGGCAAATCCTAATGACCCGTGACGCCAAATTCTTAAATACGCCTCTGGTTATGCTACATTATTCGGTCGGACAGATATAGAGGAAACAGTAAAAGAACAGTATACGGCAGAATAAGAACAGAGAAAGTACAAGAAAGATGATATTATAGAATAGTAGGGATAGCGTCGGTTACAGTAACAGTTATAATTTGAATCCGGTACGTTGACCGCTAGATACCTTTAACAACGGTTTAGGGCCGTTGATAATTACACATACCTAGAAATAGGAAAGAGAACAGATAAATAAAGAATAGAAAGCAAGCACACTCTATAGCACACGCTATAGCGTCTACTTATTCAAAGAAATATGTACGTCCTCTCACCGTCGTAGTGAGACGTGGACTGCACTGGGGGTTTAGTACGAGTTCCGATAGTTTACGAGCTCGACCAAACTGACAGTTTTTGCCCATACATTTGACTAGTTCTTGATAGTTACCGCTAGGGGCGCTCTGGAGTGAAATGTATGGAGAAAACTGACAGTTTGATCGAGCTCGTAACTATCGGAACTCGTACTAGACCCCCAGATTAGAGAGTTATGTAAACTGCGCGGAGTTCACCGGCGAAATGGCTCCACAGATCACTATATTTGTACTTAGATGGCTCGCCGTGTCACATATGTGCAGTTATAGCTATATAGTAATATAGCGCATTTATGTTTTAAAGGTGCGTACACACGGTGTAACGTCACACTATCTAGCTGCTAGATTCTAGCATAAAATATATGCTACTTGGTTACCACAGACTACTCAGTAAGAACGTAAGAACTAACGTTGTTGGTTACGTACGTAGACAGTTTCTCTAAAGTTACGTATATATAATGACTGTCGCCCGCCATTTTTGTTTATAAATATACTTACTTACTCTATCTATGTAAATGACCATTCAGAAGTGCTAGCGTTAAGCCTATTTGAAATAAAGATTTTTGACTTTGACTAAGTATGTCATTCCCACAAGTCTATTCGGGCAGTCGGGCAATAAAAAATAAAAAAACCGTTTATCAGTTTATTATTTTTAATATTCAAAAGTACGATACATTTTCTCGGTGACTTCACAAATATTTCCATTGTCCATAACGCACTGTCCCATCACGAAAATCGATATTGTAAAATAGCTGACCCGCGCAGCTCCGCCCACGCTTTATTTACGGTCAAATAATTATTTATAACACTTTTAGAACGGAGTTCTTTAGCGCACGTTCTGGTAACAAGGAAACACGACACCAAAAACCGACATATTTTAATAACGTTATAATATAAAAAGCTGTCTTTCTGTTATGCAGATTCAAACGGACTTGAAATGTATGTCAATAAGGTCAAAAAAAGGTATATAAGTATTAGTATCAGTTGTCTGGTTTTCTTAGTACAGGCTCTGCCTAGTTTGGGATCAGCGGGGCTATTACGTATCTCGTTTGACAATTAAAGTGATGATCACCACAGCTAAGTGGCTATCAAATAACTGTCAAATGATGCATTCGGTATTGCCTAACTTGAGTGACCAACTGAAGTGACGTCATGAGCACTGATTTAACGTCTTCAATGGTTCAATACCTATTTATTATTATTATTTGTTAATGCACAAGCAGCTTAAAGCTGATGCGTGCATATCACTGTTCACTTGTGTTTAATTTGTTTAAAGTGTTTATCTAGTCTGTTTTTAAATGCATTAACTGAGGGCGCACTGATTACTGTCTCGGGCAAACTGTTCCACATTGTCACAACACGATTGCCTAGGAAGTGGTGTCTAGGGTTGCTAGCGCTTAAGGAGCGTGACAGCTTTAGTGAATGTCCTCTCAATGTTACATTCCTGTTTCGTAGAAATATTTTATTAAGCTCTGGAACATTGTAGTGTCCTGTCAGGATTTTATACGTCTCTATTAGATCTCCACGTTGTCTCTGCGCTTCCAGTGATGTCAACCCTAATTCTTCTAATCTCTGCTCATATTCTTTATTCCGGAGAGTAGGTACCAGTTTTGTTGCTCGTCTTTGTACTTATTCCAACAAAGAGATGTCCTTCTGAAAGTAAGTACGGACTCCAAACTTGAAAAGCATATTCCAATAAGGGCCTTATATATGTCTTGTACAATGTGTTAAACAAGATTTTGTCAATGTAAGAAAACGCCTTCCGAATGATGTATAAGAATATATTATGTATTTATGTATGAAAATATCACTAAAATTATAATATTAATATAAGTATAAAATAATCTAAATATTATTGAAGTTGGTGCCCAATACACACAGCAGGTAGTTATGTTGGCCCTTGGACGCCTAATTCGAACTACTTTTATTGAAAGTGATAACTAAGCAAAATAACGTTAATTCAATACCGTAGACGCTTCGCATCAAATAAATAACGTGTGGGAGTGCTTAGACTAAACAGTGACCATGACCGTGTAATGCGCATAGTCTTAATATGTATATATTAAGACTATGCGCACAATAAAACAGTATGGTTTTATTGTAAACAGATTCGTGATTCGTCTAGAACATACAAATCTGTTCGGACAGCTCATTAGTTAAGGATTTGTCTAGAGCAGGCGTTCCCAAACACTGCTACAGGTTATACAGTACTGGTACAGGTTTCGGAATGAAAAACTGGTTTGATTATAGACAATTAGGTATCTAGACGTATATATAACGTCTAGATACCTAATTGTCTTGTAACGTTACGTCAATAAGCATAACAACCTCATAATTCGTGTGTGCGTGCAGGCCTCGTTGTACACTCGCGTCATCTGTGGTTGTGTGCGTGTTTGGGGATCTCCAGTTATAAATATTTTTCCCATAAATAGCGATAGCGTTGTGGATTGATATGTACTGTGTAAATGTGTAATTCCTTTTTTTTAAATATAATGTATAGCTGTTTGATGTCCAAATAAAATAAAATAAAAAAAAATAAAATAAAAAAAAAGAATACAAAAGAATACAAAAAATGATAAAGAAATTGATTTGATTTGAATTGAATTGAAAAGAATTGAATTGAATTGAATTGAAATGAAATTAAATGGCGTGTCCCTTACCATCAGGTGAACGTCTTATTTGCCTCATGACCAGGAAGAAAAAATACTAGTAAATAAAAGTAATTAATCTATCAAAAAAAAAAAATTAAAATTATTATAATTGATTTATTTCATGTTTTAGTCACTAACTACCTACGTATTAAGTTTCATTGAATTCATTTTTGTCAAAAGAAAATTACCCCAGACTTAAGATATATTCCCCCATTATTACCTAGCCACACCAGTCTAGTCGGACAATGTACAAATTGTCGTAAAAAACAATCGAGTTTTTATAATAATCCCTCACAGAATCTTAAGACTTATGAATGGAAAATTAAGTTAGGATCTTTATTAATTTTACTTAGTTAATATTTTCACGATTTGATTACACAATTCGGCAAAAAGTTTTTTTTTGCGAGCACAAACCATCGGTAGAGTTCAAGTGATACTAAACAACCAAGTATACCAATTTGATGTTTTGGTATACTTGATATTGTCAAGTGTTTGAACATCGAACACGCCATCTAGACGTATATATAATCAAAGCTATACTTATAATAAAACTGTAACAGGTCCAATTCTGTACATTGAAGATATTTTGAAAATTATTTTTGGGGGGCATTCTATAACCGATACTGAGGCCGAGAATGTTTTTTTTTAAATTTTTGTCTGTCTGTATCACGGCTGAGCATCACGCCGAAACTACTGAATGGATTTAAATGAAACTTGGCATGATTTGAGATCTTACTACGAGGTAGGATATAGGATACTTTTTATCCCGTAATCTAGCACGGTTCTTTTGGGAGAGGGGATTAAAGTCAAAATGGGTACTTGGTTATACGCGTGGTCCGATTTTATCAATTTTTCTTTATAATATAATAAATATTAGTAAGGGAACACTCATAGAGAGTTGTTATCAAGGTTTTGTAATCGATCGGGTTAAGCAACGTTAGGTAAGGTCAATAAATAGATGGGTGACCGTTTAACGCCATTTGAACTAAACGGGTCCGTGCTTCGGAGAGCAAGTAAAAAGTGGGTCCCAGTTTTTAACAGACTATAAAAAAGGAGGTTATGTATTCAATGCGAATGTCTGTTATTAAAAGTTTAGTTAACGTAAAAATAGCGCAGGCGGAGCTGCGTGGATGGAATCATCGTAGTAGTTTACTCTCTCGAATAAAAAAAGAATCATCGAAATCAGTTCATGATTGTCAGAGCAGTGTAATGGAGAACATCAGTTTTATGGTTTTTACCAGACAAATTCCTCCCCATCGTTCATGGTCCTCCAGGAAGTTCTTATCCGGTTGTGATAAATTTCATACAGATTCATTACAGTGGTTTCTTCTTTCGAATAAAAAAAGAATAATTGAAATTGGTAAATACACACATCAAAAGTGTCTAGGGATCAAGCATTTTTGGGCAAAAAAATGGGCAGAAGAACAATGGCGTTTCGTGTGCTTTTCTGATGAGTCTCGTTTTGGTATGAGACCGGATACAAGACGTATACGACACTGGAGAACCCCTGGACGCCAACAGCGATTAAAATCCTGCCAGGAAGTCCATCCTTATAGTGGTGGAACCATCATGGTATGGGCGGGTATTTGGATCGGCGGAAGAACTGAGTTGATTTGGATCAGAGGCAACCTCAACGCTCAAATTTATGCTGAGACGATTGTATCAGACGTCATCGTTCCTCTACAAGTGCAAATCGGTCCCTTATTTCAGTTAATGCATGATAATGCACGACCGCACACCGCAAGAGTTGTAAGACAGACTCTCGCCGCAGCTAACATCAATGTCCTGCCCTGGCCTACTCAGTCGCCAGACTTGAACCCGATTGAGCATGCATGGGATATGCTACAGAGAAGAGCTCTGCCGAATATGGAGGGTATCCAGTCGCAAGAAGACCTTTTTTTGTTGTTGCAACGAACATGGGCGGCCATTCCACAGCGTGATTTGGATGAACTCATTTTGAGTATGCCAAACCGATGTTCTTGTGTTGTTAGTGTTCGCGGTAGAAACACGGATTATTAATTGTTTAAGTTACCCAATAAAATTTTAAAGAAAACTGTTATTTCAGTCTTTTTTTCGAACTTTTGTGTTAGTGGTTCAAATGTCAAAAATCCCTTTATTAGGAAAATGGCAAATTTCTTTATTAATGCAAAGGTGACTTGGTTTATCGTTACTGTGACAAACGAAAACACTTTATTTGATGAATCCTTAAAGAAAATTTTAATTAATATCAATCAGGAGAAAAGTTATTGCAAAAATATATGTTGATCCCTAGACACTTTTGATGTGTGTATTTGCCAGAGTTATGACAATTTTTGTTCTTAAAAAGCGACATAAAGTCATCTATATAGGCTTTCCTGCGCAGTCACCATTCTTGTTTTTTCAGGAACTACTTATTACTAAGCAATATTTTTTTTATGGGACCCAATCAATGGATTGAAGAATGGATGGTAGAAAGATTTTTTCTAATCGGTTCATAATTGCCAGAGTTATGCGCGAACATACATAAAAACAAAAAAAAATGTATATAGTATATATACAGACGAATTGAGAACCTCCTCCTTTTTTGAAGTCGGTTAAAAATATCTTCAATGAATTGGACCTGTTACAGTTTTATTATAAGTATAGATATAGATGTATTCATTCGTGACTCGTCTAGAACATGAAAATCTATTCGGACGTCTCATTAGTTACAAGTTACGTTAAAAGCATCCAAATAATATAAAAATAATAATAAAATGTACTTTTTTAATTAAATAAATTCATTTTAAATATTTATATGTTTTTTTTTTAAAAAAGCAATCCGCGCTCCCTTAATCGTTACTAGATACGCTAACACCAACTTCACTAATATTCATATTATTTTATACTTTTCAGTGTTATTGAAATCGGTTCAATTTTTGGGGTTCCATACCTAAAAGGTGAAAAACAAACCCTTACTTATAAAGCAAGAGCCCGTGAACCCCAGACCTTCGTTATTTTATAAAAGCTGAAAGTTTGTCAGCGCATGCTCCCAACACAGGTAAGAACGATGGACTATTATGAAGTTTGGGTTGCCGTGGCTTTGGCAGGTAAACGGTACTAAAGGTGTGTAAAATACCGATCTAAATTCATCAAATAATAAAGTGTGATCTTTTGGTATTACCTTCAGAATATTATTAAAAATCACGTTATTGATTGCCAGACACTTAACATCGTGGCAACCCCTGGCCAGACACCCCTAATGTTCATGAAATTATAATTCTACTTATGTTATAGTATAAAAGCTGATTTTTATATATAATACTTAGGTAATAATTAGATGATGTTTCCTCATCAGCCAGACATTTTTGATAGTTCCAACCCCTTGCCAGACAATGATGTAGGGTCGCTGTAGGAGCGAGCGCGAGACAGTATATGTATGGTGGGTGCGAGTGAGATGGCGAGATAGGTCTATCGCGATCTCTCACTGCGCAGTTGTTATTTCTACTGCGCATGTATTGACTTAGTACATGTTTACATCAGCTAAAATAATCTTATATGCTATCTTCAAGTATTATTAATTGAATAGTTATTATAAATTAATAACATACAATATTTCGAATATATACAGACTATAAAGTATATTCAATATATTATTAGTGTATGATACGTACATTATATGCTTACAATTTGTTTATGTGATTTTTTAAATGAAAGTGATTTTGTTTAAAAAATTAAGTCATGGGTGATATTTTAATTTGTGTTATTTGTAAGAAAAGTAGTGGTAAAATAATATTATTTTCTGACGAGACATTGAAAAAATGTGAATTAATTTTAAAATTGCGAAAAAAACATAACCTAAAATAAAATAATAATAATTATTCGAAAATAATAATGAACAACAAAGCACTTTTGATATTATTCAACGGTTTATGTGTGAGGTATGCAATGTCAGTTCGATAACTGATGTTGATGCAGCATGGCTTCAACTATTCATTAATACATATCAGGTCTCAGATATTAATGAAGCGTTTAGCCGTAAAAAACTACGAAATTTTGATGCTAGCAGTCTGCCACCATGTAAATCCGAGCTGCTACAACAATTTCTGCGAGCCAACTATGTGTCTAGCATTTGGAATAATGCAAATCAGCAAATTCCAACAATTTATCAACCCGAGAATAATGATGGGTTCTCGAAGATAATCAGTACCATTTTAAATGGTTCGAAGGTGATCAGTTGCCAAATTTCGTCAGAGAATCACTGAAAACTGTCTCAGGTATAATACTACTTTAAACCATTATACATTATTTTTTGATATTTTCAATCCCATTAACTTTTTCATATTTATACAGAAACTGACGAAGAAGAAGAAGACGACGATATGGAATGGAGTAACAGTGACGAAGAAAATGATAACATTGATTATAATGATGATAATGAATAAAATAATATTTTCTTTAGTACACTATAATAATAATCTGTAATGTCATTAATATATTTTTAATTAAATTTTTGAGTATTATTTATGTTCAGGACGACTACAATAGGAAGAAAGGACAAAATAGTGTTTGTGTTACAGAGTGTTGTGTTTTATAGTAATATATAGTTAAGTTTTATAACTCTGCGATAGTTAAGAGCCTAGATTTAATTACCTAATAAATTATAATATAGTTTTGTGTATAAGCTCACTATCCCGAGGAGGGGTGAGCTGAATCAGTTATAGATAGCCTAGCCTAGGTCTCATAGTACTTGCTATTTGTAATTAGCGTAGGGTAATAGTATAATAGAAGTACCCACATGCCCTAGATGTGCTAAGCACATATATGAACGGCAAATAGCTATTTGCAGCTAGGTCCCAAATCTAGGAACCAACTCAGGACCTAGATCTGGGTCCGCCTTGGTGGGTCTAAGTGCCTAAACAGCACTGATGTACATATTTCCATAGTTATAGGCAGTTGTTCTATCGCATATCATGTTTTCTAGGGTTTTCGCTATGACCTAGGCCCCTAGGTGGTCTAGATCATAGATATACAGATAGTACACATCGCAGGCTACCTATCGGTACTATTTGTGGGCATGTGGATGCTACGGGCAGGGCGCAGGCGAAGTGACAAGCGGCCAAAGCATGGTCGTCGCGCCCCTATTACAGTATTTATCGGCCTGTAGTTCCCTAACAGAAATAGATAGATAAACCCTATGTACACCGTTAGAAAGCTGCTTACACGCACTTTCTAACGGTATAGGTATCATGTATGTGTCTAGAATAGTCTAAGTAGAATAAGCGAAAATGTACAGTTTTTATAATAAAAATAAAACGTTAGTGGCTGCCTCGGTGGGGCTCTCGTTACGGTAAAGTTCCCTGCAAGGATAGTAAATGCGCATTCGGCGCCACTGTCGGTGAACAAGCAAGCGGTCGACGCGGGAACTAAAAGCAAGATATAAATAGAAGAAAAGAATATTCAGTACGAAGAGCGCCACCGTCGTAGCCACTATCAAGCTTGCTATCAAATTGGGAGTTCTTATTTCACGGACACCTTGTAACCAACCTACATTGTAACCAATAGCGTCAACACTCTTCGGCGGGTTCATACCGTACCAGCGATAGCTACAGACACACAGGACGTCAGTGGCTCGTGCATTCGGGTCCGCCCGTCCTGCACAATTTATTAGGTTTTTTTTTTATAATCTGTTATTGAGGGATCGCGATAGACCTATCTCGCCATCTCACTCGCACCCACCATACATATACTGTCTCGCGCTCGCTCCTACAGCGACCCTACATCATTGTCTGGCAAGGGGTTGGAACTATCAAAAATGTCTGGCTGATGAGGAAACATCATCTAATTATTACCT
The DNA here is from genome assembly GCA_911728495.1 of Furcula furcula. Lineage (NCBI taxonomy): Eukaryota > Metazoa > Arthropoda > Insecta > Lepidoptera > Notodontidae > Furcula > Furcula furcula. The sequence continues at coordinate 391,996 of OU452254.1, read as the reverse complement.
AAGTATTATATATAAAAATCAGCTTTTATACTATAACATAAGTAGAATTATAATTTCATGAACATTAGGGGTGTCTGGCCAGGGGTTGCCACGATGTTAAGTGTCTGGCAATCAATAACGTGATTTTTAATAATATTCTGAAGGTAATACCAAAAAATCACACTTTATTATTTGATGAATTTAGATCGGTATTTTACACACCTTTAGTACCGTTTACCTGCCAAAGCCACGGCAACCCAAACTTCATAATAGTCCATCGTTCTTACCTGTGTTGGGAGCATGCGCTGACAAACTTTCAGGTTTTATAAAATAACGAAGGTCTGGGGTTCACGGGCTCTTAGACTATTATGGTCTGACTTCGTCTGTCTATCTGTCACATCTCTATATTTCAGGAACCACTGATGCTATCGATTTGAAACTTGGAATAGTTTTAGATCTTACTTACCCAACCCGATCGCAAATGAAAAACATATATTTTTTCTTTTACTTTTTTTTAATAATGGGGGTCGAAATGGGTCATCAAAATTTCAAAGTGAGACTACTATATCGAGTGGTATCATATGAAAGGGCTTCATTTGTCTCAAAACAATTTTTTATTTTGGTTTATGTTACGCAGTTTTTGGCTGATAATCAAAAAATGACAAAAAAAAAACCGTCCCCCCCTTATCTCCGAAGTTTGTGGAGTGAAAAATCTGAAATAATTAAGGGTAATACATGTCTATCTATATTTTACAGGAAAAATAAAATGATCTTTTTAAATAATATTAATACCCGGAACAAACACGATCTTGTTGTACATGCCACGCGTCTCCACAGAACAGGCAAATCGTTTATGGACCAAAGTATACGCTTTTATAACAAACTGCCACAGGATAATAATAATATCTTGGGACAATCCACACACGGTCATCTGATCCCAAACTAGGCAGAGCCTGTACTATGGAAACCAGACAACTGATACTAATACTTATATACATTTTTTTTTGTAAATACATACTTAAATAGATAAATAACACCCAGACACTAGGTGGGAATCGAACCCACGACCCATCGGTTAGCGGACAGGGTGATATCCATGATCTTATTATATTATCTTATATTATCCAGGTTGTTATCGCACTTGTATTTGCGCATGTCGTGGTCACCTATAATTATTACAACATTTAACTCATGTTCTGTGCTCATGTTCTTCATTTTTGATAATGTATGTAATGTTGGCGATCCTTAATAAATTAAATTAAAATCTTCCAATAAAGAAATTTAAACCTTTGATAAAAAGCCGATTGTCAAAAAAGGCTTATTATAAAATCTCGAATTACCTGGAGGATAAAGCTGCGTGGGCTTGCACTGCTCAACTCATGCAAGCTTAGAATTTTTAGGGCTACTTATGTATAATTTGTAAAACGGTTTACATTATTGTTTAAAAAAAAATGACTAAAAAAGACAAGCCCGGTGAGTTTCTTGCCGGATCTTCTCAGTAGCGGCCGCGTTACGACCCGGTGGTAGTTTGTAAAAATGATTTTTATGTAAGTGCCTCCGTGGGGCCTATACATAATAAAGATATTTTGAGTACAGTTTTTTTAGTAATCCTAAAATACCTCGACAAACAAGATGGTATGGAACCCTCGGTGGGCGAGTCCGACTCGCACTTGAACGGTATTTATTATTTTATTACTATACAGCATAGCTATTCACAAATGTCGGGAACGTTCCGTATCGGATCGGAAAGTTAATGACATGTCGAATTATAATCCGACGGATTGTCAAAGGCTATTCACAGTTCCTATCGGAAAGGGAGTTTACGAATTCGATATGAGTGTGTTTACGGAGAACATTATAAAATGGAAGAAAAAGAGATTATAGTGGTACAAAGTTTTAAAATGGTTAATTAAATGTTTATTATTGAAATTTTAATGTATTTTGTAACATATCTCAAAGGCAATAACATAATTTATATATTGTGGCTTATTTAGTAATTTATCGGAAGGAATGTGTTTTATTGATATAACATTTTTGCGAATTTTCTTCTAAACTTGCGTCGTAAACGCTTAGTCATTTTTTCCTTTAGTGCCGTGTACACACCTTGGAGGAACGAATGTACACACCGGGCAAACGGACGGGATTCGTTGGTTTTTTAAGGATGTTGCGGCGAAAGCTAACCATTGATTACTGCTTCTATGTATAGATTACCAAACAAACCCAGCTAATATGTTCCTTTGCCTCTATTGATCCTATTTGGATGTTTAGTGAATGAGTAGTTTGTTGGCGTAATGCGAATGCACCATAATAACATTTTCAATTAAATTTTACTAGTTACGCGAGTCGTGAATATTCATAGATAAGTGAGTGTCTATAATTATTGTTGTTGTAGTCTTTTTTAAACTGTAGTTGTATAAAAACAAAATATTCTTGGGAAATATTAACCTTCCCGACAGCAAAAGGCTCGCGGAATAGTTTCCGTGAATTATCGTCTTGTTATCGAATCGAACTGTCAAAACTTTTCGATTACGGATTTGTGAATAGCGTTTGAAGGACAGCCTCCGAAACTTTTCTATCGGATTCGGATACGGGACTTTCCGACTGTTCTGAATAGCCCTGCATGTCTCCTGAACGAAACGATGCCGTAAAATTACTTTTTTTCTATTACAATATATTTTAAGCAGATCTAGTAGGCCGCGATCTAATCCAGTAGGCCACGATATATTCGTCTTCAGTTGGAGGCAGACGCATGCAGTTATTTGAATGAATTGAACGCCATAATATTATGTGTTTTGTATTGTAGCTTGGTCGTTTAAAATTGTATTTCATGAGTTTAGATAAATTAGTGTATGAAACTGCACATAATTACCTAATTACGTGTGATACTATTATAAACCTCGCCTTCGGGTCGGTTTCTCACACTCGTGTGTTAATAACCCATATTATGCAGCAGTTTCATAAACTACTATTTTTATTAATATAAATCTATTATAAAGAGTTTGATGTTTGGGATATGTGCCATACGACAACCGCGGGGGTTTGAGTGGGTGAGAATTCCCCGGTTGACCTTCGTTTACGTCTTACTGATGAAACCGAATAAAAACCCCTGGATTACTTTAACATAATTTGGTTTCAAAGGAAAGGTGTCCTGTTATTTTATTACGAAACCTCAATCAAATCGTCCACCGATACACGTCTGCGGTTTCCAATAAAGTTATAAATAAAGTCATACAAGGTCGGACGGCCAACGTCGCAGGCCACAAGCCCAGAGCCCCCGCCCCCGGCCGCGACAGAGTATCTCGCGCGTCACTTTAAAAAAAATCAGTTCGTATCGCGTGACGAAAAGTCGAAGAAATTTTATAATCGAAGACGGTAACTTTAAAGGAGATTGACCAATTTTGTATGGACGTTGGACCAAATGCTGCTCAGGCATGGGAACCCTTTAATTTTTTTCCTTACATGGAGAGATATTAATAAAAACTAAAAAAAGAAAAAATAACATCCACGGGGCTATAATATAGTACCTACCTAAAAACTTATCAGTGGCGTGCACTGAAAGCAGGCAAAAATATCTGCGAGTTGTTTATGCTTTATGCTATTTGTTCGTGTTCCAGCACAAATATCCTTAAATTAACCAACATTACCAACATATCCATTTACATTAAAAAAAAATACGTTAATTCATGTCCAAACTAAGATTTTTTTAAATTAAGACTGTTTAGAGAAATCCTAGGGTAGGCAAAGTATTTTTGTCAGTATGGAGCCGCTGAATAAACTTATTAATGTTCTCAAATGCAAATTAATATGTCTATAGTATTTGCTTGCATATGGATATTTGAAATGGTATAATAACATACTTAAAATAGGTGAAACAAGCCGAATACATTTTTTTGCCTACCTTCTGTGCACGCCATTGAAACTTATAAGGCTTTTTGGTACTTTAACTTTTGATATATTCTTTTTAACCTTTATGTTAATTAGTATTATTATCTTACTTATTCTACCTCCCGAGTCCGGTCCCGACCTCGTTAGTCTCGTTCGAAGCAAGATTTTTTGTAAGCTCTATACGAAAATGACAGCTTTGTACTATACAAAGCTCGAATTTCAATTCCAAGATAAGTTGGTCGATTTGTACAACAAAATCACAGCGAGAGTTGAGAGAAATCAAAAGTCTCGCGTGCTCATATTCAGATTTGGTATGAGTCTGTCTCTTTCGCGCACCGTGGGTTTCTCTATACATGCGCACGCGGGCGGGCGCTATTGTGTTCACTCACTCTTTGACGTTAACTGTCGTGTACTGAATATATACCAAAATCGAGACAGCGCTGTACAAAGCTGTCACTTTGGTATAGAGCTTACAAAAAAAAACTTGCTTCGAGCGAGACTAACGAGGTCGGGACCGGACTCGGGAGGCAGAATAAGTAAGATAATAATACTAATTAACATAAAGGTTAAAAAGAATATATCAAAAGTTAAAGTACCAAAAAGCCTTATAAGTTTTTAGGTAGGTACTATATTAGAACCTCGGTATAGAGCTTACAAAAAAAACTTGCTTCGAGCGAGACTAGCGAGATCAGGACCGGACTCGGGAGGTAGAATAAGTAAGATAATAATACTAATTCACATAAAGGTTAAAAAAATCAAAGTTAAACAAAGCCTTATAGGATAAGTGTTTAGAGATACTATTTATAGCCCCATGGATGTTTAATTTTATTTTTTTCTTAATATCTCTTCATGTAAGGAAAAACATAAAAGTATTGCCATGCCTGCGCAGCATTTGGTCCAAAATGGTCAATCTCCTTTGTCATTATTTTCTAAGTAACACCCGCGCGAAGCCCGGGCGGGTCGCCGGCGATCAACGAATAGGAACATAGTAGTGATCGACTTATATTTAAACGTAGCGTGATCGATCGTGCGGCACTAGAGCGGCAGGTCGGGCGGCACTAGAGCGGCAGGTCGGGCGGCACTAGAGCGGCAGGTCGGGCGGCACTAGAGCGGCAGGTCGGGCGGCACTAGAGCGGCAGGTCGGGCGGCACTAGAGCGGCAGGTCGGGCGGCACTAGAGCGGCAGGTCGGGCGGCACTAGAGCGGCAGGTCGGGCGGCACTAGAGCGGCAGGTCGGGCGGCACTAGAGCGGCAGGTCGGGCGGCACTAGAGCGGCAGGTCGGGCGGCACGCGGCGCGCGTCCGCGAGGTAGGGGTGCGCCAGCGCGGCGCGCGCCGGCACGCGCTCGCTGGGCTCGTAGCGCAGCATCGCCTCGAACAGCGCCGCCGCCGCGGGCTCGGCGCGCAGCGCGGCGGGCAGCAGCGCGCGCGCGGGCCGCGGCGGCCAGCGCGGGAAGGCGGCGCGGTAGTCGGGCAGGCGGCGCGCGCCCGGCCACACGCGCTCGCCGGGCGTGCCGAGCGCGCGGAACACGCGGAACAGCTGGTCGATCTCGCTGTCGCCCGGGAACAGCGTGCGCCCGCTGGCCTGCCGGCAGACGCGAGCGCGCGGTGAGCGACGGGCGGGCTCGCTCGACCCCCGCCCCCGCCCCCGCCCCCGCGCGCCGCACACTCACCATCTCCGCGTGGATGCAGGCGAGGCTCCACACGTCGACCGCGGTGGAGTAGAACTTGGCGCCGAGCAGGATCTCGGGCGCGCGGTACCACAGCGTGACCACCTCGTGCGTGTAGGCGCGCACGGGGATGCCGAAGGCGCGCGCGAGTCCGAAGTCGGCGAGCTTGATCCGGCCGTCGGCGTCCACGAGCAGGTTCTGCGGCTTGAGGTCGCGGTGCAGCACGCGCTGCGCGTGGCAGTACGCGACGCCCTCGAGCAGCTGCCGCAGGTAGCTCTGCGGGGACACGCGCCGGTCAGTGCCGTCCTCCCGAGTGGACCCGGGCCCGGTGTCGCTCACGCGCGAAATAATATAGAGACACTATTGAATATACTATCTGCACTCGTACAATAATTAGAGAAACATATCAATTAAAATACTTCAATGAGAGTGACCGGTCTACTAAAAATCTGTTCCCCACCCATAGATTAACGGATTAAAACAATTTAATGCGGTGAGCCTATATCACTCCCACGACTGAGAAGTGAAATCCATCAAGCCGTTTAGGCTGCAGTCCGTGCCAAAGAAATAGACATACATACATACTCTCGAAGATCATAGCACTCCATCTGAGGCAGTAGGCACAAAAAGAGCCACCCCGATCCGACAAAATTTCAAGGTCGATCGTAGTGTGCGCCCTGCAATGCGACTCGTCATCGACCGCAGCGCCGGTCGGTCGCACTTCCGAAGATGACAAGTTCCACCGTCGACGGTACGTCCTCGAGGCGGACATGATCACGCACTAAATGATGTGTGTATAATGATACCTTAACTAGGTCGAGCCGGAGCGGGCCCTTGTTGAGCTCCATGAGCCGCTTGAGGTCCATGTGCAGGAACTCGAACACGAGGAACAGCTTGTTGTCGGCCAGCAGCACGTCGAGCAGGCGCACCACGGCCGGGTGCCGCAGCTCGCGCAGCACCGAGATCTCGCGCAGCGCCGTCGACGGCACGCCCTCCGGCTCACTGCCACCGACGGGAACGCGACACATATTTATACAGGGTGGAAACTTCAAGTGTCAACGGACGATACTTTCATAAATCTTAGGCATATTACAAAATTTGTATAGATATAGAAATTGGGTGCTCTACTGAGTGAAATGACATTAATAATTTGTTAAAAAAATTGTGAATTGTCGTCCATACATTAAATATGTCCTTAATTTTTCGGCAATCCTAACTCCATCGTATACGATAAACTAAAACTTTAAACTCATATCTAAAGTAGTTCCTAAGCCTACAACCAAATACCGGTTTTCAAAGACGACGTGCCCAAAACGGCCATCACTACTCTCTTCGGCTTGTACGAATTTCCATTTATGTCATTTGGACTTTATAACGCCCCGCAGACTTTTCAACGTTTAGAGACCCTGGCCGCTGACCAATAGGTCGTGGGTTCGATTCCCGCCAAGTGTCCGGGTGTTTTGTCTATAGAAGTATGTATTTACAAAAAAAAGTATATAAGTATTAGTATCAGTTGTCTGGTTTCCATAGTACAGGCTCTGCCTAGTTTGGGATCAGATGATCGTGTGTGGATTGTCCCAGAATATTTCTTTATTTATTTTTATTTATTAACGTTTTATCGACGAGGTTCTCAAGGGGCTAGTTTTGCTATGGATATCTGGACGATATTATCGTAAGTAGCAGCAGCACGCAGCACGCAGCACCAGCAGCACTCAAATCCTCGAGCAGAGCTGACTATCCAGACAGACGCTTCAGATTCCGCAATAGGATTAGTAGTACAGCAGCGTCATAGTCGCGATTGGCAGCCGCTAGCATTTTTTTCGAAAGAAGCTCAGCCCTTCTCAGAAGAAGTATAGCCCATTCGATAGGGAGCAGTTAGCTATCTCCGAAGCTATCCGATATTTTAGGTACATAGGTTCATGGTTGAAGCACGAGTTTTCAGCGTAGCCACGGACCACAAGTCATTGAGTTTCGCATCCTCTACGCAATGCAACCATTGTTCTCCCCGTCAATATCGATACCTCGATATCAGTCAGTGCACTATTGAAATCAGGTAAGGATAACGGTAATAACGAAATTCAACTGCCCTTAGTAGTCCGGTCAATTTAGACCAAAAAATGAGAGTGAAGTTACATAAAGTCCCAACAAGCTGAATTTCAGTGAAATTGTTCAAAATATAATTATAAACAATGTCTAGAAGTTCCCCATCATTCCCCTGTAAGGAAAAAAAATATTCAAGGTCAAAGGTCAAAAAAAATAGTTTTTCGCGATTTTCAGCAAAACGGTAAGTTTTATCATAAAAGAACCTCAGACAAAAAAGTCGGACTGTCTTGTTCTTTGGCATGCACAAATTGTCAAGGCCGGTCGTGCTCTAATATTGAATCACAAACAATGGAGGATTCGTTTGACTCCGACGAAGTATCATGCGATACATCGCTATTGACGCAATTTACTTGCATCCAAAATGAAGATGAAGAAGAAGCAGGAGAAGAAGAACAAGAAGAAGAATAAACAAGAATTTGAAACTTACGAATAAGACGAATAAACTTCAACACTTTTTTCTACTTCAACATTTCCGTTATAATGCAATAGTTTTACATTAAACAGGATCACAACTGACCCGTGGAGTAGGCCTACTGGGGAAACCACGTTAAAAAAACGCGCTAAGTACACTACCTCATAGGTGGCGTGGAAACGTGTGCATATTATGACGATAACAACTTTTATAACTTTTTGAATCGTTATATCTCAGAAACGGTGGCTCGTAAGAAAAAAAGTATTGATACATTTTTTATAGATAATTTTGTGATCTACAATTTTTGTCTGAGGTACTTTTATGATAAAACTTACCGTTTTGCTGAAAATCGCGAAAACTCATTTTTTTGACCTTTGACCTTGAATAAAAAATTTTCCTTACAGGGGAATGATGGGGAACTTCTAGACATTGTTTATAATTATGTTTTGAACAATATCACAGAAATTCAGCTTGTTGGGACTTTATGTAACTTCGAATGTCTAAATTGACCGGACTATAGATTAACAGACCCTGGCCAACGAAAAAGGGACTGATTTCGAGCTGCAAGACTTCCGAAGAATGGATCTTCCTTGATACTCAAGTTGGTAGAGTACCTGAGTGTAGCATCGAGGTCTACTGCAACACGACATCCACACCTCGACCATATCTTACTCAATCGTACCGTAAGCAGGTATTCCATTCGCTACATACACCTTTTATTTTCGCGGGGGAAACCTTCAAAAGGTCCCCGGGAGCTGTGGGGCTCGACCGGGGTATGTGGGATTCTTACCCCCGCAGCTGTCGCATCGGCACATGAGAGGAGGGAACCCACGGGCTCTCCGGTGGTATCTCCACCAGGAGCCACTCAGTGCCTTGCCTTTGAGCCAGACAAGGTGCTCACGGGGACGGGGGCTCATCCCCACCACCGGCTTCCTCGGAGTCGCCACCGTACTCAATGGACGTCCTAGGGCCCACACCCCGAACGTCCAACGACTCCGAAGGGCTTCGCTTCGTCACACGACAAACTGCATTAAGATTTTTTTTTGTTAGATGGAGCTTTACTAACTTACTGAGCTGAATTACCGACATGGGCATTTTTTTAAACGTCGCCTGGGCCTATAACAAGAGATAGATGGCGTTAACACAGAATTATTTATATTTTTTGTTGACTCACTATTGCATTATTGCTCAAATATTCCTAAATATATTCTATTTCACTCCCATAACTAAAAAGAATCTTAGGATTATGTAGGAAGTACCTAAGTATATTAAATTAAAATCCATGCAGCCATGGATTTGAATTTAATATGCCGCAGACCGTGTTAAAAAAATAAACATACCTACTATCGAAAAATATAATAGCTAAATTATTATCTTTCGCAAAGTACGACCTACGTGCTCACACGTCCTCTTTTCTTTTTCGTTCCTTATTATATACCCGCACCGCTTTATATTCTATTAAATAATTTAAAAATCATTACAAAAAGAAACTTCGATTCTAAGAGGATACGAACTCGCGTCTCGTGATTCGCTTCCGAACGCCTAACAAAATGATCTGCCGCTGCGATATCTAAGCGCGTAAAATTAGCATTCATGTCGTAACATAAATATCTATCGGGACTAAACTATATTGAAATGTCACTTTTGGTATGCAGTGTCTCTCTGTGTCTCTGTCCTTTGTCTGTGTGTGTGATAGTTCTTCTATTATACATGTCAGATTATTTATGGGTGCGTGTATCGGTGTGAGTTTGTGTGCAAGAAATCTGTTTGAATGTGTGAAAATTGAGGCAACGCCGTATCGTGTCTTTGCGTGGCCCGCGCGCAAAATCTATCTTTACATTTATGAGTAGATAGGTATAGTACAGTGCATTTATGTTAAGTTCGTCGCGCATAGGTGATTGATTTCAAACACTTTGCGTGCTTTTGTTTATTTACAATGGTGATATAATTGAAAACGAAATATTACTATCTTAGATCATATAAAAGAAATAGATATGACGCGCGGAACTAAAGTGGTTATTACACCTTCCGTTATTTAGGAAGCTAAATGAGCAGGTTTGCCAACTTAGGGGTTCTCCCCACAAATTTAGGGGGAAAAAATGTGGGATGGGTTATAGTTCGTTTATTGATTATAATAAATATTTTACCATTTTTAACGTATTATTTATTTAAAAATATTTAATTATTTATTTTATAAACAATATTTTTTTTTAGGGTGAATCTCCAGAAATTGTGGTGGTTTTAGGGGTTTTTGATTGGAGCTTAGGGGGATACATTTTTGAGAGTTGGCAACTCTGTACATGAGTTAGTCACTGAATTCAGTGAAGTGTAATAGCCACTTAAGAAATGACGCCGGGCACGAGGAATATGAAAACACAAAGTGCTATGATTCGACCCGCAGTGATCGCGAGCCACGATTGGGAGCGCACGTCTGGTCACAGCAAAAAAAAACATCGAAACTATGCCGTACTGTGTATAAAAAATATTGTAAAAACACATCAGATAAACTAAGAAAGAATACTGGATTATCATTTCATAGGTAAATGTCTAAAAATAATAGATTTCTAATTAGTTTGGTGAACTTTTTGATCCCACAAATTCGGAACACAAAACCTCACCAAAGTCAGACGGTGTTGTCATACTGCACAATTTTTTTTCCCATTAAATATCACATCTTTTGTGGGTAACTTATTTGATATTAGGAAGTAAATATTAATAGATTACTTTTAAAGTTTTTAACCGACTTGAAAAAAAAGGGGTTCTGTATTAAACGCGTATGTATGTTATATTAATAAAATTGCGTAATATTAACGTAATGTTAGTCCATGTGGTGTAAATGGTTGGCAAACAGGCCAACGTATTTCTCAGGAACTGCAATTCCTATTTTGATAATTCAACGGATGAGTGGACAAAGGTGTTAATAGTTTTAAACAAGTTATGAGCGGTAAAAAAAACAATTCAAGCTAGAAATTAAAGCTTGAAGTTTTATAATACAATTAATTTAATTTGTTTTGTATATGTATATTTATAATTTCTACATAATGTTATAAATAAATACATATTATTATGTATATATTTGATTGACACCTGCCCTTCAAAATTCTGTCCTGTACCCTAAGGCTGTCTGAAAGAGATCTTTATACCCGGTAAAATATATCTTGATTCCTGTGACAGCAGTCAATGACGCATATATATACATTTTATCTCAAAAATATCAAGTTCGAATTATTTTCTACGAAGTTTATTTAATTATTTGTATTTGATGTGGGCTGTGCGCCTTTATTACTCTACGCGTCTCCACAGAATTGTCAATAGGCTAAATGATATTTATTTCCATTTAGGTTATCAAAAAATATTGGACACGTATTTTTTATATGTCAATAAAACAAAAAAATATTTGTTATTGAAAAAATACAAGCTAAGTTTCTTGCCGGATCTTCTCGGTCTATTCCACTTTGATCACCTGGGTGATTAAAGTGGAACAATTTATTCCACTTTGATCACCTCGGAATTAAATCACCTGGGTGATTTGAGCTGGGTGATTTGAGTGGAATTAATTATTCCACTTTGATCACCTAGGAAACAAATCACCTGGGTGATTTGAGCTGGGTGATTTCATCATCATCATCATCATCACCAGCCGGAAGACGTCCACTGCTGAACAAAGGCCTCCCCCTTAGACCGCCACAATGAACGACAATTTGCTATTTGCATCCACCGGTTTCCTGCGACGCGCACAATGTCGTCTGTCCACCTAGTGGGAGGCCTGCCTACGCTGCGTCTTCCGGTTCGTGGTCGCCACTCGAGAACCTTTCTTTCTTTTGTGTCTGGGTGATTTGAGTGGAATAAATTAGTGGACTTTGATCACCTAGGAAACAAATCACCTGGGTGATTTGAGCTGGGTGATTTGAGTGGAATAAATTAGTGGACTTTGATTACCTCGGAATCAAATCACCTGGGTGATTTGAGTGGAATAAATTAGTGGACTTTGATCACCTCGGAATCAAATCACCTGGGTGAACAGTGGCGACTACTATTTTTATTTTTCATTTTGTGTCTTTAAATCACCTACATTTGGATTTACAAAATTCTATGTTTAAGCATCGGTACCTACTTTTTATAAGTTTATCTTCACTAGCTAACCCGCGCAGTTTCGCTTGCGGTTAATTAGTACTTATAGATTGTTTTATAGGTTTCAAACAATCATTAGTACTTAACGCATCCTGACGAAGGTTACCGCATAATCTTTAACCGACTTAAAAAGGAGGGGTCTCAATTCGTCTATATATACATTTTTTTTCCATGTATGTTCGCGCATAACTCTGGCAATTAATTTGGAAAATTCTTACTACTTACAAATAAGTAGTAGTTTCTGAAAAAACGAGAATAGCGACTCAGAAAAAAATGGAGGAATGCCAAAAGATGATGTTTTTATCGCTTTTTAAGGACAAAAATGGTTATAACTCTGGCAAATATTTACCAATTTCATTATTCTTTTTTTATTCACAAGAAGGAACTACTGTAATGAATCTGTATAAATTTTATCTCAACCGGATTAGAACTTCATGGAGATCCATGATTGATGTGTAGGAATTTATCTGGTAAAAACTATAAAACTGATGTTCTCCAATACATTACTCTGACAAATATGAACCGATTTCGATGATTCTTTTCTTATTCGAGAGAGTAAACTACTATGATGATTCCAAGCAAATTTCATTACGACTGGATAAATTGTTTCTGAAGAAATATGAATTATGGAAAAAACTATGTCGACGATAATGTGATAACCTACCTAGATAATTTTACCGTCTTCGATGGTTAAAAACATCGATATAATATATAAACTAGATTTGGTGTCACGGTTCTAAAAGTGGTAGCGAGAAATAGCGCCCTTGTGTCGCTATTTCTTTACAAGCCACATCCTGACAAATTTATTTTTGCCGATAGGAGTGTCGCTACTGTCTATATGAAAGTGTCCAACTCAAACTCAAACTCAAACTCAAAAATCTTTATTTCAAATAGGCTTAACGCTAGCACTTTTGAATCGTCATTTTTTAGAAGCTACCACCGGATCACAACGCGGCCTCAACTGAGAAGATCCGGCAAGAAACTCAGCGGGCTTGTCATTTTTTCACTTTTTTTTTTTAAACATTGTTTTGTTACAAATGAATCGACATTAGCGATATTGTGTCCTGCCATTCGAAACATAAAGCAAGGGAGAAAAGAAGAAAACAATAAATTAAGACAAACTAAAAGGCCAAATGGATAGAAGTCGGACCAGTCCCCCCAAGCAGCACCCGCGCACGAGTTGACTCGAGCAGCAGCCATCACTCCTACACAAGTACAAGTCATTATCATTCTAAAATCGTTAGTTCACGTTTCCGCCACCAGCACAGATAAGTTTGCAACCTCTGCGACTACATTTTAGATGTCATTTTGTTCGTGAATGTTTATCTAGTTTATATATCGATGGTTAAAAAGTATAAAATAAAACATAAATAAAAAATAAATTGAACTCATCCGTGTATCGCCGAAAAAACAACATCATTCACTTACTGCACGCATTGCAAAAAGATGCATCATTTTATACCATGTCCTTGAAAAAAAAATGTTGATCAAGGAGAGTGCTCGTCTTCGTCTAAACGAAGTCCGGCTGGAATTAGAGATAAATTTATAAATGACTGCCAAACAGCACTTGTTGAAGGCCACCTATCGGTTGGTCATTTTCTAGAGAAGTTAAGATAATTTTTAAGCAATTTCAATTAAAAAGTTCCTCAATTTGACGCGTTCCATACGTACGCATATTAAATAAATATCTAGTAAAAATACGCAATGCACTTGCAGTACATGCGTGCTAAGAAGGTGTGTCCACACAGAACAAAATAAATACGTATACTTTTAATTATTTGTTCTATGATTGTCCAATGTGATTGTGATATGTCTCAAAAACTAATATTTGTTAATTAACATTTTAAATATTTTATAATAATAAATTGGTTGTTGCACTATTTGACTTTGAATATTTCCATTTTACTAAATTCGGAAAGCAGGTGATTTAAAGACACAAAATGAAAAATAAAAATAGTAGTCGCCACTGTTCACCCAGGTGATTTGATTCCGAGGTGATCAAAGTCCACTAATTTATTCCACTCAAATCACCCAGCTCAAATCACCCAGGTGATTTGATTCCGAGGTGATCAAAGTCCACTAATTTATTCCACTCAAATCACCCAGCTCAAATCACCCAGGTGATTTGTTTCCTAGGTGATCAAAGTCCACTAATTTATTCCACTCAAATCACCCAGCTCAAATCACCCAGGTGATTTGTTTCCTAGGTGATCAAAGTGGAATAATTAATTCCACTCAAATCACCCAGCTCAAATCACCCAGGTGATTTGATTCCGGGGTGATCAAAGTGGAATAAATTGTTCCACTTTAATCACCCAGGTGATATCACCCAGGTGATCAAAGTGGAATAGACCATCTTCTCAGTGGATGTCGCGTTACGATCATAGCCCCCATGAGGCCTATACCTAATAATTTTGATTTCGAATTCTTACAGATTGAACTATCAAAGTCGTTAATTTTACCGACTAATCCGGGTAAATTATGAACATGTTATCGTCTATGTAGTTTTACGTCATTAATGTTTCGTTAGGAACTATTTATAATTGTAACAGTCACTGTCTCTGAAATAAACATGTATTGCATTATTTCATAGCTTTGGGGATGGGGTCTGCTCACGACCGTAGAGTCTAATCCACTTTGATCACCTGGGTGATATCACCTGGGTGATTAAAGTGGAACAATTTATTCCACTTTGATCACGTCGGAATCAAATCACCTGGGTGATTTGAATGGAATTAATTAGTCTACTTTGATCACCTCGGAATCAAATCACCTGGGTGATTTTAGCTGGGTGATTTGAGTGGAATTAATTATTCTACTTAGATCACCTTGGAATCAAATCACCTGAGTGAATAGTAGTGACTACAATTTTTATTTTTTATTTTGTGTCTTTAAATCACCCGACCGATGAATCCAACTCGGATGGGCAGTGTTTGGGATACTTACTACCTGATATCTTCTCATCCGAAATTCCGCAGGGCCTGAAGACGAATTTCTTTAACCAGTGTGTGTTGCCAGTGATAACACATGGTACTGAGACGTGGTCCTTAACAGCTGGCCTTTTAGAAAAGCTCAGAGTCACACAATGAGCTGTGGAGAGAACTATGCTCGGAGTTTCTTTGCGCGTTAAACTCCGGAAAGTCACCGACATCGTTCTCAGAATTTGCAAGTTGAAGTATCATCCGCCACAATGATCGGCAGTTAGCCATTTGCATCCACCGGTTACCTGCGATGCGCACAATGTCATCGGTCCACCTAGTGGGAGGTCTGCCTACGCTGCGTCTTCCAGTTCGTGGTCGCCACTCGAGAACCTTTCTTCCCCATCGGCTATCGGTTCTTTGAGCGATGTGGACTGCCCATTGGTACTTCAACTCGCAAATTCTGAGAACTATGTCGGTGACTTTAGTTCTTCGGTGAATCACGTCATTCCGGAGTTTATCGCGCAAAGAAACTCCGAGCATAGTTCTCTCCACAGCTCATTGTGTGACTCTGAGCTTCTCTAAAAGGCCAGCTGTTAAGGACCACGTCTCAGTACCATGTGTTATCACTGGCAACCAGTGGCGTGCACAGAAAGCAGGCAAAAATACCTTCGAGTTGTTTCTGCTTTATGCTAATTGTTCGTGTTCCAGCACAAATATCCTTAAATTAATCAACATTACCAACATATCCATTTACATAAAAAAAAATTATGTTAATTCATGTCCGAACTAAGATTTTTTTTAAATTAAGATTGTTTAGAGAAATCCTAGGGTAGGCAAAGTATTTTTGTCAGTATGGAGCCGCTGAATGAACTTATTAATGTTTTGAAATGCAAATTAATATGTCTATAGTATTTGCTTGCTTATGGATATTTGAAATTGTATAATAATATACTTAAAATAGGTTAAAAAATCCGAATATATTTTTTTTGCCTACTCTCTGTGCACGCCACTGCTGGCAACACACACTGGTTAAAGAAATTCGTTTTCAGGCCCTGCGGAATTTCGGGTGAGAAGATATCAGGTAGTAAGTATCCCGAACGCTGCCCATCCGAGTTGGATTCATCGGTCGGGTGATTTAAAGACACAAAATAAAAATAAAAATTGTAGTCACTACTGTTCACTCAGGTGATTTGATTCCAAGGTGATCAAAGTAGACTAATTAATTCCACTCAAATCACTCAGATAAAATCACCCAGGTGATTTGATTCCGAGGTGATCAAAGTAGACTAATTAATTCCATTCAAATCACCCAGCTCAAATCACCCAGGTGATTTGATTCCGAGGTGATTAAAGTGGAATAAATTGTTCCACTTTAATCACCCAGTTGATCAAAGTGGAATAGACCGACCGTAGTACTGTAACAGTACACACAGTACAGTAGTGTAGTGTGTTGAAATTGATAAATATTTTACAAAGTTAACACCATTTTTTGTTGCTTAGTACATAATCTTTAGGATACCCTTTAGGAAACACAAGTCTCTGCAATGGATACTGTCCATTGCAGAGACTTGTGTTTCCGCCCTCACAGCTGGGTTGATCTCCCGATTCGGCTGTCCTAAGCACATCAGCACAGACCCCGGCAGGCAATTCGAGTCCACACCTTCAAAGAGCTCGCCGCGCTGATAGGCGCAACTCACCATCCATCTAACCACTTACCGTCCGTAGCTAATGGTCTTGTAGAAAGACTGAATCGCCAACTGAAGGCCGCCATTTCCTGCCACACAATACCAAATTGGACGGAGGCACTACCATGGGTGCTACTAGGCATCCGCAGCGCGTGGAAGGACGACCTCCAGGCTTCAACAGCAGAACTGGTCTACAGCGAGCCACTACGCTTACCTGGACAGTTCCTCGCCACCAGCTCCAAAGAAGTTGTTGACATGAGCTGCTTGGTCAGCAGACTTCGTACCCATATGACCAAACTGACGCCGCATCCCACGTCTTGGCATCAGAGTTCCAGTTGAGCCTTCTACATCCCGAAAGATCTTAACACGGCTACTCACGATTTCCTTCACCTAGGACCAGCATGAAGATCTCTCCAATCCGCTTACCAGGGTCCATCTTTGTTTCTCCGTCTTGATGAGAAGATCTTTGATATCGACATCCAAGGCAAGAAGTAGAAAGTTACCATAGACTGCCTCAAACCAGCGTATTAAGCCAGAGAAGACTTGGATCAGGAATAGCCGCCTATGAATGACACTGTCAGAAAGACGAGAATTGGTCGGACGGTCAAGTTTCCTGACTACTATCGGCTGTAGTCACGGTCTCGCCAAAAAGTGGTGTAGCGAGCGAGCAGATTGAGCGAGTAAACAACTGTGCTAGAACGATACACCACAAAACGCGATTTTAAGCTACACACGCGAGTAGGTAACATAGATAGGATTGCAATTGACCACGCCCACTTGCAAGATGGACACAAGCGCATCTAACTTGTATATAGTCAACGCGCCGAGTACAAGAACAAGCACCTCCCCTTTCTATTGTTCCGCAGCCGGCCAGTGATTCTTACCTGAACCCCTCTATGATGCAAAATTGCCAAGATCAAACCGTTTTAGTATCTTTATAATAACCTATGATGTTTTACACTCTGCGTTTGACTGCCATAACAATTGGAAATTGTCTAAAGTTACCTAATATCTTCAGTAATTGTTTTGATTGCATTTTTAATCAGTAAATATTCCCTGAACTATCTATAGGAACTCATTTACCTCACACAAGATTAGTAAGGCATAGTGTGTGTGAGGATTGAGTGCACCCTCTGATTGTTTTTTTTTTTAAATAGCATTTATAAAAAAAACAATCATTTAGTAAAAGTTTTAAAAAATTGTAAAACTAATCTCACAATTTGTAAAAAGATAAAACAAAAGATATACTTATCCAATAATGTATGTTCTCAAAGTAAATTAGGTACTATACAGATAACTTTAAAAATACAAATATATTGTATTTATAAAGTACTTAGCTATTATCACGCTACATCTACATACATTAGGGACACACATACAATAAGAATATGATAAGGTAATTCGAACTAAAGAATAAGAGTTCCGTGGTCAGTACAGTCAGGTTACGGACGCCTCTTCATAGCACAGTAGGACCCGGGTTCGAATCTCAGTGGCAGATTTTCTTTTTGTACTTTTAAACTTTTTATTTTTGGTTATTTTATTTATATTAGATGTTGTAAATATGTATTTAACTCAAATCAAGTAGAGCATTTTTTGTGTCTACAGAAAATATATTGCCAAAATTTCTGTATGGGTAGGAATACATTATGTATGTACTCTCGCGGTCACAAACGGTGTACCACCTTTAGGACTATAATCGTTTGCACGAGCCGGCCCAAAATACGTGCGGAATTCGCGGTGTCCGTTACCCCAGCAAGAAAGTAGCTCGTAGAGAGGATTGAGTGAAGCCAATAATTAGAGTATAATCTGCTGTAAATGTGCGCGGAATAAAAAAATTGTGCGTGCTGTCGTTTTCCAAAAAATGACGAAAAACGATTCCTGCTGCGGTAACGTTGTTCCAGCAGGAAGGTTCTAAACCAATGATCGGAGAGAAAAATAAACTAGAGGAAAGATAGCTTATATGCGTAAATGTGCGCTGAAAATGAAATTTGTGCGTCTTAAGACTTCAGAGTTATTACAATTCCTGCTGGGGTAACGTTTTGCAGAATCTTGTTTCTCGGAAACCAATAATTGTGCACCGGTAGAATAAACGATTATCAGCAGCTCTTAATTTGTGCGTATTAGAGCATTAATTAGATTTTCAAAAATATTTACCGTTTTAGCGTAATAATGCATTTATGATAACCAAAAAAAAGTCCTAGCGCTTAAACGAACAAAAATTCCTACACACTGAAAACGGTATTCGGTCCTTTTTATTACTCTTAGCATCCACGAAGTTTCAGGTCATAATATATACGCATTATTGAAAAATATCACTTTGAATCAAAACTGATAATGTCTAGCTTTGACGTCAAAATACAAAAAACAAGACCAACCTTAGAGTTTTTGGTATAAACCACGAATTAGAGCACTTAATGAAATACATATCCTGAAAATTTCAGCTTCAAATATCTCATAATAAAGAAGATACAAGCAAAAACTAAAACCCCTGTTAGTTTACTGATTATCCGACCAAATTGGAATGAACCTAAAAAAGCGGGGATTTCATACATACTCGTGACCTTCTTAACTTTGCACACAAACAGCTTTGCCTGGGTACACTGAAGTATAAAACTGTTAACGGAAGTTACTTTTATTGTAAATTTAAATATAATCAAGAACCAACCTTGGTGCCTTTCTTTTTATAAAGTATGTATCTAATTACTTATAGTTCATTTAGGTGAAGATTTCAATAAAATGTCAGGTATATTATTACGCAATTAAACGTTATTTTAGGTTGCCTAGAAGAGATTGCTTTTTAGAGATATTGCCACCTTTGTACATTGATATCTACAACGTATTGTTCAATTTACATGTAACTTTTGGTGTACAATAATAGTAGTTTATGCACCAAGGGGATAAATTAGTGTCTTATATCGCTAGCATAACGAAGGATTCTGGAAACTCCCGAGCGCAGCGAAGGAGTGTAGAGTTAACTCCCGAGCGGGAGTTAATACTAGAATCCTAAGTACAGCGAGGGATTTAAGCTCGCCCATGACAAAGACACCTTTATCCCCGAGGAGAATACACTACTTTTCACACCTACGGCGAGGTAATAAAATACAAATATTGCTAGAAGTAGAATTAAAATAATAATAACATATTGGAACAATCCACACACGGTCATCTGATCCCAAACTAGGCAGAGCCTGTATTATGGAAACCAGACAACTGATACTAATACTTATATACATTTTTTTTTGTAAATACATACTTAAATAAATAAATAACACCCAGACACTTGGTGGGAATCGAACCCACGACCCATCGGTCGTGGGTTCGATTCCCACCAAGTGTTCGATTCCCACCAATTTATTTAAGTATGTACCCGATGGTCGATGTATGTGTAACCGATGGGTTAGGGTCACTAACCACTAGACCAACGGGCCCGTCATATTGTCAATATCATTAAAAAACATAAACGTATTAAAATATAATAATTGATTTATAATAGAAATAGAAATAATTGAACCAATAAATTTAATTATTTGTGGATGCAAATCAATAAATTTAATTATTTGTGGATGCAAAAAACACGTCTACGTCCGTTTGTCCGTCGTGTAGTCGGTTGTACTCGTTGCACATTCTCACTAGTGGGGACTTGGGGAGTTCAGGCCAATCTATCTACAGATAGCGCGCGAGTTGAATGCAGTCGGGGTCTGAGGTAAAGAGCGGGAGCATCTCCCCCCGCTATCCGCACGCCCCAACTCACGCGCCTGCAGTGTAGTGCTGTGCCATCCTTGTCAACTATCGTACGTTTGCCGTGTTATTGTGTTAATACTGAAGTTCCCGTGTTATTTTTTTTTATTTTAATAATGACTGATCCATCAAGTTCCGTTACAAAAAAACGAGCTTTTATTCATCGCCAAGCACGAGAAATGGCGAAAAATGTTTTAGACATGTGTGTTGAAGAAAGGCAGAACAAAAATTTGACATTTAATTTGAATAATGCTTTCGACCGAGCAAGCCGTTATACCGGACTTTCCAAAAGAACATTGGCTGCAATTCAAAATGAGTCTAAGAAAGGGCCTCTTTGTTCTCCTTCTAAAAAGAAAAGGCCATGTATTAAAAAGAAAAATTTAAATGTCGATGATTTTGATCGAAGTGTTATACACAGAACCATTGAAGAATTTTATATAACTAAAAAAATTGTTCCGACCTGCATTAAACTCCTTGCAGCTATTCGTGAAAAAATCGAGTTTCCATGGGGAGTGACTAGTTTAAGAAAATTGTTAAAAGACATGGGATATAAATGGCTTAAATGTCATAATAAACGCAGAATTCTGGTGGAAAGGCCTGCTGTTGTATATGCACGGTCAAATTATTTGCGGAAAATTCGTCAATACAGGCAAGACGATCGAAATATTTTTTTTCTAGATGAAACATGGATAGATAATAACCTCACTTTTAAAAAATGTTGGCGAAATGAAATGATCGACGCCGTGTTGACAGACACAAGCTCCACAAACAGGCTTATTCTTGTTCACGCGGGATCAAGAGGAGGGTTTTTAAATGGGGCAAAACTACTTTTTAAAGCTGGTACTACCTCAGGTGATTATCACGGACAGATGAACAGTGTTAATTTTGAAAAGTGGGCCACTGGTATGTTAATCCCTAATCTACCGCAAAACAGCGTTGTTGTGATGGACAACGCGCCGTATCACAGTGTGCAAGAAAATAAAGTCCCAACAAAGTCCAGCACCAAACCTATAATGTTAGAATGGCTAACAAAGAATAATGTGGAAGCTTCAATCACGATGAGAAAAGATGAGCTCTTCCATTTGGTTCAGTTACATAAACCAATAGAAAAATCATTTAAAATCGATGAATTCATCAGGAGTCATGGCCATGTCGTAGGAAGACTACCACCGTACATGTGCGACCTCAATCCGATTGAGTTGGCTTGGGCAAAAGTGAAAAGAATAGTACGGCATCACAATGTTACTTCAGATTTATCCCTAAAAAGGTTAAAAGAAGTTACGGAGCTGGCGATTTCTCAGGTTACAGAGGAAGATTGGCGTGGCTTCGATGATCACGTCAAAATTTTAGAAGAAAATTATTGGCAAAGAGATGGATTAATTGAAGATACCATAGATCGATTCGTCATTGAGGTCAGCGACGGCGAGGATAGTGACACCGATTCAACCATATCTGCCATTTCTGAATCTGATTAAATTTTTTTTATTCCGTTTTGAAATGATTATTAAAAACATGTGATAATTATGATATTGTTTTTTTTTTCATCATGTTAACCTAGTGTAAAAAATAAAATTAAACTTATAACATTTAAATTTATCGACATTCATTACTTATTGTGGTCATCAATAGGTCACAGCACTACCGCATTCCTTAGCTCTGCATTCAACTCGCGCGCTAACTGTATCTATATGGTATCTTCTTTATTATGAGATATTTGAAGCTGAAATTTTCAGGATACGTATTTCATTAAGTGCTCTAATTCGTGGTTTATACCAAAAACTCTAAGGTTGGTCTTGTTTTTTGTATTTTGACGTCAAAGCTAGACATTATCAGTTTTGATTCAAAGTGATATTTTTCAATAATGCGTATATATTATGACCTGAAACTTTTCGTGGATGCTAAGAGTAATAAAAAGGACCGAATACCGTTTTCAGTGTGTAGGAATTTTTGTTCGTTTAAGCGCTAGGACTTTTTTTTGGTTATCATAAATGCATTATTACGCTAAAACGGTAAATATTTTTGAAAATCTAATTAATACACTAATACGCACAAATTAAGAGCTACTGATAATCGTTTATTCTACTGGTGCACAATTATTGGTTTCCGAGAAACAAGATTCTGCAAAACGTTACCCCAGCAGGAATTGTAATAACTCTAAAGTCTTAAGACGCACAAATTTTATTTTCAGCGCACATTTACGCACAAATATAAGCTATATTTCTTCTAGTTTATTTTTCTCTCCGATCATTGGTTTAAAATCTTCCTGCTCGAACAACGTTACCCCAGCAGGAATCGTTTTTCGTCATTTATTCGAAAACGACAGCACGCACTAATTTTTTATTCCGCGCACATTTACAGCAGATTATGCTCTAATTATTGGCTTAACTCAATCCTCTCTACGAGCTACTTTCTTGCTGGGGTAACGGACACGAATTCGCGCACGGAAGCGCTTATCCCGCCCATCGTTCAAACTGTTTTGATTGAAAACTGGTACAGCGTTCGTGTCTGCGATAGTACATACGTATGATATAAAAGCCAAAACTTTTTAGGAATCTGTTTGAATATTGTCTGTCTGTCAAGGATTTTCATTTAGAATAAGTTTTCGACAGTTTGGCAATATAAAACAAAGTCGCTATCCGCGTCTGTCTGTCTATCTGTATATCCGAGAACTCCTCCTAAACCACGCAACGGATCCTTAAGTGGTTTTCACCATCAGTTAGATAATTTTTCACTGATGGGTTATGTAAGTATATAAAAAACTTAATTAAGTTTTATCTAGTAAATAAATTTACATAGTTGACTAAACCTAAAGAGATACATACAGAGAATTTCATTCTATGTCAAACTCAAACTCAAACTCAAAAATCTTTATTTCAAATAGGCTTAACGCTAGCACTTTTGAATCGTCATTTTTTAGAAGCTACCACCGGATCACAACGCGGCCTCAACTGAGAAGATCCGGCAAGAAACTCAGCGGGCTTGTCATTTTTTCACTTTATTTTTTAAACATTGTTTTGTTACAAATGAATCGACATTAGCGATATTGTGTCCTGCCATTCGAAACATAAAGCAAGGGAGAAAAGAAGAAAACAATAAATTAAGACAAACTAAAAGGCCAAATGGATAGAAGTCGGACCAGTCCCCCCAAGCAGCACCCGCGCACGAGTTGACTCGAGCAGCAGCCATCACTCCCCTCAACCATATTAGAGGGAAGGGGGTGACCCGACACACATGTGTTATTCCATATAATATAAAGTAAATATCCGGAGTATAATATGCCCGCCCTATGGCGGTGGACTCAAAAGCAAGGCACTGAGGCACTTGGTGCAGATTCCACCTGAGAACCCAGGTCCCCCTCTTTTGTACCGATTGAACGGCCATTGGGGGTTTAGTGTATAAGGATCCTACGTAACACCGGTTGACCACCCACAGGGTCCCGAGGATCTATCGAAGGCTTCCCCTGTGACCCGTAACCGTGAGCACGGTGATAGGTTCCCGGAGGGCTACAGTGCACCTGCAGGTGGGCTCCAAGGTACTGAGGGGTACTGACATGTTCCCGGGAACCTATAATGTGCCCCCCGGTGGCGGGCTCAACGGCAAGGCACTGGGTGGTATCACCTGGTGCAGATTCCAACAGATAACCCAGGTCCCCCCCCTCTTATGTGCCAACGTGATAGCCATGGGGGTTTTAGTGGGTAAGAATTCCCTGGTTGACCCCTGTTAACATCTTAATGATGAAACCGAACAAGGAAGCCTGTATTGCTTCCATAAATTGGTTTTAAAGAAATGGTGTCCTGTTAGTTTAATACGAAATCTTAATCCACCCAAATTGTACACCGGTACACATCTGCAGTTTTTAATAAAATTATAAATACAATTAACAAATGACAAGCTCAGAGATTCAACGTTTGAGTACTTTGCCCATGGACCAACAGCTATATGTAGCCCTTTAGCGCGTCACTTACAAACAAAGTTTGTTCATTTATGAAGAAGTTCTATAGTCAAAGGCAGACTTTAGAAATAAAAGGAGTGAAAAATTTAAATTACACCCGTGCGAAGCCAGGGCGGATCACTAGTGTTTACATAAAATATTTGAATACATAATAATAATATAATATCTTGGGACAATCCACACACGGTCATCCAATCCCAAACTAGGCAGGGCCTGTACTGTGGAAACCAGACGACTGATGCTAATACTTATATACTTTTTTTTTGTAAATTCCATACTTAAATAGATAAATAACACCCAGACACTTGATGGGAATCGAGCCCACGACCCATCGGGTAGCAGCCAGGGTGTCTAACCACTAGACCAAATGGATAAAAGGATTTAGTAGTTTTGTAAAGTAACAACCTTTAATTATTATAGATCACCTAGTGCCGTATTTAACAATTTACAAATAATTACTTATGCTCACTCAATCCTTACACTTTCATAAGACCTAATTTCTTGCAAACTAATTAAAGAATAAAATTTCATTATACGTCTCATTGTAGATAATGTTAAATAGGATTTTGTAAAATACTAATCGAACCATGATTAGTGGGTACATATTTAAATTTATTCGTAGGTACTCACTCAATCCTCAAGTTTTTGGATTGTAAAAATCATTCATATCTTTAAGTTTATAAGCATAACAAAAAATGAAGATAGTTTAAGTTGTAGTGAAAATTTTTAGGCTAGCCACATCCATAATATTATCAATATTCTACAACACGTGCGACTTACCTGCCGCTTAATTGGGGCTTAAGTTAATTCGGGCGGGTTGCAGAATATTGACAATATTATAGGTGTGCGGCTAGCCATTCTAAATGTGTACCATTTCGTATAAAACACGTTGTACCTATAAATTTAGAAGTAACATTGTTTGTTGCAGCACACATAATTTATAATTGATTAATTATAATTGAAATTACTTTTTCGTATCATAAAACGCTACTTGTGCATACAGTAAAGTGTTCGCGCCACAGTCCACACTTACTTTTCAAGTTTAATTTTCTTTAGAGCAATTTCTTTTCCTGTGACTCTATCTTTGGCTTTGTACACAACACCATAGGTTCCTTCTCCTATCTTCTCAACTCGTGAAAAATTCTCCATAATTCCATATAAAAATAATAAACCCCAAGTCCAAACAAATCAAAATTAAAATTTACTTTACTTACTAACCAGTGTTGCCAGCAGACCAGACAGTTTAAGAATGGGCCGAAGGCAGTGCTGGCAGGGGCCGATTTTAGGCAGTAAAGGCCGAAGTACGACTTTCCATTGACTTCCGTCGAATTGAGGGTTGGGGGAGGTGTACCCCCCCCCCTTTAAAGGAAAAGTGGCGGCGCCCCCCCATTTTCATTTTTTTTTATTCTGAGGTAATTTTCCCCATTTTATGAATAATTAATAATCATATATATGTGTAAAAACAAGGGTTCGCCCCTTGTTTTTTGGGGGAAGGGGCGAGCCCTCCCCATCAGAAACGGTACTAGAAAACGGGAAAAAAGAGATGTAAAACAAAAAAAGAACATCGAAAATTTTCGTTTTTCTGTTTTACAAGACCCCATCCTTCATCTTTAATTTTTGATCTTTATTGTTTAGAACGTATGACTTATGTCTATTTCTGTTTTTATAAAGTGCTATGCTTTTAGAATAGGAATTGGTCAACCGAACCAATGATTTCGATGGATTAGCTGTCGGAGGTTTAAAGGCCGATGAAAGGCCGATGGCAGCCAAAGGCCGACATAGTTTCAAAAAGGCCGAGAATCGGCCCCCCAGGGGCCGATCTGGCAACACTGTTACTAACATAACATTTCAAAAGATCAGTGTTGCCAGCAGATAATTAAAAAAAGGGCCGAAATAGTGTTGTGTGCCTCATCTCATACAAGAGGCGCTTCAAATGTCGCATACAAAATGATGAAATGTCCCATCGCTTCAAATGAATAATTTGTACCGCTTCAAAAACGTGCGGGCTAGTACGAGACGGACACACGTTGTGTTACAGAGAAAGAAACCAATAGAGAGCTGTATACTTTCTTTCTCATTCACACAAGAACAGAATGCGTTTATGTAGGTTACATGTGATAGAAAGAAACCGAGTATATGATTTTTTGTCCCTCAGCATCTGTTCGATTTTTCCGCGCCATGGGTGCCAAACAAATTTGACGTTTGCTTCCACTTTGCTCCGGGACAATTTTATCGTGGTTTTAATATTATATAAATTAATTAAAATTCAATGAAAAACTAACTGTGACATTACTGTGTGTTGTGGAAATCTTATAAGAATGGTGCAGTGCAGTATTATAGGCTGTAAAAGTGACAGTGAACGTAAAATTATCCAGTCCTTGACTCAGATATTTCTTCCATCACTAGTAGTACCCCGTGGGTACAATCCGGAGATATCGCACAAGTTTCAGAGGTTAGAAAGAGAAAACAATATCACCATCTCCTTCGCAACCACCCCGCCTCAGCCAAGCGACAGCCACCTCATTCTTGTCCGTGCGATCACGGCGTTCGCACGAGTTCAAATACAAGGGATCTTTAAAATCATGAAAAATCGAAAATAAAGAAGACATAAAATTAAAAGTGGAACATTGTTCGTGTCGCTGTTAGCGAAGATGTGTACTCTCGAGCTAAAGTGTACCCTTTGAATTCATTGGGAATCACTAATGTTTAATCCGTAGAATTCTTCGGATATTATTGTGCCTAAATATCATTCTGCCTGACTGCTGCTGCTGTACCTGCGAAGATTTATACGCTCAAGCTGAGTTTGTGTACCCTTTGCATTCATTGGGAAGCACTAATTTTTATTATCCGTTGTATTCTTCGGATATTATTTGGCCTAATTATCACAATGTCCTAAATACGACAGTTGCATTCATCGGAAATCATACAGCTTATCTGTTGTATTCTTTAGATATTGCATTTTTCTTGGCCTTACTACCCGCATTATTTACTACAGGTGAGTTCATCTATTTTTAGATAAAAGCGAATAAATATTCGCTGTTGTACCTTCAATTATGATCAAAAGAAAAATTCTAAATCTATGCATAGATACCTAATGGTAATCATCAGTCAAATGCAAGCTTCGCTTGGTATCGGAATTTGTGCTCGAAGGTGCGGAGGCAACAAATCACGGTTACAAATGTTGCCACAGAATAGTCCCTGATCAGTTTTGTTGGTGTGGTGGAAGGAATCTCTAACGAAGTTGATTCACTTTTTTATGAAACTACATTACTCAATTTGTAATAGTTACTCTGAACCTGGAGATTGGCACCATGCCGATCGATAGTTATAAGGCTATTAGTCAGTAAAGCTTAATTGGCTTCATGGAAGGTGGACAAGCCTCTTAAATTAAAAAAAAAAACCTGATATGTCGGATAATATCCGTACTCTAAACGAAGGGGCAACTCTTGGCTTATTCTCACTATGCCGAAACTGATACCTGTCAGTCGGTTATCACTCTACTGATCGATCAACCCTTGACAGATCCTTTTAAGTTAGTAAAACAGATTTCTTTTTTTTAGAATAAGTGGGTAGGCGATTTTGTAAAAAAAAAAATTGCCCAGATTTCATACTTATTGGATTTAAAAGGGAAAGGCTCCAAAAACCTATTTTTCAATTCTAGCACCAGCGTGATGACCGACAAAGTCACACACTACACTGACAAAGTCAGTGGACTGAAACCAGTGAAGTTTTTAATGTGCACTCTAACCACCACCAGCGCGGCGTCGAGGATTGTCATCATCGCCTCCGCTTGACTGATTGCCGACCGTGTCCGCCACGCGTCCAAGCGTCGCAACAATTCAATGAACCTCTCAGTTTCATCATTAATTACCAGTATAATGTTTGATTCAAAAACTTGTAGTAAAGTAAGTGTCGCGTACATGCCCTAGTGGTGTCAGGGTTGATGTACTCGACAAGGAGAGAAGGGAAAAGGCAGGGTGGTCGGCCTTACTTGCGCTGATGTCACTCCCGTCTCGGATCCTCCACGGTAAATCTCGGAGAGTAGGCTTCTTCCCCCGGGGGTGGCTTCGGTTGGTGTTCAGCTGTTTCGTGTAGCCAACGGTCCACAAGGTGGGAGAGGAGCTTAGAAGGGTGCACTCGCGTTCCGCACGTCTTTAGAGCGGATGACTCGACAGATAGCAAATATAATTTAATGATTCGTAACTAGACCTTAATAGAACGTTAAAAGGAAAGGAGAGAGCTCTGTACGTTACGACGCCAGAATTTGAATAGGGAGGATTCACTTGAGTGAGTGAATGAGTGAGTGAGATGTATGTGATGTGCACAGATTAAAAATGGTTAAATGTACCAAACATATTCCCCCCGGAAGAAATCGTAGATTTCTTCGGTAGAAATAGATAAATAAGATGTAAGTAAGAGGTGTAAGTAGATAATATATAATAATATAATATAGAGTAAATTGGATGCGAAATAAATATGAAAATACAGTAATTACAACTGGTCTTGCTTAGGTAGCAAGCACAGCTTTGTTACAGGTCGTTTCAGAATGCCTAAGGCGGTTTTCAGTGTAACAACCCGTACTACTCCATCAGAGCCTGGAGAGAGAGCAGTTACACGACCAAGTTTCCAATTTAAAGGAGATGAATTTTCATCAATAATGAGACATAAGTCCCCTACTTGATAGTTTGGATGTTGCTTCATCCATTTACTTCTTTGCTGAAGATTATGCAAGTATTCTATATGCCACTTCCTCCAGAATTGCTGAGTAATTTTTTGTAATAATTGCCAACGTGACAAGCGACTAATGGGAATATCCACAATTTCAGGTTCTGGTAAAGACAACATTGTGTCCCCTATTAAGAAATGAGCTGGAGTTAAAGCGTTAATATCATCCACATCGTCAGAAATAGGACACAGAGGACGCGAATTCAAAATTGACTCCGTCTTAGTAAGAATAGTTGATAGTTCTTCAAAAGTTAGTGTTTGCTCACCTATGGTACGTTTTAGAAGCATTTTGGTAGATTTTACGTGGGATTCCCAGAGGCCACCCATGCTGGGGGCCTTCGGAGGATTGGTATGCCAAACAATTTGTGAAGTCGCACAAAATTTTGTTAATTTATCTTTAGTAGATTGTTGGTTTAAGAATGAGTATAATTCCTTAAGATAAGAATTAGCACCGATGAAATTGGTTCCACAGTCGGAGTAAATGTCTGAACATAGACCTCGTCGACTAACGAATCTCTCTAAGCAAGCAATAAAACATTCTGTAGTAAGATCTGAGACGAGCTCAAGGTGAACCGCTTTAGTAGTGAGGCATACAAAGATGCACATATATGCCTTAAGCACAGGAGCCTTGCGAAGCTTAGAAGCTTTAATAAGAAAGTAACCAGAGTAATCAACGGCAACTCTAGAGAAAGGACGAGCGTATGTTACGCGAGAAGAGGGCAAGTTACCCATAAGGTACTCAGATCGCCTAGGGCGAGATTTAAAACACTTGAGACATTTAAATAAATAAATAAATAAATAAAATTCATTTATTTCAGGTAACTATTGACCCATATAAATTAAAATTAACAAACACATAAATTAAACAAAAATACACACATAAATTAAATATTTCCTTACGTATAACAGTACGACCGGAAAGAATCCAAAATTTTCTGCACAATAATGAAAGTAACAAAGAAGTACCAGCGTGTAAGTAGTTAACATGATAATAATTTATAATAAGTAATGTTAAGTGATGTGATTTCGGTAAGATCACAGGATGTTTATGACTCAGACTAAGTGTAGAGTGTTTTAATCTACCACCTACACGAATCAGATTGTGTTCATCAATGAACGGTGAAAGACGTTTAAATCGAGTAGAATGAGGTTTACCCTTATTGAGTAGCTCGATATCTGTCGAGAATTCAGAAATTTGAACAAGTTTTATCAACGAATAAAGAGATTTATTCCATTCGTGAGCACTAATAGGACCAATAATTTTAGAATTTGGATTACGGGCATTATGAATGAACCGTAAGCAAAATGCATGAATTCTAACTAGCGTACTAAGAGAACTATACCTAGTCATAAATTCAGTATTGCAAGTGTCAGTAGATGCTGTCACATTGCACGAGATGACGTCACTTGTTGCAACGTCAGAAATGTTAAGAGGTCCTGTTTTAGGCCAGGATTGCGGAGGTTCAGCTAACCAAGGAGGTGACCACCACAATTTATGCTGGACGAGCTCATGTGGTTGTAAGCCACGTGAGGCTGCATCAGCAGGATTTAGAGCTGAAGGTACATATCTCCACATAGTGGGAGAGCAATTTGATAAGATTTGAGAGACACGGTTCCCTTCAAAAACCTTAAGAAGATAAACTGGAGTGCGTAGCCATGCTAGCACAATGTTGGAATCACACCAAGCATACACATCATCAATTTTTATGTGATCTAACAAGGACACACAATGTTTTAACAAGTGGGAAAGAATGATAACACCACTTAGTTCCATTCTTGGAATTGTGAGTTTGGTGCGAATTGGAGCTACCTTAGACTTAGAGAGAAGAAGATGAACATCTACTTGTCCATTATTATGCTCTACACGCAGATAAACTACGGCTGCATAGCCGCGTTGAGATGCATCGGAGAATCCATGAAGTTGAATATTAACGACGTTATCAGATAATGCGGTAACAGCTCAGTGGGCGAGCGCTTGCCTTGGAAACAAGGTGCGCAGGTTCGAACCCCGGCTCGCACCTCTGATTTCTTTAATTAATCATGTGCGAATCGTCTTTGTGCGATTGTTACTAGCTTTCGGTGAAGGAAAACATCGTGAGGAAACCTGCATGTCTGAGAAAGCCTAACTAGCTCTCAAATGACGTGTGAAGTCCGCCAACCCGCACTTGGCCAGCGTGGTGGACTATGGCCTAAGCCCCCTCATCTTGAGGGGAGGCCCGTGCCCAGCAGTGGGACATAAACAAGGGCTGATATTATTTATTATTTTTATTTATCAGATAAGACATAACGTTTTAAGTTAAGTTGAGATAAAGAAGAGAGATCTTGTAAGAAAGAAAGCCAGAAGGTTTTGTGTTCTTCTGGAAGTGTTGTGGAAGCATGTTCTCTAACTACACAGTGATGTGGTAAGTAATAGTTTGCCTTATTGTTAGAAGAAGTAGGTACAGGTGTCATACGGCCATGTTGAAGATGTTCATTAATAACGGATACATATTCTTTTTTCAAGACAACATCATGCGTAAGACGGCGTTCCAAAGAGAAGAAACGACGCATAGCATAATCACGAGATTCGCCTAAGCTTACCTCATCACGAAAAGGTAATGTGACCATAAAGCGACCGGTACTATCCCTTTTCACTGTACTCTGGAATAGCTCTTCACATTTAACATCTTCTGGATTAGGTGTATAAGTTTGTGGAATATTTTCTAATTCCCAAAAAGTTTCCAAGCGTTGATCAAGATTGACATGATGCGTCATGACAAGAGACGTTTGAATAGGCTGAACAAATTTAGATGCGTTACCAATAACAACCCATCCAAAGATAGTAGCATGAACCGAAGGCAAATCACTAGACGGAGAAAGTTTTTTCCCAAGGCAAATTTGATTGTATACGTCACATCCCACCAAGATATCTACGGCTCGAGAAGAGAAAAATTGATTGTCTGCAAGTTGAATATTAGGATATTCTTTAATAATGTCTGAAGAGACAGAACAAGTTGGCATGTTGCCTGTAACTCGTTTAAGAATAAGTGCCGTTAAGTTAATTTGTTCATTTGAGAACCTAGATTTAAGTGTGAGTGTGACTACACCCTTAGAATGGAGTGGCTTGTTTGAACCAACCCCAGTAATAGCAATGTCACTATGAGATCGCTTTAAGTTAAGACGCTGTACGCATTCCTCAGAAATTAACGAGCATTGTGAACCAGGATCAATGAATAAGCGAACAGGTACGAGGCTGTTATCAACATTGGTAGCCAATGCTACAGCAGTCCCTAAAAGAATAGGTTGAAATAGTGTCTTCGAATGTGGAATGACTGAATTAATCGCTACACTATCTTCCAAAGGTTGAGAATCCCCCACAGGTTGAGAACCAGTGCTTGGATTATTTTTTAAACAAATAAGAGTATGATGTCTCTTAGAACATATTTTGCAAGTTGAGTTTGAGGTACAAGATGAATACATGTGGGGTTTAAGACAATTAAAACAAAGTCGCTTACCCTTTACAAAGTTTTGCCTTTTTTCCAAAGGTATGTTTTTAAATTTATTACATGTATGTAATTCATGATCCTTTTCACAGTATATACATGAAAGAGTATGCACATAGTGTGCAGTTTTAAAAGTTTTCACTGCAGGAATTCCTTTCTGGGTATTTCTTGGTGACATACCAGCTGAAATGGAATTTTGTGTGGAATTAGCAAGCTCATAAGCCTTGCACCTAACTTCAAGAAAGTCTATAAGTTGGTTATAAGTAGGAATTTCGTTAGGGTTTTTTAAATACATTTCAAATTGATTTTTAGTATCTAAAGGTAATTTTTTTAGAATAATGTGTAAAAGTATAAAAGACCATTCATTAACGTTAAACTTTAATGCCTTAAGGGCTTCAAGATTTTCATGAAAAGAATTTAAAAAGTTTCTTAAGTCTGATTTTATATTTGTAACGGCAGGAAGTGATAATAATGCATTTAAATGTGTGTCTGCTATAAGTCTTTTATTGGCATACCTCATTTCCAAAAGATTAAGGGCTACTGAGTAGTTTTCCTCCGTTAATTGTAGATGTTTCACCAAGTCAAGTGGTTCCCTGGTCAAACAGGACAATAAGTAATGCAACTTTCTAACATTGTTAATAGTAGTGTCGCAATCTACAATACTTTTAAAGATTTGAATAAAGTTAGTGTACTCAGTAACTTTGCCTGAAAATGATGGTAAAGCTATTTTTGGTAGATCACTCCTAGCAGAGCAAGATAAGTTTTGTACTGGTAACGGTTTAGGCTTTAACCTCTCACGCATAACTTTAATAGTAGTGAGTTTAGACATATACATATTGAACTCTGATTGATGTACCTGAGCATCGAATCCAGCCCTTTTTGCTGCTTCAACAGCTATAAAAGCATTCATAAAGTCTGCCTGAATTTGCTCCACTTCAGAGCATTGCACCGAGAATTGTTCCCGACAGTCATCGTCTTCGCAAGCTGCTTGAGCACACTTGAATAAATTCTCGACTATGATTTTTACCAACTTATATTTAATTTCCGTTGTCATTATTCAACGAAAATTGATAACTATTTTTTAAGGTTATGCAAAGAAAATTCAAGGATATGTCAAAATTGATTGACGTGACCTCCTTATGCGATCGATATCGATACGACCACAGACTATTAGCCTAATAAGGCTAGATACACACCGTTACGATACGTTAACGCGTTTAGTTGATTTATCGATATAATAATCGAGTAGATGTAGCTTTGGATGTAGCAACACCAAAATATCAGAGACAAAGAGATTTGAATGAACGAACGAATAAATCATTCAATCGAACAACCTGTAAAGACTTACCTACAAAAAATAAGAAGGTAGTACCTTACATAGAAAAGAAAACAAAATGAAATCGCTGTAATTACTGTTGTAACGTATGTAAAATATATAATTACGTGTTGTTTAAGTAAGTATAGTGAGTATGTAATAAATGCAATGTGCAGTGAATCTTAGTGTGGGAAAGTTATTGAATCACGCGTTTTGGGATCGCAGTACAGGTGGTATGTAATACAAATGAAAGACGCTGCTGTCCGTCTTCCTAGCTTCCTTAAGTCGCCTTTTACGACGCCCAACGGAAAGAGCTGGGTGGGTGCTATTCTTACTCGGCTTACCCGGACACCCCACGGGGTTCGGGTTACAAAGTAAGAATTGTTACGTGTACGTAACAAGAATTAATGCTAACGCAGATGTGTTCTATAAGTAAGTAAGATGCTAAGTAATTAGCAGAAGGAATGCAATTAAGCAGAGATTGTTGAGTACGTAAGTACTAACAAGATTATTAAGTGTCTAGATACGTTGAGACAAATTAATATGCAATAAATGCAGTAAAGATGGCGGATGCCAGATAAGGTAATTGGAGATGAAGGATGAGATTTAGGGCGAGGAATAAGACAGGATCTGGGATCGAAGGACCAGGATTTATGTCGCGTACATGCCCTAGTGGTGTCAGGGTTGATGTACTCGACAAGGAGAGAAGGGAAAAGGCAGGGTGGTCGGCCTTACTTGCGCTGATGTCACTCCCGTCTCGGATCCTCCACGGTAAATCTCGGAGAGTAGGCTTCTTCCCCCGGGGGTGGCTTCGGTTGGTGTTCAGCTGTTTCGTGTAGCCAACGGTCCACAAGGTGGGAGAGGAGCTTAGAAGGGTGCACTCGCGTTCCGCACGTCTTTAGAGCGGATGACTCGACAGATAGCAAATATAATTTAATGATTCGTAACTAGACCTTAATAGAACGTTAAAAGGAAAGGAGAGAGCTCTGTACGTTACGACGCCAGAATTTGAATAGGGAGGATTCACTTGAGTGAGTGAATGAGTGAGTGAGATGTATGTGATGTGCACAGATTAAAAATGGTTAAATGTACCAAACAGTAAGTTTTATGCTGGGGTCCATACTTTTGCTTGATTCGGCGCGCAAGAGATAATCTAAAAAAAATATGTATATATATATACTATATACAAATATATATATTGACGCTAGAAAGCAAAAACGCTGTAACCCTCATAATTATTTTGTTTTTACATATTCGGAAACAGCAAAAAATTCTGCGTTGAATGAACTCACTCTCGTAGCTCTACGAGCAATAGAAAATTTTGCACAGCGTTCGATTTTTTTAAATTTAATTTTATTGTAGCACATATAATACTGTAATACACAAGAAAATATCGTTTTTTATGTATTATGACGTTAATTCATTTCAGCGATACAAATTTACTGACACGATGTCATTTACAGCGTTAACGCAGATCGAAAAAAATAGAAACGTGTTGGTAACAGCATTTACGCTGATCGAAAAAATAAAGCAGTATGCCTTACAGCACTCACGTCGATCGATAAAACTGATCAGTTTATACTTACAACAACAAGTAATCTTTTTTAAAATGTTTTTGACATTTAAAACATTTTCAAGACGATTTTAGTTGCAAATTTGCACCTGTTATAGCGTTTTAAAAGTCATAACAATACTGTTATCTATTAACTTACACCATTCTTCAATGTGTGTTGACACGTAAGTTAGGTACTTAAAGCGTCTGAACATAGCGCGCCCGTTGCTCTTTTCGCACCGAATGAATGGCTCAGTCGGCGCGCATCAGTTCCTGTGGTCAGTTCTAGCCAGAGTGGTTGTATTTGTATGTGTTGAATTTTGTCGCCGAGTTCGAGTGAATTTATGCCAGTAGATAGTGTTCACGCTACTATAGAGAACACTGTGATGTCTCACCATTTCGGCTTGGGTCTATTGTATGAATATAACCGATTACAGTAAATAGGTACATGGAACACAACAGTATTGAATGAAACACAAAGTACTTAGTCGCTGTACCACGACCGCTCGGCTCGGTGTCTGTTAGACGACTGAGAAAGCTAGATCAGCAGATAAAAATAGCTAAATGTTTGAAAAAAATAAAGCCAACAGTTTTTGATGGGTTTTTTAACCGACTTCAAAAAAGGAGGAGGTTCTCAATTCGTCTGTATATTAACCGATGTGAAAAAATATTATCTGTATATAAACCGATTTGAAAAAATATTTTTTTCCATTCATTCTTCAATCCATTAATTGGGTCCCATAAAAAATTATCGCTTACGAATAAGTAGTTCCTGAAAAAACAAGAATGGTGACTGCGCAGGAAACCTACAGAAATGCTTGCTGCAATTTTAATGATTCTTTTTTTGTTCGAAAGAAGGAACCACTGTAATGAATCTGATGTAATGTATGAATATTATCACAACCGGATAACTTTCTGGAGGACCACGAACGATGTGGAGGAATTTATCTGGTAAAAACCATAAAACAGATGTTCTCCATTACATTACTCTGACAATTATGCACCTATTTCGATGATTCTTTTTTTATTCAAGAGAGTAAACTACTATGATGATTCCATGAAAATTTCATTACGACCGGATAAATTGTTTCTATAGAAACATCAATTATGTAAAACTATGGAGACGATAATGTGACCACCTACCACCTAGATCATTTTACCGTCTTTGATGGTTCAATCTTTATGTATGAAAATATCACTAAAAAGTAAATTGCAAAACATACACAGCAGGAACAGGAACGCTAACACCAACTTTTATAATATTTAAATTATTTTATACTTTTCAGTGTTATTGAAGTCGGTTCAACTTTTTTAAAATAGTTTATAATCAGTTAAACTTTCTGGTTTCAGGAAGTTTTGGTTCAGGAAACCATTCTGGTCTGAACTTTTGTGTGAAGAGCGTACTTTGCGCACTTGCAATAAAAAAATAACTCACTGGCCAAAAAACATTCACAGGCGATTCCAACCTCAACAATTTCCAAACTGTTCCGTGACTATTGATGTTAAGTAATATATTATATCTATAAGTTTGTGAATTACGATGTTCGGTGCAATCTCCGGTACTATTTTTTCACTGTTAGAAAGGTTAAGCCTTTCTCCCTAAGTACTATTATAGATTAAACTTTATTTTTATCGGGAATTAACGCGATTTACCTTATATTATAGATTGCTTTTTGTTTTGGTAAACGTACAAAAAAGTGTGGCGGAGCTGCGCGGGTCAGCTACTGTAGGGCCAATTTAATAGAACACATTTGACGTCTGTCAGTTTCTGTTTCAAAAGTCAAAGTCAAGTCAATAAATATGTAATCGTAATTGAAAAAAAGTTAAGCAATTGGGTAGTCCTTACTTTGAAAAATTAATAGTATTTTATGCCCACCGTTACAAGGTTCCGTCAAATGTGATCCATTTAATTGGCCCTACTTTAGTTTAATATAAAACACTTATTTCATCTTCCAAACTTTCAAATGTTTCTGTTTTCGGAGTATAGATAATGAACCTGAATTGGCAACACTGCGCGGCGGGCAGGCAGCAGTATTTATTTGCAATACACCACAAACACAATAAAAAATATGTTATTTGGGCTCCGTCACAGTGGCCTACTATATTTCAAGTTGCAAGACATAACCCCAGACCTTACGAAGTAATGGTTCTAAAAGGACAAGATTTCATGGGCTTTGACGAAATAGTGAAACCACACTTTAAAAAAAAATCCAAAGCATGCCGTATCGAAGTTAAAAATTGCGACTTTTAACAAGCAGAAGCCCAACGTCATGACTGTTAAATACTCAATGTTAGAGAATTCGGATACCGATAAACCATTACTAAAACTAAATAATGCTGTCCCAAAAAAGAACAAGTACACAAAGGGTTTACCTATATCTCTATTTAAGTATGTATTTACAAAAAAAAAAGTATTTAAGTATTAGTATCAGTTGTCTGGTTTCCATAGTACAGGCTCTGCCTAGTTTGGGATCAGATGACCCTGTGTGGATTGTCCCAAGATATTATTATATTATTATTATTATTATCTGTTAATAAATATAATGATTTAAAAAAGTTAATTGACAAAAATGTCATTCCAAAAATTTATGCTCATGAATATTTAAGTTTAAAATCAAGCAAAACAGTTAAAGATACTATTATTTTGGAAAATACCGACGAAAATATGATGTAGATGATGTAAAAGAATTTTCAGAATAATAATGTTATTGCGAACCCAGTTCTTATTATCTTTGGCAAAAAGTTTCAGTATGTATTTTTTTATTTTTTTATACTACAGCGAAATGAATAGACAAAAATATTTTATTACCTACACAATTTTAAAATAAATACATTGATTTTATATTTGATTGACATTTTCACTTTTCCTTGGTTTCAGTTACGCTTATATTTACACTCATTTGTTTTAACTTAATTTTTCTGATGTGGATTGTTAATTCATTTTTACTTTTTATTTTTTTCTCACCAGTTCAGTTTACAGCCTTTATAATTAAAAACATGTCCAAAAGTAGTTGTTTACAACACTTACGTTATCTAAGATAATTTCACTTTAATTATTCCCATACATTAGAGTTACTATTTACAGCATTTTCGCAGTGTGAAATTAAAACTGCTTATGCTGTAACCAACAAAAGGACCTCCATTAAATAACTTTTTATTTAATTCATACTTATAGTAACACACCTAAGCTTATTATGCACTTCAGTTTTAAAAATCTTTAGGTTAAAAGAATAAAAAGTTATGATTTTTTTTTCTAATTTTGATTTTTGTTTTGGCTCTGGTGTAAAATTCGTTTTTTGCGGGTTACAGCGTTTCCGCTTTCTAGCGTCGAATATATATAATATATATATATATATATAATTATTAATTTCATTAAGACTTATAACTATTAACTACAATTAGTATGTAATTGTACTATGTCGCTTTAGCAAGATAAGCCCCTGCTTATATGAATGATAACTGTGATGTCATTATGACGTTGACACATAGTTTACGTTTACTTTAGTCATTAATTTGATAACAAGATAAATATTTTCACGGACGCCTTTCTAACGAGTAGCGTGCTCCTCTGTACTCAAACTCTAAAGTTGGAGCGTAGCAAGTGGTTCGTAAAAACTGGTGAGCATTGGTCCACATACAGTGTCCTAAAAGTAATGGTAATCCATTGTTATATTGATTTAGTCTCTGGAGACAAGAAAAAATGGGACTCGTGTGTATACCTAATACCACTGCCTTTTCTTATTCACACAGAATAAGTAGAGTTTATTACCCTAGCTAATATTGGGATAGGCTAACATTTTGAATTGGGGTGCACATATGTTACAGACTTCCGGTCCCTGCTCAACTTTGTGCACCTAGATAATTATATATTGATTATATTTGTGATTTAATTTGTTCTATAGCATGACATTATTTTGATTTGTGTTTAAATACTTGTTTGTAACTACCTACTAAATGAAATATAATTATGTCGCCGTGCGCTTGACAGCTTCCGGCGTAACAAAATACTGATTATGAGTAATATTTACATTAGTTGTGGTTTATATGTATTATTGATTGATAATTCTCCTAATTAAATCTCCAATCTAAATAGTATTAATTAATGTTAAATATGTAATAGTTTTTGTATATGTATGAC
The DNA here is from genome assembly GCA_911728495.1 of Furcula furcula. Classification (NCBI taxonomy): domain Eukaryota; kingdom Metazoa; phylum Arthropoda; class Insecta; order Lepidoptera; family Notodontidae; genus Furcula; species Furcula furcula. Next base: position 352,310 of record OU452254.1, on the reverse strand, counting down.
TCTTGATTAGCTTATCTGTTTGCCTATATATACACCGGTGTCACAACGTTCGAATCATTCATTCTGTCACCGTCGTTGAGAACAGTTGTAAGTGGAAACTCTGCACGATTGTTTATAAAATATAATTGACCGTCAAATGCTTATGTGTTGATTATTGTGACCATCCTGATTACCTGAAGTATTACACTTCAGAAGTGGGATATATTCAGGCCCACATGTTGATGGAATTGGTACAAAGATTTATGGAAACTACACAACAATTTCAAGAGATGACGAAGAACTAAGATTTTTTTTCTTGTTCACCTGACTACGAGGAGATCGATAAGGCATGTTCAACGAAAAAGGCGCCGCGGACTTCAAAACGATGATGAGATTATTCCATTATACTACCGGATGAAGAATCAAGCAACGACAAAAATTAAATTAACCAGTGGGACGACATGTATGATTGTGGCGAAACTGTTCGACAGCTCACCGATTAGTCTTCAAGGATCCACAAGAGATCGGAAATGCTACGCGGTTAGGAGAGGGCCATGTAGTACGGGGCTGCAAGATGCAGTGCTACGAGGCGCTGCGGCTGGCTCTTCACATCGGCACAAAAGGTCAGTAGCGTTTTAATTATAACTTAAAATGTTTATATGGACTTTTACAGGAATATAGCAAATAGTAATAGTAATGGTTAGCACCTTGTTGCGTGCGCAGACACTGGTAGTAAAAAAAAAAAAAATTCTTACAGTACTTAAGCTTACGAAGCTCGTAATTTAAAGCCGAGGATCAAACCTTTTATAGTTAAAATGAAAGGATTTTTTTTTTTTTTTTTATATCTTGGGACAATCCACACACGGTCATCCGATCCCAAACTAGGCAGAGCCTGTACTATGGAAACCAGACAACTGATACTAATACTTATATACTTTTTTTTTTGTAAATACATACTTAAATAGATAAACAACACCCAGACACTTGGCGGGAATCGAACCCACGACCCATCGGTTAGCAGGCAGGGTGTCTGACCACTAGACCAACGAGCCCGTCTTTTGGTGCCCGCCATTTGGTGGTTGATATTCAAACTCATTGGAAACTTCTTATATTATTATAATGTTCATGTTTTGTGCGGTATTGTTGATTTTTGATGATGAAAATCTTGCTGATAATTAGTCTTAATAATTGGGTAGTCAATGGTAAATCAAAAGATATTTTTAGTTACCTCAGAACATTTTATAAGATTAATTCATAACATTTAATATAAAAAAAAAAACTTAGTATGCAACAAGCAATTGAATTCCTAGTCTATTTAGAATACAGTAATGTAATACCGCCACGATATTATGCATTTGTACAAATTTACGTCAATATCAACCCGAACCTTATATTTCTCACGAATACTTATTGTTGTAGTGGAGTTGACAGTAGTCGTATCATAAGGTTGAGGAATTGTTTTTTGTAGTTATCCTCTGAGATAATAATTATCACAGAGTAGTAAGCATAATATACTCTTAGCAAGCGGGTCTTAGGTACTGATGAGAATTATATATGAAATATAACAATCTTACGACAATAAAATACAGTAAAATGCAGTTAAATACAGTTTAAAGTTAAATAAAGTTTAAAGTTAAATAAAGTTTAAAGTTAAATAAAGTTTAAAGTTAAATAAAGTTTAAAGTTAAATAAAGTTTAAAGTTAAATAAAGTTTAAAGTTAAATAAAGTTTAAAGTTAAATAAAGTTTAAAGTTAAATAAAGTTTAAAGTTAAATAAAGTTTAAAGTTAAATAAAGTTTAAAGTTAAATAAAGTTTAAAGTTAAATAAAGTTTAAAGTTAAATAAAGTTTAAAGTTAAATAAAGTTTAAAGTTAAATAAAGTTTAAAGTTAAATAAAGTTTAAAGTTAAATAAAGTTTAAAGTTAAATAAAGTTTAAAGTTAAATAAAGTTAAAGTTAAATAAAGTTAAAGTTAAATAAAGTTAAAGTTAAATAAAGTTAAAGTTAAATAAAGTTAAAGTTAAATAAAGTTAAAGTTAAATAAAGTTAAAGTTAAATAAAGTTAAAGTTAAATACAGTAAAATACAGTAAAATACAGTAAAATACAGTAAAATACAGTAAAATACAGTAAAATACAGTAAAATACAGTAAAATACAGTAAAATACAGCAAAATACAGCTAAATACAGCTAAATACAGCTAAATACAGCTAAATACAGAATTTAATTACTTAATGCATAATTTTAGTTTAAGTACCTGTGTGTGTGTGTGTGTGTGTGTAGTATTTTTGTATACGATTTATATTTGGTTTGCGCAAATATGATCATGTTTCTCAATTTCGTTCTAAGCTCAAGTGGCTTCCTATTCGTCTTCGTCGGAATACGCACATCCTGTCTCTTCTTTATAATATACTATTTAATTCTTTTTCTCCGCGTTACCTAAAGGAACGTTTTGTTTTTCTCGGCAATGATTCCCACTGTTTGAGGTCATCAGAAAATCTCACTCTTATGTTCCCTTCTCATAATAGTTCGTTTTACGATAAGTCATTCACAGTAGAAGCTGTTCGTCTGTGGAATGCCTTACCGGTCACTGTTAGACATGCATCATCTCTGCCTATCTTTAAAGATCGTTTGAAAGCATTTTATCTGTCCCTATGAATTTTATATTGATATTAGCCGGCTGCATTTATTTATTTATTATTGTTGGTTATTTATATTTGTTTCTATCAAATATAATATTTATGTATTATACTAATATTTATATATATATATTATTTTGCTGTTACGTATTTTATTGTTTATAGTTATGTATTTTTTTTTTTATCTTTTATAATTGGTTTGTATAAACAACCCCGCCTTGCAGTTCATAGTTCCTCTCCATCCAAAGGTTGCCTGGTAGAGATCACTTTTAGTGATAAGGCCGCCCATTGTTTCATTCTATTTTACTGTTTTTTTTTTTTTCTTGTATTTTTGTGTTTTTTAATGATGGTGGAACAATAAAGAATTATCTATCTATCTATCTACCTGCCCGCGCTGTTTGACACACCGGGTGTGCTCAGCTCAGCTCATGTGAATGTACCCAGTGCCCCATAATTGGACAATCTGGCTTACTACACAAACACACACACACAAACACACACACGCACACATGTACTGTGGAATATTATTATATATATAGGAATTATATATGTGGAATATTATTATATATATATATAGGATTTTGGTTCGGTCATGCTCGCCATCGAAAAGTCTTTGCTTGTGGCGGCTTCGTGTGGCGGGTCACCCCCTTCCCTCTAATATGGTTGAGGGGAGTGATGGCTGCTGCTCGAGTCAACTCGTGCGCGGGTGCTGCTTGGGGGGACTGGTCCGACTTCTATCCATTTGGCCTTTTAGTTTGTCTTAATTTATTGTTTTCTTCTTTTCTCCCTTGCTTTATGTTTCGAATGGCAGGACACAATATCGCTAATGTCGATTCATTTGTAACAAAACAATGTTTAAAAAAAAAAGTGAAAAAATGACAAGCCCGCTGAGTTTCTTGCCGGATCTTCTCAGTTGAGGCCGCGTTGTGATCCGGTGGTAGCTTCTAAAAAATGACGATTCAAAAGTGCTAGCGTTAAGCCTATTTGAAATAAAGATTTTTGAGTTTGAGTTTTGAGTTTTATTAGATTACGCGGAAGTCTTGGTTTGGGTTTCTTTTCTTTTCTTTTTTTTTTCTTTTTTTTCTGATAGATGGTGGCCACTCTCTTTACTTTGACACTCCTGCTCTTCAAGCGGGAGAGATGGGAGTGACTGAAAATCAGCGCTGCTAGTGATCTCGATCGCTAGCAGTACAAGCTGAGTCACTGCCCTTTGCCACGACCGTTTATTATTAAGTTACCTTGTTTATGTTTTAATTATTTTTTTATGTTCAATTTGTAAGGCAATAAATGTTCTTTTTTTTTTTTTTTTTTTACTAGGTACTAATAACATTCAGCATGGTGTTGCTACTCCCACGCACTGTACGCATCAGTGATGCAATACGTTATGAGGGAATCTGTCTATCTATGCGAGTCTAGGAGTTGTAGTGGAAAAAGGGGTTTATTCTAGAGTATATAATTAGACTACAGAGCGCACAATGCACGTACTGCTAAATAGCAATATCCATCATAGGAATATGCCTCATGTCCTTAGACAAGCGTTAATTATTTAGAACACAAGATTTCCGCGGGAACACTGCGGCCGGGATAGACTCAAATTCGTTGCATAGCTGAATATAAAAAAAAAACTTACTAATTTGTTTGGGATGCGTCAATTAGGTTTACTCGCGGATTTGCTGATGTCTCTAGGTCCCACGCAGTAGACCAATAAGGACGTAGAATAGACGGGGTCCTGTCCAAGAATCTATATTCCATACTGAGCAAGTACGCTTGGATTAGGTGGAGAGGAGTACTGTTGCAAAACCAATCTGTTGGCGTTATATAACAGATTGCATATTTAGTAATTGACTAGAGAGAAACAATTTTTAGAAGGGTTAAGACTTTGATCTACTAATAGACTATGGACTATGACCGTGTGAAAGTATTTTCTAAAGCTGTTCGTGGGCTGTAATAATGTCGTAACTTTATAACATTTAAAACATCTGCATGTATACAAATCTTACCATGATCTCGCTAATTTATAACACTGATTTTGCGATCGCTAGGTTCCCTCCTTTTCAGCCATTATTCGGGCATCAATTCACGTATAGAGGAAGTGCGCTAACTACTCTGTAGGACAACGTTAAATGCGTATGTTACTAGAAAAAAATAACGGATTGTACCTATAAAGGATGTAAAGCCGACCACTCAATAGATATGTTATAAGTTATATCAAGGGCATGAAAAGATATCGAAAATTTATTCCAATAGTACGTGGTGAAGTCACCACGTACTTACACCATATACTTCACCCATACCTAATGAGCACATAGTAGTATCCTCCGATAAATAGAAATAGATAGGGTTGAGAAATTAGACTTGTTAGAAAATTAAGTTAATGTATCTAACATAATCATGAAAGTTTAGTTTGACAGGAAGCTGCATCGCGCGCCAGACTTTCAATATTATTACGCGTCGCGCGCCAGTTTTGGGGATATGTAAGAGTGATACTCATTATTGGTAACTCACAAAAGTGATTATCAATGATTACTGATGTAATTAATAATCCCAACAAATCAATGTAAACTGAATTTCACCATCCAATATGTACATAAAAGCTGTGTGATATGGATTAGATTGGATCTGTTATATGGATTAAATAAGATCTGTGTGATATGGATTAGATTGGATCTGTGTTATATGGTTTAAACAAAATCTGTGTGATATAGGTTAGATTGGATCTGTGTTATACGGGTTACATAAAATCTGTGATATGGATTAGATTGGATCTGTGTTATATGGATTAAATAAGATCTGTGTGATATGGATTAGATTGGATCTGTGTTATATGGTTTAAATAAAATCTGTGTGATATGGATTAGATTGGATCTGTGTTATATGGTTTAAATAAAATCTGTGTGATATGTATTAGATTGGATCTGTGTTATACGGGTTACATAAAATCTGTGATATGGATTAGATTGGATCTGTGTTATATGGATTAAATAAGATCTGTGTGATATGGATTAGATTGGATCTGTGTTATATGGTTTAAATAAAATCTGTGTGATATGGATTAGATTGGATCTGTGTTATATGGTTTAAATAAAATCTGTGTGATATGGATTGGATCTGTGTTATATGGGTTAAATAAAATCTGTGTGATATGGATTAGATTGGATCTATGTGATATGGGTTAGATATGGTCTATGTGATATGGATTAAATTGGATCTATTCTTATTCTTATTCTTTATTGCACACAATAATATTACACATTATTATAAAATAAAGAAAATTAATGTACAAAGGCGTACTTAACCCAAACATTGAGTTTTCTGACAGCTAACCTTTGAGTGATGGAGAATTTGGAGAAAAATTTAAATACTGTTGGGATACAAACACGTGTACAACAAATTACTACATACAAAAATACAAAGTAAATTATGTAATAAATAAATAAATTAAATATATAAATAAATTATAATTAAATATAAAATAAATTATGTAATATATATATATTTATATAAATAAATACATGGATAAATTTATAGGTACATTGATATGAAATAATCTTTAATTCTGCGAGAAATGGGTTAAATAAAAAGCTGAGTGATAAGGGGTTAATTAAATGCAATGTGATAAAAATCTGTGTGATATGGAAGTGTGATATGAAAAAAAGTGGGTGATAAGGGATATATAAATGCTATGTGATATGGGGTTCATTAAAGCTTTGCGATATGGAATAAATAAATGCTGTGTGATAAATAAAAACTTTGTGAAAGGTGGAATAGATATAGGATACATTATGAATATAGATGTTGTCATTCATGAATGCAATGATAGAAACTGAGATCGGGACATAATTTATGGTTTATTAATAGAGCAGTAGCAGCAGCAGCAGCCTACAAGCTTAATACCTATTAGTTACGACTACATGGATAGATGTTCTGCTTTTGTATTTTTTTTTTTCAGATGCTGTATATCAGGGACAAACTAGGCTGAAAGTGGTAATACTGATCGCCGTGGGGCACGGCAAAGCAGGATGGCCGAGTGTTACAGACTTCCGGTCCCTGCTCAACTTTGTGCACCTAGATAATTATATATTGATTATATTTGTGATTTAATTTGTTCTATAGCATGACATTATTTTGATTTGTGTTTAAATACTTGTTTGTAACTACCTACTAAATGAAATATAATTATGTCGCCGTGCGCTTGACAGCTTCCGGCGTAACAAAATACTGATTATGAGTAATATTTACATTAGTTGTGGTTTATATGTATTATTGATTGATAATTCTCCTAATTAAATCTCCAATCTAAATAGTATTAATTAATGTTAAATATGTAATAGTTTTTGTATATGTATGACTCTTGATTAGCTTATCTGTTTGCCTATATATACCGGTGTCACAACGTTCGAATCATTCATTCTGTCACCGTCGTTGAGAACAGTTGTAAGTGGAAACTCTGCACGATTGTTTATAAAATATAATTGACCGTCAAATGCTTATGTGTTGATTATTGTGACCATCCTGATTACCTGATGTATTACACATATTAACAAATTCATATTTGCATCATATATATATTCATTCTTTATTAAATTATTGAGGCTGATATAATACTAATAGGATAAATGCTGACACAGAACGAGAGATCGTGTGTAAAAAATAATTATGTATACATAATTAGTATATTATAAGGACGACCTTCCTCCGAGAAGAATAATAGAAGATATCATCAGAGAATATAAATCACTTATTACAACACACTTTGTTTTTATACTAATACACTGAATATACACGACTACAATAAATTAGATAAATCAAATTCACAATAAACAGTTACTTCCAACTCTTAACAGTCTCGTGGTTGACACTCGAATTTTTGTATTGTGCTCCCAACCATGGTTTTATCGGTAAAAATCCCTACCAGAACACAAAACCCCCAAACGTCTCACAACGACCAATCACAGCCCGCATCAGTTCTCTTTAATGCGGCCCCGTGATTGGCCGGCGCTACGAATCAATTGAATAGCTTCTACTTCTGTCAGTACTCTAAAAGTAGTTGCCAGCATATTAAAATATTAAACAATGAAAATAAAGAATTAAATAATTTGCGATAAATCTCTACAAAATTGCAAACCCTAACAATCGACCATCCTGACGACGTGTGCGTCCCCGCACACGGCCCAGGTGGAAACCCTAATAATCGGTATAGAGTACATGGTCAGCAGCACGAAAGTCCCCAAATACCATAACCGTTACATAAATTAACAATTAAACATTCTAATACAATCAATTAAACATCATCAATTTGTACAAACTATAGTTTAGAACCTGTTTTATTTTTATTTTATTTACATCATGTAAATATTTTACATTACAATAAACTTCGTTAGTTAATTAGATAATAAATTCCATTCCTTTTATTTTATTAAAAACAAATGTATTATCAATATAATTGCTGTTAGGAAAACTGTACACTTGTATTGTAAACATCTAGTATTCCATTCTATTCTAATTTATTAGACAACGAATCGAAACCACATCAAAATATCAATATGTACATATATCAATAATTGCTGTTAGGAAAACTGTACACTTGTATTTCTATTCTAATTTATTAGACAACGAATCGAAACCACATCGAAATATCAATGTGTACATATATGGACTTACTCAGGTCCACGAAAGACTGGTGACTGGCACACCAGCGCAAGCCGATCGATTGCTTCACACGGCGCAGGTGAGACTACTTAATGGCATTGGGATCGAATCGAGTCCGTGCAGGACTGCCCAACAACCATTTCAAAATCGTACAGACCCCAACTGGCGGATATACAAGACGATCGATTACTTGATACCGCACAGTGGGACAATGCATCGTGGTGGCTCACACAAGCCGATCGATTACTTGTGGAGACGCACCATCGTGGCACCGAACGTATCAGAACATGGCACGATCGATTCGATACCATACATGACCGCCCGACTACCAATTCGAAACACCAACTGGCGGCACAAGCCGATCGATTACTTGATACCGCACAGTGGATCGATGCATTGTGGTGGCTCACACAAGCCGATTGATTACTTGTGGAGACGCACCGTCGTGGCACCGAACGTATCAAAACATGGCACGATCGATTCGATACCATGCATGACCGCCCGACTACCAATTCGAAATCAGATTAACACCAACGGCGTGCACAAGCCGATCGATTACTTGAGACGGCGCAGTGGGTCGATGCGCACAAACCGATCGATTGCTTGTGATTTATCTGGAAAGATACAAAAGACCTTCTGTAGCAACATTACTCTTAATATCTCTCATATTATACACACAAAATTACGGACTCAAATTAATTACTATCATTACTATTCTACTACATTAGCTTTAGATTCATTTTCGTGAACTTTTATTTCACCTATGTAGTTCCAAGGCCTTCTAGTTTATAGTTCGTTTTGCATGCGTGCTAATCCACAAAACATTAATGACTACAGGGTTCTATAAACGTGGATATGTCCACGTTTATAGCTTTTTGCTTTGCCCATCACTGTTAAAGCAGGGTTTATATTTCTGTCCTCTTATCTATCCTATCTTGAACCCCATTTCGAATAACGGAAACCGCTATTAAGGAGAGTTTGATAGACTATCACGTTAAGAATAGAGCTTTATCCCATTCATGCTGGCACCAAATAACACCTCTGAATCAGATACACCTATGTTTTTTTAGCGTTGTTAAGTATCCAACAAACTCTCCCAAAAGCCTAAATCAATCTTTCTTTATTTTTATTTTTTTTATTTTATTTATTCAAACAAAAATCCACAGCTCTTAGAATAAAAAGTACAATTTGTAGACTACTTGTATATACAGCCAATAAAAGGATTTTCTTTATATTTAATAACAATTTTACTTTATAGTACGAAACGCTGAGCAAAATTTGAGTGGGTGTCTGACGCATTTTAAAATATAAAAATAAAAATATACAAATGTAGTGTTGCTTATTATATTATGTATATATATGTTATAAAGATATACATATATATGTTATTTATATATAATTATATCATAATATTTACTAAAATTAGATATATCTGATAGGTATTTATTTCAAATATAATTTAATATCTACTCATCAAATATTTCTTTGTCGTATTTTTAAATGATAGCTTACTTCCATGAAATAAATCTAACGAAGGAAAGTTTTTGTTATAGGATCTTATGAGGCGGATAGCTACAGAGTTTTGGGCATAATTAGTACATGATCTTGGTATCGCGAATAATGAAGTATGTCGAGTTCGAGTTCTGGGAACGTTAAAACACAATATCTTATTAACAAGTTCAGGACAGTCAACATTGTTATTACAAAGATCTCTTAAGTACATCACCTCAAGAAAAGAACGCCTATCTTCAAGTGACATAAACTTATGAAATTTACAGCTTTCCATGTAGTCCGCAAATGTATTTCTATTCCTATAACTTAAATGTTTTAGAAATTTTACTTGAATTTTTTCAATTTCCTGCTTGTACGTTATATAATGCGGATTCCAAACTATGCTACAGTACTCCAATATAGTTCTGACATATGAAAAATATAAAACTTTAATACATTCAACATCTGAAAAAGGTACGGACACACGGAGAATGAAGCCTAAATTTTTGATAGCCTTATTAGTAATATAATTAATATGGTTTGAGAAAGACAGTTCGGAATCTATCAAAATACCCAGATCTTTTATGCTTGTACTTCTATTTATATTTATTCCATTAAATGTGTACGTATAGTTTATAGGATTTTTCTTACGAGTATAACTAATAATTTGACACTTAGATACATTGAGATTTATTTTATTTATTCTAAAGTACGTACTCAGGTGTTCAAGATCAACCTGCAGATGATTGCAGTCCCTTACATTATTAATTTTCAAGTAAATTTTTGTGTCATCTGCATATATTAAAAATTTAGCATAGTCTATGTAACTACCAATATCATAAATGTAGACTAAGTACAGCAGAGGGCCTAAAATTGATCCTTGGGGAACTCCGGATGGGATATTTATATAATCAGAACGGTATCCCCCAAGTACAACTGCTTGCGATCTATTACGAAGATAGGAATTCACCCATCTTAACAAGGTGCCATGTATACCAAGGTCTTGTAGCTTACGCAAAAGTATATCGTGATCTACCCGATCAAATGCTTTTTCAAAATCTATATAGATTGCATCCACCTGCCCTCCATTGTCAATATCTCGCAAAACATCTGAAGTAAAAACAGCTAAATTTGAAGATGTGGAACGACCTTTCACAAAACCATGTTGTTGGCTAGGAATAAAAGAAACTACAGCTGAGTACATATGTTTGTGAACAATCTTTTCAAGAACTTTACTAAGAATATTTAGCATTGATATTGGTCTATAATTTTCAATCGCAGTCTTTTGCCCTTTTTTGAAAACAGGAACTATATGTGCTGTTTTCCAGACCTTTGGGAGACATCCCAATCTAAGGCACTTATTAAATATTAGTGCGATTGGAATAGCTAATGAATTCGCGCATTTAACGAAAAATATGGATGGAATATTATCGCTTCCCGGACCCTTGGTGACATCTAAACCAGATAGTAAATCTTTTACATGGTCATTAGTTACTTCAATTGCGTGCAAAACATTGGAGTTATGCACAGCAACCGAGGACTCACTACTATTTTGATTCGGTATACTGAAATTTTGAGAAAAAAAGTCATTGAAAGCTGTACATATATCATTTGCATTCATAAGTTCAACATCTCCGTAGGTCATAACTTTAGGATAGTTTGATTTATTTACTTTTTTAGCCTTTACATAAGTCCAGAAATTCTTACTGTTTTGCTTAATATTGCTTTGAGTGTGATTAACAAATGATCTGTAGCACTGATCCATCAACTTTTTCTGCTTAGCCCTTAGTTCAGAAAACTCAGAGTAGTCAACTGGGTTACCATATTTTTTCCAATTACTATGAACTTTATATTTTTCTTTGATGACATTTATTAATACCCGGCTGTACCAAACAGGATATTGGTATCCACCTGTGGTCAAAACACATGGAATGTACTTTTCGATTGCTTCGTTTAAAATGTTATAGAATTTTGATACGATATTTTCAATATTATCCATATCATTTATAAAACTCCAGTCATGAGAGAAAAAATGTCTGTTTAAAGAAAAGTAATCGGCCCTGCTCGAAAAAAACTGTCGCTTTTTGCGGCGTAATGGTTTAATATAAGGTAAGGTAATATCACTAGCATTTATTAACAAAGTAGGATGAAAGCCATCCTCATTTACCAAAGCGTGATGCGCCCTTCCAATAGTAACTGTAAAATTACAGAAAATTAAGTCTAAAGTATTATTATGCGAGTTAGTCAAAACATTATATTGCCTAAGTCCAAGAAAATTCATATGTTGCACGAAATTATTCGCCCCTGCCTGTACTTCCTGTGAACCCTTTCTGATATAAATTGGACCATTGTTTATATCCCATTGAACACAGGGTAGGTTAAAGTCTCCGCTTATTAAAAAATAATCATTCGGATATTCATTCGTAACGTGGTCGAGCATTGCTATAATGTTTTGTAGACGTATTGGTATATGTTTATCCGGTGGTAAATAAATAACCGCCATGTGCAAATCGCGATCCGAAGACAGCGCGCGGGCAGGGATAGTCACCCAGAGGCACTCAACGTCTGGCATCTCCCACTCTGGTCTAGCTCTTGCCTCAAACCGCGCTGCGCACACAGCCATTACACCCCCGCCGGCGCCGCGCGATCCTCGGTCACGCCGTAAAACAGTGTAACTATTATTGCATAACTCTGTGTCTAATATTCCCTCGCAGAGCCAAGTCTCCGTGATCAACATAATATCATAGTTATTACATAAAACATTATTGAAAAACGTGTTAGTTTTAGTCCTGAGTCCTCTTACGTTTTGGTAAAATATTTTAAGTTTTTCATTTACAATTAGCATTTATATATAAAAGTGTATACATAATGTTATGGTTCGATAATGTATATAATGTGTAATAAAACTCAACGCTACCTAAGTGTAAAAAAATATATTTTAGATTAACTTCAGTAGAGATATTATGTGCTACATTATGCTCAAATAAAATACACGAGTTTGCAGTTTGAAGCTTGTTCTCTGCGAGCCCTGGGAAACAATGAGAGTGTAATAAGATAACAGCAGTATATGTTACAATCTGATCGGAATTCTTTAATAAAATATAATAAATAAGTAAACAACGATACGAATATATAATATGTATAATATAGCATGATATAATAATGTATTGAATATTAAAATAAGTCAACACCATTTTTAAAACTAATATAAAAGTATTTTCCTGGGACTTTAATATGTGTACAACATTTTCTATATGTAAACAGTAAATATAGTAAAGATGCTCAGAATCTATAATCAATGGTTTAAAGAGAGGAACTATAAATAAAACGCTAAACACAACCTGTAAACAAAGAAACAAATGCACATTAAAAGCTAACCTTAAGCTAATTTTGAAAGATCTGCAGATACCAAGATAGCAATAGGTGGTGAGGCTTCGTTTCTTCTGACATAAATTCGACAGTTTTTTGTCCAAACATAAGTGAAACCAACTTCCTTGGCCTTCTTCTTACATTCACGAAGTAAATTTTTGTTTTCCCTAGTGAGATGTTCGTTAATATATATTTTCTCGTCTCCGCTTCCTATGCCTATGTCCTTCACGGTAATGTTACGTCTCTTGCGTGCAGCCGCCATCACTGCGTCCTTCGTGGCCCGTTGCCTGAAACGGGCAACGATGACACGCGGACGTCCAGCACCAGTCGAACGGTAAGGCTGTACACGATGAGCAAACTCGATCTGCGGGGCTATTACGTATCTCGTTTGACAACTAAAGTGATGATCACCAAAGCTAAGTGGCTATCAAATAACTGTCAAATGATGCATTCGGTATTGCCTAACTTGAGTGACCAACTAAAATGACGTCATGAGCACCGATTCTCGGTGATGATCACCGTAGACAATATTTGACAGATGTTTCTGTATCGATAACCTATAATTGGTATTATGTAAGTAAAGTGTACATCAAACTGATGGTCACCCAAGTTGCGATGACCATCGTGAAAGCAACTAATAAGAAGCAGTGTTTTATACAGTTGAAGGTGATCGGCACTATAAGCCGGCTATTTGAAACGTTGACTAGAAGCATTATCAACGTAGGTAAAAATGTGACAACTATTTTCGCAGGATTATAACTTTTTTTTGTGACCTAAAGAAAGTATTTGGTTGGAGTATATCCTTGGGGGTTATGGTGGGGGCGCTGTGAAGTTGAGATTTAGATGAATCGTTGAAGATTTTTTTTCGTGCCGCGAGAGTACCTAGCGGTACGAACGGTGTACCACCTTTATGATGATAAATGCATGCGGGCGGGGTAAGCGCACGTAGGTAACGACGTTCAAACAATTTTGATTGTAAACTAGTACAGCATTCATGTCCGCGATAATACATTGAGCTATAATGTACTGAAGTAGGTACATAGTTATTTTTGATTAATTTCGGATGCTGCCTTTCTCTTGTCACTGACTTATAGTTTAGCGGCAAATGGCATGAAAAGATGTAAAACACCTCGAAGTTCTTGAAAACTTTATTTGAATTTAGTGAGTTTGTTTTTTTTCATAGAATTAGGATTTTTCACAATATCTTTGGGTTTTTTTATTAAACTTTTGTTGTCTATGCTCCCAATATCCACTAGGCGAAATTACCTGCAAATTAAAAAAGTACCACTAAATGTTCTTTGTATAATGGTTCGGGGGGAGATTCAACTTGGTCGCATAATGTCGATAAAAAAGTAGAGATGGCTAAAAGACAAGTGATGAGCACCGTAGTACACCGTAGGTTGATGTCCACCGAAAGCCATACGTAATACCAATGTTATCACACTTTCGGTTGACATCAAATTTCGGTGGACAACTGAAGCTTGATAGTCACTTGGGTGGCTAAAGATACGCAATAACCCTGCTGGTCGCTTTCCACTGGGACTCCAACATAATCAGCCACTTTCGTCACCACCTCAAGGTCCGTAATATTGTTCGATTCCGGAATTCCAGTAATCTCGATGTTGTTTAGGCGAGACCATTGTTGCTGTCGTATGTTATCGGCTTCAAGTTGTCTGATACGTGACTCGCATGTCTTTAAATCTAGTCTAAGAGACTTATTCTCACTGGCTAAGGCTTTCATTTCAGTGGCGTTTGCCTTTAGGAGTTTGGTGATATCATCATATTGAGCGCTAATAAAAGATAACGATGCCTCTAAGCTGCTCAGCTTATCCTCCAGCGGTCGAAGGCCCGCTGCCACAATTGATCTAAACTCATCCTTCATTAGTACCTGAAATTCCGAGCGCAGCTCGCCTGTTTGCCCAGCGTCGCGGTGAGGTTGAGGTGGTGGTTGAGGGGCCGTTGTCGGCTTTCCCGTCTTTCTAATTGTTATATTACTGTATTCGTGAGCGGGGGAGCCGCCATGATCTTCGACACGCCGTACTGGAGTATTAGTATTCTCACTTTGGCGCGGTTCTTTGCAGCATGTCCAAGTTGAATATTTTTTAAGATCAGCAGGCGAAATGTTTACACATAAACAATGGTATTGCCTAGCACAAACCTTGCGCGTACATGTAATTTTATCTGAAGTTTTAGCTATCGGTTTCGTGCATGCGTCGCAGTTAGCCATCACTTTTTATAAAAACAACTCGAGTAGCGGGTACACTGTGCACAGAGGTAGGGCTGCGGCGCACGCGATTTGCTCACCGGACAATCCGTGCGGGCCGACAGTATGCAATAGCAGTATAGGTGACTCCTTTCCACGTTGTTGGTGCTATACCACACACACAGTAAAACTCACTTATTGATCCAATAAATAAGGATGGAATTAGTTTAACAAATGTGCAAAATATTCTTTAAACAAATAGTAACACGTCCACCCAGAAGCTATGCCCTGCGATGAAATGTTCTCATCATTTTGTTTAGTTCGTTTAGCGATTCAAGGATAGTACGATTGAACCCTTCCAACTAACCGTCAACACCGACTAAACAGTGTTCAAATCTTATGAAAGCATGTGATGCAGAATAACTACAGCGATCGCTTGCCAAGCGATCCCCTGATCGACCCCAATTGTGTAATTTATAATCTTCAAAAACGAACACAGATTGTTTATTTTCTTGACAGGTATAATCAATCAGGTAAACACACCCACAACTACAAGTAGGTGAGTATAACCTCACTTAGATCTTACGAAGGGCCCAAGGTGGTCAACATCCAAATCATGAAACGGCACCACTACTTTTGTTTTTGTGACATTGCGGAGTAATTCGCTTTTAAGTTACGTTTTTTTTTTAATAAGAGAATTCTATGCAAACGTTTATACATTTTTTTTTATTTGCCAATACATAAATCGTTTCTTATTTTATTAATACTTTAATCGTATATACCAACGATATTGTACCATAATTTTAATTTTATTTACATTTTTTTTTGTGGTCCTACACGGTCCATAATTATACCTAGCTCTAAGCTACCAATTTAATAAATAACCACCAGATAACCACCTTGTAAATATTATGGAATGCAATAAACGATATGAATCAATTAATTTTAACATTATTTTCTGACGAACCAGTCCTATGTTACAGAACAATCGAACTCTTGCAAAGTTTACACATATTGACACCTACTAGAGGTTCTCGGAATTAACCCCGGTACAGAAATGTGGAATGCAGCTCACTAACCGGTAATTATTCAAATACCGTACCTAGCAGATAACCCTAAACTTTCGCAGAAAGAAAATAACAGCTAAACTTTATAACTGAGTAGAGGTTCTTCGCTTCTGCTAAAGTCTATGATATAGTATAGTAAGCGACGATATGCTTGCTCTACTCAGAAATCGGGACCCAGCTATCAACCCAACTTATTGTAGCAGTGCATGCTAGACGTCGAGCCAGCACCGAATTAGACGTAGAACCTAACGCCGCTGAGATCCGTACTCACTATCGAATTTCTGCTCAACGTAGAGCTGACCGTTAAACTATTAGACCCTCGTGGCGGTAGTGCTGCTTAAGCAAATTTAGTGAACACGAAAACGTGACATGCCACTGTCGTAGCATCGAGCTCGAGCCCTTGCTGCTTAGAGAACAGCACTACGGGTAATACCGACGACAGGCCTGTTCAGCTAGTAGAGGCATTTAGTCTTCAATGACAGGAATAAGATAATTTCAAGTTTACAGCCGATAATTAATGCACATCGGTGACCCATCCCTTTTACGAACAAGCAAACTAAGACTAGCTTGAGACGGGCTAACTATTCCGGGATATAACATTTCGCGTAACATGGAGAGAACCTTCGCGTTCGTGATGGGACAACCTGTTTGAGTGGTAACTATTCATCTCGTGATGTTTGCGCGTCCTAAATTATGGAGGGACGTCGACAATATTTAGAGTTTCAGTATGTCTAATAGACGTTGCTTATCTTCAGACACACGAGCCTGATTATTATAATGCTGTGCTTGTGACTACATTTGACGGTGGTCCCGTTATGACCTTGTCCGAAAATTGCACTATCCCCACGACAAAATACAAAATCTATCAAGATCCGACATATGGCTGATGATTGCACTATCACAACATCAACACGTCCGCACTTAGCTTGATAAGTCCTTTAGACATGTGTTACTGTTTCTACTATCATGTGTACTATTCGGTTGCAATGCGTTTTTTTTTCAAAACTGCTACTAAATGGCAGATCAATCAGTCAATACCGTGGCTGCACCGTACAACCCAAAGACATCGACTGATCAAGCCGTAAGGGAACATTCACTCATTTGTCTAACTCAGGTTAAGGAGAATTTATTTCCTACATCAAGAAATTGCAACTGAGTCAAGCGATTAAGTATGTTCGTGCGCTTCAGCTGAAACTGCATCAACACTGGCTTGTCTTACATGCATTCACCACCCCCTGATACAACTTGGGCAGTAACGTCTATGCATAGTTGAGGTGATAACATACCCAGACTTAACAAAGGACCATGTCCATAGTATGGAGCTGAAAGTCTGCAATGCAATGCCCAAATTGCACTCTGTCATAAGATAACTTTTTAACAGTATTTATGTGATATCTAGATTTAATGTCATTTATAGCATTGGTTCAAAAGATATTGGACATTAAACATGATAACTTCCTACTGGTATTTTTTTTATTTTATCGTTCACAGACAGCGAACTGTAGTGAAAACTAATAGATTGCTATTAGTTTTTCACTACAGTTATAGAACTTTATGATCATCACATAAGCTAAGCCAGATCAGTGTTCTTTTATATACTTATCTGTATGTTATCAGATAAACAATCAGTTATTTGGAATTATCTAGTCTGTCTCCATTGTATAATGTCAATATGTATGTGAAAACAATTTGGTTACATCACTGGTACTGCAATGTTAACAAGAACGTCTTATTATTATTTTTTTATCTAGTGCTTCATATGATTTAAAATTAACAACATAATTCTAGTTTTTATTTATTAGAGCAATCTTGTAATATACTTTATCTGGGCATTTCTGGGGCACAGATGGGCATTGTCCTTTGTAAAACCGATGAGAGATGATTAGACAAAGTCTAAATTTTTGTACAACATATCCTTTCGTTAAAGTGGTCACTGCCAAAGGGTACAAAGGCCGTGAAGAGTCCTATTTTTCCGTACTTCATTCATAAATTTTGAGTAACGGCTCGGCTATTCTGACTATTAATTAAACCTATACATGTCGATTTTTGTAATGCATTTTAATAGATTTAGGATAGCACCAGTAATTCATACTGGTGACCTCATACTAGTGAACTCATACTGGTGAACTCATACTGGTGAACTCATACTGGTGAACTCATACTGAATAACAGTGAATAATACAATCTACCGCACGTTTTCCCTACAATATCACGTTGATTGTGTGTCAATTCTTCATAATAAACCTCGTACCTACTCCTTCGTCCTAAGACTCCTAAGTAGCCCCCCCTTCAAGACATAAGACCCGGCTATGTTCTGCTCGAAAGGAAAAGCAAACAGTAATTTCTCTTGACATTCCTACCAGGTCAATAGAATCGAACTACCAGACCTCGGCCAGATCCTAGAACTTCTAAATACCAAAATCAGTGATAGTTCTATCACCCTCCCGTATAGCGATGCACACTTGTTAAACAAATATCATTAATTTAACAAAGCATGCATGCGTGATTTGAAGGATCCAAAATCTAATAGTCTCGGTTTTTGCGTCCTGGGAAGATTGCAAGACCATCCCTAACGCATTTACAATATCGAAAATCTCTTTTGTTTTTAAATGAAGGACTACGTGACCTGTTAGATTGTCCCGCGTCGACACGTGGCTCTGTGCTACCGGCAGTCAGCGGACCGATTGCGATGGCTCCTTCCACGTCGGTCGTTGTCCCGCCGTGATTGTGAACGCTGATTCCGATCCACCTTAGTCATCCTCGCGGCCATCATTCCGTAGCTCACGCTCGACTCGCAACAAAAAGGTTGTGTGAATATTATGTTACAGACTTACACGTGTATCGTATTATGACGGTAGCTTGTAAATATTAGAGAGCATTTTATATAGGCAAGCTAAAATTACTACCTATGTAGTTAAAAGAAAACAGATTGACGACTACCTAACACAATCACTGCCATACACTGTAGGAATATTTTGGTATCAGGTCACCCAATAATAACCGACGAGACCATAATACATTACTAATACTGCAATCTGACACTAATACTGCACACTTCAGCTATTATTTGATACAATACAGACAGTGCTATCATCTTCCATATTATTCCATATCATGCAAGACATGAATACAATCTCCTAATTATATTATTAGTTATATGCTATCCGAAACTGTTACATACCTATGTATTTTTTATAAGAATACAATTGGTATTGAAGTATCTGTCAATCATTGGACTACCTATTGAAATTTCTCCGTCTTACCGTCAGCTGTTTTTATTTGCAGAAAATAGCGGATTATACTTATATGGTTTAAGACATTTATTTTCGCAAAAGATTACAAGATAATTACTTACAGAGAAAATATAATATACGAACAGTTTGATTTGCTCAATTAGCGTTGTACATAAAAATAGAGGGTAGTTACTTTCAAAATATTTAAACATTTTTTTTTCCAGGTATTGCGGGTACCTTCAAATTTCATTTAGAAATCACAATGCACGATGATAAATTTTAAGCAGCAAACCGATATAGAAAAACTACAACGCATAGAGATAAATATCAATTCAAACTAATTCAAAAGACAAAGATTACTTAATTCAAAACACTTCTTGTCTAAAAATTGTAGATTTGGGCGTGTACTTACGTTTTGTTGAAGTTAGTTGCGATAGCCACTTCTGATCTATAAGGACGACCTTGCTCCGAGAAGAATAATAGAAGATATCATCACAGAATATAAATCACTTTTATTACAACACACTTTGTTTTTATACTAATACACTGAATATACACGACTACAATAAATTAGATAAATCAAATTCACAATAAACAGTTACTTCCAACTCTTAACAGTCTCGTGGTTGACACTCAAATTTTTGTATTGTGCTCCCAACCATGGTTTTATCGGTAAAAATCCCTACCAGAACACAAAACCCCCAAACGTCTCACAACGACCAATCACAGCCCGCATCAGTTCTCTTTAATGCGGCCCCGTGATTGTCCGGCGCTACGAATCAATTGAATAGCTTCTACTTCTGTCAGTACTCTAAAAGTAGTTGCCAGCATATTAAAATATTAAACAATGAAAATAAAGAATTAAATAATTTGCGATAAATCTCTACAAAATTGCAAACCCTAACAATATATATTTATGTATAATACAATTAAAACAATAATAGTAAACCAAAAAATATTAAGAATATTCGACTTAATTAGGGGGGGTACCCTCATATATAAAAATAAAAAACCTAATGCAAGGGTAAGAAACTAAAAATGTGTTTTTTTCCAAGACTATCCTTTAGCGATACGGATCGAAATGAGGCATGTATTAAAATTTAATCTTTATGAAAGGGGAAAGATTTACCTAGCCATATACATCATGATCCTCAAAGTGAGTTGGAGATGGAGATTAAACAAAGAAAAGGCGAGCAAGCGTCATAACCACTACCAAAATTACTACAAAAGGCGGTTTTTGTTAAAAATTGACCTCAAAGAGGCCTTTATTTTATTTTCTATTTATGAATCTTATTGTAGGCTCCGTACCGTAGCGGTAAACCGCTTGCTTTGCAAACCGGAGGTCGCGGGTTGAAATCCCGTGGAGAGAAACCACTTTGTGTAGTTGTTCCTGGCTGGCTAGAACAATGCAGTTAAGATGATTCATTCATGCGTCGCATGGGCATATAAAAAGTCAGTCCTGCGCCAGACCTCACCCCAGTCGTGTCGATCTTCCGTCTTAACGAATCGTGAGAGTAAAGGAAGATAGAGTGCACTTGTTTCTACGCAAGCACTTGTACACTATAATATCTCTCGTGTAGTAGGCTGATTTGATGAAAGATCGGCCGCTGTGGTCCTATCAGCCAGGGGGACATTTATTTATTTATTTTATCATTTATGTACACACAATAACAATAAAAGATAGAAGGAATAAAGGCAAGATACTATTCTTAATACAAAGGCACAGCTTATTTCATAAGAAAGTTATTCCAGCAGGCCTTACATTATTATTATTATAGACATTATTATTATGAGTCACAATTGTAATATTTCCGCTTGTGTTCGGTTCCTATTACAAAAATATTGCAACCTTTTGTATATTGTCTGCAGTCTCAGGGTTTTTTCTTTTTATACTCTGCCGGGCAGAGAATGTTATTCCATGACACTAAATGTCATGGAAAAATCTTCCAATGCTGTGATTATTTTATAAACGCTAATAAACCTTTATTAACCTGTTGATAACGTGATTAGGAGTTATCTTATTATAGCTGTTTTAACCATGGTATCACACTTTAAATCTCTCGAGACAATTCAGTAATTTCCTTCGAATAAATATCTTCTTTCTTCCTCAAAATCCAACGAATTCAAGTAGTGAATGCATTGGATTCACTACATCGACATGTTTCCCTAGCAGGATGTTTGTTAGACTGGTAACATAAGTCTAGTTTCAAACAAACAACATTGATTTGATGATGACAATTAAGTCATTTCTTTAACAAGTTCTGGACTAGATTGTTTTTTGAATATTGTATGGTTATTTACAATCAGATATTTCTTTGATATCCACAAATAAAATTGGCAATATTATTAGAAGCAAAAACGGTTATTTCAGGGAACCTGTAAATTGAAACCAATCATTCCTCGCTATGTTCTACATTGCATAGGATCTAATTACTAGATTACTTAGTCACAATAACTTTAGTTACTTAAAAAACATTACATAAAGTTACTGATTTTAATAGTTTAGAAAATATTACTCAAACCAAAAAATTACATCTTTATACCTTTAATTCTCTGCCTAAAGAGTAAACAAAATATGCAAATAG
The DNA here is from genome assembly GCA_911728495.1 of Furcula furcula. Lineage (NCBI taxonomy): Eukaryota > Metazoa > Arthropoda > Insecta > Lepidoptera > Notodontidae > Furcula > Furcula furcula. Next base: position 330,098 of record OU452254.1, on the reverse strand, counting down.
TTGTCATTAACTAAACTATTAGAATTCACCAAATGTGTTGTAAGGTTTACACAGACTAAAAACCTTAGGTACGGAATTTGTAGATGTTAACCCATTTTAAATCTGCATCAATTCATTCAAAGACCTATTGATTTCCCACTTGTCTGGTAACAACATTAACTTTTCAGTTTTATCCTCCATGATATGGCTCACATCTTGACGCCCTGTCCGCTGCCCGATGTGTGGTGGGTTTGATTCCCACCTTGTCTGAGTGTAGTTTGTCTGTTTGGGTTGATATATTTTGCAGGGAGGAAAGGTATTTAAGGTATAAGTACCTATTGATATCGTTTGTCTGGTTGTCGTGGTGCAGGCTCTGCCTGGTTTGGGGACGAATGCCCGCGTGTGGATTGTCCCAAATATGGTATATTATTTGCTATACAGCAAACAACATAAATGAAATCTATGTATATCTATCTATATCTATACTTATTATAAAACAAAGTCGCTCCCGCTTTCTGTCTGTCCCTATGTATGCTTTGATCTTTAAAACTACGCAACGGATTTTGATGCGGTTTTTCTTGATAGATAGAGTGATTCAAGAGGAAGGTTGATATGTATAATACATGCATAATATAGTAGAGAAACACTGATAATTTTAGAGGTTTCTAATGTGATGTCGTAAATAAACACATTTTTTTGCACTTACATTGCAAACGCTGTCTGAACCCTACGAGATAGATCAAAATACTGTACCACAGTATTGTACACCTTAACAAGGTCTACAAAAAAGTCCCTGATGATATATGTTTATCTCTTAGAGATAACCCACAATAAACATTTTTATCCTTTACATTTACGAGAAATAAATCTATTAATAAATTGTTGTTAGCATGAATTTGTCCCTTCTTCAATGTAAATATTACTGAAATTTACGTTATACCTATGAAAAAATAGCTGTGAATGTTGTTCATACCGCTAGGTTAAGGTTAAGCAACATAAGGTAAGGTCATTACATAGATGGGTGAACTGATTTGTATGAAATTTTGTGTACATATCGGGTCTGAGAATAGGTCGTAAACTATATGTTAGTATGTATATAAGCGGGAGGGAGAAAGAGAGAGGAGGAAGAGGGCATAGAATTAGATTTTGCTTATAAGAGAGAGATGGAGAGAGAAATAAATCAAGGGAGGAGGAAGAAAAGGGGAGCAAAATATAATAAAAGCGCGGGTGGAGCTGCGCGGGTCAGCTAGTATTATTATAAGTATATGTCTTCTCAAGCCGTGGGACGATGTATAAAAGTACTAAAGAAGTAAAATACTTCTATCTTATTACTTACAATACGAGACGAGCCCTGGCTTCAGCAGCTGTCCAGAACGCCTTTATTATTAAGACTACATATTAGAAAATTGGTCGCAAGATGGTATGCACGATTAGATGTTCAAAAATGTTAATGTAAAATTTTAAATAATTGTATATTAAATAAGTTTTAATTCATCAAATAATATGTATAAAAACATAATTACTTATATCAAATTAATTAATACGTACCTACGTGTTTATGTATTCTGCAAAAAATTGCTAAATATATTTGGCTTTATTATAACTAATAGTTTAAGCAACAAGTTAAGTTAACTTTGTTTTAGTCTGGAATCTTTAATTGCAACATTGATTTTGTATCTCTAAACATCTACTAGTGATGGAAGAAATATCTTGGAGTCAAGGACTGGATAATTGAATGATCAAACGAACTTACCCTAAGTGAAGTTCGATCTTAATCATCCAGTCCTTGACGAGAAGATATAAGGTCCCTCCCTACCCATTAATGACCCTGTTAAATCAATGTTGCAGCTGTATTTCATTTTACTCTAAAGATAATGAGGTGGCTGTCGCTCGGCTGAGGCGGGGTGGTTGCGAAGGAGATGGTGATGTTGTTTTCTCTTTCTAACCTCTGAAACTTGTGCGATATCTCCGGATCGTACCCACGGGGTACTACTAGCGGTGGAAAAAATATCTTCTCGTCAAGGACTGGATAATTAAGATCGAACTTAACTTAGGGTAAGTTCGTTTGATCATTCAATTAGTGGAGTATCGTTTCACAGGAAAACCTGAATTATTATGGCTAATTTAGAGATTATATTTAGAAACTAATAATAATAATAAACGTTTATTTCAAGTACAAAATACTCATATTAGCAGTACATAATTGAGCTTATGCTAAACTTCTAAGCAGATCAAATCATCGAAATCCAGAAGCGTTGCACAGATGAGTCATAGCTGTAAGCAATTGCTTTCAGTGTATTATGGGTACTATTAAATACTCTTTGCCTTAAAGATGCTATTCGCTTACGAATAACAGCCGCAAACCCGTCTGTGCGCGCTATACAAAACATGCCAGAGGCACTACAGTACCTCGAGAGTTTAAACATTGCTCTAAACACATTATTATATTGCACTCTCAATGCATTATACGAACGCTGCGTGTACCTGACCCAGAGACCACAGGTGTATAATGTTTGACAGTACGCCTTAAAAAGAGTTATTTTAACCTGATCGGTACAGCGTGGTCAACGCGCTCTATTACCACATTATTTAGATGAACATCCGGAATAAACCCAGGACCACTTTTATATTTAAACACCATGAAAGCAGATTTTATCGTAATAAACACCAGATCATGAAACTTGGAATACTTTTCACAAATTTTCAAAAGGTTTCTCAATCCCCTAATTGAAGGACTGAGCAGCATCATGTCATCAGCATAACTCAGATTTTATACCCTACGCAGGGCAGGTATATTGGCTGTATAAAGTGGATGCCTTAGTCCAAATATTTTTGTTGGTTAAAAAACAAACGTCATACATCATTTTCTCCATGATTTTCTCCTAGCCAATCAGCAGCCAGCCCTATGGCTAGATTAGTAGGCGAGATGTCCATCTGATACGTAGTATCCTATAATCTGTGGTGCACACACACGATCGTATTTGTTCGAAGGGAAAATCAAGTCCTTTGGTGACATTTTCAAGCGCACAAAACCTTTTCATCTGTATAATTAGTTATCTTTCGCTACTTCTCAATGTCCTAAGCATGATAATAATCATGCTTAGGATCGTTTGTGTGCACCACAGATTATAGAATACTACGTATCAGATGGACATCTGACAAACAACAAACAACAACAACGAAATATCGTTTAACTAAAGAAAAACGAGGAAAAACAAAAACATTTTGACACACGCGATCGTCCCTGACAAGCTGGATAAGTGGATAGCCAACATAATTACTTAACCACGAAGGGAACTCTTTCGTGAAACGCACTATAGTGTATAGTGCGTTTCACAAATGTGTTCCCTTCGGGGTTAAGTTGGTCATCCTGTTTGTCAGAAACGATCGCGTGTGTCAAAATGTTTTTGTTATTCCACATTATTCGATAATTAAACGACAAAATCATGTCGTAAGACATTGAGAAGTAGTATGGAAGTAGTGAAAGATAACTATGATGAAAATTTTAGCACTCCAGCCGGTGTGCCTATATAAATGAGGTGCAAGCTGAGACAAGGACATTCATACAGCGGTCACGGGACAGTCAACGGTCTACCCTCATCAGGATATTTTCACGATTTGAGAAACAATATTGTAAGTGATTTATTATTATTCTCTTTACTGTCTAGTTATTGTGTTTCTTGATCTTTTACTTTGTGTATTTGACGATATGATATAATATTATGCTAAAGATTTAAATAATCGTCATGCCTCTTACATCAGAAGTGGGATAAGTAACTCACTAGCCCGCAAACTATAGCTGTCTTTTATTTTTCTTAGTATAATAATATTTTGTTAAATCATGTTACTGGAAAGTATTTTCATGGTAAGGCCACAGAAACTTATTAATTGCAAAGCCTACATCTATTAGATATCGAATATCGGCTATTATTGTTTTTGTCAAAAGGAAAACGTAATACATTAGCACAAAATACGGCTGTGTTTTCCCTTCCATTGGTATAATCTTAATATTTATAGTCATGTTAAAATGTTAAAAATATTTTTAATATGTAGTAGAACGACTACCCACATCTGGTATTAACGTTCAAATATTTGCGTTTGTTGTTTTTGTGAAATGGAAACTGTAACACGTTGACCCACTACTATAGATGTGTTTATGTATCCTTTGATATTTATGACCGTGTTAAAAGTATTCAAAGTTTAGTATAGAAAGTGAATAGTTGCAGAAGTGCCTAATGAAGGAATCTACTACCCATATCTGGTAGATACGAGATTTAATAATCGTAATTGTTTGTGAAACGGAAACTGTGAGTATTCATAACTGCAAAATTGCGTACCGCATATTGTGATCTATCCATGTCATTTCTATAATTAATTATTGTTTAATTAATTAATCTTAAAGTGCTTTATTAATTAACCTGGTAATTTGTCATTATAGAAAAAAAATAGATAAAATTATAAAGGTTGCAGGTAGTGCAAAGTGTGTTAAAAATATTTACGTTTGATTTAGAAAAGAACTATTAAAGGTTGCAGGTAGTGCAAAGTGTGTTAAAAATATTTACGTTTGATTTAGAAGAATTATATATATTATGTGCATTATGTGTATGTGTGATATTATGTGCATTTTCGTCAAGTACCTACTGGTTTTACGAAATGGTATAACTTTTATAATGACTGCACCTACCTTTACCATTATAAAATACTTTACTGGTTATGTTTAAGGGAGGACGGCCGAACGGTTGATAGCGGTAATAGTTTTCAATTAGAATAATTAAGTTGTTAATATTAAAATTAGATGTTGTTAATATTAGATTGCTGTTTATATTAGAATAATTTAGTTGTTAAGTTGTTAATGATAACAAATAAGAATCTCGGTAAAGTTAAATTCTTGTTAATTTTATTAATTAAGAGTTTTTAATATTTTGTGGATATATATATATTGTTAGGAATTAAGAAGCTCTCATAAAATAAATTGTGGGTAGTATGATAGCCGAACGCGTATATAAGTCACTGCACTAGCGGCACCGCGGTCGTCCCTCAGATCTCGTACAGTGCGGAAGTCTCAGTGAAGTCGCTGTGTCATAATGATTACAATGTATTCCTGTTACAGGAGTGTGGTAATAATACTTCAGAGGTATGTTCAGTTTTTGTTATACTAAGGTGGTCCAGAGACAATGGTTTCTGGACAGCTTCTCTTTTTTTTAAGTAATCCTACCTAGGATTGCTAATAATATATATTGTTACATTTCATTAAGACAGTGTAGTCGCGTATCTGCATTGCAAGTGGGAGCGCAATGGCGGAGAATGCTATAGTGTCTTGGTGATATATACTGTAACATCCCATTAAGACAATGTAGTGTATATCTGTATTGCGACAATGTGTAAGCACAATAGCAGAAATAACTACAGTGTCTTGGTGATATATAGGTACTGCAACATTTCATTAAGACAATGTAGTCGCGTATCTGCATTGCAAGTGGGAGCGCAATGGCGGAGAAAGCTATAGTGTCTTAGTGATGTGTGCTGTCATTTAAGACAATGTAGTCGCGTATCTGCATTGCAAGTGGGAGCGCAATGGCGGAGAATGCTATAGTGTCTTGGTGATATATACTGTGTCATTTGATTAGGGCATGTAGTCTTGTAGCTACATTGTGACAATGTGAGCACAATGGCTAGAGGAAACTACAGTGTCCTAGTAATGTCTGGATAATGTTGTTATGCCACATTGACTATAGGTACATCGAAGTGTTGAAGTGTTTGCACAGCAACGCCACCATGTCGATCCGACTACAGGAAGAGAGCACGAAACCAATCCCATTGCAGCGAGGTGTGAGACAGGGAGACGTTATTTCTCCGAAACTGTTCTCAAACGCATTGGAGGACGTTTTCAAGCTCTTGGACTGGTACGGATTCGGCATCAACATCAATGGCGAATACATCACTCACCTTCGTTTTGCCGACGATATAGTCATTATGGCAGAGTCGCTGGAGGACCTCAATTCGATGCTCAGCGACCTCAGTAGCGTTTCCCAACAGGTGGGTCTTAAAATGAACATGGACAAGACGAAGATCATGTCTAATGTCCATGTTGCACCCGTACCGGTAGTTGTTGGGAACGATACACTCGAAGTTGTTGACCACTACGTATACCTAGGACAAACTGTCCAGTTAGGTCGGTCCAACTTTGACAAAGAGGTCGCCCGAAGAATCCAACTCGGATGGGCAGCGTTCGGGAAACTACGCGATATCTTCTCGTCCAAAATACCGCAGTGCCTGAAGATGAAGGTTTTTAACCAGTGTGTGTTGCCAGTGATGACATATGGTACTGAGACGTGGTCTCTAACGGCTGGCCTTTTAGAAAAGTTCAGAGTCACACAACGAGCCATGGAGAGAGCTATGCTCGGAGTTTCTTTGCGCGACAGAATCCGAAATGTGGAGATTCGCCGAAGAACTAAGGTCACCGACATAGCTCTCAGAATCTGCAAGTTGAAGTGGCAATGGGCAGGCCACATCGCTCGAAGAACCGATAACCGTTGGGGAAGAAAGGTTCTCGAGTGGCGACCACGAACCGGAAGACGCAGCGTTGGCAGGCCTCCCACTAGGTGGACAGACGACATTGTGCGCGTCGCAGGTAACCGGTGGATGCAAATAGCCAATTGTCGTTCATTGTGGCGTTCTAAGGGGGAGGCCTATGTTCAGCAGTGGACGTCTTCCGGCTGATGATGATGATGATGATGAATGTTGTTATGCAAAATTATGTTTTACAGAAAGTTGATATGCACTGTAGCTGGCTCACTCAAGGTCATGGTGCCTGAGGGCAGGCACCTGTGCAGGAGGGCCGTGTTAGCACCCCAGCCGGTGTGCCTATATAAATGAGGTGCAAGCTGAGACAAGGACATTCATACAGCGGTCACGGGACAGTCAACGGTCTACCCTCATCAGGATATTTTCACGGTTTGAGAAACAATATTGTAAGTGATTTATTATTATTCTCTTTACTGTCTAGTTATTGTGATTCTTGATCTTTTACTTTGTGTATTTGACGATATGATATAATATTATGCTAAAGATTTAAATAATCGTCATGCCTCTTACAAAAAGGTTTTGTGTGCTTGAAAATCTCACCAAAGGACTTTAATTACCTTCGAACAAGTAAGATCCTGAGTTGCCGCCATTTCAGGTAGGTAAAATAATGTTACCAGGGCTGTGTTTTAATTCCATGTTTTCCCAAGTAAATAAATGATCAAAATTATAAATGGTAAACGATTTATGTCCTCAAGTTATTGACATGATTGTATTTATCCCATAAAATTGGCCACAACAGCCAAGCCAAACCTTATGAGAGCATACAATGATTGAATATGATTTCTGTCTTTAATTCCATGTATTTAACCTGTATAAATCGCAAAATAAAAATTAGGGTACTGAGTATTTACGTAATTTTGGACTAGTGAATACATCCGTGTGATTTTTAATAGTGTATTTTCTCTATATTGAGGGTAAATATTTTTAAATTTAATGACAACATCTAATTCAATTATACCAACTTAACCCCGAAGGGAACACTTTCGTGAAACGCACTATACGTTTAAAGCCGGCTCCTCACTCGCGCGCGACGTCGCGCCGTGAATTCACGCCGTGAATATACTCGCAAAGATTCACAGTCCTGTTCGCGACTATGATGGACGACGACGTGATTTCCGCTGCCACTCCCTACGATGTCTTGTACGCTACTGCGGAAAACTGAGAGTGTGGATGCGTTCACGTTCGTGTGCCGCAAACCCTTTGTCGCGGGCCAAAAAACCGACACTGATCGGGGAACGGTGCGAAGCACGAATGAGAAGGCGTGAACAACATCTACACTCGCGACTCGCAGTTGTCGCGGGCTTTCGCGGCCGTTCGCGCCGCGAGTGTAGGCCGGCTTAAGGTACAGAACTTAACAGAAGTAATAAGGACTAGTAGGATAGGTTCTTCCTCTTAGAGGAAGAAAACAATAGAGGGCTGGACACTTTTTTTCTCATTCACGCAAGAAAAGAATGCGTTTATGTAGGTTACGTGTGATAGAAAGAAACAGTGTATATGATTTTTTTTATCTATGGGCATAGATAAGAATAGTATTATACTGATCATCTATGGTTTTATAGGTAACCTAAAAGCTCAGAGTAAATCTCTGAGGAGTAAATATAAACTTGTATTCATGTATTGTAGCTGTGTGTATTGTAGTATTATAAGCACAGAACACTATTACTCAAGAGATTATAAGCTTCGTGATTTGATATAGCAATAGTATTTATGATATTATAATCTATGATAGATTACTTCTTTTTTTTTAATAGATTTCCTGAACTGAATTAAATTTACGATTCATCTTCTGCTGGCAATGAATTCAACGTTCCATCAATTACTGACTCGTTTTATGCCTTCGCAAATTAATTATATAACTGCAAGTACTCGTCGTTTTACAATGTCTACACCGAAGATGGAGAAAGTTTTAGAAAATTTGAAAACCAATCCCTACTACGAGAAGTATGCTGAACGTATATCGGTTCTGCAAAAAACATCTCCCGACGAGTTCATGGCTAGAGTAGAACAACAACACAAAGCCAAGCAAGACGAAAGGTCTAAGAAATTTGGATCCGTTGATATGAGGTTAGTTATCTAATGATTCCATGTACCTAGTACATATATCTATTTTATGAGTACCAGTGTGCAGCCTGCCTGCCTCTCATCTGATTATAATTATTCTGGTTTCAGACAGTTCTCTTCAGTTTTAAATCCAAAAGAGCAATTGGAAGATAATGTTACTATATCACAAAAGAGACTTGATGATATATTTAAAACAGACCTTGTTAAAGACAAAGAGGCATCAGAGATACAAGAAATATGGGAGGAATACCACAAGAATAAGGAGGTGATCTGTGCAACAATACCGGTCAATTTATACTCAAACCTACAACAAAACATGAAGAAATGCCCTGTCTTCCTGTTCCCATTACCTCGTGCCCAGGGATATGAGTTTATAATGTGCCAGTGCTATGGCCACACCACACACTTTACACCGCTGCTTGCCTATCAGGTTTGGTTCACTCATTGGATTCTAAACTTTAATAACTGCTCATGTATTATAAGCTCATCTTTAGTATAGTGCTAGTATGTAATAATGCAGTGGTGACGACACTGTTGTTCCAGTGTTAGGGCACTGTAGCTGCATGAATTGCTGCTGTTACAAGTGTCTGATACTGAGTGGCAGTACAATCCAATAGGAAATATGCATGTATTATTCTTATATTTTTAATTGATTGACTTTGGTACATTAACACTAGAGTGGACGCGCCCCAATAAGTAACGTAAGAGCATGTGTGGGGGACATATGACCCCATCTTTAACATCAGTGTACTCAGCCTTATGGTATCAAATTAAAAAAACACTTAATCTATACATATTATAAAACAAAGTCGCTTCCCGCTGTCTGTCTGTCCCTATGTATGCTTAGATCTTTAAAACTACGCAACGGATTTTGATGTGGTTTTTTTTAATAGATAAAGTAATTTAAGAGGAAGGTTTATATGTATAATACATATATAAATTAGTATATAAACACCGATAATTCTAGAGGTTTCTAATGTGATGTTGTAAATAAACACATTTTTTTGCGCTTACTTAACAAACGCTGGCTGAACCCTACGAGATAGATCAATATCATGTACTACAGTATTGTACATCTTAACAAGTTCTACAAATAATTCTGTGATGGTATATGTTTATCTCTTAGGGATAACCCACAATAACCATTGTTTTCTTTTACATTTTATGAGAAATAATTAACTATTAATAAATTGTTGTTAGAAATGTATCCCTTCTTCAATATAACTTAAACTTCACTAATATTTACAGCAATGACAAAAAAGCTGTGAACGTTGTTCATACCGCTAGGTTAAGCACATAAGGCAAGGTTATTAAATAGATGGGTGAAATGATTTGTATGAAATTTTGTGTGCATATCGGGTAGGTCTGAGAATAGGTCGTAAAGTATATATGCCGCTAGGTTTAGCAACGTTAGTCAAGGTCATTACATAGATGGGTGACGGCAGCGACTCCAAAGAGGACGGTGACGAGGTTGCGAGCTCCGTTCCCGTGATCACGGTGCCAGGTTTCCGGGGGCTATAATGCGCACTGAGGGGTATTTGGTGCAGATCCCACTGGAGGGCCCAGGTCCCCCCTCTTATGTGGCGATGGACAGCCACAAGGGTTAAGTGGGTAAGAATTCCGGATACCATGATTGACGAGGATATATACGACGAGGATATAACGAGAGGAGGGTGCAAGAGAGGAGAGAAAGAGAGAGGTAATTCGAGGAGGGGGTGATGGGGTGAGGGATAGGGTGATTAAGATGGAACAAGGGGGGAGTAAGGGGGAGCAAGGTGGGAGAAGAGAGAGGGCGGGTTCAGAGAGGGGATAACGTGGAGAGGAAGAGGGGGAGTGTGACGGAGACCGAAGCGGGAGGGGAAAAGAGAGAGGAGAGATAAAGCATAGAATTAGATTTATCTTATAAGAGAGAGAGATGGTGAGAGAAATTTATCAAGGAAGGAGGGAGAAAAGGGGAGCAAAATGTAATAAAAACGCGGGCAGAGCTGCGCGGGTCAGCTAGTATTACTATAAAAGGAACTTACACATAGGTTCCTTTTGTAGTAACGAGGGATGCCTTTTAAGTTTTTTCCAACAAACGTGGCCACCATCTTCTTTGAAGTGCTTCGAGAACTAACAACTTTAGTCGGCTCTGGCTTGTCTCGAAAGACCCAGATTGTAGATTGTTGTTTGGAATCAGGATCGTAGACATAGATCCAAGATTCGTCACCACTGATGATGTCGTAGACGTGATTTGACTCTCCTCGGTTGAACCTTTGCAGAGTTTTCTTACACCATCTGACGCGGGCCGCCTTGTGATCGTCGGAAAGCAGATGCGGTATCCAACGGCAAACTAGCTTTCTCACACCAAGCGCTTCAAGCAAGATCTTCTGAATGGTTGTCCCTGAGATGCCTAATAGAGCCTCTATCTCTCGATACGTCACATGACGATCTTCGAGAATTAATAATAATAATAATATCTTGGGACAATCTACACACGGTCATCCGATCCCAAACTAGGCAGAGCCTGTACTATGGAAACCAGACAACTGATACTAATACTTATATACTTTTTTTTTGTAAATACATACTTGAATAGATAAACAACACCCAGACACTTGGCGGGAATCGAACCCACGACCCATTGGTTAGCAGGCAGGGTGTCTGACCACTAGACCAACGGGCCCGTCAAATTAGTCTCACAGCAATGATGTTATCTTGAGTGAAGGCGGATTTTGGGCGTCCTTCGCGAGATTTGTCACTAACACTAGTATGTGCACGCTGGAATTCTAAATACCAGCGTTCGACAGTCCGCAGGCATGGGGCTTCATCACTGAACACAGATGTTGGCTCTTCAAAATACTGAAGCCGTGTCGAAGGCCTCGTCTAAAGTTGTAGATAATTATTGCACGAAGATCCTTAGAAAGATTCATTTTCGTACGTAACCTGACAGATTCCAATCGATGCTGTGACTAAACAATAGCATTAATCCTAATACTTTCAACTGTTTTGAGATTCAAAATTTGAATACATTCGAATATAGAACAGTTCCAAATTCAAAATTGCCGGGAAGTATGGAAACGACAAAACTTAAAAGGCAGGCCTCGTACAACAATTTTATTTATTCTCTAGGAGATCGAATACCTATAATACGATTAAGGGCAGCATTTGGGATTTTTGCGAACCATTTTGTATCTTCCATCTTTTTTGCCCACTAGCTGCAAAATAAATCTGATGGTAATGCGTGCTACACGCGAATTTACCAGGGGTCCCACTCTCTCTATATACCATCCGTAACCATTTTTCTCGTAGTCCCGGATTAACAAGAAATCTGTAACATTCATTTTCTGTTAGTAACACTTAAACCGCCGTCAGGTAACATACCAATAGAATAAAATCTGTTTTAAAAAAAATTAACTGACTTCAATATCACTGAAAAGTATAAAATAATTTAAATATTATAGAAGTTGGTTTTAGTGTACCTGCTGTGTATAATTGGCACCAACTTCAATAATATTTAAATTATTTTCTTAGATCATATAAAAGAAATAGATATGACGCGCGGAACTAACAAATGACGCCGGGCACGAGGAATATGAAAACACAAAGTGCTATGATTGATTCCAGTGTGATCAGATTTAGCAGAAGTCTGCTATTTTAGCAGAATGCAGCCCCCATTTTAGGGCTTAGCAGATTATGTCGCAGAATACAAAATTTTAGCAGAATTTAGCAGAATTCGGTAGTTATGTAACAATAATAAACAACATTTCACTAGTTGCACAATGTGTTGCATGTTCAATGATAACGTTAATTTTATCTAGCACATATTTTTAATGACATGTATTACCCATAATTATTTTAGATTTTTCCCTCCACAAACTTCAGAGATAAGGGGGGGGGGACCGGTATTATTTTTGTCATTTGTAATTATCAGCCAAAAACTACGTGACATAAACCAAAATGAAAATGTTTTGACATGTACAAATGAAGCCCTTTCTTATGATACCCCACTCGATATAGCAGTCTCACATTGAAATTTAGATGACCCATTTGATTTACCATTAAAAAAAAATTGAAAGGAAAAATATATTTTTCTTATTTGCGATGAGGTTGGGTAAAAAAGATCTAAAACTATTCCAAGTTTCAAATCGAGAGCGTCAGCGGTTCCCGAAATATATATTACTAGCTGACCCGCGCAGCTCTGCCCGCGCTTTTATTAAATTTGCTCCCCTTTTCTCCTTCCTCCCTTGATTTATTTCTCTCTCCAGCTCTCTCTCTCTTATAAGAAAAATCTAATTCTATGCTCTCTCTCCTCTATATTTCCCCCTCCCACTTTGGTTCCCGTCACACTCCCCCTCTACTTCTCCCCGTTGGCCCCTCTCTTAACCATCTCCTCCCTCCCTATTCTCCCACCTTGCTCCCCGTCACTTCCCCTTGCTCCACCTCACTCCCCCTATTCCTCACCTCATCACCCCCTCCTCAAATCCCCTCTCCCTCTCCTCTCTAGCACCCTCCTCTCGTTCTATATGTATATCCTCGTCAATCAAGGTATCAGCGGCTTGAAATATACTTTATGACCTATGCTCAGACCTACCCGATATGCACACAAAATTTCATACAAATCGGTTCACCCATCTATTTAATGACTTTACCTAACGTTGCTTAATCTTAACCTAGCGGTATGAAAAATAGATGTTGGCCGATTCTCAGACCTACCCGATATGCACACAAAATTTGCTGATACTATAATATACTACAGAATGTCTATATATCCTACAACGTTCACAACTTTTTTGTCATCAAACAATACAAATATGTTTTCTTTAGAGTTTCATCATCATCATCATTATCAGCCTACATCAGTCCACTGCTGGACATAGGCCTCCCCAACACACGCCATTGAGCCCGGTCTTCGGCTCTCCTCATCCAGTCACTGCCAACTGCTTTGCGTAAATCGTCACTCCACCGGGTCACAGGGCGTCCTACGCTACGTTTTCCAGTTCGTGGCCTCCACTCCAGAACCAGTCTTCCCCAGCGATCATCGGTTCTGCGGCAAATATGACCAGCCCACTGCCACTTCTGCTTGCTAATCCGTTTAGAGTTTATTAATATTTATTTATCTACACTTCTACACTAATATTATAAAGAGGAAAGATTTGTTTGTTTGTAATGAATAGGCTCCAAAACTACTGAACTGATTTTCAAAATTCTTTCACCATTAGAAAGCTACATCTTCACTGAGTAACATAGGCTATTTTATATTTAAAAAAAAAATAGGGGTCCTTACTAAAATTAAAATAATGTAACCCAAGGTGTGAAAAACTCAGTCATAAAATGTCTGTCATTGCATGCGCTGAGGAAACTATTGATGATACAACAAAAAAATGTTCTACAATATTATAGAACGTATCAATATCTACAAAAAAGTCCGCGATACTATATGTCTAACTATTAGAGTTATGTCACTACAAGTACTTTTTTATATTTTATATGTTGATAAAAGTCCCGTCTTCATTCAGATGATGTTATTGATACCTTTATAATAATCCTTATCCAATTAAATCATGTTGTATTCAAGTCTGCTTCAATATCTATACATTACAATTTATATTATTGAAATCGGACATTCCGTTCAAAAGGTACTTCGAATTTAAAATTGTCAATCCGTTCTTTCTTCGCATGCGCTGCATAAATTGTTAAAGATAAGACGAAATAATCTTAGATAGATCCTTAGACTATAATTATGATCTATCTGTATCTACTAAAACATGACTAAAACAGTAAAGGTTGAGTCTGTAAATTGTAAGTTTAGACATAAATAAGCAAGCAAGAACACAATATTGGCTACTTTTAACTTTTCTGTCTGTCTGATCACGGAAAAACGGCCCGGCTGTATGCAAATCAATGCAATTTATAATAGTGAAGGAGGTACTTTTTTGTTCTCACGGAAACAACCTTCGACAAGTTTTTGGGACCCGTGGCCCCACCGATTTCAACCGTTAAATGTGGAATTCTTACTCACTAAAATAACCGCGGCTGGCGCATCAGCACATGAGAGAGGGGACTGGGCCCTCCGGTGGGATCTGCACCAGGAATCCCTAAGTGCCTTGCCTGTGAGCCCGCCGCCGGGGGACTCAATATAGCCCCCCGAGAACCAGACACGGTGCTCACGGGGACTTGGGTCGCAACCCCGCCGCCGTACTCCTGTGAGTCGCCGCCGTACCTACTCGATCGACGTCTAGGGCTCATACCCCAAAACGTCCAATGACTCCCAAACAGTGAAGTAGGTATTTTTTTTGACGCGGGGGTAATCTTCAAAAGATTCCCAGGAGCTGTGGGGCTCGACCAGGGTATGTGGGATTCTTATCCACTAAAACACCCGCAGCTGTCGCATCGGCACATGAGAGGGGACCCCCAGGCTCTCCGGTGTGAACTGCGCCAGGAGCCCCCCTGCCCCTCAGTGCCTTGCCTTTGAGCCCGCCGCCGGGGGCACATTATAGCCTCCCGGGAACCAGACACGGTGCTCACGGGAACGGGGGTCACAATTCCGCCGCCGCCCGTCCTACTCGGAGTCACCGCCGTACTCAATGGACGTCCTAGGGCGACTCCGAAGGTAACGACTACTGTCTACAACATACGGAACCGTCTTTTCACGCGCTCCGAAGCACAAGGAAGCTTAGTTCAAACGTACAAAGAAATCGGACGTCGACGGCTATCCATGGATTGGCCTTGCTTGACATTGCATAACTAACGCTAGCTTATGCCATATACAAAATATTTAGCAAACTATTCTTCTGGAACTCTTTATGGCCGTTAAAATTTTAGGCCAGAGGGTTTAAAATATAAATATCGGGAAAATCCATGAAAACAGTTAAGAAAAATAATATTAAGCGCTAGCGGAGCTGCGCGGGTCAGCTAGTCTGTACTATAATAAAACTCAAAGAGCACTTTTTCTGTACATTGAATATTTTTCCAAAATTTCTATACGGGGGTACTATACTATCGACATAGAGGCCAAAACAATTTTTTTTGGAATTTTTGTCTGTCTGTCTGTCTGTCTGTCTGTCTGTCTGTCATTCTGTTCGTCCAGGTATCATTTGAAAACCCGTGGATGGATTTTGATTGGACTTTCACTAATGTGTTGTGTAGAAGTCAAGGTATAAGTTGGTATATAAAACATCACGCTCTGTTTCATAGGGGCTAAGCAGTGAAACATTACTTGCACATATTACCACGTAATTTCATTTGTATGTGAATAGGGTAATTATAGAGTGATTAGTTAATCATTAAGATATGTATTATTACGCTATATACAACAGGGACTGAACAGACATTTAGTTTGCATAAGATATGGCATTGGCGAAGGGTCAATTTTTGTAAGCGGTAAGCCGGTCCAGTACACCCAGGACATTTTCATTAGATTTCTGTATTGTTCTAAGTACTTTGTTGATAGCAATATGACATTATATCTTTGAAAAGTTAAAATCTGTAAATCCCGAGCGAGTCCAAACTAGATTAGGAAAGAAATAGGCAAGGGAAAAATACCATCATTCATTTAAAAGCCAGCGGTTAGGTCGGCTGCACCACCAAGGCTACATTTGTATAGGTAGGTAGAAATTGAGAATACGAAATTGCTAAATTTTTACTTAGGTAAAAGACCTAAAATGACACTACACACAATGAACAGCGCTACCAAAAAACGCTTCAAGGTCAGGGCTCAGGAGGGGGGGGGGGTTGTTCATGAAATTTTAATGAAACTCCCCAAGTCCAGTTAGTGTATAGATAGGTATTGTATTACAGTCGCAACAATAAAATATGCGAAAATCTTAGAACTTTCATTATCGAATATCATTAGACAGTAATTTACGATGTTAGCGTGATTTACATTATGAACAGAGCCATCTATCGGTGAAATTGAACATACAATCACTATAGAACTTTAATCTAAATAGATGGGTGAACCGATTTGTATGAAAGTGTGCATATCGGGTAGGTCTGAGGTCATAAAGTATATTTAATGCCGCTGATACCATGATTGACGAGGATATATAGAACGAGAGGAGGGTGCAAGAGAGGAGAAAGAGGGAGAGGGGATTCGAGGAGGGGGTGATGGGGTGAGGGATCGGGGGAGTTAGGTGGAGTAAGGGGGGAGTGAGAAGGAGCAAGTTCGTAGAAGAGAGAGGGGGAGAGGGTTCAGAGAGGTGATAACAGGGAGAGGAAGAGGGGGAGTGTGACGGAAACCGAAGCGGGAGGGGGAAAGAGAGAGGAGAGAAAGAGCATATAATTCGATTTTTTTTTATAAGGGAGAGAGATATGGAGAGAGATAAATCTAGGGAGGAGGGAGAAAAGGGGAGCAAAAAGTAATAAAAGCGCGGGCGGAGCTGCACGGGTCAGCTAGTACTTAATAAATTACAAATTCAATTCCAAACAAATGTACATATACGTAATATTATTATATACGTTAATTGGATAAGGATTAATGTTGTATTGCTTAAAATCGCTTCGTAAATAAGCCATTATTTCTCTTAAAAAGTAAAGGATAATAAAAAATGGTTATTGTGGGTTATCCCTAAGAGATAAACATATACCATCGCGGACTTTTTTGTAGACCTTGTTAAGGTATACAATACTGTAGTACATTATTTTGATCTATCTCGTATGGTTCAGCCAGCGTTTGTTAAGTAAGCGCAAAAAAATGTGTTTATTTACGACATCACATTAGAAAGATCTAAAATTATAATTGTTTCTCTACTATATTATGCATGTATTGTACATAAAAACCTTCCTCTTGAATCACTCTATCTATTAAGAAAAACCGCATCAAAATCCGTTGCGTAGTTTTAAAGATCTAAGCATACATAGGGACAGACAGACAGCGGGAGCGACTTTGTTTTATAATATGTATAGATACTAGCGACCCGCTCCGGCTTCGCACGGGTGCAATTCTGATACTAAATATACTACAGAATGTTGAAATCAAACTACTTTAAAAGTAAAAGTAAGTAGTTTGATTTCAATGTGTAATATTCGCGTCAATAAAAGACAACATTATACTACAGAATATCTTTATATACAATGTTTACAGCTTTTTTGTCATTAGACAATACAAACATATTATCTTTGGAGGTTACTCTTGAAAGAGCGACATACAATTGGCCATGTGTAAAACACTCAACGCTCAAATCTAAGCCTGCAACGTTGAAAGTTTGACCCTGCGATTTATTAATGGTCATTGCAAAAGATATCTTTACCGGAAATTGTAGGCGTTTAAATTGGAACGGTAAATCCGATGGTATCAGAGGAATTCGGGGAATCAATACATCTTCTCTGGTTCCACATCCGGTGAGTATTGTGCACTCTATTACGAAAGTTTTTAGTGATTTTACCAGCAAACGTGTGCCATTACAAAGTTTAGGTGGATTCAGGTATCTTAATAAAATAACCGGACAACCTACTTTCAACATCATTTTATGAGGTGGGAGTCCAGATGGGTTCAAAGAATTGAGAAATTCTGTAGGAAAATGAACGGCTTCTTCCAAATCGAGAACAGTATCGACCGAGTAGTATATTTGCGTCTGCGCATCAATTTTTGAAAGAATCAAGTTATTTATCTTATTTACTTGTTCGTTAGTTGGTGACAGAATTGCTCTTTCTTTAAACCAAGATATAGTCTTACTACTTATGTTAACAATGTCGGGATAGACATTGTTGACCAACTCGTGGATGTTGTCTATCAAAACACAAAGGTTTTCTAGGTTAATCCTCCCATCACTTTGTGTTAACTCTCCATTGCCAACTTTTAGAAGCGTCTCTGAAAAAAGCCTGTTCTCACGTGAAGACGATGAAACCCTCATGTTAGTTTTAAGCTCTAATTTATTGACGTGTGGCCAAAGGTTGGATCTTTTTAGGGAAGCATTTATTTCGTCAGCACGAGTTCCTCGAGTCACAACTGGTAGGATTTGTCGAAAGTCTCCTGAGAACAGAATTGTACATCCACCCATAGGTGAATTTTTGCTGCGCAAATCGCGCATTGTCCTATCCAGTGCTTCCACAGACGTCTTGTTTGACATGGTGGCTTCGTCCCAGACTATTAATGAGCAGTCACGCATCAAGTTTCCTGTATTGCTCTGTTTAGAAACACTACAGACGCTGTTATTATCATCGGTGGCGATTTTCAGTGGGAGCTTGAATGTAGAGTGTGCTGTTCGGCCTCCTTCTAAAAGCGTAGCGGCAATGCCGGATGACGCAACAGATAATGCAATTTTTCCGGTAGATCTCACTTTTGATAAAAGCAAATTAATTAAAAATGTTTTTCCAGTACCTCCTGGGGCATCAAGGAAAAATATTTTTCCTTCATTGTTATCAATTGATGACAGTAATGTTGTGAATACTTTTTTCTGATCGATGTTCAATCGTGGCTCATCTTGAGCTATATTTTGTAAAAGTCTCGATTGATCGTATGATGTTTCTCTTGTGTATTCGGCACTATTCGTTAAATCTGAGTTAGTAGTATTAGCTGGTATCGGCAGCCCAAAATCCTTGATCGATTTACCCGAAAGTAATTGTACTACTTTGTTCAATTCAAATAATGCTTCGTCAAATATGTTTTGATCATATTGTACATCATCTGAAACTAACTCTCGCCTTCGCCGAATCAGAATATCACTGGCCATATTTTCTTGAAATTTATTCCATAAAATTACAGAATCATTTACTTGACAAAACGCTACTATGATGGCAAATAAATATCTTAATGATGTAGCCGAACAGCAAATAGCTGCTTCTGATAATGTGTTTTCCCAGTGAGAATCGTCTTCCAAGAGCCCCATAGCTTTGCATGCTGTTTGATAAGTATTGTAAATAACACCTTGTACAGTTCTCAGGTGTGCAAAGGATGTCGGGCCTTTTACGACATGTAGTAACATTCTCAGATAAAAGCATTCGCTGTTGTTGGGATGAATCACGTAGACTCTGCCAAGAGCATCCGTTTTTTTTTATACCGGGGAAACCATCGACCGCAGTACCTTGTTTTCGCCGTTGAAAGGTTTTAGAACTCTGGTTCCATGTATAGTAACTTGGAACTCTGTCATATGTCAGTGTTTTCGCGAAATCATCTTGAGCACATAACTTGAAGAATGCTGTTAAGGTTGTATCCCGCGGGTTATTAACAACTTCTTGTATATTGTTCTCAGTGAAATATACTCTTTGTCCATTTTCTAAATGAACTGCAAGGTGGACAATAGTGGGAGCCCGGTCGTGCACTTCGAATGCTAAAATCCTCCATACTGCTTCAGAGCTGCAGATGTAACGTCCAGACTGATATTTTTCCACTTCATTTGGTGATTGTATGCTGAAAGTGGCTTGATCGCTACCTTTATTAATGTATTTAGTAACATATTGGATTGACTTTATTGAACTGCACAACTCTACGTTGATATGAGCATCAAAAATTTTCAAAAGGAGTGGATTATAGGGAACGATCCATCGGTTATCAATATCAAGGTTTCGGACGGTGGCACTTTGCCCACCCTGTATTGGCGATCGTCGACGATATTTGGGATATCCGTCATCGCTAGTGGATGTTTGAGTTTGGAATGACTTCGGAAATTTTTTGCTGCATTTGGAATCTCGCATACATGGAGAATTAGAGTTTAAAGTCCCGCAAGGGCCGTGTATCATGTGTTTCTTTACGATTTCGAACAGGACAGGATCTTCTTCTTTAACAGGTAATTCGGCTGAAATAACGTTGTCAATTTGATTTGGTCTAATTTTGTTCACTAACCACACCAGTAGATGTACATGAGGCAAACCACGTTTCTGCCATTCTATAGTGTACATATGACAGCGTGGTGGACCGAATATATGAGACTTGTTAATGAGGTGCAGGAGTTTCTGTACTTTTAAATGGAAGACTCTGTTAACTATATCGTATCTGTCTTGTGGAGTTAAATTGGTGTTAATATTTTCTTTGATTTCTGGCCAATTTGGGTTACATGTTGCAGTTATAAATATATCAGGTTTACCATAATATCTGACGTAAGTCATTGCGTCCTGCGATTTTTCATGTAAATATCGAGGTCCACCTGTGAATGATGAAGGTAGTATAACCAACTGTCCAATGCTGTTGCTGTGTTCATTCGCCTGTAAAGCATCCTGAAGGTGAACATAATTTTCTGCAAAGGGTTGAAATTGTTACGTCGTGTCATTATACGGTAGCAATAGTAGTTCATACATGACACTGTTTTACGCAGAGGTGCACCACTGATTGGGTCAACTTGAGAAACATTAATGGCATAGCCATCTTCTCCACGACATAGCATCAAAGGATATTGTAAGCTGTCATAAGATCTGTGTAACTCTGAAATTTTTTGCAAATTATCATCACGACTATGCAACACAATGTCTCTTTTGTCAAATTGTTGTCCAGCTATCACCACTGCTACTTCACTCGTGGAAGGTGCATTATATCGCCCTCTGTGTTCTCCAGCAGGAACTTTATTTGCATGGATTACGACATTAAAGTCAGGAGTATCTACTGGAACACTCTCAATCGCAGTTTTAAAAGACTGTATGTAGCAGTTATGAAAATGTAACATATCTTGGAGAGATCTAATCAAATCTCTATCAATTGGCTGTGCGACACTTGAACACCGCGTTGATGCTTGTGTATCTGGATCTGTAATAAAATAAATTTGAAGAAATTTGTAATCATCGGGTCGAAGTGGTAGCAAACTGCCAGCTAAGTGATACACTTGCCCTTGAATATTAAATGTAGGCATAAAACCACGCTCAACAACTTGCTTGCTCTTGAAAGAGGTCATTTGAAATGCGTTATTATAACGGCGTATATTGCGCATGAATTGTTTGGATTTCGGATGATCATCCGTAAGGAGAGAGTGAAGTGGTTCAGGTGGAGGAAGAATTTCTTCTAATTTTACTTTTCCTTGTAAGCAACACATGCCTTTCGATTCGTCCTTAAATTTTAATGCCAAGCAATGTTCACACACTACTGACATGGTACCTATTGAGACTATACGATCGTCCTTGTAAGGAATCGAAGGATTGTAATTCATGGCAGAATTTTCTTTATTTACCCACTAGCTGACCCGCGCAGCTCCGCCCGCGCTTTAATTACATTTTGCTCCCCTTTTCTCCCTACTTCCTTGATCCATCCTCCATCTCTCTCTATAATAAAAATCTAATTCTATGCTATTTCTCTCCCCTCCCGCTTCGGTACCCGTCACACTTCCCCTCTTCCTCTCCCCGTTGTCCTCTCTGAACCCTCTCCCTCCTCTCTCTTCTCCCAACTTGCTCCCTCTCACTACCCCCCCCCCCCCCTTGCTCCACCTAACTCCTCCGATCACTTACTCCATCACCCTCCCCTCTAACTCTCTTGCACCCTCCTCTCGTTCTATATATCCTCGTCATGGTATCAGCGGCATAAAATATACTTTATAACCTATATTCTCAGACCTACCCGCAAAATTTCATACATATCGGTTCACCCGACTCTCGTGCACGTAACTCAGAGGTTCTCAGATTTTGTTGTGCAAGGCGTTGCGAACGTTCGACACTCGACTCTCGTGCGCGTACCTGAGAGTTTCTCTGATTTTGTTCAGCAAGACGATGTGAACGTTCAGGTGAAGATTCTCCCATAGGACGTATTCTTGCTGCCCGTGCTTGAGAACTATGTTTAGAAAGTTGAGACCTGGCTCTCTTAGGCATTTTCAAATGTTTAAGAAAATGCTAATAGCGTGTAATATTCTAGCTCTGAAAAGAACTGTTGTTTAGCCCTGAAAAGAACTGTTGTTTAGCCCTGAAAAGAACTGTTGGTTACCCCTGAAAAAATCTGTTGGTTAGCCCTGAAAAGAACTGTTGTTTAGCTCTGAGAAGAACTTTTGCGTAGGTGTACTTTAAGAAAGAAATCTAAAAAAAATCGCACGAAAATTATTAGAATTCGCGCACGACCGCTGCGTAGGTAGCCGGTAATATACTCTTATCTATGGGTAGCCGACCTCGCGTCTGAGCCGAGCCGCGCGGGTACCTACCTTACTCATAGATCTAAACTCCCCACCCGCATGCGCACCGCCTTGGTGACGCTCACTTCGCAACGGGCCGTGCAGCAGAAATCTTTTAATTTATAAGCAGTAATATTTTAATTTCGCCATAACTTCAAAACCAAATGTCCAATTTTAATCATTCACAGACCAAATATTATCTACATAAACTGTACTTAATGATGAAATAATTTATTTTGATAAGGATTAATAGCATGAGTAAAATAAATGAGTTTCAATTTAGTCCAAACAAAATTCAAGATTTTTAAATAAAAAAATGGTTGTTGGGCCTCACTCGACATAGATACGCGCATGTGCTGCGTATTTTTTTGTAGATATTTATAAGATCTACAATTAATTAGAACATTTTATGGTTCTATCTTTTATAGTTTAGGCAGCGTACGCAAAATAAGTAACTTTTCTGGTTGATTTTTTACACCTTGTGTCCAAAAAAATCAAAATATCTTATCGAACCCTATATTTTTCCAAAATAAAACTTAGCCTATGTTACTCGTAGATAATGTAGCTTTCGAATGGTGAAAGAATTTTTAAAAACGGTCCAGTAGTTTTTGAGCCTATTCATTACAACCAAACAAACAAAGTTTTCCTCTTTATAATATTAGTGTAGATGAATTAGTTACTCTCTCAGATCTGTGGCTGTTCGGTTGTCCGTTTTGTTCGGTATTACTATGTGTCTGTGCAGCCAATTCTCTGGCTCTTTGTATTCGATGTCTATCCCTATCCTGGCTGAGGCGAGCCTCATGTTCTACAGACAATTCTCTGGATCTCTGTATTCGATGTCTATCCCTATCCTGGCTGAGGCCAGCCTCAAACTCTACAGACGATTCTCTGGCTCTCTGTACTCTATGTCTATCCCGATCTTGGCTGCGGCGCGTCTCACGTTCTACTGAGGATTCTCTTTCCCTGTTAGCTCTATATCTATCCCGAAGCTGGCTGAGGCGAGCCTCACGTTCCGTTGACGATTCTTCATCTCTTGCTGAACGTGCTCTTCTGGCATTCACTGTACTACGACCTAAGTTCAAACGACGACGTCTTCCAGACATGACTTTAGTTCAAAATTTACTCAGTTCTTGTTTGACCTCACACCTTAAAATAATACGTATGATTATGAACAAATTGCCATATTATAAGGTTTTATTTTATAATTTTTGTACACACAATAACATTAAAGGAAAACGGAAATATACGAAAGAATAGTACATTATCTAAATAAACTACATACACAGACATTTATAAATAATATGTGCTCCTGGCCGATACGACCACAGCGCCCTCTTTCACAAGATCAACCATGTACGCAGGAGAAGGAGATATTATAGTGCATAGTGCACAAGCGTTTGCGTAGACACAAGTGTACTCTCTCTTCCTTTATACCTCTTATAATCCGATGGGACGGAAGACCGACACGAAAGAGGAGAGGTCAGGCGCAGGACCGACTTTTTACATGCCTATCCGACGCATGAGTCATTTTACTTTACCGACAATCATGTGATCGGCCTGTATTGTCCTAGCCAGTAAGGAACAACTACACTTTGTTGCTCCCCGCAGGATTCGAACCCGCGACCTCCGGTTTACAAAGCAAGCGGTTTCCCACTGCGCCACGGAGGCTACAAATAAACATTTATACTTAATATAGTAAACATAAATACATACTAATAAATAAACTGATTACTATAGAATATACACTAATATACTATGGAAGATTAATACTATACTTACTTACATAAACTTTATTTAAATATTTAACAAAATACTATACATACATAACAAAATGTCAAGAAGTGTTTATTGACATAAAAAATATTTTACTTACTATTCGTTCCTATCGTTCGTTCGTTATATTTTGGTTTCAATAATGCACTATCAACGTTAATAACTAAAAAAATACCTAAAATTTAACAAACTATCCGTGATACAATTCAATGGGGTACTTGCACAATTTTTCTTTTTTAGCGTATTATAAAGATTTTAGGCTAGCTTAGATCAAAACACAGAACAAAAACAAAATACATAGTTAAATTATGCACAAATTATATAGTTATTGCAAAGCAAAAGTTGACTTTTCCACGTTGGCGGGAAAATGCTCACTGACAGCTGTGACGTCATTTTTTACTTGACGTAAGAGTATGTAAATATTCATGGCGGGTATTTAAAGAAACTACCACTGAATAATAATAATGTTACACTTTTGACGACTAATAAAATCAGAATGATGAGATGATCCCCTAATATTATCGGTTCAAAGAAAATTAATATTGTCCAAAAAAAATATCAGTCATGTAGTTTTTTTATTTTATTTTATTTTAAAAATTCAACACATCTGTTTTTACAGGGTAACCTAATGCAACAGTGTGGTACCTTAACTTAATACACATAATGTCACTATTGTGAATTCATTCAAAGTACAGGAAAACAGGTCAATCCTTTCCGCCACTTGATTGAGTGTCCGCAGCGCGCGCGTAAGAGGCGCCTTGTTAACTAAGTTCGTGCGGCCGCGTGGCACCGCCAGCAGTGGTGGCCGACGTCGCCGCCCTACATAATTGTCCGGTACACATAAACTTACGAGGCTCAATACTCCCGGATTGCACGATTTACCCCGCAATAAATTGAACACGTACAGCATTAGCTTCATATCCCTTCTTGTCTCTAATTTATTGTACCCAACCATACCTAAAACAAATAGGGTTGGATACATCAACGGATAGAAAGGATAGACCCCATACAATCTTAAATACAAGAACCTGGTAAATTTATTTTGTATGCGCTCCAACATAAGTGTATATTTTGCTTCATGTGGCGCCCAAATTTCCGCATTGAACTCCAATTGCGTCCTTATCAGAGCGTTGTATAAAGCTACAATAGCCTTTATATTCGTAAACCCTTCAGAGCGTCGAAGTATAAAGCCTAAGCTTCTGTACGCTTTCTTACAAATATCTGTTATGTGATGACGGAATGTCAACTCAGTGTTCAAGCTAATACCAAGATCCCGCACCGATTCCTTACGTTCCATTACTGTGCCATCTAACTCGTAATTGTAACAAACCGGAGCTCGCAGACGACTGAATGTTATAATGGAGCATTTCGAGACATTAAAATTTAACTTATTTCTCTTGCTCCACTCTACTACGTTATCAATATCTTGTTGTAAACGCGTCCTGTCCCTATCATCTTTGACAGCAAGAAGCAACTTCAGGTCATCTGCAAATAGCAGACAAGTGGCATCCCTAACGACCTCTGGCAAGTCATTTATCATAATAATAAATTGTAATGGCCCTAGGTTACTTCCTTGGCTTACTCCCGATTAATACATATAAACCTTCCTTAAGAAACACTCTATCTATTAAGAAAAACCGCATCGAAATCCGTTGCGTAGTTTTAAAGATCTAAGCATACATAGGGACAGACAGACAGCGGGAGCGACTTTGTTTTATAATATGTATAGATTATGCATGTAATATACATAAAAACCTTCCTCTTGTATCACTCTAGATACTGTTGCAAAAAAAAGGTTACTGATTGGCTACAAATGTTAGATTACGAACAAACAGAGAAATTACTTATTGCTGCAGTGTAAACACACATTTTCACACACGCAAACACTCACGCGTATACACATACGTACACACA
Organism: Furcula furcula; assembly: GCA_911728495.1. NCBI lineage: Eukaryota > Metazoa > Arthropoda > Insecta > Lepidoptera > Notodontidae > Furcula > Furcula furcula. The sequence goes on along the minus strand of OU452254.1, from coordinate 303,789 downwards.
CCACACACACACACACACACACACACTAACATCCCCCCCCCCCCCCACACACACACACACATCTAGGACTTTATGTTATTGTTTATTTTTGTATAATAGTTTTCTACCATAGTTTTTATTCCTTATCCATTGTAATTACAGTGTTAAAATGCTTGCGCATTCAGTGTCACGCGATCGACGGGTGGTGGCCTGGTGGCCTGAAATACAGGTTCTTACCTAGTTTAGGCACCAGACTCCCACAAATTTGTTCTCTTAATTTATCAAGTGTCTTTTGTATCTTTGTTTTTGTGGTGAGTGAATAAAGAATTTATTATTATTATTATTACTCTATCTTTTAAGAAAAACCGCATCAAAATCCGTTGCGTAGTTTTAAAGATCTAAGCATACATAGGGACAGACAGACAGCGGGAGCGACTTTGTTTTATAATATGTATAGATATAGATTATGTAGGTGTGACAGACAAGACGGACATCGCAAATGAAAAAAAAATATATTTTTACTTTTTTTATAATGGGTCATTAAAATTTCAAAGTAATACTACTATATCGAGTGGAGTGTCATATGAAAGGGCTTCATTTGCACATCTCAAAACAAATTTTTATTTTGGCTTATGTTATGTAGTTTTTGGCTGATAATCAACAATGTCAAAAAAATACCGTTCCCCGCCCCTTATCTCCGAAGTTTGTGTAGGGAAAAATCTGAAATAATTATGGGTAATGCAAGTCTCTCTATATTTGACAGGAAAAGTAAATGATCTTTTTAAGTAGTACAGTTTTGTTAGTAATCCTAAAAAAACCTCGACAAACAATCTTAGTTTTGTGGTTTAGTTTTTTTGCTATCTGAGGTGTTATATGAATTGCAAATGGAATTTATACTTGTTTATTTAATTAAATATATTTTTATGTTACTACCATTTTTGTGGTTCATCATAGAGTATGCGAAAGTATCGTCTATACTTATAATAAAACTGTAACAGGTCCAATTCTGTACACTGAAGATATTTTGAAAATTATATTTGGAGGGCATTCTATAACCGATACTGAGGCCGAAAATGTAATTTTATTAATTTTTGTCTGTCTGTCTGTCTGTCTGTCTGTCTGTCTGTCTGTCTGTCTGTATCACGGCTGAGCATCACGCCGAAACTACTGAATGGATTCAATTGAAACTTGGCATGATTTGAGATCTTACTACGAGGTAGGACATAGGATACTTTTTATCCCGTAATCTAGCACGGTTCTTTTGGGAGAAGGGATTAAAGTCAAAACGGGTACTTGGTTATACGCTTGGTCCGATTTTATCAATTTTTCTTTATAATATAATAAATATTAGTAAGAGACACTCATAGAGAGTTGTTATCAAGGTTTTGTAATCGATCGGGTTAAGCAACGTTAGGTAAGGTCATTAATAGATGGGTGACCAACCGGTGACCAACCGGTGGTGGGGTTTAACGCCATTTGAACTAAACGGGTCTGTGCTTCGGAGAGCAAGTAAAAAGTGGGTCCCAGTTTTTAACCGACTATAAAAAAGGAGGTTATGTATTCGATGCGAATGTCTGTTATTCGAAGTTTAGTTAACGTAAACACAGCGCGGGCGGAGCTGCGTGGGTCAGCTAGTTGCCGTATAATGCCTAACTTTTAAAGCGTATCAGAGTCATATACGATCTTACTAATTTAGATCGTATTTAATACTGAGTAGGTCGACAAAATGACATACATTATGATATACTTGACAATGCCTTCTTTTTGTCAAAACATGAATGGTGTTATTATTCCCATATAGCACATTTTGGTAGCCGTTACGAAACAAGTCGACACTTTTGTGTCGACACTGATTGTTTCTAGTAACATTTTCTGGTCGCCGAGTCGACTTTGTTCCGTCGCTACGACTAAAAATGGGGAACAGTCGACACAGTAACATTTGGTTATAAAGTTACGTTGCTGTGTGGTAACATTGTTCTTAGTCTGCGACCACTTCTCAGAAATCATTCGTTCTTTCATGGTTCTTTCATTCACTTTTTGTTAACCGAAGTGAAGTTTTAAAATGAAAAAAATAATAAGAAGAAAAAGTTATCGGCCATCATTGTTTTGTCAACATAAGTTTTTATTACTAAATTACTTGGTTTTTATCGTTCAAATAGAGGTGGGAAAGGAAATTCATTGTGTAATTTGTTGAAATAGTTTGAAATTTATCAACGCGCCATCATATTAATGTAATTTCACCTGTGTAAAACAATGTAAACAATATTTTTACTGAAAAGTCTTTACATTCCCAGAGCTTGGAAGCTTTTGCTTTAATAGATTAATCTCTTTTAATACTTACTATATATTATGGAACCAAGAATACACCATAAAGTTGATAAATAATTGGATAAAATATTTTTATAAAATATTTAAGTCACAACTGGTCACTAAGTTACGAGACTGTGTCGACATATGTCGACGCGAAATCAGAAGTAGTTATAAAGTTACCGAATTTACAAAATGGTATATTGTTTCCAGCAATTCTCAAACTTTTGGAGGCCATACAAATAAAATGACGACTACAAGCAAATGAGGTGGCAAGTGGTGATCAGGATCTAATCGATTTCTAAATGAATCATCAGCACGCAAAGGCATGTCCGTTCTGGGAAATCTCATATGCCGACCTCTTCTATCGTATTCTCCGATTACTGTACATTTCATGCATCCGTGGTAACTGTTAAACCCCACAGTACCTGAAATAAAAAATATTACGAAATACTTTATATTACATTATTTAAAACGCACCGTACCTCCGCTCCGGTACACTACTTATATATTTAATTTTGCACTCACCTTCTATATAGCACCTCGCAGGTGTATCACATATAAAGCAACGAATTTTGATGGTAACTATTTGCTTTTGAACCAGTAATCCATTATCCAATTTAAGAGCTCATTATCGCAAAAAATAATTCCAAACGCGGCTTTGTGCTTCCGAAAAATATTGCTATAACTAATGGAGCAACATCTATGCTGTCTATTTTACACAAAATAGGCCAGAATTCATTTTTTGTACTTTTAGCTATCGGTAAGCCGTCTATGTTGAAAGACAAAAATATGCATGTCGGCAACTCTGTGGTCATTTGAGACAAAACATCTTTTAAACAATTCTCTATGCCATTATACCAAAATTTTCTATTTTCCATTGTTATTATATTATTAATCTAGCTGACCCACGCAGCTCCGCCTGCGCTATTTTTACGTTAACTTAACTTTTAATAACAGACATTCGCATCGAATACATAACCTCTTTTTTTATAGTCGGTTAAAAACTGGGACCCACTTTTTACTTGCTCTCCGAAGCACGGATCCGTTTAGTTCAAATGGCGTTAAACGGTCACCCATCTATTTAATGACCTTACCTAACGTTGCTTAACCCGATCGATTACAAAACCTTGATAACAACTCTCTATGAGTGTGCCTTTACTAATATTTATTATATTATAAAGAAAAATTGATAAAATCGGACCAAGTGTATAACCAAGTACCCATTTTGACTTTAATCCCCACTCCCAAAAGAACCGTGCTAGATTACGGGATAAAAAGTATCCTATGTCCTACCTCGCAGTAAGATCTCAAATCATGCCACGTTTAATTTGAATCCATTCAGTAGTTTCGGCGTGATGCTCAGCCGTGATACAGACAGACAAAAATTAAAAAAAATACATTTTCGGCCTCAGTATCGGTTATAGAATGCCCTCCAAATATAATTTTCAAAATATCTTCAATGTACAGAATTGGACCTGTTACAGTTTTATTATAAGTATAGATTTTGGTGTTTTTAACCGACTTCAAAAAAGGAGGAGGTTCTAAATTCGTCTGTATATATATATTTTTTTTGTATGTTCACGCATAACTCTGGCAATTATGAACCGATTTGAATAAATCTTTCTGTCATCCATTCTTTAATCCGTTAATTGGGTCCCATAAAAAATGTGAGACGGAATCGTTTCGGATTTTTACTCATTTTTAACTACAATTGTAGGAACAGTTTGAAAAACAGTGTCTTATGACGACTTATTTATTTACATTTTAGCAATATATTGTTCAGTAACAATGTCGTAACGTTACAACACTTCGTGAGTCTTCGTGTAAGGATATATTTTAAATTACTATTCTTGTAACATAGTTACCACACCGTTACTACACATAAACACATTTAAAAATAAGTCGACACAAATGATTACGTTACGTGTGAACACAGAGACTACACATAGTAACTAAAAAAATTCTGGTCACATTGTGTGGGAACTGTTACCACACATAGAGACCAAACCCCACACAGTAACCATGTTTCGTAACAGTTACGAAACTATGCAACGTGTTACTGCTTTTATGATTCTGTGACCGAAAAGTGCTATATGGGATTATTATCATGTTGGTTTTTTCAACTTAGCAACGAGTATAGTACCCAGGTGGTTTGCTTGGTGGTGAGTGACACGCTTACCAACGGACAGTTGCTCGTCTTTTGAGATATCTGAGTTGGTTAGGTTGGAAGGGTACTTGTGTGCTATCTAGGTGGTGCCACCGCAATCTTAGATTTCTGCCGCTAAGTAACAAAACTGGTGAAACTACTGGACCAAAACGCTATAATTATAGTTTTGGATGATAGGGACAGAAAGGGAGTTTTCTATGGGTCGGTGATTCGATTACTATCAGGTAATACCTTTTTACTTAACTAAGTTGCGTAACAATAAACTCATGGTGGTGTTGGCAGAAATGAGAAAAAGTACCACCACGTTAAAATTTTCGTTACTCTAAAACCTGTTTGCTTATTAAAATCGATGTCTACTGCTCCGCGTAGTTAAAACCCCGCCATCGGTACAGAACTTAAGACGAAGTTACGTTAGGTACATATGACGTTCGCTCGGGGTGTGGGCCCCTTGAGCGTCCATTGAGTACGGCGGCGACTCCGAGGAGGACGGCGGCGGGGTTGCGACCCCCGTCCCCGTGAGCACCGTGACAGGTTCCCGGGGGGCTACAATGCGCTCCCCGGCAGCGGGCTCAAAGGCAAGGCACTGAGGGGCCCCTGGTGCAGATCCCACCGGTGAGCCCTGGGGTCTCCCCTCTCATGTGCCGATGCGACAGCCGCGGGGGTTTTAGTGGGTAAGAATCCCACATACCCCGGTCGAGCCCCACAGCTCCCGGGGATCTTTCGAAGATTTCCCCCGCGTCAAAAACGTTACACTAAAAACTCTTCTTCTTTCTTCTTCTTCTACTAAATTCGTGCGTTCAAACAAACAGTACTACGGATTACTTTGGCATCCACGAATTGATTAACAACACATGCCCGTTGATTTAGTAGTTTGCTACCTTGGCCGCTACCCATAAGATCTTGGAGTCGATTCCCACACTCATGTGCATGAACATAATCTATTTGTCTTGGGTCTGGGTGGTTTTGACTGGGTGGTACTTTATTATGTAAAAAAGTTAAGTATCTTATCATTGCTTATATTCGATGGCCATCACGGAGTCGATCACGGAACTAATTGCCATAATAATAATAATATATGGTTTTATGGGTCTGCACGACTTGGGTCTACGATGGGTATCTAGTAAGTATCGGTTTAAGTATAGGTGGAGTTAGGTTATTTGTTATTTGGGTACTAGTGGGAATAGGAAACAATACAGTTAGACGCGTCTTTAATAATAACGTTGACATCTCTTCAGGGCCATTGGCGTGTGAGAAGTCTTTGCAGCATTTCAAGTCCCTGTCGTTGGCAAATGCGAACATCTAAAATACAGTTCGTTTCAATTCATTTTTCCACGTACCAAAAAGCCTTACTATCAGATGGATGGTTGGATGAATTGGAACCAATTCAGGAAATATGTTCAAAATATCCTTTTTCTGTCATTTTTTCTATATTTTGGCGGCTCTATTAAGCGCTTTCGTTTTGACGTGCATAACAAAAACATTAGAATTTTGTGCATAGTTCCATTTCAAGTACGCTTACAGTAGTCATAGCGGATCTTCGTGTGTCTGAAGTTGGCTGCAAGACACAGTGCAGAAGCTATTTTTTTGTAATTTTGTATTCACAACTATACTTGCGCAATGGTTCGCTAATCCTAACTTCATACATAGATCCGCTGTGACTACTGTAAATTATAAGTAGTACATACGTATAACGATTCCGAATGGAACTACCAAGCATTACATGCAAACGCTAGGAAGGAACAAACGAAAGCATGGAGGGCAGCGATTGGCCTAAATCACTCCAGAACTTTCTCCAGCACAAGGGTGGACTGTGGGCTTAAATTATTAAATCTAAATAGATCACAAATCAGGCACCTAATGGGTGCACCAAGAAGCACCTACCCTAAATGAGGCTAAGTACCGTAGATACTTGTAGTTTCTGTGAAGATGAAAAAGAGTCGATGTTATAGATACTGTGTCGCTGCGACGCTCTAGCAGGACGTAGATTGAGTCAACTGGGAGTAGCCTATCCTACACCAAATAATTATGTACAGCTCCAAGCTGGTGCAATCTTGGGGTACCTAAACAAACTCTTCGATAAGTCAGCAACAGAGTAAGGGCTAGGGCAGGCACAATGGATCCAGCTGGGTCGAAGTGCGTCCCGGTGGTTACCGGGCCCAACTAATAGCCACCAACAATAGAATAGAAGTATGTAAAACTCTCACTATTTAGGCATTGACCCTTCTATAATAGACGGAGAGAACCTTTGATATGAAGTTGGGAATATGAAATGCAATAATCCATATCCTGACGCAACACGCTACCACTGTACGTTACCACTGTAAGTTGATGCGTTATCAGATTGTAAACATCAAAATGAAGGTATACAAAAGTGAGATACAGATTTCCCCAGAGAGTGATTATGGAGGATAAAATGACTTCGTACACTTCGTTTAGACATTTGTCTAGATCAGTCACCAGCAGAAGGTCCCAGCAGTATGCAGTGTGGTTCTCGGTATCCGGTGTTCCTGTTGGTAGATCAACAAGTTAAGTAAGATTTATCGGCAATGTAAATTTCCCCGTCTTTCGACTGACGTAACAGAATATGTTCCAGTGAATGACGAGTTGAGCTGGCGGGGACCGTTCTTAAACTGCATCAGTTTTGTTCTTTTCGCGTCACTATGAACTAATATAATTTTTTTTATCATGCATTTGTATATTTCATCAGTTTCTTTTCCTTTTATGTATACATAATCAATAAAATATTCAAAAGTGATATCGTTAAGTATATTTGCAGTAAGTAAATGTAACTATATTGAAATTTCCTTCCTTAACGGAATAGGCAAACTTAATAAAGCTCCATTCGACACATCTGCATATTTTAGTCTATAATTTTTCAAATGTAATATTCATATTTGCTGGTAGCGCCCTCTACGATGACAACTCTCGGCCGGAGCGGCCAGATTCTCAAGGTCATTGGCGCATGTTACCCCCTTAAGCGACAGCCCAAGCCGAGGCCGTGCCTCCCTGAGGTGCCCTTGAGCTCGTCGCTACTTCTGCCGTTAAGGCTAGAACGCTTTAAGCGCTCGCCTCCTATTGTCCGGTGAAGCTGTAATGGCCATCTGCGGCGAACAGCGTCTTATCATTCCCAAAAAAAAAAAAGCGAGTGGGCATTAATTCCTCCCGCGCCCCTGCCGTAGCTTCACTCCCCTCGCGGGATTGTAGCCGCAAACGCAACTCACACGGGACAAAAGGTAGTTAGCGTGTGTATACTCTGCGTAAGGTAGGTAATCTCCGAAAGGTCAAGCCGCAGGCACAGAACTGAAATATTTGTTTTCTTCGCTTTATGATGGAAAACGACTGTATTCTTCCTGATTTGTACTAGCAATGCGAATATTCTTCTTACTATATATCCTAATATACGTTATGCAGTCAGCGTGGTGGACTATGGCCTAAGCCTCCTCATCTTGAAGGGAGCCCCGTGCCAAGGGAAACAGTGGAACATAAACAAGGGCTGGTGGTGCTACATTGCGATTAAATAAAATAAATAGTGTAGGTGTAATTGTATGTCAATAAAGACTGGAAAAATATTTTTAAAACATATTTAAATTGCATGTATATCCTATTGTCAATAGACTGGCTTTTTTGATGTGAATTTTTATATAGCACCTAAGATTGCAAGAAAATTTTTAGCTGTCCAGTGCAACCGATCATTTGATCCTAAACATATCGTAGGGTGAAGGGATGGGATGATATAAATAAGTGATATTTTGTAAATACCAGAGCAATTTAAAGCTCGCTAGCTAGATGTGTCGTCACATTCGGTCTACGGGAGTAGCTGTCCTAGATTTTAGTGAACCTGGACAAGTTTCAGTAAATGGTTTTCTTTCCTTTTTAATATTTAAACTAAATAGCTCTGGTATAGAGTTTACAAAATGTTACTTAAACCTTTTACCTCAAACCAAATAGCCTTTCACCCATTGATATAAAATATTGGCTATGTTGTGCAGGTACACAAGGAGAATGCCCCAGAGTGCCTTACCATGGTACACTACACAGAGCTCAGTGATAAAGGCATAATATTGATGCGAGGAGAATATGATAAGGTGTGTTTAAATTTATAATTCTTTATTTTTTTATTATGCATAGGCCTCACGGGTCTCTACGCAATGTCATTGTTTTACAACTACCACCACTGTTCTAGCCATTGATTTATTATTACCTATACTTCTATCTATACTATAATAAAACTCAAAGAGCACTTTTTCTGTACATTGAATATTTTTCCAAAATTTCTATGTGGGGTATTTCTGTGTACTATACTATCGACATAGAGGCCAAAACAATTTTTTTTGGAATTATTGTCTGTCTGTCTGTCTGTCTGTCTGTCTGTCGTTCTGTTTGTCCAGGTATCATTTGAAAACACGTGGATGGATTTTGATAGGACTTTCACTGATGTGTTGTGTAGAAGTCAGGGTATAAATTGGTATATAAAACATCACGCTATGTTTCATAGGGGCTAAGCAGTGAAACATTACTTGCACATATTACCACGTAATTTCCTTTGTATGTGAATAGGGTAATTATAGACTGATCAGTTAATCATTAAGCTATGTATTATTACGCTATATTCAATAAAGACTGAGCAGACATTTACTTTGCATAAGATATGACAGTGGCGAAGGGTCAATTTATGTAAGGGGTAAGCCGGTCCGGTACACCCAGGACATTTTCATTAGATTTCTGTCATTATATCTTTGAAAAGTTAGAATCTGGAAATCCCGAGCGAGTCCAAACTAGATTAGAAAAGAAATAGGCAAGGGAAAAATACCATTTCATTTCATAGCCAGTGGTTAGGTCCGCTGCACCACCAAGGCTACATTTGTATAGGTGGGTAGAAATTGAGAATACGAAATTGCTAAATTTTTACTTAGGTAAAAAACCAAAAATGACAGGAAATTATCTAACGCAATAAAAATAAACAATTACAATTCACACTACACACAATGAACAGTGCTCCCCAAAAACGCTTCAAGGTTCGGGCTCATGGTTCTTTCATGAAATTTTAATGAAATCCCAAGTCCAGGTAGTGTATAGGTATTGTATCAAATGTATTACAGTCGCAACAATAAAAAATGCGAAAAACTTTCATTATAGAATATCATTAGACAGTAATTTACGATGTTAGCGTGATTTACATTATGAACAGCGCCATCTATCGGTGAAATGGAACATACAATCACTATAGAACTTTATTATCTATACTAGCTGACCCGTGCAGCTCCGCCCGCGCTTTTATTACATTTTGCTCCCCTTTTCTCCGTCCTCCCTAGATTTATTTCTCTCCATATCTCTCTCTCTTATAAAAAAAATCGAATTACATATATGCTCTTTCTCTCCTCTCTCTTTCCCCCTCCCGCTTCGGTTTCCGTCACACACCCCCTCTTCCTCTCCCTGTTGTCCCCTCTCTGAACTCTCCCCCCTCTCTCTTCTACGAACTTGCTCCTTCTCACTCCCCCTCACTCAACCCATCACCCCCTCCTCGAATCCCCTCTCCCTCTTTCTCCTCTCTTGCACCCTCCTCTCGTTCTATATATCCTAGTCAATCATGGTATCAGCGGCATTAAATATACTTTATGACCTATTCTCAGACCTTCCCGATATGCACACAAAATTTCATACATATCGGTTCACCCATCTATTTAATGACCTTTCCTTATGTTGCTTAACCTTAACCTAGCGGTATGAAATATACTGTATGACCTATTCTACCCGATATGCACACTTTCATACAAATCGGTTCACCCATCTATTTAATGACCTTACCTAACGTTGCTTAACCTTAACCTACCGGGATAAAAAGTATCCCATGTCCGTTTCCTGGTTCTAAGCTACCTCCCTACCTTTTCAGCCGAATCGGAAGCCGTTCTTGAGTTATAAATAGTGTTAAGTTGTTTAGTGATTGTATGTTCAATTTCACCGATAGATGGCGCTGTTCATAATGTAAATCACGCTAACATCGTAAAATACTGTCTTATCATATTCGATAATGAAAGTTCTAAGTTTTTCGCATCTTTTATTGTTGCGATTGTAATGCAAAGTTCTAAGTTTTTCGCATCTTTTATTGTTGCGATTGTAATGCAATACCTATTATACACTACCTGGACTTGGGGAGTTTCATTAAAATTTCATGAACCACAGCCCTACCACCCCCCCCCCCCTTATCGGGTTTGGACTCGCTCGGGATTTACAGATTTTAACCTTTCAAAGATATAATGTGATATTGCTATCAGCAAAGTACTTAGAACAATACAGAAATCTAATGTAAATGTCCTGGGTGTACCGGACCGGCTTACCCCTTACAAAAATTAACCCTTCGCCACTGCCATATCTTATGCAAACTAAATGTCTGCTCAGTCCCTATTGTATATAGCGTAATAATACATATCATAATGATTAACTGATCAGTTTATAATTACCCTATTCCCATACAAAGGAAATTACGTGGTAATATGTGCAAGTAATGTTTCACTGCTTAGCCCCTATGAAACATAGCGTGAAGTTTTATATACCAATTTATACCTTGAATTTTACACAACACATCAGTGAAAGTCCTATCAAAATCCATCCACGGGTTTTCAAATGATACCTGGACAAACAGAACGACAGACAGACAGACAGACAATAATTCCAAAAAAAATTGTTTTGGCCTCTATGTCGATAGTATAGTACACCCACATAGAAATTTTGGAAAAACATTCAATGTACAGAAAAAGTGGTCTTTGAGTTTTATTATAGTATAGATTTAGAAAAGAAAGTCGTGTTAGTTACACTATTTATAACTCAAGAACGGCTGAACCGATTTGGCTGAAAATTGGTGGGGAGTTAGCTTAGAACCAGGAAACGGGCATAGGATACTTTTTATCTCGGTAAGTTAAGGTTAAGCAACGTTAGGTAAGGTCATTAAAGTGATGGGTGAAACGATTAATATAAAATTTTGTGTGCATATCGGGTAGGTCAAAGAATAGGTCATAAAGTATATTTTATGCCGCTGATAACATGATTGACGAGGATATATAGAACGAGAGGAGGGTGCAAGAGAGGAGAGAGACTGAGAGAGGATTTGAGGAGGGGGTGATGGGGTGAGGGATCGGGGGAGTTAGGTGGAGCAAGTTGGGAGAAGAGAGAGGGAGAGGGTTCAGAGAAGGGACAACGGGGAGAGGAAGAGGGGGAATGTGACGAGGATAGTAGTGGGAGGGAAAGAGAGACGAGACAAAATGTAATAAAAGCGCGGGTGGAGCAGCGCGGGTCAGCTAGTATTATAATAAAACTTAAAGGGCACTTTGTACATGTATTAAACTCTTTTCCAAAATTTCTATGGGAAAAAATAATAAACCGTTCTCCCCTTATCTCTGAAGTTTGTGGAGGGGAAAATCTGAACTAATTACTGGTACCTAAGAAATGTTTATGTCAATATACACTCCTTTGCAAAAAAAACGGGCACCTCACAGCCATTGACTTTTCTATGGTTAATAATAATATTTTTAGTATTTCATTAGCTTAGATGACTAGAAATTTCTTATTATCAATGAGAAATATAGGCTTTAACACTTAAAGCCTGGAATCGGTGTTTCAGTCAACGTAAATGGAGATCCGTGTTAAAATGAACATTTTTATGGCTATAGTGAAATTAAGACTACGAGTATTTTTATGGAATTTTAATAAAAAAAGACATTAAATAATAAAAATTAATCATGAGTGTGACCTCCTCTTGCAGCGATTACGGCATTTAATCTTCTTGGCATTCTTTCCACTAGGCTTTTGATGGTGTCCTGTGAAATGTGTTCCCACTCAGCCGAGATCACACGATTTAGCTCCCTGATGTTTTGTGGAGGTGGTTGGACAGATCTTACTCGCCTTTTTAGGAGGTCTCAGACGTGCTCAATGGGGTTAAGGTCGGGACTCCGCGCTGGCCAATCCAAACGACGAATACCGACCTCTTGCATATAAGCATCTACATCGCCAGAACGGTAGGCCCGAGCATTATCGTCCATGTAAATGGCATCTTCACCAATTACAGCCAGTGCGTGTTGTGCATGTTGACAAATGATTTCTGATAAGTACCTTTACGCATTTAGTGAGCCATTTTTAATGAATATTATCTCGGTATGGTAGCTGGAACTTACGCCCGCCCAAAACATAACGGACCTCCCACCATAAGGTGTGATTTCTTCAAAACACACCTCGGCATAACGTTCTCCTGGTCTTTGTAACACTCGCCGACGTCGGTCCTCACCATGCAGACAAATTCGAGCCTCATCCGAGAAGAGTACGCTACTCCAGTTACGTAGTGTCCAAGATAGGCAATTTCTAGCGAACCCCAATCGAGCAATTCGGTGCTCACGGAGTAACTTGGGGGTCCTCGCTGGTCGGCGACTGCGTATATCAGCTTCTAAAAGCCTCCTCCTCACAGTCCGTGGGCTAACTTGTGGTCCTCGTACCGCGTCAAGGTTTTTTTTTTTAAGTATATGTAACTGAATTTGCGGTTTCTCAGCGCCTGGGTCACTAAAAAGCGGTCGTCTCGTGGTTGTGTGCAACGTTTTCTCCCAGAACCTTGCCTTCTCTGAACGGAACCTGTCTCTTGGTATCGAGTCCAGGTTCTTTGGACGGATGAACCACTCGCGTTTAACCGCTGTGAGACGTAACACTGGCTGCACCCCTCTTCCAGCAGCGCTATAATTTTACTAGCTCTTATTACTTTTTCTGCCATTGCAATAGACACAAAGATATCTGTTTTAAGTCACACTAAGTCCTGCCTTAGTACGCGCGGAACATAAATTATTCTACTAAAAAACACGAAGTTAATTTTATTAGTTACCTGATAACCTTTTACCCGAAAACCTTCGAAGAAAATTTACAAACTGAAAAAGGGATTATTGTTTTTAAAAACAAATGTTTCGAATTTGGATTTAACTTTTTTTCATACCCAGACTGTTTATGTGTCAGTAACATAGTTTGGCTATTAAAACCTCCTTAGAACTAAATTATTCCCAATAATGTAGAAAAATCAAAACCGCCCGTTTTTTTTGCAAAGTAGTGTATTATAAATCTAAGATTACAGAATAAAAATAAAAGTATGTTTGTAAGTAACAGTTTTTAGAAATTATCAATATACTTTTACAAACATAGTTAAGTATAACTATAATAACGCAACAAAACTATTTGGGTTCAAAAAAAGTACGGAACCGGAACCCACAGTGGCCGAGTCCGACTTACACTTGATCGGTTTTTAATGGTTGTACCTACTCATAGTGTGGGGTCAGTTCACTTTGTTGATGTAAGAATACTTACACATCAGTGTAAACATAGAAATATATAAAAGCAAACACTTTACTTTTCAGAATGTACTCAATGGCCAGGAGGCTCAATGTTTAGCAAACCAGTTTCAAATGTACTACAGTGGCAAGGACGCCAACAAGTTGCACTTGCTCCAGATGTTCACGCAAAGCCCTGATACATTTAAGCACATGGAACTTATTGCTCAGTTGGAAAACATCACATTGATTTAAAAACAGTCCAACTTGTCTATTTTTATTATTTAGATAAAATTATTAATAAGTAAGTACATAATTAACACTAGTACCTACATAAATGAAATTAATTAAATCAGTATTTTTAATTACAATTTACATAAGTATAGGATTCCTGATTAAAAGCCATTGTTTCTACGTAACCAGTAACAATGGACTGGCAAGGCGACTGGTAAAGCATAACGTCTCGTCTAACGATTTAATATCGCATGAGTTCTCATTTTGAGTTCCGGCTAGCAATGTGCTACCCTAAGCTCTAACAGGATAGCTGACTGTCGACCAAAAAGCGATCTAAGAGGGAAAAACTGATCTGTCTTCGACAATACAGTGGCCGCGAATTACGAGTTTGGGGGGCGCCGAACACAGAAACTCCAATAAAATAGTTTTTCAGGAAGTTAAAAGGTATAAGCATCGATTTAGATAGTATATCGTATATATATAAGTAATCAATTTCTGCAATATAGGTTGTAGCGACCTACTACTACATATGAGAGTACAAAATAAAGATGTTCATGAATCGCGCAAGCGAAGTTTCAAACTACATTGAGTATATATACAACAACCCAACAGTAACCGTTCGGGGCTTCGGCCCTGGTCGAGCATCACACCTCGCTCGTTCTAGAGCGCTTTAAGCGCTCGCCTCCTATTGTCCGGTGAAGCTGTAATGGCCATCTGCGGCCAACAGCGCTGGACCGGGATATGAATTCCGGTGCAGCAATATGCTGAGTGGTTAGCCTCATTTGCCAGAAATGGACGTACTTACACGTTTTATTATTATTTTATGTTTTGTGTTTTTTCTAAATTTTTCCGGCGAATAAATATTCTTTATTCTTCTGTAATGTATTATCGCGGACACGAACGCTGTACCAGTTTACAATCCAAATGGTTTGAACGTCGTTACCTACGTGCGCTTACCCCGTCCGCATGCATTTTGGGCCAGCTCGTGTAAGCGTTTATCGTCCTAAAGGTGGTACACCGTTCGTACCGCGAGAGTACCAACATCAAGAAAAAAAAAATCTCCAACGATTCGTCTAAATCTCAACTTCACAGGGGCCCCACCATAGCCCCCAAGGATACACTCCAACCAAATACTTTCTTTAGGTTACAAAAAAAGTTATAATCCTTCGAAAATAGTTGACACATTTTTACCTATACGTTGATAATGCTTTTAGTCAACATTTCAAATAGCCGGCTAATAGTGTCGATCACCTTCAACAGTCTATAACACTGCTCCTTATTAGTTGCTTTCACGATGGTCATCGCAACTTGGGTGCCCATTAGTTTGATGTACACTTTACTTACATAATACCAAATATAGGTTATCGATACAGAAACATCTGTCAAATATTGTTTACGGTGATCATCACCGAGAATCAGTGCTCATGACGTCATTTCAGTTGGTCACTCAAGTTAGGCAATACCGAATGCATCATTTGACAGTTATTTGATAGCCACTTAGCTGTGGTGATCATCACTTTAGTTGTCAAACGAGATACGTAATAGCCCCGCAGGTCTTACGCTGACGAAGCATGTTGACTCGTAACACCTCCCCTACCGGGTGAGCAACTACTTATTTGGTGACAATGACGACAATGTCTAGGCCGTAGACAGAATATAATACAGACACATACCAAGCGTGCCGCCGATAAGGACAGAAAAATAAGTACATACTAAATTTAGAGTTGCCACGTAAGGGAAATTTTACCCTTTGTGTAAAGCAAATACGGAGGTTGTTGTAAATTATATTTTCTTTCCTAACCAAAAACCACTTTTTTGACACAACATTTACTTTTCTTACATTATATCGTCTTAATCTATGACAGTCTGCAAAAAGTACGAAAGTGATTGTTATAATAATGTCCTAGCCGAAACGACCACAGCGAATCTTTCACAAGATCAGCCATGTACGCAGGAGATATTATAGTGCACAAGTGCTTGCGTAGACACAAGTGCACTCTCTCTTCTTTTATATAATAGGTACCTCTCATAATCCGATGGGACGGAAGACCGACACGACTGGGGAGAAGTTAAGCCCAGGACCGACTTTTTACATGCCCATCCGACGCATGTGTGGCGTATCTCGGATCACGGTTTCGGAACGCCAAAGGGGCTGTCAAAAAGATGACAGCGCGCCAGTATCTATGGCAGAGACATGTTTTAATTATTACGATTACTCCACTGTATTATAAGTTGTTCTCTCTCAATTTGATTATAAGTGTTTATTACCAAAGCTCGGTGTTTTAATTTGACGGACAGGAGTCGGGCATACGTCCTATCGTAAATCCCGATACATGGATCATCTTACTTTACAGACAATCAGGTCATCGGCCTGCATTGTCCTAGCCAGTAAGGAGCAATTACTCAAATTTGTTGCCCTTCGCAGGATTCGAACCCACGACGGAGGCTACAAAGTGAATGTACACTTAATATCATATATGCTGTAGCTAAGGTCCATTCCACATTGTTTACCTGGGTGATATCACGTGGTGATTAAAGTGGCTAAGAGCTGTAGATAATTATTAGCCTCATACAAAAAAGTTAAGAGATAAAAACAATAATATGCTATTTCCCAGAGAGGTAGGCAAAAATTGGCTTTCTTATAACTTAATATAATACATACTATGGCCATTTACCGGGTAAGTTTTAGTAAATTTCTCCAATATAAAAATCTATAGTACTAGTATCTTGGGACAATCTACGCTTGACCAATGACCACCTGATCTCAATCTACGCAGATCCTTTAGTAAGGTAACCAGATAAATGATTACAAATACTTGTAAACTGTATAAATACATATTTAAATAGATAAATAACACCCAGACAATTGTTCGGAATCGGACCCATGTCCTATTGGACAGCGGCCAGGTCCCTCAGATCGTCGAACAGCCGTACATCGCCGCCGTCCGCGGCATGTACTGCTCGACCCACCCGACCCGATGTCCGTCCTCCTGGACCATGACACAACACCAACACCGACAACGATGTCAAGAGTCGTAAACACATCAACACACAGACACTGGTCTCGCCGGCGAGGCCGAAGGGATCCGTACGCATGCAACCTCGACATGCATCCCCTCGCTGAGTTTCTTGCCGGTTCTTCTCAGCTGGGGCGCGTTGTGAACCGGTGGTAAACTCATTTTCTCTAAGCGGCAGCCCAAGCCGAGACCGTGCCGCCCTGAGGTGCCCTTGTGCTAGTCGCTACCCAAACCTTTCTGGCTGGAGCGCTTTAAGCGCTCGTCCTCTTGTCCGGTGAAACAGTACTATTCCTACAAAAAAAAAAGTGATGATCAATAAAGCAAAGTGACTATCAAGCTTCAGTTGTCCACCAAACTTTGATGTCTACTGAAAGTGTGTTTGGTATTTATTGGTGATTCAAGTTAGGCAATGCCAAATGAATCATTTGATAGTTATTTAATAATCACTTTGCTTTATTGATCATCACTTTAGTTGTCAAACGAGATAGGTACATAATAGGGGGGCAAATGAAACAAACTATTCAACGTCGGTACTATTTATTTATAATTCAGACAAATTTAACAATAAATTGTAACCAACAACATACATACATATATTTAAACAACATGCATATAGTAAAAGCACGATTAAATGTACAATGACCATTGTGCCTATAAATAACGAATGAATACGTCCTGCGCAGCCTTGGACGAATTACTTGAGCGCTTACGTTATTTCTGAATATTTAAGCATTCGGGAATAACTTTTAGCAACCTAATTAATTCTTTTTGTTGCTGCTATCCACAGTATACAAATATCCATATTTTCAGGAAATCATAAAAATAAATTCGGGAAATCTGAGAAATTCTTCGATGCACCCAGCATGTGGGATCGTGTATGATGCACTTAATAATAATTTACCACTTATTTATGGTAGTCTCTCTTTTATACACTGGCAACACTGATAATGGCGATCAATAAACTGAAAATTTTAGGTTATGGATTAAAAACAAGAATTTATCGATCTTACACGTAACTTTCAAGTAAAATAGTAACTAATTTAGAGCAATAAGATCTAAATAAGTCGTTTACATGTATTAATTTCTAAATGTAATCTCTAAATTGGCCATAATAATTCACGTTTACCTGTGAAACGATACTCCACTAATTTTACGTTCACTGTCACTTTTACAGCCTATAATACTGCACTGCACGATTCTTATAGGATTTCCACAACACACAGTAATGTCACAGTTAGTTTTTTATTGAATTTTAAGTTATTTATTTAAAATTAAAACCACGATAAAATTGTCACGGAGCAAAGTGGGAGCAAACGTCAAATTTGTTTCGCACCCACGGCGCGGAAAAATCGAACACATGCTGAGGGACAAAAAATCATATAAACTGTTTCTTTCTATCACACGTAACCTACATAAACGCATTCTTTTCTTGCGTGAATGAGAAAGAAAGTGTCCAGCCCTCTATTGTTTTCTTCCTCTAAGGTCTAGGCTTTGTCGTAATATCCAATGTGTGGGTGTAGGTCTATACGGTATCGATGGACAGGAAGATATCTAATTCCCAATGATGCTGCTCCTTTTTCTATCCATAATAATCTGCTTCTGAATTCCGTGAAGACTATTGAAATAAGGTTAATAAAGCTGGCTCTCCAGCTCAGTCTGCTCTGAGCCTCCTTGGTCAGCGAGATAGACGTGGTTTTTTACACGTTGCATCTATCTCCTGAGTGTACAAATTTCTGAAATTGTTCTCTAATGGTCTGGTACAACCTCGTGAACGATCTTCTGTCTGCTCCAAATAGATGCCAGGTGTTGACCTTCGGGCATTCAGCCACTTTACACAATTCCTAAGAATTAATTGCTAAATAAAGTGCAGGTGGTAGGTACTATAACTTTGCAAAGGACTGAGCATAAGTTTACAGAAGATAAGACCTTATGACTGCTACGTGGCTACGTATAATATGAAACTAAGCTAAAAAAATAGTAATAGTTTCTGATGTACTTATCTGATCTGAATTATAAAATATTGGACTATGTAGTATGCTATTTAAATATTAAACAGGAAGCATCTAATCTCATATAAATATTTGGACTAAAAGTTAACACTCCTTTGCAAAAAAAAACGGGCACCTTACAGTCATTGGCTTTTCTATGGATAATATTAATATTTTTAGTATTTCATTAGCTTAGATGACTAGAAATTTCTTATTATCAATGAGAATATAGGTTTTAACACATAAATCCTGGAATCGGTGTTTCAGTCAATGAAAACAAAGAGCCGAGTTAAAATGAACATTTTTATGGGTATAGTGAAATTAAGACTAGGAGATTTTTTATGGAATTTTAATAAAAAAAGACATTAAATAATAAAAAATAATAAGGAGTGTGACCTACTCTTGCAGCAATTACGGCATGTAATCTTCTTGGCACGCTTTCCACTAGACTTTTGATGGTGTCCTGTGAAATGTGTTCCCACTCAGCCGAGATCACACGTTTCAGCTCCCTGATGTTTTGTGGAGGTGGTTGGACAGATCACACTCGCCTTTTTAGGAGGTCCCAGACGTGCTCAATGGGGTTAAGGTCGGGACTCCGCGCTGGCCAATCCAAACGACGAATACCGACCTCTTGCATATAAGCATCTACAGCACCAGAACGGTGGGTCCTAGCATTATCGTCCATGTAAATGGCATCATCAATTACAGCCAGTGTGCGTTGTGCATGTTGACAAATGATTTCGGTTATGTACCTTTGCGCATTTAGTGAGCCATTTTCAATGAATATTATCTCAGTACGATAGCTAGAACTTACGCCCGCCCAAAACATAACGGACCCCCCACCATAAGGTGTGATTTCTTCAAAACACACGTCGGCATAGCGTTCTCCTGGTCTTCGTAACACTCGCCGATGTCGGTCCTCACCATGCAGACAAATTCGAGCCTCATCCTAGAAGAATACGTTACTCCAGTTACGTAGTGTCCAAGATAGGCAATTTCTAGCGGACCCCAATCGAGCAATGCGATGCTCACGGAGTAACTTAGGGGCCCGCGCTGGTCGTCGACTGCGTATATCAGCTGCTAAAAGCCTCCTCCTCGCAGTCCATAGGTTAACTTGCGTTCCTCGCACCTGTTCAAGGTTTCTTTTGAGGTCTATGTAACTGCATTTGCGGTTCCGCAGCGCCTGAGTCACTAAAAAGCGGTCGTCTCGTGGTTGTGTGCAACGTTTTCTCCCAGAACCTTGCCTTCTCTGAACGGAACCTGTCTCTTGGTATTGTTGAGTCCAGGTTCTTTGGACGGTTGAACGACTCACGTTTAACCGCTGTGAGACGTAACACTGGCTACACCCCTCTTCCAGCAGTGCTATAAATTTACTAGCTCTTATTGTTATTTCTGCCATTGCAATAGACACAAAGATATTTGTTAAAAGGCAGGATTATGCGCCAAACATAAATTATTCTACTAAAAAAACAAGAAGTTAATTTTATTTAACTTATAACCTTGGCTTTTACCCGAAAACCCGCGAAAAGTAAGTTAAAATTCACAAACTGAAAAAGGGATTATTATTTTTAAAAACAAAGGTTTCGAATTTGGAATGAACTTTTTTTCATACACAGACTGTTTATTATGTGCCAGTAACATAGTTTGGCTATTAAAACCTCCTTAGAACTAAATTATTACCAATAATGTAGAAAAATCAAAACCGCCCGTTTTTTTGCAAAGGAGTGTAAGTATATATTTTTTATCTTATAAGTATAATTATTTCACTCTAAAGTTGCACAAGGTGAGCGAAGTCATCGTGTAGAACAGTGATTCCCAAAGTGGTTTATATCGACCCCTAGAGGTCTATGAAAACCTGCAAGGGGTCTACGTCAGCGAAAAAAATTTGGGGGTCCATGAAATGAAAATTGAAGTCCACGATAGTGGATCTTAACACATACACTGATAGCACCTATTTACTTACATCATACTATTATACAGGGTGTAAGGGACATCGTACCGAAAAAAAAATTATAAGACGTCAAATAATGTCCGTTACAACATTACAGTAACCTATATGGTAAATGACAAATGACTAACTTATTAATTTTCGAGCATGTAATGAATATAAGCGGAAAAATGTTTATTTTTCAAATTACATTGCTAATTTTCTAAAATAATAATAGTTAATTGCCTAATAATTAATTGCCTATGCACTGTTTTTGTGAATAAAGAATAAATAAATAAATAAAAATAAAATAAAAACACAAATAATTAATTAATTGTTTTTAAATTAAAATTAGGCTTTATTAGTATACCAATAATGATGTTATACTAATTTTATTTAAAAAAGTTATTATTTTTTTTGAAAATTCATGAAAAAGCCGATTAAAAATTTCAACACTAGGATGTTCAGAATCGTGTTCTGGATCCCTGGTATCGGTTTTTGGTACGATGTCCCTTACGCCCGTTATAATATTAAAACATACACATTATTTATTCAAGTACCTATGAAGTAAAAAAAATATTATATATGTTTATAAAATTGTGTAAGTTGTAGGATGTTGGTATTCGCTTTGTGGT
This sequence comes from Furcula furcula, assembly GCA_911728495.1. Lineage (NCBI taxonomy): Eukaryota > Metazoa > Arthropoda > Insecta > Lepidoptera > Notodontidae > Furcula > Furcula furcula. The sequence continues at coordinate 282,239 of OU452254.1, read as the reverse complement.
CGCAATACATTTTGAACTTGTAAAAATTGTGTTTTTACTTTAAGTTTTTAACACTAAACTTCACTAAAATTAGAAATTTACAGGAAATCAATATCAGGTAAGTAGGGGGTCTACCCAACACGGAAAAACATGGCGAGGGGTCTACGACACAAAAAAGTTTGGGGAACTCTGGTGTAGAACTAGGAATGAAAAAATAATATTTAATGCATTCCTGCTAGTTCTACATGAGTGTAGAACTAGTAGGAATTTTTTTTCTTAGTAGTCATACATGTAGAACTACTGGGAATAGGCCATACATTATCATTATTTGTCATGAATGACATTAGAAAGAGCTTTTTCTAATTGTCTCTGATAAATGGTAAGATTACTTAACATATGACTTTATTCAACGGCAATTTCTTTTAAAATATGTTTCAAATTCAATGTTTTATAGAAATGTTTGGAAATGGAATATAATTTTTGTAGCTCCGAAATGAAATGGCAATATGCCCGTTCCACTATCTAAAATAACCAGACGTATATGCTGGGCACCGGTTAGAATAATAGGCACTCGGCGGGCTTACCTGTAACGACGATTTGGCATATTTCATTTTTGGTGGATCTTTTTAACCTTGACTTTGCCACTAATCCACGAATTTTTAACTGACTTCAAAAAAGGAGGAGGTTCTCAATTCGTCTGTATATATTTTTTTTTCTGTGTATGTTCGCGCATAACTGGCAATTATGAACAGATTCGAAAAAAAATACTTTCATCCATAAAAAAAAATATTGCATAAAGTAGAGGAGACGGTGAAGATCGACCTTCACCATATGACATATACCTTTACCTGATACCAGATGAGACCCTATCTATCTTCTATACTATAATAAAACTCGAAGAGCACTTTTTCTGTACACTAAATATTTTTCCAAAATTTTGGCCTCTATATCGATAGTATAGTTACTATCGACATAGAGGCCCAAACAATTTTTTTTGGAATTATTGTCTCTGTCTGTCTGTCGTTCTGTTCGTCCAGGTATCATTTGAAAACCCGTGGATGGATTTTGATAGGACTTTTACTGATGTGTTGTTTAGAAGTCAAGGTATAAGTTGGTATATAAAACATCACGCTATGTTTCATAGGGGCTAAGCAGTGAAACATTACTTGCACATATTACCACGTAATTTCCTTTGTATGTGAATAGGGTAATTATAGACTGATCAGTTAATCATTAAGATATGTATTATTAAGCTATATACAATAGGGACTAAGCAGACATTTAGTTTGCATAAGATATGGCATTGGCGAAGGGACAATTTTTGTAAGGGGTAAGCCGGTCCGGTACACCCAGGACATTTTCATTAGATTTCTGTATTGTTCTAAGTACTTTGCTGATAGCAATATGACATTATATCTTTGAAAAGTTAAAATCTGTAAATCCCGAGCGACTCCAAACTACACACATCAAAAGTGTCTAGGGATCAACATATATTTTTGCAATAACTTTTCTCCTGATTGATATTAATTAAAATTTTCTTTAAGGATTCATCAAATAAAGTGTTTTCGTTTGTCACAGTAACGATAAACCAAGTCACCTTTGCATTAATAAAGAAATTTGCCATTTTCCTAATAAAGGGATTTTTGACATTTGAACCACTAACACAAAAGTTCGAAAAAAAGACTGAAATAACAGTTTTCTTTAAAATTTTATTGGGTAACTTAAACAATTAATAATCCGTGTTTCTACCGCGAACACTAACAACACAAGAACATCGGTTTGGCATACTCAAAATGAGTTCATCCAAATCACGCTGTGGAATGGCCGCCCATGTTCGTTGCAACAACAAAAAAAGGTCTTCTTGCGACTGGATACCCTCCATATTCGGCAGAGCTCTTCTCTGTAGCATATCCCATGCATGCTCAATCGGGTTCAAGTCTGGCGACTGAGCTGGCCAGGGCAGGACATTGATGTTAGCTGCGGCGAGAGTCTGTCTTACAACTCTTGCGGTGTGCGGTCGTGCATTATCATGCATTAACTGAAATAAGGGACCGATTTGCACTTGTAGAGGAACGATGACGTCTGATACAATCGTCTCAGCATAAATTTGAGCGTTGAGGTTGCCTCTGATCCAAATCAACTCAGTTCTTCCGCCGATCCAAATACCCGCCCATACCATGATGGTTCCACCACTATAAGGATGGACTTCCTGGCAGGATTTTAATCGCTGTTGGCGTCCAGGGGTTCTCCAGTGTCGTATACGTCTTGTATCCGGTCTCATACCAAAACGAGACTCATCAGAAAAGCACACGAAACGCCATTGTTCTTCTGCCCATTTTTTTGCCCAAAAATGCTTGATCCCTAGACACTTTTGATGTGTGTAGATTAGGAAAGAAATAGGCAAGGGAAAAATACCATTTCATTTAAAAGCCAGCGGTTAGGTCCGCTGCACCACCAAGGCTACATTTGTATCAGGGCTCAGGAGGGGGGGGGGGGGGGGTATGGTTCATGAAATTTTAATGAAACTCCCCAAGTCCAGTAGCCTGATTCTCGTAATCAAAACAATAACGTTAACGTAGCGACTCAGTCGTTTAAACACTTTTCGTATTCACGTCCGTCGATTTTACTTCAACGGCAACGATTTAAAAGTCTTCGTATTCTGGTATAATAATCGTCGTTCAATCGTTTTATAACGTTGACTAAATGGTATTCTCGTATGAAAATGACGTCACAACCGATCGGATGCCAACGAGTAAGCGTTAAATTCCGCGATTCAAGAGTCGTTGAACAAACATTGGTTAATTGAGACGATTTTTGCTTTTCTTATTCTTGTGGTGCGAGTCAAAGTAATAAAATAACTTTTAAATGAGCCACGGACTTACATATTTACTATCAAATTCGTCTGCACAGCAAGAAATACAAAAAGAAAGCTGATATGGCGAAATATGTATAATATAAATAAATACGTAAAATTTGGGATATGGAACGCGACTAGGCATGATAGAACTCATGTTAGAGATATATTGATAGTAGCACTAAGCTGGAACATGAGAGCTAGGAGTGAGTGAGTGAGACGAAAAGATAGTGTGAGCGAGATGGTTTTAAGGTAAATATAATTAGAGTAAGAGAGATAGAATAACCTAATAAATAGAGAAAAACGTATTTTAATTAATAAACAATTAGTATGTTTGTGGAGGGAACGGAAACGAATTAATCTCGAGTTTCCCAAAGCCTAAGCTCTTAGCTTATCTCACAAAACTCCTACCAAGACCAAAAATTGATTAGGACGGATGTCGTCCTAATCAATTTTTCAGGGATCAGGGAATAGCAAAACGTACAGAACAATGACTCGTTGACTAATCGTTTAGTTTCGATCCAATTGAGTTGAAGTCCTATCGAACTACGTATATGGTATACGATAATACTGATTTTGGATAGGACTTCGATCTAACGACAACGAAACGTCACCGCTATTTGGACTGTTTGTTATTACGAGAATCGGGCTACAGTCCGAAGCGCCCCGATCCCGATCGGTCGTGCGCTGCCATTATCCGATTAATTCGTGTGCTTGTGTTCCAGATTCCGCCGCGTGGTGTCGACACTAGTCGCTCGCGTGCGGTCTCTACCCGTCTCCCTCGCACCGTCTACGACGTCTGCGAGTGATCTACGCGTCCGCTTTTTGATCTGCGATTGTCGTTTTCACGACAAAAGCACATCCTCCTGTTTCCTAGAGACTTTAGCTTCACGGGTTGCTACATCCACCGGTTTACGTGGTCGCCAAGGGTACCCTACGGTGACAACTGCCTTGGCGGAGCGGGACCCGAGCGCTCGCGTGGTTCGTCCCGGAACCGCGCAACTCGGACGGGATCAGGTTCACCGGCCCTGGGAGTGACCCCCTAGTCGACCCTGATCGTCTCCCTCCCACCCTCCTCTTCCTGATCCTATTCTTCGGGTGCTGTTTGGCACCAAGTCGGCTCCGGTCGGCTTGCTGTCTCTGCCCCGGAGCAGCTAGGGCTACTCACCTCTCGCACATTGAGATTGGCGAGAGACGCACGTTAGGGCCTACACGTTAGGCTACTCACCCTTCCCCCGCCTTCACCCGGTGGGGGGAGCCATTCATTACACACCGACTGGGGTGTCCCCCCCAGTCGTGCGTTTCCCCCCGTACTACGAGCAGTATGGACCGCCCTGGGCATGATTTCCTTTGCAAACTCTTTGAGTTTGTAAAGGCGAACATGCCTGAGGTGTTGCAGGCGATTACGCCCCCCGCGACTGCGTCCCCCGCGACCGCGTCCTCCGCGACTACGTCCCCCGCGACCGCGTCCTGCCCCGCGTCGACCGCGCCCGCCGCGTCCGCGACTCCGTTGCCGCCCGCCCTCCGTGCGGAGCCCGAGACGGACTCTGAGTCTGCCTCGAGCTCCGACATGGAGGTCGAGCTCATTAACTCGCCGCGTCCCACCACGCCTGCTGACGGTTTCACGGTAGTCAGCAGGAAGAAACGCGCGCTCAAGTCCCGCGACCTTCCACCGACCAAGTACATATGTACTGAGTCGGAAAGCCCGGAGTCACCACCTCGCGTGACCCCCCCGATCCGCTCGACCCCGCCACCGACGTATTTTTCGCCGATGGCTTCTCCGGCCCCCGAGCCCCGCAAGTCCCCTCAAGCTATCGCCGATTTCGAGGACGTGTACTACGCCCTGTCCCCCGTAAACTCAAACGTAGGCCCGTAAATGGATATACACCAGAGTAGGCAGAAACCCCATTCCCTTTCCCTCGCATTTTTCAATGCGCATGGCCTCTCCCGACAAAGAGATCAGATTGCTGACTTCCTGCGAAGTCACCAAGTTGATGTCTTGCTGGTGCAGGAGACCCTCTTGAAACCCTCTCATAGGAGTCCGAATATCGCCAACTACCATCTTGTGCGAAATGACCGTGACACCTCCCTCGGAGGTGGTACTGCCATCTATTACAGAAGGGCCCTGCACTGCATCCCTATCGATCCCCCTGCGCTCACTAATATAGAGGCCTCGGTTTGCCGCCTCACTCTTTCAGGCCATTCGGCTGTCACTATCGCCTCTATCTATCTTCCACCTGATAAGCGGCCCCTCAGGAGTGATATCGAGTCACTCCTTGACCTGGACAACGCGGTCATTCTGGCCGGCGACTTCAACTGCAAGCATGTCAGGTGGAATTGTAACGTCACCACCGGCAACGGCAGGTGCCTCGACGGCTTGGTCGACGTTCTCGACTTTGACGTCATCGCACCTATGCGCCCGACCCATTATCCCAATAATGTCAATCACCGCCCCGATGTCTTAGACATGGCCCTCCTGAAGGGCGTGACCCTCCGGCTGCGCTCCTTAGAGGTTCTCCATGAGCTAGACTCTGACCACCGACCGGTCCTAATGGAACTAGGTCCGCCGCCCAGCCGGTCACTAGGACCGTTCTGGACTGGCATCAGCTAAACACCTGTTTAGCCGATGCCGACTCTCCGAATCTTGCCCGCTTCCCGGCGCAAATCTCGTCCCCTCAAGACACCGACCAAGCGATCGGCGCTTTCACCGATCATCTCAAATCGGCCATCAGCCAGTCCTCCCGGCAGGTTGAAGCGGACAACTTTTACGCTGTGCGCTTCAAGCTGCCCGATGACATTAGGGAATTAGTCCGCGCTAAAAACGCGGCTATTCGCGCGTACGACTCCTACCCCACCGATGCCAATCGGGTCCGCATGCGTGCTTTGCAGAGGGACGTGAAGCGCAGCATCGCGGAACTCAGGGAGGCTCGATGGGGAGGGTTTCTAGAGGAGATCTCGCCGTCACACCAGGCTTACTGGCGGCTCGCGAGATCCCTCAAAACCGACACCGTAGCTACCATGCCCCCCTTGACCCGCCCTTCAGGCGACCCACCCGCGTTCGAGGACGACGAGAAGGCTGAGGTTCTCGCTGACTCTCTAGAGAGTCAGTGCACACCCAGCTCCGCTCCCGTCGATCCGGCGCACCTCGATCTTGTGGATAGGGAAGTAGAGCGCAGGTCCTCACTCCCTCCCACCGAATCCCTCTCCCCGGTCACGCAAACCGAGGTGGAAGACCTGATCAAAGGCCTTAAGCCGAAGAAAGCTACGGGCTCCGACGGCATCTCCAATCGCGTTCTCAAGGTTCTCCCTGTCCATCTGATATGTCTTTTAGTGACTATCTTCAACGCAGCCATGTCCCACTGCGTCTTTCCTGCCGAATGGAAAGACGCGGATGTAGTAGGTATCCCTAAGCCGGGTAAGCCTCGCAGCAGCCCTGCGAGCTACCGGCCTATCAGTCTTCTCAAGTCTCTCGGCAAACTGTATGAGCGCTTGCTATTAGCGAGACTCAAAGACTTTGTCAGTTCTAATAATATCCTTATTGACGAGCAGTTTGGCTTTCGAACCAGACACTCTTGCGTCCACCAGGTGCACCGCCTCACGGAGCACATCCTGACCGGGCTCAACCAGCCCAAGCCCGTCTACACAGGCGCCCTATTCTTCGATGTTGCCAAGGCCTTCGACAAGGTCTGGCACAACGGCTTGATATACAAGCTCTTCCAGTTAGGAGTCCCCGATAGGCTCGTACTCATCATACGAGACTTTCTCTCGAATCGTACCTTTCGATACCGGGTCGAAGGTACGTTTTCTTCACCCCATCCTATACAGGCCGGAGTCCCTCAGGGCTCCGTGCTCTCTCCCCTCTTGTTCAGCCTGTTCACGAACGACATTCCTCGTTCGAGCAGAGTCCAACTCGCCCTTTACGCGGATGACACCGCTCTCTACTATTCCCATAGGAACATGTCCTATTTGACGCGTGCTCTTCAAGCCGCAGTCGACGCCCTGGGTCAATGGTTCCGTACGTGGCGCATAGAGGTGAACCCGGAGAAGAGTGCCGCGGTGGTCTTCTCCCGGGGACCCGCCAATATGTTCTCCGCGCGGAGCCTTCGGCCCAACAGACGACTAGTCCCAATATCCCTATTCAATCGCCCTATCCCTACTAGGAAGGTTAAGTACCTCGGAGTCACCTTGGACTCCCGCATGACTTTCGGCCCGCACATTAGGTCCGTCCGCAATCGAGCGGCTTTCGTATTAGGTCGCCTGTATCCCCTTCTCTGCAAGCGGAGTAAAATGTCGCTTAGAAATAAGTTGACATTATACAAAGCTTGCATTCGCCCTATCATGACTTACGCGAGTGTAGTTTTCGCGCACGCCGCCCGCACCCGTATCGATAGCCTCCAGGTTATCCAGAATCGTTTCCTCCGTCGCGCCGTCGGTGCCCCGTGGTACATGCGGAACGTAGATCTGCATTCCGATTTCAAATTAGATCCCCTTCGTAAGTTCCTCAAAGAAGCGTCGAAACGCTACTTTGAATCCGCGTCCCGTCACGCGAACAGTTTAATCCGCGCCGCCGCCGATTACGCCGCTAGTCCTTCTGACTCGCGCCGCAGACCACGGCACGTACTGCTCGACCCTCCTGACCCCATGACGGTCCTATTGGACCGGGATGCGCCGACCCCTCCCCGACAACCGTATGCTACACTAGCTATCAGACACCGGTCTCGCCGGCGAGGCCGAAGGGTCGTACGTATGCGACCGCAACGACGTGCATCACCCCACTGAGTTTCTTGCCGGTTCTTCTCAGTGGGGGCGCGTTGTGAACCGGTGGTAAACTCAGCCCTCTCTTAAGCGACAGCCCAAGCCGAGGCCGTGCCTCCCTGAGGTGCCCTTGTGCTCGTCGCTACTTCTGCCGTAAAGGCTAGAGCGCTTCAAGCGCTCGCCTCCTATTGTCCGGTGAAGCTGCAATAGCCATCTGCGGTTAACAGCGTCTATCATTCCCAAAAAAAAATATAAAAAAATTAGTGTTGCATCTTTTATTGTTGCGACTGTGATACAATACCTATACACTACCTGGACTTGGGGAGTTTCATTAAAATTTCATGAACGACAGATTTTACAGATTTTAACTTTTCAAAGATATAATGTCATATTGCTATCAGTATCAGCAAAGTACTTAGAACAATACAGAAATCTAATGAAAATTTCCTGGGTGTACCGGACCGGCTTACCCCTTACAAAAATTGACCCTTCGCCACTGCCATATCTTATGCAAACTAAATGTCTGTTCAGTCCCTATTGTATATAGCGTAATAATACATATCTTAATGATTAACTTATCAGTCTATAATTACCCTATTCACATACAAAGGAAATTACGTGGTAATATGTGCAAGTAATGTTTCACTGCTTAGCCCCTATGAAACATAGCGTGATGTTTTATATACCAATTTATACCTAGACTTCTACACAACACATCAGTGAAAGTCCAATCAAAATCCATCCACGGGTTTTCAAATGATATTTGGACAAACAGAACGACAGACAGACAGACAGACAATAATTCCAAAAAAAATTGTTTTGGCCTCTATGTCGATAGTATAGTACCCCACATAGAAATTTTGGAAAAATATTCAATGTACAGAAAAAGTGCTCTTTGAGTTTTATTATAGTATAGATTAGTATGTAAATTATATTCTTATTTAAGAAGGTAGTTTAGTTTACTTATATAGCTTGTTGCACCTCGATTGCCCATTTGAAAGGTTGTCTGGAAGAGATCGCCATGAGTGATAAGACCGCCCATTGTACTTTTTATACTTGCAAAACTTGTACATTTATTACTATCTATGTGTGCAATAAAGAGTCTATACTTATAATAAAACTGTAACAGGTCCAATTCTGTACATTGAAGATATTTTGAAAATTATATTTGGAGGGCATTCTATTACCGATACTGAGGCCGAAAATGTATTTTTTTTAATTTTTGTCTGTCTGTCTGTATCACGGCTGAGCATCACGCCGAAACTACTGAATAGATTCAAATGAAACTTGGCATGATTTGAGATCTTACTACGAGGTAGGACATAGGATACTTTTTATCCCGTAATCTAGCACGGTTCTTTTGGGAGAGGGGATTAAAGTCAAAATGGGTACTTGGTTATACGCTTGGTCCGATTTTATCAATTTTTCTTTATAATATAATAAATATTAGTAAGGGAACACTCATAGAGAGTTGTTATCAAGGTTTTGTAATCGATCGGGTTAAGCAACGTTAGGTAAGGTCGATAAATAGATGGGTGACCGTTTAACGCCATTTGAACTAAACGGGTCCGTGCTTCGGAGAACAAGTAAAAAGTGGGTCCCAGTTTTTAACCGACTATAAAAAGGAGGTTATGTATTCGATGCGAATGTCTGTTATTAAAAGTTTAGTTAACGTAAAAATACCGCAGGCGGAGCTGCGTGGGTCAGCTAGTTTATAAATAAATAAATAAGTTAAAAGTCCTTTGGAGTCGCTGGACGTTCGAGGTGTGGGCCCTAGGACGTCCATTGAGTACGGCGGCGACTCCGAGGAGGACGGCAGCGGGGTTGCGACCCCCGTCCCCGTGAGCACCGTGACTGGTTCCAGGGGCCACAATGCGCCCCCCGGCGGCGGGCTCAAAGGCAAGGCTACAGATCTCACCGGAGAGCCCTGGGGTCCCCCTCATGTGCCGATCACACAGCCGCGGGGGTTTTAGTGGGTAGGAATCCCACATACCCCGGCCGAGCCCCACAGCTACCGGGGACCTTTTGAAGGTTTCCGCCAGTCAAAAAAAAAATGATAAGCCAAAGTGCGTGAGTGTGTCAACTACTGTGTGGGCATTACATTATTAATTATCGACGACGTGCAGACGGAAGACGACCACTGCTGAACAAAGGCCTCCCCCTTAGACCGCCACAATGAACGACAGTTAGCCATTTGCATCCACCGGTTGCCTGCGATGCGTACAATGTCATCGGTCCACCTAGTGGGAGGCCTGCCTACGGTGCATCTTACAGTTCGTGGTTGCCAATCGAAAACCTCTATTTCCCATCGGCTATCAGCTCTTCGAGCGATGTGGCCTGCCCATTGGCATTTCAACTTGCAAATTCTGAGAACTATGTCGGTGACTTTAGTTTTACGGTGAATCACGTCATTCCGGAGTTTATCGCGCAAAGATACTCCGAGCATAGTTCTCTCCACAGCTCATTGTGTGACTCTGAGCTTCTCTAAAAGGCCAGCTGTCAAGGACCACGTCTCAGTACCATGTGTTATCACTGACAACACACACTGGTTAAAGAAATTCGTCTTCAGGCACTGTGGAATTTCGGATGAGAAGATATCAGGTAGTTTCCCAAACGCTGCCCATCCGAGTTGGATTCATCGGTCAAGTGATTTAAAGACAAAATAAATAATAAAAATCGTAGTCGCTACTATTCACCCAGGTGATTTGATTCCAAGGTGATCAAAGTAGACTAATTAATTCCACTCAAATCACCCAGGTGATTTGATTCCGAGGTGATCAAAGTGGAATAAATTGTTCCACTTTAATCACCCAGGTGATCAAAGTGGAATAGACCGATTATTTGACCGCCACCCGTTACTCGGCGTTGCTCATTTTGCACCACCCAGGGGCCACGTATAGGGTGGGCCTAGGCAAGATAGGTGGTATACAGCCATTGTCTACAGCAGGAGTTCCCTAAATATGAATGATGAGCGAATATGAATGGGCCCTGAAACATAAGATAATCCGGCGATGGGGCTAACGGCCGGACGTCCACTGAGGGCATAGTTGCCAATTGTATTTTCAAAAAATCAGGAGATCAGACAAAAAAATCAGGAGACTTAGGCATAAATCGTTGTAATTAATGTTTTAATTACCACTTTTTACTAATAAAAATAAATAAAATAATTGATACGTAAAAGTTCGTTAATTTCTAACTCTGTCTGTCTCTCTGTGTCGTCGCAGCTCCAAAACAAATAGATGGATTTGAACCGAGGATTTGAATGCAGTTTTCAAAATTAGAAACACATTGTCATTAAAGGTGCCATTATTTGTAGCTTTTGTAGGAAATAAATTATAATCAATAATTGTTAAGGGTGAAGAACGGCAGTGGTACTAATCAACCCTTGATCAACTGACAAACAAAATGTCTTAAAAAGTAGGTTCCACAAAATGATGGCAACAAGGATGGGCTCTTGTAAAACAGAAAAACGAAAATGTTCATGTTTTTTTAACACGCTTTTATTAGTTTGACCTGTATGTATGTATGTATGTAACTTTGTATGTAAGATGGTAATGGAATCTTGCGATGCAATTTTGACCCACTTCTAAACGTCCAAAACATTTGAAATTTTGCACATGTATCAAGGACCGGTGACAATACAATAATATGGTATCATCGAGCTGATCTGATGCTGGGGCTCGAAGGTGGATAAGAGAACCCTTGGATGGCTACTAGTAAACTAATCGAGTTTTGGTTCATTTGATTTGTTTTAAAGAGTTCTTTTCACTTAGACTATTAATGAGGAACTGATGGTGGAACTCGAGAAGGTGGGTGACGGAACCCTGGATTGACTACTAGTAAACACATCGAGTTTGGGCTCATTTGATTTGTTTTAAAGAGTACTTTTCACTTTGACCATTAATGAGGACCTGATGATGGAACAGGAAGGTGTGTAACGGAACCCTGGAATGGCTACTAGTAAACACATCGAGTTTGGGTTCATTTAATTTGTTTTAAAGAGTTCTTTTCACATTAACCATTATTCAGGACCTGATGATGGAACAGGAAGGTGGGTGACGGAACCCTGGATTGGCTACTAGTAAACACATCGAGTGTGGGCTCATTTGATTCGTTTTAAAGAGTTGTTTTCACTTTGACCATTAATGAGGACCTGATGATGGAACTGGAAGGTGGGTGATGGAACCCTTGAATGGCTACTAGTAAACACATCGAGTGTGAGCTCATTTGATTTGTTTTAAAGAGTTCTTTTCACATTGACCATTAATGAGGACCTGATGATGGAACTGGAAGGTAGGTGATGAAACCCTGGATTGGCTACTAGTAAACACATCGAGTTTGGGCTCATTTCATTCGTATTAAAAAGTTGTTTTCAGTTTGACCATTACTGAGCACCTGATGATGGAACTGGAAGGTGGGTGACGGAACCCTTGAATGGCTACTAGTAAACACATCGAGTTTGGACTCATTTAATTTGTATTAAAGAGTTCTATTCAATTTGCCCAATAATCAGAACCTGATGATGGAACAGGAAGGTGGGTGACGGAACCCTGGAACGGCTACTAGTAAACTCGTTGAGTTTGGGCTCATTTGATTCGTATTAAAAAGTTCTATTTACTTTGCCCAATAATCAAGGTAGATGATGGAAATAAAAGGTGGTTGACGGAACCCTGGAATGATTACTAGTAAACCCATCGAACTTGGACCCATCGAATTTGTATAAAGGAGTTATATTCACTTTAACTAATAACGTGGACCTGTTGATGGACCCGGAAGGTTGGTAACGGAACCCTTGAATACTACTTGTGAAGCTATTGACTTTTAGCGTTCTTTCGACTGTTTAAAGGGTAAATACGTAGTGCTTTCTTAAACTCAATCAGATACCTACGCGTAATACCTAGTTTAGTAAAAATATGTTTTGCCACAACCTGCCTACGATTCAAGCTACGAACAAATCAATACTTGGGCTAATTTTATCCGTAGTTTAGGCGAATATTTCTAAGACTAAAAAAGTATAAAATAAATTACTAGTTTAAAAAACTAAAAATACACGCTTTTATAAGGACTAAGTACTGCACTAAAAAGCAATAAATAAATTATCGAAACTGTTCTTTCTTTCTTTCTACCCCGTGCTTGTAATTTATGGATTATATTTATGTGTAAAAGCGTGGGGCCCTTTTCTGAATAACAGCTTAACATTTCTGTCAAATTTCAAGAACGCCAAGTATTTGTATTCACATGACAATCATTTGTAATCATTTACAGAGAAAAGGCGCCCCACGCCTTTACACATAAATATAATCCATAAATTACAAGCACGGGGTAGAAAGAAAGAAAGAACAGTTTCGATAATTTATTTATTGCTTTTTAGTGCAGTAGTCCTTATAAAAGCGTGTATTTTTAGTTTTTTAAACTAGTAATTTATTTTAATTTAAATTTATTTCTTCCCGTTTTCTAGTAATGTTTCTGATGGAGAGGGCTCCCCCTCCCCCCAAACAAGGGGGAACCCTTGTTTTCTACACATATTACTAATTTTAATTCATAAAATGAGGAAAATTTTCTCAGTATTAAAAATAAAAAATCTCGAAAATGGGAGAGCTCCGCTACTTTTCCTTTTAAGGGGGGGTAGTACACCTCCCGTCCGGAAAGAAACTCAGCGGGCTTGTCATTTTTTAACTTTTTGAAGTGAAAACTTCTTTAGCGGCGCTGTGCACTTTTTTGTGATGGGGAATTTTTTTAATGTCGCGTCATTTAGGTCACGTGTCCGTGACCTTTGATTATATATACGTCTAGATAGCGTGTTCGATGTTCAAACACTTGACCTTGACAATATCAAGTACACCAAAACATCAAATTGATATATTATGCGTTTCAACTAAGAATGTGGCCGCCATGATGATCACAACTGCGGAACTTCACTCGTTTTTTACGATTTTTGTACCGGCAACAGAGTAAATACAAAATGAAAAATTCGCCCCGGTTTAGATTATTTATTGTAATGTCTTATTTTGCCATATATTTTTGTTAAAACATCATTTTTTAGTAATTATTATATTTGAAATGGCAAGATGGCGGCCACATTCTTAGTTGAAACGCATAGTAGTATCACTTGAACTGTACCGATGGTTCGTGCTCGCAAAAAAAAAAAACATTATGCCGAATTGTGTAATCAAATCGTGAAAACATTAACTAAGTAAAATTAATAAAGATCCTAACTTAATTTTCCATTCATAAGTCTCTAAGATTCTGTGAAGGATTATTATAAAAACTCGATTGTTTTTTACGACAATTTGTACATTGCCCGACTAGACTGGTGTTGCTAGGTAATAATGGGGGAATATATCTTAAGTCTGGGGTAATTTTTCTTTTAACAAAAATCAATTCAATGAAACTTAATACGTAGATAGTGACTAAACCATAAAATAAATCAATTAATTTTTTTTATTATTTTGTTTAAATTAAGGCAAATAAGACGTTCACCTGATGGTAAGGGACACGCCATTTAATTTTATTTATTTATTTATTATTTTTATTTATTTATATTATTTTGTATTTTTTTATTTTGTTTATTTGGACATCAAACATCTATACATTATATTTAACAAAAAAAGGAATTACACATTTACACAGTACATATCAATGCATAGCCCACAACGCTATCGCTATTTATGGGAAAAATATTTATAACTGGAGATCCCCAAACACGCACACAACCACAGATGACGCGAGTGTACAACGAGGCCTGCACGCACACACGAATTATGAGGTTGTGATGCTTATTAACGTAACGTTACAAGACTATTAGGTATCTAGACGTATATATAATCAAAGTCCGGGACCTAAAATTCGTAATACCTGATCGAAAATTCGTAAGACGTAGGCTGCGCAGGGCGATTACACGAATGTTCGTGTGTGTATGTGTTACAGCGTGCCACGCGCATCCATGGATGGTGACTGCTGATAGTGCTGATGGCTCGAACATCTATGTAGTTATAATATAATCAGTGGCGGACTAAGCCTGTCGGGGGCCCGGGGCGGAAAAAAGTAATGAGGCCCCCGGTCAGAAAGTGATGTATTTTTGCCGGAGTACCCCAGAAGGAGGGCAATGCTTTTCGTAGTATGTATATCTGTATATATGTCTATTTCTTTGGCATGGCCTACAGCCTAAACGGCTCAATGGGTTTTGACTTGTGAAATGTCGTTAGATTCGTCTTAGTTGGACTAGTGACATAAATGTTTTACAGGATAGAAACGTTATAAATGTCAACAAACAATATTTTTACAGACTTTTTTGCCACCACTCGTCTCTATGCTGTTCGATCTTGAGCTCTATGTGTGCGTTCCCGTAGAGTCGCTCTCGTAACCGCTTTGAAAGTGTCTGCCCATCGCATTGCCATACGTCCTCTGCTTCTCTTACCATCAATTTGGCTTATCACGATAAGCCTCTCTACGCTCTCCGGTTTTCTCTTGCCTTTGTTCCCGAAGAAGTTGACGACGCGTTTAACGCAGATGACCGTCCAACAACCCATGGTCCCACTGACCTTCCGGTCATATGGGCCGAATCGTGAGAGGTGCGTGCGGTGGAAAGTCATGCATTAGTGCGACGATCGGTCCACGATATGCATAGCATTCTGAGCCAACACCACATATCCAATGCATTCATTCTTCGAAGAACGCTTTAGTGTCCAGAGGGCCTAGACAAGATGCAATTGCTTCATAGCGAATCTATTTCTTTATTCGCTAACGGTGTCAATTACCTATATAATTAGTCACGTGATTTTTCGATGACTTATGTCATTCTCATACATTTTTATACTTTCTATTAGCGATAACGCTTATAGAATGTTACATTTTTAGGCCCTCTAGACTCCTGTAGATTCACTTAGATAATCTGGGTATGGGTGTTTCAGTGGTTGCCATCATTGTGTGTGGTGTAACTTAGAGCGGCGGATCCACATCAGCCAGATTGTACACGAACAGACCACTCTCTGTCAGCAGCCTACTATATTGGAGATCATGTGGAGGGTCCTTCTGTAAGACAGTCATGTCTCAGAAGGAGAGGAAAGAAACGAAGACGGGTCGACGCGTCTTCTTAGTTTCTTTCCTCTCCTTTCTCTCGCCTCGAAGCGGTGGTGGAACTCGCATCGCCAGGGGTCTAATAGAAATGTGACTAGGTATCCTCTGCCTAAAAGACCCCATCTTCAAAAATTTCTGAGATGTCAACTAAATACGACCCCTTGGTAGGTGACGATGCATCCGAGGTAAGAACTGCGTCCATCATTGGCAGCAACCATGAGCGCGCTGGAGGGTGCTTACATTCCTGCTTCCGGGCCCAGGATGTCTGTTTGTGTGTTTATTTTTCATTTTATCTTGCGTATGGCAAAACACACTGTCGCTTATGGTATCATTGTAACAAGAAGAAACAGGCTAAACACTGTTTAAACTTTCATGGCGATTAACAATCACGGTTTCCGTGCGTCGAAATATCGGAATAATTAATCATCCTGGCAGTAAGCCCGTGAGTCAAAACATGAAGAAACAGGCTGTTTAAAAAAAGTAAAAATTACAAGCCCGCTAAGTTTCTTGCCGGATCTCCACAGTTGAGAGTGCGTTGTGATCCGGTAGTAGATTTAAAAAATACTGACTTAAAAAGTGCGCTATGCCTTTTTGAAGTTAATTTACAAATCACCGATTGATTGGTTGGGTTAACATTCTACAGTGTACATTTTGTGTACTTTCCCTGCTGAGTAGACCATAGGTACTACAGGTACATCGTAGGTACGTTTGTATTTTGGTTACGTGCATCATGAGGCCCCCATCTCCAAAATGCCTAATACGTACAAAACGTAATATCATGGCCGTCTTTGAGATTAAGGGGACGTATCGGCTAGATTACTTCAATCAAACTAAGAGTTCCGCCTTCCGACGCACAAACTTTGCATAAACTAACAGTGTTTGTGCGCCAGAACTCTAAAATAATCTGGATATGATATACTCTCTAATGCATAGTAGAAGGTGCTGAAGTACCTCAATGATTAAAAAGAAGTTTTGGAGATTGGAGGCCCCAATCTCCAAAACTTCTTTTTGGCTCCCCCCTGGACCCGAGGCCCGGGGCGGACCGCCCCCTCCGCCCCCCCGTTAGTCCACTACTGAATATAATGTAAAATAATTGTAATAGTTCTGAAGCGTTAAATTTTTAACCGACTTCAAAAAAGGAGGAGGTTCTCAATTCGTCTGTATATATATATATTTTTATGTATGTTCGCGCATAACTCTGGCAATTATGAACCGATTTGAAAAAATCTTTCTTCTATCCATTCTTTAATCCGTTGATTGGGTCCCATAAAAAAAATAATGCTTACGAACAAGTAGTTCCTGAAAAAACAAGAATGGTGACTGCGCAGGAAAGCTGCAGGAAAGCCGCTTCCTATGTGACGACTTATATGATGCCTAGATGACTTTATGTCGCTTTTAAGGACAAAAATGGTCATAACTCTGGCAAATATTTATCAATTGTAATGATTCTTTTTTTATTCGAAAGATTGAACCACTGTAATTACTGGAGGACCATGAACGATGTGGGGCAATTTATCTGGTAAAAACCATAAAACTGATCTTCTCCATTACATTACTCGGACAAATATGAACCAATTTCGATGATTCTTCTTTTATTCGAGAGTAAACTACTATGCAAATTACTCCATGCAAATTTCATTACGACCGGATGAATTGTTTCTGAAGAAACATGAATTATGTAAAACTATGTAGACGACAATGTGATCATAACATAACCTACCTAGATCATTTTACCGTATTCGATGGTTCTATCTTTTAGTATGAAAATATCACTAAAAAGTATAAAATAAAATACTTATTTAAAAAAAACATCGAACCGTCTTCAATAACACTGAAAAGTATAAAATAATTTAAATATTATTGAAGTTGGTGAAAAATATACACAGCAGGTACGCTAACACCAACTTCAATAATATTTAAATTATTTTATACTTTTCAGTGTTATTGAAGTCGGTTAGATTTAAAAAAAAAAATATTTTATTAATGTAACATTATAAATCGTCATGTTTGTGTACAATAGCACAATAAATGAATATTGTATTTTACCACATAAATGATAGTACTTTTATACTGATAATCAAAGCAATTCGTGCAAAATTATTTCCTAACCCTTAGTTGAATTATAATTCATCTAAGCCCTAACCATTCCAAAATATCAAAAATGCACAACGTTAATATTCAAGTTTTCACTTCTGCCGGCACTCCCGGAGTGCAACCTGTTGTTTTTTTTTAAACAGTGTTTGTTTTGTTACATCATTGTAACAAGACAAGACATTGTTACATCATTGTAACAAGACAAGACATGCGATGTCGCTGCTGCTGATCTCGTGTCTTGCCGTTCAAAAGATCAAAGAGAGAAAAAAAATTACGACTAAAGTACCTACAACAAACTAAAAGGCCAAAGGGATAGTATTTTCTTCCCTCTGACCACAGACTAGACTAATCTGAGGATACTAAATATTTAATGCCCCCCCTTTTTAATACGGTCAAGAGGCCTACCTCTTGGGACCCTAGTCCCCAATTGGGCAGTTTTTGTTGGGTGGGCCGGAGCCCAATTAAGCTTGGGAACCACTGGTCCACACTGGTTGGGAGCCTACGGACACGAGTCCATGAACCATTCAAGTACTTATACGAACTGAACATATTTTTTAAATTCATATTGCATGAACACATTATATTTAATCAGATATCTAAACATACATTTTTTGGCAAAGATCGGAGGTTCAGTACATTTATATTTTTCCATTATAGCCATTGCAATAGCGGATTGATTCACTTCATTCTTTAAACTTAGGCTTATTTTTGCAATTTCATTGTTGTTAGTATAAGTAAGTATATCAAAAACCTCTGTAATTGATTTGTAATTAGATATAGTTATTGTGAAGATATTTCAATTTAAAATGTCAGTTGGACAACTTTTCTCTCATTATGGAATGGACTTTCATTTCCATTGGACAACCACTAAAATATGAGCTTATCCAATACCTAACATGAGATTTATTTTCAGATATTAGAGGTACTGGGCCAATTTTTTTCTATAAATTGATTTGTCACCCACCTAAGACATGATTTTGATTTCACTACATATTATGTGGAAAATGTAATCTTAATTTAGCTTGTGGGGATAAAAGGTGTATTCAGGAGTATTATGGATGACTATACTTGAGGGGGAGTATGAAGCTATCTTAGCTGAGGTTGGCTGTTCAGTGAGTGAGCAAGGTGTTTTAGGAGATTCTGAAAGTGATCTGCTAACATTGTGGAATAGATTCAAGTGCTGAACATGGCCTAGTCTGATATAGTCCATTGGATTGTGTACAATTATATCACTGGGTGTGTGCAACACTTTTAATGAGTTGCTTTTTATACATTTATGAATATTATCTTCATGTTCTTGATTAAAATTATTTATGTATATGTTACTCAGTTTTAACTTTGTTCTGTTTATATTGTCTTCTCCAATCAACACTGATGTATTACTATGCTTTATGCATTTTGGTATTTCAGACATGAATTCTTCATATAAATTATAGCCATTACATTTATCATCTAGACTTTGTAATGAAGAGTATGTACAATTTGATGCTGCTATTTGTTCTGGAGATTTATCCATTTCTGCTATGGACTTTATAGGACTGAAAAGAACATAGTTTTCTGGTGGCATGTCTTGTTCATAGAAATTGTCAGTATTACTATTATTATTTTGTAACAGCTCTTCATCACTGTACTTCACTGAATGATTACAGGTAGTATTCTTTTCACTAAAATGTTCAATATTGATAGCATACTTCGAAAATTTCACATTATCGTTACACGAATTTATATATATTTTTTCGTTTACTAAATCAACTATATTTAATGTTGTTTTCAATTCTGCTAGTGCGGGCCTTGTTACCGTTTCCGATTGAATAGCGTTAGGAATCATGCGTAAAGTTAATCTATTACTTGTCATAAACTTAGTCTGATATTTTTTTTTTAATATATTTTCCTCGCAGTTTTCTGAAACTGTAAATTTGTTGTGAAGCAGTGATCTTGATCTTTTCCTAATCTCGTTAAGACATTTACGCGTTTTTCTTTTTTTGCGTTTAGCAGTATTTGCCTCCATTCTGATCTACAAGCTGATCACAGACGTATTAGGGATGAAGCTGGATTCTGTCTGTTTGACGTTTGTTCCGTAGACAGACACACGACCGTTCGTATTATGCCTGATTTACACGTATTTAGTTGCAAGTTGGTAACTAAATCTTTACTAAATTTTAGTAAATTATTACGTGTAAACAATCACTTTAGTAGAAAGTCCCAAGTTGAAATTTAGTACGCAAGTTATGAAGTAGAATAGAAACTTTTCTATTTTTCGGGTAAGTAGGTGGGCGTGGTTTATTCTTGATACGTTTGGACACACACATGTGTAATGCACGTTTGCAGGTGTGCGTGTAAAGGTATAGCTATATATCATACCATAGATAATATACAAATATAATAGGAGCAACGTCGTTTTTGTCACGTTTTCGTTGTACCAACGTATATTTAGGGTTGCCTGAAATACGGGATTATTCCAGAATTTGTATTGTCCTGGAATTTTCAAGTACCTACTACGCTGTAGGTATTAATATTTGCAATTAAATGTTTTTTTTTTACTAATAGACTGCCGTATAATTAAGTGATTGAGAGCTATTTGGTTTATAGTCTCGGGAATTTTTAGATCAACGGAGAAATTTTGGGGTAATTTAAGACTGTATCTGGCATCCTTTTTTTTTCTAGCAGCGAATTGTTCAATGGGTCCCAGGACCTGTGTAGGTCAACCGGAGTAAATGGGATTCTTTCCCACTAAATCCCCGTGGTTGTCACATCGACACATGAGGGGAAACCTGGGCTCTCCTGTGGAATCTGCACCAGGAGTCCTTCAGTGCGTTTCCTTCGGAGCCTGCCACTGGGGATGCATTGTAGTCCTCCGGGAACAAGACACGGTGCTTACGGGGATGGAAGGCAATAAACAAGTAAAATGGTTAAATATTTACATCAAACACAAATTTAGCAATCAAGAAGACACGAAGTCATTTACTTTTCTATAATTAATATTATAATTATAGTACATATATATGTCGGGATATGGAAGAACCAAGAAGGCTGGTTTACTTGAAGGCCAGTACCGCGAGTAGACGTCAGGCGGCGTCACTTGCACGTGCTAACAAAACACAGGAGCCGGCCGGCGCGATCGCCATATTGGGTGAAAACAGTCGCCGTCGCCGGATGCTTTGAGCAGTCCCCTCTGGATTGTTGTCTTTAAAGTAAACCGTTGTTACGAATGTGATCTGAGAATAAACGACTGTATAATCTTTCAAGTCTTCGTTTGTTATTGGGGAACCTGGGGTCAATACCCGGGTCAGGGATCTGATGTTCCGTGATACGCCAGGAATCAGGGGGTGATGGCCATCTGCCGACATATATCTTATAAGAAGGAAATTCTAATATAACAATCTGTATTAGTTGTTTATATAATTTAATCCTAAAAATAAATTAGTTGTCCGTCGCTACAAAGTTCTATGAAATCGTCACGGATCGTGCGACCGTCCACTGGGGCGAACTAAAGATTTTAACTAAAATTTAGTAAAAACGACGTGTAAACGCATACTTAAAATTAAGTCTCTTAAAATTTAGTTACCTACTTGACAACTTAATACGTGTAAATCAGGCATTAGGCACAGACGTATTAGGGATGCTACGCATGTATTATGCCTGATTTACACGTATTAATTTGCAAGTTGGTAACTAAATAAATATTACTAAAGTCTAACGAGCTTTTAAAATTAAATTATTTACTTAAAATACAATTAAAAACTAACTGTGAAATTATTGTGTGTTGTGGAAATCTTTTAAGAATGGTGCAGTGCAGTAATAAAGGCTGTAAAACTAACAGTGAACGTAAAATTAGTGAAATATCGTTTCACAGGTAACGTGAATTATTATGGCCAATTTAGAGATTACATTTAGAAACTGATACATGTAAACGACTTATTTAGATCTTATTGCTCTAAATTAGTTACTATTTTACTTGAAAGTTACGTGTATGATCGATAAATTCTTGTTTTTCATCCATAACCTAAAATTTTCAGTTTATTGATCGCCATTATCAGTGTTGCCAGTGTATAAAAGAGAGACTACCATAAATAAGTGGTAAATTATTATTAAGTGCATCATACACGATCCCACATGCTGGGTGCATCGAAGAATTTCTCAGATTTCCCGAATTTATTTTTATGACTTCCTGAAAATATGGATATTTGTATACTGTGGATAGCAGCAACAAAAATAATTAATTAGGTTGCTAAAAGTTATTCCCGAATGCTTAAATATTCAGAAATAACGTAAGCGCTCAAGTAATTCGTCCAAGGCTGCGCAGGACGTATTCATTCGTTATTTATAGGCACAATGGTCATTGTACATTTAATCGTGCTTTGACTATATGCATGTTGTTTAAATATATGTATGTATGTTGTTGGTTACAATTTATTGGTAAATTTGTCTGAATTATAAATAAATAGTACCGACGTTGAATAGTTTGTTTCATTTGCCCCCCTATTATGTACCTATCTCGTTTGGCAACTAAAGTGATGATCAATAAAGCAAAGTGACTATTAAATAACTATCAAATGATTCATTTGGTATTGCCTAACTTGAATCACCAATAAATACCAAACACACTTTCAGTAGACATCAAAGTTTGGTGGACAACTGAAGCTTGATAGTCACTTTGCTTTATTGATCATCACTTTTTTTTGTTTGTAGGAATAGTACTGTTTCACCGGACAAGAGGGCGAGCGCTTAAAGCGCTCCAGCCAGAAAGTTTTGGGTAGCGACTAGCACAAGGGCACCTCAGGGAGGCACGGCCTCGGCTTGGACTGCCGCTTAGAGAAAATAAGTTTACCACCGGTTCACAACGCGCCCCCGCTGAGATGAACCGGCAGGAAACTCAGCGAGGGGATGCATGTCGAGGTCGCATGCGTACGGATCCCTTCGGCCTCGCCGGCGAGACCGGTGTCTGTGTGTTGATGTGTTTACGACTCTTGACATCGTTGTCGGTGTTGGTGTTGGTGTTGTGTCATGGTCCAGGAGGACGGACATCGGGTCGGGTGGGTCGAGCAGTACATGCCGTGGACGGTGGCGATATACGGCTGTTCGACGATCTGAGGGAACTGGCCGCTGCCCAATAGGACATGGGTTTGATTCCGAAGGATTCCGAACAATTGTCTGGGTGTTATTTATCTATTTAAATATGTATTTATACAGTTTACAAGTATTTGTAATCATTTATCAGGTTACCTTACTAAAGGATCTGCGTAGATTGAGATCAGGTGGTCATTGGTCAAGCGTAGATTGTCCCAAGATACTAGTACTATAGATTTGTATATTGGAGAAATTTACTAAAACTTACCCGGTAAATGGCCATAGTATGTATTATATTAAGTTATAAGAAATCCAATTTTTGCCTACCTCTCTGGGAAATAGCATATTATTGTTTTTATCTCTTAACTTTTTTGTATGAGGCTAATAATTATCTACAGCTCTTAGCCACTTTAATCACCACGTGATATCACCCAGGTGAACAATGTGGAATAGACCTTAGCTACAGCATATATGATATTAAGTGTACATTCACTTTGTAGCCTCCGTCGTGGGTTCGAATCCTGCGAAGGGCAACAAATTTGAGTAGTTGTTCCTTACTGGCTAGGACAATGCAGGCCGATGACCTAATTGTCTGTAAAGTAAGATGATCCATGTGTCGGGATTTGCGATAGGACGTATGCCCGACTCCCGTCCGTCAAATTAAAACACCCAGCTTTGGTAATAAACACTTATAATCAAATTGAGAGAGAACTTATAATACAGTGGAGTAATCGTAATAATTAAAACATGTCTCTGCCATAGATACTAGCGCGCTGTCATCTTTTTGACAGCCCCTTTGGCGTTTCGAAACCGTGATCCGAGATACGCCACACATGCGTCGGATGGGCATGTAAAAAGTCGGTCCTGCGCTTAACTTCTCCCCAGTCGTGTCGGTCTTCCGTCCTATCGGGTTATGAGAGGTACCTATTATATAAAGGAAGAGAGAGTGCACTTGTGTCTACGCAAGCACTTGTGCACTAAAATTTACAACAACCTCCGTATTTGCTTTACACAAAGGGTAAAATTTCCCATACGTGGCAACTCTAAATTTTGTATGTACTTATTTTTCTGTCCTTATCGGCGGCACGCTTGGTATATGTCTGTATTATATTCTGTCTACGATACAGATATAATAGGAGCAAAGTAGTTTTCGTCACGTTTTCGTTGTACCAACGTATATTTAGGGTTGCCAGAAATACGGGATTGTTCCAGAATATGTATTGTCCTGGAATTTTTAAATACCTACTACATTGTAGGTATTATTATTTGCAATCATTTTTTTTTACTTTTCCTAGTATACTGCCGTATAATTATGTGATTCGAGAGCTATTTGGCTAATAGTCTCGGGAATTTTTAGATCAACGGAGAAATTTTGGGGTAATTTAAGTCTGTATCTCTCATCCTTTTTTTTCTAGTGGTGAATTGTTCAATGGGTCCCAGGACCTGTGTAGGTCAACCGGGGTAAATGGGATTATTTCCCACTCAATCCCCGTGGTTGTTACATCGACACATGAGGGGAAACCTGGGCTCTCCTGTGGAATCTGTACCAGGAGTCCTTCAGTGCGTTTCCTTCGGAGCCTGCCACTGGGGGTGCATTGTAGTCCCCCGGGAACCAGACACGGTTCTTACGGGAATGGAAGGCAATAAACAAGTAAAATGGTTAAATATTTACATTAAACACAAATTCAGTAATCAAGAAAGACACGACGTCGTTTACTTTTCTATATCTAATATTATAATTATAGTACATATATGTATATATTATAAAAAGGAGATTCTAATATAATAATCTGTATTAGTTGTCTACATAATTTAACCCTAAAAATAAATTAGTTGTCCGTCTCTACCAGTGGCGTGCACAGAGTTTTTGATCAGGGTAGGCAAAAAAGCAAATATCTTAGATCTCTAGAGTCGTAGGGTAGGGTCTTTTTGTTTGTATGTATTGCCACTGTAACATAAGTAAGTATATTTATTTGTACTTAAGTACTGATGTTTTTTTGAATAAATGAACACTGCTATGCAATAATGTGTCAACAAAAATATAAATAATTATGTGTTAACGCCATCTATCTCTTGTTATAGGCCTAGGCGACAAACTGCATTAAGATTTTTATTTGTTAGATGGAGCTTTAATAAATTTACTACATACTACGGACATGGGCATTTTTTTAAACGTCGCCTGCGCCTATAACAAGAGATAGATGGCGTTAACACAGAATTATTTATATTTTTGTGGGTTGACATTATTGCATAAAATTGCTCAAATATTCCTGACTATATTTTATTTCACTCCCACAACTAAAACGATATTATTATGTAGGAAGTAAAATCCATGCAGCCATTTATGCCGCAGACCGTGTTCAAGAAATAAACATACCTACTATCGAAAAATATAATCCTACTTGGATAGTCGAAGAGAAATAAACTTACCTATCAATATGAGTGCAAGTGGCTTGTCTTGTAGATACGTACTAAGATGATTAAAACACATTACAACATGCAACAGTAGAAAGATATGTATGTTTACGGCTAAGATACAACATGTACCTATGAATTAAACTATAATAAATGTGGACGCCAGGAGAGTTTTTTTATTGTTTGAACTCTACAAAACCAAAATCCCGGCCAGCTAGGTCTCTCAGGATATAAGATAACTTTCTCTTTTAGTTATACAAATCCAAAAAGGGGCATATCCTTAGTCTGGAAGACAAAGGAAAAGCAAATGAGTATATTTTATTGACTAAATGATTACGACTTGTTTGTTTTGAATAAATACAACTCACCCCCTTTGTGCACAATAGCCATATAATAGCTAAATTATTATCTCTCGCAAAATACGACCTCCCGCAAAGTACGTACATACCCGCACCGCTTTATATTCTATTAAATAATTTAAAAAACATTACAAAATAAAATTTTTATAAAAAAAAATAAACCGACTTCAATAGACACCACACTAAAAAGTGAAAAATAACTTCAATATTATTGAAGTTGGTGCTGGTCAGTTGATTCTGGTGTTGGGGTAAGTATCGTGTTATTTTAGCACCAACTTCAAGAATATTGAAGTTATTTTTCACTTTTTAGTGTGGTGTCTATTGAAGTCGGTTTATTTTTTTTTATAAAAATTTTATTTTATTCTTTTTAGTCATATTCTCTTGAAAAGTCTTTATTCAACTATATACCGATTTGGATATAAAGCTTTAATACCAACAGGTATAAATTTATTTTAATTAAAATCTCCCAACCCAACCACAGATCTAAAATTCGGTGGGTCCTACATTTCATGGAACAGAGTTCCTGTTAACATCATACTGTTTGCTCCCATCACCAGACTCTGAACATCATTTTTCTAGCAGATACTCGTCGAGACCTACACAATGAGCCCAAACTCAGTGGGTCTACGTTTATTGGTGCAGAAATCCTGTGACCACCTTCCTGCTCCATCATCAGACCCTGGTGAAGGTTACCATTTTCTTAGTACTAGTTTTTTAGTATCAACGGATTTACATATGTTCTAAATTTCAGATCTTTCGGAGTAATAGAAGTAATTAAAAATGTCCATTGTATACGAAATATCCCTATGTCGACTTGGAAAAGAGCTGATGGTTTTCAAAGCTAAACCGATTTTCAAGAAACATCGCTAAGAACCATCTCCAATAAACCAGCATACGCCAATCTGTCCACTCGTTTGAGCGCTGCGATGCCACAGACAGTTATCAAACAGACAGAAACGACCCCCCCCCCCCCCCAAACTAATAACACCTCGTTTTTGGTCGGGGGTCAAAAAGAAACCATCGAATTCGGTACGATGATCTGGATGGCGTATGACGATTTTGTAGACGAAGACATCATCTATTTTATGGTTTCTCCCAGTTATATCTCCTTCCCATCACTCATGTTCTTCGAAAAAGTTCTTATCCGGTCTTGATGAAATTCATACCGAACCATCCTTATGGTTCATGATTTCGAATAAAAAAAGAATCACTGAAATTGGTAAATATTTGTATGAGTTATAACCATTATTGATTAGAACATCATCTATTTTTAGGCGTTTTACCAGATAATTCTAACATTCCATTCATGTTTTCTCAGGAACTACTGGTTCATAAGGAATAAAAATTTTATGGGACCAACTTGATGGAATGTCCATTAGGTACAAAAAAGAATCATCCAAATCGGTACATATTTGGCGGAATTATGAGTGAACATACATTAAAAAAAAAAAAAAAAAAAAAAAATACATACACGATGAATTGAGAACCTCCTCCTTTTTTGAAGTCGGTTAAAGAAACTTCGATTCTAAGAGGATACGAACTCGCGTCTCGCGAATTGCTTCTGAACGCCTTACCAAATATTCTACAGTTGCAACAGCTGAACATGTAAAATTAGCATCCATGTCGTAACATAAATATCTATCGTGACTAAACTATCATCATCATCATCATCACCAGCCGGAAGACGTCCACTGCTGAACATAGGCCTCCCCCTTCGAACGCCACAATGACCGACAATTGGCTATTTGCATCCACCGGTTACCTGCGACGCGCACAATGTCGTCTGTCCACCTAGTGGGAGGCCTACCTACGCTGCGTCTTCCGGTTCGTGGTCGCCACTCGAGAACCTTTCTTCCCCAGCGGTTATCGGTTCGTCGAGCGATGTGGCCTGCCCATTGCCACTTCAACTTGCAGATTTTAAGAGCTATGTCGGTGACCTTGGTTCTTCGGCGAATCTCCTCATTTCGGATTCTGTCGCGCAAAGAAACTCCGAGCATAGCTCTCTCCATAGCTCGTTGTGTGACTCTGAGCTTATCCAAAAGGCCAACAGTTAGGGACCACGTCTCAGTACCATATGTCATCACTGGCAACACACACTGGTTAAAAACCTTCGTCTTTAGGCACTGCGGTATTTTGGACGAGAAGATTTCGCGTAGTTTCCCGAACGCTGCCCATCCGAGTTGGATTCTTCGGGCGACCTCTTTGTCGAAGTTGGACCGACCTACCTGGATAGTTTGTCCTAGGTATACATAGTGGTCAACAACTTCGAGTGTATCGTTCCCAACAACTACCGGTACGGGTGCAACATGGACATTAGACATGATCTTCGTCTTGTCCATGTTCATTTTAAGACCCACCTGTTGGGAAACGCTACTGAGGTCGCTGAGCATCGTATTGAGGTCCTCCAGCGACTCTGCCATAATGACTATATCATCGGCAAAACGAAGGTGAGTGATGTATTCGCCATTGATATTGATGCCGAATCCGTTCCAGTCCAAGAACTTGAAAACGTCCTCCAATGCGTTTGTGAACAGTTTCGGAGAAATAACGTCTCCCTGTCTCACACCACGCTGCAATGGGATTGGTTTCGTGCTCTCGTCCTGTAGTCGGATCGACATGGTGGCGTTGCTGTACAAACACTTCAACACTTCGATGTACCTATAGTCAATGTGGCACCGCTGGAGAGACTGCAATACTGCCCAGGTCTCGATTGAATCAAAGGCTTTCTCGTAGTCCACAAACGCTAGACATAATGGCCGATTATACTCCTCGGTCTTCTGTATAATCTGGCGGAGCGTATGTATGTGGTCTACGGTGCTAAAGCCTTTTCGGAACCCGGCTTGTTCGGGAGGCTGGAAGTCATCAAACCTGCGTTCGAGACGGTTCGTAATGACTCTCGAAAACAGCTTGTATACATGGCTCAGGAGTGAGATAGGTCTATAATTCTTCAATAAAGTGTTATCACCTTTTTTGAAGAAAAGAACCACCACACTCCTGTGCCATGCTTCTGGCGTTGTACCCTCGAGTAAGACGGAATTAAATAACTTCTGGAGGACTTAAAGTACTGGTTTTCCACCCGCTCTCAGAAGTTCTGATGTGATTCCGTCTTCACCCGGGGCGCCTTGTTATTCTTGAGCTGTTTGAGAGCCATTCTAATCTCGTACAGGCTGATGTCTGGGAGGTGCTCAGTATAGTGTCGGGTTAGTTTGGCTCTGGTGTCCTGAGCTGTTCTAGCAATGGGTCTCCGTGTTGAGGTGTATAACTGTCCGTAAAATCTCTCGAGCTCTCTCAATATCTCCGGTTTCGATGAGATGACACTGCCGTCATCGATCTTCAGCTTTGTCATATGGCTACGCCCAATAGGCGAATTCTGTGCGAACACTTTAGAGCCTTGGTTCCGCTCAATTGCGTCCTTAATACACGCTGTATTATAGGAACGCAAGTCGTGTCGCATGGATTTCGAGATTCGTCTATTGAGTTCAGCATATTCCGACATATCAGCTGAAGATTGCAGTCTCATCTCAGTCCGGTTTTCCATTAGCTTAATAAAATTGGGCAGCGCAAACCAGACAGTGGAAGTTGAAAGACGGATATCTCAGGCCTGGGCAGCATTTGGCGCAAATAAGAAAATACTGCGAGGCCAACTGCCTATGCAACTAAAGGCCAAAGTATTCGCGGAATGCATTATGCCGGTCTTCACTTATGGCTCAGAAACCATGTCTCTCACGGAACGATCAGTTGAGAAGTTCAGAGTCGCGCAAAGGGCAATGGAAAGAGCGATGCTCGGGATAACCTTGCGCGACAAGAAAAGAAATGAATGGATCCGGCGGAAAACGGGGGTGAGAGATGTGGTGCAGGAAATCGTTGAGCGGAAGTGGAGTTGGGCTGGTCATATTGCCCGCATGGACAGGGAACGGTGGACTAGACGAGTCCTTGAATGGAGACCATGGGCGGACAAAAGACCACGGGGTCGCCCACCTAAACGATGGGTTGACGACCTGAGAGGGCATGCGGGCCACGATTGGATGACGAAGGCGCGGGACCGGATTTTGTGGAGGAAATTGGGAGAGGCCTATGTCCAGAGATGGACCAAATAGGGCTGAAGAAGAAGAAGAAGAAGAAGAATGGTTGTATTGGAGAGCTTTTGAGGTTTTTTACGGCGTGGGGTCTTATAGAACTTGGACCCCACTGCGTGGACAGTTTGCACCAACCCATTGTTTATCTCGTCCGCAGTTTCGCAGTCGGCGAGGCACTGAAAGCGATTATGCAGTTCTAGTTGAAAGTCTTCGGGGTTCTGGATTTGGGCGGATCCTGGACGGAGCGTGGACTTCATCAGACGAAACCTTTCGAGCTTAACATTGATATTCAATGTGCCTCTAACAATACGGTGATCACTCCCGGTTTTCACCCTGCCGATCACGGAGACATCATCGAATATATGCTTCTTGGTCGCCATGATGAAGTCGATCTCATTTTTGGTTGAACCATCGGGGCTTATCCACGTCCACTTCCTGGATGGTCGCTTCTTGAAGAAGGAGTTCATCGCATAGAGTCCCTCCTTCTCCATGTAGTCGACCAGCCGCTGGCCCCTTTGGTTCCGCTGCCCATACCCATACGACCCCACTCTCAACTCATCGCCATTCCGAGTGCCCACCTTTGCGTTAAAGTCCCCCATAACAACGGTGAAGTATGTTTTGGAGGTATGTATGGCTTCTTCTATCTCCTCATACATAGCCTCTACTTCATCGTCAGGGTGTGCCGAGGTCGGCGCGTATACCTGTATGACCTTCAGCGAATACCGATCGGTTATTCTGAGTATAAGGTACGCTACCCTGCTCGACACACTATCGACCTTTACCACGTTGTTAATAAGGGACTTACGGACGAGAAACCCGACACCACCCTGGGATTTTCGATCTCCTTCCCGGAAGAAGAGCAAGTTTCCGGAATCAAGGGTTATCGTATCCTGTCCCTCTCGTCGGATTTCAGATAAACCCAAGATGTCCCAACGTAACTTGCTCAATTCTTCCTCCAGCTCGAGAATCTTCTCATCGGTCCTAAGAGTGCGGACGTTGTGTGTTGCCAGGGCCAAAGTTCGGTGGGGGTGGTAGCGGGGCATCTGCCGGAGATTCTTCGCACCCCCTGCTCGACCGTTACCCCGCCCGCTACCAAGGCGAGGAATAGAGGAGCTGCCGGGGACTGGGGGCCGTAAACAAACATTGTCAATCATTGTGGGGGGGGGGGGGGGGGGGGGTTTGCCATAATCCCCACGCTTGGCAGGCGTCTTGGGGATCGCAGTATAAGTGATGAGATGGATCACAAAAACAGAAGACGCTGCTGCCCGTCTTCTTGATTTCCCTAAGTCGCCTTTTACGTACACCCAATGGGAAGAGATGGGGGGGTGCTATTCTTACCTGGACACCCCACGGGGAAACTAAACTATATTGAAATGTAACTTTTGATAGGCAGTGTCTCTCTGTGTCTCTGTCCTTTGTCTGTGTGCGTGATATTTCTTCTATTATACATGTCAGATTATTTATGGGTGCGTGTATCGATGTGAGTCTGTGTGCAATAAATCTCTTTGAATGTGTGAAAATCCAGGCCCCGCCGTGTCGTGTCTTTGCGTGGCCCGCGCGCGAAATCTATCTTTACATTTATGAGTAGATATAGTACAGTGAATTTATAAGTTCGTCGCGCATAGGTGATTGATTTTAAAATTTGCGTGCTTTTGTTTATTTACAATGGTGAAATAATTGAAAAGAAAACGAAATATTACTATGCACACTTTATATTGATATGTCTGATTGGGGAAATCACAGGGTAGGCAAACACTTTTTGCCTATATGGACTGCACGCCACTGGTCTCTACAAAGTACTATGAAATCGTCACGGAGCGTGCGACTGTCCATTGGGGCGAACTAAAATTTAGTAAAAACTACGTGTAAACGCATACTTAAAATTAAGTCACTTAAAATTTAGTTACCTACTTGACAACTTAATACGTGTAAATCAGGCATTAGGGATCGTGGGATCGTAGACAGAATCACAGATTATAGGATACTGACAGAATATTGTTCTGTCAATTTCTGTCTCGTTCCGATTCCGCTCCGCGGCCGCGGCCAAGTCCTATTTTAATGATTGGACCAGTGTGACCAGTTAAATGACTGTTTAAGCTAGCCGCCCGTAGACAGAATATAACACAGACATATTCCAAGCGTGCCGCGCATAAGGACAGAAAAATAAGTACATACTAAATTTAGAGTTGCCACGTAAGGGAAATTTTACCCTTTGTGTAAAGCAAATACGGAGGTTGTTGTAAATTATATTTTCTTTCCAAACCAAAAACCACTTTTTTGACACAACATTTACTTTTCTTACATTATATCGTCTATGAAAGTCTGCAAAAAGTACGAAAGTGATTGTAATAATAATGTCCTCCTAGCCGAAACGACCACAGCGGCCAATCTTTCACAAGATCAGCCATGTCATCATCATCACCAGCCGGAAGACGTCCACTGCTGAACAAAGGCCTCCCCCTTAGACCGCCACAATGAACGACAATTTGCTATTTGCATCCACCGGTTTCCTGCGACGCGAACAATGTCGTCGGTCCACCTAGTGGGAGGCCTGCCTACGCTGCGTCTTCCGGTTCGTGGTCGCCACTCGAGAACCTTTCTTCCCCAACGGTTATCGGTTCTTCGAGCGATGTGGCCTGCCCATTGCCACTTCAACTTGCAGATTCTGAGAGCTATGTCGGTAACCTTAGTTCTTTGGCGAATCTCCACATTTCGGATTCGGTCGCGCAAAGAAACACCTAGCATAGCTCTCTCCATAGCTCGTTGTGTGACTCTGAGCTTTTCCAAAAGGCCAGCTGTTAAAGACCACGTCTCAGTACCATATGTCATCACTGGCAACACACACTGGTTATAAACCTTTGTCTTCAGGCACTGCGGAATTTCTGATGAGAAGATGTCACGTAGTTTCCCGAACGCTGCCCATCCGAGTTGGATTCTTCGGGCGACCTCTTTGTCGAAGTTGGACCGACCTAACTGGATAGTTTGTCCTAGGTATACGTAGTGGTCAACAACTTCGACTGTATCGTTCCCAACAACTACCGGTACGGGTGCAACATGGACATTAGACATGATCTTCGTCTTGTCCATGTTCATTTTAAGACCCACCTGTTGGGAAAAGCTACTGAGGTCACTGAGCATCGTATTGAGGTCCTCCAGCGACTCTGCCATAATGACTATATCATCGGCAAAACGAAGGTGAGTGATGTATTCGCCATTGATGTTGATGCCGAATCCGTACCAGTCCAAGAGCTTGAAAACGTCCTCCAATGCGTTTGAGAACAGTTTCGGAGAAATAACGTCTCCCTGTCTCACACCTCGCTGCAATGGGATTGGTTTCGTGCTCTCGTCCTGTAGTCGGATCGACATGGTGGCGTTGCTGTACAAACACTTCAACACTTCGATGTACCTATAGTCAATGTGGCACCGCTGGAGGGACTGCAATACCGCCCAGGTCTCGATTGAATCGAAGGCTTTTTCGTAGTCCACAAACGCTAGACATAATGGCCGATTATACTCCTCGGTCTTCTGTATAATCTGGCGGAGCGTATGTATGTGGTCTACGGTGCTAAAGCCTTTTCGGAACCCGGCTTGTTCGGGAGGCTGGAAGTCATCAAACCTGCGTTCGAGACGGTTCGTAATGACTCTCGAAAACAGCTTGTATACATGGCTCAGGAGTGAGATGGGTCTATAGTTCTTCAACAAGGTGTTATCACCTTTTTTGAAGAAAAGAACCACCACACTCCTGTGCCATGCTTCTGGCGTAGTACCCTCGAGTAAGACGGAATTAAATAACTTCTGGAGGACTAAAAGTACCGGTTTTCCACCCGCTCTCAGAAGTTCTGTTGTGATTCCGTCTTCACCAGGCGCCTTGTTGTTCTTAAGCTGTTTGAGAGCCATTCTAATCTCGTACAGGCTGATGTCTGGGATGTCCTCAGTGTAGTGTCGGGTTAATTTGGCTCTGGTATCCTGAGCTGTTCTGACAATGGGTTCCTGTGTAGAGGTGTATAACTGTCCATAAAACCTCTCGAGCTCTCTCAATATCTCCGGTTTCGATGAGATGACACTGCCGTCGTCGATCTTCAGCCTGGTCATGTGGCTGCACCCAATAGACGAATTCTTTGCGAACACTTTAGAGCCTTGGTTCCGCTCAATCGCGTCCTTAATACATGCTGTATTATAGGAACGCAAGTCGTGACGCATGGATTTCGAGATTCGTCTATTGAGTTCAGCATATTCTGACATATCAGTTGAAGATTGCAGTCTCATCTCAGTCCGGGTTTCCATTAACTTAATGGTTTGATTGGAGAGCTTCTGAGGCTTATTACGGCGTGGAGTCCTAAAGAACTTGGACCCCACTACATGGACAGTTTGCACCAACCCATTGTTTAACTCGTCCGCAGTTTCGCATTCGGCTAGGCACTGAAAGCGATTGTGTAGTTCGAGTTGAAAGTCTTCGGGGTTTCGGATTTGGGCGGTTCCCGGACGGAGCGTGGACTTCATCAGACGAGACCTCTCGAGCTTGACATTGATATTCAATGTGCCTCTAACAATGCGGTGATCGCTACCGGTTTTCACCCTGCCGATCACGGAGACATCATCGAATATATGCTTCTTGGTCGTCATGATGAAGTCGATCTCATTTTTGGTTGAACCATCGGGGCTTATCCACGTCCACTTCCTGGATGGTCGCTTCTTGAAGAAGGAGTTCATCACAAAGAGTCCCTCCTTCTCCATGAAGTCGACCAGCCGCTGGCCCCTTTGGTTCCGCTGCCCGTACCCATAAGACCCCACTCTCAACTCATCGCCATTCCGTGTGCCCACCTTTGCGTTGAAGTCCCCCATAACAACGGTGAAGTGTGTTTTGGAGGTATGTATGGCTTCTGCTATCTCCTCATACATAGCCTCTACTTCATCGTCAGGGTGTGCCGAGGTCGGCGCGTAAACCTGTATAACCTTCAACGAATACCGACTGGTTATTCTGAGTATAAGGTACGCTACCCTGCTCGACACACTATCGACCTTAATCACGTTGTTAATAAGGGACTTACGGACGAGAAACCCGACACCACCCTGGGATTTCCGGTCTCCTTCCCGGAAGAAGAGCATGTTGCCAGAATCAAGGGTTATCGTATCCTGTCCCTCTCGCCGGATTTCAGATAATCCCAAGATGTCCCAACGCAACT
This sequence comes from Furcula furcula, assembly GCA_911728495.1. Taxonomy (NCBI): domain Eukaryota; kingdom Metazoa; phylum Arthropoda; class Insecta; order Lepidoptera; family Notodontidae; genus Furcula; species Furcula furcula. The sequence continues at coordinate 247,381 of OU452254.1, read as the reverse complement.
TGCTCAATTCTTCCTCCAGCTCGACAATCTTCTCATCGGTCCTCATCGTGCGGATGTTGTGTGTTGCCAGGGCCAAAGTTCGGTGGGGGTGGTAGCGGGGCATCTGCCGGAGATTCTTAGCACCCCCTGCTCGACCGTTACCCCGCCTGCTACCAAGGCGAGGAATAGAGGAGCCGCCGGGGACTGGGGGCCGTATACAATTTGTGTCTATCATTGTTTGGGGGGGGGGGGTTGCCATAATCCCCACGCTTGGCAGGCGTCTTGGGGATCGCAGTTTGTGTGATGAGATGGAACTTAAAACAGAAGACGCTGCTGCCCGTCTTCTGATTTCCCTTAGTCGCCTCTTACGTACACCCAAAGGGAAGAGATGGGTGGGTGCTATTCTTACCCGGACACCCCACGGGTACATCAGATCAGCGGGTGGATCAGCCATGTACGCAGGAGATATTATAGTGCACAAGTGCTTGCGTAGACACAAGTGCACTCTCTCTTCCTTTATATGATAGGTACCTCTCATAATCCGATGGGACGGAAGACCGACACGACTGGGGAGAAGTTAACCGCAGGACCGACTTTTTACATGCCCATCCGACGCATGTGTGGCGTATCTCGGATCACGGTTTCGGAACGCCAAAGGGGCTGTCAAAAAGATGAGAGCGCGCTAGTATCTATGGCAGAGACATGTTTTAATTATTACGATTACTCCACTGTATTATAAGTTCTCTCTCAATTTGATTATAAGTGTTAATTACCAAAGCTCGGTGTTTTAATTTGACGGACGGGAGTCGGGCATACGTCCTATCGCAAATCCCGACACATGGATCATCTTACTTTACAGACAATCAGGTCATCGGCCTGCATTGTCCTAGCCAGTAAGGAACAACTACTCAAATTTGTTGCCCTTCGCAGGATTCGAACCCACGACGGAGGCTACAAAGTGAATGTACACTTAATATCATATATGCTGTAGATAAGGTCTATTCCACATTGTTCACCTGGGTGATATCACGTGGTGATTAAAGTGGCTAAGAGCTGTAGATAATTATTAGCCTCATACAAAAAAGTTAAGAGATAAAAACAATAATATGCTATTTCCCAGAGAGGTAGGCAAAAATTGGCTTTCTTATAACTTAATAATATAATACATACTATGGCCATTTACCGGGTAAGTTTTAGTAAATTTCTCCAATATACAAATCTATAGTACTAGTATCTTGGGACAATCTACGCTTGACCAATGACCACCTGATCTCAATCTACGCAGATCCTTTAATAAGGTAACCAGATAAATGATTACAAATACTTGTAAACTGTATAAATACATATTTAAATAGATAAATAACACCCAGACAATTGTTCGGAATCCTTCGGAATCAAACCCATGTCCTATTGGGCAGCGGCCAGGTCCCTCAGATCGTCGAACAGCCGTACATCGCCGCCGTCCGCGGCATGTACTGCTCGACCCACCCGACCCGATGTTCGTCCTCCTGGACCATGACACAACACCAACACCGACAACGATGTCAAGAGTCATAAACACATCAACACACAGACACCGGTCTCGCCGGCGAGGCCGAAGGGATCCGTACGCATGCGACCTCGACATGCATCCCCTCGCTGAGTTTCTTGCCAGTTCTTCTCAGCGGGGGCGCGTTGTGAAACGGTGGTAAACTCATTTTCTCTAAGCGGCAGCCCAAGCCGAGGCCGTGCCTCCCTGAGGTGCCCTTGTGCTAGTCGCTACCCAAACCTGTCTGGCTGGAGCGCTTTAAGCGCTCCCCCTCTTGTCCGGAGAAACAGTACTATTCCTACAAAAAAAAAAGTGATGATCAATAAAGCAAAGTGACTATCAAGCTTCAGTTGTCCACCAAACTTTGATGTCTACTGAAAGTGTGTTTGGTATTTATTGGTGATTCAAGTTAGGCAATACCAAATGAATCATTTGATAGTTATTTAATAGTCACTTTGCTTTATTGATCATCACTTTAGTTGCCAAACGAGATAGGTACATAATAGGGGGGCAAATGAAACAAACTATTCAACGTCGGTACTATTTATTTATAATTCAGACAAATTTACCAATAAATTGTAACCAACAACATACATACATATATTTAAACAACATGCATTTATAGTAAAAGCACGATTAAATGTACAATGACCATTGTGCCTATAAATAACGAATGAATACGTCCTGCGCAGCCTTGAACGAATTACTTGAGCGCTTACGTTATTTCTGAATATTTAAGCATTCGGGAATAACTTTTAGCAACTTAATTCTTTTTGTTGCTGCTATCCACAGTATACAAATATCCATATTTTCAGGAAATCATAAAAATAAATTCGGGAAATCTGAGAAATTCTTCGATGCACCCAGCATTTGGGATCGTGTATGATGCACTTAATAATAATTTACCACTTATTTATGGTAGGGATGTGAGATTAATGGAAAAGAATCGATTAAATAAAAATCGATTTCTCTTTATTCAAAATTAATCGATTTGCCAAAAATCGATATTAATAAAAATAAATAATCGATTTCTTTTTTTTTGTATTATTAAAAAGTACATGCTAAATGCAAAACATCTGGATGTTATTCATCTATTTATGCACTTATCCATTTTCAGAAACAAGTTTATAAATATTAGTATCCGTTTTATTTATAAATTAGATAGGTACTTACTAGCCCGTGATACTAAATCTGGTTTACTCGTAATCGTACTGGCTAAAGTTGAATCAATAACAAGAAATTGAGGTAAGCGCAGTTTTAAATTAACACGAAGTCTAATAACGTAATAAGTTTTAAAAACTAAAACCCGACTACGGATAAAATCGCAGTCTAATAATGTGATATTATATAGCCTATAACCAGCGGAAAATCAAGATGCTTCTAACGACACCATACTTGTCAAATTATGTTAAGTAGATTAGAAGATATGCGGGAACAGATGAACATACATACATTCTTGTTAAAATCATAACCCTCCCTCTGTTCCGTAGTCGGGTAAATAGTAATTGGATTTATATTTAATTACGTGTTTGGAGCAACTATTCAAATCAAACCCTGTTAATTATAGTTTAACTACCGTATTCTGTTAAATTCCTGCTTAAGTTCATTAGATTCTGCTAAAAACTGCTAAGATTTTCTATTCTACGACATAATCGGCTAAACCCTACAATGAGGGGCAGAATTCTGCTAAATCGTGGTCACACTGCACTGAAACTACTTTACACGCATACATACCTACAGATGGCCCCGTTTTTATTTAATGAACTAACTGCCGAACCTACAAACGTCAATTATACATTATACATTGATCATTAATCCACTTCTTGAAATCGGATTATTACGACAATCGAAGCCAATTATTACTCAAAACATAGATAGTGAGTAGAGATATCAATTATCTCGGATTCAATAATCGAAAATAATCATAAACGGCTCCGACAGTCGAAATAAATAGATTTTAAAAAGCGACTTAATTAGAATTAATGTTAATTGGCGTTTGTGAGTGCGGCCGTTATACGTATGAACTTAATTCCAGATTTTTCACCCAACGCATCACACTTCACAGGGCCATCTGGCCCTGATTATAAAATTGAAACTTACTGCAAGATTTTTTCATCCGTCGCATAGATACGAGCTGTTTCTAAAAATCGATTTAAACACGTAATTTATATAATCGATTTTCTAAAAATCGATTAATATTATCATAAAAATCGATAATAAAAAATCGATTATTAGAAAATAATAATCGATTTAAATTAAAATCGATTATTTTTTAACATTTTTAATTTATGGTAGTCTCTCTTTTATACACTGGCAACACTGATAAAGGCGATCAATAAATTGAAAATTTTAGGTTATGGATGAAAAACAAGAATTTATCGATCTTACACGTAACTTTCAAGTAAAATAGTAACTAATTTAGAGCAATAAGATCTAAATAAGTCGTTTACATGTATTCGTTTCTAAATGTAATCTCTAAATTGGCCATAATAAGTTGAAGCGGTGGTGTTGTAAATGTAAGCGTCTTGGGTGGACCCTTATGTCCAACGCTTCAAACTGCCGGCCGACGTCAAAGAATTGGTCCGAGCCAAAAACGCGGCTATCCGCGCTCACGACTCCTACCCCACCGAAGCCAACCGGATCCGTATGCGCGCTTTGCAGAGGGACGTAAAGCTCCGCATCGCGGAACTCCGGGGGGATCGGTGGGACGGTTTTCTCGAGGGTATCACTCCCTCTCACCAAGCCTACTGGCGGCTAGCGAGGGCTCTCAAGTCCGACACGGTAGCCACCATGCCTCCCCTGACCCGCCCTTCAGGCGCCCCTCCAGCTTTTGACGACGAGGAAAAAGCCGAGGTCCTCGCAGACTCTCGAGAGAGACAATGCTCTCCTAGTGTCACAGTTTCCGACCCACCCCATCGCGATCACGTAGATAGGGAAGTAGAGCGCAGGGTTTCTGCCCCGCCATCCGACACACTCACCCCGGTCACCCATTCCGAGGTGGAAGACCTCATCAAAGGCCTTAACCCCTGGTGGTCGGATCCTGGAGCAATTACGTCAAATTTGTTCTGCACCCACGGTGCGGACAAATCGAACACATGCTGAGGGACAAAAAATCATATACACTGTTTCTTTCTATCACACGTAACCTACATAAACGCATTCTTTTCTTTCGTGAATGAGAAAGAAAGTGTCCAGCCCTCTATTGTTTTCTTTCTCTAAGGAATGATCATTCGAATCGTATTCGAATGAATCATTCGCATGCGCCCATCACAAGCCAGTACAAAAAAATCTACTATCATCAAAATAGATTTGTTTGTATTGAATGAAAAAGAGGAATACAGACCAATACAGACTATGTAATTGTACAGATTCATTCATTGATAAGATTCTTGATACAGAAATGCGTACCTAGTCTAGCATCCCTAAATTCCCTAATACGTCTGTGATACAGAATTACAGACTATAACGTAGTGATTATATACTCATTGTTACAGACTTAAACTTAGAGAAAGAAAACAACTTAAATAACAGAGCAGAAATCAATGGCAAAAATGAGACAATAATATTATAATGTATATATTTTTATAAGTCGGAAAACTTACGATATAATTTCTTAATGATAGTATAGTGAGTGCAGCTCTGAGTTGTGCTGTTATCATTGACTTAGCTGTTAATTATAGTGCATTACAACCTCACGTTAAAAAATGTCTATTGAAATCGAATCTGCCGAGTGAGTATTGGATGTTCCGTAACGTTAGTTAATAATTTATCGAATAAATTATGACCCCGGTTGTATTATTTCAGTGTGATTCGACTCATCCAGCAATACTTGAAGGAGTCAAACCTCACCAAAACACTTCAAACTTTGCAGGTATCTATACCAACGCAGGTTCTATATGCGTCAGTGCGACCAGATTTTTTACGACAAAACCGAGTCCTCGAAAAAATACTGAAAGTACCGAGGCCACTTTAAAATTACAAAAAAAAACTGTTCAGGTGCAAGCTGGACTTGCACATCGGGCAGGGGTTCCATTCCATCTTTGACGTAGAAAAGCTAGTTTTCTAGTCATCTAACACTTCAGAGAGCAAAAAGATCAGATCCCACAACTAAGTTTGTTTGTCAAAATTTTTCAATGAATTGTAATAAAATATTCTCAGAAAAATAAAAACCGACTTCAAAGAAAGTGATCTAAAAAGCATTGAATAGCAAAATATATATTGAAGTTGGCGAAGAATAGTGTGTGGCGTGTTAACTAATATCAGTACTGACTGGCACCGACTTCAATATATTGAAGTTGGCGAAGAATAGTGTGTGGCGTGTTAACTAATATCAGTACTGACTGGCACCGACTTCAATATATTGAAGTTGGCGAAGAATAGTGTGTGGCGTGTTAACTAATATCAGTACTGACTGGCACCGACTTCAATATATTGAAGTTGGCGAAGAATAGTGTGTGGCGTGTTAACTAATATCAGTACTGACTGGCACCGACTTCAATATATTTTGTTATTTAATGCTTTTTAGATCACTTTCTTTGAAGTTGGTTTTTATTTTTCTGAAAATATTTTAATTGTCAATTTTTTGTGAATTTTATGTTTCCAAAATATCAGCAGTATGTGGGCTACATCAAAAAACATACTTCTCTCGCTGGCCTTTTTTTCGGTTTTTAGTCGCGTTATTCATCATAATAACTTGCCTCCACTTTATATGACAACTCAAATGGCTATGCTAGAGTTACTTACTGGAAACATTAACAGTCTAAAACTACTGAACCGATTTTGATAAACTTGTACTCTTCCCTAAGTTGAAAGATACTATAACTATTGCAATAAAATATTTAAAAAAAAATTGAACCGACTTCAATAACACTAAAAAGTGTAAAATAATTTAAATAAATATTTTATTTTATACTTTTTAGTGATATTTTCATACATAAAGATTGAACCATCGAAGACGGTAAAATGATCTAGGTAGGTTATGACATCATTATAATTTCACATTATCGTCTACATACTTTTACATAATTCATGTTTCTTGTCTATGTTCTTCTGAAACTCAAACATTTTATCCGATCGTAATGAAATTTGCATGGAATCATCATAGGAATCATCGTAGTTTACTCTCTCGAATAAAAAAAGAATCATCGAAATCGGTTCATATTTGTCAGAGAAATGTAAAGGAGAACGTCAGTTTTATGGTTTTTACCAGATAAATTCCTCCATAACATTCATGGTCCTCCAGGAAGTTCTTATCCGGTTGTGATAAAATTCGTACAGGTTCATTACAGTGGTTTCTTCTTTCGAATAAAAAAAAGAATCATTGAAATTGGTAAATATTTGCCAGAGTTATGACCATTTTTGTCCTTAAAAAGCGACATAAAGAGGCTTTCCTGCAGCTTTCCTGTGCAGTCACCATTCTTGTTTTTTCAGGAACTACTTATTACTAAGCAATATTTTTTTTTATGGGACCCAGTCAGTGGATTGAAGAATGGATGGAAGAAAGATTTTTTCAAATCGGTTCATAATTGCCAGAGTTATGCGCGAACATACATAAAATATATATTTTGTATACAGACGAATTGAGAACCTCCTCCTTTTTTGAAGTCGGTTAAAAATACTGACTTCCAGAAAATATCCATAAAAATATTGATCTTCAAAAACGACAATTTAAAATACTGGATCCGGTCACACCAATGTGCGTCGTCGTTTCGTCACGCATTCGCCGAGCACGACGAGCACGACGAGCACGACGAGCACGACGTGCGCGCGTCGTGCTCGTCGTGCTCGGCGAATGTGGCGTGTGGCGCGGACCGGCGTCGAGCGACAGTCGTCACGCTTGGCGCTTGCGGCAGGAGGAGACGGGCGTGTCACTGAACACGGTGGACAGCGTGGACGGGTTCTGCGCGGACATCAACAACGGCCACTGGGACACGGTGCTGAAGGCCACGGCGTCGCTGAAGCTGCCCGACAACAAGCTGATGGAGCTGTACGAGCAGGTCGTGCTCGAGCTGGTGGAGCTGCGCGAGCTGGGCGCGGCGCGCTCGCTGCTGCGCCAGACGCAGCCCTGCCTGCTCATGAAGCAGCACGAGACCGACCGCTACATGCACCTGGGTGACGACACCTTTTTACATACTGCTTTTTTTATTTTGGGGCGGGATGAACGCGACTACCCCACGCGGTGCGACGCGCGACGGCTGCGTTCTTCTCGCTCCCCGTTGGTTTTAAATATGCACGATGATCATGATGGGAACGAAGTTGTGCTCGCTCCTTTCGGCGTTGCGGTGGACGTCTGTATCGATCGCTGAAACGAAACTGGGAGACGCACCGGAATGTCGCTCTTTCGATCGAGGGCTCGGGTGGTGAGCTAGCGTGTCGCGCGGGGTGCAGTGCGACACGGTGCTGCGTCACAACTGGATCGACGATGCCGTCGTTCTGTGAGCCGAAGTGCAGGACTAACGGTGGTGAATGCGACACATATTGTGTGGCAATGCGACACATATTGTGTGGCTGCGACGCTCTTGCGAGACGTAGGTTGGGTCATCTTTTTTTTATTTTTTTATATGCTAGGTGGCACTAAACCGGGGTCGCCTTAGCCTTTTTGCGCGCCACTTTATTAGGACCACAGCTTTTAGATCGCCTTTCGTAACACCAGCCCGTATGTGACTATACAGTTCTCCACACAAGATCAGACTTGCTTTTAAAATAACATCAACAAAAACTGTCCCGATGTGAAGTATTGCCGGACCTTTGCAAAGACACCTAGCTTTTTTGCAGCTACTTTTGCCTTAGACTTAATGCAGGCCTTGGTGTTTAAAAAAAGTGTGTACAATAATACATATTTGTTTAACTACTCTGGCCCAAAACCTGGCGTCAGTTTCGAATTGATGACGTAAAGTCTTACATGGCAGTTACTGCCATACTGTTGTATTAGCTACCAACCAGGCTGCCATCATCTCGAACTATGATTTAATTTTTTATACTTACACGAGTACTAATTAAAAAAAATGTCACCAATGTCGAGACTTTTAGAATGTCAATTATCGTGAACTTCCTCATAACCTACGCTTACCTTCACCATTTATTGCTAATTGGAGCCACAAATACACCCACACATATGTTATAAATCAATACGATAAACATTGACCCGTTCCCGGATCTGAACTAGCTGCCCATCTGCGAAACCGCGGTACTATGAACGTAGAGCCTTCAGGGTTTACCTTGGATATAATTGAACTCACCAACATATTTGATACGTTTAAAATATACATTTTTAAATAATCTATTGAACTAAGTATGTACGAAACGTTAAAACATAATTTGCAATATCAATGAAAAATGGTTCTATATGTTCTTCCAAATTGCGGTACATATGCATACATGAAAAAGAAAAGAAAACCTTTAGGAGTATCTTATCCTACACCAGATGATCGTGTACAGCTCCAAGCTGGCGCAATCGTTGCGTACCTGAGGGAACTCTTCGACACGCCAGAAACAGAGTAAGGGCTAGGGCATGCACAATGGATCCAACTGGGTCGAAGTGCGTTCCGGTGGTGAAAGAGTGCCCTTTTAGTCACATGTAACTAACATACACAAAGAAGAAGAAGAAAAGAAGAGAGAGTGCCTTGTGTCTACGCAAGCGCTTGTGCACTATAATATCTCCTGCGTACATGGCTGATCTTGTGAAAGATTGGCCGCTGTGGTCGTTTCGGCCAGGAGGACATTATTATTATTAACATACACAAACACATAGATATCGACATTTTTAACCGGCTTCAAAAAGAAGGTTCTCTATTCGACGCGTATGTATGTAATATTGATAAAAATGCGTAATATTAATATATGTTAGTCTATGTGGGCTTCTAAACAAATATACCAAATTTTATGAGTGTATGTATGTATGTATGTATGTATGTATGTATGTAGGTATGTATGTATGTATGTATGTAGGTTTGTCCACGGATTCCTCAGAAACTACAAGTCCGATTTTGAAAATTCTTTTTGCAATAGTTAGAGTATTTTTCAACTTAGGGTAGAGTACAAGTTTCATCAAAATCGGTTCAGTAGTTTAAGAGATATAAACTTTTTATGTTTTCAGTAAGTTACTGTAACGTAGACGTTCGAGTTGCGTGATAGTGCTGATACCTATTTTGGTAAAACAAGTCACTAAAAAGTGTTAAATAAACTATTTTAAAAAAAATAAAAACCGACTTCAAAGTAAATTATCTAAAAAGCATAAAATAACGAAAATATATTGAAGTCGGTGTCAGCTGGTGCTAGTGTTAGTTAACATGATGTGCTAGCACCGACTTCAATATATTTTCGTTATTTTATGCTTTTTAGATAATTTACTTTGAAGTCGGTTTTTATTTTTTTAAAAATAGTTTATCGCAATTTCAGAGTCACAATTTAAGAAAATGGCTATCAATAGACTATATAATATGATAGATTCTAATAAGCCCTGAACACACCGGCTTACGCACTCGAAATTTTTTCATTTGGTTAGTATCTACTATCTCAGAATATGAGGGTCGAATGTCACCACGTTCGTAGGCTACGCTCTGGAGACCCCACACGTGACCCCCGGGTGGCACTAACAGAATGACGTAGTGCTCCGACACGACGCTAGGTGTAGCCGGGCGGGGCGGTCGCACTGGCTCGAGGGACCGTTCTCAGGACACTTGTGCTCTCGAGATTTCTGCTAAAAAACTTGGTATCTTAAATAAGGTGAGACCTGAGGCGGAATTTCCCAAAGAAACAGCTTTTGAATCTTTAATAAGATCAGGTTCGAGCCTGCATGGGGGTACCGGGGCCCTACCGCCACCTCTATTAGCAGTATTATTATCATCTCGACACGAGGTAGAGACGTCAATGTACGTAGTTTATAGTTCTGTCACTTTCTATCGAAAAAGTAAGGTGATGACAATAATTTTACTATTAGAGGTGACGGTACAGGCCCCGTCGTCACCCGTGGGATGGCTCTGCCAAATATCAAGTTGACCGTTTTGATCGTTACACGGAGATACACCAGCCAATGAATGCGTGTTAATAAACAACAAGAGCGTCGTCCGGCAGAGAACCTGGTGGCGCGGTCGTACTTCGACCCGCGCGAGGCGTACGGCAGCGGCGGCGGCAAGGAGCGGCGCCGCGCCGCGCTCGCCGCCGCGCTCGCCGGCGAGGTCTCCGTCGTGCCGAGCAGCCGCCTGCTGGCGCTGCTCGGGCAGGCGCTCAAGTGGCAGCAGCACCAGGGCCTGCTGCCGCCCGGTGAGTGCCGCTCGGCCTGCGAGACGCGGCTCGGGTCGCTCTGGTATACCTGTGCCTTGTTATGGTTTCATTTGGAAATTTTATTATTCTTTGCGATTGTAAGAAAAATTTATACAAGTATAAATTTAAAAATTTAAAAGAACCCTCGACATAGGTAAACTCTTAAAATGACTTTCCTGTGCTATTATCAGAGCCTGATCAGTATCTGTCTAACTACTCGTCAAGTTTTAACCATAGATTTATAATTCGGTGGGGTCTACGTTTATTGGTGCAGAGATCCCGTGACCACCTTCCTGCTCCATCATCAGCCCCTGATCACCATTTTTCTGGACTCTTCCTGCTTGATCATCAGACCCTGATCATCATTTTTTTAGCAACTACTAGTCGAGACCTATCCAACGAGCCCAAACTCGATGGGTCTACGTTTATTGGGGCCGAGATCCTGTTAGCACCTTCTTGTTGATCATTATCAGACCCTGGTGAAGGTTACCATTTTATTTAGTATAATCGGATTTACATATCTTCTAAATTTCAGATCTTTCGGACTAATAGAAGTAATGAAAAATGTCTATTGTATACAAAATATCCCTACCTCGACTCGGAAAAGAGCTGATGGTCTTCAAACGGCTGGACCGATTATGATGAAACATAGCTAAGAACCATCTCGCTTAAACTAGCTTTCAAATAAAAAACCGCATTCAAATCCGTTCACTGGTTGGACCGCTACGATGCCACAGACAGACAGATGAAACAGACAGGCAGACTTCCGGACGTAGGCGTCAAACTTATAACTGCCCTCGTTTTTTGGTCGGGGGTTAAAAACGAAATTAGAACTTAGATTTTAATTTATTTTCAATAATTAGTTCCACGCGGCGACTCCCCGCCGCCGTGATGGAATTTTCATCAATGCGATGAACGTTTCGATATTTTTAACCCTCGACCAAAAACGAGGGGAGTTGTAAGATTGACGCCTATGTCCTGAAGTAGACCCATTCAGTTTGGGCTCGTTAGATTGGTCTCGATGAGTAGTTGCTAGAAAAATGGTGATCAGGGTCTGATGATAGAGCAGAAAGGTGGTCACGGGATCTCTGCACTAATAAACGTAGACCCACCGAATTTGGATTCGTTGGATAGGTTGCTGCGAGTAGTAGGTAGAAAAATGTAGAGTCTGGTGTTGGGAGCAAGCAGGAAGGTGGCAACAAGAACTCGGCTCCATTAAATGTAGGACCCACCGAATTATAAATCTATGGTTAAAACTTGACGACTGGTTGGACAGATACTTATCAGGGCCTGATAATAGCACAGATAAGTAATTTTAAGAGTTCATTTACCTAAGTCGGGGGTTTTCAAAATTTTAAAATGTATGGTTGTTATGAGTCGTGTATGGTAAGTTGTCGTCGTCCAGGTACCACCATCGACTTGTTCCGCGGTAAAGCGGCAATCCGGGACGAGGAAGATGACCAGTGTCCTACGCAGCTCTCCAAGATCATAAAGTTTGGCCAGAAATCGCACGTCGAGTGTGCCAGGTATACACACACATCATCGTATTCATCGGCTGTATACACACGGCGACACTGTCGAGGCATAATTCCGAACCCTTCGGAGTCGCTGGACGTTCGGGGTGTGGGCCCTTAGGACGTCCATTGAGTACGGCGGTGACTCCGAGGAGGGCGACCCCCGTCCGCGTGAGCACCGTGTCAGGTTCCCGGGGGGCTACGATGCGCCCCCCGGCGGCGGGCGGCGGGCTCAAAGGCAAGGCACCCTGGTGCAGATCCCACCGGGACCTGGGTCCCCTCTCATGAAGAATCCCACTACCCCGGCCGAGCCCCACCGCCGCGCGCGGCGCGCGGGAGACATTTCACAGAAATACCAACAAACCCGTCGCCGCGTCGTGCAGCTGCGGCCAGGCGGCCAACGAATGCTATCTTTAAGTATATGTACTGGCTTCTTTATATATGTATATATAAATGAATGTTTGTCTGTGAGTCCTTTATAGAATCGTAAGTGGTTGGACCGATTCACATGAAATGTTGTGTGTACATTCCGATGGGTTCCTGGATGGTTTGGAAATATAATTGGGCTCGGTAGGTGGCGCTGCTGCTAGAAGGGAAGGGAACTCTCATATACAGGCTGTAATCACTGTTCGGAAAACGTAAAGGTTAAGCAACGGCAGGTGAGGTCAATAAATAGATGAGTGTGACGGAGAGCGAAGCGGGAGAGAGAGGAGAGAGCATAAGATGGAGAGAGATAAATCAAGGGAAGACGGAGAAAGGGGGAGCAAAATGTAATAAAAGCGCGGGCAGAGCTGCGCGGGTCAGCTAGTTTTAAATAAAAGACAAAATGGCGGGCTCTCGAGGCGGTTTACAGTTTAAGGGGCGCTATACATTTATGTCGGCACCCGCGGGCGGCAAAATCGAACAGTAGATGAATGTTCGGAAAAATAAAGCCAGTCGGCTCCGTCGTCGCCGTCGTCGCCCTCGTCGCCGTCTCGCTTGTCGTTCAACATAATATGAGTTATTACTTATTAACACTGACCGAATAAAATACAACATGTGTGGTGATTGATTGCGACAAATACTGCCGAACCGAATGTATGCGCCCCTAACAACTGAGAAGTCGAGTTGTGCGTGATCCCTCATATTTATCTTTTTCACAATGTGCACGACGTCAGCGATCAGAGATACCTCGTTGTTCTTGTTTTGACAATTGTTTTATCGCAAAAAGTGGTAAAGTCATCCATCTAGATTCAACAGTACAAATATAATATTATCCTGAGACAAACACACACACGGTCAGATTATTTTATTATATGTAAAATATAAATAGACATGTATTATAACTATCGGCTCGTAACTTGGCAAGATTCGTTAGATGCGCAGAAGTAATTTTTGAAGTGAAACTTCTTATGCGACTTCCAAAAATGTTATCACATAACGCGTTAAGCATTAAATGAGAGGTGATAGGCGATAGGCGTTAAGTGATAGGTGTTAAACGATAGGCGATAGGCGTAAATTTGTTAAGGTTATGAAAGCGCTCATGTGACGCCGTCACTGAGTGAGTGGGTGAGTGGGTGAGTGGGTGAGTGGGTGGAGTGGCTGAGTTGGGGTGAGTTGGGTTTGAGTTGGGGTGAGTTGGGGCGAGTTGAGTTGAGTTTGTGTGTGTGTGTGTGAGTGAGTGAGGGACCGACCGAACGACCGATCGACTGAGCGAGAAAAAAGTTTCACTTCTTCTGCGCGGAGGGACTCCACCCACGCACATTTTTTTTAGGTCTCTGGTGATCAGGCGGGACGCGGGGAACAAGGTAACATCGTTTCGGGCGCGCTATTGGTTAGCCGGTCGAGCCGTGCTCCCCGCAACTCGTCTTCGTCCCGTTCGCTCCCGAGTACACTTGCACTAAAATAGTTCCGTTAGTTTTTGTTACATTTTTGTTACAAATCCTTCAAAATGTTATTAATCCTCGACCAAAAACGAGGGGAGATAAAAGTTTAACGCCTATGTCCGGAAGTCTGTCTGTCTGTATGTATGTCTGTCTGTGGCATCGTAGCGGTCTAACTAGTGAACGGATTTGAATGCGGTTTTTTTTTATTTGAAAGCTAGTTTTATTATTCTGAGTAGATTCTGACTTTTCATCCTGTAAGCCGCCCTTTCATATGATACCCCATTCGATATAGTAGTCTCACTTTCAAATTATAATGAATTTAATTCATTAATCCCACCCACTTTTCGACCCACAATAAAAATAAAATAATCTTTTTTTACATTTGCGACGATGTTGGTTAAAGGTACGCGTCCATTGGCCGACGCCGGACGCACCGCACGCAACTGATTTTAGTTTGCTTTCTATGATTTTGACGGCCCGCATCGGAAAATGCCGGCGCGTATAATGGACGCAGCGCTATGTAAAATCATAGAAAGTAAACTAAAATCCGTTGCGTGCGGTGCGTCCGGCGCCGGCCAATGGACGCGTACCTTAAGTAAGATCTAAAATTTCTAAGTTTCAAATCGATTATTTGTTATATGTTTTTTTGCAGATTTTCGCCGGACGGTCAGTACCTGGTGACGGGCTCGGTGGACGGTCTCGTGGAGGTGTGGAACTTCACCACGGGCAAGATACGCAAGGACCTGCGCTACCAGGCGCACGAGGAGTACATGAGCATGGAGGAGGCCGTGCTCAGCCTCGCCTTCGGCCGCGACAGCGACACGCTCGCCGCCGGCTCCAACGACGGCAAGATCAAGGTGACCGCCGCCCGCTGGTGACCACCGCACGCCACGCCCGCGACCTCGCCCGCGACCTCGCCCGCGCGCTGACCGACTCCCTCCCTCCGCAGGTGTGGAAGGTGTCCACGGGGCAGGTGCTGCGCAAGCTGGATCGCGCGCACTCCAAGGGCGTCACGTGTCTGCAGTTCACCCGCGACAACACGCAGATCCTGTCCGCCTCCTTCGACCGCACCGTCCGGTGAGTGGCGAGCGGCGAGCGGCGAGCGGCGAGCGGTGCGATATAGGTGAGCTCTCACCGTGACCACCGACCGCCGCCGTCCCGTGTCCGCAGGATCCACGGGCTCAAGTCGGGCAAGCTGCTGAAGGAGTTCCGCGGGCACGCGTCGTTCGTGAACGAGGCGGTGTTCACGCCGGACGGGCACGGCGTGCTCAGCGGCTCGTCGGACGGCACGGTGCGCGTGTGGGCGGTCCGCTCGGGCGAGTGCACGGCCACGCTGAAGCCGCTCGGCGGCGGCGAGCCGCCCGTCAACTCGCTGCTGCTCACGCCCAAGAACCCGGACCACTTCGTGGTGTGCAACCGCACCAACACCGTGGTCATCATGAACATGCAGGGACAGATCGTGCGCTCCTTCACGAGCGGCCGCCGCGAGCAGGAGGGCGGCGCGCTCGTGGGCGCCGCGCTGAGCGCGCGCGGCCGCCTCGTCTACTGCGCCGGCGAGGACCTCGTGCTCTACGCCTTCTGCACGCACACCGGCAAGCTGGAGCGGACCATCAACGTGAGTACCTGCCTGTCGCCGCCTCCTCCCTCCGCCGCCCCCGCACCGCCCCCGCGCCGCCCCCACACCGCCCCCGCGCCGCCCCCACACCGCCCCCGCGCCGCCCCCGCACCGCCAGTCACGCTCGCCGCTCGTCCGTTTCAGATTCACGAGAAGGCCGTCATAGGACTGACGCACCATCCGCACCAGAATCTTTTGGCCACGTACAGCGAGGACGGCCTGCTCAAACTGTGGAAGCCCTGAACTGTTCCGCGACGAGGCCGCGTTCGATGAGATGACGTCTTCAGTTATTTTTAAGCTGTACCTACTTTAATAATACTTTCATAAATAAAAGTAAATTCCAAAAAATACGATGGGTTTCATTGAAAAATTATTTATTTAATAGCAGCGCCCGCGCCGCAGACTGCGATTTTTGTGTTATCCTCAAAAAATAAATCGAAACAATGGCAGTCTAGTGGCTTCACCAGCCTGCTTAATTCTTTTTTTTTGTTTATTGGTTCACAAATCGGGCAGTACATTATATTATAATCATACTAATTTTATACTATAGGCCGACCATTTAATACGCGTATCGCCTGAGGGGGTAGAAGGGAGCGAGGGGAGATGTTAGCGGATGGGTGAAAGGGGTGCGCGGAGCAGAGAGCTTACGTCAAGTGCGGCAGTGCGCTGGCTGTGCTCCAAAGAGTAAAATAATATATACTAAAAAAGAGAGGAAAGTTATGAGGCGTTATTTCTGTCACCCTCGATCATGCGAATGAAGTGGCGCCATCTAGTAATTTCTTCCAGCACTAATATCAAGTACAGGTACCTGGGGTGCAGTCGTATCCTATAAGCTGCACTCAAGAGTCCTTTTAATGAATCATATCCCGTCTATTATTATAGATTTTGTAATAAAATCTTCATTAGGAGACGAGATAATGATCCATTAACGGACTCCGAGCGCAGCAGCTAGATTGATAATTATAGGTAGGTAGGACTTGTTCAGGATTGGTACTTATATTCAATTATGAAAAGAGCCAAGTTTACAGTCTGTAAATAAAACTAATATATAAATAGGTATTCTAATGTTGATGTATAAAATACCTGACATTGGTTATATGTTTACCAAATCCTAAACAAAACAAGAAATAACTATAATTATATGAATTGAGACTATTTATTACCATGTTTACAATGTTTGTTGTGGTATTTTTGGGCAATAATTTTAAATTTATCTTCACCATCGTTTGCATAAGTCATTTTTCTTGATAAAATCCTGTTAATTGTCCTGCACCAACTATATATTAATATATCAATAGCTGACAGCCAAAAACACATCGTCCAGGCATCATATAGATTATTCTTCACTAACAAACACTAACACAACACAAATATAAACGTATTTTCGCAAATGTTCACAATCTCAGCATAAACTATGTAAAAGGGGGCGGAGGAATTAAAAAACTCGACTCCGACGCACAAATTAGAAAAACAAATACTGAAAAACTGATAATAAAAAAAAACGCGCACACGCCGACAAAGGCTGTTTGCGAATTTGAAATGCAGTTGACAGATAACCGAGATTCTCCAAAGATATACCGACCGATTTTTCTACGCCGGTGGCAAAAATAAGAACTAACCGAATGACGTGCAGTGTTGGATAGACAGTAGCGACACTGTCACAGCAAAGATAAATTGGTCGGCTTGTATTGACGAACGAATTATGTATTGAAAAATCATAATCAACTCAATTTATTGCTTTTATATCATTTTTGATACATTTTTAATATTATTAACATGTTTTCAAATAATTACGATTTACTATTAAGAATTTGGTTATGTAATTATTCGAAATAATGGGGTGGTGGAGTAACGCCATCTTGTGAGACAATTTAGTATACCTAAGCAGCTCATAAATTATCAACAGAAGAAAACGGTAGATGGCGCAACATAAAATAAAAAGTCACCAATGTTCCTAAGTTTCCTCCCCCTGCTGTGCTCGCAGCGCGCGGTTGGTGTTTTTGTTACGGACGCTTGAAGATAAACGCACAAGGTATACGAGTGCCAAGATAAATCTCAAGATGAATCGCTCTTCCAGTTTTGCGAACAGATGGACCGATTTATTATTAATTTGCAAGATTCTGACTCCTCAAGCTACACAGACAGTGATGATGATTCAAGCGATATGAATATTAGTGACGATTAGTCCTATAAAATTTTTATCTGTGGTTAAATATTTCTTAAACGGAGTTAATATAATGTTTTACCTGAAAATAAAACAATTATTATATGTATGAACCTTATTCGAGACCTATAGAGTGAGACAGCACTACTTCCGATCGGTAGACACGCCCCTTCCTTCCCCCTCTCCGCGTCCCTCTCCGAATGTGGACGCGGGTGGGGGCCATTGCTTGCCAGCGGCTCTAGGCGATTTTGTTCCTCACATTGTATCTCACTTTTGGTGTCCTTTGATGATGAGGCACCAGGCAGAAATTAAAGTATAGGTCTCGAATAAGGTTCATACATATAATAATTGTTTTATTTTCAGGTAAAACATTATATTATATGCCTGGAACCGTTATTCGAGACCTATAGAGTGAGATGTGTTTGGTATCGCCTGGTGGCAAGCTGAAGTTTATAATATGCCAATGTGTGATAGCTTAAAAATTATCTGGAAAATACAAAATGAAATTATTTTCATAAATGTAAAATGAAATAACAAATGTGATAAATTATATGAGAATAATTAACACTTTCGCTGCTGAAAACTATAGCGGTGAGTCGAAGAAAATATCACGCGTGTGCGCAATTACTCACCTGTCTAGTCCAACGAAATGTCGGAACACGAGTGCGCATCGACTATCGCCGTGAGTCCGTGAAATTGTAACGGCTGTGCGCGCCGACTTGCCTGTATAGTTCGGCGCTAAAGCAATACGCCAGTGCGCTCAACTAACGCGGTGCGTCCGCCAAGTTTAACGGCTGTGCGCAATAACTAGACAAGTGAGTTTCGCCGTGGCAAGACGGATATGCGGCTGATAGTGACCAGATGAGTCGAACGCGTGGCAAAACGGGTGTGCGAATTAACTATAGAGGTGCGTCCGTCGAACTAAAACAGCAGTGCGCATTGACTCACATGGCTAGTTTAGATACAATAGTGTTTTCAGAAGGTTCTAGTTTCAGAATAAAGTAAATATTTACTCATTAAAGTTTTATTTATTCAATAAATGGACGAGACAAGCAAGTCGTGCCTGGTCGAGGCACGAAAGGTCGTCGACCTGGTGGTAAGCGACACACCTGCCTATGTCTGGTAATTTCGAAAGTAAACTACTGTGCCCTTCATACCGGAACGCAGCAAATGTTTACACACTGCTACTTGGTGTCAGAATGTGTCACACTACCTACCTGGATGGTTTCTTGCAAAAGATATCATTCATTAGTCATTAACAGCCCAAAGGCATCCACTGCTACCCACAGGCCTCCCCCTTAGAAGTGAAGGGTTACCATAATTAATCCCCACGCTTGGCAGGCAACTAGCTGACCAGCGCAGCTGCGCCTGCGCTTATGTTATAAGTACCGCGATAAAAAATTTGATACATGATACATTATTATGAAATACTTTAAGCGAGACTATAATCTGCATTCTCAGTATATTAAATCTACTAAGTAATAGATTACTAAGTAATAGTCTACACAATATGTACAAACTTTGCTCAATAGATTGAGCCGAATCTATATTAAACGAAACCATATCGCGATTTAGAAATGGTATAGCGCCATCTAGTGGGATAAATGGTTTAGAGTGGCTAAAAATAGTTAGAAAGCCTTTTACTATATAAATTTACGGATCCAGAAGGATGTAAGTAGGTACCGTGATAAGATTTTTGTAATTTATACGAAATACATTAAGCGGAACCATATCGTTCATGCCACCTACTGAGTGAAATGGTAGGCACTGACTAAAGTCGTTGTTAGCTCCAGCTTGATTGCAAAACTGAAGACGACATAAATAACCTTACATAAAGTTTGTACATATTGTGTAGAGAAAGGAGTATGTTAAATTTTATATTTATAAGTGGTCAATTAGTTCTTATACATTTTTGTATACTTAGTTTACCTACCTATCTTTTGAATTTTAAGATTTACTTCAATAATTTTGATATATTAAATAATGATAATATATCACATCAACATAGTAGGTAGGTACAGAAGTTTCAGATTTAATGGAACCATTATATTTTTTTACACTATGACGCCATCAATAAATTGAAACCACCACAAAAACAACTATTTAAAAATATAATTTATAAAAAATAAAAACAAAAAAATATAAAAGAGTCGGATTCGAACCTGGGACCTACTGCGCTGGTAAGATGCTTCAGTAACCACTTGGCCACAATTCGCATGCGATATATTGCGAAATACCTTATGTTATGAAAACTAAATGTATGCTCATTCCCTATTGTATATAGCGTAATAATACATATCTTAATAATTAAATGATCAGTTTTATAAATTATAAAGTGACCTATTCACATACAAAATAAATTACGCGGTAATATGTGCAAGTACTGTTTCACTGCTTAGCCCCTATGATACATAGCGTGATATACTAGTTTATGCCCAGACTTCTACTCAACACATCAGTGAAAGTCCTATTAAAATCCACCCACGGGTTTTCAAATGATACCTGGATACCCAAACTGAGAGACCGACAGACAGACAATGAATGCAAAAAAACTCTATGTCGATAGTATAGTGTCAAGTGTAGTGTAATATAGTATAGTGTGTACAGAAAAAGTGCTTTTTGAGTTTTGTTATAGTATATAGATTGAAGATAGATTACACTCTTATATAGGTAAATCTTATCTAGCTGTTACTAGACATACTTAATAAGACAAACAGACACAAATGTTTGTCCTGGGTGGGACGAACATTAGTGTATGTGTTTTTCGAACCCACGACCTATAGGATAGGATAACCACGAGGGTGTCTACTTGACTAACAGGCCAGCCAAATGTTGCCTGGTCACCATGGTTTAGGCTCTGTCTTGTTCGGGATCAAATAACCGTGTGTGTAAGTTTCATGTTGGTTGCACATACAATAAAGAATTAACTATCTACTTACTATGTTGTTTGCTACCGATGGTACCTAAATAAACTCGGTCAGTAACATATTGATATGATGATCCGGTACTCTTAAATAACATATTTAGATTTTTTTCTTACCATAAAACCAACAATAAGACTATAATTAGGTTATTTGAGTGTTGTTCAAACATTATTAAATATTTCACAAGTTTTGTTTCAAATAGTAATTGGAATCCTTCTAATGTATGCAGGTATTGTTAACTGTTGTTGTTTTTTATATGACCAACAACTATACTATTGCATGAATATATAAACACAAAAGACCAAGTTATTTAAGTACTTATAAGTACTTTTTTTTTGTAAATTTGCTTTGTAGTTTTGGAAGTTACTACGTATAAATAAATAGCTATGCTCTATTGTTCGATATGTACACAATTATTGTCGGCTCTTTCACCCTAATTCGTTAGTAAAAAATACCGCCATTTGGTTATGGTGCTCATTAGTGCTTCTGTTTTGTTATTTAAACAGTGGCGTTTTATTACTACTACTGGAGGCTATACATACTGGTACTAAAATGTACATGCTTACGCGAGAAAACGTTTTCTTTTAACAATCAAATAGAATAGAAGTAAACTATTGATTACAAAAGTCGTAACGGGGTTTGCAAATATTTTATTAGTTATCAACAGGTTTATGGCTCAAGAGAAGTGGTATTATTTTCCTATTCGAGTTTGGAAACGCTCGGGAATACAGCCATAAACAAAAATGTTTCTAACGAATCATATTTCTCAATTCGAAAACCTGATTCATTTACTAGCACCAACAAGAAACTCAGTGGGGCAACGAGAACATGTCGAGGTTGCATGCCTTAGCCCTACATCATGCGGATGAACCTTCTGCCAAACCCGCGGGACTAGTGTATAGTATTGGTCGTTATATTCAATAACATTTAATTTATGCATTATTCTTAATATTAATATTCCTTATTTTATTATTAAATAATTATCATTATTAAAAATAACAGACATATCGATCTGCCAATAGTAGTCGCCGACATTACAATAACCCAATCAAAAAATCAAGTTTATTGTCAAATTGACCTTAATGTATTAAGGCTACAATAACGTATACACGTACGATTATATAATATATATAATGTTTACTAAAATAGAAGGGAAAAGGGGAAGAGGAAGACCCAGACGAAGTTTTATGAAGCAGGTAGCAGAAAAAGTGGGTGGAATGTCGTATCAGGAGTTCAAAATGAAGGTATATAATAGAGCAGAGTGGAAATTGCTTCACCGACAAGAACCCAGCTCTTAAGTTGGAGAGAGATAATGTTTACGTGTACATACTGTAACGTTTTTAAGAAGGGGGGAGCTTCGTTACAGGTATAGGAAGAAAACAACAAAGATTACAAATGATAGGTTAGATTTATTATAGTATACAGCTTTACAGTTTTTAGAAAATTAAATTTTGAAACAGAGTAAGAGATCTCAAAGGTCGTGGTCGAGTGGTTGGAAGTGTGGTACGATGCACCTGGAGTTAGTCGGCCAGGGCACGACGTGGTAAGGGTGGCCGCCTCAGACCGGGCGGTCCACCGGGCATGGTGCAAGCGGCCTGGTCCCGAGCAGCGGGCCAGACGGGCACCATGCCAGCAGAAGCGGCTGTAGACCGGCCTGGTAGCAGGCCGGAAGTAAGGCCGGGGGACGCCCAAGGGCGGCGTGCCCCCAGCTAGTAGTTGCGGGACGCCCAAGGACGGCGCCCCGTAGTAGCAGTGGACGGGGGCACCCGAGTGACGGTGCCCCGCCGTAGAATGTGGTGCGGAGGCGTCCAAGGACGACGCCCCGCCGTTGGAACGAGTGCGGAGGCGTCCAGTGACGACGCCCCGCCGTAGGAATTGCGGAGGCGTCCGAAGATGACGCCCCGCCGTAGGAACCCCTGAAACAAACCGTGCACAGTGCTTAGCATCATGCTGAGGCAAACAAGGTAGCAGGCAGAGCTTATGGTGCACTTAGTTCCAGGTGAAAGATGAAGTTAAGCAGATGATACCAGTCAGGGCATAGGTTCAATGCACGGGCTAAGCATGAGCCACGTGCGTATGCAAAACAATGAGAAATTGAAAGTAGGCACTTGCTGAGCAGCATGTACCGGCAAGCAGCAACCGGTATATAAGGTTAGGGACGCTAAAAGATGAAGAAAAACGTACGAACACGTGGCGATGGGTGGCGGTGAAGCAACTGCGATGCAAATCACTTCAGCCCGCACAGGTAGAAAGTAAGGTTATGTATTTCACAAAATGTGAACAAAGAAAAACCCATTGCCACGCGGTCGAGATACTACGTGCTAGGGACACTTAGAAGGAAAACACACTAGACTCACCAAGTGATGGGGATCCAAAGAGGAACCTCCGGTTACGACGAGGGCTTTTATATGAAAGCCGAGCCCTTCCACGGTGTTGTCAACGAGCGACAACTCGATATTTTTTTAAGATTTGAGACAATGCCTTTTTGCGTTGCACTTTAATTTTTTACTTATATTTAGTAGGTACGGATATACTGTTTTTATCGAGTCACCGGTACAGTATCGATACGTCTCCCAAGACAGTGACGTATGCTGTCAAATTAGTGACATTTGATATGTCAATTAGAATGTGACATTGATATTATGTCAATTAGAAAGTAAACAACATTAGTTTTGTTTTTTACTTTATAGAATGTATGTTTTATTTAAATTAATTATATAAGGTAAGTAATTTGTTACAGTATCCCCCCTGTTAGCGTAGAATTTTTCCTGAGAAAAATTCTCTAAAGTTAAAGAAAAACAATTTTAGGTTAGACTAGCTCCGAGCCTATTTTTTGGCACTTGTACTTTTTTTATTAAGCCTTCGCCATGCGGTTCACGTTTTATCTAACTATGATACCGCCAGCTAAACTATAAAATTCCATAGATGTTACTAAATACACAAAAGCGTAATCCCTCCTACACTTACAAACAAAATTCACCCCAAAGTGTACAAGTCGTAAGTAGACCCATACAAGAGACCCGCGCCAACAGGCGTGACGCAGATAAGTGGTGTGCAGGCGACACCAAAGAGTGAGTATTAACTCATAGACAGTTAATACCCAAGTGAGGCGAAAAGAATTGTTGTAGAGCATAGTAAAGATGAGAGACAAATACAGCCAATTGCATACAATAGGATTTAGAAATTAGTAACCAAGACAAGCAACAGAGACAGAAAAACAAGCAAAAGGTAAAGTTGTGACAATGTAGTTGCCGCAAAAGAAAAGATTAGGTATTATTAAGTCATATACCCAATAAAAATCGAGGTAATAGATATGACTGTAGTGGTCATATAGATGGGCAGTAGTTTTGCACCAAAAAAATATGTATTTGTGGGATACTGTTTAAGACTACACTGTGTAGTAAGCATACACAAGCCAGTGTGTGAAAGCAAAGCCAAGGTAATTATACTAGGTTTTAAGATTATTTTGCCATTCAGTGGACAAAAATTTAGTAGCTCATTAAGTTTAAGTTTTAGATAGAGAAGTTTAACTTTTAGATCAATAATTATTGGTTTATACACCAACAAAAAGAAAACAAACCACAGTACAATTTAACTGCAGTAGCAAGGTAAGTAACTTTAGAAAAATACTATGAAACCAACATGTTCCATGCAAAGTATGTAAAAAGTTTCATCAAAATGGGTTTAGCCACCATTAGAAATCAATTGTTTAGGTATCACAATATATGCAACAATTAAAAATACCAAGTTGGACTGATAAAAGCCAGCCAAATCTCAAAAGAAATCACAGAAAGAACATTAAGTTAAGACAACTTGTACCTGAAAATTAGTAAAATTTTACTGTACAAAAAATTTTTTTTTTTTTTTTTTTGTCCGGACACAAACAACCAATAATTTGTGTTAGCAATTAGAGTAATATTATAATCAAAGAGAGCTGTTAGTGAATTTGGGATAGGTATTTCTTTTTTTAAGTTTAAACTATTCAGCGAACCAAACGACCAACCTAATCGTTGCTGAAAAAAAATACTTCCCATAGCGAGTACAAGTTAAGATTCGTTACCCTAAGTAAACACTAGGCTTTTTAAGTATGTACCTACAAGTTTTAGGTTTAGAATTATTTAGAGTTAAATATTTTTAAGTTTTAAAAAAAAATAAGTTTTTTTTTTTAAAGTGCAATGCAAATAAGATTAAGAACAAATGGGGTAGACCATTTCAAAAAATATTTGGTGAGTCTAGGTGATATTAGAAGCTAGAGAAAACAAGTGCACCTAGAATAAAAATTATTAACAAGGTGTGTATGTGGGTGAAGGTATAGCCAACCAGTTAAATTAAAAAAATATAAAAAAATAATTAAAGTTAAAGTTAAGAATTAAATAAGTTGGCTGTAAAAGAAAAGAACTGCAGCGGTCTAAAATGAAAAAAATATAAGCATTGGGCTCAGTAAGTATAAGTTTAAAGTTAAAAGAAAATTTTTTAGGCCGCTGAGCAAGTGGAGCGAGCTCAGGTTTTAGCGCTACTGGTGCTAGAAAAACTCGGTTAATCCTAACTACAATAAAAGTAAGTATATTATTGTAGCTAAGACTGGTGGTATCACGCCGAGACGTACCCCGCACAAGGTACTACCACCTAGAAGTAAAATAGGCACCCACATACACAAAAAATAATAAAAGAAATAAAGAAAATAACACTTCCGACCACTTTTCCGCGAGTATGGGCGCCACTGTAACGTTTTTAAGACCCGAGAGATCGTGAAAGTCGAGGTCGAGTGGTTGGAAGTGTGGTACGATGCACCTGGAGTTAGTCGGCCAGGGCACGACGTGGTAAGGGTGGCCGCCTCAGACCGGGCGGTCCACCGGGCATGGTGCAAGCGGCCTGGTCCCGAGCAGCGGGCCAGACGGGCACCATGCCAGCAGAAGCGGCTGTAGACCGGCCTGGTAGCAGGCCGGAAGTAAGGCCGGGGGACGCCCAAGGGCGGCGTGCCCCCAGCTAGTAGTTGCGGGACGCCCAAGGACGGCGCCCCGTAGTAGCAGTGGACGGGGGCACCCGAGTGACGGTGCCCCGCCGTAGAATGTGGTGCGGAGGCGTCCAAGGACGACGCCCCGCCGTTGGAACGAGTGCGGAGGCGTCCAGTGACGACGCCCCGCCGTAGGAATTGCGGAGGCGTCCGAAGATGACGCCCCGCCGTAGGAACCCCTGAAACAAACCGTGCACAGTGCTTAGCATCATGCTGAGGCAAACAAGGTAGCAGGCAGAGCTTATGGTGCACTTAGTTCCAGGTGAAAGATGAAGTTAAGCAGATGATACCAGTCAGGGCATAGGTTCAATGCACGGGCTAAGCATGAGCCACGTGCGTATGCAAAACAATGAGAAATTGAAAGTAGGCACTTGCTGAGCAGCATGTACCGGCAAGCAGCAACCGGTATATAAGGTTAGGGACGCTAAAAGATGAAGAAAAACGTACGAACACGTGGCGATGGGTGGCGGTGAAGCAACTGCGATGCAAATCACTTCAGCCCGCACAGGTAGAAAGTAAGGTTATGTATTTCACAAAATGTGAACAAAGAAAAACCCATTGCCACGCGGTCGAGATACTACGTGCTAGGGACACTTAGAAGGAAAACACACTAGACTCACCAAGTGATGGGGATCCAAAGAGGAACCTCCGGTTACGACGAGGGCTTTTATATGAAAGCCGAGCCCTTCCACGGTGTTGTCAACGAGCGACAACTCGATATTTTTTTAAGATTTGAGACAATGCCTTTTTGCGTTGCACTTTAATTTTTTACTTATATTTAGTAG
The DNA here is from genome assembly GCA_911728495.1 of Furcula furcula. Taxonomy (NCBI): domain Eukaryota; kingdom Metazoa; phylum Arthropoda; class Insecta; order Lepidoptera; family Notodontidae; genus Furcula; species Furcula furcula. The sequence goes on along the minus strand of OU452254.1, from coordinate 220,732 downwards.
GTACGGATATACTGTTTTTATCGAGTCACCGGTACAGTATCGATACGTCTCCCAAGACAGTGACGTATGCTGTCAAATTAGTGACATTTGATATGTCAATTAGAATGTGACATTGATATTATGTCAATTAGAAAGTAAACAACATTAGTTTTGTTTTTTACTTTATAGAATGTATGTTTTATTTAAATTAATTATATAAGGTAAGTAATTTGTTACAGTATCCCCCCTGTTAGCGTAGAATTTTTCCTGAGAAAAATTCTCTAAAGTTAAAGAAAAACAATTTTAGGTTAGACTAGCTCCGAGCCTATTTTTTGGCACTTGTACTTTTTTTATTAAGCCTTCGCCATGCGGTTCACGTTTTATCTAACTATGATACCGCCAGCTAAACTATAAAATTCCATAGATGTTACTAAATACACAAAAGCGTAATCCCTCCTACACTTACAAACAAAATTCACCCCAAAGTGTACAAGTCGTAAGTAGACCCATACAAGAGACCCGCGCCAACAGGCGTGACGCAGATAAGTGGTGTGCAGGCGACACCAAAGAGTGAGTATTAACTCATAGACAGTTAATACCCAAGTGAGGCGAAAAGAATTGTTGTAGAGCATAGTAAAGATGAGAGACAAATACAGCCAATTGCATACAATAGGATTTAGAAATTAGTAACCAAGACAAGCAACAGAGACAGAAAAACAAGCAAAAGGTAAAGTTGTGACAATGTAGTTGCCGCAAAAGAAAAGATTAGGTATTATTAAGTCATATACCCAATAAAAATCGAGGTAATAGATATGACTGTAGTGGTCATATAGATGGGCAGTAGTTTTGCACCAAAAAAATATGTATTTGTGGGATACTGTTTAAGACTACACTGTGTAGTAAGCATACACAAGCCAGTGTGTGAAAGCAAAGCCAAGGTAATTATACTAGGTTTTAAGATTATTTTGCCATTCAGTGGACAAAAATTTAGTAGCTCATTAAGTTTAAGTTTTAGATAGAGAAGTTTAACTTTTAGATCAATAATTATTGGTTTATACACCAACAAAAAGAAAACAAACCACAGTACAATTTAACTGCAGTAGCAAGGTAAGTAACTTTAGAAAAATACTATGAAACCAACATGTTCCATGCAAAGTATGTAAAAAGTTTCATCAAAATGGGTTTAGCCACCATTAGAAATCAATTGTTTAGGTATCACAATATATGCAACAATTAAAAATACCAAGTTGGACTGATAAAAGCCAGCCAAATCTCAAAAGAAATCACAGAAAGAACATTAAGTTAAGACAACTTGTACCTGAAAATTAGTAAAATTTTACTGTACAAAAAATTTTTTTTTTTTTTTTTTGTCCGGACACAAACAACCAATAATTTGTGTTAGCAATTAGAGTAATATTATAATCAAAGAGAGCTGTTAGTGAATTTGGGATAGGTATTTCTTTTTTTAAGTTTAAACTATTCAGCGAACCAAACGACCAACCTAATCGTTGCTGAAAAAAAATACTTCCCATAGCGAGTACAAGTTAAGATTCGTTACCCTAAGTAAACACTAGGCTTTTTAAGTATGTACCTACAAGTTTTAGGTTTAGAATTATTTAGAGTTAAATATTTTTAAGTTTTAAAAAAAAATAAGTTTTTTTTTTTAAAGTGCAATGCAAATAAGATTAAGAACAAATGGGGTAGACCATTTCAAAAAATATTTGGTGAGTCTAGGTGATATTAGAAGCTAGAGAAAACAAGTGCACCTAGAATAAAAATTATTAACAAGGTGTGTATGTGGGTGAAGGTATAGCCAACCAGTTAAATTAAAAAAATATAAAAAAATAATTAAAGTTAAAGTTAAGAATTAAATAAGTTGGCTGTAAAAGAAAAGAACTGCAGCGGTCTAAAATGAAAAAAATATAAGCATTGGGCTCAGTAAGTATAAGTTTAAAGTTAAAAGAAAATTTTTTAGGCCGCTGAGCAAGTGGAGCGAGCTCAGGTTTTAGCGCTACTGGTGCTAGAAAAACTCGGTTAATCCTAACTACAATAAAAGTAAGTATATTATTGTAGCTAAGACTGGTGGTATCACGCCGAGACGTACCCCGCACAAGGTACTACCACCTAGAAGTAAAATAGGCACCCACATACACAAAAAATAATAAAAGAAATAAAGAAAATAACACTTCCGACCACTTTTCCGCGAGTATGGGCGCCACTGTAACGTTTTTAAGACCCGAGAGATCGTGAAAGTCGAGGTCGAGTGGTTGGAAGTGTGGTACGATGCACCTGGAGTTAGTCGGCCAGGGCACGACGTGGTAAGGGTGGCCGCCTCAGACCGGGCGGTCCACCGGGCATGGTGCAAGCGGCCTGGTCCCGAGCAGCGGGCCAGACGGGCACCATGCCAGCAGAAGCGGCTGTAGACCGGCCTGGTAGCAGGCCGGAAGTAAGGCCGGGGGACGCCCAAGGGCGGCGTGCCCCCAGCTAGTAGTTGCGGGACGCCCAAGGACGGCGCCCCGTAGTAGCAGTGGACGGGGGCACCCGAGTGACGGTGCCCCGCCGTAGAATGTGGTGCGGAGGCGTCCAAGGACGACGCCCCGCCGTTGGAACGAGTGCGGAGGCGTCCAGTGACGACGCCCCGCCGTAGGAATTGCGGAGGCGTCCGAAGATGACGCCCCGCCGTAGGAACCCCTGAAACAAACCGTGCACAGTGCTTAGCATCATGCTGAGGCAAACAAGGTAGCAGGCAGAGCTTATGGTGCACTTAGTTCCAGGTGAAAGATGAAGTTAAGCAGATGATACCAGTCAGGGCATAGGTTCAATGCACGAGCTAAGCATGAGCCACGTGCGTATGCAAAACAATGAGAAATTGAAAGTAGGCACTTGCTGAGCAGCATGTACCGGCAAGCAGCAACCGGTATATAAGGTTAGGGACGCTAAAAGATGAAGAAAAACGTACGAACACGTGGCGATGGGTGGCGGTGAAGCAACTGCGATGTCTGCGATGCAAATCACTTCAGCCCGCACAGGTAGAAAGTAAGGTTATGTATTTCACAAAATGTGAACAAAGAAAAACCCATTGCCACGCGGTCGAGATACTACGTGCTAGGGACACTTAGAAGGAAAACACACTAGACTCACCAAGTGATGGGGATCCAAAGAGGAACCTCCGGTTACGACGAGGGCTTTTATATGAAAGCCGAGCCCTTCCACGGTGTTGTCAACGAGCGACAACTCGATATTTTTTTAAGATTTGAGACAATGCCTTTTTGCGTTGCACTTTAATTTTTTACTTATATTTAGTAGGTACGGACAGTGTTGCCAGCAGACCATTTAAGAATGGGCCGAAATCAGTGCTGGCAGGGGCCGATTTTAGGCAGTAAAGGCCGAAGTACGACTTTTCATTGTCTTCCGACGAATTGAGGGGTGGGAAGGTGTTTTACCCCCCCCCCCCCCCCCCCATTAAAAGGTTACGTTGCGGAGCCAACACCCCATTTCGAGTTTTTTTTTAATTTTGAGTAATTTTTTACTCATTTTATGAATTATAATTAGTAATATGCGTAAAAAAACAAGGGGTGACTTATTGTGGGGAAACGGGGTGCCCCCTTCATCAGAAACGGTACTAGAAATTGGAAAAAAGCCGATGTAAAATAAAAAATTTAATCTTTTTCAGTTTTACGTTTCTTTCCACGACCTGGAAAAAGACAGTAAACACTCATCATCACCATCATCAGCCGAAAGACCTCCACTGCTGAACAAAGGCCTCCCCCTTAGACCACCACAATGAACGACAATTTGGTATTAGCATCCACCGGTTGCCTGCGATGCGAACAATGTCGTCGGTCCACTTATTGGCCTGCCTACGCTGCGTCTTCCGGTTCGTGGTCGCCTCTCGAGTACCTTTCTTCCCCAACGGTTATCGGTTCTTCGAGCGATGTAGTCTACCCACAGCCACACATTTGTTTTAATACCTCGTAAAATAATACATATATACATACATATAATCACGCCTCTTTCCCGTAGGGGTAGGCAGAGACCACTTCTTTCCACTTGCTACGATCCTTACTTAGTTGTTTCGCTTCGTCCACATTCATTATTCCCTTCATACATGCTCTTCGGTTTAGGGTACTCTTGACCTGGCCTTTTTTCAAGACGTCCCTGATTTGGTCTTGAATTGTCCGCCTAGGTCTACCCATTCCAACACTTTCATTCACACTCGCCTTATACACTTTTTTTCGTCAATCGTTCCTCTCGACATGGCCAAACCATCTCAGCATACCTTTCTCAATTTTTGTCACAACATGTAGGGTCCTTGATTAACCTCTACAACTCTTGTCGTGATTGATATTGATTTATACTCGAGTATATGTATAATAATTCATTTATTGATTCCTTGATATTTTAATGATTTATGATAATGATAGTGTGAGAACACGCGCGATTGCCTTGCTGCTGCCGAACGTGAACTGGTTATAAAAGTGCTAATTATCGCGCGCCTGGCGTATATTGCCGACGCAGCAAGATGTACGAATTGCCTCGTACATGCTCCCACGCCGAAAAAAGTGAAAAGTTAGTATTGATGAGGTGGTACAACATGATGAACAATATTCCTTATATTTCTACTCTTGTTAGTAGATGGAAACATTTGTATGTGATTAATACTAAAGTGAATTGTATTTAACATTATCATTCCCGACAACGTAAACCGCTTGAAAAGCTGGTGACGTACACTTGTTTTGCTTATTGTCGTTAGGGCGTTCTAAACACTGAACACTTTGACTAATGCCCACGTCATTTCTGCACTGATCACTATTGATAAAACGACGTTGATATCGCGGAACCCTAAAACACTGTTCACTTGGTCCGTCAAGATTGCGTGGCTGGGCGACCGGTTGTGCATTTGCTCCATCATGATCGCGGGCCTGGGTGACTGCCTGCGGACTTGCTACCGCAGCTTCCCCCGCCGCCACAGAAGATCTCTGCCGAATCTTCCTTATCATCCAGAACATTGCCACTGCTACTAATACAGCGATGATGATGTATGCTACAGCATAATGATGAATGTCGTGATTGCTGATGCTGTTATACAATGGCACCGTCTGCTGCATCTCGTCAATTTTTTCTCGCATGTCAATCAGCTGTTTTGTATGTTCCGCTAAGTCTGCTTCAGCCGTGTAATTGGGAGAAATCGGTATAGATAAGTTAATAAGATGATTGATAGGAGATAATGTTGGGACTTCAAGATCTGCCTGGATATGCACATTACTCATGCCTTGTTTATGAGTATATACATTGAAGTCTTTGAACTTTATTATGCAACCTTCACCTGCAGTCAATACACCGGCGTTTGATAGCTGGACTGGTGTAATCTGATCCGCGCAAAGTAGCTTCACTTGGCACTGGTCGCAACCAAAATAAAAGTAATTATTTATTTGATTTAGTTCGTACCATTTTATCTCACACGGTTCTTGATACGTGTTACACTTGCTTGTAACTTTATCCCGTTTACATAAATTGTCATCTTCCTTGATATGATAGACTGGGGATCTTATCATGCATAGAATTGTGTTTAAATCTTGATGTAAACACGAATGAAGATCACTTTCTTTCATTGGCAAAAGGATATCTTTCCTTAAATTAATTGCTAAGTAATTTGATACTGGTTCTATATAAACCATTATTTTTTCATGATGTAATCTTGGTATGGGAATTACTTTATATATCTCGTACGTATCTCGGTGAACTAGAGGTATTTTGGTTTCAAATATGATATAATTTTTCGACATTCTTGCTTTTGTCTTTAATAGATGATAAATTTTGGGTAAATTATTGTTGTCAAAGGGTACTGATAAATCCTTTGAAATTTTTCCAGTAATGATGTTTATCTCACGAAGCAATTGGTCAGGTGTCAGAAGGTGGAAACTCATCTGACCATTGTAGATGTCGGTCAAGGTATCCAACAATGTGTCTTGCATGTCCTTGAGGTGTAGCAGTATGTTATTAGCTATCATCGCTGAGAGAGTGAAATCATTAATTACCGAATTGTTTAAATTTTCAATCTTCAAGTCAATTACCATATTTTCTAGTTTCTGTAATCGTAGATTAATAGCTTTGTGTTGCTTAGTCATGATATTTTCTGTACGTTGTATTAAATTAAATTCCGCCTCTACAATTGATGTTTGATTTTTCCAAAGTAATGATAGATGTTCTTGATTTTCCTTGATAAGCTGTATGTCTTTTTCGTATTTTTCGGCAAAATTGCTGTCTAAAATTCCGAATAAACTGTTTGCTACGGATCCAATTCCGTTTATCAGTCCTCGTCGCGTGCGCATATTTTGCTTGTTCAGTAAAAGGTTATTATAATGGAGCAGCTGTTCATTACCGTGTTGTAATTGTAACATGATCGCCTCGCATTGTGAGCGGTCTTTGATCTTCGAACATATGTTTTGTAAATATTCAGTGTACTTGTTTAGAACCTGTGAGCCTTCCCAGTAGGGACTCATGTCGTAGTAGACTACTAGGCGCCACTCATCTTTGATCAAGCCCATGTTTGTAATCTTGTCAAAATACAAACTTCGATCGTTTTGAAAAGGCGTAATGTTATATGAACCTTCTGTACTTGCTATAAGGGTTAACATAAACATTAATAATGCGAAAACCATTTTTGATAAGCTGTACGTATGCTTTATTCTTGATTGCGATACGTGATACGTTTGTTTCAGGTTCTCTTGTTTATTCGCAGTATTTGTTGGTGGGCTCCTATTTTCTTGATGAATAGGTAATATTGCTAGTTTCACGATGGGACGTTTCATGATACCGTTTTTCGTCTTCAACGTGACTACTCTCACTTGACCGTCGCTACCGGGATGCAGTTGTATGACGCGGCCAAGAAGCCACCTCCCGGCGGGAAGATTAGCATCATGGATAATAACTACATCGTTGATTTTGATGTTAGCTTGCGATCTAGTCCACTTGCTGCGTATTGATAATTGAGGAAGATATTCGGATTGCCACCTTTTCCAGATGTCTTCAAATAAATGCTGTGTTAAATGCCAACGCGTACGTAAATCTGTCTCCGTGTTGTAAAACGCTAGTGTTGGCCCACTTGTTAAAAAGTGTGATGGAGTCAAACAATCTAAGTCTTCAGGGTCTTCAGTCAAAGGGCATAAAGGTCTTTGATTTAAACATGCCTCAAGCTGCGAGAGTAACGTGCTATACTCTTCGAAGGTAAGTCTCTGCTCACCTATTACCCGCTTCAGGTGGTGTTTCAGACTTTTAACTGAAGCTTCCCAGAGGCCGCCTGCTGATGGCCAAGATGGGGCATTGAAATGCCACTTGATACCCATCTCTGAGACTTCGTTCATAAACTGATCATTGAACGTTTCCTTTATTTCCTCGTACTCTTGCTGTAGTACTTTATTTGCTCCGATAAATGTTGTACCTTGATCACTGTACATATGCTTGGGCACTCCTCTTCTTGATGACATTCTGCGGAGCGCCGCTAAAAATGCTGATGTGGTCAAATCTGAGACCAATTCTAAATGTATGGCCTTGGTCACCATACATACAAATACAGCCACATATCCTTTAGTGGTCTTGATACCACGTCCCTTGTTGGACTTAATAAAGACATGTCCTGTGTAGTCTACCCCTGTATGGTAGAACGGTCGGGAAGGATTTACCCTTGATGCTGGTAAGTCTCCCATTATTTGATAGTGCCGGCTTGGACTATGCTTTCTGCATTTTACGCACTGACGAATGCGTTTTTTGGTATTCCTGATGCCTCCTATCAGCCAATATTTTTGTCGCATAAATGCGGACGTAAGCCGAGCTCCACCGTGATATGTGAGCTCATGGCATTGATCGATAATTAAATCTGATAACCGACTATTTTTCGGTATGATAATGGGGTGCTTCATGTCTAATATGATGCGTGCGTGTTTAAGACGTCCACCCACTCTAAGTACTTGATCTTGATCTATGATAGGGTTCAACATACAAATCTTGCTTTTTGTTGATACTTGCTTACCCTTTTGTAAATCTGCTATTTCTTGATAAAAATACTGATGTTGCACATGCTTGATAATCTTGATTTTTGCTTGATTTAATTGGCTTAGTGTTAGGTATGGTTTTCTTGCTTGCTTTTTAGATATGAATCGGTATACCCATGCTAAAATTCTCGTAATCTTGCTGAACGAGCTATATTTGCTTAGTAATTGCTTGATAATGCTTTCTTCTTTGATAACAATAGTTGCTACTTGTTTAGCTTTTCGCACCTCTTGATCGGTGGTATAACTTGCTTGATTCTTTTTCTGCTCATTTACGTTGAATGTGGGCAGCCAAGTGGGTCCATTCCACCACAGCTTATGATCTCGTAACTGAGATACTGTAAGACCACGGCTAGCGCAATCTGCTGGATTGTCCTCCGACTTTACGTATTTCCAGGATGTAGGGGGAACTTCGCTTGTTATTTGCTTGATTCTATTTGCTACGAATGGCTTCCAACGTTCTGGATCACCATTAATCCACCCTAAAACTACCATTGAATCGACCCAGCAGCAGGTGCTGATATGGTAGCCCTCTAGGCATTCCTTGATTTTTGCCATCAACTTGATGAGTAAGAGAGCCCCACACAATTCTAATTTTGGCAGTGTAAAAGTTTTGCTATTCGGTACTAATCTTGCTTTTCCCGCTATCATGGTGACTGATGTGTGACCTTGATATGTCACCTTGCAGTATACAACGCAGGCATACGCCTTCATTGATGCGTCAGAAAACCCATGGAGTTCAATTGATGCATTTGCAGTTGTCCCTAACCATCTGGGGATATCGAACTGCTGAATATTAACCATGTCAGTTTTTATTTTAATCCATTCTTGTTCGATGTTTTGAGGTAACGGATCATCCCACTGAATGTGTAATTGCCAAACTTGTTGAAATAAAATTTAGATTTTGGTTGAAATTGGAGACAACCAACCAAGTGGATCAAATAACTTGGACATATCAGACAAAAATGATCGTTTTGTTTGCTTTTTCGTAGAAAACTCTATTTTTCCCGTGAAAGTGAATTTATCTTCCTGTGGATTCCAGCTGAGACCTAAAGTTTTTGATGATTCGGCATGCTTGAAGGTGTAATCGACTTGATCTTGATTACCCTGAAGTGACCTTAGTATGTCTTCATTGTTAGACCTCCACTTTCTCAAGTTAAATCCTCCTGATTTCATGATATTAATCATATCTAATATAAGCTGTTTTGCTTGATCGACGGAATGACATCCATAAACAAGGTCATCCATAAAAAATGATGATTGTATAACACTCGGCGCTAAACTGTCGGGATAGTTCTGTTTTTCATCATTTGCTAATTGTCGAAGCGTCATCATTGCAAGGAATGGCGCGGCCTTGGTGCCGTACGTTACAGTTGCGAGCTGATATTCCTGCAATTTATCTAATGGGGAATCCCTCCATATAATTTTCTGATATATTTGGTCGTCTTGATGTAACCAAACTTGACGAAACATCTTCTCGATGTCCGCAGTGAAACCGTATCTGTACTGTCTCCACTTGATGATGAGACCTTGAAGATCTTGCTGCAGATTCGGACCCCTTTCCATTAAATCATTTAGACTGGATCCCGAAGTTGTCTTGGCCGATCCATTGAATACGACGCGAACTCTTGATGTAGAAGATTCCTCGCGAAATACGCAATGATGAGGTAAATAATAACCCAGTGTCGAGTTACCGGTAGGGTGCATATGCTTCAGTGATAAATATTCGTGGATAAAAAGTTTATACTGTTCAGCTACTTCTTCTTGGTGCATAAATTTTCTTTCGAGCTGTTTAAATTGGGCAACAGCTTTGTTTCTTGATAACCCCAAATCTTGATTAATGTTTGATTTTAAAGGTAGACGGACTTCGTACCTACCATCAGGGTGGCGTACAGTGGAATTTTTATAAAACTCCATGACCCGCTCGTCTTCGGATGATATAGAACTCTGTTCCGAGATATCCTCAATTTGCCAGAATTGATGGATATCGTCGACGTTATTTAATGTTACATTACACTGAAGTGTGCGCTCCACGTATCCGCTTAAAATCCAACCTAAGCGTGTTTTCTGTGCAATAGGTAGGTTTGGCCCTGCTCTATATATGCCTTCCAATATTATGATGCTGTAAATATCCGCAGCTAAGAGAATATCAATCTGATTACTCAAATTATAATTTTTGTCCGCTAGAGGTAACTGATCCAAAAGCGGCCAATTTGGCTTTGGAAAGGTAGAACTTGGCAAACATTTTGTTAATGATTTCATGATATAGGCGTCGGTTTTAAAACTAAAGTCTTCATGATAAGACTGACATTTGAGCGTGATAACTCCCTTGCAAATATTGTCTTTGTCTCCTATGCCTGATATGACACCGCGGCATCTTCTTCTTGGTAACCCGAGGACATGAGCTGCTTTTTCTGATATTAACGAAGCCTGGGAACCCTGGTCAAGAAGAGCGCGCATGCTGTGATAGGATCCATCACAAGCTTGAACCTTGATGACGGCTGTTGCTAGAAGTATTTCTGGCTCTTGGCCCTGGAGCATCACATGCTTGTTTCCTTGAACTTGCTCGGTCTTCGAAACATTATTGCAAGAAGCACGTGTGTCCTTTGATGTTGAAGCATATGCCTTGTTGCTAAATGCTTCATGTAATATAGAATTATGATTACCGTTGCAATCGCGACAACGTTTTTCTGAAAAACATGCCTTCCCTTGATGATCATAAAGGCAGTTTTGGCATAAGTTCTTTTCAATAATAATTTTGCGTTTTAAATGCGATGGCAAGTCTAAAAATTTAGGACAGTAATACAATCCATGCTCACTTTTATTGCACATCGGACAATTTTTTGTAAACTTGCTATTATGTTGACCGGACGTTGATTGCGCAAACTTGTTACTTGATACAAGTGTTTGTTTCACATAAGTAGGTTTTTTGTATTTATTAGACTTGTTATAATTATAATTACTTGATGAAGTTTCTTGATAATAATTCTTCTTGCGAGAAGTTTCCAAAGCATTGAACTTGCTTTCTAGAAATTCCAAGAATTCCTTTAAGGACGGCAATTCTCGGGGTTGTTTTAATGATGATACATACTCGTTATAAGTGTCAGAGTCCAATTTTTGACTTAATATATGAACGAGTAAGGGATCCCAAGTGCTTATGTCTACACCCAGGTTCTTGATGGCGTTTAACGACTCTAATGATGTGTCGTGAATCTTTTTGATGTGTCCAAATGATGGTTGCTGCGACACCGGTATACTCATGAGTATATTGATATGCGACGTAAAAATAAGTTTTCTGTTATTGTACCGGTTGTTGAGTATATCCCAGCAGGTGATATAGTTATCGGAACCGATCTGTAGATGCTGAACGAGTCTCTCAGCCTCACCCCTGAGCTTACCCTTTAGGAACTGCATTTTTTGCGCGTTAGAAAGCGACGGGTTGTTATGGATTGTCTCTGTAAAGAGATCCTTGAATGATGTCCAATGTTGAAAGTTGCCGCTGAACACCGGAAGCTCCATTTGAGGCGTTGATTTATCTCGGTGACACACAGACCACATTTTCCTATTTATAGCCTTCTTGATTTCTTCATAAAGTTCCTCATAATGATTGAAAGTATTTTCGTATTCTTGATTTTTACCCTCTAGTTCACTGTCGATTTCTAGATGTAAAGAGTCTATTGCTGACCAACGAGATTGAAACGTACGTAACAAGTCGTCAAATTCCCATTTTTCTGTAACTCTACATAAGTCTAAGCTGGTTACCTTTTTCTGAAGAGCTCGGAAGTTGCTAGCTTGCTTTCTAAGCAACTCATCCGTCCTGCTATTAACACCTTGCGCCCTGAAAGTGATTGATTGTGTTGCAGCAGCACTTTCGTTTGATACACCTTGATGTGATGTGCCTGGTCTTGCTGCAGGCATCTCCGCCCCCGCTGGCTGGTGCGACGTCTCGCACACGCCTAGTGGAGTAGCTGGCTTAAGCAACGGAGTTGAAGGCTTAGCCTCCCGTACTTGATAATTCTGGATAGCCGACCTGATATGTTCATACCGTTCTTTTGTTTGATCAAACTGCTTATTGATAAAATATTCGTGAGACCTGATACCTAACCCACATAATTTTAGATGATTACTCTGAAACTCCTGCCAGTACTGATCCAGGGTTTCGAGCCTACGCTTGATGTAGTCACCGGTTTTGCGTTCCGGTCCATCTTTCCTAAAGTTGGAGTAAACCTGCTCAATGGCCCCAACCAATTGGTACTGAATTGCTAGTATATCTTCCATCCTTGCTTGATGTCGAAATAAATAGGAAAGATCTTACTTGATAGTCCTTGATAGGTGTACTTGGAACAGCGAGCCTGGCTTGCCCACTGAGACGAACTTGATATGTCTTGATACTCCAAGTCACTGCACTCCAGATATACAACGGAATATCCAAAGTTCTTGCTGATTCACCTCACGATAACACAACCTTGATAGTGCACTCGCGAAGCCCTTACGAAGGACCAGAAAGAGATGTAGGGTCCTTGATTAACCTCTACAACTCTTGTCGTGATTGATATTGATTTATACTCGAGTATATGTATAATAATTCATTTATTGATTCCTTGATATTTTAATGATTTATGATAATGATAGTGTGAGAACACGCGCGATTGCCTTGCTGCTGCCGAACGTGAACTGGTTATAAAAGTGCTAATTATCGCGCGCCTGGCGTATATTGCCGACGCAGCAAGATGTACGAATTGCCTCGTACACAACATCTTCTTTCATTCAGACCACAACGTTTCCTTATGTCACTATTTCTTAACCTGTTATTCAGTTTAACTCCTATCATACTTCTTAACGCTCTCATCTCAACTGCATTTATTCTGCTTTCATGTTTCTTCTGCCATACCCAACTTTCACTTCCGTACATGAGCGTCGGAACCAACACCCCCTAATGCACAGCCAAACGAGCCTTGTTAGACACCAAGAAGTTTACATTGTATATAAGCTCCTTGTTAGACACCTTCCGACTATTCATAAAGGAGTGCAAAGCTCCATTCACCATGTTTCCTGCATTCACTCTTCTTTCAATATTACTTTCACATTTTCTACTTTCTAAATAATGTAAAATAATGCTGTAATTTAATATATATACAATGTTAAATAAAATTAAAATAAATATGTGTTTGCATGAAAACTATTGAAATGAGTACAAAATATAATTATTTACTTACATTTTCATAAAATAAAATGTTACTGAAGGTGTGACAACTTAACCGTAGGTAAAACGAAACGTTAAAATTGTGAGAATTCTATACAATCTGTGGTAGGGATTGATTGGCATTAATATCGCAAAAATAATTGATTTTCTATTTTTTTTCTTAAAATTACGCGTCTCCATGTTAAAATTTTGCGTGTGTGCCCTAATGGAAGGGAGTAATGTCACCCTGCTGTAAAAAAATATCAACCCCCAACTCGACCGTCAATGGAAAACTATGCTAAGACCGACATTGAAAAAATATGTTACAAATTTTGTTTTGAACGTATGACTTATGTCTATTTCTTTTTATTTAAGTACTATGCTTTTACAATAGGAATTGGTCAACCGAACCAATGATTTCGATGGATGGATTGGCTGTCGGAGGCACAGATTATAGGAAACTGTGTCGGAGGCTTAAAGGCCGATAAAGGGCCGATGGCAACCAAAGGCCGACATAGTTTCAAAAAGGCCGAGAATCGGCCCCCCAGGGGCCGATCTGGCAACACTGGGTACGGATATACTGTTTTTATCGAGTCACCGGTACAGTATCGATACGTCTCCCAAGACAGTGACGTATGCTGTCAAATTAGTGACATTTGATATGTCAATTAGAATGTGACATTGATATTATGTCAATTAGAAAGTAAACAACATTAGTTTTGTTTTTTACTTTATAGAATGTATGTTTTATTTAAATTAATTATATAAGGTAAGTAATTTGTTACAATACGTACGATTATGGTCAATCAAAATACAGCAATACAGTTTTTTTTTCAAATTCAATTTTACACCTTAGTTTAAGCGTTATCGTTAAATTATAGCTCCTTTACTTCACAGTGTACTCGTATAATTATGATATTTTACTACATGGACATAAAATTCCGTTTCGTTTAGAAACTCAAACTCAAAAATAGTTTATTTCAAATAGGCTTAACGCTAGCACTTTTGAAAGGTCATGTCATGTCATCACAACGCGGCCTCAACTGAGAAGATCCGGGAAGAAAACGAACATAACATCCAGGGCATTTGTTATAATTTAGCTCTGATGAGACTAGCTACTTGCTCTGCGTTGCATACGACTGTAATAAAGTTTTCAACACACTTGCTCGTAAAGTGAGCCTTATTACATCGTTTTTAGGGTCATAAACATAGCTATAAGACACGCGTGCGTAATGACATTACCGCACTAATGTATAATAGAATTATTCCTACAAAGTTAAATTTTTTGGAATAAAGAAATGTGTACGCCCTTAATTAAATCAAAAACACATTTACTATTATCAGATTATTTATAAATAACAATAATGTGTTATAAACTGTTAAAATATTTGCATTTTATCACTTAAGATTATAATTTTGAAGTAGGCTGTATGTTCACTCACATTGCATTGAGACCGTGAAAAAAAAAAACGTGCGCCATTTTCCTTATTTGTCATATTTAGTTTTTATTGTGTTTGTCGCTGTGTTCATTTTTATTTGTTTTTTTTTTCGTCACAAGTATGTTGAAAAACGTCGTATAAAACTCGTGAGCTCTGCTCATGATGACACACTCTGCTAAATTACGACCTCGCCTACGGCTCAGGCTGCAAACCACAGCCTCATGAGTAATGAGCAACAGCATAATATACAATTGTATATTATAATACAAGTGAGCTAGATAATTATCTACACTCATATCGTAATCAGGAGTGTTTGCAAAGGCTATATATTGAAAACGCGTTATAACGATACGCTACTTATAAAACGTCTATTATTTTTTACGTTATAATATATTACTTCGCTCGATTATATCCGCGCTGTTTACAACGAAGGATGGCGCCAGTCTTCTCCAAACACCAAAAAATTGGCATTTGCCTAGCATTGGCAATTAATATATTCGTTTATTTTTAATTTTTGAACAATAAAATAGATCCATTTGCGTCGAATACATAACCTCCTTTTTTGTAGTCGGTTAAATACTAAAACCCACTTTTGCATGTCCTCCTAAGTACGGAGACGCTTAATTCAAATGGAATTAAACGGTCACCCATCTTGGTTATGACCTTGCCTACCGTTGCTTAACCTGATCGATAGCCAAAATTTTATAACAACTGTCTATGAGTATCTCCTTATTTTAATTGTATCGTCGAAATATAACCTCCTTTTTTTGAAGTCGGTTAAACACTAGAACCCACACTTTTACATGTCCTCCAAAGCACGGAGACGCTTGATTCAAATGGCATTAAACAATCACCCATCTTTGTAATGACCTTGCCTACTGCCTTTAAAAGTGCAGGTCTACCGAATTTGAAATTTTCGACAAAATGCTTTAAGTCTGAGCTTTCAGTAATTAGGAAACGCTCTTGAGAGAGAGGTCGTGGTGGCTGTCATGTCGGCATCTCTCGCTGTTTGCTGAATCGGTACACTCACGCAAGGGACCACCCACCGCTGTTGATTTGGTCGGTCCATTGCATAAAGTGTGAATATATGTAGAAGTTACATAGATTTTATATATAAATTACAACTATAAGTAATTCAAGTGAATCAGACAAGTTCAGATGCAGGCCGATGAAAAGACCACTCCCTTGAACCACTTGACCAGACTTCTATACAACCGTCACCTATTATATTATATATATAATTATTTAACGTAGTTTACAATAACAATTCGAAAACTGAATATTAAGTAAATTGATGCTTAAATATTTACTTTATTTTGAAAACTAGCACCTACCGAAAGCACTATTGTTTAGACTAGCCAGGTGAGGCAATGCGCACTGCTGTTTTAGTTCGACGGACGCACCTCTATAGTTAATTCGCACATCCGTTATGCTACGCGTTCGACTTCCCTGGTCACTACCAGTCGCATAGCCGTTGTGTCTCGGCGGAACTCGCTTGTCTAGTCGAAGCCGCATACACGTAATGCCACCGGCCGACTAGCCTAGTGAGTCGATGCGCATAGCCGTCGCGGCACGCCCGTCTCGACCGTGTTAGTCGGTTAGCACACGCGTTGATTGAGCAAACGGCTGTGCGCAAGACTCACCTTGCCTATATTGAGCCGTATACGTCGTGCGCATACGATATTTGCTTAGCAGCGAAAGTGTTACATTCGACTAAAACAAGACAGTATATATCCATTCTATACTTTGTGATCTAATTGGGCATAAACTAGTTTAGTCTTTTTGTTTACGATAACCGATCGGTGGATCAACGAATTTTATTTACAAATTGAATTAAGTATATCGTGTCTTTTTTCAAGTCTACATATGTAAATCATCATCACCATTCATCATCTTTAACACTATTCATCATCATCACAATACACATCTTTAACACCATCATCAAAATTCATCATCATCATTATTCACATCTTCATCACCATCATCACATCAACACCACACCACCATTCATCATGATCATCATCAGTCACATCTTCATCACACATCATCACTATCCATCATCATCATCCACATCTTCATCACCATCATCATCACACATCACCTTTCATTATGATCATAATTATTCACACCTTCATCACTATCATCACTATCCATCATCATCATATTTCACATCTTCATCATCATCATAACACATCATCACCATCATTCACATTTCATCAACATCATCACCACCATTCATCATCATCATCTTTCACATCTTCATCACCATCATCATTTGAAATTCGAAATAACCCCCCACACATTTCCTTTATACGGGGTGTAAGGGACATCGTACCGAAAACCGATACCAGGGATCCAGTACATGATTCTGAACATTCTAGTGTTGAAATTTTTCATCGTCTTTTTCATAAATTTCCAAAAAAGAATCCACTTTTTTTTAATAAAATTAGTCTATCATCATTATTGGTAATAATAATAGAGCATAATTTTAATTTAAAAATTTTCAGTAGAGGCTGCGTTGTGATCCTGTGGTATTTCAAAAAAACTTGACAATAATGTATAAGTGCCATCGATATATAGTATATCGATTAGTGCTCTCGTACGTAAGGGCTATGCGAAATAAAGTAATTTTGAATTTGAATTAAAACTGAATAGGTACACAGATACATTGATTCGTAAATATTCGAACTGAAAGCACTAAACTATAAACTAGCCACGTGAGGCAATGCGCACTGCTGTTTTAGTTGGACAGACTCCCCTCGATAGTTAATTCGCACACCCGTTGTGCTACGCGTTCGACTTCCCTGGCCACTACCAGTCGCATAGCCGTCGTGTCTCGGCGGAACTCGCTTGTCTAGTCGAAGCCGCATACACGTAATGCCACCGGCCGACTAGACTAGTGAGTCGATGCGCATAGCCATCGCGACACGCCCGACTCGAACGTGTTAGACGGTTAGCACACGCGTTGATTGAGCAAACGGCTGTGCGCAAAACTCACTTTGTCTATATTGAACCGCATACGCCGAGCGCCCGATTTTTGCTTAGCAGCGGAAGTGTTAAACATATAATATACCGTATATGTATATAACTAAGCAATTAGCTGTATATGTGTTGCACATAATACATAACAGTTACTATTTTCTATTGTTGATGACAATTAGAATAGAATAGAATACTCTTTATTTGCACACCAAAGTAAAACATACAGAAAACTTTGAAAATAACTGAAATACCCTGAAAGGCGCTTAACAAATTATTTTTAGTGTTAGGCTTACGTCAGTTACCTCTAGCCATAATATCCTCTATACTATTAATTCTCAAGCCATTTGAGCGAGACGCAGCCTTCACGATGGCTTGTTTCGACAGAGACCTGACCCAGCCGCCAATTGATAGCTCATGACGCTGCCGGTCTCACTGCATCGTTATTAGATAAATAATGGCGATGACTAGCTGAAACACATTAATTTTCCTATCCACTTAATAGGGCATATAGAGTTAGAATAGTCTTAAGCCAACAATGAGGACTCACTTTGAACACAATTATCTGTACTGGAGCCAAACAACAAGGTTAATAATAATGTGGTCTACATTATCTTCATAATAAATGTTGGGAATATGTAATAATGTCAGCATAGGCATCCAGCGGCTAGATGCGACGAATAAAATCAAAGCAGTACAGATCGACAAACTTATCTGTGTGGGTGGTGGAAATGAATCTAACATAATTCTCTTGAAAATTTGATTCTTCTTCTATTAAAAAGGAAAAAGAAAATATACGGTATTCATCAATTATTACTGATGATTTCTCCAAATTCAAGTAATTAAATAGCAATTGTAAAATAAATTACAGTACGAAAAATTTTCGTTCACGGTCGTTACCACCAAGATGGCGGCCGCGAACCAAATCCAAAAATTACTATTACTTTGAAGTATTTGCATAAATCGTAGTGACAGTGACACTGACAACTCACAGATAAGTTCGGTAAACTATACACAGAGATCCTTCAAAAAGATAATAGTTTGTAGGATTGTTAGGGTTAAGCCATTCTACTACTGTTCTTGCATCCCTTATTTTAGGTATAACTGACCCTACATTTGCAAGTGATATTGCTTTCTACCAGTTTCAGCATTCTCTGAAAAATAGCTTTACCGTGCTAGCGATGGCAGGCTTCTGCACTAAAATGGAACTGTATAACAATCCTAAGAAGGTTTACTAAATACTTTAAAAATTAAACTGTTGTAGGTATTATTGACCTAGTATTATTTGCACTAACACCAGTGTTGCCATTTTGACTACAAACAGGTGTAAATTCGTTTAGTGGATGGCAACCAACTAAAGTAAATAAACCGCGTTATCTGATCTCCCCTCTAAGAGCTTTCCTACCCATCACTAGTCATACCTTAACTCGACTGGTCGACGTGGTACGGTAGTTACTGGGTGGATAAACGGACCCAGCCAGTAGCCGGTGTAGAGGATTGGTTATTCTAAATGGTACTCTCACCACTCTCCGCTCGAGGTCCAAGCGCCAGAACACCTTGTGCCACCATGGTGCTATTATTATATACACATCTGTGCAGACATTGAGATACGACAGAACGCGTGGCATTAAAAGTGGGGGTGGACGAGCCTGGTGTGGATCGCCACACCAGGCCCGTCCACCTCCTGCTGAAAGTATCGTGAGATTCTACGCTCAAGTCGTTGGAGTGTCATGACACGTAGCACGTAAGCAAGTGCCCGGAGTTTTGAGGTGAAAAGTCAACCACAAGCGTGCCGAAATGATTGAGTACGGCTTAGTATGCTTTCTGAGTTAGCCACCACTGTCCGGGAGGCTTTTGTCTCTACATTGGGTCTGCGTCTGCGTTGGATTGACCCGGGAAGAGTTGTGGTATCACATTTATCTTGTGCTGGTCCAGAACCTAGTAAAGATCCTGGGTCAATTAGCAAAAGTTGCTTGAAAATAGACCCCCCTCTTTCCCCATGCAACAGAGTACACTCTGTTACAAGTAAGGAACGAGGGGGGTCCACAGTACACTCCAGTACGGTGTACTACAGTACACTCTTGTTGTCCGACTGAATCCGGACTTATGAGCATCACAACGGATGTCTGTAATATAGTATACCTTGTATAATTGCCCAATTTCCTTCAGATTGCCGTGCTAACTGTTTTGCTCCGAAGTCCAGGCTCCGCTGATCGACATACTATATATAAAGGCTCCCCAACCCGTTGGTGATGCGCATGTAGTTAGGTACTATTTTACGGGGACCATATAGGTAGCTGTGCTGGCTGAAAGTGCGTTCAGCCACAATAACCAGTTTATCTAGGCCTCTGGATTGGATAGCGAGAGTGCTTTAGAAATGTAAATCTCTCGGTAAGCTGCAGCATTGGGAATAACGAAAGGCCAAAATTTAGTAGCCCTAACAGTCTAAGTGACCTTGAGCCTCCACAGGTTCGACTATGATTGGGCGAACCATAGTAAAAACCTTTGTTTACATGTCGGGTAGACATTTGAATTCACATTGAGACTCCGAGTAGACTATCTCGGAGTCTCAATCGGATCAGGGTCAGGATAGACTTAAGAGTTGATCATCCAGCCCAAAGTTGTAAGGAGACTTATGGCTTCCGCAGCCTGGTCTTTCAATACCTGGAGGATCTGATGTGCGATCAGGAAATCGTCCAGGAACCATCACAAGCCCTTGTCACCGAGTACTTGTGCCACCCAGTTCGAGATTGTTGCGAACGTTTTGGGTGCTGATGACGGGCTGAAAGCCAGACAGATCATCATAAGTAACTCCGGTTTAGAGTCTTTCAGATTGGTAAAGAACTCTGAGAAAGGCATGGTGTTTCCGAGCAAGAGCATTGTGCAGATAAAGTTGTGTCAGATCTATTTTGAAGACCAAATAGGTTGCCTTTAAAAAATCTGGTCTGTGCTGCTTGAATTTGAAAGTAACTAACCGATCGTTCAGATGTTTTAAATTGACGGTTACGCAAGGTCCTACGGTCTAAGTCTTAAAACACGTTTTAGAATGCCTGTCTTTTCCGACCTTTACAAATTTGAGATTTATACTGAACTATTATTTTGGGGTTAGATGTAGGCCCCCACCCAAAACTCACAAAAAGAAATAAGAAACCCGGTTGGTTCACAAAATCATTCAAACGCCCTCCATAAAAAGTTTCTAGTAAATGGAATTTTTTTAAAACGATTTGAACGATTGATATGGTTGTTGTAAGATCTTTTCATTACCTCAACATTACCTCTGCGCATAGGACCAGATTTGTTATTGGCAGAACACTTACCTTTTAAATGAGGTGTATAAAAATGTATTAAGGCTCTATAATCGAAAGCAGCCTCCGCGGCTTGAATCGACTTAAGAAATTGTTTAGCAAGTGGAAGCTCCAGTCGCAGTCCGTTTAGCATGTGGAAGATCCAGTCGCAGTCCAGATTACGCATAGACATTACAGGCTCTTACGCAGAGCATAATGTTATGCAGAAAATATTTGATTCGCACCTGCTGCTTTTTGGAAAAACTGCTAAGAGAATCAGGATTAAAAAGATTAGTAGGTAGTACTAAGGTATTTTTCTTAAATCTTCAGACACTTTCATATAATAAGCAACTTTATTGAAAAGTGACTCGGGTGTAAAGACAGAATCCGAAGGATGGTACCATTCAATCAGTTGTTGAATATTGCTTCTAACCAATTCATTCTGTTGAAAAACAGCATCGATCCACTAAACGAGTCAGGGTCACAATATCTTAACATGAGGTTTATAGAAGCCTGGATTAGCGGTATATTTCTTCTCTGTTTTGACGAAATCTGACCCTCACACGTTTAATAGTATCAACGTCTTATATATAAATTCTTAAGCAACAGCAAACAAGACAAAGGAGTAGTTTTAACGTTATGATTTTATAAACTACCAACCTCAAAACCACATTTAATGATTTATTCAAAAACATGTCTTGGACAAAGGAAAAAATAAAATGAAATCGATTATTTATGTATTGATTTGAAATCCCATGTAGTACATGCACAAATCGTTACTTGTCAAAAGAAAACAAAGAAAATAATAATAATATATAGCTTACTTGACTGGACAGCATGTCCAACCTTCGATGATTTGCTGGGACCCTCTTAGTGTTCCGCCGCCGCCGATTCGCTCGCCGAGGTGAGAGGGCTGGGACATTACCACCCGGCCTGCTTTGCGATTTCTTTAAAGACTTACTAAAACACAAACTTAAATATTATATTATGAGTTAATAATATATATGTAATATATAATAAATCAAAATAAAATAAATTAACGAACAGCAAAGCTGTTAACTGAAAGGGGTGTTACTGCACCGAAAGTTAATGCCAATGTGAGGAACAAAATCGCCTAGAGCCGCTGGCAAGCAATGGCCCCCACCCGCGTCCACATTCGGAGAGGGACGCGGAGAGGGGGAAGGAAGGGGCGTGTCTACCGATCGGAAGTAGTGCTGTCTCACTCTATAGGTCTCGAATAACGGTTCCAGGCATATAATTATTGTTTTATGATTTTGTACCTATGAAGCTATTATAAAATATTTGTAAAACTTAAAAATAAATACATAAAAAAAAGATACTTACTTATTATTTTATTCTTTACCAACAATGTCTATCTCGAGATAAATCTTTGGATTATTGACTCCGTGTGTAGCGTTACCCGCCCCCGCTCCCTTCTTACCGCGCAGGCGATACGCGAGTTAAACGGTCGGCCTATAGATCTTACTAGACACATAAGCTATATGACATTATTCTATGTACGCCTTAAAACACGGCATTCTTTATAATCTAAAAGGGTTCAAAGAAATAGATATAATATGATGTTTTACCTGAAAATAAAACAATTATTATATGCGCAACCTTATTCTAGACCCACAAAGTGAGACAGTAACGTTTCCGGTTTGACGTCACGACCTCTTCCGGCCCCTTCCCGCGTGACTCCGCCCCACTAGAGCGTAGGAGGGGATGAAGCTTGCTTGCACAAACAGGCAGATGTAATCTTCACATTGAATCTCACTTCTGGCGGACAAGAAAATGTCCACCAGGCAGGAATTAAAAATATGGGTCTAGAATAAGGTTGCGCATATAATAATTGTTTTATTTTCAGGTAAAACATCATATTATATGCTAGGAACCGTTATTCTAGACCCATAAAGTGAGATGTGTTTGTTATCGCCTGGTGGCAAGCTGAAATAAATGTATGCCAATGTGTGATTATTAGAAAGTATCTAGTATTAAGGACAGCTCCCATATAAACTAAAATCAGTGTTTCAAATGAAATAGATAAATTCTAAAACAATTGGATTGTAAAAAAGTAAATAACATTAAACAAAAATATGCACAGCATAAGCATACCAGTCAGCGAAGTTCTGTATATAAACAAACTAATAATATAAAAAATAACTGGAAAACACTACTTGCACGAGCATCCTCGTGTTTTATAATTAGATTTTCGATTAAAATCAAAAACTTACAATAGGTATAATTAATACCCTAATCAGTTTTAAACTATCTATACTTATAATAAAACTATAACAGGTCCAATTCTGTACATTGAAGATATTTTGAAAATTATATTTGGAGGGCATTTTATAACCGATACTGAGCCGAAAATGTAATTTTTTTTATTTTTGTCTGTCTGTCTATCTGTATCACGGCTGCGCATCACGCCGAAACTACTGAATGGATTCAAATGAAACTTGGCATGATTTGAGATCTTACTACGAGGTAGGACATAGGATACTTTTTATCCCGTAATCTAACACGGTTCTTTTGGGAGAGGGGATTAAAGTCAAAATGGGTACTTGGTTATACGCTTGGTCCGATTTTATCAATTTTTCTTCATAATTATTATAAATATTAGTAAGGGAACACTCATAGAGAGTTGTTATCAAGGTTTTGTAATCGATCGGGTTAAGCAACGTTAGGTAAGGTCATTAAATAGATGGGTGACCGTTTAACGCTATTTGGACTAAACTGGTCTGTGCTTCGGAGAGCAAGTAAAAAGTGGGTCCCAGTTTTTAACAGACTATAAAAAAGGAGGTTATGTATTCGATGCGAATGTCTGTTATTAAAAGTTTAGTTAACGTAAAAATAGCGCATGCGGAGCTGCGTGGGTCAGCTAGTTAATAATAATCCATAGTAATGGACATGAAGGTAAACAAGTTTTGAAAAATCTAAAATTAAATTGCTTTAAACTTGTATGTGATAAATTGTTATGACTTCGAGTTCGATCGATCTTAGCCGAATAGACTCTTCGGGACACGCCGGTTACCTTTTACCATGACTTCATCAATATTGCAACCCTTAAGCCTATTGACCAAGCCGACCAAATTAAATCTGCGTTGGGTGGTCCCTTGCATGAGTGCACCATCAGGATGACGGTAAGCAGAGAGAGATAGTGACAAGCCGTGAGGCGCGTAACATCTCATAACGACCCCGACCGCTCTGTCAAGAGCGTTACGACAGAGAAGAAGAAGCCTATTGATAGAAGCAGAGGCACTACGGGTACTACCCGGTATTTTTTTTGAACAATTGGATCGCTACCTAATGTTTGTCCATTACAACATGACAAGGTGGCAACTGCGGATTAGTATATACTAGGACAGCTCTTTAAGATTTTTAAACCAATTTATTTTTAAGGTTTTGACTTCACCCTTCACTAGCCATGCTTCCAAGTAAATCAGCGGGGCCATTGCTTATTTAGTTTAGACAACTAAAAGTGATGATCACTATAGGAAAGTTACCATCAAATAACTGTCGAATGAACTATTCGGTATTGCCTAACTTGAGTGGCCAACGAATACCAATGTTAAAATACTTTATACTTTCAGTTGACACCTGGGTGGCTAATGGTACGCAATAGCTCCGCTGGTCCTTGTGGGTCGGAGGTAGAAGAGTTCGCCTCTCCAGTAACCGTTGGTCGAGATGAAATATCGGAAAAGGTGCTTTCACCGCTCTCCGCTTGAGATCCGGAGCCAGAATACCTTGTTCCAACGCATTACGTACGCGCAACGCCTAATTGCACCAATTATTATGTCTTGACCCTTGCCCGAACTGAGGTGAGTTAGTACCCGCGGCATTAAGTGTGTCGGCGGAAAACTCCACGCTCATCGATACGACCACTTCCTTTTTTTTTTTTTCCTCGCCCGCCAGCGGCCGTCTGCCTTGCGGCGGACTCTTCTTTGTCTGTGGGTGTATAATGCCCACAGATACGTCCGCGGGTGTATAAAGCCCGCGGACTCCTCCTACTGGTGGCGTGCCGGGACACATCGGCACGCCTTCCTACGCGGGGGCGATCGCTCGCTGTGCGCAGGCAGCAGTCCACCCGTTTCTGCTGCCCGCACTTCCCCGCTACGGGGGCATTAGGTCTGCGTTGGCCCGCCTCCTACGCCCGGGTCTCCTGCGCCGGCGCGGATCAGCGAGAGTATCGTTCTCCCTGATCCGCTCCGCCGCCTCCTTCTGCGACATGACATGCTCGCAGAAGGAGACCACCGCCCTCCATGATCTCTCGCTGCCAGCCATGGCCTTGACGACGGCCGGCAGCGACAGATCATCGCCAATCACGGCGCGCAGCGGGCTACGCTCCGCCTCCCACGCTGGGCAAACCTCGAGTGTGTGCTGCGCCGTGTCTTCGGCGCAGCCACACTCGTGGCAGCCAGGGTTCGCCTCCCTTCCGGCTATCTTGTGCAGGTACTTGCCGAAGCAGCCGTGCCCCGATAGTACCTGCACCAGGCGGAAGGTAGGCGTACCGTATTCCCGGTGCACCCATTCCCTGAGGACCGGGCGCACCGCCGATATGGTCCAGTGGCCGGCGGTTGGTTCCGCCAGCCGCTCTTGCCATCTTTGGAGGGCCAACTCATGCGCCTCCTCTCGCTCCTCTCGCTCTCAACGCCGGACTTCGGCTGGAGGTGCGCTGACGCCCCGGCTTCGCTCTTCAGCGTTCTGCCGATATAACGTCGCCAGCACCTCCGCCTCCAGATCCCAGGGTGGGATCCCCGCCAGTACGGTGGCCGCCTCATAAGATACGGTGCGGTAGCCCCGTATCACCCTGACCTCCATGACCCGCTGCGCTCGGCGTAGCAGGGCCTTGGTCTGGGCGGTCAGGGCGTCCGCCCACACAGGCGCGCCGTACAAGGCCATCGATCTCACCACCCCGGAATATAGGGGTCGGCAAGTTGAGCCCGGGCCGCCCAAATTCGGCAAGAGCCGCGACAGCGCCGCCGCCACTTTCACTAACCTCGGACAGAGATCCCCGAAGTGGTCAACGAATTTCCACCGCGAGTCGAGGATGAGACCCAGATACTTAATCCGAGCCCCAACCGCGACCGCGGTGCCTCCAACGTCGATTCGGGCCCCTGAGGGCGGCTTCCTCCGAGGTCCGTGAAAACACAGTACCTCGGTCTTTTCCAGAGCCACCCTCAGGCCCAACCGTCCAACATACGACCACTTCCTGCTGAAGGCGTCGTGATACTCGACATTCAAGAGTCTGAAAGCTCGAGAGACGTAACGCGCAAGCAAGTGTGCGTCTCTTGAGGCAAATAAGTATATTTCGGGTATCCCGAATTTTTGAAACATCTGACATGCTTTTTTGGTTAGCGTCCACTCTCCGGCTAGCTTTACCCTTGACAATAGGTCGGTGTCTGAATTGAACTGACCGATAGTACTGAGGGATCACGATCAATGCTGTTGTCACGTGGTTGCTAGTATCCTGGAAAAGGCGCATGTTAGTTGGTATCGCTTCCTCGACTGGAGTCCCCCCTCTGATCTTATATAGATCACGGACACTCATGATGTCCGACTGGACTAAGACATGAGTTTTGTAGTGACAGCTGATGATGACAGTGTAATGAGCACTATGAAAGGGGTAAAGTTCAGCATACCTAGTCACTATGCCTGTGTCAGACTCCACTGATTTGCTTCTAGGACGAAGGGTATCATTATGGAGATTTCCCGACTGTCCTCCGGTAAGTATTTGGAATTCAGACAGAGATCCCAGATGATTCAGAGGTTATCTATAACTTTTGTTGGAGTCAATTCGGACTTGTGTCGATTGATTCTCCAACCTAGAGAGGATAGGACACTGACAGCTTCCGCAACTTGGTCCGGCCATGGTTGACGATTTTGATTGGCCAACCTAGAGAGGATAGGACACTGACAGCTTCCGCAGCTTGGTCCGGTCATGGTTGACGATTTTGATTGGCCAACCTAGAGAGGATAGGACACTGACAGCTTCCGCAGCTTGGTCCGGTCATGGTTGACGATTTTGATTGGCCAACCTAGAGAGGATAGGACACTGACAGCTTCCGCAGCTTGGTCCGGCCATGGTTGACGATTTTGATTGGCCAACCTAGAGAGGATAGGACACTGACAGCTTCTGCAGCTTGGTCCGGCCATGGTTGACGATTTTGTTTGGCCAACCTAGAGAGGATAGGACACTGACAGCTTCCGCAGCTTGGTCCGGTCATGGTTGACGATTTTGATTGGCCAACCTAGAGAGGATAGGACACTGACAGCTTCCGCAGCTTGGTCCGGCCATGGTTGACGATTTTGATTGGCCAACCTAGAGAGGATAGGACACTGACAGCTTCCGCAGCTTGGTCCGGCCATGGTTGACGATTTTGATTGGCCAACCTAGAGAGGATAGGACACTGACAGCTTCCGCAGCTTGGTCCGGCCATGGTTGACGATTTTGATTGGCTATAAAAAAAATCGTCTAAATACACAATCCCCCTCAAACCTATATCGCGTGGTATGCGCTACCCAATTTGTCACAGTGGCAAACTCCAAGGATGCTGATGGCATCCTAATGGTAGACACGTGGTTTGAAGCAGTTCTGGAAGAGTACTGCTCGAGTGCATAATATAACACTCTTAGAAACGGCTGACTGGCAGGCTAGATTCAAAATAGGTCTTTGAGAGGTCTATTTTGATCACCCAGTCGTTCGCTTGTAAGAAATGCGGTACAAGATACATATTTATCAAACGGAACATTATTCGCACTATATAACTATTTAAACTCCTTAGATTGAATATAGGACGATTGCTGGACTTTAATTTTTGCACTAAAATCATTGGGGATATGAAACTCCGTGTTGGATCTGCTTAAGCCAATACATTTTGCTTTTTAAGCTCTGTATTTGTTCTCATTAACGAACTCGTCAGAGTTTGAAAATAAACAGTTTACTGAAAACAGTAACTTTAGATCCTGAAGCGGGGGTATTTGTAAAAATGGAATTCGATACTCTCCGATTATTTGTATGATTGTTTCGGGAGCATGGAAGTTCCTCCAGATTTGACTATAATTTACTTACCGTCAGGTTATTATTACGATTGCCTGAAGGGCTTTTTGTCATCACGTACCGGACCGGACTTCAAACTAACAGTTTTCGTAGCCCTACCTCTCGACGCCGTACCTACTAGTGAAGGGTTGAAGCTCAAACCTGACAGTGTTCTGAAAAGACCTACGCGGTCTTTTAGAAGGAATTTTATCTTGTCCATTGTGTATAGACATAGAATAAGGCTCTTCCGCAGAGCGCAATAAGTCTCTGTCACACAGCGCAATAAGGCTCTTCCGCAGAGCGCTTTTGGGCTGAGAATAATTTACTGGTACTGGTCTTATCTTCTGCAAAAAGAAGCTGCTATCTCGGCGACGCTGTATAATGTCTGCTCTTCTTCCACACCTAACTGCAAAAGATCTTCAGAAACATGCATATACGAGGACATATCGGAAAATAGTGTATTGATTTTTCCGTAAAGAGTATTTGGGCTAAAATACAGTTCGGTGAATGCGACAATTCTATAATTAAGCTGATGAATGTTATTTTTCAATCATTCGGTTTGCTAAATAAGCCCATGAGTCAGGGCACCAAAAGATCTGTTAAGTAGCCTAAGCCATGAAGAATTTGGGTCAATGCCCGATTTCTATATTAAAGTCAAGTTTGAAACCCTTATTCCTCTGATGCTTGCAGTGAGACAATAGAATCAAAAGTCTATGTCTTTGTTATTGAAATTAATCAGACAGTTCATTATTCAAATAGGACAAGATATCACTTACCTGATTTGTCAGCACATCTAACCTGCGGCCTTTCTCAGACGACATGGGGCTGAGCTGCACTATGATGAAGAAGAAAACTCTTGCCCTTGGTGAAACTGGCGGAGGCGGGCAACTCCGATCACCTTCTTCGGCAAGATTTTTTGAAGATTCACTCAACATTGTAAGCACAGATAATATTCACTATTTCACGATACACAACTTAACTTGAATCTTTATAATATAATAAATATTAGTAAGTGAACACTCATAGAGAGTTGTTATCAAGGTTTTGTAATCGATCGGGTTAAGCAACGTTAGGTAAGGTAATTAAATAGATGGGTGACCGTTTAACGCCATTTGAACTAAACGGGTCCGTGCTTCGGAGAGCAAGTCAAAAGTGGGTCCCAGTTTTTAACCGACTATAAAAAATGAGGTTATGTATTCGATGCGAATGTCTGTTATTCAAAGTTTAGTTAGCGTAAAAATTGCGCAGGCGGAGCTGCGTGGGTCAGCTAGTTAATTATAAAACACTCTAATTTAATAATTAAAAATAATAATTTCAAACAGCAACGCTGTTACCCGCACTTGAAGAGGTGTGTTCACACCGAAAATCGATGCCAATGTGAAGATTACATCTGCCTGTTTGTGCAAGCAAGCTTCATCCCCTCCCACGCTCTAGTGGGGCGGAGTCACGCGGGAGGGGGCCGGAAGAGGTCGTGACGTCAAAACGGAAACGGTGCTGTCTCACTTTATGGGTCTAGAATAACGGTTCCTAGCATATAATAATAATGTGAAATATGTGAATAGCAATGATTCGCACTGCAATAAAAAATCTAAATTTCCAATCTATTACTTTATAGCAAACCGCGCATCTATACAAGCTAGGGTTCCCAACCCTCCCGGATTGTCCGGGAGACTCCGGTAATAAAGGTTAACCTCCCGACCTCCCGGGCTGGAATCATTTCTCCGGTTTTTCTAAATATTATGTACGTATTCGTCGCTACCAGTGTAAAGCTTTTCGTCTGGCCGTCGACGTTGTCGATTCCTTGGTTGAATTCAGCGGCTTCTCATGCCTCCTCTACATAGACAATTACCGACCGGCGTGCACGACTGTGCAAACCCCGAGTGGATATAAGCTGGGTTTTCTTTACGAAATCGAAAGACAGAAGTCCCTGTCCTGAATTGAACAAAATGGTCATGTTTGTTAAAAGTAGAGTTACAAATACTAACTAGTATAATGCGATGTCCTAACTAAACGCGATCACGCGATCATCGCGCGAACGAACGACGCGACCATCGCGCTATGAAATCTCAAACATATGGACGTCGAACGAGTGTCCTAACTGGCGGTCGCGCGACCGCCAGTACATTCGCCAGTCATCGCGCGATAGCTAAGCATACACGCACAGATCTGCCCGCTGGATCTGTCCGACAGACGTGCCTGACGGACAGATCCGTGCGTGTGTGGAGGGAACGGACACGGATTTGGACGCCGGGTGCCTGCCCGCTGCCCGTGGTCAAATCGAGCGGAGCGGGCACGGGGCGGGTAGATCCAAGCTCCCAACTGTGCGTGTGTGTGTAGCGACGGATGTACCCGCCAGATTTGACGTCAGTCCCCAAACTCTTCTTCGCTGTCTTTCTTCGAGACAAAGAAAACCATCACATATTATTGATAATTTATGCTTTGAAATCAGTGAGCTGATAACAGCTCACTGTTTGAAATAGACATTTTTACAGACAACCGTATTTGCTAGAATTACGATCTGAACTACTGCCCGTACTCGTGTGTGGCGAATCGCGGATCTGCCTGTCGGACAGGTCCGGCGGGCACATCTGTGCGTGTATGGCTAGCTGATGGTCGCGTCGTTCGTTCGCGCTATGATCGCCTGATCGCGTTCTATTAGGACACTCCCTAAGTGTACATGTCTGTAAATAAACTGTAAATATTTTGCTAATTGCTTCAATAGATATTATTTTTAATACTAACAAACTTCTTTTTTTTTTTGGAAAAGGTTTTATGATTTTGTGGTGAAAACCGACAAATATTAGATGCTGCTCGAATGGTACATTGAGATTTTCTTCACAACACAACCCCCCCCCCCCCCACCCCTCTACTCGATTTCATAAAATTCTCCCGGGTTAGTCCTTTCAAGAGTTGGTAACCCTAATACAAGCCCTTACGTGCTGGCTACACGGTTATAAACCACAGGCACTAACTTGATAAAGTGGCTATGATTCCAGGAAAAATATCAATATGTCGATATTTTATGTTTAGTAGTCTTGTGTACTACAAGAACAGTGAACAATTAGGAACCGTTGCGCAGTGCTCACCGAATAGATTCGATTCCATAATCTTAACGGTACATCGGACACTTGCTCTTTTAGTTCAGCTTGAACGATGAACAAGCAACCGTACGAAGTACTACGTACGTAAGTCCGGTCCTCATCTTGCGGATGTTGTGTGTTGCCAGGGCCAAAGTTCGGTGGGGGTGGTAGCAGGGCATCTGCCGGAGATTCTTAGCACCCCCTGCTCTACCGTTACCCCGCCTGCTACCATGGCGAGGAGCAAGTCGTGTCTTTTCCCTTAGTCGCATCTTACGATACACCCAACGGGACGAGATGGGGGGATGCAATTCTAACCCGGCATCCCACGGGTATTTTATACTACATATGCAAAATTCCTGTGACCAGCCAAAACCATGTGATGATAATGATGATCGTTGTGTGATGATGTGATGATGATTTTCATCACCAAGATATGAATGAAGTTGATGATGTGTGATGATGATTTATCTTTTCATGTGTACTTAAGTATACATGAAGAATACACGATATATTTATTTCATCATCATCATCATCACCAGCCGTCCACTGCTGAACAAAGGCCTCCCCCTTGTATTTATTTCAATTTGTAAATAAAATTCGTTTATTAATCGGTTGGTAAAAGTAAACAAGAAGACTAAACTAGTTTTTAGGTTGAAAAAACGACGGATGCGTCGTCAACGATTGACAACGACATCGACAGCTAAAAACATTCTGTTTACGATATAAACTAGTCGAAACTTTAGACTGTTTTATAAACTAGTTTATCGTGGACGATATACGGTCTCGTTTTGTCGAATGAAAATGCGTCGACGATAGACTTGTGTAGTACATGAGAGAACTATTCCTTTTCATTTTTAGTGCAACACTCTTTTAGTACTTCGTCTTTCGGTATGTATTCGTAGTCTCTGGCTTTGTAATAACTGGTCAGCTATTCCTATTCGTTTTTAGTACATCATTCATTTGGATTCATTTAGTACTTTGTCTTCCGCTCGAGATTTATTCGTAGTCTCTGGTTCTGCACGAACTGGTCCGATCAGTTACTCGTTGAAACACTCAGAACGGGACTGAATGAGCGGGAATTATATGTACTAAAAGTACTAAAATAATAAATTATTACATTTGAATGATTATACTAGTACGTAGTGCTCCGTTCAATGTCCGAGCAAAAACAAGCCTAGAAGATATGCATACCTATGCTTGTCGCGGCCATTTTGAAGTAACGTTTGTGATTTTAATAGTTTTTGAAATATTATTGTTGTATGACGCAGTATGTAAACAAATAAAGCTAACAAAAAAAAACAAGATCATTAAATGGCTGAATTGCGCGGGGGGTGGCGTCTTCAATTCAAACAATGATGATGATATAGATTGATGGTGATGATTATGATAATAGTTGTGTGATGAACGTGATGAAGATGTGAATGATGATAATGATGAATGGTGATGAAGATGTGAATGGTGATGATGGTGTGAAAGATGTGAATGATGATGAATGGTGATTATGTGTTATAATGGTGATGAAGATGATAAATGGTGATGAGGATGTGAATGATGATGAATAGTGAAAATGTGTGATGATGGTGATAAACATGTGAATAGTGTTGATGATGATGAATGGTGATGATGGTGTTTGATGATGTTGATGAACGGTGATGAGTATGTGAATGGTGATGAAGATGTGAATAATGATGATGATGAATGATGATGATGTGTGATAATGCTGATGAAGATGTGAAGAATGATGATTATGATGAATGGTGATGATGGTGTGCAGAAGTACACATGAAAAAATACACGATACTTATTTCAATTTGTAATTATAATTCATTGATCCATCAATTGGTAAACGTAAACGAGAAGCCTACACTAGTTTCGTCGTTGACCAAACGACAACGACAACGATAGACAACGACGTCGACGATCAACGTCTACAGCTAAAAATATTCACATGCGTGTTTACCGGACGCCGGAGTTCTAAACACACTGAAAGTTCAAATTAGTTTTGTGTGTAGTACAAGAACCGTAAACAGTTAGGAACCATTCCGGAATGCTGACTAACTACCAACCGTTAATCGTACATCGGTCACTCGCTCTATTAATTCAGCTTGAACGATGTGCAAGAAACCGTTCGATGTACTAAGTATGAGGAAGTATGGGTACACGACTATCAGATGCAAGTGGAAAACAGAATGATGAGAGGGGGAACCCCAGGGCTCTCTGGTGGGATCTGCACCAGGGGCACTCAGTGCCTTGCCTTTGAGCCCGCCGCCAGGGGCGCATTGTAGCCCCCCGGGAACCAGTCACGGTGCTCACGGGGACGGGGGTCGCAACCCCGCCGCCGTCCTCAATGGATGTTCAAAGGGCCCACACCCCGAACGTCCAGCGACTCCAAAGGAGTTAACGTACGTACCTATCATATTATTAGTTAATAGTAGTTCTACTTCAGTTGGGCAGTGTATTGTATTCACATGGGTCTTATTGTGGTCCAAAAAGAACTTTCGAGATTCCATAAATTTGTGATCATTGCATACATTCGGTAATACCTAATTATACTGTTCACAATATTTCTACCACCTACTCGTCATGTCCTGTCCAGAGAGTATAAGTTTAGTATGTCTACGTTTATTGGATCAGTGATTGTGTCATAAAACCCTGGCAAAGATTATATGTATCCCTACATCTATTTAGAAAAGAGCTGATCTTTAAACAGCTGGACTGATTTTCATGATACATAGCTATGAACCCTATCCCTTTAACTAGCTTTCACATAAAAAAACGCGCATTGAAACCCGTCCACTCGTTGGAGCGCTATGATGCTACTGACAGACTACGTCGAACTTATAAGACCCTCCTTTTTGATCGGTGGTTAAAAATAGCGATACAATATAATTAAAATAAAAAATAAACCGCGATATAATCCCTAAAAATATTAAACTATTTTTCATTTAAATATCGATACGATGTTATATCGATACCTTATCTTTGCTTTTGCTACATCTCGTATTAGTTAGAGCTGCCGCTGCCAACTACGCTTCCCAACCGAGACCGTTCGGGTCCCCCGCCAAGGGAGACGCGTGGCATCAGACCACGGAGGTACCTACAGTAGCTTCGGCGCCCGCGCTACCGCGGCCGCCCCCCAGTCCGATACCGTCCGTATTCCCAAGCGCACGCGTCATACGCTACCGTTCCGTGTTTCCGCGACAAACAGTTTTATCCAAAAGGGTGTGGCCCCCTAGAGAAGGCCCACAGATGGCGTCCCAACGTGTTTGGGCTTAAACACGTACCACACAGTGATATCATATTATATTAATTAGTACCTAAACCGCGACAAGTGAAAATCACGCAGCACGAGGTACCTACGAATCATCCAGTGTCGAAGCAGTATTTTCTCGCTAACCCAGTGTTTTGTGCAAAGTAAAATGCCTACTACGAGAAGCAGAGCGAAGAGTTTGAGCAGCAGGGATGATGCGATGAGCCAATCCGCATACCCAAACCCCCTGTTGCCCTCGTCAACGCGCATCGCCTCCCCTTCCGACGGTGAGTACATCCCGTCGAGTCGCGACGCCGCTGATGCCCCCGCTCCACCGCGCGCTGATGTATTCGCTTCCCAACAAGAAATAAATGCAACTTTCTCAAATGACAATGTTGCCCATATAATTTCGTCGCTGCAACGGTCACAAACCGAGGCGTTTAGGGACCTACTGTCCACAGTGATGCGTGAAAACACGGTACAATCACAGCAGGCACCAGGAGAAGGTACCCTGACCCGCTGTAAAGCGTCATTTTCTGGCCGCCCACATGAGTCGGTCGAGGCTTTTATAGACGCCGTTGAAGCATTTAGTGAATGCGCGCATGTAACGGACACGAACATACTACGCGGGCTATCATATTTATTTAATGGTCAAGCTGCTACATGGTGGCAAGGCATTAAGAAAACGGTCACGTCATGGTCACAGGCGAAAAAGAATTTAATAAGCGCCTACGGAGATCGAAAGCCACCTCACCGGATATATATTGAAATTTTTAATAGCCCTCAGCAGAGCGAGAATACCGACGTATTTGTGGCACGGATACGCGCCCTTTTCTGCAAAATCCCGCAAGGGGACATAACCGAAAAGGCTGAACTAGATATAACATACGGCCTACTTAACAGTCAGATGAGACAAAGGCTACGAAGAGAGGACTTCAAAAACTTCGCCGAATTAATAGAACACGCGCGAAGTATCGAAGACTCTTTCGGCGAGGGGGAGAGGAGAGCAACATCTGCAACAGATAATCAACGCGTCGGCCCTACAACCGCGGCCACTATAAACCGCACGGCACACTACGCGCCCACGGCAACAAGCCCCCGCGCGCTGCCTGCTGCTCTAGCCGCGCCGCTCAACCGCCGCACGCCGCCACCACTAACGCCGCACGCGCCGCTTACTAACCCTCCCGCCCCGTACGCTCTGCCACTCATCACACGTACGCGCGACGCACCACCGGCCCTCGCTTACGCGCCGCCGCCCGCTTCGCGCGTGCCACCGGCCTCCGCGTATGCGCCGCCGCCGCTGTCGCCACCGCCGCCAGCACCAGACGCCGCCGTCGCTGCGAGAAGGCAGCGCCCTGTCTGCACATACTGCAGACGGTTCGGACACACCAGGGACCAGTGCCGTAAGTGGATGAACCGAGGTGAGTCCCATACTCATACTAACGTTGCTGGTGCGCGTGATATCAGTGATAATCATGGTCAGAGTTTTTACAGTATCGATTCTCGTCCATGTAGACATAAAGTGCGTAAACATAACCAGTGTGTCTCGTCTAGTAATAATTTAAATCAGTATTCTTTATCAAATATTAATTTTAATGTAAAGGACTCTAATTATATAGATAGTAATCAATACTCTTATGTTCCTGAAACTCTGACCAGTGATGCATGTACTAATAATGACCAATCCAGTAATTTTCAGCGCAATAATAATTTTGATATTAATTTACAAAAACAATATAAACAATCTTGTTATCAGTCACCTGTTTTTCAGCAGAATAATGACAGTATTACTGCATGCAACACCTTGGCCACTGAGTCTATGTGTTTTACCGAATCTGCAGTTTTAGGTAATAATAACAATGTTTGTGATATGCAGTTGAACCCTTCCAATGCACATTTTGTGAGTACTGATTGTTTTTGTTCTCGTGTTAATTGCGATGCATCTTGTTCTTATTGTTCAAGCTTAATTAAACCGTTCAGTTCCAATATTGTTCCACAAAAATGTTCAAGTGATAAGAACAGTAAATACGTCGCCCAGAATCTAAACATGCACAAACCACTTTTTTCAAAAAATCAAAATAATTTAATTTGTATTAATAATCAAAATAAGGGTTCACAATATTATGTTGATGATAATAATAAATCCTTACCTACGCCACAAGTGGAAAAATGTAGTAAGTGCAATTTCAAAAATTTTAATTTTTGCCAATTTTGTAATTTTAACCCTGATAGTGGCTCTAACCCTATTAATGGTGATATATCTGTTAACCCTTTTTCGGATGTTGTACCACAACAGCAAACATGTGATTCCAAAAATTTAGATTTTTCTCAAACATGTGATCTTAACCCTAATAATGACAATGTTTTATGTATGTATCCGTGTGCGGATAATTTTGTTAATGATAACCACACGAGCATGTTTCATCATAGTAAAGTAAAAGGGCGTAACCCAAATTTTGTTGATAATATAAAAGAGCGTAACCCAAATTTTGGTGATATTGTAAAAGAGCGTAACCCAAATTTTGCTGATAATGTAAAAGAGCGTAACCCACATTTTAATGATAAGGTACAAGGGCGTAACCCATTTTTTTTAGAAAATAAGGATATGACTAAAGATTTATTTTGTAATAATTCTGTTTGTAGTGGAGATGATTTCACGTGTGATAACCTTTCGAGTAATCCAAATAGTCGCGATCAACGACCAATTTTTCATATAAATATTTTAGGATTCAAAGGCACCGCGTTGATAGATACGGCCGCGAAGCATTGCATTGCGGGCCATACTCTATATGCTCTCCTTCTACGTCAAGGTCATCCCCTCCATTCTTCTTCGCGTGAAGTAAAACTCGCTGACGGTGTAATCCGAAAGATGGACGTGCTTACCACCACATTAGAAGTGGGGCTGGAACAAAAAGTTATTAAAATTCCATTCTTAATTTTTCCCGACGCAACAAATAATGAAACGTTATTGGGCATTGATTTTATAACCGCTGCTAAGGTTGTCATAGATTTTCATAATGATACTTGGTACTTCAGCGAGCGAAGTAATTTAAAATATAATCTCTCTTTCGAACCTACCTATATGTACTGTGTAAATGTGTAATTCCTTTTTTTGTTAAATATAATGTA
Organism: Furcula furcula; assembly: GCA_911728495.1. NCBI lineage: Eukaryota > Metazoa > Arthropoda > Insecta > Lepidoptera > Notodontidae > Furcula > Furcula furcula. The sequence continues at coordinate 183,323 of OU452254.1, read as the reverse complement.
TAGCTGTATGATGTCCAAATAAAATAAAATAAAAAAAAAAACAAAAAAAAACAAAAAAAAAATAAAAAAAAAAACAAAAAAAAAACAAAAAAAAACAAAAAAAAAAACAAAATAAAACAAAATAAAATAAAACAAAATAAATAAAATTAAATTAAATTAGATTAAATTGAATTGAATTGAATAGAATAAAAAAAAAAAAAAAAGGTTGGGTTTGGGAACCCCCACAGCGCTTACGTCCTCGTCGTGTTCCCTGGGCAACGTCCTGATTCTGACCACCGTAACGGAGTGGCAGATCAGTGAACGGCTAAAGTGCGCTGTACGTCGTAGTCTTTTGCGGTCGACTACGATACCTGCGGGATGTCGAAACCCCTGCGGGATTCGTCCGGGAGGTTCCTCAAAGGCCCTTCTAAGGGCCCCTCCCGGGACGATTTGGAAAAAGGCCTTTCTCAGGGCCAACCAGCCGATGGCGCTTCGGCGTTGGAGGCTAGCCGCGCGCCTTCTGCGGCTAGTGTTTTTGGCGGGTGGACGGACGAGGTGTCTGACTCGGACGCCGGTTCGTCGATGTCGGTGGCCGAGGATTCTTCCCGAGGCCGGGGAGCCCGGAAGCGGTTCTTAAAGGATGGCTCCGAGGGCTCCTCGGACTCCACGGGGAAGCCGAAGAAGAAGCTTCGGCCAAAAAAGTCGGCAGTAGCCGACACCCACGACGTGGTCCAATTGCGGGGTTCCCTGACCGAGGTGTGCGACGCCAGCATGCCTCGGTCTCGCCGTCCGCCTCCCCGTCGCGCCGTTTATTGGTGGACGGAGGAGTTGGCGGGGCTCCGGGCCGCCTGCGTGGCGGCCAGAAGGGCCTACGCGCGGAGTCGGCGGCGCAGCTTTCGCGACCTCGCCAACGAGGACCTCCTCTACGCCGCATACGTGGAGGCCAAGGAGGTCCTCAGGTCGGAGATGCGCGCCGCCGACGACTCGGCGAAGGCCGAGATGCTGGAGGGTCTCGACGGGGACCCATTTGGGAGGCCATACAAGGCGGCGCGGAACAAACTGCGCCCCTGTGGCCCCCCACTGACGGAGACCCTGGAGCCGGAGTTGCTGGATGGGGTGGTTCGGTCCCTGTTTCCGTGCAAGACCGATTTCACCCCTCCAGTAATGCACCCCCCGTGGGGGGTGGCCCCGCCGGAGGAGGAGAACCCTCCAGTGGCGGTGGCGGAGCTCCGCGCGGCGGCTTTACGCCTCCGCGGGAAGAGGACGGCCCCCGGACCGGACGGCGTCCCCGCAGCGGTGGTGGCCATTACGGCCACCCAAATGGAGGACAGGTTTCGGGACCTCTTCAGTGCGTGTCTAACGACTGGGAGGTTCCCGAAACCGTGGAAGGAGGGACGATTGTGCCTCCTTTGGAAGGAGGGACGCCCGGTGGATTCCCCCTCGGCATACCGGCCCGTCGTTCTGCTCGACGAGGTCGGTAAATTGTTTGAGGGGATTATCGCCACCCGGGTCAATGGCCTCCTGCGGGAGGTGGGGCCGGACCTGTCGGACGCCCAATTCGGTTTCCGGAAGGGGCGTTCGACGGTCGACGCATTGGCCCTTTTGAAGGGCCAAGTGAGGGAGGCGGTCGAGGCAGGGGACGGAGTGTTGGCGGTGTCATTCGACATCGCCAACGCGTTCAACTCCGTTCCCCACTCGACCATCTTAGAGGCACTCCGCTATCACGGAGTGCCTCAATATCTGCGGGCATTGTTGGCCGACTACCTGGAGGACCGAGCGGTCCTCCTCGTAGACAGGTCGGCCAGAATGCGGAGGTACAGGGCGGAGTCTGGTGTTCCGCAGGGGTCGGTCCTAGGTCCACTCCTGTGGAACATAGGCTTCGACTGGCTCCTGCGCGGGTCCCTCCTTCGTGGCACGAGTGTCATCGGCTATGCGGATGACACTCTCCTCACTGCCCGAGGGGGGAGCTTCAGGGAGGCGGCCAATTTGGCCTCGGCTGGCGGATCCCTAGTCGCAGGGAGGATCCGCCGCCTAGGGCTGACGGTGGCCCTGCATAAGACCGAGGCCGTGTTCTTCCACGGGCCTCGGCAGCGGGTCCCCGCGGACGCCCGCATTGTTGTAGCGGGCGTCCAAGTAGAGGTGAAGGCCCAGATAAAATATCTGGGCCTTGTGTTAGACAGCAGGTGGCGCTTCGGCCCGCATTTCAGCGGGCTGTCGACGCGCCTGCTGAAGGCAGCGGGGGCCCTCTCGTGGCTCCTCCCGAACCTGGGAGGGCCGAAGGCGCGATGCCGGCAGCTGTATGCCGGCATACTCAAAAGTATGGCCCTTTACGGGGCCGCTATCTGGGCGGACTCTCTCCACAGGAGGGAGAACGCCTCCGCCATCCGCAGGCCCCAAAGGGCCATTGCACAGCGGGTGGCGAGGGCCTACCGCTCGGTGGGGTTCGCGGCGGCGTGCGCCCTGGCCGGCACCCCTCCTTAGGAGATCGAGGCGTGGGTGCTGGCTAGGGTGTGCGAGTGGTCGGCGCGGCGTAGGGCCTCGCCTCTGCCACCTTCGGCCGCCGAACATTGGACGCGCTCGGGCCAGTCCTTCAGGGATGGCTCGAGCGTCGTTCGTCTGGTGCAGGTGCTGACCGGGCATGGATGCTTCGGGTCGTACCTGCATCGGATTGGGAGGGAGGAGGCCGCCGCGTGCCACGACTGCGGCGCGGCGGAGGACTCGGCACAGCACACCCTCGAGGTGTGCCCGGCCTGGTCTGAGCTGCGCCGCGGTCTGACTGCGGTGGTGGGGCCGGACCTCTCGCTGCCCGGCGTGGTTCTGTCCATGCTGGGGGGCGAGGCGGCCTGGTCGGCGGTCGCCTCTTTCTGCGAGGACGTGATCTCGCAGAAAGAGGCAGCGGAGCGCGCGCGGGAGGACGATCCCCTCGCGGCGCCGCTCCGCAGGCGGAGAAGGGGAAGAGTGAGACGGCTGTACGATCAGCGTCTCCTCCTCCCCGGTGGTAAATAGCGGGAGACTGGCGCGGGGGCGCCTTGTCTCCTGCATTGCACGGTTCACTACCACCGTCGGCGGAAATGACCGAGCACTCGCGGTCATTTCCGTTCAGGCCGTGGTGGGGGCGTGGGCTTCTATATAAGGCAGGGACTTAATGTGCGGTCATTGCCTTCTTCTACTGGTGCTGATGATTCAGTTGAGCAAATGTGGTTGTCTTTTGTGCTAAACAGCAAGCGAATTGCAATTGGCACAGCGTATCGTCCGCCATGGTTCGATCTTAATCGTTTTCTAGACGCCATTACTATCACCATAAGTACCCTAGGCAGTTGCGATCATATAATCCTGCTAGGTGATTTTAATGTTAACATGTTAAATACTAATGAGGGAAGAACAAAAAAGATCTATGAATTTTTGAATAGTCTAAGTCTTACACAGTTAGTATCATCACCAACACATTACACTGAAAATAGCCAGACTCTCATAGACTTGGTATGTACTGACCTTCCTGTGAGGAGCCTGGCTGTCGAAAGTTTTGCTTCCATTAATAGTCACTCAGTTATCGTTTGCGAGTTAAATGTTAAGAAACAAAAATTTCAGCCACGAGTTATACATTATAGGCCCATTAAAGATATTGGCGAGGAGAGTTTTCGCATGCATCTTTCCTCATTTGACTGGGACCGTATACCTGCATTGGGTTCAGTGAATGAGATGGTCAGCGAGTTTAATTGTTACATCACTACATTGTTTGATATCCATGCGCCGCTTAAAACTTTTGTTAGTAAAGATCCAAACAAACAAACAAACAAACAAAAGACATTTATTTGGCCATGCAACAATGAGACACAATTAACATACTTACATAACGACAAAACAAAACATACAAACATAAAGAAAAAAACAAACATAAAAAATTATACCAAAAGAGTAATTGCAAGAATGTGCCCCATGGCTGGACCAAAAAGGTTCCAGATCAGCTTTATTGCCAAGCAAAAGAGCTTGGCGCTGGTTTTCATCTGGACCTAGTAGGTCCACGGATGTCAAGCAGTTGATATAAGTATAATTTTAACTTAAGTGGGAAAATATATTTTAATAAAAAATTATATAGGTATTTACTACAGGAGTGAAAAAAGAAATTAATAATTGGCTAAAAACAAATAATAGTTATATTATAGTAATAGTTATATTATAACATAGGTAATCATATACAAAATGCATCATAATTATAATTAGATTAATATTATTATATATCCATGGATAACAGATACTATTAAACTCATGATGCGATTACGGGACAGTGCGCTGACTAAATACCGCCAAACCAAATCAGATTCAAAGAAGTTATATTATAAGGAGTCAAAAGCTCTAGTTGTTACTTCTTTACATAACGAAAAAAGTGCTTACTTTAGGCAACATATCAATAAGAAAATAAAAGATCCTGTGGAAAAATATAAAAACAACTATAATACCTTCTAAAAGATATCAAGATCTGCCACCACACTTTACTGATCCACACGAAATCAATGACCACTTCCTTAACGTACCTGGCAATGAACAAACCACCATCTCGCACATGACCTTTTATGAGTTTCATAGACATAGTACAGCTATTTTTTCATTGATGCCGGTGACACAGGATACCGTATCGAATACTCTGCTTCAACTAAACTCTAACGCTGAGGGTTGTGATCGTATAAACTTGGATATGCTCCTTTTGACTACACCAGTCACACTGCATGCAATTACTGGTATTGTGAACTACTCTATTGCATCTTGTACGTTCCCTGATGTTTGGAAGGTAGCATTAGTCAAGCCGATACCAAAACATGTCAATCCGTGTGAAGTAAAAGACCTGCGACCGATTAGTATATTACCATGTCTCTCCAAAGTGTTAGAGAAAATCGTATTCAGCAGTTGTCAAATTATTTAGAACATAATAACGTACTACCGGAACTCCAATCCGGGTTTCGGAAAAGGCGTAGTACGTCAACAGCACTTATAGATGTTACTGATAATATTTTGTCTGCCCAAGATCAGGGTATGTGTACACTGTTAGTGATGCTTGATTTTTCTCGCGCGTTTGATTGCATAAACATTCCACTGCTCCTGTCCAAGATGAGCTACTACGGTTTTGACCATGGAACCATTCAATGGTTTCATAGTTATCTGCACAACCGCAGGCAAGTAGTCGAATTACGCTCAAGTGACGGAAACAGTCATATGTCTGATATGACTTTAGTAAATAGGGGAGTACCTCAAGGTTCAATATTGGGGCCAATACTATTCAACTTATATTGTGCCGACATAGTAGACAATATTAAACATTGTAAATATCATATATATGCCGACGACATTCAGCTTTACATTTCATGTCGGCCAGAACAAATAGACACTGCTATTAAAGTTTTACATGAGGATTTACATAGAATTGCTACATGGTCTGATAGGAACTGTCTAATATTGAACCCCACTAAAACTAAGTACATGGTACTCGGCACAAATCAGCAACTAGCGAAATTACCTACAGCTCTTAATATTACACTTTTAGGGGAGCCAGTGGAGAGAGTGTTTGAAGCTAAAAACCTTGGACTAAATCTAGATACAAGTCTTCGATTTGAAAAGCATGTCGCAGCTTCTGTTCAAAACTGTTTTTATAGACTTAAGGTGTTATATAAAATAAGAGCGTATTTGTCGCAAGAACTTAGAGTTCACTTAGTAGAGTCTTTAATTTTATCTAAATTAAATTACGCCGATACTGTCTACGGTCCTCGCTTACTGGCAAGAACTCAGCGGCTTATTCAAAGAGTTCAGAATGCATGCGCACGGTTTTGTTTTCCAATACCTCCAAGATCACACGTAACGCCATTTCTAAATAGGCAAAGTATATTAAAAATGAAATCTCGTCAAAAACTCCATCTTGCGTGTCTATTATTCGGTGTCATAAAACACCAAGATCCGCCCTATTTATTTAAAAAGCTAAAATGGATGTCTAGCAGAAGGGACTGTCCGAGCAGGCAATGCTCTCAGCAATTACACGAATGTTATATTTTTATTACTACCGGCGAAGTTTAGGATTACATTTTGATATTTGTACATTTTATTTATTATTATTATTTTTTTAATTAGATCTGTATAATCCTTAATCTGGCATTGAACAGCAAGCCACCTAGGGCGTCAGCTGAAAATCAGCGCTGCATTTACATGCAGCATTTAGCTGAGCTGTTGCCTTTTGAAGACACATTTATACACACACACCGAGATTGTTTGTCGTGAAAGTAATTTATTAATTAAATATTGTTATTGTCTTTGTGTGCTCTATGTAGAATAGTGAAGTGTAATTTGTGTATGTTGATATGTGGTTTTCTTGCGTTTGTTGTAAAAATAGTATTTGGCATACTAAATTCATTTGTATTTAAGTTAAACTTACCTAAATTAAGCTCTACTGTATTTAGTTGTCTTGTGTGTGTGTTATTAGTGTCTTTAATAAATGTATTTTCTTCTTCTTCTTCTTCAATTAGCCACGCAGCCGCACAAGTCCGCAGCCTTTAGAGGTAGCTTTAGATACGCTGCGTCAAAGGTGTGGAATAATATTCCGCCGCCTCTGAGACTTTTGCAAACTGTAAATACCTTTAAGTCGCGGCTTCGACAATACCTATTGGACGCGCAGCAGGAGCTGGGTGATATTAACATTCAGAATATATCGCACATTTGAGGTGTAATGAGCATTGATCCTTTAATTATACTAGTTTAATAATTACGAACAAGGTATTTGATAGGTACTTTGTAGCTGTTCGTTACTGGTTAGGTCAATACAGACCGATCACTAGATTGTCTGTAAAGTACGATGATCCATGCGTCGAATGGACATGTAAAAATCTGTCCTGTGCCTGGCCTCTCGATCTCGATGTCCTTATTATTTCTATATATTTTTTTTTTCTTTTTATTATTATACGTTACATAGCATATTATTATTGTATTATGAAATTGAGTCACGCAATGTATTTGCAGCACTTATAGAAATAGGTAGTATTCTAATATATATAGCGTCATACAAAGTAAGGCTATTACTTACAGTTAATGTAATGGTAAATTTTACTGACAATATCCACCAAATGGGACAAGGTCCAGTTTGAACGTCATTTTGGTGACGTGGCGAGACGCGCGAGTACGCGGCGTGCGGCACTCGGGCGTCCCGGCACTATGTCTTGTCTGTTTTATTTATTTTTGTATGTTTAGATGTAGGTAATTATGTGTGCGTGCAGTTGCGACAGATGCGTCTTACGGTAGTAAGTATATAATATCCTCTTTGCAGACGCGCTCACGTTTGTCGCAGCGGCACGCGCACGGGTGTCCACGGAAGACCAGCGTTGTTGCACCTTATAGGAGCAATGACATATGCTGAGTGGGCACCCTTTCAACGACAGATAGCATTTAAGGTTTTTATTATTTAAGACTTTTATTTTTTATTTTTGTTGTGTCGTTGAATAAATAAATTCTTTTCTTTTCTTTTCTTTTCTTTTCTTTTCTTTTCTTTTCTTTTCTTTTCTTTTCTTTTCTTTTCTTTTCTTTTCTTTTCTTTTCTTTTCTTTTCTTTTCTTTTCTTTTCTTTTCTTTTCTTTTCTTTTCTTTTCTTTTCTTTTCTTTTCTTTTCTTTTCTTTTCTTTTCTTTTCTTTTCTTTTCTTTTCTTTTCTTTTCTTTTCTTTTCTTTTCTTTTCTTTTCTTTTCTTTTCTTTTCTTTTCTTTTCTTTTCTTTTCTTTTCTTTTTTCTTTTCTTTTCTTATTTCCGGGCCCCTCGTAGAGAGGGGCGTGCGGGCCCCGCTGTAAAGGCGGGCGGTCGTCGGCGGGGGACTGGATGATAAGGCTCTGCCAGTTTCCCAGTTCCCCTCCATGAAGACGATGCGGGAGTGCCGCTGGGTTGTTTAGTGGGTATACCCGGGCTAGCCGGGGGAGTCCCACATAACCCTCTCGTCCCCCAACGAGAGGGTATGCGTAACGCATTTTTCCCAGCGTCAACAAAAAAAAAAAAAAAAAGGTTAGTTCGGGGACGATCCCGAAGTGGAGGTTCGTCGACCACTTCAAGGGTCTAGCGCCGAAGCTGATTCGGACTGCGGGAGCCCTGTCGCGGCTCTTGCCGAACTTGGGCGGCCCGAGTGCTAGATGCCGTCGCTTGTACACCGGGGTGGTGAAATCCATGGCCCTGTACGGCGCGCCAGTGTGGGCGGAAGCCCTGACTGCCCAAACTAAGACCCTGCTGCGGAGAGCGCAGAGGGTCATGGCAGTCAGGGTGATACGCGGATACCGCACCATATCGTGCGAGGCCGCGTGCGCGCTGGCAGGGGTACCACCCTGGGACGTGGAGGCGGAGGTGCTGACCGCGGTCTACCGGCAGCGCGCAGAAGCGCGTAGCCGGGGCGGAGCACCTCCCGCTGAAGTCCAGCGATGGCGACAGGAGGCACAAGAGGCCGCCTTCGCAAAGTGGGAGGATCGGCTGGCGGAACCAACCGCCGGCCATCTAATAATAATAATATCTTGGACAATCCACACACGGTCATCTGATCCCAAACTAGGCAGAGCCTGTACTATGGAAACCAGACAACTGATACTAATACTTATATACATTTTTTTTGTAAATACATACTTAAATAGATAAATAACACCCAGACACTTGGTGGGAATCGAACCCACGACCCATCGGTTAGCGGACAGGGTGTCTAACCACTAGACCAACAGGCCCGTTATCTGACCATAGCGGCGGTGCGCCCGGTCCTAAAGGACTGGGTGCACCGTAAGTTCGGCACGATCACCTTCCGGCTCGTGCAGATCCTGTCGGGGCACGGTTGCTTCGGCAGGTATCTGCACAAGATTGCCGGAAGGGAGGCGACCCCGGGCAGCACACACTCGAGGCTTGCCCGGCGTGGGCGGCGGAGCGCAGCTTGCTGCGCGCCGCGGTTGGGGCCGATCTGTCGCTGCCCGCCGTGATTCAATCCATGGTGAGCAGCGAGAGGTCGTGGTCGGCGGTGGTCTCCTTCTGCGAGTGCGTTATGTCGCAGAAGGAGGCAGCGGAGCGGGAAAGGGAGAGCGATCCCCTCGCTGACCCGCGACGCAGGAGGAGGCCCGGGCGCAGAAGGCGGGCCAACGCCGACCTGATGCCCCCGTAGCGAGGTAGTGCGGGCAGCGGAAACGGGGGAACTGCTGCCTGCGCACTGCGATTTATCGCCCTCGCGGAGGATGGCGTGCCGGTGTGTCCGGGCACGCCACCTGGTTGTGAGTCTGCGGGCCTTTTACACCCGCAGACAGGTCCGTGGGCTTTACACCCGCGGACGAGGAAGGGCTCGCCGGAAGACGAGCGGCCGCTGACGGGACCCGGACGAGTACCAGGTACGTTCCCGGGGCCCGGCAGCGGGTTGAGGACACCGTGGGGTTTTAGTCGGTAGCTGACACTCTGTCAGTAGTCCGACATAACCCGCACCGCTACCCCCGTGGCGGTGCGGGTATCCGTAATGGATTTTCCCACGTAAAAAAAAAAAAAAAAAAAAAAAAAAAAAAAAAAAAAAAAATTCGGGTACGATGTGGGGTACTGGCTATCACCTCCTCGAGTGCCCGGCCCATTGTAATTCCCGAGGACACGTCCGGAGGAAGGACAATGGGCTTGGGACGGTGTACCCTGGGCACTGGGTAATATCTCTCCACTCTTCGGGGTGGACAGCTGTTGCTCGGTGGCGAACGAAGCCTTAGGGTGGGTAGTGGGGGGGGGGGTAGGGGGGGGGTAGGGGACCGAAAGGTCAACCGGGGCAAGGGTGGGAGTCGCGGGGGGGAGCGCTGAAGGTACCTCTCTGCTTTCAGAGAGGACTGGAGGTGGAATGCGACTGGGGTATTTACGCATAGGGACGGGGAGGGGGGTTCGTGTGGGGATTGTCTTTGGGGAGTGTGTGAATGTGTGCGTGATTGTGGGTGTGCTTCAGCCGGCGATGATAGGCAGGCCGGCTCTGCCCAACGGGGAAAGTACTGCGCGAGTACCCTGAAACGCGGGGGGGCTAAGCCCCGCCACTAGCAGTCCAAAGGGACCTCACCCTTCAAAGGAAAAGTAATGATGGACAAGGCTGTTTTAAAGATTTTACCCCAGGAGGGTACCGGCGTGGCCGGAGAATCCCTCCCAGAACCGACTGCTGCTCCGGTAGGAGAAGGTTCTGGCTGCCCCTCGTATTCTGGGGGGGGCAAAAACGGTCTCGCGTCTGCGGACGCGCCTCTTCTAGGAGGCGGAGAAAGGGAGATAGGGAAAGGACCTAAGGGGAGTGGACCCGAGGTTAAGGAAGGAGGAAAGGCGAAGCCGAAGCCGAAGGCTTTGCGCAAGTCAAAGGGTAGAAAGGAGGGTGTTGTAGAGTCTGACTCTACTGACACCGCAAATACTTCCGTGAGGAAGTTGTGGAGGGAGGCTGCGCAAAAGCGCAACAGGCCTCGTTCAGCGCATGTGGGGGCAGATTCAGCCTCTAGTGCGGACGAGGACTGCCCGGCACCGAAAGTGCCTGCCACCAGGAGTGGTCGAGGCCGAGTTTCCACGGCTCAAGGTCGCGACTTACGGGGCCGCTTTTTCAAGCGCCCGGGCACGCCGCCTCCCAGTGCGGCGGCAGTTATAGAGCGGGAAGAGTCGGACATGTCGTACGGCTCTATGTCGTCGGTGGCGAGCTTCGCCGATATGGCCAAGGCTCGTCCTGTTTCGGAGATGAGGGGGCAGGCCGAAGAGCAGGTCGCCCAAAGAGCCGCAGCGGCTCAGGCTAGGAGAGCTGAGTTGGGCATCGTTCCCTCTACAACCCCGTCGCTGGCGACCTTACAGGATAGGGTCGAGGAGGAAATGGGGTTGGTGCTGGAGGTTGCGGCTAGGAGCGGCAACGTTAAGGGCACATTTGTGCGTGCCCTTAAGGATGCTGCCAACTTCACCACAGCGGCGATGGCACTGATCAGGGAGCGGTCAGTCCCGACGGAGGTGGCTATTCTGCAGGCCGAGGTCAAGCGCCTGCAGAATGAGCTAACTGAGGCCCGTAGGGCTGCGGTGGCGAAACCACCTCCGCAACCGGCCCCTGAAGCGGCCAGGCAGGAGCGGGAGGAGCTCTGCGGGAGGTGATGGTCCAGGTCGGGACCATGCTGAACGCACGTCTCGAGGCGCTCGGGGACCGTCTCCTCCCGGAGAAGCGGCTCCGTCCGCCACTTGCTGCGGACTCTCGGACTGCTGACCGAGTCGTTGAGGCGAATCGGGGCCCTGCTGCAAGCGCCCCCAAAAGGAACGTGCCTGCGGCACCCAAACCAGGTCCGGCGAAGAGGCAAGAGGTGGTTGAGCGACCGTCGAGGGCCCAGCAGCTCTCTAACGAGAAACCTGGGCCGTCCAAGAGGGTCGCCAAAAAAGCTCCGCCTGTGGTGCCTCCAGCCAACAGGGAACCATCTGACACTCAGATGGAGTCCGCGGAAGGTGGCTGGACGGAAGTGGTCCGCCGTAAAAAGCGGAAAACTAAAAAGAAGAGTGGGGGGGCTGGGCAGCCGACGCCGAATGTTTCCGGGCCACCCAACGCCAAAAAGAAGCGAAGGAGAAAAAGGAGGAAGCGATGGCTCCGCAATCCCAGCTCGGCTGCGGTAGTGATAACACTGCAGCCTGGAGCGGAAGAGCGGGGCATAAGCTACGCAGGGGTGTTGTCCGAGGCCCGGCAGAAAATAAATATCGCCGACCTGGAAATTAACGGCCTCCATTGTAGGCAGGCGGCAACCGGTGCCCGAGTCCTCGAGGTCCCGGGGGCTACAAGCGGCCCGAAAGCGGACGCGCTGGCCGAAAAGCTGCGGCAGGCGCTGAGTCCCGACGACGTGCGAATTGCGAGACCCATTAAATGTGTGGGTCTTCGCGTGTCGGAGCTCGATGACTCTGTGTCTGCCGCAGAGGTCATCGCGGCAGTGGCTCGTGCAGGTGGATGTCCTCAAGAGGACATCAACTACGGGCCCATTAGCAGGGAGGGTCGAGGGATCGGATCCACGTGGGTCAGATGCCCTGTGGCTGCCGCCAAAAAGGTGGCTAGTGGAGGTCGCTTAGCAGTGGGCTGGGACATGGCGCGGATTTCTCTTCTGCAGCCAAAACCAGACCGCTGCTATCGTTGCCTGCAGCTAGGGCATATGGGAGCCCGCTGCCCGTCCGAGGTGGACCACAACGGAGAATGTCACCGCTGTGGTCAACTCGGACATAAGGCAAAGGACTGTGCTGCTGCGCCCCGTTGTTCGTTGTGTGCAGCGGCTAACAAACCAGCGGACCATTTAGTGGGCACTAAAAAGTGTCCAACTAAAAAGGTGAAGGGCACTGCAAAGGTCATCCCAAGACCTGCGCCGGTGCCCCAGGAGGTGGAGATGACTCCCGTTGATGGACCTCAGTCGTCCCCGTAAAATGCTGCAGGGCAACCTCAACCACTCCGCTGGTGCGCAAGATCTCTTGCTGCAGACCATGGCGGAGTGGTTGATTGATGTCGCAGTGGTCGCGGAGCCCTACTTTGTCCCTGACCGGTCCAACTGGTCGGGGGACGTTACGGGTACCGTGGCAATCGTGGGGACAGCTGACCTGTCCATCCGGGACAGAGGCCGGGGCTACGTGGTGGTGGAGTGGGCTAGCGTCGCGATCGTCGGTGTTTATTTCTCCCCTAATCGGATCTTGGCCGACTTCGAGGTCTTCCTCGACGAGGTTGGGGCGGCGGTGAGACGTGTCTCGCCGCTGCCGGTATTCGTGATGGGAGACCTCAACGCCAAATCAACGGCGTGGGGGGGAGTCGCCACCGACGCGCGCGGCGATGTTGTGGAGGAGTGGCTGGCTGTTCTTGGCCTCTCCATAGTCAATCGAGGGTCTGTCCACACATGCGTGCGGCAGTGGGGAGGGTCCATCGTGGACGTAACGTTCGCTTCCCCCGCTGTCGCAGCGCAGGTCAGTGAGTGGCGGGTACTCGAAGGGGTGGAGACACTGTCGGATCACCGATACATTCGGTTTGACGTCTCCGCCCCGAGAGGGCCTACGAACAGCCAGCGACTCAGAGGAGGGAACTACTTCCCGAGGTGGAGCCAAAGTCGCCTGGACCCAGATGCCGTCAAAGAGGCGTCCATTGTCCAGGCGTGGCTCGCTCCGCCCCGGGAAGTACGGGTCGACACGGAGGCACAGTGGTTCCGAGGGGCAATGACAAGTGTCTGCGACTCCGCCATGCCCCGCACCGGGCACATACCCCGGAAGCGGGCGGTGTATTGGTGGTCGGTGGAGATCGCGGACTTACGTCGGGCCTGCGTCGCAAAGCGCCGCGATTATTTGCGGCAACGCAGGCGCCGTCCTCGGAACCTGGAGGAGGAAGGCCGGCTGCATGACGTCCTGCAAACAACCAGGGATAGTCTGCGGCTGGCCATTTTCAGTGCGAAGGAGAGAGGCCGGGAGGAAATGCTGGCGGGACTCAATCGAGATCCATGGGGTCGTCCGTATCGGTCCGCGCGCAATCAGCTGCGCGGCCAGACGGCCCCTATTGCCGAGTCCCTACAGCCCAACCTCCTGGTCGAAGTTGTGTCGGCCCTGTTTCCGGACAGCCCAGTCCACGAGCCACCACAGATGTTCGAGCCTCGAGACCATAGTGAAGCTGCTGCCGACGTTCCAGCGATCACAGCTGACGAGTTCGGCGCAGCAGTCTCGAGGCTCAGGGCAAAAAAGAAGGCCCCCGGGCCTGATGGAGTCCCCGGCCGGGTGTGGGTGCAAGCCCTAGAGGTGGAGGAGTTGGAGGGACGTTTTCGGGGACTGCTCGACGCCTGTCTGGTATCCGGGCAGTTCCCGAGAATCTGGAAGGAGGGCAGGCTCGTCCTCCTTCAGAAGGAAGGTCGCCCCCGCGACTCGCCGTCGGCCTATAGGCCCATTGTGCTGCTGGACGAGGCGGGCAAGCTCTTCGAGCGTGTGCTCGCTGCCCGAATCGTCCGGCACCTAGAGGATGTTGGTCCGGGGCTCTCTGACACCCGCAGACAGGTCCGTGGGCTTTACACCCGCGGACGAGGAAGGGCTCGCCGGAAGGCGAACGGCCGCTGACGGGACCCGGACGAGTACCATGTACGTTCCCGGGGCCCGTCGACACAGCGGGTTGAGGACACCGTGGGGTTTTAGTCGGTAGCTGACACTCTGTCAGTAGTCCGACATAACCCGCACTGCTACCCCCGTGGCGGTGCGGGTATCCGTAATGGATTTCCCCACGTTAAAAAAAAAAAAAAAAAAAAAAAAAAAGGTCGGGGACGATGTGGGGTACTGGCATCACCTCCTCGAGTGCCCGGCCCATTGTAATTCCCGAGGATTCGTTCGGAGGAAGGACAATGGGCTTGGGACGGTGTACCCTGGGCACCGGGTAATATCTCTCCACTCTTCGGGGTGGACAGCTGTTGCTCGGTGGCGAAGCCTTAGGTGGGGGCGCCGAACTGCTGTTCCCGGTACGGGGGTACCGGTTGAGCGGCAGCGAGGCGCGGGAGGGTGTAGGGCCGAAAGGCCACGTAGGGCGGGGGCGCCGCTGCCGCTGTTCCCGATGGGACACGACGTCGGTTGAGCGCGGTGGTGGTGCAGGGGGGAGTCGGGCCGCAAGGCCTTAGGGCGGGGGCACCGCAGCAACCGTGCTGTCAGGGTATGGGACCTGGCAGACGGCAGTACCTGGGGTATGGGACCCGGTAGCTCGGTGCAATTGGGGGGGTAGGGCCGAAAGGCTATAGGGTGTGTGTCACTGTGGTCGCCCCTGGTACTTCTCTGTTGAGCAGAGTGGACTGGTGGGCACCGCACGTGACAATGGGGGGGGGGAGAGCCTGCAAAGGCTCCGGCTTGGCCATTTTGGTCGAGCCAGTTGTGGGTTTGGCGAAAGCCGAACGGCCGCTGGCGGGAACCGGATGTAGTACAAAGTACGTTTCCGGGGCCCGCCACTATAGCGGAGGTGCTGGAAGGCCCGATGGTGGTTTAGTCGGTAAGAGTCCGACATAACCCGCGCATGGTAGGCGTCGTGCGCGTGGTATCCTATGAGGATTCCACCATCGCTAAAAAAAAAAAAAAAAAAAAAGGTCGGGGACGATGTCCGCGAGCGGTTCGGGAGTCCGCTCAGTGGCGCGTCCCCCGGGTGGCGGATAGGGGAGCTCTCCGAGTGGAGAGTCCGACTTGCGTGAGCGGTCGGCGTGGACCAAATCCCGAGGGTCGAGGCGCCCCTGACTTCGGTCGAAGCGGCTCATGTGTTCCCACCTTCTTATCCTTTTCCTTATCCTCCCTCCTTATTCCTTCCTTTCATCTTCCTTTCCTCTTCTGGGGGTCCGGTGGAGACAACCACTTGCAAAAATCACACCGTGGGTGGGGTAGTGGCCCAATGGCTAAGGTTTAGGTGCGCCGAAAGTCTGGAAGACGGGGGGTAAAGCCCGTCTATAGCATCGAGGTGGAGGAGCAAGGGACCTCACCCATTAAACCCCAGGAGAGATATTACCCCATTACCGGCGAGAAACCCTCGTCCGGAGAATCCCTCCCAGAACTGGCTTTCGCCTCCATGGCAGAAGCTGGTTCTGGCTGCCCCTCGTATTCTGGGGGGGGGGCAAAACAGGTCTTGCGTCTACGGACGCGCCTCAAGTAGGAGGCGGAGTGGAGGAGATGAGGAGAGAAGTTGGAATGGTTGAGCTTGGCGGAAAGGAAACCAAGAGGGATTCTTGTGCAAAGTCACTTGACTCAGCTTTCAGTGACGCAGCACCTGTGGGACCTAGTGGTACTGGGGCTGGTAATGTGTCCAAATTCTGGACCAATACGCAAGAACGGTACAAGCGCACAAGGTCACGGTCACGTCGTTCGGCATCGTCGGCATCGAGCGTAGAGTTATTGCAAACGCCGAAGAAAGTGCCTGCAAGCAGGAGAGGGAGAGGACGTCCACCGTCCACCGGGCCAAGATCAATGCCACTGCCAGAGCGTGATGCTAAGGGTCGTTTCCTTAAGTGCAGAGACACGCCTACTCCTATAGCAGTGACAGTTGAAAGCGACCAAGCTGGTTCAGATGGGTCAAGAGATTGCACGAGGATACCGAACGGTGTCCTTTGAGGCGGCGACCATACTGGCACGCTTTCCGCCCTTAGACATCCTGGCGGGCATATATGCGAGGGTCTATGACCGGATCCGCATCGCCCGCCAGAGTGGCGGAGGCGAGCCGGTGGCGCTCGAATCCATCAAGCGGCAGGAACGACAAATCGCTCTCACGACGTGGCGCGAGCGGCTCCAGCCGGAGCACATAGCGCGCAAACGCGTCGTTGAGGCATTCCTGCCGCATCTCGAAGCCTGGATACAGCGACGGAGTGGACGACTCACCTATAGGCTTACGCAGATAATCACCGGTCACGGTTGTTTCGGTGATTATCTGCATAAGATCGGACGTAAAGCGACGACGAGATGCTTCCACTGCGACCAGTCTGACTCCGCCCAACACACGCTGGAGGCTTGCCCCGCGTGGTCGTTGGAGCGTCGAGACCTGGTCGCAGTCATCGGATCGGACCTCTCCCTAGGCAGCGTAGTGTCGGCTATGCTGTCCGGGGATGCGGCGTGGGGAGCGATGGCCGCCTTCTGCGAGACTGTCATGTCCCAGAAGGAGGCCGCTGAGCGGGAACGCGAACGCGCTGATCCCGCTCGGCGACGAAGGCGCAGGCCGCGTCAAGCGGCCGCCCAACGTCTCGCTCCCCAGCCCTGAGCCCGGGGCTATAAACAATGGGCAACCTTCGGAGTCGCTGGACGCTCGGGGTGTGGGCCCCTTGAGCGTCCATTGAGTACGGCGGCGACTCCGAGGAGGACGGCGGCGGGGTTGCGACCCCCGTCCCCGTGAGCACCGTGACAGGTTCCCGGGGGGCTACAATGCGCCCCCCGGCGGCGGGCTCAAAGGCAAGGCACTGAGGGGCCCCTGGTGCAGATCCCACCGGAGAGCCCTGGGGTCCCCCCTCTCATGTGCCGATGGTCGCATCGGCTGTCGAGCCGCGGGGGTTTTAGTGGGTATGAATCCCACATACCCCGGTCGAGCCCCACAGCTCCCGGGGATCTTTCGAAGATTTCCCCCGCGTCAAAAAAAAAAAAAAAAAAAAGGTTGGGGGTCAGTGAGCACGTGTGTACGGTGGCAGGGGGAGTCGATCGTCGACCTGACGTGGGCGACTCCCTCAGCCATCGGCAAACTGTCGGGATGGCGGGTAGCGGAAGAGGTGGTCACATTGTCCGACCACCGCCACATCTTCTTCGATGTGGCCATCCGCCGCCGTCCCCGCGGTTCCAGCCGCCGAGAAGGCAGCCCCCCGCGACGTTGGTTTCTGAAGCGCCTCGACGTAGACAGGC
The DNA here is from genome assembly GCA_911728495.1 of Furcula furcula. Taxonomy (NCBI): domain Eukaryota; kingdom Metazoa; phylum Arthropoda; class Insecta; order Lepidoptera; family Notodontidae; genus Furcula; species Furcula furcula. The sequence goes on along the minus strand of OU452254.1, from coordinate 166,002 downwards.
GTGTCCCTCTTAAACAGAGGGACAGTACAGACGTGTGTGCGGCAACGGGGAGGGTCAGTGGTGGACGTTTCGTTCGCCACCCCCGTGCTAGCCGCCCGCGTTCTGAACTGGCGGGTGGAGATGGTGGAGACGTTGTCCGACCATCGTTACGTGCGGTTCGACGTCTCCACCTGGAGCCCTCGGGGGACAGCCCACTCGGGTCAGTCCCCCTTCCCGCGGTGGTCCCTCACCCGCCTGGATCGCGAGGCGGCTGAGGAGGCGGCGTTAGTCCAGGACTGGCTCGCGCCTCCTGTCCAAGTCCTGGACGTGGACGCCTCAGCGGTCCAATTGCGGGGTTCCCTGACCGAGGTGTGCGACACCAGCATGCCTCGGTCTCGCCGCCCGCCTCCCCGTCGCGCCGTTTATTGGTGGACGGAGGAGTTGGCGGGGCTCCGGGCCGCCTGCGTGGCGGCCAGAAGGGCCTACACGCGGAGTCGGCGGCGCAGCTTTCGCGACCTCGCCAACGAGGCCCTCCTCTACGCCGCGTACGTGGAGGCCAAGGAGGTCCTCAAGTCGCAGATGCGTGCCGCCGACGACTCGGCGAAGGCCGAGATGTTGGAGGGTCTCGACGGGGACCCGTTTGGGAGGCCATACAAAGCGGCGCGTAACAAACTGCGCCCCTGTGGCCCCCCACTGACGGAGACCCTAGAGCCGGAGTTGCTGGATGGGGTGGTTCGGTCCCTGTTTCCATGCAGGACCGATTTCACCCCTCCAGTGATGCACCCCCCGCGGGGGGTGGCCCCGCCGGAGGAGGAGATCCCTCCAGTGGCGGTGGCGGAGCTCCGCGCGGCGGCTTTACGCCTCCGCGGGAAGAGGACGGCCCCCGGACCGGACGGCGTCCCCGCAGCGGTGGTGGCCATTGCGGCCACCCAAATGGAGGACAGGTTTCGGGACCTCTTCAGTGCGTGTCTTACGACTGGGAGGTTCCCGAAACCGTGGAAGGAGGGACGACTGTGCCTCCTTCGGAAGGAGGGACGCCCGGTGGATTCCCCCTCGGCATACCGGCCCGTCGTTCTGCTCGATGAGGTCGGTAAATTGTTTGAGGGGATCATCGCCACCCGGGTGAATGGCCTCCTGCGGGAGGTGGGGCCGGACCTGTCGGACGCCCAATTCGGTTTCCGGAAGGGGCGTTCGACGGTCGACGCATTGGCCCTTTTGAAGGGCCAAGTGAGGGAGGCGGTCGAAGCAGGGGACGGAGTGTTGGCGGTGTCATTCGACATCGCCAACGCGTTCAACTCCGTTCCCCACTCGACCATCTTAGAGGCACTCCGCTATCACGGAGTGCCTCAATATCTGCGGGCTCTGCTGGCAGACTACCTGGAGGACCGAGCGGTCCTCCTCGTAGACAGGACAGGCAGTTTGCGGCGGTACAGGGCGGAGTCTGGTGTTCCACAGGGGTCGGTCCTAGGTCCACTCCTGTGGAACATTGGCTTCGACTGGCTCCTGCGCGGGTCCCTCCTTCGTGGCACGAGTGTCATCTGCTATGCGGATGACACTCTCCTCACTGCCCGAGGGGGGAGCTTTAGGGAGGCGGCGAATTTGGCCTCGGCTGGCGGATCCCTAATCGCAGGGAGGATCCGCCGCCTAGGGCTGACGGTGGCCCTGCATAAGACCGAGGCCGTGTTTTTCCACGGGCCTCGGCAGCGGGTCCCCCCGGACGCCCACATTGTTGTAGCGGGCGTCGAGGTGGGAGTGAAGGCCCAGATAAAATATCTGGGCCTTGTACTGGACAGCAGGTGGCGCTTCGGCCCGCATTTCAGCGGGCTGTCGACGCGCCTGCTGAAGGCAGCGGGGGCCCTCTCATGGCTCCTCCCGAACCTGGGAGGGCCGAAGGCGCGATGCCGGCAGCTGTATGCCGGCATCCTCAAAAGTATGGCCCTTTACGGGGCCCCTATCTGGGCGGACTCTCTCGTCAGGAGGGAGAACGCCTCCGCCATCCGCAGGCCCCAAAGGGCCATTGCACAGCGGGTGGCGAGGGCCTATCGCTCGGTGGGGTTCGCGGCGGCGTGCGCCCTGGCCGGCACCCCTCCTTGGGAGATCGAGGCGTGGGTGCTAGCTAGGGTGTACGAGTGGTCGGCGCGGCGCAGGGCGCTCAATGCGCCCCCCGCCGCGGAGGAGCGGGAGGCCGTCCGGCGGGAGGCGAGGGCCGCAATCGTCCATCATTGGACTGAGGACCTCGCCTCTGCCGCCTTTGGCCGCCGAACGTTGGACGCGCTCGGGCCAGTCCTTCAGGGATGGCTCGAGCGGCCCCACGGCTTCCTCTCGTTCCGTCTGGTGCAGGTGCTGACCGGGCATGGATGCTTCGGGTCGTACCTGCATCGTATTGGGAGAGAGGAGGCTGCCGCGTGCCACAACTGTGGCGCGGCGGAGGACTCGGCACAGCACACCCTCGAGGTGTGCCCGGCCTGGTCTGAGCTGCGCCGCGGTCTGACTGCGGTGGTGGGGCCGGACCTCTCGCTGCCCGGCGTGGTTCTGTCCATGCTGGGGAGCGAGGTGGCCTGGTCGGCGGTCGCCTCTTTCTGCGAGGACGTGATCTCGCAGAAAGAGGCAGCGGAGCGCGCGCGGGAGGACGATCCCCTCGCGGCGCCGCTCCGCAGGCGGAGAAGGGGAAGAGTGAGACGGCTGTACGATCAGCGTCTCCTCCTCCCCGGTGGTGAATAGCGGGAGACTGGCGCGGGGGCGCCTTCTCCTGCACTGCACGATTCACCACCACCGTCGGCGGGAATGACCGAGCACTCGCGGTCATTTCCGGGCCCCTCCTCGTAGGGAGGGGCGTGCGGGCCCCGCTGTAAAAGCGGGCGGTCGTCGGCGGGGGACTGGATGATAAGGCTCTGCCAGTTTCCCAGTTCCCCTCCATGAAGACGATGCGGGAGTGCCGCTGGGTTGTTTAGTGGGTATACCCGGGCTAGCCGGGGGAGTCCCACATAACCCTCTCGTCCCCCAACGGGAGGGTATGCGTAACGCATTTTTCCCAGCGTCAACAAAAAAAAAAAAAAAAAAAAAAGGTTAGGTTACCGCCGATCCGGTGCCCAGTACATCGGCGGCTGCGGAGGGGGGTGCGATGTCCGATTAATGGATAGGGCCGAACATCGCATCCTTCAGGCCAACACCGACCACTGCAGAGCGGCCCAGGATCTGCTGATGCAGACCGTGGCCGAGTGGTTGGTGGACGTAGCGGTGGTCGCTGAGCCGTACTCGGTCCCTGGCAGGTGGCTGGGTGATCCGGACGGCTCAGTGGCACTGGTAGCGCGGTCTTCCACGGAATCCCCACCCCTCTCGCTCTTAGAGAGGGGTCCGGGATACGTGGCCGCCGCGTGGGGGTAGATAGCCCTGGTGGGCGTGTATTTCTCCCCTAACCGACCCCTAGCGGACTTCGAGATCTTTCTCGAGGTCCTCACCGCTGTGGTCGGTCGGGCGGCGCCGCGCCAGGTCGCCGTGTTGGGCGACCTGAATGCCAAGTCGACGGCCTGGGGCAATCCGGCCGCGACTTGCAACGTACGGGGTCGCGCCGTCGAGTTTTGGGCGGCGTCGACAGGCGTGTCCCTCTTAAACAGAGGGACAGTTCAGACGTGTGTGCGGCAACGGGGAGGGTCAGTGGTGGACGTTTCGTTCGCCACCCCCGTGTTGGCCGCCCGCGTCCTGAACTGGCGGGTGGAGATGGTGGAGACGTTGTCCGACCACCGATACGTGCGGTTCGACGTCTCCACCGGGAGCCCTCGGGGAACAGCCCACTCGGGTCAGTCCCCGGGGACCCGTTTGGGAGGCCATACAAAGCGGCGCGTAACAAACTGCGCCCCTGTGGGCCCCCACTGACGGAGACCCTAGAGCCGGAGTTGCTGGATGGGGTGGTTCGGTCCCTGTTTCCATGCAGGACCGATTTCACCCCTCCAGTGATGCACCCCCCGCGGGGGGTGGCCCCGCCAGAGGAGGAGATCCCTCCAGTGGCGGTGGCGGAGCTCCGCGAGGCGGCTGTACGCCTCCGCGGGAAGAGGACGGCCCCCGGACCGGACGGCGTCCCCGCAGCGGTGGTGGCCATTGCGGCCACCCAAATGGAGGACAGGTTTCGGGACCTCTTCAGTGCGTGTCTTACGACTGGGAGGTTCCCGAAACCGTGGAAGGAGGGACGATTATGCCTCCTTCGGAAGGAGGGACGCCCGGTGGATTCCCCCTCGGCATACCGGCCCGTCGTTCTGCTCGACGAGGTCGGAAAATTGTTTGAGGGGATTATCGCCACCCGGGTCAATGGCCTCCTGCGGGAGGTGGGGCCGGACCTGTCGGACGCCCAATTCGGTTTCCGGAAGGGGCGTTCGACGGTCGACGCATTGGCCCTTTTGAAGGGCCAAGTGAGGGAGGCGGTCGAGGCAGGGGACGGAGTGTTGGCGGTGTCATTCGACATCGCCAACGCGTTCAACTCCGTTCCCCACTCGACCATCTTAGAGGCACTCCGCTATCACGGAGTGCCTCAATATCTGCGGGCTCTGCTGGCAGACTACCTGGAGGACCGAGCGGTCCTCCTCGTAGACAGGACAGGTAGTTTGCGGTGGTACAGAGCAGAGTCTGGTGTTCCACAGGGGTCGGTCCTAGGTCCACTCCTGTGGAACATTGCCTTCGACTGGCTCCTGCGCGGGTCCCTCCTTCGTGGCACGAGTGTCATCTGTTATGCGGATGACACTCTCCTCACTGCCCGAGGGGGGAATTTTAGGGCGGCGGCCAATTTGGCCTCGGCTGGCGGATCCCTAGTGGCAGGGAGGATCCGCCGCCTAGGGCTGACGGTGGCCCTGCATAAGACCGAGGCCGTGTTCTTCCACGGGCCTCGGCAGCGGGTCCCCCCGGACGCCCGCATTGTTGTAGCGGGCGTCCAAGTAGAGGTGAAGGCCCAGATGAAATATCTGGGCCTTGTGTTGGACAGCAGGTGGCGCTTCGGCCCGCATTTCAGCGGGCTGTCGACGCGCCTGCTGAAGGCAGCGGGGGCCCTCTCATGGCTCCTCCCGAACCTGGGAGGGCCGAAGGCGCGATGCCGGCAGCTGTATGCCGGCATCCTGAAAAGTATGGCCCTTTACGGGGCCCCTATCTGGGCGGACTCTCTCCACAGGAGGGAGAACGCCGCCGCCATCCGCAGGCCCCAAAGGGCCATTGCACAGCGGGTGGCGAGGGCCTACCGCTCGGTGGGGTTCGCGGCGGCGTGCGCCCTGGCCGGCACCCCTCCTTGGGAGATCGAGGCGTGGGTGCTGGCTAGGGTGTACGAGTGGTCGGCGCGGCGTAGGGCGCTCAATGCGCCCCCCGCCGCGGAGGAGCGGGAGGCCGTCCGGCGGGAGGCGAGGGCCGCAATCGTCCACCATTGGACTGAGGACCTCGCCTCTGCCACCTTCGGCCGCCGAACGTTGGACGCGCTCGGGCCAGTCCTTCAGAGATGGCTCGAGCGGCCCCACGGCTTCCTCTCGTTCCGTCTGGTGCAGGTGCTGACCGGGCATGGATGCTTCGGGTCGTACCTGCATCGGATTGGGAGGGAGGAGGCCGCCGCGTGCCACGACTGCGGCGCGGCGGAGGACTCGGCACAGCACACCCTCGAGGTTTGCCCGGCCTGGTCTGAGCTGCGCCGCGGTCTAACTGCGGTGGTGGGGCCGGACCTCTCGCTGCCCGGCGTGGTTCTGTCCATGCTGGGGAGCGAGGCGGCCTGGTCGGCGGTCGCCTCTTTCTGCGAGGACGTGATCTCGCAGAAAGAGGCAGCGGAGCGCGCGCGGGAGGACGATCCCCTCGCGGCGCCGCTCCGCAGGCGGAGAAGGGGAAGAGTGAGACGGCTGTACGATCAGCGTCTTCTCCTCCCCGGTGGTGAATAGCGGGAGACTGGCGCGGGGGCGCCTTCTCCTGCACTGCACTGTTCACCACCACCGTCGGCGGGAATGACCGAGCACTCGCGGTCATTTCCGGGCCCCTCCTCGTAGGGAGGGGCGTGCGGGGCCCGCTGTAAAGGCGGGCGGTCGTCGGCGGGGGACTGGATGATAAGGCTCTGCCAGTTTCCCAGTTCCCCTCCATGAAGACGATGCGGGAGTGCCGCTGGGTTGTTTAGTGGGTATACCCGGGCTAGCCGGGGGAGTCCCACATAACCCTCTCGTCCCCCAACGAGAGGGTATGCGTAACGCATTTTTCCCAGCGTCAACAAAAAAAAAAAAAAAAAAAAAGTTAGGTTGGGGTACTGTCCACCCCCTTCAGTTGCCCGAATGGCGCGACGATCTGGGGGTGACCATAGAGGAGATGGACTGGGCCGTTGGCCGCTTGAGAGCCCGAAAGACCGCGCCCGGACCCGATGGTATTCCGGGTAGGGTGCTGGTGTTGAGCCTGGCTGCCCTGGGGGACGTGCTGAGGCAGCTATTCACTAGTTGCCTCCGTGAAGCTACGTTTCCCAGGGCCTGGAAGGAGGCTAGTTTGGTCCTCATCAAGAAGGAAGGCAGAGCCGCGGATTCTCCCTCCGCGTACCGTCCCATATGTCTGCTGGACGAGGTTGGCAAACTGTTCGAGAGAATAGTTGCCTCTCGTCTCAGCGGGCATCTGTCGCGCGTCGGTCCCGATCTGGCCGACAGCCAGTTCGGCTTCCGACAGGGCCGTTCGACCGTGGATGCGATAACTCGCGTCCGCGCCCTGTCGGATCAGGCGGTCTCCCGGGGTGGCGTGGCATTGGCGGTGTCACTCGACATTGTCAACGCCTTCAATTCCCTACCCTGGGATGCGATCTGGGAGGCACTGGTCTACCATGGAGTGCCTCCCTACCTGCAGGCCCTGATCAGGGACTACTTGCGCGACAGGTACATCCTGTACGTGGATCGAGACGGTACGAGGATCCGGAGGGAAGTGGAGCGAGGGGTTCCGCCTCGCCTACGACGCGGTTCTGCGTGTCGATCTCCCCGCCGGCGTAAGTGTCGTCTGCTACGCGGACGACACGTTAATCGTGGCCGGTGGGGACACCTTCGAGAGGACCAAAGAGCTCGCCGAGCTTGGGGCGGAAATCGTCGTCGCGAAAATACGCGAGTTGGGCATGGAGATAGCGCCTCAGAAAACTGAGGCGCTGTGGTTCCACGGCCTGCCTAGGAGCCGGGAACCACCGCCCAACTTGCGCGTCCGTGTGGGTGAGTCGGAAGTCAGGGTGGGGCCGTACATGAAATATCTTGGCCTCACCCTTGACAGTCGCTGGGGCTTCGAGGAGCATTTCGAGCGCCTGGTCCCCCGAGTCGACAGGGTTGCAGCGGCCTTGCACAGGCTGCTCCCCAACCTCGGGGGGCCGAGCGAGGAAGTTCGCCGCCTCTACGCCGGAGTCGTGCAGTCCGTAGTCCTCTACGGGGCGCCCATCTGGGCGCCGAGGCTGGCCATAAGACGCTGTAGAACCAAAATCTACAGCGTCCAGCGGAGGATGGCACTTCGGATTGCACGAGGATACCGAACGGTGTCCTTTGAGGCGGCGACCATACTGGCACGCTTTCCGCCCTTAGATATCCTGGCGGACATGTATGCGAGGGTCTATGACCGGATCCGCATCGCCCGCCAGAGTGGCGGAGGCGAGCCGGTGGCGCTCGAATCCATCAAGCGGCAGGAACGACACATCGCTCTCACGACGTGGCGCGAGCGGCTCCAGCCGGAGCACATAGCGCGCAAACGCGTCGTTGAGGCATTCCTGCCGCATCTCGAAGCCTGGATACAGCGACGGAGCGGACGACTCACCTACAGGCTTACGCAGATAATCACCGGACACGGTTGTTTCGGTGATTATCTGCATAAGATCGGACGTGAAGCGACGACGAGATGCTTCCACTGCGACCAGTCTGACTCCGCCCAACACACGCTGGAGGCTTGCCCCGCGTGGTCGTTGGAGCGTCGAGACCTGGTCGCAGTCATCGGATCGGACCTCTCCCTGGGCAGCGTAGTGTCGGCTATGCTGTCCGGGGATGCGGCGTGGGGAGCGATGGCCGCCTTCTGCGAGACTGTCATGTCCCAGAAGGAGGCCGCTGAGCGGGATCGCGAACGCGCTGATCCCGCTCGGCGACGAAGGCGCAGGCCGCGTCAAGCGGCCGCCCAACGTCTCGCTCCCCAGCCCTGAGCCCGGGGCTATAAACAACGGGCAACCTTCGGAGTCGCTGGACGCTCGGGGTGTGGGCCCTTTGAGCGTCCATTGAGTACGGCGGCGACTCCGAGGAGGACGGCGGCGGGGTTGCGACCCCCGTCCCCGTGAGCACCGTGACAGGTTCCCGGGGGGCTACAATGCGCCCCCCGGCGGCGGGCTCAAAGGCAAGGCACTGAGGGGCCCCTGGTGCAGATCCCACCGGAGAGCCCTGGGGTCCCCCCTCCCATGTGCCGATGCGACAGCCGCGGGGGTTTTAGTGGGTAAGAATCCCACATACCCCGGTCGAGCCCCACAGCTCCCGGGGATCTTTCGAAGATTTCCCCCGCGTCAAAAAAAAAAAAAAAAAAAAAAGGTTGGGGTACTGGCATCACCTCCTCGAGTGCCCGGCCCATTGTAATTCCCCAAGGATACGTCCTGAAAGGAAGGACAATGGGCTTGGGACGGTGTACCCTGGGCACCGGGTAATAGTTCTCCACTTTTCTCGGGGTGGACTGTTGTTGCTCGGTGGCTAAGCCTTAGGGTGGGTAGTGGGGAGGACGGGGGTAGGGGACCGAAAGGTCAATCGGGGCGTGGGTGGGAGTCGCGGGGGGGAGCGCTGAAGGTACCTCTCTGCTTTCAGAGAGGACTAGAGGTGCAATGCGGCTGGGGTTCGTGCATAGGGACGGGGAGGGGGGTTCGTGTGGGGATTGTCTTTGGGGTGTGTGTGTGTGAATGCGTGCGTGATTGTGGGTGTGCTTCAGCCGGCGATGATAGGCAGGCCGGCTCTGCCCAACGGGGAAAGTACTGCGCGAGTACCCTGAAACGCGGGGGGGCTAAACCCCGCCACTAGCAGCAAAGGGACCACACCCTTCAAAGGAAGGGACCTACCCCTTTAAAAAAGGAATAATGATATGGCGACTCGAAAAAACTTACTACCCCAGGCCGGTACCGTCTGCTCAGCAGACGGAGAATCCGGCACAGGCCCTTCGGGATCTGTCATTCCCCACCGTATTCTGGGGGGGGAAACCGAACGCCAAGCGTCCAACGACGCCACCGGACAGGACAATCCGACCAAGTCTGCGTTGACCGTGGAGAGTTTCTCCGCTGAGTCCGCAGGTCTGAGTCGAAGGGGGGGGGCCACACCCAATAGGTGGCAAAGAATGCCGCGTTATCGAGATGGACCAAATGGAGCCTGATCATGACGACGCTGTGTCTGTGGGCCCCGGCGGGTCCACTAAGTTTTGGACTAAGGGGCGGGATAAACGCTCAAGATCCTCATCTAACTCGGGGTCGGAAACGGCCTCGAGCGTGGTGAGTAAAGTGTCGGCGTCGACGACTAAAAAGTTGTCGTCTAGCAAGAGAGGACGTGGACGGTCTGCAAAGGCGTTCACAGTAACCCCGTCACGTGACACACGGGGACGCTTTTTAAAGCCCCGAGTCACGGCGGGAGGTGATGCGGCGGTAGATAGTGACGCTGGTGGATCGGACATGTCTTTCGTGTCCGTATCTGAGACATCGGCACTGAGCTACGCCGAAAAAGTGAAGGTGGCGGAAGTTCGTCTAGAACGGCTGCCGCCCATAAAGAAAAATAGTGGTAAGGAGAAAGTGGGTACTAAACCCCCTGCCACCACTAGTGTCCCATCGTTGACAACCCTCCATCAGAGGGTTGAGGACAACATGGACCAGGTGCTGAAAGTGGCAGCGAACAGCGGTCACCTGAAAGGTACATTTGTACGTACCCTCAAGGATGCCGCTAACTCCACGAAAGAGGCTATGCTGATGGCGGCAGAAAGGTCGGCCACCACTGAGGTCGCATTACTGCAAGCCGAAAATCGGCGCCTACAGGCAGAATTGGAAGACCTCCGAAAAGTCGTAGAGGCTAAGGTAGGACAGCAGTTGGCCCCTGGACCAACAGCTGAGGAGCGGAAGCGGGAACGAGAAGAGCTGCTGCGAGATGTAATGGTCCAGGTTGGGACCATGGTGAGCGCGCGACTCGAGGCGTTCCAAGACCGGCTCCCTCCAGAGAAGCGCCTCCGACCACCGCTTGCTGTGGACAGGTGCTCTCCTGTGCGCGCCACAGTAGCAGAAAAGGTCCCCACTAAAAGGGCCTCTGAAAAGAGGGCAGCTGTGCCCAAACCAGGGCCTTCCAAGGAACTGTCGAACACAGTGCCATCAATGGCCCAAAAGCCTCAAAAGGAGACGCGGGGCGTCCATTGCGGATGGCACCTTCCAAGGTTCCGTCAAATGCAATCCCCGCTAGTCACCAGCCCGCTGCCAACAGAGATGGGCCTCCTGTAGAGGCTTCTGAAAGCGGGTGGACGAAAGTGGTTCGCCGTAAACGGCGGAACCGCAATAAAAAGAAGCGGACGCCTGAGCAACCGGATTCAAACGGTGCCGGAAAGCTTAAAAAGCGGAGGAAGAGGAAACGCTGGCTTCGCAACCCCAGTTCAGCAGCTGTTGTAATAACGTTGCAGCCGGGCGCAGAAGAGAGAGGCGTCAGCTACGCCGAAGTTCTGGCCGAGGCCAGGCAGAAGATCACTATTGCCGACCTCGGCATTGAATCTCTACGCTGCAAAAGGGCAGCGACCGGAGCCCGAATGTTCGAGGTGCCCGGAGCGGCCAGCGGTCCAAAAGCTGACGCGTTAGCAGAAAAGCTGCGGCAAACACTCAACGCCGATGACGTCCGCATTGCGAGGCCGATCAAATGCGTGGGTTTACGGGTGTCAGACCTTGACGACTCGGTGTCCAATGCGGATGTCATTGCCGCAGTTGCCCGCGTGGGTGGCTGTAAAGAGAGTGAGGTCAGCTGTGGAGTTATCCGCCGAGAGGCACGCCGCCTCGGGACATTGTGGTTGCGATGCCCTATAGCTGCTGCCAAAAAGGTGGTGAGCAGCGGACACCTAGCGGTTGGATGGGACATGGCTCGGGTTGCACTTCTAGAGCCTAGACCATCGCGTTGTTTCCGATGCCTGCATTGTGGGCATATGGGTGTCTGTTGCCCGGCTGAGGTAGACCACAGTGGTGAATGTCACCGCTGTGGAACTCCCGGCCACAAATCGGGTGGATGCTCAGCTGCGCCGCACTGTTCTTTGTGCGAAGCAGCAGGCAAGCCAGCGGCGCACATGGTTGGCAGCAAATGCTGCTCTGCTGCTGGCAAAAAAGTGAGGGGCACCGTGAAGGCTACTGGTAAGCCAAAACCGGTCAATATGGAGATGGAGATATTACCCGCTGATGGACTCCAGTCGTCCCCATAGAATTTTGCAGGGAAATCTCAACCACGCCGCCGGTGCGCAAGATCTCTTGCTGCAGTCCATGGCGGAGTGGTTGATAGATATTGCTGTCGTCGCGGAGCCGTACTTCGTCCCTGACCGGTCCAATTGGTCGGGGGACGTCACGGGCACCGTGGCCATCGTGGGGGCGGCGGAACTGTCCACGCGAGATAGAGGCCGTGGATTTGTGGTGGCTGAATGGGCCGGCGTCGCAATTGTCGCTGTCTACTTCTCCCCGAATCGGACCTTGGCCGATTTCGAGGTCTTCCTGGACGAGGTTGGGGCGGCGGTGAGGCGTGTCTCGCCGCTGCCGGTATTCGTTCTAGGGGACCTCAACGCCAAGTCAACGGCGTGGGGGGGGAGTGGCCACCGACTCGCGTGGCGAAGTGTTGGAGGAGTGGCTCGCGGTTCTCGGCCTCTCCATCTTAAACCGTGGATCCGTGCTCACATGCGTGCGGCAGCGGGGGGGATCAATCGTGGACGTTTCGTTCGCTTCCCCTGTTGTCGCATCGCGGGTCAGAGAGTGGCGGGTCCTGGAGGAAGTGGAGACGTTATCGGACCACCGTTATATACGGTTCGACGTCTCCACACAAGGAGGGACCGGGAGCAGCCGGCGACTTCGAGGTCGGAACTGCTTCCCTAGGTGGAGCCAAAGCCGCCTGGACCCAGAAGCCCTCATCGAGGCTGCAATTGTCCAGGCGTGGGTCACACTGCCTAGGGAGGTAGAGGTAGACACCGAGGCGCAGTGGTTTCGGGGCGCACTATCCAGCGTCTGTGACTCCGCCATGCCCCGCACCGGGCACATACCCCGGAAGCGGGCGGTGTATTGGTGGTCGGCGGAGATCGCGGAACTACGCAGGGCATGCGTGGCGGCGCGCCGGGTCTACACACGGCAACTTCCACGGGCCTCGGCAGCGGGTCCCCCCGGACGCCCGCATTGTTGTAGCGGGCGTCGAAGTAGGGGTGAAGGCCCAGATGAAATATCTGGGCCTTGTTTTGGACAGCAGGTGGCGCTTCGGCCCGCATTTCAGCGGGCTGTCGACGCGCCTGCTGAAGGCCTCTCGTGGCTCCTCCCGAACCTGGGAGGGCCGAAGGCGCGATGCCGGCAGCTGTATGCCGGCATCCTCAAGAGTATGGCCCTTTACGGGGCCCCTATCTGGGCGGACTCCCTCCACAGGAGGGAGAACGCCGCCGCCATCCGCAGGCCCCAAAGGGCCATTGCACAGCGGGTGGCGAGGGCCTACCGCTCGGTGGGGTTCGCGGCGGCGTGCGCCCTGGCCGGCACCCCTCCTTGGGAGATCGAGGCGTGGGTGCTGGCTAGGGTGTACGAGTGGTCGGCGCGGCGTAGGGCGCTCAATGCGCCCCCCGCCGCGGAGGAGCGGGAGGCCGTCCGGCGGGAGGCGAGGGCCGCAATCGTCCATCATTGGACCGAGGACCTCGCCTCTGCCACCTTCGGCCGCCGAACATTGGACGCGCTCGGGCCAGTCCTTCAGGGATGGCTCGAGCGGCCCCACGGCTTCCTCTCGTTCCGTCTGGTGCAGGTGCTGACCGGGCATGGATGCTTCGGGTCATACCTGCACCGGATTGGGAGGGAGGAGGCCGCCGCGTGCCACGACTGCGGCGCGGCGGAGGACTCGGCACAGCACACCCTCGAGGTGTGCCCGGCCTGGTCTGAGCTGCGCCGCGGTCTGACTGCGGTGGTGGGGCCGGACCTCTCGCTGCCCGGCGTGGTTCTGTCCATGCTGGGGAGCGAGGCGGCCTGGTCGGCGGTCGCCTCTTTCTGCGAGGACGTGATCTCGCAGAAAGAGGCAGCGGAGCGCACGCGGGAGGACGATCCCCTCGCGGCGCCGCTCCGCAGGCGGAGAAGGGGAAGAGTGAGACGGCTGTACGATCAGCGTCTCCTCCTCCCCGGTGGTGAATAGCGGGAGACTGGCGCGGGGGCGCCTTCTCCTGCACTGCACAGTTCACCACCACCGTCGGCGGGAATGACCGAGCACTCGCGGTCATTTCCGGGCCCCTCCTCGTAGGGAGGGGCGTGCGGGCCCCGCTGTAAAGGCGGGCGGTCGTCGGCGGGGGACTGGATGATAAGGCTCTGCCAGTTTCCCAGTTCCCCTCCATGAAGACGATGCGGGAGTGCCGCTGGGTTGTTTAGTGGGTATACCCGGGCTAGCCGGGGGAGTCCCACATAACCCTCTCGTCCCCCAACGAGAGGGTATGCGTAAGATAATGTTGATAGGCGACTTCAATCTGCCACATATAACATGGACCAGCAATGGTCCTGTGTACTCAAAGCGAGGCAACACCGATGTACAGGATGCGAGTTTGAGTCTTATTAGCAGTCTCTCGTACCATAATATGAGTCAGTATAACACAATACCAAATTCTGCCAATAATATTATTGACCTCATATTCGGCAACGAATCGTTAAGTATTAAAGTCGCCGACTGTCCATTATTAAAAGAAGACAAATTCCATCCCGCCCTGGATATTTCTAGTACCGATATGCTTGCAACTAAAATGAAAATTAACACTCATGTGAAATTTAATTATTACAAAGCAGACTACGAAGGAATTAAAACAGAACTTAGTAAAATTGACTGGAACACTATTCTTAATAACAAAACCGTTGATGATAGTGTAGAAACTTTATATGACATTCTATATGATTTGATCGAACGATACGTACCAAAAAAAACACCTCATGGTAAATTCGTTTATCCCTCTTGGTTTTCCAAACCACTAATTAATATTATAAAAGAAAAAGATAAAGTGCACTCTAAATGGGTTAAATATCAAAATCCACTGGACTCCCTTGAGTTTAAACTGTTGCGTAAGCGACAAAAACTCATCCAGGACAGGTGCCACAAAATTCATGTTTCCCGAACTCAGGAAAACATCACCAAAAATCCTAAGTCGTTGTGGTCATATGCAAACTCCAAGAAAAAAGGGCATTCTAGTTATCCTGCCAAATTGAGTTTAGGAAATGAGGTATTCACCAATGAAAGGGAGATTTGTGATGCGTTCAATAATTTTTTTAAAAGTGTTTTTATCTATCCAGCGCAACACTACTCGCTAAGTAACCCAAATTCAGTTCATGCTAACAACCTAAGTACGGGCTTTGTTGCAGTCAACGATACGCAAGTTTTACAGCTACTTCAGACTCTCGACATTAATAAAGGGCCAGGAAGTGATAAAATACCTCCAGTTTTTATACAAAAATGTGCTAATGAGCTGACCGTCCCACTCACAATTATTTTCAATCACTCGTTGTCCGAGGGAGTATTTCCATCTAAATGGAAAGAGGCACATATTGTACCTATATTCAAAAAGGGTTCAAAATCTGATATTAGCAATTACCGCCCTATATCTATCTTGAACACATTTAGTAAACTACTAGAAAAAATAGTACATAAACACATTTACAATGTCATAGCTAGTCAAATTCCGCCTAATCAACATGGTTTTATGAAGTGCCGGTCGACCATGACTAATCTCAGTATATTGATCAATGACGTACTTACGGCGATGGATGAGGGAGCGCAGGTAGACGTCATCTACACCGATTTTGAAAAAGCGTTTGATCGTGTCGATCATGTTATACTGTTGCACAAGCTGTACTTGCTAGGAATACATGGCGATCTCCTCAGGTGGATAGAATCTTACATAAGCAATAGGAAACAAGCCGTAACCCTAGGCGCGTGCCGATCGGACTTTGTACAAGTCACCTCAGGGGTCCCACAGGGATCTTTATTGGGTCCTCTTCTCTATAACGCGTACCTTTATGATATTGGCGACTGTTTACTAAATTCAAAATATCTTATGTTTGCAGACGACACAAAGTTGTACATGAAAGTGACTAATCATCATGACTGCATTCTATTACAAGACGATTTGAACCACCTTATCAAGTATTATGATCATAATAGAATAAGCGTCAACACACAGAAGTGCAATCAAATAACTTTCACGCGCAAAAAGAATGTGGTACAGTTTACATACAACATTAGCGGGTCTTTTTTGCAAAAGACGGACTTAATACGTGACTTGGGGGTTCTGTTAGATTCAAAATTATTAATGGCACACCATATAGACAAAGCTATTGATAAAGCATATAAGATGCTGGGCTTTGTCATTAGAACCTGCAAACCATTCAATGATATCAACTGTTTAAAAGCTCTTTACTTTGCATACGTTAGAAGTATAGTGGAATATGCCAGTTGTGTATGGTCTCCTCAATACTTAACTTACATAGACCGATTAGAAGCAATTCAAAAGAAATTTGTACATCATTTAAATTTTAAAACTTACAGTAGTCTTGACTATAAATCATCCTGTCAGCTATATAATGTGTCATCCTTAAGCGCGCGACGGGAACTTAATGATATGATGTTTTTACAGGGTTTGTTGTCAGGTCGTATTGACAGCCCAGAACTTCTCTCTGCCTTGGGCTTGAATGTCCCTACCAAACGTACTCGACATACAGTTTCTCGACTCTTTCATGTGCCACATACCCGAGCACGGTATGCATACAATTCCGTAATTCCTAGAATATCTCGAACATATAATGATAAATTTTCTCATATCGACCTCTTCAACCTATCCGTCGAAAGCTTCAGAGCACAAGTTATTATGAACCAGTTGACAGATTAAGCGCTTCCTATAAATATTAGCAATTTGCACAAACTGACATGGACACATGCACACACCACATACACTCACACACATACACATACACATAGAGAGAATAACATGCACATACATAAATAGACACGCAGCTCTCAATATAGGTATGCAGATAGCTTGTATATTTTTAAATTTCAATTGAAACATTAATTGGCTCTATTTATACAATTATTGTTACAACTAATTTGTTATTGTATAGCTGTTGTTTCAATTAATAAACAATAAATAAGTAACGCATTTTTCCCAGCGTCAACAAAAAAAAAAAAAAAAAAAAAAAAAGGTTAGGTTAGGTTCCGGCGGGTCGGTCAAGTCCCTCAGTCCACCCCCTTCAGTTGCCCGAATGGCGCGACGATCTGGGGGTGACCATAGAGGAGATGGACTGGGCCGTTGGCCGCTTGAGAGCCCGAAACACCGCGCCCGGACCCGACGGTGTTCCGGGTAGGGTGCTGGTGTTGAGCCTGGCTGCCCTGGGGGACGTGCTGAGGCAACTATTCACTAGTTGCCTCCGTGAAGCTACGTTCCCTAGGGCCTGGAAGGAGGCTAGCTTGGTCCTCATCAAGAAGGAAGGCAGAGCCGCGGATTCTCCCTCCGCGTACCGTCCCATATGTCTGCTGGACGAGGTTGGCAAACTGTTCGAGAGAATAGTTGCCTCTCGTCTCAGCGGGCATCTGTCGCGCGTCGGTCCCGATCTGGCCGACAGCCAGTTCGGCTTCCGACAGGGCCGTTCGACCGTGGATGCGATCACTCGCGTCCGCGCCCTGTCGGATCAGGCTGTCTCCCGGGGTGGCGTGGCGTTGGCGGTGTCACTCGACATTGTCAACGCCTTCAATTCCCTACCCTGGGATGCGATCTGGGAGGCACTGGTCTACCATGGAGTGCCTCCCTACCTGCAGGCCCTGATCAGGGACTACTTGCGCGACAGGTACATCCTGTACGTGGATCGAGACGGTACGAGGATCCGGAGGGAAGTGGAGCGAGGGGTTCCGCAGGGGTCCGTATTAGGCCCCCTGCTATGGAACCTCGCCTACGACGCGGTTCTGCGTGTCGATCTCCCCGCCGGCGTAAGTGTCGTCTGCTATGCTGACGACACGTTGATCGTAGCCGGTGGGGACACCTTCGAGAGGACCAAAGAGCTCGCCGAGCTTGGGGCGGAAATCGTCGTCGCGAAAATACGCGAGTTGGGCATGGAGATAGCGCCTCAGAAAACCGAGGCGCTGTGGTTCCACGGCCTACCTAGGAGCCGGGAGCCACCGCCCAACTTGCGCGTCCGCGTGGGTGAGTCGGAAGTCAGGGTGGGGCCGCACATGAAATATCTTGGCCTCACCCTTGACAGTCGCTGGGGCTTCGAGGAGCATTTCGAGCGCCTGGTCCCCCGAGTCGATAGGGTTGCAGCGGCCTTGCACAGGCTGCTCCCCAACCTCGGGGGGCCGAGCGAGGAAGTTCGCCGCCTCTACGCCGGAGTCGTGCAGTCCGTAGTCCTCTACGGGGCGCCCATCTGGGCGCCGAGGCTGGCCATAAGACGCTGTAGAACGAAAATCTACAGCGTCCAGCGGAGGATGGCACTGCGGATTGCACGAGGATACCGAACGGTGTCCTTTGAGGCGGCGACCATACTGGCACGCTTTCCGCCCTTAGACATCCTGGCGGGCATGTATGCGAGGGTCTATGACCGGATCCGCATCGCCCGCCAGAGTGGCGGAGGCGAGCCGGTGGCGCTCGAATCCATAAAGCGGCAGGAACGACACAACGCACTCACGACGTGGCGCGAGCGGCTCCAGCCGGAGCACATAGCGCGCAAACGCGTCGTTGAGGCATTCCTGCCGCATCTCGAAGCCTGGATACAGCGACGGAGCGGACGACTCACCTATAGGCTTACGCAGATAATCACCGGTCACGGTTGTTTCGGTGATTATCTGCATAAGATCGGACGTGAAGCGACGACGAGATGCTTCCACTGCGACCAGTCTGACTCCGCCCAACACACGCTGGAGGCTTGCCCCGCGTGGTCGTTGGAGCGTCGAGACCTGGTCGCAGTCATCGGATCGGACCTCTCCCTGGGCAGCGTAGTGTCGGCTATGCTGTCCGGGGATGCGGCGTGGGGAGCGATGGCCGCCTTCTGTGAGACTGTCATGTCCCAGAAGGAGGCCGCCGAGCGGGAACGCGAACGCGCTGATCCCGCTCGGCGACGAAGGCGCAGGCCGCCACAAGCGGCCGCCCAACGTCTCGCTCCCCAGCCCTGAGCCCGGGGCTATAAACAATGGGCAACCTTCGGAGTCGCTGGACGCTCGGGGTGTGGGCCCCTTGAGCGTCCATTGAGTACGGCGGCGACTCCGAGGAGGACGGCGGCGGGGTTGCGACCCCCGTCCCCGTGAGCACCGTGACAGGTTCCCGGGGGGCTACAATGCGCCCCCCGGCGGCGGGCTCAAAGGCAAGGTACTGAGGGAGATCCCACCGGAGAGCCCTGGGGTCCCCCCTCTCATGTGCCGATGCGACAGCCGCGGGGGTTTTAGTGGGTAAGAATCCCACATACCCCGGTCGAGCCCCACAGCTCCCGGGGATCTTTCGAAGATTTCCCCCGCGTCAAAAAAAAAAAAAAAAAAAAAAAAAAAAAAAAAAAAAAAAAAAAAAAAAAAAAAAAAACAAAAGGTTGGGGAACCCCCCACAGCGCTTACGTCCTCGTCGTGTTCCCTGGGCAACGTCCTGATCTGACCACCGTAACGGAGTGGCAGATCAGTGAACGGCTAAAGTGCGCTGTGCGTCGTAGTCTATTGCGGTCGACTACGATACCTGCGGGTCAAAGACCATGTCTAAACCCCTGCGGGATTCGTCCGGGAGGTTCCTCAAAGGCCCTTCTAAGGGCCCCTCCCGGGACGATTTGGAAAAAGGCCCTTCTCAGGGCCAACCAGCCGATGGCGCTTCGGCGTCGGAGGCTAGCCGCGCGCCTTCTGCGGCTAGTGTTTTTGGCGGGTGGACGGACGAGGTGTCTGACTCGGACGCCGGTTCGTCGATGTCGGTGGCCGAGGAGTCTTCCCGAGGCCGGGGAGCCCGGAAGCGGTACTTAAAAGATGGCTCCGAGGGCTCCTCAGACTCCACGGGGAAGCCGAAGAAGAAGCTTCGGCCAAAAAAGTCGGCAGTGGCCGACACCCACGACGTGGGCTTAGCGGATGCTGAACGCCAGTTAGACCTGGCGAAGCGGGAGCAGGTCCAGAAGGACCTAGAAGAGAAGGTCGCTGCCAAGGAGCAGCGGACGCTCGTCGCCCGAGCCAAGGCCGGGTACGGTGCGTCCCGCGTTTTATACGCGGACCACTCAGTGGCGGAATTGGAGCGGATGGCGGTGGAGGACCAAGAGGGGATTGTGGAGGTCGCCTCGAAGTCCTCCAACCTGAAGGGGACCTTCCAAAAGGCCCTCAAATGCAGGGCCGCGAGTATGCGCAGCATCGTCGCGGAGTTGGTGGGGCGAACAGCCACCGACGAGACGCGGCAGCTGCAGGCGAAAGTGGATCGCCTGCAGTCGGAGGTCAGCCAGCTACACCACAAGCTGGCTGAAGCCACGGCCCGGCCTCAACAAGCCGAGCCGAGGCCCGCGGTTAAAGCCACGGCCCGGCCTCAACAAGCCGAGCCGAGACCTGCGGCTGAGGCCCCCCCCCTCCAACCTTGAGGATATCATCCGCAAGGTTGTGATGGAGGAAAGGGCCTTCACTCGTGCCTGCTTCGCAGGTATCGAGGACCGGCTCCTGCCGGAAAAGCGGCTTCGCCCGCCACTTGCGGCGGACGAACGGCCACCCGCGGCAGTCAAGCCGCGCGAGCGGTTGCCCGCGGCAGTCAAGCCGCGCGAGCCGGCGCCGTCCTCACAACTAGAGGACGCCCTCCTACCCTCCACCACCCCGTCCAACCAGCCAAAGTGGACGAAGGTTGTTGGAAAGAAGAAGAAGGGCAAGGCGAAAAAGAAGGCGACGGCCGTCCCTGCCGTCCCCGCCACCGCCCCTCCCGGCCCGTCTCAGTCCACGGGCAAGGGAAAGGGGAAGGGGAAAGGCAAGAAGTCGGCCCCCAAACCCGAAAACGCTGCTCCCGCAGCTAATCGGGCCCCCGCCGGTGGGAGCAAACCCAAATTGGTTGCTCCCAAATCCGCTGCCGTAGTGGTGACGCTCACCGCGGAGGCTGAGGAGCGCGGTGAAACGTACGCGTCAATAATGACGCGGGCGCGCGCCAACGCCGATCCCACCCAACTGGGGATCGACAAGATCGCGTGCCGCCGAACACAAACCGGGGCTCGAATATTCGAGTTCCCGGGGGCCAAGGGCAGCGCCAATGCGGACCTCTTCGCAGCAAAACTGCAAGAGGTCATCGCGGGCGCGGCCAAGGTGGTCAGGCCTGTGAAGTCCGCAGGCCTGGAGGTGACCGACTTGGATGACTCGGTCACCAAGGAGGAGGTGGTGGCGGCGGTCGCGGCGGACGGACGAGGTGTCTGACTCGGACGCCGGTTCGTCGATGTCGATGGCCGAGGAGTCGTCTAGAAACCGGAAGCGGTTCTTGAAGGATGGCTCCGAGGGCTCTTCGGACTCCGCCGGGAAGCCGAGGAAGAAGCTTCGGCCGAAAAAGTCGGCAGTGGCCGACACCCACGACGTGGGATTAGCGGACGCTGAACGCCAGCTAAACCTGGCGAAGCGGGAGCAGGTCCAGAAGGACCTCGAAGAGAAGGTCGCTGCCAAGGAGCAGCGGACGCTCGTCGCCCGAGCCAAGGCCGGGTACGGTGCGTCCCGCGTTTTATACGCGGACCACTCAGTCGCGGAACTGGAGCGGATGGCGGTGGAGGACCAGGAGGGCATTGTGGAGGTCGCCTCGAAGTCCTCCAACCTGAAGGGGACCTTCCAAAAGGCCCTCAAATGCAGGGCCGCGAGTATGCGCGGCATCGTCGCTGAGTTGGTGGGGCGAACAGCCACCGACGAGACGCGGCAGCTGCAGGCGAAAGTGGATCGCCTGCAGTCGGAGGTCAGCCAGCTGCACCACAAGCTGGCTGAAGCCACGGCCCGGCCGCAACAAGCCGAGCCAAGGCCCGCGGCTAAAGCCACGGCCCGGCCTCTGCAAGCCGAGCCGAGACCTGCGGCTGAGGCCCTCCCCCCCTCCAACCTTGAGGATATCATTCGCAAGGTCGTGATGGAGGAAAGGGCCTTCACTCGTGCCTGCTTCGCAGGTATCGAGGACCGGCTCCTGCCGGAAAAGCGGCTTCGCCCGCCACTTGCGGCGGACGAACGGCCACCCGCGGCAAGCAAGCCGCGCGAGCGGCTGCCCGCGGCAGTCAAGCCGCGCGAGCCGGCGCCGTCCTCACGAACAGAGGACGCCCTTCTACCCTCCACCACCCCGTCCAACCAGCCAAAGTGGACGAAGGTGGTTGGAAAGAAGAAGAAGGGCAAGGCGAAGAAGAAGGCGACGGCCGGCCCTGCCGTCCCCGCCACCGCCCCTCCCGGCCCGTCTCAGTCCACGGGCAAGGGAAAGGGGAAGGGGAAAGGCAAGAAGTCGGCCCCCAAACCCGCAAACGCTGCTCCCGCAGCTAATCGGGCCCCCGCCGGTGGGAGCAAACCCAAATTGGTTGCTCCCAAATCCGCTGCCGTCGTGGTGACGCTCACCGCGGAGGCTGAGGAGCGCGGTGAGACGTACGCGTCAATAATGACGCGGGCGCGCGCCAACGTCGATCCCACCCAACTGGGGATCGACAAGATCGCGTGCCGCCAAACTCAAACCGGGGCTCGAATATTCGAGTTCCCGGGGGCTAAGGGCGGCGCCAACGCGGACCTCTTCGCAGAAAAACTGCAGGAGGTCATCGCGGACGTGGCC
This sequence comes from Furcula furcula, assembly GCA_911728495.1. Lineage (NCBI taxonomy): Eukaryota > Metazoa > Arthropoda > Insecta > Lepidoptera > Notodontidae > Furcula > Furcula furcula. The sequence goes on along the minus strand of OU452254.1, from coordinate 144,090 downwards.
AAGGTGGTCAGGCCTGTGAAGTCCGCAGGCCTGGAGGTGTCCGATCTGGATGATTCGGTCACCAAGGAGGAGGTGGTGGCGGCGGTCGCGGCGGCTGGAGGCTGCAGCGCCGCAGCAGTGCAAGGTCGGGGCATCAGACCCGGCCGCGGCGGCATGGGCACCATGCGCCTTGAGTGCCCGGTCGCCGCCGCCAAAGCCGTCCTCGCCAAGGGACGGCTTCTTGTTGGGTTCAGCACGGGTGTGGTCCGGGCACTTGAGGAGTCGCCGTTGCGGTGCTTCAAGTGCTTCGGAGTTGGACACACCCGGGCCCTGTGTCCCTCCACGGACGAAAGGAGGGACACATGCTACCGCTGCGGCAAGGTCGGACACAAGTCCGCCGCTTGCGAGGCCACCACGCCGCACTGTGCCGTGTGCGCCGCCAGTGGCCGCCCCGCGGATCATGTTATGAAGGGGAGGAGCTGCAAGCCTCCCCCCAAGAAGGGCAAAATGCAGGCGCTGACCCGGCCTGCCGTTGCCACCGCCGATCCGGTGCCCAGTACATCGGCGGCTGCGGAGGGGGGTGCGATGTCCGATTAATGGATAGGGCCGAACATCGCATCCTTCAGGCCAACACCAACCACTGCAGAGCGGCCCAGGATCTGCTGATGCAGACCATGGCCGAGTGGTTGGTGGACGTAGCGGTGGTCGCTGAGCCGTACTCGGTCCCTGGCAGGTGGCTGGGTGATCCGGACGGCTCAGTGGCAGTGGTAGCGCGGTCTTCCACGGACTCCCCACCCCTCTCGCTCTTAGAGAGGGGACCGGGATACGTGGCCGCCGCGTGGGGAGAGATAGCCCTGGTGGGCGTATATTTCTCCCCTAACCGACCCCTTGCGGACTTCGAGATCTTTCTCGAGGTCCTCACCGCAGTGGTCGGTCGGGCGGCGCCGCGCCAGGTCGCCGTGTTGGGCGACCTGAATGCCAAGTCGGCGGCCTGGGGCAACCCGGCCGCGACTTGCAACGTCCGGGGTCGCGCCGTCGAGTTTTGGGCGGCGTCGACAGGCGTGTCCCTCTTAAACAGAGGGACAGTTCAGACGTGTGTGCGGCAACGGGGAGGGTCAGTGGTGGACGTTTCGTTCGCCACCCCCGTGCTGGCCGCCCGCGTCCTGAACTGGCGGGTGGAGATGGTGGAGACGTTGTCCGACCACCGTTACGTTCGGTTCGACGTCTCCACCGGGAGCCCTCGGGTGACAGCCCGCTCGGGTCAGTCCCCCTTCCCGCGGTGGTCCCTCACCCGCCTGGATCGCGAGGCGGCTGAGGAAGCGGCATTGGTCCAGGACTGGCTCGCGCCTCCTGTCGAGGTCCTGGACGTGGACGCCGCAGCGGCCCAATTGCGGGGTTCCCTGACCGAGGTGTGCGACACCAGCATGCCTCGGTCTCGCCGCCCGCCTCCCCGTCGCGCCGTTTATTGGTGGACGCAGGAGTTGGCGGGGCTCCGGGCCGCCTGCGTGGCGGCCAGAAGGGCCTACGCGCGGAGTCGGCGGCGCAGCTTTCGCGACCTCGCCAACGAGGACCTCCTCTACGCCGCGTACGTGGAGGCCAAGGAGGTCCTCAGGTCGCAGATGCGTGCCGCCGACGACTCGGCGAAGGCCGAGATGCTGGAGGGTCTCGATGGGGACCCATTTGGGAGGCCATACAAGGCGGCGCGGAATAAACTGCGCCCCTGTGGCCCCCCACTGACGGAGACCCTGGAGCCGGCGTTGCTGGATGGGGTGGTTCGGTCCCTGTTTCCGTGCAGGACCGATTTCACCCCTCCAGTGATGCACCCCCCGCGGGGGCTGGCCCCGCCGGAGGAGGAGATCCCCCCAGTGGCGGTGGCGGAGCTCCGCGCGGCGGCTTTACGCCTCCACGGGAAGAGGACGGCCCCCGGACCGGACGGCGTCCCCGCAGCGGTGGTGGCCATTGCGGCTACACAAATGGAGGACAGGTTTCGGGACCTCTTCAGTGCGTGCCTTACGACTGGGAGGTTCCCGAAACCGTGGAAGGAGGGCCGACTGTGCCTCCTTCGGAAGGAGGGACGCCCGGTGGATTCCCCCTCGGCATACCGGCCCGTCGTTCTGCTCGACGAGGTCGGTAAATTGTTTGAGGGGATCATCGCCACCCGGGTCAATGGCCTCCTGCGGGAGGTGGGGCCGGACCTGTCGGACGCCCAATTCGGTTTCCGGAAGGGGCGTTCGACGGTCGACGCATTGGCCCTTTTGAAGGGCCAAGTGAGGGAGGCGTTCGAGGCAGGGGACGGAGTGTTGGCGGTGTCATTCGACATCGCCAACGCGTTCAACTCCGTTCCCCACTCGACCATCTTAGAGGCACTCCGCTATCACGGAGTGCCTCAATATCTGCGGGCCGTCTTGGCAGACTACTTGGAGGACCGAGCGATCCTCCTCGTAGACAGGTCTGCCAGATTGAGGCGGTACAGGGCGGAGTCTGGCGTTCCACAGGGGTCGGTCCTAGGTCCACTCCTGTGGAACATAGCCTTCGACTGGCTTCTGCGCGGGTCCCTCCTTCGTGGCACGAGTGTCATCTGCTATGCGGATGACACTCTCCTCACTGCCCGAGGGGGGAATTTTAGGGAGGCGGCCAATTTGGCCTCGGCTGGCGGATCCCTAGTCGCAGGGAGGATCCGCCGCCTAGGGCTGACGGTGGCCCTGCATAAGACCGAGGCCGTGTTCTTCCACGGGCCTCGGCAGCGGGTCCCCCCGGACGCCCGCATTGTTGTAGCGGGCGTCGAGGTGGGAGTGAAGGCCCAGATAAAATATCTGGGCCTTGTACTGGACAGCAGGTGGCGCTTCGGCCCGCATTTCAGCGGGCTGTCGACGCGCCTGCTGAAGGCAGCGGGGGCCCTCTCGTGGCTCCTCCCGAACCTGGGAGGGCCGAAGGCGCGATGCCGGCAGCTGTATGCCGGCATCCTCAAGAGTATGGCCCTTTACGGGGCCCCTATCTGGGCGGACTCCCTCCACAGGAGGGAGAACGCCGCCGCCATCCGCAGGCCCCAAAGGGCGATTGCACAGCGGGTGGCGAGGGCCTACCGCTCGGTGGGGTTCGCGGCGGCGTGCGCCCTGGCCGGCACCCCTCCTTGGGAGATCGAGGCGTGGGTGCTGGCTAGGGTGTACGAGTGGTTGGCGCGGCGTAGGGCGCTCAATGCGCCCCCCGCCGCGGAGGAGCGGGAGGCCGTCCGGCGGGAGGCGAGGGCCGCAATCGTCCACCATTGGACTGAGGACCTCGCCTCTGCCACCTTCGGCCGCCGAACGTTGGACGCGCTCGGGCCAGTCCTTCAGGGATGGCTCGAGCGGCCCCACGGCTTCCTCTCGTTCCGCCTGGTGCAGGTGCTGACCGGGCATGGATGCTTCGGGTCGTACCTGCACCGGATTGGGAGGGAGGAGGCCGCCGCGTGCCACGACTGCGGCGCGGCGGAGGACTCGGCACAGCACACCCTCGAGGTGTGCCCGGCCTGGTCTGAGCTGCGCCGCGGTCTGACTGCGGTGGTGGGGCCGGACCTCTCGCTGCCCGGCGTGGTTCTGTCCATGCTGGGGGGCGAGGCGGCCTGGTCGGCGGTCGCCTCTTTCTGCGAGGACGTGATCTCGCAGAAAGAGGCAGCGGAGCGCGCGCGGGAGGACGATCCCCTCGCGGCGCCGCTCCGCAGGCGGAGAAGGGGAAGAGTGAGACGGCTGTACGATCAGCGTCTCCTCCTCCCCGGTGGTGAATAGCGGGAGACTGGCGCGGGGGCGCCTTCTCCTGCATTGCACAATTCACCACCACCGTCGGCGGGAATGACCGAGCACTCGCGGTCATTTCCGGGCCCCTCCTCGTAGGGAGGGGCGTGCGGGCCACGCTGTAAAGGCGGGCGGTCGTCGGCGGGGGACTGGATGATAAGGCTCTGCCAGTTTCCCAGTTCCCCTCCATGAAGACGATGCGGGAGTGCCGCTGGGTTGTTTAGTGGGTATACCCGGGCTAGCCGGGGGAGTCCCACATAACCCTCTCGTCCCCCAACGAGAGGGTATGCGTAACGCATTTTTCCCAGCGTCAACAAAAAAAAAAAAAAAAAAAAAAAAAAAAAAAAAAAAAAAAAAAAAAAAAAAAAAAAAAAAAAAAAAAAAGGTTAGGTTGGGGAGGGGAACCCCCCACAGCGCTTACGTCCTCGTCGTGTTCCCTGGGCAACGTCCTGATCTGACCACCGTAACGGAGTGGCAGATCAGTGAACGGCTAAAGTGCGCTGTACGTCGTAATCTATTGCGGTCGATTACGATACCTGCGGGATGTCTAAACCCCTGCGGGATTCGTCCGGGAGGTTCCTCAAAGGCCCTTCTAAGGGCCCCTCCCGGGACGATTTGGAAAAAGGCCCTTCTCAGGGCCAACCAGCCGATGGCGCTTCGGCGTCGGAGGCTAGCCGCGCGCCTTCTGCGGCTAGTGTTTTTGGCGGGTGGACGGACGAGGTGTCTGACTCGGACGCCGGTTCGTCGATGTCGGTGGCCGAGGAGTCTTCTAGAACCCGGAAGCGGTTCCTAAAGGATGGCTCCGAGGGCTCCTCGGACTCCACAGGGAAGCCGAGGAAGAAGCTTCGGCCAAAAAAGTCGGCAGTGGCCGACACCCACAACGTGGGTTTAGCGGATGCTGAACGCCAGTTAGACCTGGCGAAGCGGAAGCAGGTCCAGAAGGACCTCGAAGAGGCGGTCGCTGCCAAGGAGCAGCGGACGCTCGCCGCCCGAGCCAAGGCCGGGTACGGTGCGTCCCGCGTTTTATACGCGGACCACTCAGTCGCGGAACTGGAGCGGATGGCGGTGGAGGACCAGGAGGGGATTGTAGAGGTCGCCTCGAAGTCCTCCAACCTGAAGGGGACCTTCCAGAAGGCCCTCAAATGCAGGGCCGCGAGTATGCGCGGCATCGTCGCGGAGTTGGTGGGGCGAACAGCCACCGACGAGACGCGGCAGCTGCAGGCGAAAGTGGATCGCCTGCAGTCGGAGGTCAGCCAGCTACACCACAAGCTGGCTGAAGCCACGGCCCGGCCTCAACAAGCCGAGCCGAGGCCCACGGTTAAAGCCACGGCCCGGCCTCAACAAGCCGAGCCGAGACCTGCGGCTGAGGCCCTCCCCCCCTCCAACCTTGAGGATATCATCCGCAAGGTCGTGATGGAGGAAAGGGCCTTCACTCGTGCCTGCTTCGCAGGCATCGAGGACCGGCTCCTGCCGGAAAAGCGGCTTCGCCCGCCACTTGCGGCGGACGAACGGCCACCCGCGGCAATCAAGCCGCGCGAGCGGCTGCCCGCGGCAGTCAAGCCGCGCGAGCCGGCGCCGTCCTCAAACCCAGAGGACGCCCTCCTACCCTCCACTACCCCGTCCAACCAGCCAAAGTGGACGAAGGTGGTTGGAAAGAAGAAGAAGGGCAAGGCTAAGAAGAAGGCGACGGCCGTCCCTGCCGTCCCCGCCACCGCCCCTCCCGGCCCGTCTCAGTCCACGGGCAAGGGAAAGGGGAAGGGGAAAGGCAAGAAGTCGGCCCCCAAACCCGCAAACGCTGCTCCCGCAGCTAATCGGGCCCCCGCCGGTGGGAGCAAACCCAAATTGGTTGCTCCCAAATCCGCTGCCGTCGTGGTGACGCTCACCGCGGAGGCTGAGGAGCGCGGTGAGACGTACGCGTCAATAATGACGCGGGCGCGCGCCAACGTCGATCCCACCCAACTGGGGATCGACAAGATCGCGTGCCGCCAAACTCAAACCGGGGCTCGAATATTCGAGTTCCCGGGGGCTAAGGGCGGCGCCAACGCGGACCTCTTCGCAGAAAAACTGCAGGAGGTCATCGCGGACGTGGCCAAGGTGGTCAGGCCTGTGAAGTCCGCAGGCCTGGAGGTGTCCGATCTGGATGATTCGGTCACCAAGGAGGAGGTGGTGGCGGCGGTCGCGGCGGCTGGAGGCTGCAGCGCCGCAGCAGTGCAAGGTCGGGGCATCAGACCCGGCCGCGGCGGCATGGGCACCATGCGCCTTGAGTGCCCGGTCGCCGCCGCCAAAGCCGTCCTCGCCAAGGGACGGCTTCTTGTCGGGTTCAGCACGGGTGTGGTCCGGGCACTTGAGGAGTCGCCGTTGCGGTGCTTCAAGTGCTTCGGAGTTGGACACACCCGGGCCCTGTGTCCCTCCACGGACGAAAGGAGGGACACATGCTACCGCTGCGGCAAGGTCGGACACAAGTCCGCCGCTTGCGAGGTCACCACGCCGCACTGTGCCGTGTGCGCCGCCAGTGGCCGCCCCGCGGATCATGTTATGAAGGGGAGGAGCTGCAAGCCTCCCCCCAAGAAGGGCAAAGTACAGGCGCCGACCCGGCCTGCCGTTGCCACCGCCGATCCGGTGCCCAGTACATCGGCGGCTGCGGAGGGGGGTGCGATGTCCGATTGATGGATAGGGCCGAACATCGCATCCTTCAGGCCAACACCAACCACTGCAGAGCGGCCCAGGATCTGCTGATGCAGACCGTGGCCGAGTGGTTGGTGGACGTAGCGGTGGTCGCTGAGCCGTACTCGGTCCCTGGCAGGTGGCTGGGTGATCCGGACGGCTCAGTGGCATTAGTAGCGCGGTCTTCCACGGACTCCCCACCCCTCTCGCTCTTAGAGAGGGGACCGGGATACGTGGCCGCCGCGTGGGGAGAGATAGCCCTGGTGGGCGTATATTTCTCCCCTAACCGACCCCTTGCGGACTTCGAGATCTTTCTCGAGGTCCTCACCGCAGTGGTCGGTCGGGCGGCGCCGCGCCAGGTCGCCGTGTTGGGCGACCTGAATGCCAAGTCGGCGGCCTGGGGCAACCCGGCCGCGACTTGCAACGTCCGGGGTCGCGCCGTCGAGTTTTGGGCGGCGTCGACAGGCGTGTCCCTCTTAAACAGAGGGACAGTTCAGACGTGTGTGCGGCAACGGGGAGGGTCAGTGGTGGACGTTTCGTTCGCCACCCCCGTGCTGGCCGCCCGCGTCCTGAACTGGCGGGTGGAGATGGTGGAGACGTTGTCCGACCACCGTTACGTTCGGTTCGACGTCTCCCCCGGGAGCCCTCGGGTGACAGCCCGCTCGGGTCAGTCCCCCTTCCCGCGGTGGTCCCTCACCCGCCTGGATCGCGAGGCGGCTGAGGAAGCGGCATTGGTCCAGGACTGGCTCGCGCCTCCTGTCGAGGTCCTGGACGTGGACGCCGCAGCGGCCCAATTGCGGGGTTCCCTGACCGAGGTGTGCGACACCAGCATGCCTCGGTCTCGCCGCCCGCCTCCCCGTCGCGCCGTGTATTGGTGGACGCAGGAGTTGGCGGGGCTCCGGGCCACCTGCGTGGCGGCCAGAAGGGCCTACGCGCGGAGTCGGCGGCGCAGCGTTCGCGACCTCGCCAACGAGGACCTCCTCTACGCCGCGTACGTGGAGGCCAAGGAGGTCCTCAGGTCGGAGATGCGCGCCGCCGACGACTCGGCGAAGGCCGAGATGCTGGAGGGTCTCGACGGGGACCCATTTGGGAGGCCATACAAGGCGGCGCGGAACAAACTGCGCCCCTGTGGCCCCCCACTGACGGAGACCCTGGAGCCGGCGTTGCTGGATGGGGTGGTTCGGTCCCTGTTTCCGTGCAGGACCGATTTCACCCCTCCAGTGATGCACCCCCCTCGGGGGGTGGCCCCGCCGGAGGAGGAGATCCCTCCAGTGGCGGTGGCGGAGCTCCGCGCGGCGGCTTTACGCCTCCGCGGGAAGAGGACGGCCCCCGGACCGGACGGCGTCCCCGCAGCGGTGGTGGCCATTGCGGCCACCCAAATGGAGGGCAGGTTTCGGGACCTCTTCAGTGCGTGTCTTACGACTGGGAGGTTCCCGAAACCGTGGAAGGAGGGCCGACTGTGCCTCCTTCGGAAGGAGGGACGCCCGGTGGATTCCCCCTCGGCATACCGGCCCGTCGTTCTGCTCGACGAGGTCGGTAAATTGTTTGAGGGGATCATCGCCACCCGGGTGAATGGCCTCCTGCGGGAGGTGGGGCCGGACCTGTCGGACGCCCAATTCGGTTTCCGGAAGGGGCGTTCGACGGTCGACGCATTGGCCCTTTTGAAGGGCCAAGTGAGGGAGGCGGTCGAGGCAGGGGATGGAGTGTTGGCGGTGTCATTCGACATCGCCAACGCGTTTAACTCCGTTCCCCACGCGACCATCTTAGAGGCACTCCGCTATCACGGAGTGCCTCAATATCTGCGGGCGCTGTTGGCCGACTACCTGGAGGACCGAGTGGTCCTTCTCGTAGACAAGTCGGCCAGATTGCGGAGGTACAGGGCGGAGTCTGGTGTTCCGCAGGGGTCGGTCCTAGGTCCACTCCTGTGGAGCATCGGCTTCGACTGGCTCCTGCGCGGGTCCCTCCTTCGTGGCACGAGTGTCATCTGCTATGCGGATGACACTCTCCTCACTGCCCGAGGGGGGAGCTTTAGGGAGGCGGCCAATTTGGCCTCGGCTGGCGGATCCCTAGTCGCAGGGAGGATCCGCCGCCTAGGGCTGACGGTGGCCCTGCATAAGACCGAGGCCGTGTTTTTCCACGGGCCTCGGCAGCGGGTCCCCCCGGACGCCCGCATTGTTGTAGCGGGGGTCGAGGTGGGAGTGAAGGCCCAGATAAAATATCTGGGCCTTGTACTGGACAGCAGGTGGCGCTTCGGCCCGCATTTCAGCGGGCTGTCGACGCGCCTGCTGAAGGCAGCGGGGGCCCTCTCGTGGCTCCTCCCGAACCTGGGAGGGCCGAAGGCGCGATGCCGGCAGCTGTATGCCGGCATCTTGAAAAGTATGGCCCTTTACGGGGCCCCTATCTGGGCGGACTCCCTCCACAGGAGGGAGAACGCCTCCGCCATCCGCAGGCCCCAAAGGGCCATTGCACAGCGGGTGGCGAGGGCCTACCGCTCGGTGGGGTTCGCGGCGGCGTGCGCCCTGGCCGGCACCCCTCCTTGGGAGATCGAGGCGTGGGTGCTGGCTCGGGTGTACGAGTGGTCGGCGCGGCGTAGGGCGCTCAATGCGCCCCCCGCCGCGGAGGAGCGGGAGGCCGTCCGGCGGGAGGCGAGGGCCGCAATCGTCCACCATTGGACTGAGGACCTCGCCTCTGCCACCTTCGGCCGCCGAACGTTGGACGCGCTCGGGCCAGTCCTTCAGGGATGGCTCGAGCGGCCCCACGGCTTCCTCTCGTTCCGTCTGGTGCAGGTGCTGACCGGGCATGGATGCTTCGGGTCGTACCTGCATCGGATTGGGAGGGAGGAGGCCGCCGCGTGCCACGACTGCGGCGCGGCGGAGGACTCGGCACAGCACACCCTCGAGGTGTGCCCGGCCTGGTCTGAGCCGCGCCGCGGTCTGACTGCGGTGGTGGGGCCCGACCTCTCGCTGCCCCTTCTCCGGCGTGGTTCTGTCCATGCTGGGGAGCGAGGCGGCCTGGTCGGCGGTCGCCTCTTTCTGCGAGGACGTGATCTCGCAGAAAGAGGCAGCGGAGCGCGCGCGGGAGGACGATCCCCTCGCGGCGCCGCTCCGCAGGCGGAGAAGGGGAAGAGTGAGACGGCTGTACGATCAGCGTCTCCTCCTCCCCGGTGGTGAATAGCGGGAGACTGGCGCGGGGGCGCCTTCTCCTGCACTGCACTGTTCACCACCACCGTCGGCGGGAATGACCGAGCACTCGCGGTCATTTCCGGGCCCCTCCTCGTAGGGAGGGGCGTGCGGGGCCCGCTGTAAAGGCGGGCGGTCGTCGGCGGGGGACTGGATGATAAGGCTCTGCCAGTTTCCCAGTTCCCCTCCATGAAGACGATGCGGGAGTGCCGCTGGGTTGTTTAGTGGGTATACCCGGGCTAGCCGGGGGAGTCCCACATAACCCTCTCGTCCCCCAACGAGAGGGTATGCGTAACGCATTTTTCCCAGCGTCAACAAAAAAAAAAAAAAAAAAGGTTAGGTTAGGTTAGGTTTTTTTTTTTTTTTTTTTTTTTTTAATTAATTATACTGTTACCTCTAACGTTGTCAGAGATTGTATTTTCCGGGTGTTTTATTTGCCTACATTTTTTAACTTGTTTGGTTGGTTTGGTTGATGTTTTAATTTGTGTGTTTTGAATTTGTGTCATTTACGTTTTAAACTTTTACTCGCTTTCAGGATAAACATTCATATATTATGACTAATACATATTGATATCCTGCTATCTCAACTTTTATTTCTTTGTATGACTTGCTGTGTTATTTTTATGCAGTAGTCTAGGAATATTTTTCGACTGCTCATCTGGGCGACTAGAGTACTTATGTTTTCTGCACTTATTTTTACGTGTAATTTTTGTTCAGTTTCTAGTCTTTCCAGAGAGAAAATGGGGCATTCTATCAGCAGATGTGGTACTGTTTCGTCTGTTCCGGGCTCGCAGATGCACGATGGGTTCCCCTTGCACTTGAATCGATACAAGTACTCTGAGAACCCACCGTGCCCTGTCAATAGTTGTGTCATGATGCTCGACTTCTCAATTTTTCTCACTACTTGGTGTGCGTCCACCGCGTCAGGAAAGAAGAGTTTGGTGATCTTCGCAGTTTCACCAGACTTATACCTCCGATTCCATTCGCAGAGAGATCTTTCACGGAAGAATCTCTTCGCGAATGAGGTCGGGCATCGGTCATAGTCGGGTTTCTTTTTGCTGTGTAGGGCTGCCTCCTTTGCCAGTTCATCTGCACGTTCGTTGCCCTCCATTCCTGCATGGGCTTTTATCCAAAATAAGGTTACTTCCTTATTTTGGAGGCTGCATGTCCTTAGGTTTTCCCTAGTTTCGACTGCGAGGGGATGGAGGGAACTGTGATTTATTACTGTCTGGAGGGCTGCTGTGGAGTCGCTGTAGATCCCGAATGTGGTCGCTTTATGTTCTGCGGCTGTCCTGGTTGCGCGGCATATGGCCAGCAGTTCAGCCTGGTAGACCGTGCAGTGTGATGACAGACAAAATTTTCGTGCTCTGATCTCAGTCCGGCTGTCCCATAGTGACCAGGCTGCTCCTACTTTATCATCAATTTTGCTGCCATCGGTAAAAATCCGCACCTCCTGGTTGTTGTGCTCATCCACTTGTTCACGGTCCACCAGGTCTATGAACCCCAGGTTCATATGTGTCGCTGGGTGTGGAGCCTGCACCACCGCCGCCATCCGTTCCACCTCTCTATCCCCCAATGTCGACTGGCATATCCCCTTCCTCGCCTCATATAGTGCCGCTGCTTCTTGAACTCGAAGGTCGAGTGGTAGTATCCCAGCCAACAGTAGTGCCGAGTTTAGGGACACTGTTCGGTAGGCTCTGCAGAGTTTTTGGGCGAAACCTCTTTGGACCATGTTCAGTTGTTTCTGGATCCCTTTCTTTCCCGACGCCGGGGACCACACACTAGCTGCGTATAGGATTATGGGCTCAACTGTGGCTGTATAAATTGTGCGCACTATTTCAGGGTGAAGGCCCCAGCTCACTTTGGCTGCCCTTGCCAGCTGCTTGTATATTTTTATGGCCTTACTGCAGACGCCGGCGACGTGAGTGTTAAAAGTCAGCCCATCGTCTACAGTAAGTCCCAGGATCTTTATTTCTTTTGACATGCAAATGTCGACCCCGCCCATGCTCAGGCGTGGGGTGTCATATTTCAGTTTTCGGGTAATGGTCATTGCCTTGGTCTTATGTGGTGCAAACTTTAACTTATTGCTGACCCCCCACTCCCGAACATAAGGGAGGGCGACATTTGCCTGGCTTTCAATTTCTTGTGCAGTTTTGCCGCTCAAAACTAGCACCACATCATCCGCGAAGGCCTGACAGTAGATGCCTTTGTCATCAAGTCCCTTTAGGAGTGGGTCTAGGAGCAGGTTCCATAGGATAGGGCCTCCAATAGATCCCTGAACACAACCTTTGTTTGTATTTTTCGTGCATTGTTCTCCACCGTATCTGACTTCGACCTTTCTGCAACTCAGGTAACTGTCCATCAGCCTCCTCAGGTTCACTGGGCACCTTTCCTCAGCCAGACGTACTTTTATAGCAGGCCACCATGCGCTGTCGAAGGCTCCCTCTATGTCTAATGATATCACCGTTATAATACCTTTTTGTTTCAGCTTGTCGCGTATATGTTGTATTAGGGCATAGAGGGAGTCCTCAGTGCTTTTTTGGGGCATAAAGCCGTACTGACGAGTACTCAGCTTTGGTATAAGGTGCCATTTGAGTCGGGTGACCAGCATCTTTTCGAAGATTTTTCCCAGGACCGGCAATAGTCCTATAGGCCTGTAGGCTTTTGGGCTGCTATAATCGCCCTTTCCCGGTTTCCTCAATGCGATCACTGTTGCTATTTTCCATATGTTCGGGAAATGGTGATATTCCAGGCATTTGTTTGCCAGTCCCAGGAACAATTCTGGGTCCTCTAAAATTGCTTCGCTACAGATATCAGCGGTGAATCCGTCGGCACCTGGAGACTTTTTCGGGTTGAAGGTCTGTAATGCTGTTACTAATTCCTGCAAGGTAAAAGGAGGATCGAGTGCTTCTTCGTTATTGTAGGTGTTGATTGCTTCCGCTTTTTCTCTTATGCGACGATGTTCAGCATTTTCCCTCTTCCACAGTGTCTTCCGGAAGAATGTCTCGGCCAAGAGTCTCACTGACCCTTTCGAGTCAGTGATTTCTCCATCCCTTGTCAATGGCATGTCCTCTTGTCTCCCGGTTGTTCTGGCAATCACTCTGTATATTCCCTCCCAGACCCCCTCCCTTTCCTGCTTTGTACAAAATTCCTTCCAACTTTCCACTTGTGCCCTTTTGACTGCGTCTTCATAATTTTGTTTTTCTTTCAGGTACTCATCGACCACCTTTGCTCTTCGGATCGGCGCTGCGCATCTTATCCTACGTCTCCTGGTGGCGACAGCTTTTTTCATCACGGCGAGCTCTTCGGACCACCACGGCATGGTAAGTATTTCATTATTTTTCTTTTTTGGTATTGTTTCTGTGCATGTTTGTGTAATTATTTCTGTGTATTTAATTATTGTATCTTCTAGTTTTTCTTTATTATCTATTTTATCTGCCTCAACTTTGTTTATGTTATTTGCTATCTTAAAAAGGGCCAGTTTCTCTCGAAATTGGTTCCATTTTGCTTTTTTGGTATTGTATTGTCTAGTTGTTCTATTTATTTGTATACCTTTTGCTTTCTTTAGTAAAATTTTGAAGCTGATGCCGTTGTGGTCCGAGCTAGTGAGATCTTCTTCTACCGTCCAGTCTGCCACCAGGTTCAGCAGGTCCGCGCAGCAGGCCGTCACATCGACGTAGCTGGTGTAACGTTGGTTACCCCTTATCGTATCGAAAGTAGGGGTATCTCCGGTGTTTAGTACCTGCATTCCCATTTCTTCAAAGGTGGCAGAAAGTTCTTCTCCTCTGCGGTCTTCTACTTTACTACCCCACCAGACACTCTTAGCATTGCTGTCTCCACCAAGCAGTATTTTTCCAGGACCGTCCGACGCTATGTGAGCGAGACTCTCCAAGTATGGCCCTATGGGTTTGTCGGGTTCAAAATAGTAGGAAGCTAGTGTGATTTCCCAGACGCTGGTACGGATCCTCACGACGACGATGTTGTTCGTGGTGTGTTTTGGGCACTGAATCACATCTAAATCACTATCGAAAACTACTATGGCTGCTTTGACTATCCCTTCTCCTTGGTTAGTGTTCTGGAAGATCCTTGTACCTCTGTAGTCCCTCATGCTTCCCGTCCCACCCACGTATGGTTCCTGGATGAGCGCCACCGCGGCTTTACGTTTAGTTGCTTCTATCATAAGCTCATCAGTTGCCAGTTTTTTTTCTTTGAAGATTTGCTTGTAGTATCTGGTACGGTAATTTTACGCCAGGCAGGCCCTTAGCAGTACGCTATGGTAGAGCGTGCCAATGCCTCCCACCTATTTCGAACTGGGCAGTCGCGGCTAAATGCACTGTGTCCAGCCGGGCTTAGTTTAGCATTGACACAATTGCAACACGTTGGCGCTATGCCAGCCTGTCGCTCCGGACAGCTGATAGCCGTGTGTGGACCGCTACAGTGGCTACACCTTAGTACGGTGTCCTTACAAAATTTTCGGCTGTGTCCGTATCCCAGGCATAGCGAGCACTGCACCAGTGGCGACTGGTCCTCCACCCTGATACTTTGCATGTCAATGTATAAAGACTCTAATTCCGTGGCCCGTTTCCAAATTCTGGGGGAAGTCCTTAGCACAATGTGCCCAGTATGTGGATTCCTAGCCGTTTTCCTATATATTATTTCTATTCTGTCCTCGTCCTTGCCAAGATTGCTGAAGAGACCGCGGTTCTGGTTTCTGATTGCCCTAAGGACGTCCTCGTCGCTGTGAACTAATAAGACGCCCTTAAGGACCAGAAGTGGATCCTTGTTTTTAATTTCTTCAACTTTAAGGTGCTCCCCTCTCTTTTCGATTCTTTCCTTCACCTTATTTCTCTCTTCTATAGTTTTGCAGGCCATTATAATCTTTCCATCTTTTGCTTTCCGAACATTTTCGATCCTTGTCTCTCCTCCTGTCGCATCCACCGCTTTCCTTATTCTGCTTAGGACCTCCTCTCCAGTTTCTGTCTCGTCCATGGACGTCACCACTATCGAATGTAGCGCCGGTCTTTCCGAGGGTCGCGGCCTAAAGGGGGGGCCGGCTGTCACGTTCGCGTAGGACAATCTCTCCAATTCCTGTTTTTGATTATCAATTTTTTCCTTTAGGTCTTCCATGCTTTTTGCGTGCTCCATTATTAGTTTACTGTGTTCTTCTATTTTTGAAATTAAAAATTGCCGATGCCGGCAGCTGTATGCCGGCATCCTAAAAAGTATGGCCCTTTACGGGGCCCCTATCTGGGCGGACTCCCTCCACAGGAGGGAGAACGCCACCGCCATTCGCAGGCCCCAAAGGGCCATTGCACAGCGGGTGGCGAGAGCCTACCGCTCGGTGGGGTTCGCGGCGGCGTGCGCCCTGGCCGGCACGCCTCCTTGGGAGATCGAGGCGTGGGTACTGGCTAGGGTGTACGAGTGGTCGGCGCGGCGTAGGGCGCTCAATGCGCCCCCCGCCGCGGAGGAGCGGGAGGCCGTTCGGCGGGAGGCGAGGGCCGCAATCGTCCATCATTGGACCGAGGACCTCGCCTCTGCCACCTTCGGCCGCCGAACGTTGGACGCGCTCGGGCCAGTCCTTCAGGGATGGCTCGAGCGGCCCCACGGCTTCCTCTCGTTCCGTCTGGTGCAGGTGCTGACCGGGCATGGATGCTTCGGTTCGTACCTGCATCGGATTGGGAGGGAGGAGGCCGCCGCGTGCCACGACTGCGGCGCGGCGGAAGACTCGGCACAGCACACCCTCGAGGTGTGCCCGGCCTGGTCTGAGCCGCGCCGCGGTCTGACTGCGGTGGTGGGGCCGGACCTCTCGCTGCCCGGCGTGGTTCTGTCCATGCTGGGGGGCGAGGCGGCCTGGTCGGCGGTCGCCTCTTTCTGCGAGGACGTGATCTCGCAGAAAGAGGCAGCGGAGCGCGCGCGGGAGGACGATCCCCTCGCGGCGCCGCTCCGCAGGCGGAGAAGGGGAAGAGTGAGACGGCTCTACGATCAGCGTCTCCTCCTCCCCGGTGGTGAATAGCGGGAGACTGGCGCGGGGGCGCCTTCTCCTGCATTGCACGGTTCACCACCACCGTCGGCGGGAATGACCGAGCACTCGCGGTCATTTCCGGGCCCCTCCTCGTAGGGAGGGGCGTGCGGGCCCCGCTGTAAAGGCGGGCGGTCGTCGGCGGGGGACTGGATGATAAGGCTCTGCCAGTTTCCCAGTTCCCCTCCATGAAGACGATGCGGGAGTGCCGCTGGGTTGTTTAGTGGGTATACCCGGGCTAGCCGGGGGAGTCCCACATAACCCTCTCGTCCCCCAACGAGAGGGTATGCGTAACGCATTTTTTTTTCCCAGCGTCAACAAAAAAAAAAAAAAAAAAAAAAAAAAAAAAAAAAAAAAAAAAAAGTTAGGTTAGGTTAGGTTAGGTTCCGCGAGCGGTTCGGGAGTCCGCTCAGTGGCGCGTCCCCCGGGTGGCGGATAGGGGAGCTCTCCGAGTGGAGAGTCCGACTTGCGTGAGCGGTCGGCGTGGACCAAATCCCGAGGGTCGAGGCGCCCCTGACTTCGGTCGAAGCGGCTCATGTGTTCCCACCTTCTTATCCTTTTCCTTATCCTCCCTCCTTATTCCTTCCTTTCTTCTTCCTTTCCTTTCCTGGGGGTCCGGTGGAGACAACCACTTGCAAAAATCACACCGTGGGTGGGGTAGTGGCCGAATGGCCAACGTTCCCTGCGTCCCTTCCTTTTCCATCCCTCTACTCCTCTCCCATCCCCAAGGGTTATCCCTGCTCCGGGTATCCCTCTCACGTTGAGAGGGGACTTGTGATGCGGGGAACCCAAATCCTTTCTTTTCCTTTCCCCTTTCCTTTGTGTTTCCTGGTTTTGTGTGAATGTGTGCGTGATTGTGGGTGTGTTTCAGCCGGCGATGATAGGCAGGCCGGCTCTGCCCAACGGGGAAAGTACTGCGCGAGTACCCTGAAACGCGGGGGGGCTAAACCCCGCCACTAGCAGCCTATAGGGACCAAACCCTACAAAGGAAATAGCATGATGGTTAAGACTGACTTAAAGATTTTACCCCAGGAGGGTACCGGCAAGGCCGGAGAATCCCTCCCAGAACCGACTGCTGCTTCGGCAGGAGAAGGTTCTGGCTGCCCCTCGTATTCTGGGGGGGGCAAAAGCAGTCTCGCGTCTGCGGACGCGCCTCTTGTAGGAGGTGGAGAGAAGGAGGAGGAGTTGTGTAAGAAGAGGATCGAAACTAGGGCAGTTAGGAAAGCTAGGGCTAGTTGCGTAGACGTTGAGCCGATGGACTCTGATTCCGCGGATTCCGTCTTCGCGACCCCTATAGTTTCGAGGTTATGGGCAGACAAGGGACTAAAGCGTCCCGGGTCTAGCGAGTCAGAGTCGGAGTCGGTGACCAGCGTAGGTACGTTGAAGGCGCCGAAAAAACTGCCGACTTCAAGGCGAGGACGAGGTCGCTCAACAGCGAGCTCAACACCATCGGTGACGCGGGACATCCGGGAGCGCTTCCTAAAGTGCCCTGGCACATCGTCGCCTCAGCCGATGGCGGACAGCGAGTCGGACACGTCGCGCCAGTCGTTTGTGTCTGTAAACTCAGAGGCTAGCTACGCTGACAAGGCCAAGTCTAGCCCCAAATTGAAGAAAGCCGAAGTGAGGCTCGTTCGACTGGCTGAAAAAGCCAAAACGAACAGGGAGAAGGTAGGGACTGATGTGGCAAAGGCTTGTCCCAAATCTGTGATCGGGGGGCAGGCCGAAGCGGAGGTCGTCCAGAGAGCCGCAGAGGCTCAGATTAGGAGAGCGGAGGTGGGCATCGACCCCTCTGCGTCCACCAGCACCCCATCGTTGACGACCCTACAAGACAGGGTCGAGGAAGACATGGGGATGATTTTGGATGTTGCAGCAAAGAGCGGCAACCTTAAGGGCACGTTTGTACGTGTCCTTAAAGATGCCGCCAATTCAACAAAAGCGGCGATATCCCTGATAAGGGATCGTTCAGTCCCGACCGAGGTCGCTATTCTGCAGGCCGAGGTCAAGCGCCTGCGGACCGAACTGGCAGAGGCCCGTAAAGTTGCGGCGGCCAAGCCGTCTAAGCAACCGGCCCCTGAAGCGGCTAGGGAAGAACGCGAGGTGTTACTGCGTGAGGTGATGGTCCAGGTGGGGACCATGCTAAATGCACGACTTGCGGCCTACGAGGACCGTCTCCTCCCGGAGAAGCGTCTACGTCCGCCGCTTGCTTCGGACACCCGGAGTAGCAATCGGGCTGACGCGGTGGTTCGGGCTCCTGCTGTGGGCGCCTCTAAAGGGAAAGGGAAAGCGCCTATGGCCCCTAAGCCAGGCCCGTCAAGCGTGAGTGAAGAGGGGGTTCAGCAACCATTGAGGGCACAACAGCTCGCTAGGGAGAAACCTGGGCCGTCTAAACGAGCCTCAAGGAAGACGCTGTCTGTTGGTCCATCTGCCGACCAGGGAGCTGACGCCCAAATAGCGTCCACGGAAGGTGCTTGGACTGAGGTGGTCCACCGTAAAAGGCGGAAAAATAAGAAGAAAAGTGGAGGGGCTGGGCAGCCGACGCCAAATGCGTCTGGGCCACCCAGCAAGAAAAAGAAGAAGAAGAGGAAGAAGCATTGGCTCCGCAATCCGAGCTCGGCTGCAGTTGTAATCACGCTGCAGCCCGGCGCGGAAGAACGCGGAGTAAGCTACGCAGGAGTGCTCACCGAGGCGCGACAAAAAATTGTCATTTCCGACCTCGGAATAGGCGGGCTCCACTGTAGGCAGGCGGCTACCGGTGCCCGTATACTCGAGGTCCCGGGGGCTACAAGCGGCCCGATGGCGGACGCCTTAGCGGAAAAGCTGCGACAGACGCTGAGCCCCGACGACGTTCGGATTGCGAGGCCCAAAAAGTGTGCGGGGCTAAATGTGTCGGAGCTCGACGATTCAGTGTCGGCGGAAGAGGTCGTCGCAGCAATAGCTCACGCTGGTGGATGTCCCATAGAGGATGTGAAGTGTGGGCCTATTCGCCGGGAGGGTCGAGGGATTGGATCCACGTGGGTCAGATGCCCGGTGGCTGCCGCCAAGAAGGTGGCTAGTGGAGGTAGGTTAGCAGTGGGCTGGGACATGGCGCGGATTTCTCTTCTGCAGCCCAAACCAGACCGCTGCTATCGATGTCTGCAGTTAGGGCATATGGGAGCCCGCTGCCCGTCAGAGGTGGACCACACCGGAGAATGTTACCGCTGTGGACGCCTCGGACATAAGTCGAGAGATTGTGTTGCTGCGCCTCATTGTATAGTGTGTGCAGCAGCGAAAAAGCCGGCAGACCATTTAACGGGCACTAAAAAGTGTCCCGTTAAGAAGGTAAAAGGAACCGCCAAGGTCATCCCAAGACCCGCACCGGTTCCCATGGAGGAGGTTGTAGAGCCCGTCGATGGACCTTAGTCGCCTCCACCGAATTCTCCAGGGTAATCTCAACCACTCCGCCCGCGCACAAGATCTCTTGTTGCAGTCCATGGCGGAGTGGTTGATCGATGTCGCTGTAGTCGCGGAGCCCTATTTTGTCCCCGACCGTTCTAACTGGTCGGGGGACGTTACAGGCACCGTGGCCATCGTGGGGGCGACTGACCTGTCTACGCGGGACAGAGGCCGGGGATATGTGGTCGTGGAGTGGGCTGGCGCTGCGCTCGTCGGCGTCTATTTCTCGCCGAACAGAGTACTGGCCGACTTTGAGATCTTCCTTGACGAGGTTGGGGCGGCGGTGCGACGTGTCTCACCGCTGCCGGTATTCGTCTTGGGAGATTTCAACGCCAAATCGACGGCTTGGGGAGGAGTGGCAACCGACGCGCGTGGCGAAGTACTGGAGGAGTGGCTGGCTGTCCTTGGCCTCTCCATTTTGAACCAGGGCTCCGTCCTTACATGCGTGCGGCAGCAGGGGGGTTCAATCGTGGACTTATCGTTCGCTTCCCCTGCTTTAGCGGAATGGGTCCGAGGTTGGCGAGTCCTCGAGGGGGTGGAGACACTATCGGACCACCGGTATATCCGATTCGATGTCTCCGCCCAAAGAGAGGCCGGGAACAGCCGGCGACATAGAGGCCGTGACCACTTTCCGAGGTGGAGCCAAAGCCGCCTGGACCGAGATGCCCTCTTAGAGGCGTCAATTGTCCAGGCGTGGGTCACTCAGCCTCGCGAAGTGGAGGTGGACGCAGAGGCCGAATGGTTCCGGGGTGCTTTGTCCAGCGTCTGCGACTCCGCCATGCCCCGCACCGGGCACATACCCCGGAAGCGGGCGGTGTATTGGTGGTCGGCGGAGATCGCAGAGTTACGCAGAGCATGCGTGCCAGCGCGCCGTGCATACACGCGGCAGCGTAGACGTCGCCCCCGGAATCTGAATGAGGAGGATCGGCTGCACGACCTGCTCAAAGCGGCCAGAGAGTCGCTGCAGTTGGCCATTCTCAGGGCGAAGGAGGAAGGTCGAGAGGACATGTTGGCGGGACTGGAGCAAGACCCATGGGGACGTCCGTACCGGGCTGCGCGCAACAAACTGCGCGGCCAGACGACCCCTGTCGTGGAGTCCCTCCAACCTGGCTTCTTAAATGAAGTGGTGTCCGCCTTATTTCCGGCGGGACAGGTACATGAGCCACCGATGATGGCTGAGCCTCAGGACCGTATTAGCCGCGTCGACGAAATTCCGGCAGTAACTGCTGACGAGTTCGACGTGGCCGTCTTGAGGCTAAAGGCAAAGAAGAAGGCCCCTGGCCCGGACGGAGTGCCTGGTCAAGTTCTGGCTGTCGCCCTAGAGGCACTAGGGGATCGTTTCCGGGGACTGCTCGACGCTTGTCTGGTGAATGGGCAGTTCCCGCAAATTTGGAAGGAGGGGCGCCTAGTGCTTCTGCGGAAGGAGGGACGACCCCACGACTCGCCGTCGGCTTATCGCCCGATAGTGCTGCTGGACGAGGCGGGCAAGCTTTTCGAGCGTGTGCTCGCTGCCCGAATCGTCCGGCACCTTGACGACGTTGGACCTGGGCTCTGCGACGCCCAGTTTGGTTTCCGAGGGGGTCGTTCGACGGTAGACGCGATCTTGCGCGTCAAGACCCTCTCGGAGGAAACGGTTGCGGAAGGCGGGGTGCTGTTGGCGGTGTCTCTTGACATCGCCAACGCGTTCAACACCCTGCCCTATGGTTGTGTGTCGGAGGCCCTGGTCTACCATCGGGTGCCCGAATACTTGCGGCGAGTCGTGGGCTCGTACTTTGAGGAGAGGAGTGTCGTCTGCGTCGACGGTGACGGTCGCCTATTGCGCCGTCACGTAGTGTGCGGTGTTCCACAGGGGTCGGTACTCGGCCCACTCCTGTGGAACATCGGATACGACTGGGTGCTCCGCGGCCATTTACACCGCGGGCTCCAGGTCGTGTGCTACGCAGACGACACTCTTATATGTGCCTCGGGAGGCACTTTTGAGGAGGCGGCCAGTCTGGCTGAGAGCGGGACCGCCGAAGTGGTCCAGAAGATCGGGCGGCTGGGCCTGAGGGTGGCCCTGGAAAAGACCGAGGTCCTGTGTTTTCACGGACCTCGGAGGAGGCCTCCCTCAGGGGCCCGAATAATCGTCGGTGGCACCGCGGTCGCGGTCGGGGCCCGGATGAAGTATCTGGGTCTCGTCCTCGACTCGCGGTGGAAGTTTGTGGACCACTTCGGAGATCTCGCTCCGAGGTTGGTGAGGGTGGCGGCGGCTCTGTCGCGGCTCCTGCCGAATGTGGGAGGCCCGGGCTCGACTTGCCGACGCCTTTATTCCGGGGTGGTGAGGTCAATGGCCTTGTACGGCGCGCCTGTGTGGGCGGACGCCCTGACCGCCCGGACCAAGACCCTGTTGCGCCAAGCGCAGCGGGTCATGGCGGTCAGGGTGATACGGGGCTACCGCACCGTATCGTATGAGGCGGCGACCGTACTGGCGGGAATCCCACCCTGGGATCTGGAGGCAGAGGTGCTGGCAACGTTATACCGGCAAAGCGCAGAAGCGCGAAGCCGGGGCGGCCGTGCACCTCTAGCCGAAATCCGGCGTTGGCGAGTGGAGGCCCAAGAGTTGGCCCTCGTGAGATGGCGGGAGCGGCTGGCGGAACCTACCGCCGGCCACTGGACCATATCGGCGGTGCGCCCGGTCCTCGAGGAATGGGTGCACCGAGAATACGGTACGCCTACCTTCCGCCTAGTGCAGGTGCTGTCGGGGCACGGCTGCTTCGGCAGATACCTGCACAAAATATCCGGAAGGGAGGCGAACCCTGGCTGCCATGAGTGTGGCTGTGCCGAAGATACGGCACAGCACACGCTCGAGGTCTGCCCGGCGTGGGAGGCGGAGCGCAGCTCACTGCGCTCCGTGATCGGAGGCGATCTGTCGCTGTCGGCCGTCGTCATGGCCATGACCGGCAGCGAGAGATCTTGGGAGGCGGTGGTCTCCTTCTGCGAAAGTGTCATGTCGCAGAAGGAGGCGGCGGAGCGGATCAGAGAGAACGATCCTCTCGCTGATCCGCGCCGGCGCAGGAGGCCCGGGCGCAGGAGACGTGCCCACGCCGACCTCATGCCTCCGTAGAAAGGGCGTGCGGGCAGCAGGAACGGGTGGACTGCTGCCTGCACAAAGATCGCCCTAATGTAGGAAGGCGTGCCGATGTTGTCCCGGCACGCCTCCTGGATGTGGAGTCTGCGGGCTTTATACACCCGCGGACTGGTCTGTGGGCTTTATACACCCACAGACCCTGAGGAAGGGTCCGCCGCAAGGCAGACGGCCGCTGGCGGGAACCGGATGAGTACAACGTACGTTCCCGGGGCCCGCCACACAAGCGGGATGAGGACACCGTGGGGTTTTAGTCGGTAGCTGACACTCTGTCAGTAGTCCGACATAACCCGCACCGCTACCCCCGTGGTGGTGCGGGTATCCGTAATGGATTTCCCCACGTAAAAAAAAAAAAAAAAAAAAAAAAAAAAAAAAAAGGTTAGGTTAGGTTCCGCGGGGGTACTGGCACTGGCTTTCACCTCCTCGAGTGCCCGGCCCATTGTAATTCCCGAGGATACGTCCGGAGGAAGGACAATGGGCTTGGGACGGTGTACCCTGGGCACCGGGTAATATCTCTCCACTCTTCGGGGTGGACAGCTGTTGCTCGGTGGCGAACGAAGCCTTAGGGTGGGTAGTGGGGGGGGGGACGGGGGTAGGGGACTGAAAGGTCAACCGGGGCGAGGGTGGGAGTCGCGGGGGGGAGCGCTGAAGGTACCTCTCTGCTTTCAGAGAGGACTGGAGGTGGAATGCGACTGGGGTATTTACGCATAGGGACGGGGAGGGGGTTCGTGTGGGGTTTGTCTTTGGGGAGTGTGTGAATGTGTGCGTGATTGTGGGTGTGCTTCAGCCGGCGATGATAGGTAGGCCGGCTCTGCCCAACGGGGAAAGTACTGCGCGAGTACCCTGAAACGCGGGGGGGCTAAACCCCGCCACTAGCAGCACAGGGACCTCACCCTTCAAAGGAAAAACGAATGATGGACAAGACTGACTTGAAGATTTTACCCCAGGAGGGTACCGGCTTGGCCGGAGAATCCCTCCCAGAACCGACTGCTGCTTCGGCAGTGGAAGGTTCTGGCTGCCCCTCGTATTCTGGGGGGGGCAAAAGCAGTCTCGCGTCTGCGGACGCGCCTCTTGTAGGAGGCGGAGGAAGGAAGAAGGGGAAAGGACCTAAGGCGAGTGGACCTGAGGTTCTTGGTAGTGTAGAGGAGATGGACCTAGCCCATGATCGGAGCGATGGATCGGGTAAAGGTACCAAAGGGTCTTCGAAGGAAGGTCGAAGGAAGACGAAGCCGAAGCCGAAGGCTTTGCGCACGTCAAAGGATGGAAAGGAGGGTGT
This sequence comes from Furcula furcula, assembly GCA_911728495.1. NCBI lineage: Eukaryota > Metazoa > Arthropoda > Insecta > Lepidoptera > Notodontidae > Furcula > Furcula furcula. Next base: position 120,650 of record OU452254.1, on the reverse strand, counting down.
TGTAGAGTCCGACTCTACTGACACCGCAAATACTTCCGTGAGGAAATTGTGGAGGGAGGCTGCGCAAAAGCGCAACAGGCCTCGTTCGGCGCATGTGGGGGCAGATTCCGCCTCGAGTGCGGACGAGGACTGCCCGGCACCGAAAGTGCCTGCCGCCAGGAGTGGTCGAGGCCGAGTTTCCACGGCTCAAGGTCGTGACTTACGGGGCCGCTTTTTGAAGCGCCCGGGCACGCCGCCTCCCAGTGCGGCGGCAGTTACTGAGCGGGATGAGTCGGACATGTCCTACGGCTCTATGTCGTCGGTGGCGAGCTTTGCCGATGTGGCTAAGGCTCGTCCTGTATCGGAGGTGAGGGGGCAGGCCGAAGAGCAGGTCGCCCAAAGAGCTGCAGTGGCTCAGGCTAGGAGAGCTGAGCTGGGCATCGTCCCCTCTACAGCCCCGTCGCTGGCGACCTTACAAAACAGGGTCGAGGAGGAAATGGGGTTGGTGCTGGAGGTTGCGGCTAGGAGCGGTAACCTTAAGGGCACATTTGTGCGTGCCCTTAAGGATGCTGCCACCTTCACCACAGCGGCGATGGCGATGATCAGGGAGCGGTCGGTCCCGACGGAGGTGGCCATTTTGCAGGCTGAAGTAAAACGCCTGCAAAATGAATTGGCGGAAGCCCGTAAAGTTGCGGCGCCTAAGGCTGCTCAGCAACCGGCCCCTGAAACGGCCAGAGGGGACCGGCAGGAGCTGCTTCGGGAGGTAATGGTCCAGGTCGGGACAATGCTAAACGCACGTCTCGAGGCGCTCGGGGACCGTCTCCTTCCGGAGAAGCGGCTCCGTCCGCCACTTGCTGCGGACTCCCGGTCTGCTGACCGGGTCGTTGAGGCGAATCGGGGCCCTGCTGCAAGCGCCCCCAAAAGGAATTTGCCTGCGGCACCCAAACCAGGTCCGTCGAAGAGGCAAGAGGTGGTTGAGCGACCGTCGAGGGCCCAGCAGCTCTCTAACGAGAAACCTGGGCCATCTAAGAGGGTCGCCAAGAAAGCTTCGCCTGTGGCGCCTCCAGCCAACAGGGAACCATCTGGCACTCGGATGGAGTCCGCGGAAGTTGGCTGGACGGAAGTGGTCCGCCGTAAAAAGCGGAAAAACAAAAAAAAAGTGGGGGGGCTGGGCAGCCGACGCCAAATGCGTCTGGGCCACCCAGCAAGAAAAAGAAGAAGAGAAAGAGGAGGAAGCGCTGGCTCCGCAATCCAAGCTCGGCTGCAGTCGTGATCACGCTGCAGCCCGGCGCGGAAGAACGTGGTGTCAGCTACGCAGGAGTGCTGACCGAGGCACGACAGAAAATTTTAATTTCTGACCTCGGAATAGACGGGCTCCACTGTAGGCAGGCGGCAACGGGTGCCCGTGTCCTCGAAGTCCCGGGGGCTACAAGTGGCCCAAAAGCAGATGCGCTGGCCGAGAAGCTGCGGCAGGCGCTGAGCCCCGACGACGTGCGGATCGCGAGGCCCATAAAATGTGTGGGTCTTCGCGTGTCGGAGCTCGATGACTCTGTGTCTGCCGCAGAGGTCATCGCCGCGGTTGCTCGCGCAGGTGGATGTCCTCAAGAGGACATCCAGTGCGGGCCCATACGCAGGGAAGGGCGAGGAATCGGATCCACTTGGATCCGATGCCGCGAGAGGGCCTACGAACAGCCAGCGGCTCAGAGGACGGAACTACTTCCCGAGGTGGAGCCAAAGTCGCCTGGACCCAGATGCCCTCAAAGCGGCATCCATTGTCCAGGCGTGGCTCGCTCCGCCCCGGGAAGTACGGGTCGACACGGAGGCACAGTGGTTCCGAGGAGCAATGACAAGTGTCTGCGACTCCGCCATGCCCCGCACCGGGCACATACCCCGGAAGCGGGCGGTGTATTGGTGGTCGGTGGAGATCGCGGACTTACGTCGGGCCTGCGTCGCGAAGCGCCGCGATTATTTGCGGCAACGCAGGCGTCGTCCTCGGAACCTGGAGGAGGAAGGCCGGCTGCATGACGTCCTGCAAACAACCAGGGATAGTCTGCGGCTGGCCATTTTCAGTGCTAAGGAGAGTGGCCGGGAGGAAATGCTGGCGGGACTCGATCGAGATCCATGGGGTCGTCCGTACCGGTCCGCGCGCAAACAGCTGCGCGGCCAGACGGCCCCTGTTGCCGAGTCCCTACAGCCCAACCTCCTGGTGGAAGTTGTGTCGGCCCTGTTTCCGGACAGCCCAGTCCATGAGCCACCACAGATGTTCGAGCCTCGAGACCATAGTGAAGCTGCTGCCGACGTTCCAGCGATCACAGCTGACGAGTTCGGCGCAGCAGTCTCGAGGCTCAGAGCGAAAAAGAAGGCCCCTGGGCCTGATGGAGTCCCCGGCCGGGTGTGGGTGCAAGCCCTGGAGGTGGAGGAGTTGGAGGAGCGTTTTCGGGGACTGCTCGACGCCTGTCTGGTGTCCGGGCAGTTCCCGAGAATCTGGAAGGAGGGCAGACTCGTCCTCCTTCAGAAGGAAGGTCGCCCCCGCGACTCGCCGTCGGCCTATAGGCCCATCGTGCTGCTGGACGAGGCGGGCAAGCTCTTTGAGCGTGTGCTCGCTGCCCGAATCGTCCGGCACCTAGAGGATGTTGGTCCGGGGCTCTCTGACGCGCAATACGGATTCCGGGGGGGTCGGTCGACGATTGACGCGATCCTCCGCGTCAAGGCCCTCTCGGATGAGACAGTGTCTCAGGGCGGTGTGCTGTTGGCGGTGTCTATTGACATCGCCAACGCCTTCAATACACTGCCCTTCGGTTGCGTCTCAGAGGCCCTGCAGTACCACGGGGTCCCGGCGTATTTGCGGCGAGTCGTGGGGTCCTATTTCGAGGACCGGAGTGTCGTCTGCGTCGACGGTGACGGTCGCCTTTTGCGCCGTCAAGTGGTGTGCGGTGTTCCACAGGGTTCGGTGCTGGGCCCTCTCCTGTGGAACATCGGGTACGACTGGGTGCTCCGCGGCCATTTACACCGCGGGCTCCAGCTCGTATGTTACGCGGACGACACCCTGGTCTGTGCGCAGGGAGTCAGCTTCGGCGAGGCAGCCACTCTGGCTGAGACCGGTGTGGAGGAAGTGGTCGACAAGATCCGACGGTTGGGCCTGAGTGTGGCCCTGGACAAGACCGAGGTCCTGTGTTTTTACGGACCTCGGAGGAGACCGCCCTCAGGGGCCGGAATAACCGTCGGAGGTGTCATGGTCGGGGTCGGGACACAGATGAAGTATCTGGGTCTCGTCCTCGACCCGAAGTGGAAGTTCGTCGACCACTTCAAGGGTCTTGCGCCGAAGCTGATTCGGACTGCGGGAGCCCTGTCGCGGCTCTTGCCGAACTTGGGCGGCCCGAGTGCCAATTGTCGTCGGCTGTACACTGGGGTGGTCAAGTCTATGGCCCTGTACGGCGCGCCGGTGTGGGCGGACGCCCTGACTGCCCAAACAAAGACCCTGCTGCGGAGAGCGCAGAGGGTCATGGCAGTCAGGGTGATACGCGGATACCGCACCATCTCGTGCGAGGCCGCGTGCGCGCTGGCAGGGGTACCACCCTGGGACGTGGAGGCGGAGGTGCTGACCGCGGTCTACCGGCAGCGCGCAGAAGCGCGTAGCCGGGGCGGAGCATCTCCTGCTGAAGTCCAGCGATGGCGACAAGAGGCACAAGAGGCCGCCTTCGTAAAGTGGGAAGATCGGCTGGCGGAACCAACTGCCGGCCATCTGACCATAGCGGCGGTGCGCCCGGTCCTAAAGGACTGGGTGCACCGTAAGTTCGGCACGATCACCTTCCGGCTCGTGCAGATCCTGTCGGGGCACGGATGCTTCGGCAGGTATCTGCACAAGATTGCCGGAAGGGAGGCGACCCCGGGCTGCCACGACTGTGGCTGCGCCGAAGATACGGCGCAGCACACACTCGAGGCTTGCCCGGCGTGGGCGGCGGAGCGCAGCTTGCTGCGCGCCGCGGTTGGGGCCGACCTGTCGCTGCCCGCCGTGATACAATCCATGGTGAGCAGCGAGAGGTCGTGGTCGGCGGTGGTCTCCTTCTGCGAATGCGTAATGTCGCAGAAGGAGGCAGCGGAGCGGGCCAGGGAGAGCGATCCTCTCGCTGACCCGCGCCGCAGGAGGAGGCCCGGGCGCAGAAGGCGGGCCAACGCCGACCTGATGCCCCCGTAGCGAGGTAGTGCGGGCAGCGGAAACGGGGGAACTGCTGCCTGCGCACAGCGATAATATCGCCCTCGCGGAGGATGGCGTGCCGGTGTGTCCGGGCACGCCACCTGGTTGTGAGTCTGCGGGCCTTTTACACCCGCAGACAGGTCCGTGGGCTTTACACCCGCGGACGAGGAAGGGCTCGCCGGAAGGCGAGCAGCCGCTGACGGGACCCGGACGAGTACCATGTACGTTCCCGGGGCCCGTCGACACAGCGGGTTGAGGACACCGTGGGGTTTTAGTCGGTAGCTGACAAGCTGTCAGTAGTCCGACATAACCCGCACTACCACCCCCGTGGCGGTGCGGGTATCCGTAATGGATTTCCCCACGTAAAAAAAAAAAAAAAAAAAGGTTAGGTTCCGCGAGGGCCGCGAGCGGTTCGGGAGTCCGCTCAGTGGCGCGTCTCCCGGGTGGCGGATAGGGGAGCTCTCCGAGTGTAGAGTCCGACTTGCGTGAGCGGTCGGCGTGGACCAAATCCCGAGGGTCGAGGCGCCCCTGACTTCGGTCGAAGCGGCTCAGGTGTTCCCACCCTCTTATCCTTTTCCTTATCCTCCTTCCTTATTCCTTCCTTTCTTCTTCCTTTCCTCTCCTGGGGGTCCGGTGGAGACAACCACTTGCAAAAATCACACCGTGGGTGGGGTAGTGGCCGAATGGCCAACGTTCTTTACGTCCCTTCCTTTTCCATCCCTCTACTCCTCTCCCATCCCCAAGGGTTATCCCTGCTCCGGGTATCCCTCTCACGATGAGAGGGGACTTGTGATGCGGGGAACCCAAATCCTTTCTTTTCCTTTCCTCTTTCCTTTGTGTTTCCCGGGGTTCTGTCCCCATCTGTGCGGTGCTGTGCCAGGCGCACGCAGTGTAGCTGCCACCGGACAGTGTAGGGGTTCTGACCCCCACGTTGAAGGCCGTGCGGTGTTGTGCCAAGTGCACGCAGCGTTGCTGCCACCGGACGGACGGGGTTTTGTTCCCCAAAGGGTCGGGTTCAGTCCCTTCGCTTCGCCGTTGGGTTCTGTCCCGTAGCGGGTTTTATCCCGCCCGAGGGCCCAAACTGGGCATTTGTGGAGGAGCGGCGGTTCCGGTGTGCACTTGCACTGCCTCCGGACACGGCCTTTTTCTGGCCACCGCCGGTCAACCCGTAATCCACAACGATGGCAGGAGGCCTACGTGGACCGGGGGGCCTGGCCTTTACCGGCTGGGCCTACGAGGAGACAACCTCTCTAAAAAATCCGAAAAACTCCGGCGTTGCGGTGCGCGGCGTTTGTGTGGGCGGAAGACGGAGTGCTCGAAAGAGCTGCTGGAAGGATGTCCAGCCACTAGCGGCCAACCCTGGGTACCTCCCGACCCCCAGGTGTACATAGGGCTACCGTAGTACATGGTCACTGCTGCGGTCGACTTTTAATTACCTACTACTCGTGGGAACGTTATGGAAGATTTAAAAACCAAAACCCCAAACCTTGTGGCTTCGGCCACCGAAGTGGAGAGCCAAAGCGGCTCAGATCCCCGCGCTGACCAACCAGCGGGGGGACCAAGCTTGGAGGTCGCTCAGCGGCCTAACTCCAGGCTATGGAGTCAACGCTCTCGCTCCAGAAGCGAGATCCGCTCGGACCACGTGTCCTCGAGCGACGAGGAGGAGCCTGCCAGCAAAGTTCGGGCGGCGCGATTGGCGCAGTCGAGAGACGCGCAAGGGCGCTTTTTAAGGCGTCAGGAGGGTGACACTGCCGAGGATGGAGAGACGGATGACTCTCGTACTAGTGTCACCTCCCAAACTGGAAGGGACAAAAGTGGGTCGACAGCTCCCACCAAGCGCGGCAGAGGCCGCCCTCCCACTACTGGGCAGTACGTCGGCCTACATAAGGCAAAGCAGGCCCTCGCAGAGGCCGAACGAGCGCAGCTCGAGCAGGAGGCAGAGATGGCCACCGCCAGCAAGCGCGCCTCTGCACTTAGAGCGGACCGGCAGGTGGAACCGTCGTCGTCAGCGGATATGGACGTTGACGACAAAACGACTGGGGCCCTGCGGGAACAGATAGAGACTGCCACGGAGACCATTTCGAAGGTCGCCCGTATATCAAAGGGCCTGAAGGGCGAACTGCAGGGTGCCCTGAAGAAGGCTGTGGCCTCAATTAAAGAAGTCACTGAGGTGCTCATCTCTCGCACCTCCACCGAGGAAACAAAGAAGCTGCAGGCTGCAAACTCGCGCCTGTCTGCCGAGGTGGCGCAGCTTCGACACGAACTAGCGGAGATCAGGGCGGACCTCTATGAGGAGCGGCAGAGCGGTGTTGACACGCGCGTCCAGAAGGGACGAGTCTCGGCATCTTCACACCGCCCTACCGAGAAGGATGAGCTGGTGCGAGAGGTCATGCTCCAAATCGGGGGCATGATGGACGCGAAGCTGGCCGGCATCCAGGATCGGCTGCTTCCGGAGAAACGGTTGCGGCCACCACTGGCGGCAGACGCCCGGCACGAACACGCTGCAACAGTGCAGACCCGGGCCCCCACTGCTCCACTGGCCCCAGCAGGTCCCTCTAAATCACAGGAGGTGAAGGAGGGCAGAGCCAGCAGGCAGCGAGTGCGAAAGGAGCGAATGGCGAAGCGAGCACCAACTCCAGCTCCTTCCAGCGCACCAGTGGCGGCTCCCAAGCCAAGGGACGGCGATTGGGAGACCGTTACTAGCAAGCGACGGCGGCGAAAGAGGGCCCAGGCGAAGCAGCCACCTCAGCCGAAGCAGGCTCCAAAGCCTGCCAAGAAGGTCTCTCCCCCTCTCCGTCCTCCAAAGTCGGCAGCAATTGTTTTGACACTGCAGCCGGAGGCGGAGAAGAGGGGTGTAACGTATGCCGAAATCCTGGCTGAGGCACGGTCGAAGGTCGAGTTGGGTGACCTCGACATTAGGAGCCTCCGGATTACCACGGCAGCCACGGGAGCCAGGAAACTGGAAGTTCCGGGCGCCACTAGTGGGCCAAAAGCCGACGCCCTGGCGGCCAAGTTGAAGGAATGCCTGAGTGGCGATGTTGTCAGGATCACCAGGCCAATGAAGACGGTGCAGGTACGGGTCTCCGAACTGGATGACTCTGTATCTGCACAGGATGTCGTGGCGGCCGTCGCGAGAGTCGGTGCCTGCCCCACAGACCACATAAAGTCTGGGGAGGTTAAGCGTGGCCCCAAAGGGCAAGGCTGGGCCATCGTCACCTGTCCGGTGGTGGTGGCTAAATTGTTGCAGAGCTGTCGCCTACTGGTGGGCTGGGTCTCTGCAGGAGTGAAGGTCTTACAGCCCAAGCGACGTGTATGCTTCCGCTGCCTGGAGGGCGGGCACGTAATAGCCCAATGCACCTCGGCGGCGGATCGCAGGGGCCTTTGCTTGCGCTGCGGCCAGCCTGACCATAGGGCGGCTGACTGCTCCGCCGACCCGCATTGCGCTGTTTGCGCTGACGCGGGCAAACCGGCGACACACAAATCTGGCGGTAAGGCTTGCGGCTCACCACCGAAAGGAGGGCCAAGGAGAAGAAACCGCAGAAGAGGAACAGGTACTGCGAGGACGACGAACACTCCCTCGCAGACAGTCCGACCCGCGGCAGCCTCGCAACAGCAGGCACCGCGTACGGAAGAGGTGGTTGGGGGAGCAATGGACCTCTCATAATGGTCCATCTCCGCTTCCTACAGGGCAATATCAACCACTGCGCCAGAGCTCAGGATCTCTTGCTGCAGAGCTTGGCGCAGTGGTCGATTCACGTAGCGGTGGTTGCGGAACCATACCGCGTGCCATCTAGAGATGACTGGGTTGGCGACGCGGATGGCTCCGTTGCACTAATTGTGCGATCGGTGGCAGGGTCCCCCCCCCTTGACAGCGTGTTCAGGGGCCGGGGGTTCATATCGGCTGTCATAGGCGACACGGTGGTGCTAGGGGCCTATTTTTCTCCAAACAGGCCCCTAGCAGAATTTGAAGCACTTCTGTTTCAGCTTGGACAGGAGATCCAAAGACGGCGTCCTCACCCCGTGCTCGTCCTCGGGGACTTCAACGCCAAGTCTGTGGCGTGGGGATCCCCGACGACGAATGCGCGGGGCCATGAATTGTTAGACTGGGTGCTGACGACTGGCCTGGTCGTCTTAAACCAAGGGTTTGTAAACACGTGCGTGCGTCAACAGGGCGGGTCGATCGTTGACCTCTCCTTTGCAAGCACGGCCCTGGCGCGCCGTGTCCAAGGCTGGCGGGTCGCGGAGGAGGTGGAGACGCTTTCCGACCACCGCTACATACGGTTTGACGTCTCCGCCCAGACCTCCGCAGACCCAGTCTCGGCCCAGGTGGACGAAGGCCCGAGGTGGGCACTAAAGCGCCTCAACACGGAGGCCTTGCTGGAGGCTGCAATCGTGCAGGCCTGGCTGCCGGCTCCAGCAAGGCTGGTCCCGGAAGAGGAGGCGGATTGGATGGCGGCCGCGATGACGCGTGTTTGTGACGCGGCGATGCCGAGAGTCCGGCGCCGTCCAGCGAAACGTGAGGTATACTGGTGGACCGCTGAGATCGCACAACTCCGCGAGGAATGCGTAGCGGTGCGGCGCCAGTACGCCCGACATCGACGGCGACGCGGCTACCGCGTCCAGGATGCGGCGCAGACTGCACGGGAGGAGGAGCTCTATGAGAACTATAGAGCGGCTAAACGGGCCCTTCAAATGGCCATTTTGAAGAGTAGAGAGGACTGCTGGGAAACATCGTTGGAGACTCTGGAGCGCGATCCTTGGGGTCGCCCGTACCGTATGGTCAGGGGCAAGCTCCGCCCTTGGGCACCCCCAATAACCCAGAGTCTCCATCCCCAACAATTGGAAGAAACAGTGGCTGCTCTTTTTCCTTATAGAGCTCCTCATATGCCGCCTCCCATGGTTTATGGGTCTATGGCATCGGGACGGGACGAAAACGTCGCAGTGCCCGCCATCACTGGCGACGAGTTACAGGGAGCGGTACAAAGGATGCGGGCTAAAAATACCGCCCCTGGCCCTGACGGTGTGTCGGGTCGCGCGTGGGCGTTGGCTCTCGGGAGCCTGGAGCCTCGACTCCTAGGCCTATTTAACGCCTGCCTGGAACAGGGCCAGTTTCCGCGAAGGTGGAAGACCGGGAAACTGGTCCTGATTAAGAAGGAAGGACGTCCGGCGGACGCGCCTGCTGCGTACCGCCCTATAGTTCTGCTCGACGAGGTGGCAAAGCTCTTCGAGAGAATAATCGCTCGTCGCCTCGTCGAGCATCTCGAGTCGGTCGGCCCGGATCTGGCCGACACCCAATTTGGATTTCGCCGCGGTCGGTCGACCATCGGCGCAATCGGGCGGGTAAAGACCATGGCGGAGGAAGCGGTAAACCGGGGCGAGGTCGTCTTGGCGGTGTCTCTTGACATCGCCAACGCCTTCAATACCTTGCCCTGGGCCTGCATCTTGGAGGCGCTCCGGTATCACGGGGTGCCCTCCTACCTTCGCCGCATTGTCGGGGCTTACCTGTCCGAGAGGACGGTGTCCTTCCCGGGCCGCACTGCGTGGCAGCAACGCCAGATGTCGTGCGGTGTTCCACAGGGCTCTGTTCTGGGGCCCCTTCTGTGGAACATCGGATTTGACTGGGCGCTGCGCGGCGCACTACTGGATGGTGTCAGTGTGACCTGCTACGCCGACGACACATTGGTCACAGCGCGTGGCAGGTCACACAGAGAGGCCAACATAAAGGCCACTGCTGGAGTAGCCCAAGTAGTGGGCAAAATCCGAAGATTGGGTCTTCAGGTGGCCCTGCAGAAATCGGAGGCCCTGTGTTTCCATGGTCCCCGAAAGCGGCCACCTGCAGGATCCCACATTATGGTGGGTGGAGTCCGCATCGGCGTCGAGTCGACGATGAAGTACCTGGGACTCGTCCTCGACAGCCGGTGGGACTTTGCGGCGCACTTCGCCCGGCTGGCCCCGAAATTAATGGGTGCAGCGGCGGCGCTTTCTCGGCTCCTGCCCAATACTGGTGGGCCTGGTAGCGCCTCACGGCGACTGTATTGCGGCATCGTGCGGTCGATGGCCCTGTATGGAGCTCCGATCTGGGCAGACTCCCTGGCGGCCCGCAACATCGCTGCACTGCGTCAACCGCAGCGTGCGATGGCCGTCAGGATGATCAGAGGATACCGCACGGTATCATTTGAGGCAGCGACTCTGCTGGCCAACTCGCTGCCGTGGGACCTGGAGGCGAGGAACCTCGCGTCACTCTATACATGGCGCGAGGAGCAGCTGCAAGGGGGTGCCCAACCGTCTCTTGGTGACATCCGGGAGCGGAGAGTGGCGCTCCTCCAGGAGTCCCAGGCTGAGTGGAGGGCGAGGCTCGCGCATCCAAGCGCTGGAGCCTCCACCATAGCGGCGATTCGGCCAGTCTTATCGGATTGGCAAAACAGGCGGCATGGCGTCCTCACCTTCCGGCAGACGCAGGTGCTTACCGGGCACGGTTGCTTCGGAAAGTACCTGTGTCGCATCGGTCGTGAGTTGACCCCCGCCTGTCACCATTGTGACACCTGCCCTGAGGACACGGCGCAGCACACGCTCGAAGCGTGTACCGCCTGGGAGGCGCAGCGCCGAGACCTCAGGGCAACTATCGGATTGGACTTGTCGCTCCTGGCCGTGGTTCTGTCCATGGTCAGGAGCGAATCGGATTGGACCGCCGTCGCCTCCTTCTGCGAGCACGTCATGCACGCGAAGGAGGAGGCAGAACGGCTCAGGGAGGCAACCTCCAACCTCCCTCACCGGACTAGACGTACGAGGCGGCGGAGGAACAACGACCTCCGCCCCCCGTAAACGGCCTGCGGACGACAGACGTGGGGCAGTCTGTCGGCCGAGCACAGGCCAGAGATGGCGGTGCGCGTGTGTCCTGCGCGCGCCTCTCACCCGGACGGAGCATAGCCGGAGTTAGCCGATACGGCTAAGAGATGGAGCTTGCATTTTAAGCGAGCTATGGCCTAAGGAGACGGACCTCGGCGAAGGCACGAGCGATCCCGAGTCCGCTCCCGCCACAGAGCAAGGCCTAGGTGAGGACACCGGGGGGGTTTTAGTCGGACGGCCCGACATAACCCGTTGCCTCCGCCCAGGCAACGGGTATGCGAAAGAGCATTTCCCCCTCGTCAACAAAAAAAAAAAAAAAAAAAAGGTTAGGTTCCCGACCGCGAGCGGTTCGGGAGTCCGCTCAGTGGCGCGTCCCCCGGGTGGCGGATAGGGGAGCTCTCCGAGTGGAGAGTCCGACTTGCGTGAGCGGTCGGCGTGGACCAAATCCCGAGGGTCGAGGCGCCCCTGACTTCGGTCGAAGCGGCTCAGGTGTTCCCACCCTCTTATCCTTTTCCTTATCCTCCTTCCTTATTCCTTCCTTTCTTCTTCCTTTCCTCTCCTGGGGGTCCGGTGGAGACAACCACTTGCAAAAATCACACCGTGGGTGGGGTAGTGGCCGAATGGCCAACGTTCCCTACGTCCCTTCCTTTCCCATCCCTCTACTCCTCTCCCATCCCAAGGGTTATCCCTGCTCCGGGTATCCCTCTCACGATGAGAGGGGACTTGTGATGTAGGGAACCCAAATCCTTTCTTTTCCTTTCCTCTCTCCTTTGTGTTTCCCGGGGTTCTGTCCCCATCTGTGCGGTGCTGTGCCAGGCGCACGCAGCGTAGCTGCCACCGGACAGTGTTGGGGTTCTGACCCCCACGTTGAAGGCCGTGCGGTGTTGTGCCAAGTGCACGCGGCTTTGCTGCCACCGGACGGACGGGGTTCTATCCCCAAGAGCTGGGTCGGGTTCTGTCCCGTAGCGGGTTTTATACCGCCCGAGGGCCCAAACTGGGCATTTGTGGAGGAGCGGCGGGTCCGGTGTGCACTTACACTGCCTCCGGACACGGCCTATTTCTGGCCACCGCCGGTCAACCCGTAATCCACAACGATGGCAGGAGGCCTACGTGGACCGGGGGGCCTGGCCTTTACCGGCTGGGCCTGCGTGGACGTAAACCACTATAAAAAATACCCGAATCCCAAGGGGCGACGCAGCCTGAGGGGATGAGTGGCCGATCGGAGTTCTGGCAGCTACTGCAAGTCCGTGTCCCGGTACCTGTGGACCCCGGGGCACGTAAAACTCCAAAACCCACCCTCCCGCGCAATGGGTGCTCTGCGCGGGTTGAGAATATTTCACCCATACTCGTGGGAACAATATGGAAGTAAGAAACAAAAACCCAAACCCTGTGGCTTCGGCCACCGAAGTGGATAGCCAAAGTGGCTCAAATCCCCGCGCTGTTCATCATGCGGCGGGACCAAGCTTGGAGGTCGCTCAGCGGCCTAACTCCAGGCTATGGAGTCAACGCTCTCGCTCCAGAAGCGAGATCCGCTCGGACCCCGCGTCCTCGAGCGACGAAGAGGAGCCAGCCTGTAAAGTTCGGGCGGCGCGATTGGCGCAGTCAAGAGACGCGCAAGGGCGCTTTTTAAAGCGTCAGGAGGGCGGCACTGCCGAGGATGGAGAGACGGATGACTCTCGTGCTAGTGTCGCCTCCCTTACCGGAGAGGAGAACAGTGGGTCGGCAAAGCGCGGCAGAGGCCGCCCGCCCACTACCGGAAAATATGTAGGCCTGCACAAAGCCAAGCAGGCCCTAGCAGAGGCAGAGCGAACGCAGCTTGAGCAGGAGGCACAAGCTGCCGCCGCAAGTAAACGTGCCACTGCGTCGAGGTTGGCCCATCAAGCCGAATCCCCTCCACCCCCGATGATGGACGTGGATGAAAAAACGGCGGGCGCCCTGCGCGAGCAGCTGGAGGCTGCAACGGAGACCATCTCCAAAGTCGCCCGGATCTCCAAGGGTCTCAAGGGCGAAATGCAGGGTGCACTCAAAAAGGCGGTAGCCTCAATAAAGGAGGCCACAGAGGTGCTTATTTCCCGCACCTCTACAGAGGAAACGCAGAAGCTGCAGGCGGCGAACTCGCGCCTGTCCGCTGAAGTGGCGCTCTTGCGAAGAGAGTTGGCGGAGATGCGAGCGGACCTGCACGAACATCAGCAGGGCCACGTGGACGCCCGAGTGCGCAGAGAGCGTACACCAGCCTCCGCCAACACGCTCATGGACAAGGACGAGATGGTGCGTGAAGTCATGCTCCAAATAGGGGGCATGATGGATGCTAAGCTGGCAGGGATCGCGGACAGGTTGCTGCCGGAAAAGAGGCTACGGCCGCCGCTCGCAGCGGACAGCCGAAGAGAGCAGCCTATGGCAGCGAAGACTCTGGCACCTCAGCCAAAGCCCACGGCCCCTGCGGCCCTCGCAGGTCCCTCCAGGGCCCCGCCTCAGGCGCAACAGGAGAAGGAGAGTAGGCCTAGCAGACTGCGGAAGCGGCTAGCGGTGGCGAAGCGAACGCCGACTCCCGCCCCCAAAAGTACATCGGAGACGGTCCCTAAGCCGAGTGAAGGTGACTGGGTGACCGTCACGCGCAAGCGTCGGCGACAAAAGAGGGCCACGACGGCACTGGCGCCAAAACCAAAGCAGGGCAGAGAGCCTGCTAAAAAGACGCCTGCCGCACCCAAACTCCGGCCTCCGAAGTCGGCAGCAGTGGTACTCACCCTGCAGCCGGAGGCGGAGAAGAGTGGGGTCACATATGCGACCATCCTGGCGGAGGCTAGGTCCAAGATTGAACTGGGGGACCTTGATATAAGGAGCCTCCGAATCACGACGGCGGCCACGGGGGCCCGAAAACTCGAAGTCCCTGGAGCCACCAGCGGACCCAAAGCTGACGCCTTGGCGGCTAAGCTGCGGGAGTGCCTTAGTGACAAAGTAGTGCGAGTCTCTAGGCCCACTAAGACGGTGCAGGTACGGGTCTCCGAATTGGATGACTCCGTATTTGCCCAGGACGTCGCCGCCGCCGTCGCAAGACTTGGCGCCTGCCCCACGGACGATATACGGTCAGGGGAAGTGAAGCGTGGCGCCAAAGGGCAAGGTTGGGCCGTAGTCACCTGTCCGGTGACCGTGGCAAAAATGCTGCAAGGCAACCGCCTGCTGGTGGGCTGGGTCTCTGCCAAGGTAAAGATCCTTGAGCCCAGACGCCTCATCTGCTTCCGCTGCCTGGAGGGCGGGCACGTCAGAGCCCAGTGCACCTCGGAAGCAGACCGTAGTGACCTCTGTTTGCGTTGCGGTCAATCGGGGCACAAGGCGGCAGATTGCTCGGCCGACCCACACTGCGCTGTGTGTGCAGCTGGGAATAAACCGGCGAACCACCGAGTTGGAGCCAAAGCTTGTGCCTCCCCGCCTAAAGGGCGCAAAGGGCGCAGAGGCAAAAGAGGAGGAGCAAAAACTGCAGGGGCGACCGGTGCCTCGCAGTCTGTCCGTCCTGCGGCAGCCTCTCAACAGCAGGCACCGCGTGCGGAGGAGGCGGTTGGGGGAGCAATGGACCTATCATAATGGTTCACCTCCGCTTCCTCCAGACGAACATTAACCACTGCGCCAGGGCTCAGGACCTCTTGCTTCAGAGCATGGCGCAGTGGTCGATACATGCAGCGGTGGTCGCGGAGCCATATCGCGTGCCACCTAGAGATGACTGGGTCGGCGACGCGGATGGTTCCGTTGCACTAATTGTGCGTTCGGCGGCAGGCTCTCCCCCCCTTGACAGTGTGGTCAGGGGCCGGGGATACATATCGGCCGTCATAGGTGACTTTGCGGTGCTGGGGGTCTATTTCTCTCCAAATAGGCCCCTGGCTGAATTTGAAGTATTCCTGTTCCAACTGGGGCAGGAAATTAATAGACGGCGTCCTCACCCCGTGCTCCTCCTTGGGGACTTTAACGCCAAGTCTGTGGCGTGGGGATCCCCGTCGACGGATGCGCGGGGCCGGGAACTTCAAGAATGGGCGCTAGCGACCGGCCTAGTCGTCCTCAATCAAGGGTCTGTTGACACTTGTGTGCGGCAGTGGGGTGGGTCGATTGTGGACCTTTCGTTCGCGACCTCTGCCCTAGCGCGCTGTGTCCAAGGCTGGCGAGTCGCGGAGGAGGTAGAGACGTTGTCGGACCATCGCTACATACGGTTCGACGTCTCCGCCCAGACCTCTGCTGACCCAGCCTCAGCCCTGATTGAGGAAGGTCCTAGATGGGCATTGAAACGCCTGAACGTGGAGGCCATATTGGAAGCTGCAATCGTGCAGGCTTGGCTGCCGGTCCCAACAAGGCCAGATCCGGAAGAGGAGGCTGAACAAATTGTGGCAGCAATGAGGCAAGTGTGTGACGCGGCAATGCCTAGGGTACGTCGTCGTCCAGCCAAACGCGAGGTGTACTGGTGGTCCGCTGAGATCGCACAGCTCCGCGCGGACTGCGCTGCGGTGCGGCGCCAGTACGCCCGACATCGACGGCGACGCGGCTACCGCGTCCAGGATGCGGCCCAAACTGCCCTTGAGGAAGAGCTCTATGAGCACTACAGAGCGGCAAAAAAGGCCTTACAGTTGGCCATAGTGAAGGCTAGGGACGAAGCCTGGGAAAGCTCGCTGGAGACTTTGGAGCGCGATCCGTGGGGTCGACCATATCGGATGGTGCGGGATAAACTCCGTCCCTGGGCACCGCCGATTACCCAGAGTCTCCAGCCCCAGGTGCTTGAAGAAGTTGTGGCCGCTCTGTTTCCACATAGAGCTCCACACACGCCACCGTCCATGACCTATGGTGCATCAGTGGCAGAGGAAGACATCGCGGTGCCCGCCATCACCGGCGATGAGTTAAAGGGGGCCGTGCAGAGGATGCGGGCCAAGAATACCGCTCCCGGTCCTGACGGTATCCCGGGACGTGCGTGGGCCCTGGCTCTAGGGAGTCTTGAGCCGCGCCTCATGGGCCTGCTGAACGCTTGCCTGGAGCAGGGCCATTTTCCGCGGAGGTGGAGGACCGGGAAGCTGGTCCTTATCAAGAAGGAGGGACGCCCGCCGGATACGCCAGCTGCGTACCGGCCAATAATTCTGCTTGACGAGGTGGCCAAGATCTTCGAGCGAATAATCGCTCGTCGCCTCGTCGAGCATCTCGAGTCGGTCGGCCCAGATCTGGCTGACACCCAATTTGGTTTTCGCCGTGGTCGGTCGACCATCGGCGCAATCGGGCGGGTAAAGACCATGGCGGAGGAAGCGGTAGACCGGGGCGAGGTCGTCTTGGCGGTGTCTCTTGACATCGCCAACGCCTTCAACACCTTGCCCTGGGCCTGCATTATGGAGGCGCTCCGGTATCATGGAGTGCCCCCCTACCTTCGCCGCATCGTCGGGGCTTACCTGTCCGACAGGACGGTGTCCTTCCCGGGCCGCGCTGCGTGGCAGCAACGCCAGATGTCGTGCGGTGTTCCACAGGGCTCTGTTCTGGGGCCCCTTCTGTGGAACATCGGATTTGACTGGGCGCTCCGTGGCGCTCTTATAAACGGAGTCAGTGTGACCTGCTACGCCGATGACACTCTTGTCACAGCGCGAGGCAGGTCGCACCGAGAGGCCAGTTTGCGTGCCACCGCCGGAGTTGCCCAAATGGTTGGCCGCATTAGGCGACTGGGTCTGCAGGTGGCCTTGCAGAAATCGGAGGCCCTGTGTTTTCACGGGCCCCGTAATCGGCCGCCTGCAGGAACACACATTGTGGTGTGTGGAGTCCGCATCGGCGTTGAGTCGTCGATGAAATACTTGGGACTCATTCTCGACGGCCGATGGGACTTTGTAGCGCACTTTGCGCGGCTGGTCCCCAAGTTGATGGGCGCTGCAGGAGCGCTGTCTCGCCTCCTGCCAAACACCGGCGGACCTGGCAGCGCCCCCCGGAAACTTTACTCCGGCATCGTGCGGTCCATGGCTCTGTACGGGGCCCCAATATGGGCGGATTCCTTGACGGCCCGCAATCTCGCTGCGCTGCGGCAACCACAGCGCGCGCTGGCCGTCAGGATAATAAGAGGCTACCGCACGGTGTCGTACGAGGCTGCGACACTGCTGGCCGACTCGCTACCGTGGGACCTGGAGGCTAGGAACCTCGCGTCACTCTATACATGGCGCGAGGAACAGCTGCAAGGGGGTGCCCAACCGTCCCCCGGTGACATCCGGGAGCGGAGAGTGGCGCTCCTCCAGGAGTCCCAGGCCGAGTGGAGGGAGAGGCTCGCGCATCCAAGCGCTGGAGCCTCCACCATAGCGGCGATTCGGCCAGTTCTACCGGACTGGCAAAGCAGGCGGCATGGCGTCCTCACGTTCCGGTTGACGCAGGTGCTTACCGGGCATGGGTGCTTCGGAAAGTACCTGTGCCGCATCGGACGCGAGTCGACCCCCGCCTGCCACCATTGTGACACCTGCCCTGAGGACACGGCGCAGCACACGCTCGAAGCGTGTCCCGCCTGGGAGGCGCAGCGCCGAGACCTCAGGGCAACTATCGGACTGGACTTGTCGCTCCTGGCCGTGGTTCTGTCCATGGTCAGGAGCGAATTGGATTGGACTGCCGTCGCCTCCTTCTGCGAGCACGTCATGCACGCGAAGGAGGAGGCAGAACGGCTCAGGGAGGCAACCTCCGATCTCCCTCACCGGACGAGACGCACGAGGCGGCGGAGGAACAACGACCTCCGCCCCCCGTAAACGGCCTGCGGACGACAGACGTGGGGCAGTCTGTCGGCCGAGCACAGGCCAGAGATGGCGGCGCGCGTGTGTCCTGCGCGCGCCTCTCACCCGGACGGAACATAGCCGGAGATAGCCAATATGGCTATAGAAGATGGAGCTTGCCTTTTAGGCGAGCTGAGGCCTAAGGAGACGGACCTCGGCGAAGGCGCGAGTGATCCCGAGTCTGCTCCCGCCACAGCGCAAGGCCAAGGTGTGGACACCGGGGGGGTTTTAGTCGGACGGCCCGACATAACCCGTTGCTTCCGCCCAGGCAACGGGTATGCGAAAGAGCATTTCCCCCTCGTCAAAAAAAAAAAAAAAAAAAAAAAAAAAAAAGGTTAGGTTCCCGATCTGGCCGACAGCCAGTTCGGCTTCCGACAGGGCCGTTCGACCGTGGATGCGATAACTCGCGTCCGCGCCCTGTCGGATCAGGCGGTCTCCCGGGGTGGCGTGGCGTTGGCGGTGTCACTCGACATTGTCAACGCCTTCAATTCCCTACCCTGGGATGCGATCTGGGAGGCACTGGTCTACCATGGAGTGCCTCCCTACCTGCAGGCCCTGATCGGGGACTACTTGCGCGACAGGTACATCCTGTACGTGGATCGAGACGGTACGAGGATCCGGAGGGAAGTGGAGCGAGGGGTTCCGCAGGGGTCAGTGTTAGGCCCCTTGCTATGGAACCTCGCCTACGACGCGGTTCTGCGTGTCGATCTCCCCGCCGGCGTAAGTGTCGTCTGCTATGCGGACGACACGTTGATCGTGGCCGGTGGGGACACCTTCGAGAGGACCAAAGAGCTCGCCGAGCTTGGGGCGGAAATCGTCGTCGCGAAAATACGCGAGTTGGGCATGGAGATAGCGCCTCAGAAAACCGAGGCGCTGTGGTTCCACGGCCTACCTAGGAGCCGGGAGCCACCGCCCAACTTGCGCGTCCGTGTGGGTGAGTCGGAAGTCAGGGTGGGGCCGCACATGAAATATCTTGGCCTCACCCTTGACAGTCGCTGGGGCTTCGAGGAGCATTTCGAGCGCCTGGTCCCCCGAGTCGATAAGGTTGCAGCGGCCTTACATAGGCTGCTCCCTAATCTTGGGGGGCCGAGCGAGGAAGTTCGCCGCCTCTACGCCGGGGTCGTGCAGTCCGTAGTCCTCTACGGGGCGCCCATTTGGGCGCCGAGGCTGGCCATACGACGCTGTAGAACAAAAATCTACAGCGTCCAGCGGAGGATGGCACTGCGGATTGCACGAGGATACCGAACGGTGTCCTTTGAGGCGGCGACCATACTGGCACGCTTTCCGCCCTTAGACATCCTGGCGGGCATGTATGCGAGGGTCTATGACCGGATCCGCATCGCCCGCCAGAGTGGCGGAGGCGAGCCGGTGGCGCTCGAATCCATCAAGTGGCAGGAACGACACATCGCTCTCACGACGTGGCGCGAGCGGCTCCAGCCGGAGCACATAGCGCGCAAACGCGTCGTTGAGGCATTCCTGCCGCATCTCGAAGCCTGGATACAGCGACGGAGTGGACGACTCACCTATAGGCTTACGCAGATAATCACCGGTCACGGTTGTTTCGGTGATTATCTGCATAAGATCGGACGTGAAGCGACGACGAGATGCTTCCACTGCGACCAGTCTGACTCCGCCCAACACACGCTGGAGGCTTGCCCCGCGTGGTCGTTGGAGCGTCGAGACCTGGTCGCAGTCATCGGATCGGACCTCTCCCTGGGCAGCGTAGTGTCGGCTATGCTGTCCGGGGATGCGGCGTGGGGAGCGATGGCCACCTTCTGCGAGACTGTCATGTCCCAGAAGGAGGCCGCCGAGCGGGAACGCGAACGCGCTGATCCCGCTCGGCGACGAAGGCGCAGGCCGCGTCAAGCGGCCGCCCAACGTCTCGCTCCCCAGCCCTGAGCCCGGGGCTATAAACAATGGGCAACCTTCGGAGTCGCTGGACGCTCGGGGTGTGGGCCCCTTGAGCGTCCATTGAGTACGGCGGCGACTCCGAGGAGGACGGCGGCGGGGTTGCGACCCCCGTCCCCGTGAGCACCGTGACAGGTTCCCGGGGGGCTACAATGCGCCCCCCGGCGGCGGGCTCAAAGGCAAGGCACTGAGGGGCCCCTGGTGCAGATCCCACCGGAGAGCCCTGGGGTTCCCCCTCTCATGTGCCGATGCGACAGCCGCGGGGGTTTTAGTGGGTAAGAATCCCACATACCCCGGTCGAGCCCCACAGCTCCCGGGGATCTTTCGAAGATTTCCCCCGCGTCAAAAAAAAAAAAAAAAAAAAAAAAAAAAAAAAAAAAAAAAAAAAAAAAAAAAAAAGGTTAGGTTGGGGTACGGTGTAGGCAACCTCCACGTGGTGTACCCTGGGCATCGTGCAACAGACTTCCTGAGTTTCCCTCGGAAGTCTGTTGCCCGATGGCGAATAGCCTACGTCCCTTCCCTTTCCATCCCTCTACTCCTCTCCTATCCCGAAGGGTTATCCCTGCTCCGGGTATCCCTCTCACTTTGAGAGGGGACATGTGATGCGGGGAACCCAAATCCTTTCTTTTCCTTTCCTATTTCCTTTGTGTTTCCCGGGGTTCTGTCCCCATCTGTGCGGTGCTGTGCCAGGCGCACGCAGTATAGCTGCCACCGGACAGTGTAGGGGTTCTGACCCCCACGTTGAAGGCCGTGCGGTGTTGTGCCAAGTGCACGCAGCTTCGCTGCCACCGGACGGACGGGGTTCTGTCCCCAAAAGGAGGGTCGGGTTCAGTCCCTTCGCTACGCGTTGGGTTCTGTCCCGTAGCGGATTTTATCCCGCCCGAGGGCCCAAACTGGGCATTTGTGGAGGAGCGGCGGGTCCGGTGTGCACTTACACTGCCTCCGGACACGGCCTATTTCTGGCCACCGCCGGTCAACCCGTAATCCACAACGATGGCAGGAGGCCTACGTGGACCGGGGGGCCTGGCCTTTACCGGCTGGGCCTACGAGGAGACAACCTCTTTAAAAAATCCAGAAAACTCCGGCGTTGCGGTGCGCGGCGTTTGTGTGGGAGGAAGACGGAGTGCTCGAAAGAGCTGCTGGACGGATATCCAGCCACTAGCGGCCAACCCTGGGTAACTCCCGACCCCCAGGTGAACATAGGGCTACCGTAGTACATGGTCACTGCTGCGGTCGACGTTTATTTACCTACTACTCGTGGGAACGTTATGGATGATTTAAAAACCAAAACCCCAAACCTTGTGGCTTCAGCCACCGAAGTGGAGAGCCAAAGCGGCTCAGATCCCCGCGCTGTACAACCAGCAGCGGGACCAAGCTTGGAGGTCGCTCAGCGGCCTAACTCCAGGCTGTGGAGTCAACGCTCTCGCTCCAGAAGCGAGATCCGCTCGGACCACGTGTCCTCGAGCGACGAGGAGGAGCCTGCCAGCAAAGTTCGGGCGGCGCGATTGGCGCAGTCGAGAGACGCGCAAGGGCGCTTTTTAAGGCGTCAGGAGGGCGACACTGCCGAGGATGGAGAGACCGATGACTCTCGTGCTAGTGTCACCTCCCAAACTGGACGAGACAAAAGTGGGTCGACAGCTCCCACCAAGCGCGGCAGAGGCCGCCCTCCCACTACTGGGCAGTACGTCGGCCTACATAAGGCGAAGCAGGCCCTCGCAGAGGCCGAACGAGCGCAGCTCGAGCAGGAGGCAGAGATGGCCACCGCCAGCAAGCGCGCCTCTGCACTTAGAGTGGACCGGCAGGTGGAACCGTCGTCGTCAGCGGATATGGACGTTGACGACAAAACGACTGGGGCCCTGCGGGAACAGATAGAGACCGCCACGGAGACCATTTCGAAGGTCGCCCGTATATCAAAGGGCCTGAAGGGCGAACTTCAGGGTGCCCTGAAGAAGGCTGTGGCCTCAATTAAAGAGGTCACTGAGGTGCTCATCTCTCGCACCTCCACCGAGGAAACGAAGAAGCTGCAGGCTGCAAACTCGCGCCTGTCTACCGAGGTGGCGCAGCTTCGTCACGAACTAGCGGAGATCAGGGTGGACCTCTACGAGGAAAGACAGAGCAGCACTGACAAGCGCGTGCAGAAAGAGCGAGTCTCGCGCGCATCTGCACCTTGCCCCACAGAAAAGGACGAATTAGTGCGAGAAGTCATGCTCCAAATCGGGGGCATGATGGACGCGAAGCTGGCCGGTATCCAGGATCGGCTGCTTCCGGAGAAACGGTTGCGGCCACCACTGGCGGCGGACGCCCGGCGAGAACACGCTGCAACAGTGCAGACCCGGGCCTCCACTGCTCCACTGGTCCCTGCAGGTCCCTCTAAATCACAGGAGGTGAAGGAGGGCAGAGCCAGCAGGCAGCGAGTGCGAAAGGAGCGAATGGCGAAGAGAGCACCAACTCCAGCTCCTTCCAGCGCACCAGTGGCGGCTCCCAAGCCAAAGGACGGCGATTGGGAGACCGTTACTCGCAAGCGACGGCGGCGAAAGAGGGCTCAGGCGAAGCAGCCACCTCAGCCGAAGCAGGCTCCAAAGCCAGCCAAGAAGGCCTCTCCCCCTCTCCGTCCTCCGAAGTCGGCAGCAATTGTTTTGACACTGCAGCCGGAGGCGGAGAAGAGGGGTGTAACGTATGCCGAAATCCTGGCTGAGGCACGATCGAAGGTCGAGTTGGGTGACCTCGACATTAGGAGCCTCCGGATTACCACGGCAGCCACGGGAGCCAGAAAACTGGAGGTTCCGGGTGCCACCAGTGGGCCCAAGGCCGACGCCCTGGCGGCCAAATTGAGGGAGTGCCTGAGCGGTGACGACGTCAGGGTCACCAGGCCTATGAAGACGGTGCAGGTACGGGTCTCCGAACTGGATGACTCTGTATCTGCACAGGATGTCGTGGCTGCCGTCGCGAGAGTCGGTGCCTGCTCCACAGACCATATAAGGTCTGGGGAGGTAAAGCGTGGCCCCAAAGGGCAAGGCTGGGCCGTCGTCACCTGTCCGGTGGCGGTGGCAAAATTTTTGCAGAGCAGTCGCCTGCTGGTGGGCTGGGTTTCTGCAACAGTGAAGGTCCTGCAGCCCAAGCGACGTATATGCTTCCGCTGCCTGGAGGGCGGGCACGTAATAGCCCAATGCACCTCGGCGGCGGATCGCAGGGGCCTTTGCTTGCGCTGCGGCCAGCCTGACCATAGGGCGGCTGACTGCTCCGCCGACCCGCATTGCGCGGTTTGCGCTGACGCGGGCAAACCGGCGACACATAAAGCTGGCGGTAAGGCTTGCGGCTCACCCCCGAAAGGCGGGCCAAGGAAAAGAAACCGCAGAAGAGGAAAAGGTACTGCGAGGGCGACGAACACTCCCTCGCAGACAGTCCGACCCGCGGCAGCCTCGCAACAGCAGGCACCGCGTACGGAAGAGGTGGTTGGGGGAGCAATGGACCTCTCATAATGGTCCATCTCCGCTTCCTCCAGGGCAATATCAACCACTGCGCCAGAGCTCAGGATCTATTGCTGCAGAGCTTGGCGCAGTGGTCGATTCACGTGGCGGTGGTTGCGGAACCATACCGCGTGCCACCTAGACATGACTGGGTTGGCGACGTGGATGGCTCCGTCGCACTAATCGTGCGATCGGCGGCAGGTTCTCCCCCCCTTGACAGTGTGGTCAGGGGCCGGGGATACATATCGGCCGTCATAGGCGAATTTGTGGTGCTGGGGGTCTATTTCTCTCCAAATAGGCCCCTGGCTGAGTTCGAAGCATTCCTCTTCCAGCTGGGGCAGGAAATCCAGAGACGGCGTCCTCACCCCGTGCTTCTCCTTGGGGATTTCAACGCCAAATCTGTGGCGTGGGGATCCCCGACGACGGATGCGCGGGGCCATGAATTGTTAGACTGGGTGTTGACGACTGGTCTGGTCGTCTTAAACCAGGGGGTAGTAGACACGTGCGTGCGGCAAAGGGGCGGGTCGATCGTAGACCTGTCTTTTGCAAGTCCTGCTCTGGCGCGCTGTGTTCAAGGCTGGCGGGTCGCGGAGGAGGTGGAGACGCTTTCCGACCACCGTTACATTCGGTTTGACGTCTCCGCCCAGACTTCCGCAGACCCAGTCTCGGCCCAGGTGGACGAAGGCCCGAGGTGGGCACTGAAGTGCCTCAACCCGGAGGCCTTGCTGGAGGCTGCAATCGTGCAGGCCTGGCTGCCGGCTCCAGCAAGGCTGGTCCCGGAAGAGGAGGCGGATTGGCTGGCGGGCGCGATGACGCGTGTTTGTGACGCGGCAATGCCGAGAGTCCGACGCCGTCCAGCGAAACGTGAGATGTACTGGTGGACCGCTGAGATCGCACATCTCCGCCGGGAATGTGTAGCGGTGCGGCGCCAGTACGCCCGCCATCGACGGCGACGCGGCTACCGCGTCCAGGATGCGGCGCAGACTGCACGGGAGGAGGAGCTCTATGAGAACTATAGAGCGGCTAAGCGGGCCCTTCAAATGGCCATTCTGAAGAGCAGAGAGGACTGCTGGGAAACGTCGTTGGAGACTCTGGAGCGCGATCCTTGGGGTCGCCCGTACCGTATGGTCAGGGGCAAGCTCCGCCCTTGGGCACCCCCAATCACCCAGAGTCTCCATCCCCAGCAATTGGAGGAAACAGTGGCTGCTCTTTTTCCTCATAGAGCTCCACATGCGCCGCCTCCCATGGTTTTTGGGTCTTCGGTACCGGGACGGGACGAAAACGTCGCAGTGCCCACCCTCACTGGCGACGAGTTACAGGGGGCGGTACGGAAGATGCGGGCCAAAAATACCGCCCCCGGCCCTGACGGCATCTCGGGTCGTGCGTGGGCGTTGGCTTTCGAGAGCCTGGAGCCACGACTCATTGGCTTATTTAACGCCTGTCTGGAACAGGGCCAGTTTCCGCGAAGGTGGAAGACCGGGAAACTGGTCCTGATTAAAAAGGAAGGACGGCCGGCGGACGCGCCTGCTGCGTACCGCCCTATAGTTCTGCTCGACGAGGTGGCAAAGCTCTTCGAGCGAATAATCGCTCGTCGCCTCGTCGAGCATCTCGAGTCGGTCGGCCCGGATCTGGCCGACACCCAATTTGGATTTCGCCGCGGTCGGTCGACCATCGGCGCAATCGGGCGGGTGAAGACCATGGCGGAGGAAGCGGTAGACCGGGGCGAGGTCGTCTTGGCGGTGTCTCTTGACATCGCCAACGCCTTTAACACCTTGCCCTGGGCCTGCATCTTGGAGGCGCTCCGGTTTCACGGGGTGCCCTCCTACCTCCGCTGCATCATTGGTGCCTACCTATCGGAGAGGGCAGTGACGTTCCCGGGCCGCGCTGCATGGCAGCAACGCCAAATGTCCTGCGGTGTTCCACAGGGCTCTGTCCTAGGGCCGCTCCTGTGGAACATCGGATTCGACTGGGCGCTGCGAGGCGCACTACTGGATGGTGTGAGTGTGACCTGCTATGCTGATGACACCTTGGTCACAGCGCGTGGCAGGTCACACAGAGAGGCCAATTTAAGGGCCACTGCTGGGGTAGCCCAAGTAGTGGGTAAAATCCGAAGACTGGGTCTTCAGGTGGCCCTGCAGAAATCGGAGGCCCTGTGTTTCCATGGGCCCCGAAAGCGGCCACCTGCAGGATCCCACATTATGGTGGGTGGAGTCCGCATCGGCGTCGAGTCGACGATGAAGTACCTGGGACTCGTCCTCGACAGCCGGTGGGACTTCACGGCGCACTTCGCCCGGCTGGCCCCAAAATTAATGGGAGCCGCGGCAGCACTGACTCGGTTGCTGCCCAATACTGGAGGGCCTGGTAGCGCCTCTCGGCGTTTATATTGCGGCATCGTGCGGTCGATGGCCCTATATGGAGCCCCGATCTGGGCAGAATCCCTGGCGGCCCGCAACATCGCTGCACTGCGTCAACCGCAGCGTGCGATGGCCGTCAGGATGATCAGAGGGTACCGCACGGTGTCATTCGAGGCAGCGACTCTGCTGGCCGATTCGATGCCCTGGGACCTGGAAGCGAGGGCCCTCGCGTCACTCTTTACATGGCGCGAGGAGGCGCTTCAAAGGGGTGCTCACCCGTCCCCCGGTGACATCCGGGATCGGAGAGTGGGGCTCCTCCAGGAGTGCCAGGCTGAGTGGAGGGAGAGGCTCGCGCATCCAAGTGCTGGAGCCCCCACCATCTCTGCGATTCGGCCAGTTTTACCGGATTGGCAAAACAGGCGGCATGGCGTCCTCACCTTCCGGCAGACGCAGGTGCTTACCGGGCACGGTTGCTTCGGGAAGTACCTGTGTCGCATCGGTCGTGAGTTGACCCCCGCCTGTCACCATTGTGACACCTGCCCTGAGGACACGGCGCAGCACACGCTCGAAGCGTGTCCCGCATGGGAGGCGCAGCGCCGAGACCTCAGGGCTACTATCGGATTGGACTTGTCGCTCCCGGCCGTGGTTCTGTCCATGGTCAGGAGCGAATTGGATTGGACCGCCGTCGCCTCCTTCTGCGAGCACGTCATGCACGCGAAGGAGGAGGCAGAACGGCTCAGGGAGGCAACCTCCGACCTCCCTTACCGGACTAGACGCACGAGGCGGCGGAGGATCAACGACCTCCGCCCCCCGTAAACGGCCTGCGGACGACAGACGTGGGGCAGTCTGTCGGCCGAGCACAGGCCAGAGATGGCGGCGCGCGTGTGTCCTGCGCGCGCCTCTCACCCGGACGGAGCATAGCCGGAGTTAGCCGATTCGGCTAAGAGATGGAGCTTGCATTTTAAGCGAGCTATGGCCTAAGGAGACGGACCTCGGCGAAGGCACGAGCGATCCCGAGTCCGCTCCCGCCACAGAGCAAGGCCAAGGTGAGGACACCGGGGGGGTTTTAGTCGGACGGCCCGACATAACCCGTTGCCTCCGCCCAGGCAACGGGTATGCGAAAGAGCATTTCCCCCTCGTCAACAAACAAAAAAAAAAAAAAAAAAAAAAAAAAAAAAAAAAAAAAAAAAAAAAAAGGTTAGGTTAGGTTCCCGCCGGTGGGAGCAAACCCAAATTGGTTGCTCCCAAATCCGCTGCCGTCGTGGTGACGCTCACCGCGGAGGCTGAGGAGCGCGGTGAGACGTACGCGTCAATAATGACGCGGGCGCGCGCCAACGTCGATCCCACCCAACTGGGGATCGACAAGATTGCGTGCCGCCAAACTCAAACCGGGGCTCGAATATTCGAGTTCCCGGGGGCTAAGGGCGGCGCCAACGCGGACCTCTTCGCAGAAAAACTGCAGGAGGTCATCGCGGACGTGGCCAAGGTGGTCAGGCCTGTGAAGTCCGCAGGCCTGGAGGTGTCCGATCTGGATGATTCGGTCACCAAGGAGGAGGTGGTGGCGGCGGTCGCGGCGGCTGGAGGCTGCAGCGCCGCAGCAGTGCAAGGTCGGGGCATCAGACCCGGCCGCGGCGGCATGGGCACCATGCGCCTTGAGTGCCCGGTCGCCGCCGCCAAAGCCGTCCTCGCCAAGGGACGGCTTCTTGTTGGGTTCAGCACGGGTGTGGTCCGGGCACTTGAGGAGTCGCCGTTGCGGTGCTTCAAGTGCTTCGGAGTTGGACACACCCGGGCCCTGTGTCCCTCCACGGACGAAAGGAGGGACACATGCTACCGCTGCGGCAAGGTCGGACACAAGTCCGCCGCTTGCGAGGCCACCACGCCGCACTGTGCCGTGTGCGCCGCCAGTGGCCGCCCCGCGGATCATGTTATGAAGGGGAGGAGCTGCAAGCCTCCCCCCAAGAAGGGCAAAATGCAGGCGCTGACCCGGCCTGCCGTTGCCACCGCCGATCCGGTGCCCAGTACATCGGCGGCTGCGGAGGGGGGTGCGATGTCCGATTAATGGATAGGGCCGAACATCGCATCCTTCAGGCCAACACCAACCACTGCAGAGCGGCCCAGGATCTGCTGATGCAGACCATGGCCGAGTGGTTGGTGGACGTAGCGGTGGTCGCTGAGCCGTACTCGGTCCCTGGCAGGTGGCTGGGTGATCCGGACGGCTCAGTGGCAGTGGTAGCGCGGTCTTCCACGGACTCCCCACCCCTCTCGCTCTTAGAGAGGGGACCGGGATACGTGGCCGCCGCGTGGGGAGAGATAGCCCTGGTGGGCGTGTATTTCTCCCCTAACCGACCCCTTGCGGACTTCGAGATCTTTCTCGAGGTCCTCACCGCAGTGGTCGGTCGGGCGGCGCCACGCCAGGTCGCCGTGTTGGGCGACCTGAACGCCAAGTCGGCGGCCTGGGGCAACCCGGCCGCGACTTGCAACGTCCGGGGTCGCGCCGTCGAGTTTTGGGCGGCGTCGACAGGCGTGTCCCTCTTAAACAGAGGGACAGTTCAGACGTGTGTGCGGCAACGGGGAGGGTCAGTGGTGGACGTTTCGTTCGCCACCCCCGTGCTGGCCGCCCGCGTCCTGAACTGGCGGGTGGAGATGGTGGAGACGTTGTCCGACCATCGTTACGTGCGGTTCGACGTCTCCACCGGGAGCCTTCGGGGGACAGCCCACTCGGGTCAGTCCCCCTTCCCGCGGTGGTCCCTCACCCGCCTGGATCGCGAGGCGGCTGAGGAGGCGGCGTTACTCCAGGACTGGCTCGCGCCTCCTGTCCAAGTCCTGGACGTGGACGCCGCAGCGGTCCAGTTGCGGGGTTCCCTGACCGAGGTGTGCGACACCAGCATGCCTCGGTCTCGCCGCCCGCCTCCCCGTCGCGCCGTTTATTGGTGGACGGAGGAGTTGGCGGGGCTCCGGGCCGCCTGCGTGGCGGCCAGAAGGGCCTATGCGCGGAGTCGGCGGCGCAGTGTTCGCGACCTCGCCAACGAGGACCTCCTCTACGCCGCGTACGTGGAGGCCAAGGAGGTCCTCAGGTCGCAGATGCGCGCCGCCGACGACTCGGCGAAGGCCGAGATGCTGGAGGGTCTCGACGGGGACCCATTTGGGAGGCCATACAAGGCGGCGCGCAACAAACTGCGCCCCTGTGGCCCCCCACTGACGGAGACCCTGGAGCCGGCGTTGCTGGATGGGGTGGTTCGGTCCCTGTTCCCGTGCAGGACCGATTTCGCCCCTCCAGTGATGCACCCCCCGCGGGGGATGGCCCCGCCGGAGGAGGAGATCCCTCCAGTGGCGGTGGCGGAGCTCCGCGAGGCGGCCTTACGCCTCCGCGGGAAGAGGACGGCCCCCGGACCGGACGGCGTCCCCGCAGCGGTGGTGGCCATTGCGGTCACCCAAATGGAGGAAAGGTTTCGGGACCTCTTCAGTGCGTGTCTTACGACTGGGAGGTTCCCGAAACCGTGGAAGGAGGGCCGACTGTGCCTCCTTCGGAAGGAGGGACGCCCGGTGGATTCCCCCTCGGCATACCGGCCCGTCGTTCTGCTCGACGAGGTCGGTAAATTGTTTGAGGGGATCATCGCCACCCGGGTGAATGGCCTCCTGCGGGAGGTGGGGCCGGACCTGTCGGACGCCCAATTCGGTTTCCGTAAGGGGCGTTCGACGGTCGATGCATTGGCCCTTTTGAAGGGCCAGGTGAGGGAGGCGGTCGAGGCAGGGGGCGGAGTGTTGGCGGTGTCATTCGACATCGCCAACGCGTTCAACTCCGTCCCCCACTCGACCATCTTAGAGGCACTCCGCTATCACGGAGTGCCTCAATATCTGCGGGCGCTGTTGGCCGACTACCTGGAGGACCGAGCGGTCCTCCTCGTAGACAAGTCGGCCACATTGCGGAGGTACAGGGCGGAGTCTGGTGTTCCGCAGGGGTCGGTCCTAGGTCCACTCCTGTGGAACATAGGCTTCGACTGGCTCCTGCGCGGGTCCCTCCTTCGTGGCATGAGTGTCATCTGCTATGCGGATGACACTCTCCTCACTGCCCGAGGAGGGAGCTTCAGGGAGGCGGCCAATTTGGCCTCGGCTGGCGGATCCCTAGTCGCAGGGAGGATCCGCCGCCTAGGGCTGACGGTGGCCCTGCATAAGACCGAGGCCGTGTTCTTCCACGGGCCTCGGCAGCGGGTCCCCCCGGACGCCCGCATTGTTGTAGCGGGCGTCGAAGTAGCGGTGAAGGCCCAGATGAAATATCTGGGCCTTGTGCTGGACAGCAGGTGGCGCTTCGGCCCGCATTTAAGCGGGCTGTCGACGCGCCTGCTGAAGGCAGCGGGGGCCCTATCGTGGCTCCTCCCGAATCTGGGAGGGCCGAGGGCGCGATGCCGGCAGCTGTATGCCGGCATCTTAAAAAGTATGGCCCTTTACGGGGCCTGCATCGGATTGGGAGGGAGGAGGCCGCCGCGTGCCACGACTGCGGCGCGGCGGAGGACTCGGCACAGCACACCCTCGAGGTGTGCCCGGCCTGGTCTGAGCTGCGCCGCGGCCTGACTGCGGTGGTGGGGCCGGACCTCTCGCTGCCCGGCGTGGTTCTGTCCATGCTGGGGGGCGAGGCGGCCTGGTCGGCGGTCGCCTCTTTCTGCGAGGACGTGATCTCGCAGAAAGAGGCAGCGGAGCGCGCGCGGGAGGACGATCCCCTCGCGGCGCCGCTCCGCAGGCGGAGAAGGGGAAGAGTGAGACGGCTGTACGATCAGCGTCTCCTCCTCCCCGGTGGTGAATAGCGGGAGACTGGCGCGGGGGCGCCTTGTCTCCTGCATTGCACGGTTCACCACCACCGTCGGCGGGAATGACCGAGCACTCGCGGTCATTTCCGGGCCCCTCCTCGTAGGGAGGGGCGTGCGGGGCCCGCTGTAAAGGCGGGCGGTCGTCGGCGGGGGACTGGATGATAAGGCTCTGCCGATTCCCAGTTCCCCTCCATGAAGACGATGCGGGAGTGCCGCTGGGTCGTTTAGTGGGTATACCCGGGCTAGCCGGGGGAGTCCCACATAACCCTCTCGTCCCCCAACGGGAGGGTATGCGTAACGCATTTTTCCCAGCGTCAACAAAAAAAAAAAAAAAAAAAAAAAAAAAAAAAAAAAAAAAAAAAAAGGTTAGGTTGGGGTACTGGCTCCGCGAGCGGTTCGGGAGTCCGCTCAGTGGCGCGTCCCCCGGGTGGCGGATAGGGGAGCTCTCCGAGTGGAGAGTCCGACTTGCGTGAGCGGTTGGCGTGGACCAAATCCCGAGGGTCGAGGCGCCCCTGACTTCGGTCGAAGCGGCTCATGTGTTCCCACCTTCTTATCCTTTTCCTTATCCTCCTTCCTTATTCCTTCCTTTCTTTCGTCCTTTCCTTTCCTGGGGGTCCGGTGGAGACAACCACTTGCAAAAATCACACCGTGGGTGGGGTAGTGGCCCAATGGCTAAGGTTAGGTGCGCCGAAAGCCTGGAAGACGGAGGGTAAAGCCCGTCATTAGCATTGAGGGAAGGAGTAAGGGACCACACCCTTCAAAGGAAGGGACCTACCCCTTTAAAGGAATAATGATGGACAAGACCAGTTTAAAGATATTACCCCAGGAGGGTACCGGCGAGAAACCCTCGTCCGGAGAATCCCTCCCAGAACTGGCTTTCGCCTCCGTGGCAGAAGCTGGTTCTGGCTGCCCCTCGTATTCTGGGGGGGGCAAAACAGGTCTTGCGTCTACGGACGCGCCTCAAGTAGGAGGCGGAGTGGAGGAGATAAGGAGAGAAGAAGTTGGGATGGTTGAGGATGGTAAAAAGGAAAGCAAGAGGGATTCCTGTGCAAAGTCACTCGATTCGGCCTTCAGTGACTCAGCACCTGTGGGGCCTAGTGGTACTGGGGCTGGTAATATGTCCAAATTCTGGACTAATACGCAAGATCGGTACAAGCGCACAAGGTCAAGATCACGTCGTTCGGCGTCGTCAGCTTCGAGCGTAGAGCTGTTGCAAACGCCGAAGAAAGTACCTGCAAGCAGGAGAGGGAGAGGACGTCCACCGTCTACCGGCCCTAGATCAATGCCACTGCCGGAGCGTGATGCGAAGGGTCGTTTCCTTAAGTGCAGAGACACGCCGACTCCCGTAGCAGTGGTAGCTGAAAGCGACCGAGCTGACTCAGATGGGTCTAGAATCTCTTTCGCCTCAGCGGCATCGGCTAACAGCTCCGCCGCTAAGGTGAAAGCCAGGCCGGACAAGGAGAAGTTGAAGCAGCGGGCTGAGGTTCGGCTCGCCAGATTGGCAGAAGCTAAACCTAATCAAAGCAAGGCGAATACCGCTACAGCATCAACGTCTTCTGATGGCCTGTCAGCGATGGACCTCCATCTGAGGATCGAACAAGAGGCCGCAAAAATAATAGAAACTGCAGCAAAGAGCGGCAACCTCAAGGGCACATGCCAGCGTGCTTTCAAGGATGCCGCAACAGCAATAAAGGAAGCCTGCTATATTGCAAAGAACCGTTCATCCACGGCTGAAACTGCGATATTGGAGGCTGAGGTCAGGCGGCTGCGAGCCGAAGTCGCGGATCTTCGGCGTGAAATGGAGCTCCGAAATAAGCGAGACCAAACTGCAGCGGCGAAGTTGTCGAAAACTTCAACACCTGCTGTGGATACTGACGATGAGGCCTGGGCGAAACGGTTGCGTCCCATGATGAACGTGATAAACGCACGATTCGAGGCCATGGAGAAGCGTCTTCCGCCGGAGAGGCCGCCACGTCCACCACCTACTATGGAGGCTCGCCCTGTAGAAGCCGTCTCTACAGAAGTAGTAACGGCTCCAAAAAGAGCCCCTAGGGAGAAGGCGCCACCCAGACCAGGTACCTCGAAGGAACCGGAGGCTAGTGTAGCTTTTGAAAGGAGGAGCAGACGACCTCCTAAGAAAACTACTGGGCCATCGCAGGCGGAGCCCAAAAGAGCACCACCGAATGCAGTCCCATCTGGATCCCAAACGGAGGCAGATCAGGATGGGTGGACCAAGGTTAGGAGTAAACGGCGGCGAAACCGCAAGAAGAAGAAGGCTCAAAGGAACGAGCAGCCGAAGGAGCCGAAACGGGGCCAAGCGCCCAAATTACGCAACCCAAGCTCGACTGCGGTGGTAATCACCTTGCAGCCAGGGGCCGTGGAGCGAGGCGTAACATATGCCAAAGTGTTGGCGGAGGCTAAACAAAAGTTTAGCCTTAACAGCGTCGGTATCGAAGCCGTCCGCTGCAAGAAGGCGGCCACAGGCGCCAGAATTTTGGAAATACCGGGAGCCACCAGCAGCGAGAAAGCCGATGCCCTGGCGAAACAGCTGCAGCAGACGTTGAGTGCCGAGGACGTCCGCATCACCCGGCCTACGAAAACAGTGGCTCTGCGGGTTTGGGACCTAGACGACTCTGTCACAGCCGAAGAGGTATTGGCAGCAGTAGCTCACGCTGGCGGCTGCTCCGAGACTGACGTTCGGGTAGGAACCATCAGAGTAGATGCGTCAGAGATGGGGACGGTATGGGTTCGTTGCCCTGTAGCTGCCGCTAGGAAAGTGGCCAACAGTGGACGTTTTCCAGTAGGCTGGGTGATGGCGCATGCTGAGCTGCTGCCATTTAGGCCCGCCCGCTGTTTTAGATGCCTGCAAACCGGGCATATGCAAGCGACTTGCCCATCTGAGGTAGACCGCAGTCAAGAATGTCATCGCTGCGGTCGCCCTGGGCACGAATCGAAGACGTGTGTCGCCACACCGCATTGTACGGTTTGCGAGGCGGCGAAGAAACCGGCAGCCCACGTGGCGGGCAGCAAAACCTGCACTGCCACTGCCGTCAAAGTAAAGGGGACCACACGAGCCGCAATAAGGGCCCAACCTGTTGTGTCCACAGAAATGGAGATAGTGCCTAGCGATGGACAATAGTCGTCCCTATCGCTTACTACAGGGTAACCTCAACCACTCCGCTGGCGCGCAAGATCTCTTGCTACAGTCCATGGCGGAGTGGTTGATAGACCTCGCTGTTGTAGCAGAGCCCTACTTCGTCCCTAATCGAACGAACTGGTCAGGGGACCTAACGGGCACTGTTGCCATTGCAGGGACGGCTAATCTCTCCACCAAAGAGAGGGGCAGCGGCTTTGTAGTCGTAGAGTGGTTGGGTATCGCGGTCATCGGTACATATTTCTCTCCGAATCGCATTCTTGCTGAGTTCGAGGTCTACTTGGATGAGGTCGCGGCGGCCGTGAGAAGGGCGTCGCCTTCGCCGGTCCTTGTCTTGGGGGACCTAAACGCCAAGTCATCGGCGTGGGGAGGAGTGCGTACCGATGCACGCGGTGAAGTATTAGAAGAGTGGCTGGCCAGCCTTGGCCTCTCGGTTCTAAATCGGGGTACGGTGCATACGTGCGTCAGACAGCGGGGTGGTTCAGTTGTAGATGTGTCTTTTGCATCCCCCTCTGTCGCGCAACGGATATCTGAGTGGCGGGTACTTCAGGAGGTCGAGACACTTTCGGACCATCGTTACATCCGGTTCGAAGTGTCTCGTCTGCCAACGGCTTATAATGGCAACCGACCACGGTCTCCACGGTCTTCATTTTTAAGATGGTCGGTGAGCCGCCTAGACCGAGACGCACTCCTAGAGGCGTCAATTGTTCAGGCCTGGCTCACCGAACCTGGTGACGCTCAACCGGATGATGAAGCCGAATGGTTCCGGGGAGCCCTAACAAATGTCTGTGACTCTGCCATGCCACGCACCGGGCACTTACCCCCGAGGAGGGCGGTGTATTGGTGGTCGGCAGAGATCGCAGACCTACGTCGGGCCTGCACAGCTGCACGCCGCGCATATACACGTCAGCGCAGGCGACGCATCCGGGACGCAACAGAGGGCGAACGGCTGTATCAACAATACAGAACAACTACGGAGGCTCTGCAACTAGCCATCATCAGGGCCAAGGATCTCGGCAGAGAGGAAATGTTGACGGGACTCGACCGGGACCCATGGGGGCGTCCGTACCGGGCTGCGCGCAATAAGCTGCGCGGCCAGACGGCCCCAGTTGCAGAGTCCCTTTCACCGGAATTGCTAGAGACCGTGGTGTCGACGCTGTTCCCAGACAGCCCGACTCACGAACCACCTGTAATGACAGAGTTTCAGGACCATACTAACACCCCTGCTGAAATCCCGCCTATAACAGCCGAAGAGCTGGGCGCAGCGGTCCTGAGACTCAAGGCGAAAAACAAGGCACCTGGGCCAGACGGTGTCCCGGGTCGGGTACTAGTTTTAGCCTTAGACGCGCTAGAGGAGCGCTTTCGGGGGCTGCTTAACGCCTGCTTAGCGTCGGGGCAGTTCCCCAAAATTTGGAAAGAGGGGAAGTTAGTTTTACTTCTAAAAGAAGGTCGCCCCCGCGATTCGCCGTCGGCTTATAGACCAATTGTGCTGCTGGACGAGGCGGGCAAGCTTTTCGAGCGGGTGCTCGCTGCTCGGCTCGTCCAGCACCTTCGCGGTGATGGCCCGGATCTCTCCGAGGCCCAGTTTGGATTCCGAGAGGGTCGATCGACTATAGACGCGATCCTTCGCGTTAAGGCCCTCTCGGAAGAAACAGTGTCCCAGGGCGGTGTGTTGTTGGCGGTGTCATTAGACATTTCTAACGCTTTCAACACATTGCCCTTCAGTTGCATATCGGAGGCCCTGGGCTATCACCGTGTCCCGGGCTACCTGCGACGAATCGTGGAAAGCTACTTTCAGGATAGATGTGTCGTCTGCGTAGGAGGTGATGGTCGGCTACTGCGACGTCATATGGTGTGCGGTGTTCCACAGGGGTCGGTACTTGGCCCCCTCCTGTGGAACATCGGATATGACTGGGTACTCCGGGGTCACTTGGACCGGGGCCTAAGTCGTACCTGCTATGCGGACGACACACTGGTCTGCGCGAGTGGGCCCAACTTTGAGGAGGCGGCCGGGTTAGCTGAGTGTGGGGTCACCGAAACGATCACACGAATTCGGCAACTAGGCCTGAGAGTGGCCCTTGAAAAAACAGAGGCAATCTGCTTTCACGGGCCGCGTAGGAGACCACCTTCGGGCTCTCAAATAACCGTTGATGGAGTTGCGGTCGGGGTCGGGGCCCGAATGAAGTACCTAGGTCTCGTCCTCGACTCGCGCTGGAGATTTGTGGAGCACTTTAAAGAGCTTGCTCCTAAACTGGTGAAAACAGCGGGGGCTCTGTCGCGGCTCTTGCCAAATATGGGAGGCCCTAACTTGACCTGCCGTAGACTCTACTCAGGGGTGGTGGGCTCAATGGCCCTATACGGTGCACCGGTGTGGGCGGAAGGCCTGACTGCCCAAGCTAAGGCCCTACTGCGGAGACCGCAGCGGGTCATGGCAGTCAGAGTCATACGTGGGTACCGCACGATATCGCACGAAGCGGCGTGCGTGTTGGCCGGGGTCCCCCCTTGGGACCTAGAGGCGGAGGTGCTCGCCGAGGTGTATAGGCAGAGCGCACAAGCGCGGAGCCGGGGCGGTGCACCTCCAGATGAAATAAGAGATTGGAGGCGGGAAGCTCGAGAGTCCGCCCTTCAGAAGTGGCATGAGCGGCTGGCAGAGCCTAGTGCCGGCCACTTGACCGTGTCGGCGGTACGCCCGGTCCTAGAGGACTGGGTGAACCGCAAATCTGGCGCACCAACCTTTCGGCTTGTGCAGGTGCTGTCCGGGCATGGTTGCTTCGGCAGATACCTGCACCGAATAGCTGGAAGAGAGGCACATCCTGGCTGCCACGAATGCGGCTGCGCTGAGGATACGGCGCAGCACACATTGGAGGTATGTCCAGCATGGAGTGGAGAGCGCGCTACTTTATGCGCTGCAATTGGAGTGGACCTGACACTGCCAGCCGTCGTTGAGGCCATGCTGAGTAGTAAAAGGTCATGGGAAGCGGTGGCCACCTTTTGTGAGCGAGTGATGGCGCAAAAGGAAGCGGCGGAGCGGATCAGGGAGAGCGATCCCCTCGCTGATCCGCACCGCCGCAGGAGACCAGGGCGTAGAAGGCGGGCTGCCGCCGACCTAATGCCTCCATAAACGAGAGCGTGCGGGTGTCAGGAACGGGAGAACTGACACCCATGCACAACAACATCGCTCTCGAGGTGGATGGCGTACCGAAGTGTTCCCGGTACGCCTCCGGTGTGTGGTGTCTGCGGGGAATCACAGACCAATTTGAAGTTGGGTTTGCCTGAGGGCGAACGGCCGCTGGCCCAGTATCGGACGCATGCTACTGCATTCCCGAAACTGGCCGCAATAGCGGAAGGAGGAACACCGTGGGGTTTTAGTCGGTAGCTGACGCATAGTCAGTAGTCCGACATAACCCGCACCGCTGTCCCCGTGGCGGTGCGGGTATCCGTAATGGATTTCGCCACATTAAAAAAAAAAAAAAAAAAAAAAAAAAAAAAAAAAGGTTGGGGTACTGGCTATCACCTCCTCGAGTGCCCGGCCCATTGTAATTCCCGAGGACACGTCCGGAGGAAGGACAATGGGCTTGGGACGGTGTACCCTGGGCACCGGGTAATATCTCTCCACTCTTCGGGGTGGACAGCTGTTGCTCGGTGGCGAACGAAGCCTTAGGGTGGGTAGTGGGGGGGATGGGGGTAGGGGACCGAAAGGTCAACCGGGGCGTGGGTGGGAGTCGCGGGGGGGAGCGCTGAAGGTACCTCTCTGCTTTCAGAGAGGACTGGAGGTGAAATGCGGCTGGGGTTCTTATGCATAGGGACGGGGAGGGGGGTTCGTGTGGGGATTGTCTTTGGGGTGTGTGTGTGAATGTGTGCGTGATTGTGGGAGTGTTTCAGCCGGCGATGATAGGCAGGCCGGCTCTGCCCAACGGGGAAAGTACTGCGCGAGTACCCTGAAACGCGGGGGGGCTAAACCCCGCCGCTAGCAGCAAAGGGACCACACCCTTCAAAGGAAGGGACCTACCCCTTTAAAAAAGGAAAACATGATAAATGGCGAGTCAGGAAATAGTATTACCCCAGGCCGGTACCGCCTGCTCTGCAGACGGAGAATCCGGCACAGTCCCTTCGGGGGCTGTCATTCCCCACCGTATTCTGGGGGGGGAACCAGAACGCCATGCGTCCAAGGACGCCACCGGACGTGACAATCCGTCCCAGGTTGTGGAGACTGTGGAGAGTCTCTCCACTGGCTCTGCAGCCTCGGAGCGAAGGGGGAGGCCACACCCGATAGGTGGTAAACCATGCCTCGTCGTCCTCGACGAGAGGGACCGAATACCAACTCCGACTGCGGGTCCGAGTGGTAATTCCAGGTTTTGGGACCATGGAGAAAAACGCTCCAGATCTTCGTCTGCTTCGGGGTCGGAAACGGCCACGAGTGTGGACACGTTGAAGGCGCCGAAGTCCAAAAAGACGACGGCCAGTAAAAGAGGTCGAGGGCGCACATCGGTTGCGTCACCAGCGCGTGATGGGCGAGGACGCTTTTTGAAGCGCCCGGACACGGCGAGATGTGATGCGCCGGTAGAGAGCGACGGTGGTGGATCTGACATGTCTTTGGTGTCTGTGTCAGAAACATCAGCAGTGAGCTACGCTGGCAAAGTCAAAGTGGCGAAGGCAGCCGAAGTTCGGCTACCCACCAAGAAAAGTGAAGGCAAGGCGAAAGTGGGCACTAAGCCCTCCGCTGTAACTAGTGTCCCAACTTTGACAGCCCTCCACCAGAGGGTTGAAAACAATATGGACGAAGTTTTAAAAGTGGCAGCCGTCAGCGGTCACCTGAAGGGTACATTTGTGCGTACCCTTAAGGATGCCGCTAACTCCACAAAGGAGGCAATGCTGATGGCTACAGGGAGGACAGTGACCGATGAGGTCGCAATACTGCAGGCCGAAAATCGGCGTCTGCAAGCTGAGTTAGCTGACCTGCGTAAGGTTGTAGAGGAAAAGGCGTTGCACCATCTGGCTCCTGCGGCCACAGCTGAGGAAAAGAAACGCGAACGAGAGGAATTGCTGCGCGATATTATGGTCCAAGTAGGGACCATGGTTAGCGCGCGGCTCGAGGCGTTTCAGGATAGGCTGCCGCCGGAAAAACGCGTCCGGCCGCCACTTGCTGCGGACAGGCGCTCGCCGACGCGTGCTGCTGTCACTGTGGCTAAGGCCCCTGAAAGAAGGGCCACTAAAAAGCAAGCAGTTGTGCCTGAACCAGGCACTTCCAAGGAGGCCGAGTTGGTCTCAACTGCAAATAAAGTACCAACTCCAGTAAGGGCCTCAAAAGCACCTAGTGAGGTGGGGCGGCCATCCAGAGCAAGACCTGCTTCTGCCAGGCAGCAGCCTGACAGTCAACAGACAGGTCCTCAAGCGACTTCCGCCGAAAGCGGATGGACCGAAGTGGTCCGCCGCAAAAAGCGGAACCGCAAGAAGAAAAAGCGGAAGGCTGCGACTGGTCAATCAGAGACCAACAAGTCGACAAAGAAGAAGAAGAAGAAACGTTGGCTTCAGAATCCGAGTTCGGCCGCAGTGATAATAACGCTGCAGCCTGGAGCTGAGGAAAGGGGTGTTAGCTATGCTGACATTCTAACGGAGGCCAGGCAAAAAATTAACATTGCCGACCTCGGCATTGATGGCCTCCGCTGTAAAAAGGCGGCGACAGGCGCTCGAATGTTTGAAGTGCCGGGAGCGACCAGTGGCCCAAAGGCTGATGCGTTGGCTGAAAAATTGAAGCAGGCGCTCAACGCTGAGGACGTTCGCATCGCTAGGCCCACCAAATGTGTGAGTCTACGCATTTCAGAGCTGGACGACTCGGTGTCAGCCGCAGATGTCACTGCTGCGGTAGCTCGAGTAGGCGGTTGTCTGGAGGGAGAGGTCAGCTGTGGACCTATCCGCCGAGAGGCTCGAAATCTCGGGACGACGTGGGTTAGGTGTCCTGTTGCCGCTGCAAAGAAGGTGGCGATCAGTGACCGCCTAGCGGTGGGCTGGGACATGGCTCGAGTTGCGCTTCTGGAGCCTAGGCCATCCCGCTGCTTCAAATGCTTGCATCGGGGGCATATGGGGGTCTGTTGCCCGGCTGACGTAGACCACAGTGGC
Source organism: Furcula furcula (assembly GCA_911728495.1). Lineage (NCBI taxonomy): Eukaryota > Metazoa > Arthropoda > Insecta > Lepidoptera > Notodontidae > Furcula > Furcula furcula. Next base: position 81,073 of record OU452254.1, on the reverse strand, counting down.
GAATGTCACCGCTGTGGACGTACCGGCCATAAATCTGGTGACTGCTCTGATGCACCACACTGTTCAGTGTGCGCGGCGACAGGTAAACCGACAGCCCACATGGTAGGCAGCAAAGGCTGCTCTGTCGGTAACAAAAAGGTAAAGGGCACCGTGAAGGCTACTGCTAAGTCAAAATCGGTGCATATGGAGGTGGAAATTTTGCCCATTGATGGACCCCAGTCGTCCCCATAGGATAATTCAGGGTAACCTCAACCACGCCGCCGGCGCGCAGGATCTTTTGCTGCAGTCTATGGCGGAGTGGTTGATAGATGTTGCTGTCGTTGCGGAGCCCTACTTCGTCCCTGACCGGCCCAATTGGTCGGGAGACGTCACGGGCACCGTGGCCATTGTGGGGACGGCGGATCTGACCACGCGGGACAGAGGCCGTGGATTTGTGGTGGCTGAATGGGCCGGCGTTGCAGTAGTCGCTGTCTACTTCTCCCCGAATCGGACCTTGGCCGATTTCGAGGTCTTCCTGGACGAGGTTGGGGCGGCGGTGAGGCGGGTTTCGCCGCTGCCGGTATTCGTTCTAGGGGACCTCAACGCCAAGTCAACGGCGTGGGGGGGAGTGGCCACCGATTCGCGTGGCGAAGTGTTAGAGGAGTGGCTCGCGGTTCTCGGCCTCTCCATCCTAAACCGTGGATCCGTACTCACATGCGTGCGGCAGCGGGGGGGATCAATCGTGGACGTTTCGTTCGCCTCCCCCGTTATCGCATCGCGGGTCAGAGAGTGGCGGGTCCTAGAGGAAGTGGAGACGTTATCGGACCATCGTTATATACGGTTCGACGTCTCCACCCAAGGAGGGGCCGGGAACAGCCGGCGACTCCGAGGTCGGAACTACTTCCCTAGGTGGAGCCAAAGCCGCCTGGACCCAGAGGCCCTTGTCGAGGCTTCAATTGTCCAGGCGTGGGTCACACTGCCTAGGGAAGTAGACGTAGACACCGAGGCACAGTGGTTTCGGGGTGCATTGTCCAGCGTCTGTGACTCCGCCATGCCCCGCACCGGGCACATACCCCGGAAGCGGGCGGTGTATTGGTGGTCGGCGGAGATTGCGGAACTGCGCAGGGCGTGCGTGGCGGCGCGCCGGGCTTACACTCGGCAACGTAGGCGCCGCCCCCGAAACCTAAGCGAGGAGGACCGGCTGCACGAGCTGCTCAAAGCGGCCAGAGAGTCGCTGCAGCTGGCCATAGTGAAGTCGAAGGAGGAAGGCCGGGAGGCCATGCTGGAAGGTCTTGAGCGAGACCCATGGGGGCGTCCCTATCGGGCTGCGCGCAATAAACTGCGCGGCCAGACGTCCCCTGTAGTCGAGACGCTGCAACCGGCCTTCCTGTCTGAGGTGGTGTCTGGCCTTTTTCCAGATGTACCGGCCCACGAGCCACCAATGATGGCCGAGCCTCAGGACCGTATTAGCCGCGTCGACGAAATTCCAGAGATAACAACTGATGAGTTCGACGCGGCAGTCCTGAGGCTTAAGACAAAGAAGGCACCGGGACCGGATGGTGTGCCCGGACAGGTGTTGGCGACTGCGCTGGATGCCCTGGGCGAGCGATTTCGGAGACTGCTCGACGCTTGTCTGGTGTCCGGGCAGTTTCCGAAAATATGGAAGGAGGGTCGTTTAGTGCTCCTGAGGAAGGAAGGACGACCCCACGACTTGCCGTCGGCCTATAGGCCGATAGTGCTGCTGGACGAGGCGGGCAAGCTCTTCGAGCGTGTGCTCGCTGCCCGAATCGTCCGGCACCTGGACGACGTTGGACCGGGGCTCTCCGACGCCCAGTTTGGTTTCCGAGGGGGTCGGTCGACAGTTGACGCGATTTTACGTGTCAAGACCCTCTCGGAGGAAACGGTTGCGGGAGGCGGGGTGCTGTTGGCGGTGTCTCTTGACATCGCCAACGCGTTCAACACCCTGCCCTATGGTTGTGTGTCGGAGGCCCTGGTCTACCATCGGGTGCCCGAATACTTGCGGCGAGTCGTGGGCTCGTACTTTGAGGAGAGGAGTGTCGTCTGCGTTGACGGTGACGGTCGCCTATTGCGCCGTCACGTAGTGTGCGGTGTTCCACAGGGGTCGGTACTCGGCCCACTCCTGTGGAACATCGGATACGACTGGGTGCTCCGCGGCCATTTACACCGCGGGCTCCAGGTCGTGTGCTACGCAGACGACACTCTTATATGTGCCTCGGGAGGCACTTTTGAGGAGGCGGCCAGTCTGGCTGAGAGCGGGACCGCCGAGGTGGTCCAGAAGATCGGGCGGCTGGGCCTGAGGGTGGCCCTGGAAAAGACCGAGGTCCTGTGTTTTCACGGACCTCGGAGGAGGCCTCCCTCAGGAGCCCGAATAATCGTCGGTGGCACCGCGGTCGCGGTCGGGGCCCGGATGAAGTATCTGGGTCTCGTCCTCGACTCGCGGTGGAAGTTTGTGGACCACTTCGGGGATCTCGCTCCGAGGTTGGTGAGGGTGGCGGCGGCTCTGTCGCGGCTCCTGCCGAATGTGGGAGGCCCGGGCTCGACTTGCCGACGCCTTTATTCCGGGGTGGTGAAGTCAATGGCTTTGTACGGCGCGCCTGTGTGGGCGGACGCCCTGACCGCCCGGACCAAGACCCTGTTGCGCCAAGCGCAGCGGGTCATGGCGGTCAGGGTGATACGGGGCTACCGCACCGTATCGTATGAGGCGGCGACCGTACTGGCGGGAATCCCACCCTGGGATCTGGAGGCAGAGGTGCTGGCAACGCTATACCGGCAGAGCGCAGAAGCGCGAAGCCGGGGCGGCCGTGCACCTTTAGCCGAAGTCCAGCGTTGGCGAGTGGAGGCCCAAGAGTTGGCCCTCGTGAGATGGCGGGAGCGGCTGGCGGAACCTACCGCCGGCCACTGGACCATATCGGCGGTGCGCCCGGTCCTCCAGGAATGGGTGCACCGAGAATACGGTACGCCTACCTTCCGCCTAATGCAGGTGCTGTCGGGGCACGGCTGCTTCGGCAGATACCTGCATAAAATAGCCGGAAGGGAGGCGAACCCTGGCTGCCACGAGTGTGGCTGTGCCGAAGATACGGCGCAGCACACGCTCGAGGTCTGCCCGGCGTGGGAGGCGGAGCGCAGCTCACTGCGCTCCGTGATCGGAGGCGATCTGTCGCTGCCGGCCGTCGTCATGGCCATGACCGGCAGCGAGAGATCTTGGGAGGCGGTGGTCTCCTTCTGCGAACGTGTCATGTCGCAGAAGGAGGCGGCGGAGCGGATCAGAGAGAACGATCCTCTCGCTGATCCGCGCCGGCGCAGGAGGCCCGGGCGCAGGAGGCGTGCCCACGCCGACCTCATGCCTCCGTAGAAAGGGCGTGCGGGCAGCAGGAACGGGTGGACTGCTGCCTGCACAAAGATCGCCCTAATGTAGGAAGGCGTGCCGAAGTGTTCCGGCACGCCTCCTGGATGAGGAGTCCGCGGGCTTTTTACACCCGCGGACTGGTCTGTGGGCTTTATACACCCACAGACCCTGAGGAAGGGTCCGCCGCAAGGCAGACGGCCGCTGGCGGGAACCGGATGAGTACAACGTACGTTCCCGGGGCCCGCCACACAAGCGGGATGAGGACACCGTGGGGTTTTAGTCGGTAGCTGGCACTCTGCCAGTAGTCCGACATAACCCGCACCGCTACCCCCGTGGCGGTGCGGGTATCCGTAATGGATTTCCCCACGTAAAAAAAAAAAAAAAAAAAAAAAAAAAAAAAAAAAAAGGTTGGCCGGACCTCTCGCTGCCCGGCGTGGTTCTGTCCATGCTGGGGAGCGAGGCGGCCTGGTCGGCGGTCGCCTCTTTCTGCGAGGACGTGATCTCGCAGAAAGAGGCAGCGGAGCGCGCGCGGGAGGACGATCCCCTCGCGGCCAACCTAACCTTTTTTTTTTTTTTTTTTTTTTTTTGTTGACGCTGGGAAAAATGCGTTACGCATACCCTCTCGTTGGGGGACGAGAGGGTTATGTGGGACTCCCCCGGCTAGCCCGGGTATACCCACTAAACAACCCAGCGGCACTCCCGCATCGTCTTCATGGAGGGGAACTGGGAAACTGGCAGAGCCTTATCATCCAGTCCCCCGCCGACGACCGCCCGCCTTTACAGCGGGGCCCGCACGCCCCTCCCTACGAGGAGGGGCCCGGGAATGACCGCGAGTGCTCGGTCATTCCCGCCGACGGTGGTGGTGAACAGTGCAGTGCAGGAGAAGGCGCCCCCGCGCCAGTCTCCCGCTATTCACCACCGGGGAGGAGGAGACGCTGATCGTACAGCCGTCTCACTCTTCCCCTTCTCCGCCTGCGGAGCGGCGCCGCGAGGGGATCGTCCTCCCGCGCGCGCTCCGCTGCCTCTTTCTGCGAGATCACGTCCTCGCAGAAAGAGGCGACCGCCGACCAGGCCGCCTCGCCCCCCAGCATGGACAGAACCACGCCGGGCAGCGAGAGGTCCGGCCCCACCACCGCAGTTAGACCGCGGCGCCGCTCAGACCAGGCCGGGCACACCTCGAGGGTGTGCTGTGCCGAGTCCTCCGCCGCGCCGCAGTCGTGGCACGCGGCGACCTCCTCCCTCCCAATCCGGTGCAGGTACGACCCGAAGCATCCATGCCCGGTCAGCACCTGCACCAGGCGGAACGAGAGGAAGCCGTGGGGCCGCTCGAGCCATCCCTGAAGGACTGGCCCGAGCGCATCCAATGTTCGGCGGCCGAAGGTGGCAGAGGCGAGGTCCTCAGTCCAATGATGGACGATTGCGGCCCTCGCCTCCCGCCGGACGGCCTCCCGCTCCTCCGCGGCGGGGGGCGCATTGAGCGCCCTACGCCGCGCCGACCACTCGTACACCCTAGCTAGCACCCACGCCTCGATCTCCCAAGGAGGGGTGCCGGCCAGGGCGCACGCCGCCGCGAACCCCACCGAGCGGTAGGCCCTCGCCACCCGCTGTGCAATGGCCCTTTGGGGCCTGCGGATGGCGGCGGCGTTCTCCCTCCTGTGGAGGGAGTCCGCCCAGATAGGGGCCCCGTAAAGGGCCATACTTTTCAGGATGCCGGCATACAGCTGCCGGCATCGCGCCTTCGGCCCTCCCAGGTTCGGGAGGAGCCATGAGAGGGCCCCCGCTGCCTTCAGCAGGCGCGTCGACAGCCCGCTGAAATGCGGGCCGAAGCGCCACCTGCTGTCCAACACAAGGCCCAGATATTTCATCTGGGCCTTCACCTCTACTTGGACGCCCGCTACAACAATGCGGGCGTCCGGGGGGACCCGCTGCCGAGGCCCGTGGAAGAACACGGCCTCGGTCTTATGCAGGGCCACCGTCAGCCCTAGGCGGCGGATCCTCCCTGCCACTAGGGATCCGCCAGCCGAGGCCAAATTGGCCGCCGCCCTAAAATTCCCCCCTCGGGCAGTGAGGAGAGTGTCATCCGCATAACAGATGACACTCGTGCCACGAAGGAGGGACCCGCGCAGGAGCCAGTCGAAGGCAATGTTCCACAGGAGTGGACCTAGGACCGACCCCTGTGGAACACCAGACTCTGCAACACCAGACCCTAAAAAAAAAAGGTTAGGTTAGGTTAGGTTAGGTTAGGTTGGGGAACCCCCCACAGCGCTTACGTCCTCGTCGTGTTCCCTGGGCAACGTCCTGATCTGACCACCGTAACGGAGTGGCAGATCAGTGAACGGCTAAAGTGCGCTGTACGTCGTAATCTATTGCGGTCGATTACGATAACTGCGGGATGTCAAAACCCCTGCGGGATTCGTCCGGGAGGTTCCTCAAAGGCCCTTCTAAGGGCCCCTCCCGGGACGATTTGGAAAAAGGCCCTTCTCAGGGCCAACCAGCCGATGGCGCTTCGGCGTCGGAGGCTAGCCGCGCGCCTTCTGCGGCTAGTGTTTTTGGCGGGTGGACGGACGAGGTGTCTGACTCGGACGCCGGTTCGTCGATGTCGGTGGCCGAGGAGTCTTCTAGAACCCGGAAGCGGTTCCTAAAGGATGGCTCCGAGGGCTCCTCGGACTCCACAGGGAAGCCGAGGAAGAAGCTTCGGCCAAAAAAGTCGGCAGTGGCCGACACCCACAACGTGGGTTTAGCGGATGCTGAACGCCAGTTAGACCTGGCGAAGCGGAAGCAGGTCCAGCAGGACCTCGAAGAGGCGGTCGCTGCCAAGGAGCAGCGGACGCTCGCTGCCCGAGCCAAGGCCGGGTACGGTGCGTCCCGCGTTTTATACGCGGACCACTCAGTCGCGGAACTGGAGCGGATGGCGGTGGAGGACCAGGAGGGGATTGTGGAGGTCGCCTCGAAGTCCTCCAACCTGAAGGGGACCTTCCAGAAGGCCCTCAAATGCAGGGCCGCGAGTATGCGCGGCATCGTCGCGGAGTTGGTGGGGCGAACAACCACCGACGAGACGCGGCAGCTGCAGGCGAAAGTGGATCGCCTGCAGTCGGAGGTCAGCCAGCTACACCACAAGCTGGCTGAAGCCACGGCCCGGCCTCAACAAGCCGAGCCAAGGCCCGCGGTTAAAGCCACGGCCCGGCCTCAACAAGCCGAGCCGAGATCTGCGGCTGAGGCCCTCCCCCCCTCCAACCTTGAGGATATCATCCGCAAGGTCGTGATGGAGGAAAGGGCCTTCACTCGTGCCTGCTTTGCAGGTATCGAGGACCGGCTCCTGCCGGAAAAGCGGCTTCGCCCGCCACTTGCGGCGGACGAACGGCCACCCGCGGCAAGCAAGCCGCGCGAGCGGCTGCCCGCGGCAGTCAAGCCGCGCGAGCCGGCGCCGTCCTCAAACCCAGAGGACGCCCTCCTACCCTCCACCACCCCGTCCAACCAGCCAAAGTGGACGAAGGTGGTTGGAAAGAAGAAGAAGGGCAAGGCGAAGAAGAAGGCGACGGCCGTCCCTGCCGTCCCCGCCACCGCCCCTCCCGGCCCGTCTCAGTCCACGGGCAAGGGAAAGGGGAAGGGGAAAGGAAAGAAGTCGGCCCCCAAACCCGCAAACGCTGCTCCCGCAGCTAAACGGGCCCTCGCCGGTGGGAGCAAACCCAAATTGGTTGCTCCCAAATCCGCTGCCGTCGTGGTGACGCTCACCGCGGAGGCTGAGGAGCGCGGTGAAACTTACGCGTCAATAATGACGCGGGCACGCGCCAACGCCGATCCCACCCAACTGGGGATCGACAAGATCGCGTGCCGGCAAACGCAAACCGGGGCTCGAATATTCGAGTTCCCGGGGGCTAAGGGCGGTGCCAATGCGGACCTCTTCGCAGCAAAACTGCAGGAGGTCATCGCGGACGTGGCCAAGGTGGTCAGGCCTGTGAAGTCCGCAGGCCTGGAGGTGACCGACCTAGATGACTCGGTCACCAAGGAGGAGGTGGTGGCGGCGGTCGCGGCGGCTGGAGGCTGCAGCGCCGCCGCAGTGCAAGGTCGGGGCATCAGACCCGGCCGCGGCGGCATGGGCACCATGCGCCTTGAGTGCCCGGTCGCCGCCGCCAAAGCCGTCCTCGCCAAGGGACGGCTTCCCGTCGGATTCAGCACGGGTGTGGTCCGGGCACTTGAAGAGTCGCCGTTGCGCTGCTTCAAGTGCTTCGGAGTTGGACACACCCGGGCCCTGTGTCCCTCCACGGACGAAAGGAGGGACACATGCTACCGCTGCGGCAAGGTCGGACACAAGTCCGCCGCTTGCGAGGCCACCACGCCGCACTGTGCCGTGTGCGCCGCCAGTGGCCGCCCCGCGGATCATGTTATGAAGGGGAGGAGCTGCAAGCCTCCCCCCAAGAAGGGCAAAATGCAGGCTCCGACCCGGCCTGCCGTTGCCACCGCCGATCCGGTGCCCAGTACATCGGCGGCTGCGGAGGGGGGTGCGATGTCCGATTAATGGATAGGGCCGAACATCGCATCCTTCAGGCCAACACCAACCACTGCAGAGCGGCCCAGGATCTGCTGATGCAGACCATGGCCGAGTGGTTGGTGGACGTAGCGGTGGTCGCTGAGCCGTACTCGGTCCCTGGCAGGTGGCTGGGTGATCCGGACGGCTCAGTGGCAGTGGTAGCGCGGTCTTCCACGGACTCCCCACCCCTCTCGCTCTTAGAGAGGGGTCCGGGATACGTGGCCGCCGCTTGGGGAGAGATAGCCCTGGTGGGCGTCTATTTCTCCCCTAACCGACCCCTTGCGGACTTCGAGATCTTTCTCGAGGTCCTCACCGCAGTGGTCGGTCGGGCGGCGCCGCGCCAGGTCGCCGTGTTGGGTGACCTGAATGCCAAGTCGGCGGCCTGGGGCAACCCGGCCGCGACTTGCAACGTCCGGGGTCGAGCCGTCGAGTTTTGGGCGGCGTCGACAGGCGTGTCCCTCTTAAACAGAGGGACAGTTCAGACGTGTGTGCGGCAACGGGGAGGGTCAGTGGTGGACGTTTCGTTCGCCACCCCCGTGCTGGCCGCCCGCGTCCTGAACTGGCGGGTGGAGATGGTGGAGACGTTGTCCGACCACCGATACGTGCGGTTCGACGTCTCCACCGGGAGCCCTCGGGGGACAGCCCACTCGGGTCAGTCCCCCTTCCCGCGGTGGTCCCTCACCCGCCTGGATCGCGAGGCGGCTGAGGAGGCGGCGTTAGTCCAGGACTGGCTCGCGCCACCTGTCCAAGTCCTGGACGTGGACGCCGCAGCGGTCCAATTGCGGGGTTCCCTGACCGAGGTGTGCGACACCAGCATGCCTCGGTCTCGCCGCCCGCCTCCCCGTCGCGCCGTTTATTGGTGGACGCAGGAGTTGGCGGGGCTCCGGGCCGCCTGCGTGGCGGCCAGAAGGGCCTACGCGCGGAGTCGGCGGCGCAGCTTTCGCGACCTCGCCAACGAGGACCTCCTCTACGCCGCGTACGTGGAGGCAAAGGAGGTCCTCAGGTCGCAGATGCGTGCCGCCGATGACTCGGCGAAGGCCGAGATGCTGGAGGGTCTCGATGGGGACCCATTTGGGAGACCATACAAGGCGGCGCGGAATAAACTGCGCCCCTGTGGCCCCCCACTGACGGAGACCCTGGAGCCAGCGTTGCTGGATGGGGTGGTTCGGTCCCTGTTTCCGTGCAGGACCGATTTCGCCCCTCCAGTGATGCACCCCCCGCGGGGGGTGGCCCCGCCAGAGGAGGAGATCCCCCCAGTGGCGGTGGCGGAGCTCCGCGCGGCGGCTTTACGCCTCCGCGGGAAGAGGACGGCCCCCGGACCGGACGGCGTCCCCGCAGCGGTGGTGGCCATTGCGGCCACACAAATGGAGGACAGGTTTCGGGACCTCTTCAGTGCGTGCCTTACGACTGGGAGGTTCCCGAAACCGTGGAAGGAGGGCCGACTGTGCCTCCTTCGGAAGGAGGGACGCCCGGTGGATTCCCCCTCGGCATACCGGCCCGTCGTTCTGCTCGACGAGGTCGGTAAATTGTTTGAGGGGATCATCGCCACCCGGGTCAATGGCCTCCTGCGGGAGGTGGGGCCGGACCTGTCGGACGCCCAATTCGGTTTCCGGAAGGGGCGTTCGACAGTCGACGCATTGGCCCTTTTGAAGGGCCAAGTGAGGGAGGCGTTCGAGGCAGGGGACGGAGTGTTGGCGGTGTCATTCGACATCGCCAACGCTTTCAACTCCGTTCCCCACTCGACCATCTTAGAGGCACTCCGCTATCACGGAGTGCCTCAATATCTGCGGGCCGTCTTGGCAGACTACTTGGAGGACCGAGCGGTCCTCCTCGTAGACAGGTCTGCCAGATTGAGGCGGTACAGGGCGGAGTCTGGCGTTCCACAGGGGTCGGTCCTAGGTCCACTCCTGTGGAACATAGCCTTCGACTGGCTTCTGCGCGGGTCCCTCCTCCGTGGCACGAGTGTCATCTGCTATGCGGATGACACTCTCCTCACTGCCCGAGGGGGGAATTTTAGGGAGGCGGCCAATTTGGCCTCGGCTGGCGGATCCCTAGTGGCAGGGAGGATCCGCCGCCTAGGGCTGACGGTGGCCCTGCATAAGACCGAGGCCGTGTTCTTCCACGGGCCTCGGCAGCGGGTCCCCCCGGACGCTCGCATTGTTGTAGCGGGCGTCCAAGTAGAGGTGAAGGCCCAGATGAAATATCTGGGCCTTGTGTTGGACAGCAGGTGGCGCTTCGGCCCGCATTTCAGCGGGCTGTCGACGCGCCTGCTGAAGGCAGCGGGGGCCCTCTCATGGCTCCTCCCGAACCTGGGAGGGCCGAAGGCGCGATGCCGGCAGCTGTATGCCGGCATTCTGAAAAGTATGGCCCTTTACGGGGCCCCTATCTGGGCGGACTCCCTCCACAGGAGGGAGAACGCCGCCGCCATCCGCAGGCCCCAAAGGGCCATTGCACAGCGGGTGGCGAGGGCCTACCGCTCGGTGGGGTTCGCGGCGGCGTGCGCCCTGGCCGGCACCCCTCCTTGGGAGATCGAGGCGTGGGTGCTAGCTAGGGTGTACGAGTGGTCGGCGCGGCGTAGGGCGCTCAATGCGCCCCCCGCCGCGGAGGAGCGGGAGGCCGTCCGGCGGGAGGCGAGGGCCGCAATCGTCCACCATTGGACTGAGGACCTCGCCTCTGCCACCTTCGGCCGCCGAACGTTGGACGCGCTCGGGCCAGTCCTTCAGGGATGGCTCGAGCGGTCCCACGGCTTCCTCTCGTTCCGTCTGGTGCAGGTGCTGACCGGGCATGGATGCTTCGGGTCGTACCTGCACCGGATTGGGAGGGAGGAGGCCGCCGCGTGCCACGACTGCGGCGCGGCGGAGGACTCGGCACAGCACACCCTCGAGGTGTGCCCGGCCTGGTCTGAGCCGCGCCGCGGTCTGACTGCGGTGGTGGGGCCGGACCTCTCGCTGCCCGGCGTGGTTCTGTCCATGCTGGGGAGCGAGGCGGCCTGGTCGGCGGTCGCCTCTTTCTGCGAGGACGTGATCTCGCAGAAAGAGGCAGCGGAGCGCGCGCGGGAGGACGATCCCCTCGCGGCGCCGCTCCGCAGGCGGAGAAGGGGAAGAGTGAGACGGCTGTACGATCAGCGTCTCCTCCTCCCCGGTGGTGAATAGCGGGAGACTGGCGCGGGGGCGCCTTCTCCTGCACTGCACAATTCACCACCACCGTCGGCGGGAATGACCGAGCACTCGCGGTCATTTCCGGGCCCCTCCTCGTAGGGAGGGGCGTGCGGGCCCCGCTGTAAAAGCGGGCGGTCGTCGGCGGGGGACTGGATGATAAGGCTCTGCCAGTTTCCCAGTTCCCCTCCATGAAGACGATGCGGGAGTGCCGCTGGGTCGTTTAGTGGGTATACCCGGGCTAGCCGGGGGAGTCCCACATAACCCTCTCGTCCCCCAACGGGAGGGTATGCGTAACGCATTTTTCCCAGCGTCAACAAAAAAAAAAAAAAAAAAAAAAAAAGGTTAGGTTAGGTTGGCCGGACCTCTCGCTGCCCGGCGTGGTTCTGTCCATGCTGGGGAGCGAGGCGGCCTGGTCGGCGGTCGCCTCTTTCTGCGAGGACGTGATCTCGCAGAAAGAGGCAGCGGAGCGCGCGCGGGAGGACGATCCCCTCGCGGCGCCGCTCCGCAGGCGGAGAAGGGGAAGAGTGAGACGGCTGTACGATCAGCGTCTCCTCCTCCCCGGTGGTGAATAGCGGGAGACTGGCGCGGGGGCGCCTTCTCCTGCACTGCACTGTTCACCACCACCGTCGGCGGGAATGACCGAGCACTCGCGGTCATTCCCGGGCCCCTCCTCGTAGGGAGGGGCGTGCGGGCCCCGCTGTAAAGGCGGGCGGTCGTCGGCGGGGGACTGGATGATAAGGCTCTGCCAGTTTCCCAGTTCCCCTCCATGAAGACGATGCGGGAGTGCCGCTGGGTTGTTTAGTGGGTATACCCGGGCTAGCCGGGGGAGTCCCACATAACCCTCTCGTCCCCCAACGAGAGGGTATGCGTAACGCATTTTTCCCAGCGTCAACAAAAAAAAAAAAAAAAAAAAAAAAAAAAAAAAAACCCAAACCCGCAAACGCTGCGCCCGCAGCTAAACGGGCCCCCGCCGGTGGGAGCAAACCCAAATTGGTTGCTCCCAAATCCGCTGCCGTCGTGGTGACGCTCACCGCGGAGGCTGAGGAGCGCGGCGAAACCTACGCGTCAGTAATGACGCGGGCGCGCGCAAACGTCGATCCCAACCAACTGGGGATCGACAAGATCGCGTGCCGGCAAACGCAAACCGGGGCTCGAATATTCGAGTTCCCGGGGGCTAAGGGCGGTGCCAATGCGGACCTCTTCGCCGCAAAGCTGCAAGAGGTCATCGCGGACGTGGCCAAGGTGGTCAGGCCTGTGAAGTCCGCAGGCCTGGAGGTGACCGACTTGGATGACTCGGTCACCAAGGAGGAGGTGGTGGCGGCGGTCGCGGCGGCTGGAGGCTGCAGCGCCGCAGCAGTTCAAGGTCGGGGCATCAGACCCGGCCGCGGCGGCATGGGCACCATGCGCCTTGAGTGCCCGGTCGCCGCCGCCAAAGCCGTCCTCGCCAAGGGACGGCTTCATGTCGGGTTCAGCACGGGTGTGGTCCGGGCACTTGAGGAGTCGCCGTTGCGCTGCTTCAAGTGCTTCGGAGTTGGACACACCCGGGCCCTGTGTCCCTCCCAGGAAGAAAGGAGGGACACATGCTACCGCTGCGGCAAGGTCGGACACAAGTCCGCCGCTTGCGAGGCCACCACGCCGCACTGTGCCGTGTGCGCCGCCAGTGGCCGCCCTGCGGATCATGTAATGAAGGGGAGGAGCTGCAAGCCTCCCCCCAAGAAGGGCAAAGTGCAGGCGCCGACCCGGCCTGCCGTTGCCACCGCCGATCCGGTCGCAGGGAGGATCCGCCGCCTAGGGCTGACGGTGGCCCTGCATAAGACCGAGGCCGTGTTTTTCCATGGGCCTCGGCAGCGGGTCCCCCCGGACGCCCGCATTGTTGTAGCGGGCGTCGAGGTGGGAGTGAAGGCCCAGATAAAATATCTGGGCCTGGTGTTGGACAGGTTGGCCGGACCTCTCGCTGCCCGGCGTGGTTCTGTCCATGCTGGGGAGCGAGGCGGCCTGGTCGGCGGTCGCCTCTTTCTGCGAGGACGTGATCTCGCAGAAAGAGGCAGCGGAGCGCGCGCGGGAGGACGATCCCCTCGCGGCGCCGCTCCGCAGGCGGAGAAGGGGAAGAGTGAGACGGCTGTACGATCAGCGTCTCCTCCTCCCCGGTGGTGAATAGCGGGAGACTGGCGCGGGGGCGCCTTCTCCTGCACTGCACTGTTCACCACCACCGTCGGCGGGAATGACCGAGCACTCGCGGTCATTCCCGGGCCCCTCCTCGTAGGGAGGGGCGTGCGGGCCCCGCTGTAAAGGCGGGCGGTCGTCGGCGGGGGACTGGATGATAAGGCTCTGCCAGTTTCCCAGTTCCCCTCCATGAAGACGATGCGGGAGTGCCGCTGGGTTGTTTAGTGGGTATACCCGGGCTAGCCGGGGGAGTCCCACATAACCCTCTCGTCCCCCAACGAGAGGGTATGCGTAACGCATTTTTCCCAGCGTCAACAAAAAAAAAAAAAAAAAAAAAAAAAAAAAAAAAAAGGTTAGGTTAGGTTGGGGTACTGGCATCACCTCCTCGAGTGCCCGGCCCATTGTAATTCCCGAGGATTCGTTCGGAGGAAGGACAATGGGCTTGGGACGGTGTACCCTGGGCACCGGGTAATATCTCTCCACTCCTCGGGGTGGACAGCTGTTGCTCGGTGGCGAAGCCTTAGGTGGGGGCGCCGAACTGCTGTTCCCGGTACGGGGGTACCGGTTGAGCGGCAGCGAGGCGCGGGAGGGTGTAGGGCCGAAAGGCCACGTAGGGTGGGGGCGCCGCTGCCGCTGTTCCCGATGGATACGCACGTCGGTTGAGCGCGGTGGTGGTGCAGGGGGGAGTCGGGCCGCAAGGCCTTAGGGCGGGGGCACCGCAGCAACCGTGCTGTCAGGGTATGGGACCTGGCAGACGGCAGTACCTGGGGTATGGGACCCGGTAGCTCGGTGCAATTGGGGGGGTAGGGCCGAAAGGCTTCAGGGTGTGTTGTCACTGTGGTTGCCCCTGGTACTTCTCTGTTGAGCAGAGTGGACTGGTGGGCACCGCAAGTGACACCGGGGGGGAAAGCCTGCAAAGGCTCCGGCTTGGCCGGCGTTGTGGGTTTGGCGCAAGCCGAACGGCCGCTGGCGGGAACCGGATGTAGTACAACGTACGTTCCCGGGGCCCGCCACTATAGCGGAGGTGCTGGAAGGCCCGATGGTGGTTTAGTCGGTAAGAGTCCGACATAACCCGCGCATGGTAGGCGTCGTGCGTGTGGTATCCTATGAGGATTCCACCATCGCTAAAAAAAAAAAAAAAAAAAAAAAAAAAAAAAAAAAAAAAAAAAAAAAAAAAAAAAAAAAAAAAAAAAAAAAAAAAAAGGTTAGGTTAGGTTAGGTTGGGGAGGGGAACCCCCACAGCGCTTACGTCCTCGTCGTGTTCCCTGGGCAACGTCCTGATCTGACCACCGTAACGGAGTGGCAGATCAGTGAACGGCTAAAGTGCGCTGTACGTCGTAATCTACTGCGGACGATTACGATACCTTGCGGGATGTCAAAACCCCTGCGGGATTCGTCCGGGAGGTTCGTCAAAGGCCCTTCTAAGGGCCCCTCCCGGGACGATTTGGAAAAAGGCCCTTCTCAGGGCCAACCAGCCGATGGCGCTTCGGCGTCGGAGGCTAGCCGCGCGCTTTCTGCGGCTAGTGTTTTTGGTGGGTGGACGGACGAGGTGTCTGACTCGGACGCCGGTTCGTCCATGTCGATGGCCGAGGAGTCGTCTAGAGCCCGGAAGCGATTCTTGAAGGATTGCTCCGAGGGCTCCTCGGACTCCACGGGGAAGCCGAAGAAGAAGCTTCGGCCAAAAAAGTCGGCAGTGGCCGACACCCACGACGTGGGTTTAGCGGACGCTCGTCGCCAGTTCGACCTGGCGAAGCGGGAGCAGGTCCAGAAGGACCTCGAAGAGACAGTCGCTGCCAAGGAGCAGCGGACGCTCGTTGCCCGAGCCAAGGCCGGGTACGGTGCGTCCCGCGTTTTATACGCGGACCACTCAGTCGCGGAACTGGAGCGGATGGCGGTGGAGGACCAAGAGGGGATTGTGGAGGTCGCCTCGAAGTCCTCCAACCTGAAGGGGACCTTCCAAAAGGCCCTCAAATGCAGGGCCGCGAGTATGCGCGGCATCGTCGCGGAGTTGGTGGGGCGAACAGCCACCGACGAGACGCGGCAGCTGCAGGCGAAAGTGGATCGCCTGCAGTCGGAGGTCAGCCAGCTACACCACAAGCTGGCTGAAGCCACGGCCCGGCCTCAACAAGCCGAGCCGAGGCCCGCGGTTAAAGCCACGGCCCGGCCTCAACAAGCCGAGCCGAGACCTGCGGCTGAGGCCCTCCCCTCCAACCTTGAGGATATCATCCGCAAGGTCGTGATGGAGGAAAGGGTCTTCACTCGTGCCTGCTTCGCAGGTATCGAGGACCGGCTCCTGCCGGAAAAGCGGCTTCGCCCGCCACTTGCGGCGGACGAACGGCCACCCGCGGCAAGCAAGCCGCGCGAGCGGCCGCCCGCGGCAGTCAAGCCGCGTGAGCCGGCGCCGTCCTCACGAACAGAGGACGCCCTCCTACCCTCCACCACCCCGTCCAACCAGCCAAAGTGGACGAAGGTGGTTGGAAAGAAGAAGAAGGGCAAGGCGAAGAAGAAGGCGACGGCCGGCCCTGCCGTCCCCGCCACCGCCCCTCCCGGCCCGTCTCAGTCCACGGGCAAGGGAAAGGGGAAGGGGAAAGGCAAGAAGTCGGCCCCCAAACCCGCAAACGCTGCTCCCGCAGCTAATCGGACCCCCGCCGGTGGAAGCAAACCCAAATTGGTTGCTCCCAAATCCGCTGCCGTCGTGGTGACGCTCACCGCGGAGGCTGAGGAGCGCGGCGAAACTTACGCGTCGATAATGACGCGGGCGCGCGCCAACGCCGATCCCACCCAACTGGGGATCGGCAAGATCGCGTGCCGCCGAACGCAAACCGGGGCTCGAATATTCGAGTTCCCGGGGGCTAAAGGCAGCGCCGACGCGGACCTCTTCGCAGCAAAACTGCAGGAGGTCATCGCAGACGCGGCCAAGGTGGTCAGGCCTGTGAAGTCAGCAGGCCTGGAGGTGTCCGACCTGGATGACTCGGTCACCAAGGAGGAGGTGGTGGCGGCGGTCGCGGCGGCTGGAGGCTGCAGCGCCGCAGCAGTGCAAGGTCGGGGCATCAGACCCGGCCGCGGCGGCATGGGCACCATGCGCCTTGACTGCCCGGTCGCCGCCGCCAAAGCCGTCCTCGCCAAGGGACGGCTTCAAGTCGGGTTCAGCACGGGTGTGGTCCGGGCACTTGAGGAGTCGCCGTTGCGCTGCTTCAAGTGCTTCGGAGTTGGTCACACCCGGGCCCTGTGTCCCTCCGAGGAAGAAAGGAGGGACACATGCTACCGCTGCGGCAAGGTCGGACACAAGTCCGCCGCTTGCGAGGCCACCACGCCGCACTGTGCCGTGTGCGCCGCCAGTGGCCGCCCTGCGGACCACGTAATGAAGGGGAAGAGCTGCAAGCCTTCCCCCAAGAAGGGCAAAGTGCAGGCGCCGACCCGGCCTGCCGTTGCCACCGCCGATCCGGTGCCCAGTACATCGGCGGCTGCGGAGGGGGGTGCGATGTCCGATTAATGGATAGGGCCGAACATCGCATCCTTCAGGCCAACACCAACCACTGCAGAGCGGCCCAGGATCTGCTGATGCAGACCGTGGCCGAGTGGTTGGTGGACGTAGCGGTGGTCGCTGAGCCGTACTCGGTCCCTGGCAGGTGGCTGGGTGATCCGGACGGCTCAGTGGCAGTGGTAGCGCGGTCTTCCACGGACTCCCCACCCCTCTCGCTCTTAGAGAGGGGTCCGGGATACGTGGCCGCCGCGTGGGGAGAGATAGCCCTGGTGGGCGTATATTTCTCCCCTAACCGACCCCTTGCGGACTTCGAGATCTTTCTCGAGGTCCTCACCGCAGTGGTCGGTCGTGCGGCGCCGCGCCAGGTCGCCGTGTTGGGCGACCTGAACGCCAAGTCGGCGGCCTGGGGTAACCCGGCCGCGACTTGCAACGTCCGGGGTCGCGCCGTCGAGTTTTGGGCGGCGTCGACAGGCGTGTCCCTCTTAAACAGAGGGACAGTTCAAACGTGTGTGCGGCAACGGGGAGGGTCAGTGGTGGACGTTTCGTTCGCCACCCCCGTGCTGGCCGCCCGCGTCCTGAACTGGCGGGTGGAGATGGTGGAGACGTTGTCCGACCACCGTTACGTGCGGTTCGACGTCTCCACCGGGAGCCCTCGGGGGACAGCCCACTCGGGTCAGTCCCCCTTCCCGCGGTGGTCCCTCACCCGCCTGGATCGCGAGGCGGCTGAGGAGGCGGCGTTAGTGCAGGACTGGCTCGCGCCTCCTGTCGAAGTCCTGGACGTGGACGCCGCAGCGGTCCAACTGCGGGGTTCCCTGACCGAGGTGTGCGACACCAGCATGCCTCGGTCTCGCCGCCCGCCTCCCCGTCGCGCCGTTTATTGGTGGACGGAGGAGTTGGCGGGGCTCCGGGCCGCCTGCGTGGCGGCCAGAAGGGCCTACGCGCGGAGTCGGCGGCGCAGCTTTCGCGACCTCGCCAACGAGGCCCTCCTCTACGCCGCGTACGTGGAGGCCAAGGAGGTTCTCAGGTCGGAGATGCGTGCTGCCGACGACTCGGCGAAGGCCGAGATGCTGGAGGGTCTCGACGGGGACCCATTTGGGAGGCCATACAAGGCGGCGCGGAATAAACTGCGCCCCTGTGGCCCCCCACTAACGGAGACCCTGGAGCCGGCGTTGCTGGATGGGGTGGTTCGGTCCCTGTTTCCATGCAGGACCGATTTCGCCCCTCCAGTGATGCACCCCCCGCGGGGGGTGGCCCCGCCGGAGGAGGAAATCCCTCCAGTGGCGGTGGCGGAGCTCCTTGCGGCGGCTTTACGCCTCCGCGGGAAGAGGACGGCCCCCGGACCGGACGGCGTCCCCGCGGCGGTGGTGGCCATTGCGGCCACCCAAATGGAGGACAGGTTTCGGGACCTCTTCAGTGCGTGTCTTACGACTGGGAGGTTCCCGAAACCGTGGAAGGAGGGCCGTCTGTGCCTCCTTCGGAAGGAGGGACGCCCGGTGGATTCCCCCTCGGCATACCGGCCCGTCGTTCTGCTCGACGAGGTCGGTAAATTGTTTGAGGGGATCATCGCCACCCGGGTGAATGGCCTCCTGCGGGAGGTGGGGCCGGACCTGTCGGACGCCCAATTCGGTTTCCGGAAGGGGCGTTCGACGGTCGACGCATTGGCCCTTTTGAAGGGCCAAGTGAGGGAGGCGGTCGAGGCAGGGGACGGAGTGTTGG
Source organism: Furcula furcula (assembly GCA_911728495.1). Classification (NCBI taxonomy): domain Eukaryota; kingdom Metazoa; phylum Arthropoda; class Insecta; order Lepidoptera; family Notodontidae; genus Furcula; species Furcula furcula. The sequence continues at coordinate 62,678 of OU452254.1, read as the reverse complement.
CGGTGTCATTCGACATCGCCAACGCGTTTAACTCCGTTCCCCACGCGACCATCTTAGAGGCACTCCGCTATCACGGAGTGCCTCAATATCTGCGGGCGCTGTTGGCCGACTACCTGGAGGACCGAGTGGTCCTTCTCGTAGACAAGTCGGCCAGATTGCGGAGCTATAGGGCGGAGTCTGGCGTTCCGCAGGGGTCGGTCCTAGGTCCACTCCTGTGGAACATAGCCTTCGACTGGCTCCTGCGCGGGTCCCTCCTTCGTGGCACGAGTGTCATCTGCTATGCGGATGACACTCTCCTCACTGCCCGAGGGGGGAACTTTAGGGAGGCGGCCAATTTGGCCTCGGCTGGCGGATCCCTGGTCGCAGGGAGGATCCGCCGCCTAGGGCTGTCGGTGGCCCTGCGTAAGACCGAGGCCGTGTTCTTCCACGGGCCTCGGCAGCGGGTCCCCCCGGACGCCCGCATTGTTGTAGCGGGCGTCCAAGTAGAGGTGAAGGCCCAGATGAAATATCTGGGCCTAGTGTTAGACAGCAGGTGGCGCTTCGGCCCGCATTTCAGCGGGCTGTCGACGCGCCTGCTGAAGGCAGCGGGGGCCCTATCGTGGCTCCTCCCGAATCTGGGAGGCCCGAAGGCGCGATGCCGGCAGCTGTATGCCGGCATCCTAAAAAGTATGGCCCTTTACGGGGCCCCTATCTGGGCGGACTCCCTCCACAGGAGGGAGAACGCCGCCGCCATTCGCAGGCCCCAAAGGGCCATTGCACAGCGGGTGGCGAGGGCCTACCGCTCGGTGGGGTTCGCGGCGGCGTGCGCCCTGGCCGGCACGCCTCCTTGGGAGATCGAGGCGTGGGTACTGGCTAGGGTGTACGAGTGGTCGGCGCGGCGTAGGGCGCTCAATGCGCCCCCCGCCGCGGAGGAGCGGGAGGCCGTTCGGCGGGAGGCGAGGGCCGCAATTGTCCATCATTGGACCGAGGACCTCGCCTCTGCCACCTTCGGCCGCCGAACGTTGGACGCGCTCGGGCCAGTCCTTCAGGGATGGCTCGAGCGGCCCCACGGCTTCCTCTCGTTCCGTCTGGTGCAGGTGCTGACCGGGCATGGTTGCTTCGGGTCGTACCTGCATCGGATTGGGAGGGAGGAGGCCGCCGCGTGCCACGACTGCGGCGCGGCGGAGGACTCGGCACAGCACACCCTCGAGGTGTGCCCGGCCTGGTCTGAGCTGCGCCGCGGCCTGACTGCGGTGGTGGGGCCGGACCTCTCGCTGCCCGGCGTGGTTCTGTCCATGCTGGGGGGTGAGGCGGCCTGGTCGGCGGTCGCCTCTTTCTGCGAGGACGTGATCTCGCAGAAAGAGGCAGCGGAGCGCGCGCGGGAGGACGATCCCCTCGCGGCGCCGCTCCGCAGGCGGAGAAGGGGAAGAGTGAGACGGCTGTACGATCAGCGTCTCCTCCTCCCCGGTGGTGAATAGCGGGAGACTGGCGCGGGGGCGCCTTGTCTCCTGCATTGCACGGTTCACCACCACCGTCGGCGGGAATGACCGAGCACTCGCGGTCATTTCCGGGCCCCTCCTCGTAGGGAGGGGCGTGCGGGCCCCGCTGTAAAGGCGGGCGGTCGTCGGCGGGGGACTGGATGATAAGGCTCTGCCAGTTTCCCAGTTCCCCTCCATGAAGACGATGCGGGAGTGCCGCTGGGTCGTTTAGTGGGTATACCCGGGCTAGCCGGGGGAGTCCCACATAACCCTCTCGTCCCCCAACGAGAGGGTATGCGTAACGCATTTTTCCCAGCGTCAACAAAAAAAAAAAAAAAAAAAAAAAAAAAAAAAAAAAAAAAAAAAAAAAAGGTTAGGTTGGGGAGGGGAACCCCCACAGCGCTTACGTCCTCGTCGTGTTCCCTGGGCAACGTCCTGATCTGACCACCGTAACGGAGTGGCAGATCAGTGAACGGCTAAAGTGCGCTGTACGTCGTAGTCTATTGCGGTCGACTACGATACCTTGCGGGATGTCTAAACCCCTGCGGGATTCGTCCGGGAGGTTCCTCAAAGGCCCTTCTAAGGGCCCCTCCCGGGACGATTTGGAAAAAGGCCCTTCTCAGGGCCAACCAGCCGATGGCGCTTCGGCGTCGGAGGCTAGCCGCGCGCCTTCTGCGGCTAGTGTTTTTGGCGGGTGGACGGACGAGGTGTCGGACTCGGACGCCGGTTCGTCGATGTCGGTGGCCGAGGAGTCTTCCCGAGGCCGGGGAGCCCGGAAGCGGTACTTAAAGGATGGCTCCGAGGGCTCCTCGGACTCCACGGGGAAGCCGAAGAAGAAGCTTCGGCCAAAAAAGTCGGCAGTGGCCGACACCCACGACGTGGGATTAGTGGACGCTGAGCGCCAGTTAGACCTGGCGAAGCGGGAGCAGGTCCAGAAGGACCTCGAAGAGAAGGTCGCTGCAAAGGAGCAGCGGACGCTCGCCGCCCGAGCCAAGGCTGGGTACGGTGCGTCCCGCGTTTCATACGCGGACCACTCAGTCGCGGAACTGGAGCGGATGGCGGTGGAGGACCAAGAGGGGATTGTGGAGGTCGCCTCGAAATCCTCCAACCTGAAGGGGACCTTCCAGAAGGCCCTCAAATGCAGGGCCGCGAGTATGCGCGGCATCGTCGCGGAGTTGGTGGGGCGAACAGCCACCGACGAGACGCGGCAGCTGCAGGCGAAAGTGGATCGCCTGCAGTCGGAGGTCAGCCAGTTACACCACAAGCTGGCTGAAGCCACGGCCCGGCCTCAACAAGCCGAGCCGAGGCCCGCGGTTAAAGCCACGGCCCGGCCTCAACAAGCCGAGCCGAGACCTGCGGCTGAGGCCCTCCCCCCCTCCAACCTTGAGGATATCATCCGCAAGGTCGTGATGGAGGAAAGGGCCTTCACTCGTGCCTGCTTCGCAGGTATCGAGGACCGGCTCCTGCCGGAAAAGCGGCTTCGCCCGCCACTTGCGGCGGACGAACGGCCACCCGCGGCAATCAAGCCGCGCGAGCGGCTGCCCGCGGCAGTCAAGCCGCGCGAGCCGGCGCCGTCCTCTCAACCAGAGGACGCCCTCCTACCCTCCACCACCCCGTCCAACCAGCCAAAGTGGACGAAGGTGGTTGGAAAGAAGGGCAAGGCGAAGAAGAAGGCGACGGCCGTCCCTGCCGTCCCCGCCACCGCCCCTCCCGGCCCGTCTCAGTCCACGGGCAAGGGAAAGGGGAAGGGGAAAGGCAAGAAGTCGGCCCCCAAACCCGCAAACGCTGCTCCCGCAGCTAATCGGGCCCCCGCCGGTGGGAGCAAACCCAAATTGGTTGCTCCCAAATCCGCTGCCGTCGTGGTGACGCTCACCGCGGAGGCTGAGGAGCGCGGTGAGACGTACGCGTCAATAATGACGCGGGCGCGCGCCAACGTCGATCCCACCCAACTGGGGATCGACAAGATCGCGTGCCGCCAAACTCAAACCGGGGCTCGAATATTCGAGTTCCCGGGGGCTAAGGGCGGTGCCAACGCGGACCTCTTCGCAGAAAAACTGCAGGAGGTCATCGCGGACGTGGCCAAGGTGGTCAGGCCTGTGAAGTCCGCAGGCCTGGAGGTGTCCGATCTGGATGATTCGATCACCAAGGAGGAGGTGGTGGCGGCGGTCGCGGCGGCTGGAGGCTGCAGCGCCGCAGCAGTGCAAGGTCGGGGCATCAGACCCGGCCGCGGCGGCATGGGCACCATGCGCCTTGAGTGCCCGGTCGCCGCCGCCAAAGCCGTCCTCGCCAAGGGACGGCTTCTTGTCGGGTTCAGCACGGGTGTGGTCCGGGCACTTGAGGAGTCGCCGTTGCGGTGCTTCAAGTGCTTCGGAGTTGGACACACCCGGGCCCTGTGTCCCTCCACGGACGAAAGGAGGGACACATGCTACCGCTGCGGCAAGGTCGGACACAAGTCCGCCGCTTGCGAGGCCACCACGCCGCACTGTGCCGTGTGCGCCGCCAGTGGCCGCCCCGCGGATCATGTTATGAAGGGGAGGAGCTGCAAGCCTCCCCCCAAGAAGGGCAAAATGCAGGCGCTGACCCGGTCTGCCGTTGCCACCGCCGATCCGGTGCCCAGTACATCGGCGGCTGCGGAGGGGGGTGCGATGTCCGATTAATGGATAGGGCCGAACATCGCATCCTTCAGGCCAACACCAACCACTGCAGAGCGGCCCAGGATCTGCTGATGCAGACCATGGCCGAGTGGTTGGTGGACGTAGCGGTGGTCGCTGAGCCGTACTCGGTCCCTGGCAGGTGGCTGGGTGATCCGGACGGCTTAGTGGCAGTGGTAGCGCGGTCTTCCACGGACTCCCCACCCCTCTCGCTCTTAGAGAGGGGACCGGGATACGTGGCCGCCGCGTGGGGAGAGATAGCCCTGGTGGGCGTGTATTTCTCCCCTAACCGACCCCTTGCGGACTTCGAGATCTTTCTCGAGGTCCTCACCGCAGTGGTCGGTCGGGCGGCGCCACGCCAGGTCGCCGTGTTGGGCGACCTGAACGCCAAGTCGGCGGCCTGGGGCAACCCGGCCACGACTTGCAACGTCCGGGGTCGCGCCGTCGAGTTTTGGGCGGCGTCGACAGGCGTGTCCCTCTTAAACAGAGGGACAGTTCAGACGTGTGTGCGGCAACGGGGAGGGTCAGTGGTGGACGTTTCGTTCGCCACCCCCGTGCTGGCCGCCCGCGTCGTGAACTGGCGGGTGGAGATGGTGGAGACGTTGTCCGACCATCGTTACGTGCGGTTCGACGTCTCCACCGGGAGCCCTCGGGGGACAGCCCACTCGGGTCAGTCCCCCTTCCCGCGGTGGTCCCTCACCCGCCTGGATCGCGAGGCGGCTGAGGAGGCGGCGTTAGTCCAGGACTGGCTCGCGCCTCCTGTCCAAGTCCTGGACGTGGACGCCGCAGCGGTCCAGTTGCGGGGTTCCCTGACCGAGGTGTGCGACACCAGCATGCCTCGGTCTCGCCGCCCGCCTCCCCGTCGCGCCGTTTATTGGTGGACGGAGGAGTTGGCGGGGCTCCGGGCCGCCTGCGTGGCGGCCAGAAGGGCCTACACGCGGAGTCGGCGGCGCAGCTTCCGCGATCTCGCCAACGAGGCCCTCCTCTACGCCGCGTACGTGGAGGCCAAGGAGGTCCTCAGGTCGGGGATGCGTGCCGCCGACGACTCGGCGAAGGCCGAGATGCTGGAGGGTCTCGATGGGGACCCATTTGGGAGGCCATACAAGGCGGCGCGGAACAAACTGCGCCCCTGTGGCCCCCCACTGACGGAGACCCTGGAGCCGGCGTTGCTGGATGGGGTGGTTCGGTCCCTGTTCCCGTGCAGGACCGATTTTACCCCTCCAGTGATGCACCCCCCGCGGGGGATGGCCCCGCCGGAGGAGGAGATCCCTCCAGTGGCGGTGGCGGAGCTCCGCGAGGCGGCCTTACGCCTCCGCGGGAAGAGGACGGCCCCCGGACCGGACGGCGTCCCCGCAGCGGTGGTGGCCATTGCGGCCACCCAAATGGAGGAAAGGTTTCGGGACCTCTTCAGTGCGTGTCTTACGACTGGGAGGTTCCCGAAACCGTGGAAGGAGGGCCGACTGTGCCTCCTTCGGAAGGAGGGACGCCCGGTGGATTCCCCCTCAGCATACCGGCCCGTCGTTCTGCTCGACGAGGTCGGTAAATTGTTTGAGGGGATCATCGCCACCCGGGTCAATGGCCTCCTGCGGGAGGTGGGGCCGGACCTGTCGGACGCCCAATTCGGTTTCCGGAAGGGGCGTTCGACGGTCGACGCATTGGCCCTTTTGAAGGGCCAAGTGAGGGAGGCGGTCGAGGCAGGGGACGGAGTGTTGGCGGTGTCATTCGACATCGCCAATGCGTTTAACTCCGTTCCCCACTCGACCATCTTAGAGGCACTCCGCTATCACGGAGTGCCTCAATATCTGCGGGCGCTCTTGGCCGACTACCTGGAGGACAGGGCGGTCCTCCTCGTAGACAGGTCGGCCAGATTGCGGCGTTACAGGGCGGAGTCTGGTGTTCCGCAGGGGTCGGTCCTAGGTCCACTCCTGTGGAACATCGGCTTCGACTGGCTCCTGCGCGGGTCCCTCCTTCGTGGCACGAGTGTCATCTGCTATGCGGATGACACTCTCCTCACTGCCCGAGGGGGGAGCTTTAGGGAGGCGGCCAATTTGGCCTCGGCTGGCGGATCCCTAGTGGCAGGGAGGATCCGCCGCCTAGGGCTGTCGGTGGCCCTGCGTAAGACCGAGGCCGTGTTCTTCCACGGGCCTCGGCAGCGGGTCCCCCCGGACGCCCGCATTGTTGTAGCGGGCGTCCAAGTGGAGGTGAAGGCCCAGATGAAATATCTGGGCCTAGTGTTAGACAGCAGGTGGCGCTTCGGCCCGCATTTCAGCGGGCTGTCGACGCGCCTGCTGAAGGCAGCGGGGGCCCTATCGTGGCTCCTCCCGAACCTGGGGGGTCCGAAGGCGCGATGCCGGCAGCTGTATGCCGGCATTCTAAAAAGTATGGCCCTTTACGGGGCCCCTATCTGGGCGGACTCCCTCCACAGGAGGGAGAACGCCTCCGCCATCCGCAGGCCCCAAAGGGCCATTGCACAGCGGGTGGCGAGGGCCTACCGCTCGGTGGGGTTCGCGGCGGCGTGCGCCCTGGCCGGCACCCCTCCTTGGGAGATCGAGGCGTGGGTGCTGGCTAGGGTGTACGAGTGGTCGGCGCGGCGTAGGGCGCTCAATGCGCCCCCCGCCGCGGAGGAGCGGGAGGCCGTCCGGCGGGAGGCGAGGGCCGCAATCGTCCATCATTGGACGGAGGACCTCGCCTCTGCCACCTTCGGCCGCCGAACATTGGACGCGCTCGGGCCAGTCCTTCAGGGATGGCTCGAGCGGCCCCACGGCTTCCTCTCGTTCCGTCTGGTGCAGGTGCTGACCGGGCATGGATGCTTCGGATCGTACCTGCACCGGATTGGGAGGGAGGAGGCCGCCGCGTGCTACGACTGCGGCGCGGCGGAGGACTCGGCACAGCACACCCTCGAGGTGTGCCCGGCCTGGTCTGAGCTGCGCCGCGGTCTGACTGCGGTAGTGGGGCCGGACCTCTCGCTGCCCGGCGTGGTTCTGTCCATGCTGGGGGGCGAGGCGGCCTGGTCGGCGGTCGCCTCTTTCTGCGAGGACGTGATCTCGCAGAAAGAGGCAGCGGAGCGCGCGCGGGAGGATGATCCCCTCGCGGCGCCGCTCCGCAGGCGGAGAAGGGGAAGAGTGAGACGGCTGTACGATCAGCGTCTCCTCCTCCCCGGTGGTGAATAGCGGGAGACTGGCGCGGGGGCGCCTTCTCCTGCACTGCACAATTCACCACCACCGTCGGCGGGAATGACCGAGCACTCGCGGTCATTTCCGGGCCCCTCCTCGTAGGGAGGGGCGTGCGGGCCCCGCTGTAAAAGCGGGCGGTCGTCGGCGGGGGACTGGATGTTAAGGCTCTGCCAGTTTCCCAGTTCCCCTCCATGAAGACGATGCGGGAGTGCCGCTGGGTTGTTTAGTGGGTATACCCGGGCTAGCCGGGGGAGTCCCACATAACCCTCTCGTCCCCCAACGAGAGGGTATGCGTAACGCATTTTTCCCAGCGTCAACAAAAAAAAAAAAAAAAAAAAAAAAAAAAAAAAAAGGTTAGGTTGGGGAACCCCCCACAGCGCTTACGTCCTCGTCGTGTTCCCTGGGCAACGTCCTGATCTGACCACCGTAACGGAGTGGCAGATCAGTGAACGGCTAAAGTGCGCTGTACGTCGTAGTCAATTGCGGTAGATTACGATACCTGCGGGATGTCGAAACCCCTGCGGGATTCGTCCGGGAGGTTCCTCAAAGGCCCTTCTAAGGGCCCCTCTCGGGACGATTTGAAAAAAGGCCCTTCTCAGGGCCAACCAGCCGATGGCGCTTCGGCGTCGGAGGCTAGCCGCGCGCCTTCTGCGGCTAGTGTTTTTGGTGGGTGGACGGACGAGGTGTCGGACTCGGACGCCGGTTCGTCCATGTCGATGGCCGAGGAGTCGTCTAGAGCCCGGAAGCGATTCTTAAAGGATTGCTCCGAGGGCTCCTCGGACTCCACGGGGAAGCCGAAGAAGAAGCTTCGGCCAAAAAAGTCGGCAGTGGCCGACACCCACGACGTGGGTTTAGCGGACGCTCGACGCCAGCTCGACCTGGCGAAGCGGGAGCAGGTCCAGAAGGACCTCGAAGAGACGGTCGCTGCCAAGGAGCAGCGGACGCTCGTTGCCCGAGCCAAGGCTGGGTACGGTGCGTCCCGCGTTTTATACGCGGACCACTCAGTCGCGGAACTGGAGCGGATGGCGGTGGAGGACCAGGAGGGCATTGTGGAGGTCGCCTCGAAGTCCTCCAACCTGAAGGGGACCTTCCAGAAGGCCCTCAAATGCAGGGCCGCGAGTATGCGCGGCATCGTCGCGGAGTTGGTGGGGCGAACAGCCACCGACGAGACGCGGCAGCTGCAGGCGAAAGTGGATCGCCTGCAGTCGGAGGTCAGCCAGTTACACCACAAGCTGGCTGAAGCCACGGCCCGGCCTCAACAAGCCGAGCCGAGGCCCGCGGTTCAAGCCACGGCCCGGCCTCAACAAGCCGAGCCGAGACCTGCGGCTGAGGCCCTCCCCCCCTCCAACCTTGAGGATATCATCCGCAAGGTGGTGATGGAGGAAAGGGCCTTTACTCGTGCCTGCTTCGCAGGTATCGAGGACCGGCTCCTGCCGGAAAAGCGGCTTCGCCCGCCACTTGCGGCGGACGAACGGCCACCCGCGGCAGTCAAGCCGCGCGAGCGGCTGCCCGCGGCAGTCAAGCCGCGCGAGCCGGCGCCGTCCTCACGAACAGAGGACGCCCTCCTACCCTCCACCACCCCGTCCAACCAGCCAAAGTGGACGAAGGTGGTTGGAAAGAAGAAAAAGGGCAAGGCGAAGAAGAAGGCGACGGCCGGCCCTGCCGTCCCCGCCACCGCCCCTCCCGGCCCGTCTCAGTCCACGGGCAAGGGAAAGGGGAAGGGGAAAGGCAAGAAGTCGGCCCCCAAACCCGCAAACGCTGCTCCCGCAGCTAATCGGGCCCCCGCCGGTGGGAGCAAACCCAAATTGGTTGCTCCCAAATCCGCTGCCGTCGTGGTGACGCTCACCGCGGAGGCTGAGGAGCGCGGCGAAACTTACGCGTCGATAATGACGCGGGCGCGCGCCAACGCCGATCCCACCCAACTGGGGATCGGCAAGATCGCGTGCCGCCGAACGCAAACCGGGGCTCGAATATTCGAGTTCCCGGGGGCTAAAGGCAGCGCCGACGCGGACCTCTTCGCAGCAAAACTGCAGGAGGTCATCGCGGACGCGGCCAAGGTGGTCAGGCCTGTGAAGTCAGCAGGCCTGGAGGTGTCCGACCTGGATGACTCGGTCACCAAGGAGGAGGTGGTGGCGGCGGTCGCGGCGGCTGGAGGCTGCAGCGCCGCAGCAGTTCAGGGCCGGGGTATCAGACCCGGCCGCGGCGGCATGGGCACCATGCGCCTTGAGTGCCCGGTCGCCGCCGCCAAAGCCGTCCTCGCCAAGGGACGGCTTCAAGTCGGGTTCAGCACGGGTGTGGTCCGGGCACTTGAGGAGTCGCCGTTGCGCTGCTTCAAGTGCTTCGGAGTTGGACACACCCGGGCCCTGTGTCCCTCCCAGGAAGAAAGGAGGGACACATGCTACCGCTGCGGCAAGGTCGGACACAAGTCCGCCGCTTGCGAGGCCACCACGCCGCACTGTGCCGTGTGCGCCGCCAGTGGCCGCCCTGCGGATCATGTAATGAAGGGGAGGAGCTGCAAGCCTCCCCCCAAGAAGGGCAAAGTGCAGGCGCCGACCCGGCCTGCCGTTGCCACCGCCGATCCGGTGCCCAGTACATCGGCGGCTGCGGGGGGGGGCTAGAGGTTGCACTTCACAAAACGGAAGCAATCATCTTTCACGGGCCGAGGAACCCGCCGCCACCGGACGCACACATTGTGGTGGGTGGCGTGCGTATTCCAGTCGGGAAAAGATTAAAATATCTCGGTCTGCTGCTAGACGCCAGATGGTCCTTTGGACCCCATCTGAAAAGTCTGGCCCCAAAATTGGCGGTAACGGCTGGGGCGCTGTCGCGTCTGCTGCCAAACCTTGGCGGACCTGGAGCCACTTGCCGAAGGTTACATGCCGGCGTAGTGAGATCCCAAGCCCTGTACGGAGCACCCGTCTGGGCCGAGAACCTGGCGGCCGAAAACATTGCGCTCCTGCGTCAATCGCAGCGCGCACTCGCCATCAGGTTCATACGGGGATACCGGACGGTGTCATTCGAGGCGGGCACTCTACTTGCCGGCATGCCTCCTTGGCATATTGATGCCAGAGCCCACTCTCGCCTCTATTGGTGGCGAAAGGAGATTGAGGGCGAAATCACATTGCACCGCGCTGTGCCCACGGCGCGGTGCACCGCAAGCGAGTGTGGGATTGCTCGGCCGACCCACACTGCGCTGTGTGTGCAGCTGGGAATAAACCGGCGAACCACCGAGTTGGAGCCAAAGCTTGTGCCTCCCCGCCTAAAGGGCGCAAAGGGCGCAGAGGCAAAAGAGGAGGAGCAAAAACTGCAGGGGCGACCGGCGCCTCGCAGTCTGTCCGTCCTGCGGCAGCCTCTCAACAGCAGGCACCGCGTGCGGAGGAGGCGGTTGGGGGAGCAATGGACCTATCATAATGGTTCACCTCCGCTTCCTCCAGACGAACATTAACCACTGCGCCAGGGCTCAGGACCTCTTGCTTCAGAGCATGGCGCAGTGGTCGATACATGTAGCGGTGGTCGCAGAGCCATACCGCGTGCCACCTAGAGATGACTGGGTCGGCGACGCGGATGGTTCCGTTGCACTAATTGTGCGATCGGCGGCAGGTTCTCCCCCCCTTGACAGTGTGGTCAGGGGCCGGGGATACATATCTGCCGTCATAGGAGACTTTGTGGTGCTGGGGGTCTATTTCTCTCCAAATAGGCCCCTGGCTGAATTTGAGGTATTCCTGTTCCAACTGGGGCAGGAAATCCAAAGACGGCGTCCTCACCCCGTGCTCCTCCTTGGGGACTTCAACGCCAAGTCTGTGGCGTGGGGATCCCCGACGACGGATGCGCGGGGCCGGGAACTTCAAGAATGGGCGCTAGCGACCGGCCTAGTCGTCCTCAATCAAGGGTCTGTTGACACTTGTGTGCGGCAGTGGGGTGGGTCGATTGTGGACCTTTCGTTCGCGACCTCTGCCCTAGCGCGCTGTGTCCAAGGCTGGCGAGTCGCGGAGGAGGTAGAGACGTTGTCGGACCATCGCTACATACGGTTCGACGTCTCCGCCCAGACCTCTGCTGACCCAGCCTCAGCCCTGATTGAGGAAGGTCCTAGATGGGCATTGAAACGCCTTAACGTGGAGGCCATATTGGAAGCTGCAATCGTGCAGGCTTGGCTGCCGGTCCCAGCAAGGCCAGATCCGGAAGAGGAGGCTGAACAAATTGTGGCAGCAATGAGGCAAGTGTGTGACGCGGCAATGCCTAGGGTACGTCGTCGTCCAGCCAAACGCGAGGTGTACTGGTGGTCCGCTGAGATCGCACAGCTCCGCGCGGACTGCGCTGCGGTGCGGCGCCAGTACGCCCGACATCGACGGCGACGCGGCTACCGCGTCCAGGATGCGGCCCAAACTGCCCTTGAGGAAGAGCTCTATGAGCATTACAGAGCGGCAAAAAAGGCCTTACAGTTGGCCATAGTGAAGGCTAGGGACGAAGCCTGGGAAAGCTCGCTGGAGACTTTGGAGCGCGATCCGTGGGGTCGACCATATCGGATGGTGCGGGATAAACTCCGTCCCTGGGCACCGCCGATTACCCAGAGTCTCCAGCCCCAGGTGCTTGAAGAAGTTGTGGCCGCTCTGTTTCCACATAGAGCTCCACACACGCCACCGTCCATGACCTATGGTGCATCAGTGGCAGAGGAAGACATCGCGGTGCCCGCCATCACCGGCGATGAGTTAAAGGGGGCGGTGCAGAGGATGCGGGCCAAGAATACCGCTCCCGGCCCTGACGGTATCCCGGGACGTGCGTGGGCCCTGGCTCTAGGGAGTCTTGAGCCGCGCCTCATGGGCCTGCTGAACGCTTGCCTGGAGCAGGGCCATTTTCCGCGGAGGTGGAGGACCGGGAAGCTGGTCCTTATCAAGAAGGAGGGACGCCCGCCGGATACGCCAGCTGCGTACCGGCCAATAGTTCTGCTTGACGAGGTGGCCAAGATCTTCGAGCGAATAATCGCTCGTCGCCTCGTCGAGCATCTCGAGTCGGTCGGCCCAGATCTGGCTGACACCCAATTTGGTTTTCGCCGTGGTCGGTCGACCATCGGCGCAATCGGGCGGGTAAAGACCATGGCGGAGGAAGCGGTAGACCGGGGCGAGGTCGTCTTGGCGGTGTCTCTTGACATCGCCAACGCCTTCAACACCTTGCCCTGGGCCTGCATTATGGAGGCGCTCCGGTATCATGGAGTGCCCCCCTACCTTCGCCGCATCGTCGGGGCTTACCTGTCCGACAGGACGGTGTCCTTCCCGGGCCGCGCTGCGTGGCAGCAACGCCAGATGTCGTGCGGTGTTCCACAGGGCTCTGTTCTGGGGCCCCTTCTGTGGAACATCGGATTTGACTGGGCGCTCCGTGGCGCTCTTATAAACGGAGTCAGTGTGACCTGCTACGCCGATGACACTCTTGTTACAGCGCGAGGCAGGTCGCACCGAGAGGCCAGTTTGCGTGCCACCGCCGGAGTTGCCCAAATGGTTGGCCGCATTAGGCGACTGGGTCTGCAGGTGGCCTTGCAGAAATCGGAGGCCCTGTGTTTTCACGGGCCCCGTAATCGGCCGCCTGCAGGAACACACATTGTGGTGTGTGGAGTCCGCATCGGCGTTGAGTCGTCGATGAAATACTTGGGACTCATTCTCGACGGCCGATGGGACTTTGTAGCGCACTTTGCGCGGCTGGTCCCCAAGTTGATGGGCGCTGCAGGAGCGCTGTCTCGCCTCCTGCCAAACACCGGCGGACCTGGCAGCGCCCCCCGGAAACTTTACTCCGGCATCGTGCGGTCCATGGCTCTGTACGGGGCCCCAATATGGGCGGATTCCTTGACGGCCCGCAATCTCGCTGCGCTGCGGCAACCACAGCGCGCGCTGGCCGTCAGGATAATAAGAGGCTACCGCACGGTGTCGTACGAGGCTGCGACACTGCTGGCTGACTCGCTACCGTGGGACCTGGAGGCTAGGAACCTCGCGTCACTCTATACATGGCGCGAGGAACAGCTGCAAGGGGGTGCCCAACCGTCCCCCGGTGACATCCGGGAGCGGAGAGTGGCGCTCCTCCAGGAGTCCCAGGCCGAGTGGAGGGAGAGGCTCGCGCATCCAAGCGCTGGAGCCTCCACCATAGCGGCGATTCGGCCAGTTCTACCGGACTGGCAAAGCAGGCGGCATGGCGTCCTCACGTTCCGGTTGACGCAGGTGCTTACCGGGCATGGGTGCTTCGGAAAGTACCTGTGCCGCATCGGACGCGAGTCGACCCCCGCCTGCCACCATTGTGACACCTGCCCTGAGGACACGGCGCAGCACACGCTCGAAGCGTGTCCCGCCTGGGAGGCGCAGCGCCGAGACCTCAGGGCAACTATCGGACTGGACTTGTCGCTCCTGGCCGTGGTTCTGTCCATGGTCAGGAGCGAATTGGATTGGACTGCCGTCGCCTCCTTCTGCGAGCACGTCATGCACGCGAAGGAGGAGGCAGAACGGCTCAGGGAGGCAACCTCCGATCTCCCTCACCGGACGAGACGCACGAGGCGGCGGAGGAACAACGACCTCCGCCCCCCGTAAACGGCCTGCGGACGACAGACGTGGGGCAGTCTGTCGGCCGAGCACAGGCCAGAGATGGCGGCACGCGTGTGTCCTGCGCGCGCCTCTCACCCGGACGGAACATAGCCGGAGATAGCCAATATGGCTATAGAAGATGGAGCTTGCCTTTTAGGCGAGCTGAGGCCTAAGGAGACGGACCTCGGCGAAGGCGCGAGTGATCCCGAGTCTGCTCCCGCCACAGCGCAAGGCCAAGGTGTGGACACCGGGGGGGTTTTAGTCGGACGGCCCGACATAACCCGTTGCTTCCGCCCAGGCAACGGGTATGCGAAACAGCATTTCCCCCTCGTCAACAAAAAAAAAAAAAAAAAAAAAAAAAAAAAAAAAAAAAAAAAAAAAAAAAAAAAAAAGGTTGGGGAGGGGAACCCCCCACAGCGCTTACGTCCTCGTCGTGTTCCCTGGGCAACGTCCTGATCTGACCACCGTAACGGAGTGGCAGATCAGTGAACGGCTAAAGTGCGCTGTACGTCGTAGTCTATTGCGGTCGACTACGATACCTTGCGGGATGTCTAAACCCCTGCGGGATTCGTCCGGGAGGTTCCTCAAAGGCCCTTCTAAGGGCCCCTCCCGGGACGATTTGGAAAAAGGCCCTTCTCAGGGCCAACCAGCCGATGGCGCTTCGGCGTCGGAGGCTAGCCGCGCGCCTTCTGCGGCTAGTGTTTTTGGCGGGTGGACGGACGAGGTGTCTGACTCGGACGCCGGTTCGTCGATGTCGGTGGCCGAGGAGTCTTCCCGAGGCCGGGGAGCCCGGAAGCGGTTCCTAAAGGATGGCTCCGAGGGCTCCTCAGACTCCACGAGGAAGCCGAAGAAAAAGCTTCGGCCAAAAAAGTCGGCAGTGGCCGACACCCACGACGTGGGTTTAGCGGACGCTGAGCGCCAGTTACACCTGGCGAAGCGGGACCAGGTCCAGAAGGACCTCGAAGAGGCGGTCGCTGCCAAGGAGCAGCGGACGCTCGCCGCCCGAGCCAAGGCCGGGTACGGTGCGTCCCGCGTTTTATACGCGGACCATTCAGTCGCGGAACTGGAGCGGATGGCGGTGGAGGACCAAGAGGGGATTGTGGAGGTCGCCTCGAAGTCCTCCAACCTGAAGGGGACCTTCCAAAAGGCCCTCAAATGCAGGGCCGCGAGTATGCGTGGCATCGTCGCGGAGTTGGTGGGGCGAACAGCCACCGACGAGACGCGGCAGCTGCAGGCGAAAGTGGATCGCCTGCAGTCGGAGGTCAGCCAGTTACACCACAAGCTGGCTGAAGCCACGGCCCGGCCTCAACAAGCCGAGCCGAGGCCCGCGGTTAAAGCCACGGCCCGGCCTCAACAAGCCGAGCCGAGACCTGCGGCTGAGACCCTCCCCCCCTCCAACCTTGAGGATATCATCCGCAAGGTCGTGATGGAGGAAAGGGCCTTCACTCGTGCCTGCTTCGCAGGTATAGAGGACCGGCTCCTGCCGGAAAAGCGGCTTCGCCCGCCACTTGCGGCGGACGAACGGCCACCCGCGGCAATCAAGCCGCGCGAGCGGCTGCCCGCGGCAGTCAAGCCGCGCGAGCCGGCGCCGTCCTCTCAACCAGAGGACGCCCTCCTACCCTCCACCACCCCGTCCAACCAGCCAAAGTGGACGAAGGTGGTTGGAAAGAAGGGCAAGGCGAAAAAGAAGGCGACGGCCGGCCCTGCCGTCCCCGCCACCGCCCCTCCCGGCCCGTCTCAGTCCACGGGCAAGGGAAAGGGGAAGGGGAAAGGCAAAAAGTCGGCCCCCAAACCCGCAAACGCTGCTCCCGCAGCTAAACGGGCCCCCGCCGGTGGGAGCAAACCCAAATTGGTTGCTCCCAAATCCGCTGCCGTCGTGGTGACGCTCACCGCGGAGGCTGAGGAGCGCGGCGAAACTTACGCGTCGATAATGACGCGGGCGCGCGCCAACGCCGATCCCAACCAACTGGGGATCGACAAGATCGATTCGATCGAGACCGATTAATGGATAGGGCCGAACATCGCATCCTTCAGGCCAACACCAACCACTGCAGAGCGGCCCAGGATCTGCTGATGCAGACCATGGCCGAGTGGTTGGTGGACGTAGCGGTGGTCGCTGAGCCGTACTCGGTCCCTGGCAGGTGGCTGGGTGATCCGGACGGCTCAGTGGCAGTGGTAGCGCGGTCTTCCACGGACTCCCCACCCCTCTCGCTCTTAGAGAGGGGTCCGGGATACGTGGCCGCCGCGTGGGGAGAGATAGCCCTGGTGGGCGTATATTTCTCCCCTAACCGACCCCTTGCGGACTTCGAGATCTTTCTCGAGGTCCTCACCGCAGTGGTCGGTCGTGCGGCGCCGCGCCAGGTCGCCGTGTTGGGCGACCTGAATGCCAAGTCGGCGGCCTGGGGCAACCCGGCCGCGACTTGCAACGTCCGGGGTCGCGCCGTCGAGTTTTGGGCGGCGTCGACAGGCGTGTCCCTCTTAAACAGAGGGACAGTTCAGACGTGTGTGCGGCAACGGGGAGGGTCAGTGGTGGACGTTTCGTTCGCCACCCCCGTGCTGGCCGCCCGCGTCCTGAACTGGCGGGTGGAGATGGTGGAGACGTTGTCCGACCACCGATACGTGCGGTTCGACGTCTCCACCGGGAGCCCTCGGGGGACAGCCCACTCGGGTCAGTCCCCCTTCCCGCGGTGGTCCCTCACCCGCCTGGATCGCGAGGCGGCTGAGGAGGCGGCGTTAGTCCAGGACTGGCTCGCGCCACCTGTCCAAGTCCTGGACGTGGACGCCGCAGCGGTCCAGTTGCGGGGTTCCCTGACCGAGGTGTGCGACACCAGCATGCCTCGGTCTCGCCGCCCGCCTCCCCGTCGCGCCGTTTATTGGTGGACGGAGGAGTTGGCGGGGCTCCGGGCCGCCTGCGTGGCGGCCAGAAGGGCCTATGCGCGGAGTCGGCGGCGCAGCGTTCGCGACCTCGCCAACGAGGACCTCCTCTACGCCGCGTACGTGGAGGCCAAGGAGGTCCTCAGGTCGGAGATGCGTGCCGCCGACGACTCGGCGAAGGCCGAGATGCTGGAGGGTCTTGACGGGGACCCATTTGGGAGGCCATACAAGGCGGCGCGGAATAAACTGCGCCCCTGTGGCCCCCCACTCACGGAGACCCTGGAGCCGGCGTTGCTGGATGGGGTGGTTCGGTCCCTGTTTCCGTGCAGGACCGATTTCGCCCCTCCAGTGATGCACCCCCCGCGGGGGGTGGCCCCGCCCGAGGAGGAGATCCCTCCAGTGGCGGTGGCGGAGCTCCGCGAGGCGGCCTTACGCCTCCGCGGGAAGAGGACGGCCCCCGGACCGGACGGCGTCCCCGCAGCGGTGGTGGCCATTGCGGCCACCCAAATGGAGGAAAGGTTTCGGGACCTCTTCAGTGCGTGTCTTACGACTGGGAGGTTCCCGAAACCGTGGAAGGAGGGCCGACTGTGCCTCCTCCGGAAGGAGGGACGCCCGGTGGATTCCCCCTCGGCATACCGGCCCGTCGTTCTGCTCGACGAGGTCGGTAAATTGTTTGAGGGGATCATCGCCACCCGGGTGAATGGCCTCCTGCGGGAGGTGGGGCCGGACCTGTCGGACGCCCAATTCGGTTTCCGGAAGGGGCGTTCGACGGTCGACGCATTGGCCCTTTTGAAGGGCCAAGTGAGGGAGGCGGTCGAGGCAGGGGACGGAGTGTTGGCGGTGTCATTCGACATCGCAAACGCGTTCAACTCCATTCCCCACTCGACCATCTTAGAGGCACTCCGCTATCACGGAGTGCCTCAATATCTGCGGGCATTGCTGGCGGGCTACCTGGAGGACCGAGCGGTCCTCCTCGTAGACAGGGCGGCCAGTTTGCGGCGGTACAGGGCGGAGTCTGGTGTTCCACAGGGGTCGGTCCTAGGTCCACTCCTGTGGAACATAGGCTTCGACTGGCTCCTGCGCGGGTCCCTCCTTCGTGGCACGAGTGTCATCTGCTATGCGGATGACACTCTCCTCACTGCCCGAGGGGGGAACTTTAGGGAGGCGGCCAATTTGGCCTCGGCTGGCGGATCCTTAGTCGCAGGTAGGATCCGCCGCCTAGGGCTGACGGTGGCCCTGCATAAGACCGAGGCCGTGTTCTTCCACGGGCCTCGGCAGCGGGTCCCCCCGGACGCCCGCATTGTTGTAGCGGGCGTCCAAGTAGAGGTGAAGGCCCAGATGAAATATCTGGGCCTTGTGTTGGACAGCAGGTGGCGCTTCGGCCCGCATTTCAGCGGGCTGTCGACGCGCCTGCTGAAGGCAGCGGGGGCCCTCTCTTGGCTCCTCCCGAACCTGGGAGGGCCGAAGGCGCGATGCCGGCAGCTGTATGCCGGCATCCTTAAGAGTATGGCCCTTTACGGGGCCCCTATCTGGGCGGACTCCCTCCACAGGAGGGAGAACGCCTCCGCCATCCGCAGGCCCCAAAGGGCCATTGCACAGCGGGTGGCGAGGGCCTACCGCTCGGTGGGGTTCGCGGCGGCGTGCGCCCTGGCCGGCACCCCTCCTTGGGAGATCGAGGCGTGGGTGCTGGCTAGGGTGTACGAGTGGTCGGCGCGGCGTAGGGCGCTCAATGCGCCCCCCGCCGCGGAGGAGCGGGAGGCCGTCCGGCGGGAGGCGAGGGCCGCAATCGTCCACCATTGGACTGAGGACCTCGCCTCTGCCACCTTCGGCCGCCGAACGTTGGACGCGCTCGGGCCAGTCCTTCAGGGATGGCTCGAGCGGCCCCACGGCTTCCTCTCGTTCCGTCTGGTGCAGGTGCTGACCGGGCATGGATGCTTCGGGTCGTACCTGCACCGGATTGGGAGGGAGGAGGCCGCCGCGTGCCACGACTGCGGCGCGGCGGAGGACTCGGCACAGCACACCCTCGAGGTGTGCCCGGCCTGGTCTGAGCTGCGCCGCGGTCTGACTGCGGTGGTGGGGCCGGACCTCTCGCTGCCCGGCGTGGTTCTGTCCATGCTGGGGAGCGAGGCGGCCTGGTCGGCGGTCGCCTCTTTCTGCGAGGACGTGATCTCGCAGAAAGAGGCAGCGGAGCGCGCGCGGGAGGACGATCCCCTCGCGGCGCCGCTCCGCAGGCGGAGAAGGGGAAGAGTGAGACGGCTGTACGATCAGCGTCTCCTCCTCCCCGGTGGTGAATAGCGGGAGACTGGAGCGGGGGCGCCTTCTCCTGCACTGCACTGTTCACCACCACCGTCGGCGGGAATGACCGAGCACTCGCGGTCATTTCCGGGCCCCTCCTCGTAGGGAGGGGCGTGCGGGCCCCGCTGTAAAAGCGGGCGGTCGTCGGCGGGGGACTGGATGATAAGGCTCTGCCAGTTTCCCAGTTCCCCTCCATGAAGACGATGCGGGAGTGCCGCTGGGTTGTTTAGTGGGTATACCCGGGCTAGCCGGGGGAGTCCCACATAACCCTCTCGTCCCCCAACGAGAGGGTATGCGTAACGCATTTTTCCCAGCGTCAACAAAAAAAAAAAAAAAAAAAAAAAAAAAAAAAAAAAAAAAAAAAAAAAGGTTAGGTTGGGGAACCCCCCACAGCGCTTACGTCCTCGTCGTGTTCCCTGGGCAACGTCCTGATCTGACCACCGTAACGGAGTGGCAGATCAGTGAACGGCTAAAGTGCGCTGTGCGTCGTAGTCTTTTGCGGTCGACTACGATACCTGCGGGATGTCGAAACCCCTGCGGGATTCGTCCGGGAGGTTCCTCAAAGGCCCTTCTAAGGGCCCCTCCCGGGACGATTTGGAAAAAGGCCCTTCTCAGGGCCAACCAGCCGATGGCGCTTCGGCGTCGGAGGCTAGCCGCGCGCCTTCTGCGGCGAGTGTTTTTGGCGGGTGGACGGACGAGGTGTCGGACTCGGACGCCGGTTCGTCCATGTCAATGGCCGAGGAGTCTACTAGAGGAGCCCGGAAGCGGTTCCTAAAGGATGGCTCCGAGGGCTCCTCGGACTCCACAAGGAAGCCGAGGAAGAAGCTTCGGCCAAAAAAGTCGGCAGTGGTCGACACCCACGACGTGGGATTAGCGGACGCTGAACGCCAGTTAGACCTGGCGAAGCGGGAGCAGGTCCAGAAGGACCTCGAAGAGAAGGTCGCTGCAAAGGAGCAGCGGACGCTCGCCGCCCGGGCCAAAGCCGGGTACGGTGCGTCCCGCGTTTTATACGCGGACCACTCAGTCGCGGAACTTGAGCGGATGGCGGTGGAGGACCAGGAGGGGATTGTGGAGGTCGCCTCGAAGTCCTCCAACCTGAAGGGGACCTTCCAGAAGGCCCTCAAATACAGGGCCGCGAGTATGCGCGGCATCATCGCGGAGTTGGTGGGGCGAACAGCCACCGACGAGACGCGTCAGCTGCAGGCGAAAGTGGATCGCCTGCAGTCGGAGGTCAGCCAGTTACACCACAAGCTGGCTGAAGCCACGGCCCGGCCTCAACAAGCCGAGCCGAGGCCCGCGGTTAACGCCACGGCCCGGCCTCAACAAGCCGAGCCGAGACCTGCGGCTGAGGCCCTCCCCCCCTCCAACCTTGAGGATATCATCCGCAAGGTCGTGATGGAGGAAAGGGCCTTCACTCGTGCCTGCTTCGCAGGTATCGAGGACCGGCTCCTGCCGGAAAAGCGGCTTCGCCCGCCACTTGCGGCGGACGAACGGCCACCCGCGGCAAGCAAGCCGCGCGAGCGGCCGCCCGCGGCAGTCAAGCCGCGTGAGCCGGCGCCGTCCTCACGAACAGAGGACGCCCTCCTACCCTCCACCACCCCGTCCAACCAGCCAAAGTGGACGAAGGTGGTTGGAAAGAAGAAGAAGGGCAAGGCGAAGAAGAAGGCGACGGCCGGCCCTGCCGTCCCCGCCACCGCCCCTCCCGGCCCGTCTCAGTCCACGGGCAAGGGAAAGGGGAAGGGGAAAGGCAAGAAGTCGGCCCCCAAACCCGCAAACGCTGCTCCCGCAGCTAATCGGGCCCCCGCCGGTGGGAGCAAACCCAAATTGGTTGCTCCCAAATCCGCTGCCGTCGTGGTGACGCTCACCGCGGAGGCTGAGGAGCGCGGCGAAACTTACGCGTCGATAATGACGCGGGCGCGCGCCAACGCCGATCCCACCCAACTGGGGATCGGCAAGATCGCGTGCCGCCGAACGCAAACCGGGGCTCGAATATTCGAGTTCCCGGGGGCTAAAGGCAGCGCCGACGCGGACCTCTTCGCAGCAAAACTGCAGGAGGTCATCGCGGACGTGGCCAAGGTGGTCAGGCCTGTGAAGTCCGCAGGCCTGGAGGTGACCGACTTGGATGACTCGGTCACCAAGGAGGAGGTGGTGGCGGCGGTCGCGGCGGCTGGAGGCTGCAGCGCCGCAGCAGTGCAAGGTCGGGGCATCAGACCCGGCCGCGGCGGCATGGGCACCATGCGCCTTGAGTGCCCGGTTGCCGCCGCCAAAGCCGTCCTCGCCAAGGGACGGCTTCCCGTCGGATTCAGCACGGGTGTGGTCCGGGCACTTGAAGAGTCGCCGTTGCGCTGCTTCAAGTGCTTCGGAGTTGGACACACCCGGGCCCTGTGTCCCTCCACGGACGAAAGGAGGGACACATGCTACCGCTGCGGCAAGGTCGGACACAAGTCCGCCGCTTGCGAGGCCACCACGCCGCACTGTGCCGTGTGCGCCGCCAGTGGCCGCCCTGCGGATCATTTAATGAAGGGGAGGAGCTGCAAGCCTCCCCCCAAGAAGGGCAAAGTGCAGGCGCCGACCCGGCCTGCCGTTGCCACCGCCGATCCGGTGCCCAGTACATCGGCGGCTGCGGAGGGGGGTGCGATGTCCGATTAATGGATAGGGCCGAACATCGCATCCTTCAGGCCAACACCAACCACTGCAGAGCGGCCCAGGATCTGCTGATGCAGACCGTGGCCGAGTGGTTGGTGGACGTAGCGGTGGTCGCTGAGCCGTACTCGGTCCCTGGCAGGTGGCTGGGTGATCCGGACGGCTCAGTGGCATTGTTAGCGCGGTCTTCCACGGACTCCCCACCCCTCTCGCTCTTAGAGAGGGGACCGGGATACGTGGCCGCCGCGTGGGGAGAGATAGCCCTGGTGGGCGTGTATTTCTCCCCTAACCGACCCCTTGCGGACTTCGAGATTTTTCTCGAGGTCCTCACCGCAGTGGTCGGTCGGGCGGCGCCGAATGCCAAGTCGACGGCCTGGGGCAATCCGGCCGCGACTTGCAACGTACGGGGTCGCGCCGTCGAGTTTTGGGCGGCGTCGACAGGCGTGTCCCTCTTAAACAAAGGGACAGTACAGACGTGTGTGCGGCAACGGGGAGGGTCAGTGGTGGACGTTTCGTTCGCCACCCCCGTGCTGGCCGCCCGCGTCCTGAACTGGCGGGTGGAGATGGTGGAGACGTTGTCCGACCACCGTTACGTGCGGTTCGACGTCTCCACCGGGAGCCCTCGGGGGACAGCCCACTCGGGTCCGTCCCCCTTCCCGCGGTGGTCCCTCACCCGCCTGGATCGCGAGGCGGCTGAGGAGGCGGCGTTAGTCCAGGACTGGCTCGCGCCACCTGTCCAAGTCCTGGACGTGGATGCCGCAGCGGTCCAATTGCGGGGTTCCCTGACCGAGGTGTGCGACACCAGCATGCCTCGGTCTCGCCGCCCGCCTCCTCGTCGCGCCGTTTATTGGTGGACGCAGGAGTTGGCGGGGCTCCGGGCCGCCTGCGTGGCAGCCAGAAGGGCCTACGCGCGGAGTCGGCGGCGCAGCGTTCGCGACCTCGCCAACGAGGAACTCCTCTACGCCGCGTACGTGGAGGCCAAGGAGGTCCTCAGGTCGGAGATGCGCGCCGCCGACGACTCGGCGAAGGCCGAGATGCTGGAGGGTCTCGATGGGGACCCATTTGGGAGGCCATACAAGGCGGCGCGGAATAAACTGCGCCCCTGTGGCCCCCCACTGACGGAGACCCTGGAGCCGGCGTTGCTGGATGGGGTGGTTCGGTCCCTGTTTCCGCGCAGGACCGATTTCGCCCCTCCAGTGATGCACCCCCCGCGGGGGGTGGCCCCGCCGGAGGAGGAGATCCCTCCAGTGGCGGTGGCGGAGCTCCGCGAGGCGGCTTTACGCCTCCGCGGGAAGAGGACGGCCCCCGGACCGGACGGCGTCCCCGCAGCGGTGGTGGCCATTGCGGCCACCGAAATGGAGGAAAGGTTTCGGGACCTCTTCAGTGCGTGTCTTACGACTGGGAGGTTCCCGAAACCATGGAAGGAGGGCCGACTGTGCCTCCTTCGGAAGGAGGGACGCCCGGTGGATTCCCCCTCGGCATACCGGCCCGTCGTTCTGCTCGACGAGGTCGGAAAATTGCTTGAGGGGATTATCGCCACCCGGGTCAATGGCCTCCTGCGGGAGGTGGGGCCGGACCTGTCGGACGCCCAATTCGGTTTCCGGAAGGGGCGTTCGACGGTCGACGCATTGGCCCTTTTGAAGGGCCAAGTGAGGGAGGCGGTCGAGGCAGGGGACGGAGTGTTGGCGGTGTCATTCGACATCGCCAACGCGTTCAACTCCGTTCCCCACTCGACCATCTTAGAGGCACTCCGCTATCACGGAGTGCCTCAATATCTGCGGGCTCTGCTGGCAGACTACCTGGAGGACCGAGCGGTCCTCCTCGTAGACAGGACAGGTAGTTTGCGGCGGTACAGAGCAGAGTCTGGTGTTCCACAGGGGTCGGTCCTAGGTCCACTCCTGTGGAACATTGCCTTCGACTGGCTCCTGCGCGGGTCCCTCCTTCGTGGCACGAGTGTCATCTGTTATGCGGATGACACTCTCCTCACTGCCCGAGGGGGGAATTTTAGGGCGGCGGCCAATTTGGCCTCGGCTGGCGGATCCCTAGTGGCAGGGAGGATCCGCCGCCTAGGGCTGACGGTGGCCCTGCATAAGACCGAGGCCGTGTTCTTCCACGGGCCTCGGCAGCGGGTCCCCCCGGACGCCCGCATTGTTGTAGCGGGCGTCCAAGTAGAGGTGAAGGCCCAGATAAAATATCTGGGCCTGGTGTTGGACAGCAGGTGGCGCTTCGGCCCGCATTTCAGCGGGCTGTCGACGCGCCTGCTGAAGGCAGCGGGGGCCCTCTCATGGCTCCTCCCGAACCTGGGAGGGCCGAAGGCGCGATGCCGGCAGCTGTATGCCGGCATCTTAAAAAGTATGGCCCTTTACGGGGCCCCTATCTGGGCGGACTCCCTCCACAGGAGGGAGAACGCCTCCGCCATCCGCAGGCCCCAAAGGGCCATTGCACAGCGGGTGGCGAGGGCCTACCGCTCGGTGGGGTTCGCGGCGGCGTGCGCCCTGGCCGGCACCCCTCCTTGGGAGATCGAGGCGTGGGTGCTGGCTCGGGTGTACGAGTGGTCGGCGCGGCGTAGGGCGCTCAATGCGCCCCCCGCCGCGGAGGAGCGGGAGGCCGTCCGGCGGGAGGCGGGGGCCGCAATCGTCCATCATTGGACTGAGGACCTCGCCTCTGCCACCTTCGGCCGCCGAACGTTGGACGCGCTCGGGCCAGTCCTTCAGGGATGGCTCGAGCGGTCCCACGGCTTCCTCTCGTTCCGTCTGGTGCAGGTGCTGACCGGGCATGGATGCTTCGGGTCGTACCTGCATCGGATTGGGAGGGAGGAGGCCGCCGCGTGCCACGACTGCGGCGCGGCGGAGGACTCGGCACAGCACACCCTCGAGGTGTGCCCGGCCTGGTCTGAGCCGCGCCGCGGTCTGACTGCGGTGGTGGGGCCGGACCTCTCGCTGCCCGGCGTGGTTCTGTCCATGCTGGGGGGC
Source organism: Furcula furcula (assembly GCA_911728495.1). Lineage (NCBI taxonomy): Eukaryota > Metazoa > Arthropoda > Insecta > Lepidoptera > Notodontidae > Furcula > Furcula furcula. Next base: position 38,056 of record OU452254.1, on the reverse strand, counting down.
GAGGCGGCCTGGTCGGCGGTCGCCTCTTTCTGCGAGGACGTGATCTCGCAGAAAGAGGCAGCGGAGCGCGCGCGGGAGGACGATCCCCTCGCGGCGCCGCTCCGCAGGCGGAGAAGGGGAAGAGTGAGACGGCTGTACGATCAGCGTCTCCTCCTCCCCGGTGGTGAATAGCGGGAGACTGGCGCGGGGGCGCCTTGTCTCCTGCATTGCACGGTTCACCACCACCGTCGGCGGGAATGACCGAGCACTCGCGGTCATTTCCGGGCCCCTCCTCGTAGGGAGGGGCGTGCGGGCCCCGCTGTAAAAGCGGGCGGTCGTCGGCGGGGGACTGGATGATAAGGCTCTGCCAGTTTCCCAGTTCCCCTCCATGAAGACGATGCGGGAGTGCCGCTGGGTCGTTTAGTGGGTATACCCGGGCTAGCCGGGGGAGTCCCACATAACCCTCTCGTCCCCCAACGAGAGGGTATGCGTAACGCATTTTTCCCAGCGTCAAAAATTTTAATTTAGGTTAGGTTAGGTTGGGGTGCTGGTGGGAGCAAACCCAAATTGGTTGCTCCCAAATCCGCTGCCGTCGTGGTGACGCTCACCGCGGAGGCTGAGGAGCGCGGTGAGACGTACGCGTCAATAATGACGCGGGCGCGCGCCAACGCCGATCCCACCCAACTGGGGATCGACAAGATCGCGTGCCGCCAAACGCAAACCGGGGCTCGAATATTCGAGTTCCCGGGGGCTAAGGGCGGGGCCAATGCGGACCTCTTCGCAGCAAAACTGCAGGAGGTCATCGCGGACGTGGCCAAGGTGGTCAGGCCTGTGAAGTCCGCAGGCCTGGAGGTGACCGACTTGGATGACTCGGTCACCAAGGAGGAGGTGGTGGCGGCGGTCGCGGCGGCTGGAGGCTGCAGCGCCGCAGCAGTGCAAGGTCGGGGCATCAGACCCGGCCGCGGCGGCATGGGCACCATGCGCCTTGAGTGCCCGGTTGCCGCCGCCAAAGCCGTCCTCGCCAAGGGACGGCTTCCCGTCGGATTCAGCACGGGTGTGGTCCGGGCACTTGAAGAGTCGCCGTTGCGCTGCTTCAAGTGCTTCGGAGTTGGACACACCCGGGCCCTGTGTCCCTCCACGGACGAAAGGAGGGACACATGCTACCGCTGCGGCAAGGTCGGACACAAGTCCGCCGCTTGCGAGGCCACCACGCCGCACTGTGCCGTGTGCGCCGCCAGTGGCCGCCCCGCGGATCATGTTATGAAGGGGAGGAGCTGCAAGCCTCCCCCCAAGAAGGGCAAAGTGCAGGCTCCGACCCGGCCTGCCGTTGCCACCGCCGATCCGGTGCCCAGTACATCGGCGGCTGCGGAGGGGGGTGCGATGTCCGATTAATGGATAGGGCCGAACATCGCATCCTTCAGGCCAACACCAACCACTGCAGAGCGGCCCAGGATCTGCTGATGCAGACCATGGCCGAGTGGTTGGTGGACGTAGCGGTGGTCGCTGAGCCGTACTCGGTCCCTGGCAGGTGGCTGGGTGATCCGGACGGCTCAGTGGCAGTGGTAGCGCGGTCTTCCACGGACTCCCCACCCCTCTCGCTCTTAGAGAGGGGTCCGGGATACGTGGCCGCCGCGTGGGGAGAGATAGCCCTGGTGGGCGTCTATTTCTCCCCTAACCGACCCCTTGCGGACTTCGAGATCTTTCTCGAGGTCCTCACCGCAGTGGTCGGTCGGGCGGCGCCGCGCCAGGTCGCCGTGTTGGGCGACCTGAATGCCAAGTCGGCGGCCTGGGGCAACCCGGCCGCGACTTGCAACGTCCGGGGTCGAGCCGTCGAGTTTTGGGCGGCGTCGACAGGCGTGTCCCTCTTAAACAGAGGGACAGTTCAGACGTGTGTGCGGCAACGGGGAGGGTCAGTGGTGGACGTTTCGTTCGCCACCCCCGTGCTGGCCGCCCGCGTCCTGAACTGGCGGGTGGAGATGGTGGAGACGTTGTCCGACCACCGATACGTGCGGTTCGACGTCTCCACCGGGAGCCCTCGGGGGACAGCCCACTCGGGTCAGTCCCCCTTCCCGCGGTGGTCCCTCACCCGCCTGGATCGCGAGGCGGCTGAGGAGGCGGCGTTAGTCCAGGACTGGCTCGCGCCTCCTGTCCAAGTCCTGGACGTGGACGCCGCAGCGGTCCAGTTGCGAGGTTCCCTGACCGAGGTGTGCGACACCAGCATGCCTCGGTCTCGCCGCCCGCCTCCCCGTCGCGCCGTTTATTGGTGGACGGAGGAGTTGGCGGGGCTCCGGGCCGCCTGCGTGGCGGCCAGAAGGGCCTACGCGCGGAGTCGGCGGCGCAGCGTTCGCGACCTCGCCAACGAGGACCTCCTCTACGCCGCGTACGTGGAGGCCAAGGAGGTCCTCAGGTCGGAGATGCGTGCCGCCGACGACTCGGCGAAGGCCGAGATGCTGGAGGGTCTTGACGGGGACCCATTTGGGAGGCCATACAAGGCGGCGCGGAATAAACTGCGCCCCTGTGGCCCCCCACTGACGGAGACCCTGGAGCCGGCGTTGCTGGATGGGGTGGTTCGGTCCCTGTTTCCGTGCAGGACCGATTTCGCCCCTCCAGTGATGCACCCCCCGCGGGGGGTGGCCCCGCCGGAGGAGGAGATCCCTCCAGTGGCGGTGGCGGAGCTCCGCGCGGTGGCCTTACGCCTCCGCGGGAAGAGGACGGCCCCCGGACCGGACGGCGTCCCCGCAGCGGTGGTGGCCATTGCGGCCACCCAGATGGAGGAAAGGTTTCGGGACCTCTTCAGTGCGTGTCTTACGACTGGGAGGTTCCCGAAACCGTGGAAGGAGGGCCGACTGTGCCTCCTTCGGAAGGAGGGACGCCCGGTGGATTCCCCCTCGGCATACCGGCCCGTCGTTCTGCTCGACGAGGTCGGTAAATTGTTTGAGGGGATCATCGCCACCCGGGTGAATGGCCTCCTGCGGGAGGTGGGGCCGGACCTGTCGGACGCCCAATTCGGTTTCCGGAAGGGGCGTTCGACGGTCGACGCATTGGCCCTTTTGAAGGGCCAAGTGAGGGAGGCGGTCGAGGCAGGGGACGGAGTGTTGGCGGTGTCATTCGACATCGCCAACGCGTTCAACTCCGTTCCCCACTCGACCATCTTAGAGGCACTCCGCTATCATGGAGTGCCTCAATATCTGCGGGCTCTGCTGGCAGACTACCTGGAGGACCGAGCGGTCCTCCTCGTAGACAGGACAGGTAGTTTGCGGCGGTACAGAGCAGAGTCTGGTGTTCCACAGGGGTCGGTCCTAGGTCCACTCCTGTGGAACATTGCCTTCGACTGGCTCCTGCGCGTGTCCCTCCTTCGTGGCACGAGTGTCATCTGTTATGCGGATGACACTCTCCTCACTGCCCGAGGGGGGAATTTTAGGGCGGCAGCCAATTTGGCCTCGGCTGGCGGATCCCTAGTGGCAGGGAGGATCCGCCGCCTAGGGCTGACGGTGGCCCTGCATAAGACCGAGGCCGTGTTTTTCCACGGGCCTCGGCAGCGGGTTCCCCCGGACGCCCGCATTGTTGTAGCGGGCGTCGAGGTGGGAGTGAAGGCCCAGATAAAATATCTGGGCCTTGTACTGGACAGCAGGTGGCGCTTCGGCCCGCATTTCAGCGGGCTGTCGACGCGCCTGCTGAAGGCAGCGGGGGCCCTCTCTTGGCTCCTCCCGAACCTGGGAGGGCCGAAGGCGCGATGCCGGCAGCTGTATGCCGGCATCCTCAAGAGTATGGCCCTTTACGGGGCCCCTATCTGGGCGGACTCCCTCCACAGGAGGGAGAACGCCTCCGCCATCCGCAGGCCCCAAAGGGCCATTGCACAGCGGGTGGCGAGGGCCTACCGCTCGGTGGGGTTCGCGGCGGCGTGCGCCCTGGCCGGCACCCCTCCTTGGGAGATCGAGGCGTGGGTGCTAGCTAGGGTGTACGAGTGGTCGGCGCGGCGTAGGGCGCTCAATGCGCCCCCCGCCGCGGAGGAGCGGGAGGCCGTCCGGCGGGAGGCGAGGGCCGCAATCGTCCATCATTGGACTGAGGACCTCGCCTCTGCCACCTTCGGCCGCCGAACGTTGGACGCGCTCGGGCCAGTCCTTCAGGGATGGCTCGAGCGGCCCCACGGCTTCCTCTCGTTCCGTCTGGTGCAGGTGCTGACCGGGCATGGATGCTTCGGTTCGTACCTGCATCGGATTGGGAGGGAGGAGGCCGCCGCGTGCCACGACTGCGGCGCGGCGGAGGACTCGGCACAGCACACCCTCGAGGTGTGCCCGGCCTGGTCTGAGCCGCGCCGCGGTCTGACTGCGGTGGTGGGGCCGGACCTCTCGCTGCCCGGCGTGGTTCTGTCCATGCTGGGGAGCGAGGCGGCCTGGTCGGCGGTCGCCTCTTTCTGCGAGGACGTGATCTCGCAGAAAGAGGCAGCGGAGCGCGCGCGGGAGGACGATCCCCTCGCGGCGCCGCTCCGCAGGCGGAGAAGGGGAAGAGTGAGACGGCTGTACGATCAGCGTCTCCTCCTCCCCGGTGGTGAATAGCGGGAGACTGGCGCGGGGGCGCCTTCTCCTGCACTGCACTGTTCACCACCACCGTCGGCGGGAATGACCGAGCACTCGCGGTCATTTCCGGGCCCCTCCTCGTAGGGAGGGGCGTGCGGGCCCCGCTGTAAAAGCGGGCGGTCGTCGGCGGGGGACTGGATGATAAGGCTCTGCCAGTTTCCCAGTTCCCCTCCATGAAGACGATGCGGGAGTGCCGCTGGGTTGTTTAGTGGGTATACCCGGGCTAGCCGGGGGAGTCCCACATAACCCTCTCGTCCCCCAACGAGAGGGTATGCGTAACGCATTTTTCCCAGCGTCAACAAAAAAAAAAAAAAAAAAAAAAAAGGTTAGGTTGGGGTACGGTGGGGTACGGTGTAGGCAACCTCCACGTGGTGTACCCTGGGCATCGGGCAACAGACTCCCTGAGTTTCCCTCGGAAGTCTGTTGCCCGATGGCGAATAGCCTACGTCCCTTCCTTTCCCATCCCTCTACTCCTCTCCCATCCCCAAGGGTTATCCTTGCTCCGGGTATCCCTCTCACGATGAGAGGGGACTTGTGATGCGAGGAACCCAAATCCTTTCTTTTCCTTTCCCCTTTCCTTTGTGTTTCCCGGGGTTCTGTCCCCCATCTGTGCGGTGTTGTGCCAGGCGCACGCAGTGTAGCTGCCACCGGACAGGGTAGGGGTTCTGACCCCCACGTTGAAGGCCGTGCGGTGTTGTGCCAAGTGCACGCAGCTTTGCTGCCACCGGACGGACGGGGTTCTGTCCCCAAAAGGAGGGTCGGGTTCTGTCCCGTAGCGGGTTTTATCCCGCCCGAGGGCCCAAACTGGGCATTTGTGGAGGAGCGGCGGGTCCGGTGTGCACTTACACTGCCTCCGGACACGGCCTATTTCTGGCCACCGCCGGTCAACCCGTAATCCACAACGATGGCAGGAGGCCTACGTGGACCGGGGGGCCTGGCCTTTATCGGCTGGGCCTACGAGGAGACAACCTCTTTAAAAAATCCGGAAAACTCCGGCGTTGCGGTGCGCGGCGTTTGTGTGGGAGGAAGACGGAGTGCTCGAAAGAGCTGCTGGACGGATATCCAGCCACTAGCGGCCAACCCTGGGTACCTCCCGACCCCCAGGTGAACATAGGGCTACCGTAGTACATGGTCACTGCTGCGGTCGACGTTTATTTACCTACTACTCGTGGGAACGTTATGGATGATTTAAAAACCAAAACCCCAAACCTTGTGGCTTCAGCCACCGAAGTGGAGAGCCAAAGCGGCTCAGATCCCCGCGCTGTACAACCAGCAGCGGGACCAAGCTTGGAGGTCGCTCAGCGGCCTAACTCCAGGCTGTGGAGTCAACGCTCTCGCTCCAGAAGCGAGATTCGCTCGGACCACGTGTCCTCGAGCGACGAGGAGGAGCCTGCCAGCAAAGTTCGGGCGGCGCGATTGGCGCAGTCGAGAGACGCGCAAGGGCGCTTTTTAAGGCGTCAGGAGGGCGACACTGCCGAGGATGGAGAGACTGATGACTCTCGTGCTAGTGTCACCTCCCAAACTGGAGGGGATAAAAGTGGGCTGACAGCTCCCACCAAGCGCGGCAGAGGCCGCCCTCCCACTACTGGGCAGTACGTCGGCCTACATAAGGCGAAGCAGGCCCTCGCAGAGGCCGAACGAGCGCAGCTCGAGCAGGAGGCAGAGATGGCCACCGCCAGCAAGCGCGCCTCTGCACTTAGAGTGGACCGGCAGGTGGAACCGTCGTCGTCAGCGGATATGGACGTTGACGACAAAACGACTGGGGCCCTGCGGGAACAGATAGAGACCGCCACGGAGACCATTTCGAAGGTCGCCCGTATATCAAAGGGCCTGAAGGGCGAACTTCAGGGTGCCCTGAAGAAGGCTGTGGCCTCAATTAAAGAGGTCACTGAGGTGCTCATCTCTCGCACCTCCACCGAGGAAACGAAGAAGCTGCAGGCTGCAAACTCGCGCCTGTCTACCGAGGTGGCGCAGCTTCGTCACGAACTAGCGGAGATCAGGGTGGACCTCTACGAGGAAAGACAGAGCAGCACTGACAAGCGCGTGCAGAAAGAGCGAGTCTCGCGCGCATCTGCACCTTGCCCCACAGAAAAGGACGAATTAGTGCGAGAAGTCATGCTCCAAATCGGGGGCATGATGGACGCGAAGCTGGCCGGTATCCAGGATCGGCTGCTTCCGGAGAAACGGTTGCGGCCACCACTGGCGGCGGACGCCCGGCGAGAACACGCTGCAACAGTGCAGAACCGGGCCCCCACTGCTCCACTGGCCCCTGCAGGTCCCTCTAAATCACAGGAGGTGAAGGAGGGCAGAGCCAGCAGGCAGCGAGTGCGAAAGGAGCGAATGGCGAAGAGAGCACCAACTCCAGCTCCTTCCAGCGCACCAGTGGCGGCTCCCAAGCCAAAGGACGGCGATTGGGAGACCGTTACTCGCAAGCGACGGCGGCGAAAGAGGGCTCAGGCGAAGCAGCCACCTCAGCCGAGGCAGGCTCCAAAGCCGGCCAAGAAGGCCTCTCCCCCACTCCGTCCTCCGAAGTCGGCAGCAATTGTGCTGACACTGCAGCCGGAGGCGGAGAAGAGGGGCGTTACGTATGCCGGAATACTGGCTGAGGCACGCACGAAGGTCGAGTTGGGTGACCTCGACATCAGGAGCCTCCGGATTACCACGGCAGCCACGGGAGCCAGAAAACTGGAGGTTCCGGGTGCCACTAGTGGCCCCAAGGCCGACGCCCTGGCGGCGAAATTGAGGGAGTGCCTGAGTGATGAAGATGTTAGAATCACCAGGCCTATGAAGACGGTGCAGGTACGAGTCTCCGAGTTAGATGACTCCGTATCTGCACAGGATGTCGTGGCTGCCGTTGCGAGAGTCGGTGCCTGCTCCACAGACCTTATAAGGTCTGGGGAGGTAAAGCGTGGCCCCAAAGGGCAAGGCTGGGCCGTCGTCACCTGTCCAGTGGCGGTGGCTAAATTATTGCAGAGTTGTCGCCTATTGGTGGGCTGGGTCTCTGCAGGAGTGAAGGTCTTGCAGCCCAAGCGACGCATATGCTTCCGCTGCCTGGAGGGCGGGCACGTAATAGCCCAATGCACCTCGGCGGTGGATCGCAGAGGCCTTTGCTTGCGCTGCGGCCAGCCTGACCATAGGGCGGCTGACTGCTCCGCCGAACCGCATTGCGCTGTCTGCGCTGACGCGGGTAAACCGGCGACACATAAAGTTGGCGGTAAGGCTTGCGGCTCACCCCCGAAAGGAGGGCCAAGAAGAAGAAACCGCAGAAGAGGAACAGGTTCTGCGAGGGTGACGAACACTCCCTCACAGACAGTCCGACCCGCGGCAGCCTCGAAACAGCAGGCACCGCGTACGGAAGAGGTGGTTGGGGGAGCAATGGACCTCTCATAATGGTCCATCTCCGCTTCCTCCAGGGCAATATCAACCACTGCGCCAGAGCTCAGGATCTCTTGCTGCAGAGCTTGGCGCAGTGGTCGATTCACGTAGCGGTGGTTGCGGAACCATACCGCGTGCCATCTAGAGATGACTGGGTTGGCGACGCGGATGGCTCCGTCGCACTAATTGTGCGATCGGCGGCAGGGTCTCCCCCCCTTGACAGCGTGTTCAGGGGCCGGGGGTTCATATCGGCCGTCATAGGCGACACGGTGGTGCTAGGGGCCTATTTTTCTCCAAACAGGCCCCTAGCAGAATTTGAAGCATTTTTGTTTCTTCTTGGACAGGAGATCCAAAGACGGCGTCCTCACCCCGTGCTCGTCCTCGGGGACTTCAACGCCAAGTCTGTGGCGTGGGGATCCCCGACGACGAATGCGCGGGGCCATGAATTATTAGACTGGGTGCTGACGACTGGCTTGGTCGTCTTAAACCAAGGGGTCGTAAACACGTGCGTGCGTCAACAGGGCGGGTCGATCGTTGACCTCTCTTTTGCGAGCACGGCCCTGGCGCACCGTGTCCAAGGCTGGCGGGTCGCGGAGGAGGTGGAGACGCTTTCCGACCACCGCTACATACGGTTTGACGTCTCCGCCCAGACCTCCGCAGACCCAGTCTCGGCCCAGGTGGACGAAGGCCCGAGGTGGGCACTAAAGCGCCTCAACACGGAGGCCTTGCTGGAGGCTGCAATCGTGCAGGCCTGGCTGCCGGCTCCGGTAAGACTGGTCCCGGAAGAGGAGGCGGTTTGGTTGGCGGGCGCGATGACGCGTGTTTGTGACGCGGCGATGCCGAGAGTCCGACGCCGTCCAGCGAAACGTGAGGTGTACTGGTGGACCGCTGAGATCGCACAACTCCGCGAGGAATGTGTAGCGGTGCGGCGCCAGTACGCCCGACATCGACGGCGACGCGGCTTCCGCGTCCAGGATGCGGCGCAGACTGCACGGGAGGAGGAGCTCTATGAGAATTATAGAGCGGCTAAACGGGCCCTTCAAATGGCCATCGTGAAGAGCAGAGAGGATTGCTGGGAAACATCGTTGGAGACTCTGGAGCGCGATCCTTGGGGTCGCCCGTACCGTTTGGTCAGGGGCAAGCTCCGCCCTTGGGCACCCCCAATCACCCAGAGTCTCCATCCCCAGCAATTGGAGGAAACAGTGGCTGCTCTTTTTCCTCACAGAGCTCCACATGCGCCGCCTCCCATGGTTTTTGGGTCTTCGGCACCGGATCGGGACGAAAACGTCGCAGTGCCCGCCATCACTGGCGACGAGTTAAAGGGGGCGGTACGGAAGATGCGGGCCAAAAATACCGCCCCCGGCCCTGACGGCATCTCGGGTCGCGCGTGGGCGTTGGCTCTCGGGAGCCTGGAACCTCGACTCCTCGGCCTATTTAACGCCTGCCTGGAACAAGGCCAGTTTCCGCGAAGGTGGAAGACCGGGAAACTGGTCCTGATTAAGAAGGAAGGACGGCCGGCGGACGCGCCTACTGCATACCGCCCTATAGTCCTGCTCGACGAGGTGGCAAAGCTCCTCGAGCGAATAATCGCTCGTCGCCTCGTCGAGCATCTTGAGTCGGTCGGGCCGGATCTGGCGGAGAACCAGTTCGGCTTTCGTCGCGGTCGATCGACCATTGGTGCAATAGGACGGGTAAGGGCCCTGGCGGAGGAAGCGGTAGACCGGGGTGAGGTCGTCTTGGCGGTGTCTCTTGACATCGCCAATGCCTTTAACACCTTGCCCTGGGCCTGCATTATGGAGGCACTCCGGTATCATGGAGTGCCCTCCTACCTCCGCCGCATCATTGGGGCCTACCTGTCAGAGAGGGCAGTGACGTTCCCGGGCCGCGCTGCGTGGCAGCAACGCCAAATGTCCTGCGGTGTTCCACAGGGCTCTGTCCTAGGGCCGATCCTGTGGAACATCGGGTTCGATTGGGCGCTGCGTGGCGCACTACTGGATGGTGTCAGTGTGACCTGCTACGCTGATGACACCTTGGTCACAGCGCGTGGCAGGTCACACAGAGAGGCCAATGTAAGGGCCACTGCTGGGGTAGCCCAAGTGGTGGGCAAGATCCGGAGACTGGGTCTTCAGGTGGCCCTGCAGAAATCGGAGGCCCTGTGTTTCCATGGGCCCCGAAAGCGGCCACCTGCAGGATCCCACATTATGGTGGGTGGAGTCCGCATCGGCGTCGAGTCGACGATGAAGTACCTGGGACTCGTCCTCGACAGCCGGTGGGACTTCGCGGCGCACTTCGCCCGGCTAGCCCCGAAATTAATGGGAGCCGCGGCGGCGCTTTCTCGGCTCCTGCCCAATACTGGTGGGCCTGGTAGCGCCTCACGGCGACTGTATTGCGGCATCGTGCGGTCGATGGCCCTGTATGGAGCTCCGATCTGGGCAGACTCCCTGGCGGCCCGCAACATCGCTGCACTGCGTCAACCGCAGCGTGCGATGGCCGTCAGGATAATCAGAGGGTACCGCACGGTATCATTTGAGGCAGCGACTCTGCTGGCCGACTCGCTGCCGTGGGACCTGGAGGCGAGGAACCTCGCGTCACTCTATACATGGCGCGAGGAGCAGCTGCAAGGGGGTGCCCCACCGTCCCTTGGTGACATCCGGGAGCGGAGAGTGGCGCTCCTCCAGGAGTCCCAGGCCGAGTGGAGGGCGAGGCTCGCGCATCCAAGCGCTGGAGCCTCCACCATAGCGGCGATTCGGCCAGTCTTATCGGATTGGCAAAACAGGCGGCATGGCGTCCTCACCTTCCGGCAGACGCAGGTGCTTACCGGGCACGGTTGCTTCGGAAAGTACCTGTTTCGCATCGGTCGTGAGTTGACCCCCGCCTGTCACCATTGTGACACCTGCCCTGAGGACACGGCGCATCACACGCTCGAAGCGTGTCCCGCCTGGGAGGCGCAGCGCCGAGACCTCAGGGCAACTATCGGATTGGACTTGTCGCTCCCGGCCGTGGTTCTGTCCATGGTCAGGAGCGAATCGGATTGGACTGCCGTCGCCTCCTTCTGCGAGCACGTCATGCACGCGAAGGAGGAGGCAGAACGGCTCAGGGAGGCAACCTCCAACCTCCCTCACCGGACTAGACGCACGAGGCGGCGGAGGAACAACGACCTCCGCCCCCCGTAAACGGCCTGCGGACGACAGACGTGGGGCAGTTTGTCGGCCGAGCACAGGCCAGAGATGGCGGTGCGCGTGTGTCCTGCGCGCGCCTCTCACCCGGACGGAGCATAGCCGGAGTTAGCCAATACGGCTAAGAGATGGAGCTTGCATTTTAAGCGAGCTATGGCCTAAGGAGACGGACCTCGGCGAAGGCACGAGCGATCCCGAGTCCGCTCCCGCCACAGAGCAAGGCCTAGGTGAGGACACCGGGGGGGTTTTAGTCGGACGGCCCGACATAACCCGTTGCCTCCGCCCAGGCAACGGGTATGCGAAAGAGCATTTCCCCCTCGTCAACAAAAAAAAAAAAAAAAAAAAAAAAAAAAAAAAAAAAAAAAAAAAAAAAAAAAAGGTTGGGGTACGGTGTAGGCAACCTCCACGTGGTGTACCCTGGGCATCGGGCGACAGACTTCCTGAGTTTCCCTCGGAAGTCTGTTGCCCGATGGCGAATAGCCTACGTCCCTTCCTTTCCCATCCCTCTACTCCTCTCCCATCCCCAAGGGTTATCCCTGCTCCGGGTATCCCTCTCACGTTGAGAGGGGACTTGTGATGCGGGGAACCCAAATCCTTTCTTTTCCTTTCCCCTTTCCTTTGTGTTTCCTGGTTTTGTGTGAATGTGTGCGTGATTGTGGGTGTGTTTCAGCCGGCGATGATAGGCAGGCCGGCTCTGCCTGACGGGGAAAGTGGCTGTGCAAGTACCCTGAGACGCGGGGGGGCTAAACCCCGCCACTAACGGCAAAGGGACCAAACCCTACAAAGGAATTAAGATGGAAAAGGCTAGTCTAAATATTTTACCCCAGGAGGGTACCGGCAAGGCCGGAGAATCCCTCCCAGAACCGACTGCTGTTTCGGCAGTGGAAGGTTCTGGCTGCCCCTCGTATTCTGGGGGGGGCAAAGACAGTCTTGCGTCTGCGGACGCGCCTCGTGTAGGAGGCGGAGTAGGTGAAGGACTTAAGGTTCCTAAGGGAAAACCTGGAGGTGTAAGTGGGGAAGAGATGAGTGTGGGGAGTACCGCACTCTCGGAGGATGGCGGATCGTGTGCAAACACGATAGGGGCTAGAAAGCCCAAAAAGAAGGGAAAACCGGTGAAGGAGAGGCGGCGTTGTAAGAGTCCAGAGCAAGTGGATTCCGACTCCGCTGAATCCACGCTGGCAGGCCCGACTGATCAGTCCAAATTTTGGGCTGATAAGGGCCCAAAGCGGTGCATATCTGGGTCCGAGTCGGCATCCAGTGCCAACCCATTGAAGGCACCCAAGAAGCTGTCGACGTCGAGAAAGGGGCGAGGCCGTTCTACGGTGCCCTCATCCTCGACGGCGCGCGATGGACGGGGGCGGTTTCTCAAACGCCCAGACACACCAGCTCCTGCGGTGTTATCGGAAAGTGGGTCGGATCGGTCACGGCTCTCGCTGATCTACAATACGGCGACAGCAAGTGGTGCCACCAAGGCAAAAACCCGTCCAAACAAAGACTCGCAGCGGAAGGACTTCGAAGAGCGTGTTGCTCGAGAGACCACAGAGGTTGAGAAGAGGAGAGCAGAGGTGGGCATAAATACCTCTGCCCCTACGGACAGTCCGACTCTGTTGGCTCTTCACGAGACGATTGAAAATGACGCTAGCGTCATTCTGGAAGTTGTTGCGAAGAGCGGCAATCTTAAGGGCACGTGCCAACGTGCCATTAAGAGTGCCGCTATCGCTATTAAGGAGGCCGGCAACAAAATCCGGAACAGGTCGACCACTGATGAAGTCGCTATTTTGCAGGCCCAGAACCAAAGGCTTGAGGCCCAAAATAAACGCCAGCAGGCGGAGTTGGCGGATTTACGCCAGGAAATGAGGGAGTTACGGGCAGAGCTCACAAGAGTCTGCCCGTCAAAGTCATCGGCCCCTGAAGCGGCGGGAGACGAAAGATGGGAGGAATGGACGCGTGCTGCCATGATCCAAATTGGAACTATGGTAAGTGCGCGTCTAGAGGCGTTCGAGGAACGTCAAACGGCGGTCCTTGAGCGTCTCGGTTTTCAAGAAGTCGTGGAGCCTCGTCTTCGACCACCACTTGCGGCAGATGCGCGCGCTTCTAAGCGTACATCAGTCGCTGCGGAGGCCCGAATCCAAAAGGCACCGAAAGAGAAGTCTGCACCCGGGCCCTCTGCCCCACCGAGGACGAATGCGCCGGCCCCAATAGCCAAAGGGTCCTTGCGGGAAGCGACACAGCCGCCACAGACAAGACGCGCTGCGCCTGTTAGGGCCCGGCCTGCTGTGGCACCTGCTGCATCTGCTGGAACAGCCACGGACCAGCAGGAATCCGCTGAAGGCGGCTGGACCAAGGTGGTCCGCCGGAAGCGCCGGAACCGTAAAAAACGGAAGGGTCGTGGCGCCGCGAAACCGCAGGCGCCAAAACAGGCAAAGATGGCGATTGCGAAGCTCCGTCCTCCAAGTTCCGCTGCAGTGGTCATTACGCTGCAGCCCGGTGCGGAGGAACGGGGAATTACCTACGCGAGTGTCCTTACGGAGGCGAAGAGCAAGATTCAGATCTCCACTCTCGGCATCGAGGGACTTCGCTGCCGGAAAGCAGCCACTGGCGCCCGCATTCTTGAGGTGCCGGGCGCCGCTAGTGGGCCTAAGGCGGAAGCTCTAGCAGAGCAATTGAGGAGGGCACTGAATACCGATGACGTTCGTGTCGCCAGGCCCAGTAAGAGCGCAGCTTTGCGCTTGGCGGGCCTGGACGATTCCGTCACCTCTGCGGAGGTAAAGGCTGCGGTTGCCCATGTAGGTGGCTGCTTGGAGGCGGAAGTGACGGTTGGACCAGTTCAACTGTCTAGAGAAGCGGGCGTGGGAACTGCGTGGGTTCGCTGTCCTGTCGCTGCGGCGAAGAAGGTGGCAAATGCTGGGCGGCTAGCCGTAGGATGGGATATAGCCACTGTATCCCTCCTGGATGCACGGCCGACTCGTTGCTACCGATGCATGCAGACAGGTCACGTAGGGGTCTGCTGCCCGGCAGAGGTGGACCGGAGTAAGGATTGTCACCGATGTGGCCGTCCTGGGCACTTGTCCAAGGACTGTGTCGCGGAGCCGCACTGTCCTATATGCGCGGCCGCCAAAAAGCCGGCGGCGCATGTAGCTGGCACTAAGCGTTGCCCTGCTGCCAGGGCCAAAGTGAAGGGGACGCAGAAAGCCGTGAGGCGTGAACCTGCGTCCAATGAGATGGAGTTGGGGACCGTAGATGGATCGTAGTCGTCCCCACCGTATATTACAAGGTAATCTCAACCACTCCGCCGGTGCACAAGATCTCTTGTTGCAGTCCATGGCGGAGTGGTCGATCGATGTCGCTGTTGCTGCGGAGCCCTACTTTGTCCCTGACCGGTCTAACTGGTCGGGGGACATTACGGGCACCGTGGCCATTGTGGGGACGGCTGATCTGTCTACGAGGGACAAAGGTCGCGGATTTGTGGTGGCTGAGTGGGCCGGCGTCGCAATCGTCGCTGTCTACTTCTCCCCGAACCGGATTTTGGCCGAATTCGAGGTTTTCCTGGACGAGGTTGGGGCGGCGGTGAGACGTGTCTCGCCGCTACCGGTATTCGTCTTAGGGGACCTCAACGCCAAGTCGACGGCGTGGGGGGGAGTGGCCACCGACGCTCGTGGCGAAGTGGTGGAGGAGTGGCTGGCGGTTCTCGGCCTCTCCATTCTGAATCGGGGATCCGTCCTCACTTGCGTGCGACAGCGGGGGGGTTCGATAGTGGACGTTTCGTTCGCCTCCCCTGTGGTTGCATCGCGAGTCCGTGAGTGGCGGGTCCTAGAGGGAGAGGAGACGTTATCCGACCACAGATATATTCGGTTTGACGTCTCCGCCCCAGGAGGGACCGGGAACATCCAGCGTAGCAGAGGCCGGGACTACTTCCCTAGGTGGAGCCAGAGCCGCCTGGACCGAGAGGCCCTCGTTGAGGCTTCAATTGTCCAGGCGTGGGTCACACTGCCTAGGGAGGTGGAGGTAGACGAGGAGGCGCAATGGTTTCGGGGGGCACTGTCCAGTGTCTGCGATTCCGCCATGCCCCGCACCGGGCACATACCCCGGAAGCGGGCGGTGTATTGGTGGTCGGCGGAAATCGCGGAACTTCGTAGGGCGTGCGTTGCAGCGCGTCGTGCTTATACACGACAGCGTAGGCGGCGCCCCCGAAACCTGAATGAGGAAGACCGGCTGCACGCGCTGCTCAAAGCAGCTAGGGAGTCACTGCAGCTGGCCATCCTCAAGTCAAAGGAGGAAGGCAGGGAGGCTATGTTGGCTGGGCTCGACGGAGATCCATGGGGACGTCCATATCGGGCTGCGCGCAATAAGCTGCGTGGCCAGACGTCTCCTGTCGTTGAGTCGCTGCAGCCGGCTTTCCTGGCGGAGGTAGTGTCTGCCCTATTTCCGGACAGACCGGCCCATGAGCCACCAGAGATGGCCGAGCCTCAGGACCGTATCAGCCGCGTCGAAGAAATTCCAGAGATAGCTACTGATGAGTTCGACGCGGCAGTCCTGAGGCTTAAGACAAAGAAGGCACCGGGACCAGATGGTGTGCCAGGACAGGTTTTGGCGACTGCGCTGGATGCACTTGGCGAGCGATTTCGGAAACTGCTCGACGCTTGTCTGGTGTCCGGGCAGTTTCCGAAAATATGGAAGGAGGGACGATTGGTGCTCCTGAGGAAGGAAGGGCGATCCCACGACTTGCCGTCGGCCTATAGGCCAATAGTGCTGCTGGACGAGGCGGGCAAGCTTTTTGAGCGTGTGCTCGCTGCCCGAATCGTCCGGCACCTGGACGATGTTGGACCGGGGCTCTCCGACGCCCAGTTTGGTTTCCGAGGGGGTCGGTCGACAGTTGACGCGATCTTACGTGTCAAGACCCTCTCGGAGGAAACGGTTGCGGGAGGCGGGGTGCTGTTGGCGGTGTCTATTGACATCGCCAACGCGTTCAACACCCTGCCCTATGGTTGCGTGTCGGAGGCCTTGGTCTATCACCGGGTGCCTGATTACTTGCGGCGAGTCGTGGGCTCATACTTTGAGGAAAGGAGTGTCGTCTGCGTCGGCGGTGACGGTCGCCTATTGCGCCGTCACGTGGTGTGCGGTGTTCCACAGGGGTCGGTGCTCGGCCCACTCCTGTGGAACATCGGATACGACTGGGTGCTCCGCGGCCATTTACACCGCGGGCTCCAGGTCGTGTGCTACGCAGACGACACTCTTATATGTGCCTCGGGAGGCACTTTTGAGGAGGCGGCCAGTCTGGCTGAGAGCGGGACCGCCGAAGTGGTCCAGAAGATCGGGCGGCTGGGCCTGAGGGTGGCCCTGGAAAAGACCGAGGTCCTGTGTTTTCACGGACCTCGGAGGAGGCCTCCCTCAGGGGCCCGAATAATCGTCGGTGGCACCGCGGTCGCGGTCGGGGCCCGGATGAAGTATCTGGGTCTCGTCCTCGACTCGCGGTGGAAGTTTGTGGACCACTTCGGGGATCTCGCTCCGAGGTTGGTGAGGGTGGCGGCGGCTCTGTCGCGGCTCCTGCCGAATGTGGGAGGCCCGGGCTCGACTTGCCGACGCCTTTATTCCGGGGTGGTGAGGTCAATGGCCTTGTACGGCGCGCCTGTGTGGGCGGACGCCCTGACCGCCCGGACCAAGACCCTGTTGCGCCAAGCGCAGCGGGTCATGGCGGTCAGGGTGATACGGGGCTACCGCACCGTATCGTATGAGGCGGCGACCGTACTGGCGGGAATCCCACCCTGGGATCTGGAGGCAGAGGTGCTGGCAACGTTATACCGGCAAAGCGCAGAAGCGCGAAGCCGGGGCGGCCGTGCACCTCAAGCCGAAGTCCGGCGTTGGCGAGTGGAGGCCCAAGAGTTGGCCCTCGTGAGATGGCGGGAGCGGCTGGCGGAACCTACCGCCGGCCACTGGACCATATCGGCGGTGCGCCCGGTCCTTGAGGAATGGGTGCACCGAGAATACGGTACGCCTACCTTCCGCCTAGTGCAGGTGCTGTCGGGGCACGGCTGCTTCGGCAGATACCTGCACAAAATAGCCGGAAGGGAGGCGAACCCTGGCTGCCACGAGTGTGGCTGCGCCGAAGATACGGCGCAGCACACGCTCGAGGTTTGCCCGGCGTGGGAGGCGGAGCGCAGCTCACTGCGCTCCGTGATCGGAGGCGATCTATCGCTGCCGGCCGTCGTCATGGCCATGACCGGCAGCGAGAGATCTTGGGAGGCGGTGGTCTCCTTCTGCGAACATGTCATGTCGCAGAAGGAGGCGGCGGAGCGGATCAGAGAGAACGATCCTCTCGCTGATCCGCGCCGGCGCAGGAGGCCCGGGCGCAGGAGGCGTGCCCACGCCGACCTCATGCCTCCGTAGAAAGGGCGTGCGGGCAGCAGGAACGGGTGGACTGCTGCCTGCACAAAGATCGCCCTAATGTAGGAAGGCGTGCCGATGTTGTCCCGGTACGCCTCCTGGATGAGGAGTCCGCGGGCTTTATACACCCGCGGACTGGTCTGTGGGCTTTATACACCCACAGACCCTGAGGAAGGGTCCGCCGCAAGGCAGACGGCCGCTGGCGGGAACCGGATGAGTACAACGTACGTTCCCGGGGCCCGCCACACAAGCGGGATGAGGACACCGTGGGGTTTTAGTCGGTAGCTGGCACTCTGCCAGTAGTCCGACATAACCCGCACCGCTACCCCCGTGGTGGTGCGGGTATCCGTAATGGATTTCCCCACGTAAAAAATAAAAAAAAAAAAAAAAAAAAAAAAAAAAAAAAAAAAAAAAAAAAAAAAAAAGGTTAGGTTAGGTTAGGTTAGGTTAGGCTGACTCCGAGGAGGACGGCGGCGGGGTTGCGACCCCCGTCCCCGTGAGCACCGTGACAGGTTCCCGGGGGGCTACAATGCGCCCCCCGGCGGCGGGCTCAAAGGCAAGGCACTGAGGGGCCCCTGGTGCAGATCCCACCGGAGAGCCCTGGGGTTCCCCCTCTCATGTGCCGATGCGACAGCCGCGGGGGTTTTAGTGGGTAAGAATCCCACATACCCCGGTCGAGCCCCACAGCTCCCGGGGATCTTTCGAAGATTTCCCCCGCGTCAAAAAAAAAAAAAAAAAAAAAAAAGGTTAGGTTAGGTTCTGCGTTTCCCGGGGCCCGCCACACAAGCGGGATGAGGACACCGTGGGGTTTTAGTCGGTAGCTGGCACTCTGCCAGTAGTCCGACATAACCCGCACCGCTACCCCCGTGGTGGTGCGGGTATCCGTAATGGATTTCCCCACGTAAAAAAAAAAAAAAAAAAAAAAAAAAAAAAAAAAAAAAAAAAAAAGGTTAGGTTAGGTTAGGTTAGGTTAGGTTCTGCGTGAGCGGCCCAGGATCTGCTGATGCAGACCATGGCCGAGTGGTTGGTGGACGTAGCGGTGGTCGCTGAGCCGTACTCGGTCCCTGGCAGGTGGCTGGGTGATCCGGACGGCTCAGTGGCAGTGGTAGCGCGGTCTTCCACGGACTCCCCACCCCTCTCGCTCTTAGAGAGGGGTCCGGGATACGTGGCCGCCGCGTGGGGAGAGTTAGCCCTGGTGGGCGTATATTTCTCCCCTAACCGACCCCTTGCGGACTTCGAGATCTTTCTCGAGGTCCTCACCGCAGTGGTCGGTCGTGCGGCGCCGCGCCAGGTCGCCGTGTTGGGCGACCTGAATGCCAAGTCGGCGGCCTGGGGCAACCCGGCCGCGACTTGCAACGTCCGGGGTCGCGCCGTCGAGTTTTGGGCGGCGTCGACAGGCGTGTCCCTCTTAAACAGAGGGACAGTTCAGACGTGTGTGCGGCAACGGGGAGGGTCAGTGGTGGACGTTTCGTTCGCCACCCCCGTGCTGGCCGCCCGCGTCCTGAACTGGCGGGTGGAGATGGTGGAGACGTTGTCCGACCACCGATACGTGCGGTTCGACGTCTCCACCGGGAGCCCTCGGGGGACAGCCCACTCGGGTCCGTCCCCCTTCCCGCGGTGGTCCCTCACCCGCCTGGATCGCGAAGCGGCTGAGGAGGCGGCGTTAGTCCAGGACTGGCTCGCGCCACCTGTCCAAGTCCTGGACGTGGACGCCGCAGCGGTCCAATTGCGGGGTTCCCTGACCGAGGTGTGCGACACCAGCATGCCTCGGTCTCGCCGCCCGCCTCCTCGTCGCGCCGTTTATTGGTGGACGCAGGAGTTGGCGGGGCTCCGGGCCGCCTGCGTGGCAGCCAGAAGGGCCTACGCGCGGAGTCGGCGGCGCAGCGTTCGCGACCTCGCCAACGAGGAACTCCTCTACGCCGCGTACGTGGAGGCCAAGGAGGTCCTCAGGTCGGAGATGCGCGCCGCCGACGACTCGGCGAAGGCCGAGATGCTGGAGGGTCTCGATGGGGACCCATTTGGGCGGCCATACAAGGCGGCGCGGAATAAACTGCGCCCCTGTGGCCCCCCACTGACGGAGACCCTGGAGCCGGCGTTGCTGGATGGGGTGGTTCGGTCCCTGTTTCCGCGCAGGACCGATTTCACCCCTCCAGTGATGCACCCCCCGCGGGGGGTGGCCCCGCCGGAGGAGGAGATCCCTCCAGTGGCGGTGACGGAGCTCCGCGAGGCGGCTTTACGCCTCCGCGGGAAGAGGACGGCCCCCGGACCGGACGGCGTCCCCGCAGCGGTGGTGGCCATTGCGGCCACCGAAATGGAGGAAAGGTTTCGGGACCTCTTCAGTGCGTGTCTTACGACTGGGAGGTTCCCGAAACCGTGGAAGGAGGGCCGACTGTGCCTCCTTCGGAAGGAGGGACGCCCGGTGGATTCCCCCTCGGCATACCGGCCCGTCGTTCTGCTCGACGAGGTCGGTAAATTGTTCGAGGGGATCATCGCCACCCGGGTGAATGGCCTCCTGCGGGAGGTGGGGCCGGACCTGTCGGACGCCCAATTCGGTTTCCGGAAGGGGCGTTCGACGGTCGACGCATTGGCCCTTTTGAAGGGCCAAGTGAGGGAGGCGGTCGAGGCAGGGGACGGAGTGTTGGCGGTGTCATTCGACATCGCCAACGCATTCAACTCCGTTCCCCACTCGACCATCTTAGAGGCACTCCGCTATCACGGAGTGCCTCAATATCTGCGGGCTCTGCTGGCAGACTACCTGGAGGACCGAGCGGTCCTCCTCGTAGACAGGACAGGTAGTTTGCGGCGGTACAGAGCAGAGTCTGGTGTTCCACAGGGGTCGGTCCTAGGTCCACTCCTGTGGAACATTGCCTTCGACTGGCTCCTGCGCGGGTCCCTCCTTCGTGGCACGAGTGTCATCTGTTATGCGGATGACACTCTCCTCACTGCCCGAGGGGGGAATTTTAGGGCGGCGGCCAATTTGGCCTCGGCTGGCGGATCCCTAGTGGCAGGGAGGATCCGCCGCCTAGGGCTGACGGTGGCCCTGCATAAGACCGAGGCCGTGTTCTTCCACGGGCCTCGGCAGCGGGTCCCCCCGGACGCCCGCATTGTTGTAGCGGGCGTCGAGGTGGGAGTGAAGGCCCAGATAAAATATCTGGGCCTTGTACTGGACAGCAGGTGGCGCTTCGGCCCGCATTTCAGCGGGCTGTCGACGCGCCTGCTGAAAGCAGCGGGGGCCCTCTCGTGGCTCCTCCCGAACCTGGGAGGGCCGAAGGCGCGATGCCGGCAGCTGTATGCCGGCATCCTAAAGAGTATGGCCCTTTACGGGGCCCCTATCTGGGCGGACTCCCTCCACAGGAGGGAGAACGCCGCCGCCATCCGCAGGCCCCAAAGGGCGATTGCACAGCGGGTGGCGAGGGCCTACCGCTCGGTGGGGTTCGCGGCGGCGTGCGCCCTGGCCGGCACCCCTCCTTGGGAGATCGAGGCGTGGGTGCTGGCTAGGGTGTACGAGTGGTTGGCGCGGCGTAGGGCGCTCAATGCGCCCCCCGCCGCGGAGGAGCGGGAGGCCGTCCGGCGGGAGGCGAGGGCCGCAATCGTCCACCATTGGACTGAGGACCTCGCCTCTGCCACCTTCGGCCGCCGAACGTTGGACGCGCTCGGGCCAGTCCTTCAGGGATGGCTCGAGCGGCCCCACGGCTTCCTCTCGTTCCGCCTGGTGCAGGTGCTGACCGGGCATGGATGCTTCGGGTCGTACCTGCACCGGATTGGGAGGGAGGAGGCCGCCGCGTGCCACGACTGCGGCGCGGCGGAGGACTCGGCACAGCACACCCTCGAGGTGTGCCCGGCCTGGTCTGAGCTGCGCCGCGGTCTGACTGCGGTGGTGGGGCCGGACCTCTCGCTGCCCGGCGTGGTTCTGTCCATGCTGGGGGGCGAGGCGGCCTGGTCGGCGGTCGCCTCTTTCTGCGAGGACGTGATCTCGCAGAAAGAGGCAGCGGAGCGCGCGCGGGAGGACGATCCCCTCGCGGCGCCGCTCCGCAGGCGGAGAAGGGGAAGAGTGAGACGGCTGTACGATCAGCGTCTCCTCCTCCCCGGTGGTGAATAGCGGGAGACTGGCGCGGGGGCGCCTTCTCCTGCATTGCACAATTCACCACCACCGTCGGCGGGAATGACCGAGCACTCGCGGTCATTTCCGGGCCCCTCCTCGTAGGGAGGGGCGTGCGGGCCCCGCTGTAAAGGCGGGCGGTCGTCGGCGGGGGACTGGATGATAAGGCTCTGCCAGTTTCCCAGTTCCCCTCCATGAAGACGATGCGGGAGTGCCGCTGGGTTGTTTAGTGGGTATACCCGGGCTAGCCGGGGGAGTCCCACATAACCCTCTCGTCCCCCAACGAGAGGGTATGCGTAACGCATTTTTCCCAGCGTCAACAAAAAAAAAAAAAAAAAAAAAAAGGTTAGGTTCTGCGTGACCAGGGCTCTGCTGCGCCAAGCGCAGCGGGTCATGGCGGTCAGGGTGATACGGGGCTACCGCACCGTATCATATGAGGCGGCGACCGTACTGGCGGGGATCCCACCCTGGGATCTGGAGGCGGAGGTGCTGGCAACGCTATACCGGCAGAGCGCAGAAGCGCGAAGCCGGGGCGGCCGTGCACCTCTAGCCGAAGTCCGGCGTTGGCGGGTGGAGGCCCAGGAATTGGCCCTCCAAAGATGGCAGGAGCGGCTGGCGGAACCTACCGCCGGCCACTGGACCATATCGGCGGTGCGCCCGGTCCTAAAGGAGTGGGTGCACCGAAAATACGGTACGCCTACCTTCCGCCTGGTGCAGGTACTGTCGGGGCACGGTTGCTTCGGCAGATACCTGCACAAAATAGCCGGAAGGGAGGCGAACCCTGGCTGCCACGAGTGTGGCTGCGCCGAAGATACGGCGCAGCACACACTCGAGGCCTGCCCGGCGTGGGAGGCGGAGCGCAGCTCGCTGCGCGCCGTGATCGGGGGTGATCTATCGCTGCCGGCCGTCGTCGAGGCCATGGCTAGCAGCGAGAGGTCTTGGGAGGCGGTGGTCTCCTTCTGCGAACGTGTCATGGCGCAGAAGGAGGCGGCGGAGCGGATCAGGGAGAATGATCCTCTCGCTGATCCGCGCCGGCGCAGGAGGCCCGGGCGCAGGAGGCGGGCCAACGCCGACCTCATGCCCCCGTAGCGGGGAAGTGCGGGCAGCAGACGGGTGGACTGCTGCCTACGCACAGCGAATGATCGCCCCCGCGTAGGAAGGCGTGCTGGTGTGTCCCAGCACGCCTACCGGAGGAGGAGTCTGCGGGCTTTTTTTTTACACCCGCGGACGTGTCTGTGGGCTTTATACACCCACAGACCAAGAAGAGTCCGCAAGGACGCCCGCTGGCGGGAACCGGACGAGTACAACGTACGTTCCCGGGGCCCGCCACACAAAGCGGATGAGGACACCGGGGGGGTTTTAGTCGGACGGCCCGACATAACCCGTTGCCTCCACCCAGGCAACGGGTATGCGAAAGAGCATTTCCCCCTCGTCAAAAAAAAAAAAAAAAAAAAAAAAAAAAAAAAAAAAAAAAAAAAAAAAAAAAAAAAAAAAAAAAGGTTAGGTTCTGCGTTTCCCGGGGCCCGCCACACAAGCGGGATGAGGACACCGTGGGGTTTTAGTCGGTAGCTGGCACTCTGCCAGTAGTCCGACATAACCCGCACCGCTACCCCCCGTGGTGGTGCGGGTATCCGTAATGGATTTCCCCACGTAAAAAAAAAAAAAAAAAAAAAAAAAAAAAAAAAAAAAAAAAAAAAAAAAAAGGTTAGGTTAGGTTAGGTTAGGTTAGGTTCTGCGTTTCCCGGGGCCCGCCACACAAGCGGGATGAGGACACCGTGGGGTTTTAGTCGGTAGCTGGCACTCTGTCAGTAGTCCGACATAACCCGCACCGCTACCCCCGTGGCGGTGCGGGTATCCGTAATGGATTTCCCCACGTAAAAAAAAAAAAAAAAAAAAAAAAAAAAAAAAAAAAAAAAAAAAAAAAAAAAGGTAAGGTTCTGCGTCCTGCGCGGGTCCCTCCTTCGTGGCACGAGTGTCATCTGCTATGCGGATGACACTCTCCTCACTGCCCGAGGGGGGAACTTTAGGGAGGCGGCCAATTTGGCCTCGGCTGGCGGATCCCTAGTCGCAGGGAGGATCCGCCGCCTAGGGCTGTCGGTGGCCCTGCGTAAGACCGAGGCCGTGTTCTTCCACGGGCCTCGGCAGCGGGTCCCCCCGGACGCCCGCATTGTTGTAGCGGGCGTCCAAGTAGAGGTGAAGGCCCAGATGAAATATCTGGGCCTTGTGTTGGACAGCAGGTGGCGCTTCGGCCCGCATTTCAGCGGGCTGTCGACGCGCCTGCTGAAGGCAGCGGGGGCCCTCTCGTGGCTCCTCCCGAACCTGGGAGGGCCGAAGGCCCGATGCCGGCAGCTGTATGCCGGCATCTTGAAAAGTATGGCCCTTTACGGGGCCCCTATCTGGGCGGACTCCCTCCACAGGAGGGAGAACGCCTCCGCCATCCGAAGGCCCCAAAGGGCCATTGCACAGCGGGTGGCGAGGGCCTACCGCTCGGTGGGGTTCGCGGCGGCGTGCGCCCTGGCTGGCACCCCTCCTTGGGAGATCGAGGCGTGGGTGCTGGCTCGGGTGTACGAGTGGTCGGCGCGGCGGAAGGCGCTCAATGCGCCCCCCGCCGCGGAGGAGCGGGAGGCCGTCCGGCGGGAGGCGAGGGCCGCAATCGTCCACCATTGGACTGAGGACCTCGCCTCTGCCACCTTCGGCCGCCGAACGTTGGACGCGCTCGGGCCAGTCCTTCAGGGATGGCTCGAGCGGCCCCACGGCTTCCTCTCGTTCCGTCTGGTGCAGGTGCTGACCGGGCATGGATGCTTCGGGTCGTACCTGCATCGGATTGGGAGGGAGGAGGCCGCCGCGTGCCACGACTGCGGCGCGGCGGAGGACTCGGCACAGCACACCCTCGAGGTGTGCCCGGCCTGGTCTGAGCCGCGCCGCGGTCTGACTGCGGTGGTGGGGCCGGACCTCTCGCTGCCCAGCGTGGTTCTGTCCATGCTGGGGAGCGAGGTGGCCTGGTCGGCGGTCGCCTCTTTCTGCGAGGACGTGATCTCGCAGAAAGAGGCAGCGGAGCGCGCGCGGGAGGACGATCCCCTCGCGGCGCCGCTCCGCAGGCGGAGAAGGGGAAGAGTGAGACGGCTGTACGATCAGCGTCTCCTCCTCCCCGGTGGTGAATAGCGGGAGACTGGCGCGGGGGCGCCTTCTCCTGCACTGCACTGTTCACCACCACCGTCGGCGGGAATGACCGAGCACTCGCGGTCATTTCCGGGCCCCTCCTCGTAGGGAGGGGCGTGCGGGCCCCGCTGTAAAAGCGGGCGGTCGTCGGCGGGGGACTGGATGATAAGGCTCTGCCAGTTTCCCAGTTCCCCTCCATGAAGACGATGCGGGAGTGCCGCTGGGTTGTTTAGTGGGTATACCCGGGCTAGCCGGGGGAGTCCCACATAACCCTCTCGTCCCCCAACGAGAGGGTATGCGTAACGCATTTTTCCCAGCGTCAACAAAAAAAAAAAAAAAAAAAAAGGTTAGGTTCTGCGTAGGTACCTCTCTGCTTTCAGAGAGGACTGGAGGTGGAATGCGACTGGGGATATTTACGCATAGGGACGGGGAGGGGGGTTCGTGTGGGGATTGTCTTTGGGGAGTGTGTGAATGTGTGCGTGATTGTGGGTGTGTTCTAGCCGGCGTTGAGAGGCAGGCCGGCTCTGCCTAACGGGGAAAGTACTGCGCGAGTACCCTGAAACGCGGGGGGGCTAAACCCCGCCACTAGCAGCCAAAGGGACCACACCCTTCAAAGGAAAAACAATGATGGAAAAGGCTGACTTAAAGAGTTTACCCCAGGAGGGTACCGGCAAGGCCGGAGAATCCCTCCCAGAACCGACTGCTGCTTCGGCAGTAGAAGGTTCTGGCTGCCCCTCGTATTCTGGGGGGGGCAAAAGCAGTCTCGCGTCTGCGGACGCGCCTCTTGTAGGAGGCGGAGGAAGGAAGTTAGGAAAAGGACCTAAGGGGAGTGGACCCGAGGTTCTTGGGAGTGGAGAGGAGAAGGATCGGGACCTAACCCAGGATCGGATTAATGGATCGGGAAAAGGAAAAGGTTCAAAGGAAGGTAGAAGGAAGTCGACGCCGAAGCCGAAGGCTTTGCGCGGGACAAAAAATGGAAAGGAGGGTGTTGTAGAGTCCGACTCTACTGACACTGCGGATACTTCCGTGAGGAAGCTTTGGAGGGAGGCTGCGCAAAAGCGCAACAGACCTCATTCGACGCATGCGGGGGCAGATTCAGCCTCGAGTGCGGACGAGGACTGCCCGGCACCGAAAGTGCCTGCTGCCAGGAGTGGTCGAGGCCGAGTTTCAGCCGGCCTTAAAACGGCTCAAAGTCGCGACTTACGGGGCCGCTTCTTGAAGCGCCCGGGCACGCCGCCTCCCAGTGCGGCGTCAGTAATTGAGAGGGAAGAGTCGGACATGTCCTACGGCTCTATGTCGTCGGTGGCGAGCTTTGCCGATGTGGCCAAGGCTCGTCCTGGTTCGGAAGTGAGAGGGCAGGCCGAAGAGCAGGTCGCCCAAAGAGCTGCAGTGGCTCAAGCTAGGAGAGTTGAGTTGGGCATCGTCCCCTCTACAGCCCCATCGCTGGCGACCCTACAAGACAGGGTCGAGGAGGAAATGGGGTTGGTGCTGGAGGTAGCGGCTAGAAGCGGCAACCTTAAGGGCACATTTGTGCGTGTCCTTAAGGATGCTGCCAACTTCACCACAGCGGCGATGTCGCAGATCAGGGAACGAACGGTTCCAACCGAAGTGGCCATTTTGCAGGCTGAAGTCAAACGCCTGCAAAATGAATTGGCGGAAGTCCGAAAAGCTGCGGCGGCTAAGCCGGCTCAGCAATTGGCCCCTGAAGCGGCCAGAGAAGGACGGGAGGAGCTGATGCGGGAGGTGATGGTCCAAGTCGGGACTATGCTTAACGCCCGTCTTGCAGCGTACGAGGACCGTCTCCTCCCGGAGAAGCGTCTCCGTCCGCCACTTGCTGCGGACTCCCGGACTGCTGACCGGGTTGTTGAGGCGAATCGGGGCCCTGCTGCAAGCGCACCTAAGAAGGGTGTGCCTGTGGCACCCAAGCCAGGCCCGTCAAGGCAAGAAGTGACTGTGCGACCGTCGAGGGCCCAGCAGCTCTCCAACGAGAAACCTGGGCCATCTAAGAGGGTCGCCAAAAAAGCTCCGCCTGTGGTGCCTCCAGCTGACCGGGAACCATCTGACACCCAGATGGCGTCCGAGCAAGGTGGCTGGACGGAAGTGGTCCGCAAAAAGCGGAAAAGTAAGAAGAAAAGTGGGGGGGCTGGGCAGCCGACGCCAAAAGCGTCTGGGACACCCAGCAAGAAAAAGAGAAAAAGGAAGAGGAGGAAGCGTTGGCTCCGCAATCCGAGCTCGGCTGCGGTAGTAATAACGCTGCAGCCTGGCGCGGAAGAGCGGGGCGTCAGCTATGCTGGGGTGCTGTCTGAAGCTCGGAAAAATATCAATATTTCCGAGCTCGAAATTGACGGCCTTCATTGTAGGCAGGCGGCAACCGGTGCCCGAGTCCTCGAGGTCCCGGGGGCTACTAGCGGCCCAAAAGCGGACGCACTAGCAGAGAGGCTGCGGCAGACGCTGAGCCCCGACGACGTGCGAATCGCGAGGCCCATAAAATGTGTGGGTCTTCGCGTGTCGGAGCTCGATGACTCTGTGTCTGCCGCAGAGGTCATCGCGGCGGTCGCTCGTGCTGGCGGATGTCCTCAAGAGGAAATCAAGTGCGGGCCCATTCGCCGAGAGGGACGGGGTATCGGATCCGCTTGGATCCGATGCCCCGTGGCCGCCGCCAAAAAGGTGGCAGAAAAAGGTCAGGTAACAGTGGGCTGGGATATGGCGCGAGTAACACTCTTGCAGCCTAAACCAGACCGCTGTTACCGTTGCCTGCAGTTAGGGCATGTGGGAGCCCGCTGCTCGTCTGAGGTGGACCACAGCGGTGAATGTCACCGCTGTGGTCAACTCGGACATAAGGCAAGGGAGTGTGCTGCTGCGCCCCGTTGTTCGGTGTGTGCAGCGGCAAATAAGCAAGCGGACCACTTAGCGGGCAGCAAAAAGTGCCCAGCTAAGAAGGTTAGAGGCAAGGCGAAGGTCATCCCAAGACCTGCGCCGGTGCCTCAAGAAGTAGAGATGGCACCCGTCGATGGACCTCAGTCGTCTCCGTAAAATGCTGCAGGGCAACCTCAACCACTCCGCTGGTGCGCAAGATCTCTTGCTGCAGACCATGGCGGAGTGGTCGATTGATGTCGCAGTGGTCGCGGAGCCCTATTTTGTCCCTGACCGCTCCAACTGGTCGGGGGACGTTACGGGTACCGTGGCTATCGTGGGGACGGCTGACTTGTCCATCCGGGATAGAGGCCGGGGCTACGTGGTGGTGGAGTGGGCTGGCGTCGCGATCGTCGGTGTTTATTTCTCCCCTAATCGGATCTTGGCCGACTTCGAGGTCTTCCTCGACGAGGTTGGGGCGGCGGTGAGACGTGTCTCACCGCTGCCGGTATTCGTGATGGGAGACCTCAACGCCAAATCAACGGCGTGGGGGGGAGTCGCCACCGACGCGCGCGGCGATGTTGTGGAGGAGTGGCTGGCTGTTCACGGCCTCTCCATAGTGAACCGAGGGTCTGTCCACACATGCGTGCGGCAGTGGGGAGGGTCCATCGTGGACGTAACGTTCGCTTCCCCCGCTGTCGCTGCGCAGGTCAGCGAGTGGCAGGTACTCGAGGGGGTGGAGACACTGTCGGATCACCGATACATTCGGTTTGACGTCTCCGCCCCGAGAGGGCCTACGAACAGCCAGCGGCTCAGAGGACGGAACTACTTCCCGAGGTGGAGCCAAAGTCGCCTGGACCCAGATGCCCTCAAAGAGGCGTCCATTGTCCAGGCGTGGCTCGCTCCACCCCGGGAAGTACGGGTCGACACGGAGGCACAGTGGTTCCGAGGGGCAATGACAAGTGTCTGCGACTCCGCCATGCCCCGCACCGGGCACATACCCCGGAAGCGGGCGGTGTATTGGTGGTCGGTGGAGATCGCGGACTTACGTCGGACCTGCGTCGCAAAGCGCCGCGATTATTTGCGGCAACGCAGGCGCCGTCCTCGGAACCTGGAGGAGGAAGGCCGGCTGCATGACGTCCTGCAAGCAACCAGGGATAGTCTGCGGCTGGCCATTTACAGTGCCAAGGAGAGCGGCCGGGAGGAAATGCTGGCGGGACTCGATCGGGATCCATGGGGTCGTCCGTACCGGTCCGCGCGCAAACAGCTGCGCGGCCAGACGGCCCCTGTTGCCGAGTCCCTACAGCCCAACCTCCTGGTTGATGTTGTGTCGGCCCTGTTTCCGGACAGCCCAGTTCATGAGCCACCACAGATGTTCGAGCCTCGAGACCATAGTGAAGCTGCTGCCGACGTTCCAGCGATCACAGCTGACGAGTTCGGCGCAGCAGTCTCGAGGCTCAGAGCGAAAAAGAAGGCCCCTGGGCCTGATGGCGTCCCCGGCCGGGTGTGGGTGCAAGCCCTGGAGGTGGAGGAGTTGGAGGAGCGTTTTCGGGGACTGCTCGACGCCTGTCTGGTGTCCGGGCAGTTCCCGAGAATCTGGAAGGAGGGCAGACTCGTCCTCCTTCAGAAGGAAGGTCGCCCCCGCGACTCGCCGTCGGCCTATAGGCCCATCGTGCTGCTGGACGAGGCGGGCAAGCTCTTTGAGCGTGTGCTCGCTGCCCGAATCGTCCGGCACCTAGAGGATGTTGGTCCGGGGCTATCTGACGCGCAATACGGATTCCGGGGGGGTCGGTCGACGATTGACGCGATCCTCCGCGTCAAGACCCTCTCGGATGAGACAGTGTCTCAGGGCGGTGTGCTGTTGGCGGTGTCTATTGACATCGCCAACGCCTTCAATACACTGCCCTTCGGTTGCGTGTCGGAGGCCCTGCAGTACCACGGGGTCCCGGCGTATTTGCGGCGAGTCGTGGGGTCCTACTTCGAGGACCGGAGTGTCGTCTGCGTCGACGGTGACGGTCGCCTTTTGCGCCGTCAAGTGGTGTGCGGTGTTCCACAGGGTTCGGTGCTGGGCCCTCTCCTGTGGAACATCGGGTACGACTGGGTGCTCCGCGGCCATTTACACCGCGGGCTCCAGCTCGTATGCTACGCGGACGACACCCTGGTCTGTGCGCAGGGAGTCAGCTTCGGCGAGGCAGCCACTCTGGCTGAGACCGGTGTGGAGGAAGTGGTCGACAGGATCCGACGGCTGGGCCTGGAAGTGGCTCTTGACAAGACCGAGGTCCTGTGTTTTTACGGACCTCGGAGGAGACCGCCTTCAGGGGCCGGAATAGTCGTCGGAGGTGTTACGGTCGGGGTCGGGACACAGATGAAGTATCTGGGTCTCGTCCTCGACCCGAAGTGGAGGTTTGTCGACCACTTCAAGGGTCTAGCGCCGAAGCTGATTCGGACTGCGGGAGCCCTGTCGCGGCTCTTGCCGAACTTGGGCGGCCCGAGTGCCAATTGTCGTCAGCTGTACACTGGGGTGGTCAAGTCCATGGCCCTGTACGGCGCGCCGGTGTGGGCGGACACCTTAACTGCCCAAACAAAGACCCTGCTGCGAAGAGCGCAGAGGGTCATGGCAGTTAGGGTGATACGCGGATACCGCACCATCTCGTGCGAGGCCGCGTGCGCGCTGGCAGGGATACCACCCTGGGACGTGGAGGCGGAGGTGCTGACCGCGGTCTACCGGCAGCGCGCAGAAGCGCGTAGCCGGGGCGGAGCATCTCCCGCTGAAGTCCAGCGATGGCGACGGGAGGCACAAGAGGCCGCCTTCGTGAAGTGGGAAGATCGGCTGGCGGAACCAACCGCCGGCCATCTGACCATAGCGGCGGTGCGCCCGGTCCTAAAGGACTGGGTGCACCGTAAGTTCGGCAAGATCACCTTCCGGCTCGTGCAGATCCTGTCGGGGCACGGATGCTTCGGCAGGTATCTGCACAAGATTGCCGGAAGGGAGGCGACCCCGGGCTGCCACGACTGTGGCTGCGCCGAAGATACGGCGCAGCACACACTCGAGGCTTGCCCGGCGTGGGCGGCGGAGCGCAGCTTGCTGCGCGCCGCGGTTGGGGCCGACCTGTCGCTGCCCGCCGTGGTCCAATCCATGGTGAGCAGCGAGAGGTCGTGGTCGGCGGTGGTCTCCTTCTGCGAATGCGTTATGTCGCAGAAGGAGGCAGCGGAGCGGGCCAGGGAGAGCGATCCTCTTGCTGACCCGCGACGCAGGAGGAGGCCCGGGCGCAGAAGGCGGGCCAACGCCGACCTGATGCCCCCGTAGCGAGGTAGTGCGGGCAGCGGAAACGGGGGAACTGCTGCCTGCGCACAGCGTTAAATCGCCCTCGCGGAGGATGGCGTGCCGGTGTGTCCGGGCACGCCACCCGGTTGTGGGTCTGCGGGCCTTTTACACCCGCAGACAGGTCCGTGGGCTTTACACCCGCGGACGAGGAAGGGCTCGCCGGAAGGCGAGCGGCCGCTGATGGGACCCGGACGAGTACCAAGTACGTTCCCGGGGCCCGTCGACACAGCGGGTTGTGGACACCGTGGGGTTTTAGTCGGTAGCTGACAAGCTGTCAGTAGTCCGACATAACCCGCACTGCTACCCCCGTGGCGGTGCGGGTATCCGTAATGGATTTCCCCACGTTAAAAAAAAAAAAAAAAAAAAAAAAAAAAAAAAAAAAAAAAAAAAAAAAAAAAGGTTAGGTTCTGCGCGGGTCCCTCCTTCGTGGCACGAGTGTCATCTGCTATGCGGATGACACTCTCCTCACTGCCCGAGGGGGGAACTTTAGGGAGGCGGCCAATTTGGCCTCGGCTGGCGGATCCTTAGTCGCAGGTAGGATCCGCCGCCTAGGGCTGACGGTGGCCCTGCATAAGACCGAGGCCGTGTTCTTCCACGGGCCTCGGCAGCGGGTCCCCCCGGACGCCCGCATTGTTGTAGCGGGCGTCCAAGTAGAGGTGAAGGCCCAGATGAAATATCTGGGCCTTGTGCTGGACAGCAGGTGGCGCTTCGGCCCGCATTTCAGCGGGCTGTCGACGCGCCTGCTGAAGGCAGCGGGGGCCCTCTCATGGCTCCTCCCGAACCTGGGAGGGCCGAAGGCGCGGTGCCGGCAGCTGTATGCCGGCATACTTAAAAGTATGGCCCTTTACGGGGCCCCTATCTGGGCGGACTCCCTCCACAGGAGGGAGAACGCCTCCGCCATCCGCAGGCCCCAAAGGGCCATTGCACAGCGGGTGGCGAGGGCCTACCGCGTGGGGTTCGCGGCGGCGTGCGCCCTGGCCGGCACCCCTCCTTGGGAGATCGAGGCGTGGGTGCTGGCTAGGGTGTACGAGTGGTCGGCGCGGCGTAGGGCGCTCAATGCGCCCCCCGCCGCGGAGGAGCGGGAGGCCGTCCGGCGGGAGGCGAGGGCCGCAATCGTCCACCATTGGACTGAGGACCTCGCCTCTGCCACCTTCGGCCGCCGAACGTTGGACGCGCTCGGGCCAGTCCTTCAGGGATGGCTCGAGCGGCCCCACGGCTTCCTCTCGTTCCGTCTGGTGCAGGTGCTGACCGGGCATGGATGCTTCGGGTCGTACCTGCACCGGATTGGGAGGGAGGAGGCCGCCGCGTGCCACGACTGCGGCGCGGCGGAGGACTCGGCACAGCACACCCTCGAGGTGTGCCCGGCCTGGTCTGAGCTGCGCCGCGGTCTGACTGCGGTGGTGGGGCCGGACCTCTCGCTGCCCGGCGTGGTTCTGTCCATGCTGGGGAGCGAGGCGGCCTGGTCGGCGGTCGCCTCTTTCTGCGAGGACGTGATCTCGCAGAAAGAGGCAGCGGAGCGCGCGCGGGAGGACGATCCCCTCGCGGCGCCGCTCCGCAGGCGGAGAAGGGGAAGAGTGAGACGGCTGTACGACCAGCGTCTCCTCCTCCCCGGTGGTGAATAGCGGGAGACTGGCGCGGGGGCGCCTTCTCCTGCACTGCACTGTTCACCACCACCGTCGGCGGGAATGACCGAGCACTCGCGGTCATTCCCGGGCCCCTCCTCGTAGGGAGGGGCGTGCGGGCCCCGCTGTAAAGGCGGGCGGTCGTCGGCGGGGGACTGGATGATAAGGCTCTGCCAGTTTCCCAGTTCCCCTCCATGAAGACGATGCGGGAGTGCCGCTGGGTTGTTTAGTGGGTATACCCGGGCTAGCCGGGGGAGTCCCACATAACCCTCTCGTCCCCCAACGGGAGGGTATGCGTAACGCATTTTTCCCAGCGTCAACAAAAAAAAAAAAAAAAAAAAAAAAAAAAAAAAAAAAAAAAAAAAAAAAAAAAGGTTAGGTTAGGTTGGGGAACCCCGAGCCATACTTCGTCCCTGACCGTAATAACTGGGCCGGGGACCTTAATGGCTTAGTAGCTGTCGTGGGGACTGCTGAACTGTCTGCTGTGGAGAGGGGCCGAGGCTTCGTTGTTGTGCGATGGAGAAGAACCGCGTTCATCGGTGTTTACTTCTCCCCCAACAGAACCCTTGCAGAATTTGAGGTCTTCTTGGACGAGGTTGGGGCGGCAGTGCGACGAGTGGCACCGCTGCCGGTATTCGTCCTCGGAGACTTCAATGCCAAATCGACGGCTTGGGGCGGAGTAACCACCGATGCACGTGGCGTAGTTTTAGAAGAATGGTTGACGATACTCGGCCTATCAGTACTAAACAGAGGATCAGTCAACACATGTGTCCGTCAATCAGGCGGTTCTATAGTGGACCTGTCGTTTGCTTCTCCTGCTGTTGCCACGCAGACAAGAGAGTGGCGGGTAGTTGAGGAAGTGGAGACACTATCGGACCACCGATATATCCGATTTAGTGTCTCCACTCCCCAAGATGTTGAGCGGCAGCGCATAAGAAGTCAAGACAACTTCCCACGTTGGACGCTAAGCCGACTGGATCCGGATACCCTCCAGGTAGCAGCAATCGTACAGGCTTGGGTTATCGAATCTCGAACCATTAGCGTGCAGGTAGATGAGAGGGCGCTATTGTGGAAGGACGCGATGACGAGTATCTGTGATTCCGCCATGCCCCGCACCGGGCACATACCCCGGAAGAGGGCGGTGTATTGGTGGACGGCGGAGATCGCAGACTTGCGCCGAGCTTGTGTCGAGGCACGACGCGAGTACCAACGGCAAAGACGACGTCGTGTCCGGAATGAAGCTGAGGGTAACCGGCTGTATGGCCTCTACAGGGAGGCTAAAGAAGCCTTACAACTGGCAATACTCAGATCCAAAGATAGCGGTCGCGAGGAAATGTTGGTGAGGCTGGACCAGGACCCTTGGGGACGCCCATACAAGATCGCGCGAAATAAACTGCGTGGTCAGGCAATCCCCGTAATTGAGTCCCTGCAGCCCGATCTCTTAGTGACTGTTGTGGAAAGCCTCTTTCCAGACAGGCAAGAGCAGAACACTCTCCCACTGGATATTGAGCCACTGAGAGATGAAGTTGAAGTGACAGCACCAGCCATCAGCCAGGATGAAATTGACGCCGCATTCCAGAGGTTGCAAGGCCCAAGCAAAGCCCCAGGACCAGATGGTGTACCGGGACGGGCATGGGTTCTCGCTTCCGAATTCTTAAAAGATCATTTCCGAGATTTGCTCGATGCCTGTTTGGCTTCCGGGCAATTCCCGGATGTATGGAAGGAAGGTCGGCTTGTGCTTTTGCACAAAGAGGGGCGCCCTCGTGACTCGCCTGCGGCCTACAGGCCGATAGTGCTTTTGGACGAGGCGGGCAAGCTCTTTGAGCGTGTGCTCGCTGCCCGCCTAACCCAACACCTTCAAACGGTCGGCCCGGACCTACACGAAAGTCAGTTTGGCTTCCGGGGGGGTCGATCGACGGTGGATGCTTTGCTTCACGTAAAGGCTCTCTCTGAGGAGTCCGTGTCCGGTGGTGGAGTGATGCTGGCGGTGTCTTTAGACATCGCCAATGCATTTAACACCCTGCCTTTTGGCTGTGTTCTGCGTGCTTTAGCCCACCACCGTGTCCCAATGTACCTGCGGCGAGTCATTGAGGACTATTTACGGAATAGAAGTGTTGTCTGCGTAGCGAGCGATGGGCGCCTGATGCGCCGGGAGATGAGGTGCGGTGTTCCACAGGGGTCGGTATTGGGCCCACTCCTGTGGAACATCGGCTATGACTGGGTGCTTCGCGGCCCTTTACACCGCGGCCTCAGTATCGCTTGTTATGCTGACGACACGCTTGTATGCGCTATTGGCAACAATTTCCAGGAGGCCAAGGAACTGGCTGAGACCGGGGTCGCAGAAGTTTGCGAACGTATCGAGTGTCTCGGCTTAACTGTAGCCCGTAACAAGACAGAAGCTCTTTGCTTCTATGGACCTCGTAAAAAGCCGCCACAAGGGGCCCAAATCAATATCGGAGGTGTCTCGGTCGGAGTCGGGGTCCAGATGAAATATCTGGGCCTCGTCTTAGACCCTAAATGGAATTTCTCTGAGCACTTCAAGGGCCTAGCCCCGAAGTTAGTCAGAGCGGCGGGGGCCTTAGCAAGGCTGCTGCCAAATCTTGGGGGCCCGGCTTCCGCCTGCCGCCGTCTTTACACTGGGGTGGTAAAGTCAATGGCAATGTACGGCTCGCCCGTGTGGGCGGATTCCCTGACTGCCCAAACTAGGGCCCTTTTGCGAAGGCCGCAGCGGGTCATGGCAGTCAGGGTAATTCGAGGATACCGCACCGTGTCGTGTGACGCGGCGTGTGCATTGGCTGGACTCCCACCCTGGGACCTTGAGGCGAAAGTACTGGACAAACTTTACAGGCAGAGAGCACAAGCTCGAAGCCTAGGTAGATCACCATTACCATCGGACATAGCGCAATGGCGTAATGAGGCTCTCGATGAGACCTTTGAGGAATGGCAGCAGCGACTGGCAGAGCCGACAGCTGGCCATAACACAGTTTTGGCGGTGCGACCCGTTCTCAAAGAATGGGCGCAACGACAACATGGAGCGCTTTCCTTCCGGCTGACGCAGGTGCTCACGGGCCACGGCTGTTTCGGCCGATACCTGTGTAAGATTGCCGGTAGGGAACCGCTCCCAGTTTGTCATCAATGTAGCTGCGCTGAAGACACGGCACAGCACACCTTGGAGGAGTGTGTAGCATGGGCTAGCGAGCGCAACACGCTAGCTTCTGTGATTGGAAGGGACCTGTCACTGCCGGCCGTTGTTCAATCGATGGTCGGCAGTGAGAGGACATGGCAGGCGGTAGCATCGTTCTGTGAGCAGGTGATGGCACAGAAGGAGGCGGTGGAGCGGATCAGAGAGAGCGATCCTCTCGCTGATCCGCGCCGCCGCAGTAGGCCTGGGAGGAGGCGGCGAGCTGCCGCCGACCTAATGCCTCCATAAAATGGGCGTGCGGGTGTCAGGAACGGGAAACTGACACCCTTGCACTACAAAACGCCCCTGAGATGGATAGCGTGCCGAAGTGTTCCCGGCACGCTTCCGAGTGGAAATCTGCGGGCTCTATACACCCGCAGACATCCGTGGGCACTATACACCCACGGACGAGACGGTTTCGCCGAAAGGTGAATACCCGCTGGCAGAGTTGCGGACGCCTGCTTCGGCAGTTCCCGCGACCTGCACACAAGCGGAAGGAGGAACACCATGGGGTTTTAGTCGGTGTGAGTCCGACATAACCCACCGCGTTATTCCCGTAATGCGGTGGGTTGGCCATGTCAAAAAAAAAAAAAAAAAAAAGGTTGGGGAACCCCCCACAGCGCTTACGTCCTCGTCGTGTTCCCTGGGCAACGTCCTGATCTGACCACCGTAACGGAGTGGCAGATCAGTGAACGGCTAAAGTGCGCTGTACGTCGTAGTCTATTGCGGTCGACTACGATACCTTGCGGGATGTCGAAACCCCTGCGGGATTCGTCCGGGAGGTTCCTCAAAGGCCCTTCTAAGGGCCCCTCCCGGGACGATTTG
This sequence comes from Furcula furcula, assembly GCA_911728495.1. NCBI lineage: Eukaryota > Metazoa > Arthropoda > Insecta > Lepidoptera > Notodontidae > Furcula > Furcula furcula. The sequence goes on along the minus strand of OU452254.1, from coordinate 1,504 downwards.
GAAAAAGGCCCTTCTCAGGGCCAACCAGCCGATGGCGCTTCGGCGTCGGAGGCTAGCCGCGCGCCTTCTGCGGCTAGTGTTTTTGGCGGTTGGACGGACGAGGTGTCTGACTCGGACGCCGGTTCGTCGATGTCGGTGGCCGAGGAGTCTTCCCGAGGCCGGGGAGCCCGGAAGCGGTTCTTAAAGGATGGCTCCGAGGGCTCCTCCGACTCCACGGGGAAGCCGAAAAAGAAGCTTCGGCCAAAAAAGTCGGCAGTGGCCGACACCCACGACGTGGGTTTAGTGGACGCTCAGCGCCAGTTAGACCTGGCGAAGCGGGAGCAGGTCCAGAAGGACCTCGAAGAGGCGGTCGCTGCCAAGGAGCAGCGGACGCTCGCCGCCCGAGCCAAGGCCGGGTACGGTGCGTCCCGCGTTTTATACGCGGACCACTCAGTCGCGGAACTAGAGCGGATGGCGGCGGAGGACCAAGAGGGGATTGTGGAGGTCGCCTCGAAGTCCTCCAACCTGAAGGGGACCTTCCAAAAGGCCCTCAAATGCAGGGCCGCGAGTATGCGCGGCATCGTCGCGGAGTTGGTGGGGCGAACAACCACCGACGAGACGCGGCAGCTGCAGGCGAAAGTGGATCGCCTGCAGTCGGAGGTCAGCCAGCTACACCACAAGCTGGCTGAAGCCACGGCCCGGCCTCAACAAGCCGAGCCGAGGCCCGCGGTTAAAGCCACGGCCCGGCCTCAACAAGCCGAGCCGAGACCTGCGGCTGAGGCCCTCCCCCCCTCCAACCTTGAGGATATCATCCGCAAGGTGGTGATGGAGGAAAGGGCCTTTACTCGTGCCTGCTTCGCAGGTATCGAGGACCGGCTCCTGCCGGAAAAGCGGCTTCGCCCGCCACTTGCGGCGGACGTACGGCCACCCGCGGCAGTCAAGCCGCGCGAGCGGCTGCCCGCGGCAGTCAAGCCGCGCGAGCCGGCGCCGTCCTCTCAACCAGAGGACGCCCTCCTACCCTCCACCACCCCGTCCAATCAGCCAAAGTGGACGAAGGTGGTTGGAAAGAAGGGCAAGGCGAAAAAGAAGGCGACGGCCGTCCCTGCCGTCCCCGCCACTGCCCCTCCCGGCCCGTCTCAGTCCACGGGCAAGGGAAAGGGGAAGGGGAAAGGCAAAAAGTCGGCCCCCAAACCCGCAAACGCTGCTCCCGCAGCTAAACGGGCCCCCGCCGGTGGGAGCAAACCCAAATTGGTTGCTCCCAAATCCGCTGCCGTCGTGGTGACGCTCACCGCGGAGGCTGAGGAGCGCGGTGAAACGTACGCGTCGATAATGACGCGGGCGCGCGCCAACGCCGATCCCACCCAACTGGGGATCGACAAAATCGCGTGCCGCCAAACTCAAACGGGGGCTCGAATATTCGAGTTCCCGGGGGCTAAGGGCGGCGCCAATGCGGACCTCTTCGCAGCAAAACTGCAGGAGGTCATCGCGGACGTGGCCAAGGTGGTCAGGCCTGTGAAGTCCGCAG